>CAMAPF010000055.1:4710000-6068652 GCA_945859915.1 Cuscuta epithymum
TTTAACTTCACTTTTTCCTTGCATATCATTATTCCTAGAAATCGACCTAAAGTTATACTTCGTATAATAATACTCAAATGCCTAGTGGAAGTAGAGCAGAAAAGCTCAATACCCCATTCATACCCCCCCCCCATAAACACGACACAATTTACACTTCCAGCACAGCCAAACACAAAATTATTAAAAGGCGTCTATAGTTTTCTTTCTCATTCATTTAGTTTCTTCAGGAATCAAATTAATATCTCAAGATTTCATAGATGAACAACAGTGATTCAGTGAGTAGTTAAGTGAACCTTGAGTCGGCGCTGGTCTTGCACTACTTGTTTTGCCCTGGCCCTAACTTCATCAGGATCAATTTTTGATTGAGGACGGACCACAAAATCCATTAGCATGGCTTCAGGTCTGGAAGTAAGTTGCCTCCGGGCAGATGACTGGCCAGACTTCTGCCCCCTGCAAATGTTGATCATGATCAAATTTTCGTAAGGATCAATGGGTGTAGAAACACCAATTCTCAGACTCATGTGTACTGTATGAAGCCTTACTGTGAAAATTCAGCCAAATCAAGGTCATCATCCCTAGATTGCATTCCGGAAGCTTTATTCACTGGCCTATTACAAAGAAATAGACGTGTCATAGAGTGATCAAGAGTCCAAATAAATCAAAATATCATATAAACAACATGCAGTGAGTGAGTTATTAGATACTTTTTCACTGGTGGCCTCCTATAAGGAGACCTCTCTTCTTCAAAGTTCTTCATGTCTTCAAACCTTGTGCTCTTATTGAATATGGGTCGACTCTGAATCAATAAAGTTGAAGTGCAACTCAGCAGATTTAAAAAAAATGAACCATAAAACTAGTGGGTATTGATGCTTTTGTTAAACTTCAACCAAAACATTAAAAAAAACTATCCTTTTGTTAAAGCCAACCAGAACCTTGATAGGTCTCTGCATAGACTATTAACACACACAAATATAGTTTTGACAAAATCAGCAGCAATACAAATAACATCCCTGTGATGATACCACCAATCAGAATTTGCTCAGATGCGTGAGAAGCATCTGAAATTGTGCCTTATGAAAAGTTGATGGACAGACGACACAACAAAATCACATTAACAAATAACACATGCAAAAGAAAGCAATATAAATCAAATTTACCCATTTATCAACCAAGTCCTTTGCAAGCTTCCGGTTACCCGTGGTCTCTTCATCCGACTTCGAAAGAAACATTATCACCTGCTGACAGGTGGAGAATATTATATATATATATATATATATATATATATATATATATATATATAAAGATTTCTTCTCTTGTAAAATAGTGGCAGACAACAAAATAGTATACTGGCATGGTCCATTTATGTTTGAAGTTTGAACTCACCTTTCCAAGACCACTCCTTTTCAGCTGTTCCTTTCTATCATACTGTTCTAAATCAATTGGATACTGCAGAATGAACACAATATTTCCATTTTAAAACTTTAATGATTAGTAAAGCAACAATGGTAATTTCACATGAACCTTCACATTCCATACATCTGTTAAGATCTTCAAGATTGCTGCACGAATATTTATATTGGGCAGGCTTCCATCTGGAAGAGGCTCTAGCCAATTCTTAAGGAGTGTCAACACTCCATGGTCTAAAAATTCTTGCTGAAGTTGTTTCCTGGATATGGTAGTCGAGAAAGGTAAGACATGCAGTTCAAAATTTGCAGTTAAACAAATTAATATGAATGACTTCCATTGCTACTTTATTTAAATTTCAAATGAACTCACTTCGCCAGGACATCAGTAAGAAGAGGCAGTTTTTTAAGTTTATTGATAGCAGGTTTGGACTGTCTATTCAACTCAGCATCTTCCTCCGCAACAACTTCTAGTTCAGCCATTACATTTTCAACTAATAGTGAAATTTCATGAGCACTTTTTTCACTTTTCTTCTTTTTCTTCCCCACCTTGAATAGATCCTTTATTTCATCATCCTCTTCACCTTCTTCAGCCTACCAATAATAAAACATGAATGGCATAAAAACTACAGGGTGACTACATGCATAACCATCAATCAGAAAGTTTCATAGGCAGTGCACAGGGAATAGTTCCCACAACGACTACGTGGAAAACAAAAAAAAAACAGGAAACATAGAAAAAACGAGTAAGATAGAGTAATGTATTTGCCAAAAAAACATGGGGTAATGTATAATGGGTTATTAAAAATCCATACAATAATAGAATTCTACCTGTGGAAATCTTCCAGGGGAATGCCGTTCATGGTCACTTCCATACCTGTCGGCCGGATCTAAACCACTATCATCAATAAAGTTATCATCATCAACTGTCTTGGCACCATCTTGGTCATCCTACAACATAAAAAACAAACAAATGAATCAAGTGCATCTGTGTCACCATAAAATTAAGTGCATAGACCTCAATACATTCAGTATGAACATACTCTATTCACAATAACCGTACAGTGAAAGACTAAAGACCTCATACCATTAGAAAAGTTTCATTTTTTGTCAAGATTGAGACCTAGCCCAGACCTAGCAATTGGATGATGTGTGGGCAGTCTGATTCACTTGATTTAATCAACCAAGTTAGATCAAATTCTCAAATTGAGCAAACCACATTTAGACACTGGGTATTCAATGATTACAGAATTGTTCAAAACTATACTTTGATCGACCAATTAAAAAGTTCCTGGTTTAGCATAAGACCATCAAAAACATATAACAGATAGTTGGAAAAACTTCTTATCAGAGTGGTAGACGAATAAAGGATCAACAAACCTCAGAATCGCCACCAGCAACAGTGTCCCACAACTCCTTGAGCTCCTGATCACCCTCATTGCCCCTCTTGCCTGAATTGGAAAGCCCTCCACTCCTCTTTAATTTAAGCTTTTTCTCACCTTTCTCCCTCCTATTCTTCCCTTTCCTTTTCTCCCCACTGCTCTGCTCAACTCGCCTCCTCTTCCCAGTGCCAGAATAGGAGGACTCATTGCCATCAGATACATCCCTTACTACCTCCTGGACGCCATCATCGTAGACATCCTCATCCTCAAACCCAAGATCTGGAGCGGTCTCTTTCCCACTAGACTTCTTAATCAACCTCTTCCGCGGCTTCGATTTGTAATCATCTTCTTCATAAACCGGGCTTTGGGAGCGCTCGCGCTCCGGCTGGTCCCATCCATCATCCTCAAGATTGTCATCAAGCACGTTTTCCTGGGATTCGTGATCGGATTGTCCACCCTCGTCAAAGTCCACCAACGCTTCTCCGTCCTCGTCTACGTACCTGCAAAATCGAAAATCCCTCAAACCCTTCCTTATTCGACTCATCAAGGTCGCATGACCCCCGCCCAATTCACGAATTAAATCAATGAAAAACTTGAGAATCGATTGAAACATGAAGAATAGCTTACGGATCGTTTTCGTAACCCATGAATGAATGCTGATTATGCTCAGAGACGACGAGGAATTGGGGGTTTTTGTTTTAGCAGCACACAATTAATTCAAGGTTGGAAGCAGCCATGTTGCATAATGAAATTTTTTGGAAAGTGTTCAGCTTAGTGGATTGATTGGGTTGAACGTCAAGTAAAACGTTTGACTTGGTTCCGTTTTTGTTTTGGTTTTTTCCAAAACTATTTTAGTTGTTTTTTATAATATAAAAATTATATGAAAAAAATACTTTATTAAAAGAAGAAGATAAAAAAAAGTACTTTTATTAAAAGTTCTTTTATAGATGTATTTATTTATACTAACCTGATCAGAATTATTTACATTTAGGATTTAAACAAGAAGTTAATATATCGATTTTTGTTTGATTTTTATTGGTTCAGTTAGATTTGGAACACACGAGAAGAATTATCACCAAACAAAAGTCATACTACTTTTTTTGTTTAATTCAGTTCGGTTTGGTTCAATTTGGATTTGTTATTTTTTTATTAATAACATATGAAAATTTTATTGAATTTCTTTAGTCGGTGTTGAGTTTAATCCAACACGATATAGTAAATATATGTATAAATGTGTATGAACAAGCTATTTTTACGTGGAAACCCGGAAAGGGAGAAAACCACGAGACTTTTTAGGCTAATGTCCAAGCCCTCTCATTCTCATTAGGACTCTCCTCATCATTACATAGTACATTTTGAGCTCCCATCAATGGAGTCTTGCAAGCTATTCTAGAGAGAGTAAATGAGTTGGGGAAGAAGGAAAGATCTCCATCATATGGAGGGAAACTCCCATATTTATAGGAAAAAGGGGAAGGGGCTCTCTACCCTAATGGGCCAAGTGGGCTGAAACAGGCCCAAAGGATCAAACAAGCCTGACGGGCCAAAATGGGCCTAACTGCTCGAGCTCCGTACTGGATAATGTCTTGGGCTCCTGAATAGTAACAGACCGGGATAATATATCCCAACAGTCAGATTCAGTTTTATTCAGTCTTTCTCAATCTCTGTCTGGTTCGGTTTAATGCAGTTCGGAAGAAATAATACTATACTCATCATATTAATATAATCCAATTTCAATCCCATTTAATTCAATTTGATATGATTCAATTCGGTCAAATCAAATCCATATACTCAACCATACTTTAAACTATTTTTAAGAATATAGGATTTCGGATCACTATCCTTTGAAATTGCAAGGGTTGAACATTTAGTTTGAAACCTCAAAATTTCAGATTCCATCCCCATGTTTCACGTAAAATTGTACCCTATTGGAACATTGATAAGAATAAAGTGTCTATTCTAATTAAAATAATTGATTGTAATGAAAATATTGATAAGAATATAAATGAGTAGAAATGAATTTGTTGAGCATTTGTCCATATGTTGGTACTAGCTCTAGATTCATTCAAACATTTAACATCATATTTTGTATTGGGGTATTGGGTCCAGGTCCAGATACCTGAAGCGGCACAATTGGCACACAGGCCCGATTCCGCCTCACCCAACCATGAGCTTGATTGGGTTGCCCTGCACGAGATATGTCAGTCGAGATGATCCTGTCATTTAGCATCTTCATATTGATACCATCGACTGCCTATGTAAGAGTTCACCAAAGCAATTGTGAGGGAAAGCTGCTAGAATTGACGGAAATACATTCAATGCATGAGATATGGAAGATTTTAATGATTGAGATCATACACAAGATTCAGCATATCACACTCCACCTACTATCTTGTAGTACAAATACTTACGTTTATTTTATTGTAAGATGTTGACAAATTGCATACTTAGCTCTCTCTAGTTATTTGTTTTCTTTAGTGTAGAATCGATGGTCGGAGCTTGGGTTCGGCAAGGGTGTAACCATTATAGGTGCGTACAGAATTTGGCCCACTTCTTATCTTATTGATATTGCATATGTTTCATAATTGCTTTATATACTCACTAAATAATTCACCAAAGAATCGGACGAAAGCCCAAGAGATCGTGTTGGACATTTCGGCGTAGGGATTTAGGATGTTTCTTTTGGACTGAAATTTGCTGGTCTGGTCTGGTTTGGTTTGGTTTGAACTGGTCTGGTCTGGTAAACGTTTGGTCTCTGTGTATTTTATAACTACGAAAGTCTGATCTGGTCTGATCTGGTCTGGTCTGGTCTGGTCTGGTCTGATCCGATATGGTCTACGACAAAAAACAGTCCAAAAAGAAAACATCCTTAACATCAAAACTTCCTATTAAATTCTTCAAAAAAAAAACTTCCTATTAAATTTATACGAGTAGTAATAATTAAAAGATCAATATTACGTTGTGGGTTCTTTTTTTATTGTGTGGATTATATTCTATAATAAGCGGATAACACATACAAATGACAAGGGTTTATTTACATGGAAAAAAATACCAAAAAGGTAGTAACATGTTAACATTGGCTTGGAATTTGATCCAAATCCAATAAAATCGGATTCACCATGCAAATGAGTCATTTGGAACTAAAAAATCTCCAAAAAAACAAGAAGAAACAAAATCAAATGAATCCCAAAAGAGGAGAAAATGGATCATAGGGTGGTTTCATTCCTATCAAGATCCTCCCTTCCTCTCCCCTTATTATGGATTCTCACTTTGAACGTCGCGGCGATCTACGTGGCGGAGGCGGCGGCGCCGTTCAACCTCTCCACCATCACGTACGGCGAAGGGTTTTCCACACTTTTCAGCGAGTTCAACATCCAACGGTCCCAAGACGACAAGATTGCACGCCTCATCCTCAACCGTTTATCTGGTAACAATTAATTCGATAAATATATTACTACATCAATTCAATGATTCTATTCCAATTTACGATGATATAATGGAAGAAAACAATAACAAATTAAATTAGAAATTTATCATTCCAAATTTCTAAAATGATGATGGGACTAAAAATAATTTAAAATTCTAAAAATAAAATTTTCATCCATACTTATGTTTTAGAAATAATGATAAATAAATATATGACTGAAATAAAAGTAGTGAACAAAAATATGATTTAGTGACTATTATGGTAACTTTAGTGATCATGATTGTGTTCAACTCTCTCATTATAGTGACTGCATAGTAATTATAGTAATATTATTGTCCATTAATTATATTTCGGTAATATTTGTGAAAAAACCTCAATATTTAACATTACTCATATTTTGAATCTTTTGTTTTTACGTATAGTTAAGGGCAATTTCTATTTTTTAATTTATATTCGTATATATTGTAGGATCGGGTATAATTTCGACAGAATATTACAGCCACGGATTTTTTAGTGCTGGCATTAAATTGCCGTCAGAATGCACCGCCGGGATCGTTGTTGCATTTTATGTAAGTTTAGTAACCTCTAATAATGAGCATATAATATACTCCGTACGTATTAACATCCATTATTTTCTATTTGCAAATAAAACCGATGTGATATTGCCTATTTTAAAATATGAGTGTTTAGGTTTTGATTAATTTGTTTTTAATCTTTACAATATACTATTTGTTTATTCTTTTATTGCCTATTCTAAAATTTTCCCATGCTTTTATGGCCCTTCTGAGCACATTCGACTAATTGATAGCTTAAATACGTCTTTAGCTCGTAGAAGGTTATATAGTATCATTTTATGATTTTGTTGTACTTATTCATTGTTGTTATCATATTTACAACAATTTATTCTATCACATGCATGACTAACTTTGGCTTTTTTTATGGAAAGACACGAAGAGAATATGCTTAAAATGTGTAATTTCTTCAATCTAAACCATAATAATACCAATAACTGAAAACTCAGTCCAAGTTTTCTTATTTTAATCTAAAGAATTCAAATTATGATTCCTACGTTTTTGTGTGTGATTCAATCCTTTGGCCGTTATATGAATTGGTTGAAACATGCGGTTAGTAATAATAGGTTCCCGAAATATGAGTACATAAACATGTTTTGAAATTCCAAAATAGTATTGCTATGTTTTTCTTCCGAATTAGGAGTAACATGTCAGTATTTCCTGTTATCTTGTAGTTACTACTATCAAATGTTTGTAGTACTAGGCATTAAACATGACAGTATATACCATCATGTCAGTATTTTTCAATCATAACAGTAATTACGTATTCATATTTCATGAAGAAAAACATAACAATCCTATTTTGAAATTCGAAAATTTATTTACTCCTATTTAGGACAATTTGCCGTAATAATAATCTTCTTAATTTATTACCACAATTTCAATGGGCATTGGGCAATATACAAACTTAATTACATGTTTTTTGGAAGAGCATTTGCGGCCTATTTAAGAATGAGTGTTTACGTAAACCAAAACAGTAAGAAACAAGTGGTTTAAACTTTAAATGGCACGTTTTATTTGTCGAAAATTTACAAAACCAGTTGGTATGGGGTATGTTTCATTGTAGCGCGCGGTTAGAACAATTTAGGGAGTGTTTGCAATTGCTTCAACTTTAAAAAAAGTGATTTTTTAAAGTGATTTTGGGAAAAGTGATTAATAGTAAAAGTTGGTAGTGTTTGAGAAAAAAGTGATTCTGAAAAAAGTAAAAGTTGGTAGTGTTTGGTGAAATAAGTACTTTTTGTGTAATAGAAAAAGTGAGAAGCAGTTTAAAGCACCCTTCTACCTGCTTCCAGCTTTTAGCTTTTAAGTGATTAATTTAAGCAGAAGCTGTCATTTGAAAACACTCTTTTCAGTTTATGCTATCAATCTTAACGTGCTTTTGTTTCTGTATTTGATTTAGATGTAATCTGCTCTATTAACTTTAAGCACACGATTCCAATTTTACCATTTAGCCAACTAATTTTCTGTCTATCACTCTAACCACTATACTATCAAATAGGGCTGTAGATGAGATGAGACGTTCTTTTTTTTTTGAAAGAATACAACTTGTCTTACTCCAAAATGCTCTATTGTACATAAATTTTAACCCTTATAAGAGGCGCTTTTCATTACCGAAGCGTCCCTGATTTTACTTTGCGTCAAGCATAGTCATTAGACCTTACAAAAAAAACACAGGATTGACCAGGAATTTGGCACGAAAGTACCGATTTTTCGTGCCAAAGTGTTTTTGACACGGATTTGACATATCCTTGCCAAATCCTTCTTTATTTTTTTTTCAAATCCTTGCCAAAATCTCTGTCAACCCCGTGTTTTTTGTAGTGAGAGGTTGTATGAGTGCCACACGCGGCAATTTTTAAGCGTCTCCGATAGCCGTGTTTGCTCTAGTGGACCTTTGGTATTCTTTTGAGTTTTTTCTATAACAAAAGTAAACCTTGAAACTTAGGGCCGGTGTTTGGAACCAAATCTGTTTCTGCTTCTTTTTTAAAGCAGAAGCAGAATCAGTTTTCAGAAGATCGTGTCCCCCAACTTCTAAAAAAACTGATTCCAGGAGTAAATTAGAGCATCATAATCACTTTTGCATTTTCACCCAAACACTCCAACTTCTGATTCTGCTCCTTGAAGGAGAAAAAATATTTTCAAGAATCAGATCCAAACACCCCCTTAATAAGCCATGAATAAACCTCTCAGTTTCAATGATAAACGTAAATATAATGTTCCATACTCGGGTTACTTATATACACACACACGCTGGAAGGGTACTACAATATTTTGGTCGTTTTGTTGCTTAGGCCTAATCATTTTGGCAAGAAGAACAAGTAAACTAAGGTCATGCTTCCAATTCATTAGTGCTAACATTAATACTCAGCATGCATAAAGTAGAAATAAATGTTCATTTCCAAAGAAAGTAAAGAGAAAATATGTACGTAATTGTGGTTTTGACATTGTAGAATGTGTATTATATATGTAGACATCAAATGTGGACACGTTTGAGAAGAATCATGATGAGTTAGACATTGAATTTTTGGGGAATATAAGAGGGAAACCGTGGAGGTTTCAAACTAATATGTATGGCAATGGCAGTGTGTCGCGAGGAAGGGAAGAGAGGTATCGCCTGTGGTTCGATCCAACCAAGGACGTCCACCATTACAGTATTCTTTGGACTCCCATCAATATCATGTAAGTATATTTTCTTTCTTATACGCTCAGCGGCGGAAGCAGGAATTCCCGTTAGGAGAAGCGGGAGTGTAAAAATACATACATACAAATACATACGGAGGAGTATATATTAGTATATTACAATTTCGAAGTAAATATATCTAGGAAAGAAAAAAAATTGGAGGGGGTGGGGTGGCATATATATATACTGGCATTAGTCCCCCTTTGAGTAGGCCGCATATATGTGGATCTATAATCTATGTTCTTATTATGTGTGCCACTTTTAAAGCGATCATAAAAAAGTTCTTTCTTCCTAAAATTTATCAACAATGGTTAATCTATCCACCTTATATTCATTATGTTTGTGAAAGTTTTTTTGTCTGTGAATCGGGTGTTATTTCGTCTGTACAAATTTTGCACAAACAAAATATTGTCTTGAACGAAATTCACAAAAAAAAACAAATTTGATAAAACTTACTGAAAATGATCAAGGGAATAAAACTATACGGAGTAGAAAAATAACGGCCACATACGCAATTCCAAGTTACATAGCAAATTTCCATGAACTAGAATAATGTGTTTGATCAAACAAAAATTTCACAAAATATATCAAAATTTAAATGTTAAAGTACTCTTTTACTCTAATGAATACTCCGTAGTGTATACCCCGTAATTAAATTTGTCATCCATTCTTTTAAGGGTACACTTAGAAAATGAATAGTTTTTCTTCTAAAATTCCACGAGCTCAAACTAGAATTTAAGTGTGGGACGAAGTTAATAATTACTCCGTATTATGCTAAATCATAGAAGCTCGATCATTCCAAGTACTCTGTATTATATTAATTATTTAACTTAATTATGGGTGTCCGTATTTTAGTATACTTGGACAATTTCACTTGATTAACGTAGTTTTTTGTGTTTGTTTTGGACCGACAGTTTCTACGTGGACGAGATCCCAATTAGGGAAGTAAGGCGCCACGCCGCAATGGGCGGCGACTACCCATCAAAACCCATGTCTTTATACGTGACCATATGGGACGCCTCCACATGGGCCACCAACGGCGGCCGGAACAAGGTGGACTACAAATACGAGCCCTTTGTGGCGGAGTTCCGTGACATCGTTCTTCATGGTTGCGTCGTCGACCCCATAGAGCAAATCCCGTCCACCAACTGCACTCTCCGCCACGCCGCCCTCATGGCGCAGCCCTATGCCACCCTCACCGCCCACCAGCACCACTCCATGAAATGGTTCCGGGAAAAGTACATGTACTACTCCTATTGCTACGACGTCGTTCGGTACGCCGTGCCTCCGCCGGAGTGCGTCATTGTGCAGTCCGAGAGGGACTTGTTTAAGTCTAGCGGTAGGCTGAGGGAGAAGATGAAGTTCCATGGTAGCCACCGGAAGGCCGCTCGCCGGGGCCCGAGGCGGCGGGGTCGAGTTCCCGGCAGTGGCGAGCAGCTGGTAACTGAGATGTAGCTTTACCATTTAGAGAATTTTCTGATATAGATATTGCATATATATATTTTGAGTCGAAAGATTCGTTCAATTCACTTAATTAGAATTTCAATTCTTAATTAAATTTTAATTTGAATTTTGTAGTTTTGTGAAGATTTTAATGTAATTTATATCAACTCTCCATAGAGGGAATTTAACTTTATCACGGAGTATTGACTAATAAAAAAAATTTGTCTTTGCAAAATAATTTAGGAGGGAAATAGTACTTTCAATATCTTCGTGCGTAAAGCGCATGTATATATATGATTGATGGGGTTAAAGGGCAAATTAACCAATATGTTACATCTAAAAGTGCAAGTATGACACACTAACCTATTTCTGAGTGCAAATAACATCAAATCGAAGGTTTAATTAGCATTTTAGCCACTTACAAACACAAGTAAACGGTGTTTGACGTTCAAATGTAGCGTGGTGTATACTTAAATTAATTACTCAACATTGGATCAAACATTTTTTTGAATTCTTTTTGAAGGATTTGTTTGTTTCAAGGACAAAAGTTCATTTACCTAACCATAATCCATTTACGTACCAGATTTACAATGGCAAGGCAAACTAATTTAATGCGCATACAACTTTTATGTTTTAACACAGAGAAAAAAGGGACAAATTAACATGTCCCATTGAAGCTGCTATGTCCAACTTCATTTAGTTTTTATGTTACATAAACTGAATATATATGTGTGAAGCAAATTCCTATCATTCCTATGTATAACTAAAAAACACTTCATTTAAAATTACTAAAAAACACTTCATTTAAAATTTAGATGATGCAATGATAAAAATTAATGAATTTTGATATATTTTTTACAACAGTTAAAAAAAAGTTGTAGCACTTCTTTAAAAAAAACTATTTTTATTTATTGGTCAAAATGTCAAATAGGCCCTTGTACCAGTCGTGTAAGTTCAATTCAGTCCCTGAACTAAAAAAAGGTCCAATTTGCACTTCGAACCGGAAAAATGGTTCAAATTTCACTTTTTACACATAACCAACTGGTCACCCGCCATGTCACCGTTCTTATTGTCACATGTGCATATGAAGTTGAAACTAAAAGCTCAAATAAGTCCCTGAACTCGTCACAGTTGATCAAATCACCCCCTACACTACTAAAAAAGTGTCAAAATTGTACTAGTAATAGATTAAAAATAGAAAAATTACCCCCTATGTTCACATAAGCCGTCAATTGGATTGACGATTTAGTTAGGGAGTGTTTGCGATTGCTTCAACTTTAAAAAAGTGATTTTTTAAAGTGATTTTGGGAAAATTGATTAATAGTAAAAATTGGTAGTGTTTGAGAAAAAAAGTGATTCTGAAAAAGTAAAAGTTGGTAGTGTTTGGTAAAATAAGTACTTTTAGTGTAATAGAAAAAGTGAGAAGCAGTTTAAAGCACCCTTCTACCTGCTTCCAGCTTTTAGCTTTTAAGTGATTAATTTAAGCAGAAGCTATCATTTAAAAACACTTTTTTCAACTCAAAAGTTGAAAAGTGTTTTTTTTAATCAACCTCAAACACTCCTTTAATCATGAATTGCCTAGTAGTATTTTCGAAGATACTTTTAACCCAACATCAATTTCATATACATTTTATTATGCATTAATGTTTTAGAAAAAAACTCACAAAAATGTGACTGATTAATTTTTAATGACTATAATTATGCTTAAAGTTTATATCGATGTTAGTATAAAAGTGTACTCATAGTCAATTTAGAGAGGTTATATATGGAATGGATAAAAGATATGTAAGGATAAAAGCAGGGGCGTAGCCATGAATAAGAGTTGGGCTGGGCCGACACAAAGAATTTTTACAGATAAATTTTTACACATAAATTTTTACATAAAAATATAAGCAATTTTAAAATTTGGGTTGGGCCGTGGCCCAGTTGGCCACCCCTCCACCTCCGCCCTTGGATAAAAGTGTACTAAAAAACACTCCAAAATTAATATATAAAAATAAACTATTTAAACAAGTTATGCAATGAATATATACGCTTTGCTTCGAAAAATTCACATAATCATTGTTGCTTCTACATCACTTTACATCACTTTACATCTTTACATCTTTACATGTATTCACCCGGTTAATTCCATTTTTTCCTACAACCTGTTGCTATCAATATATTCAACTGGCAATTTTTTTCAATTAGAACCTTACTTTTATTCTTATACTTCAATGTTTACCAATTTTTTATATGAATAATTATTATTTGAAATGGCAATCACTTGATGTAAACCCAACTTAAGTTCTAAAAACCAATTAACTTAATTTAAAAATAAACTTATGTCCTCATATATTTGAGCATAAACAATATCATTTGAATCTATATGTTTAATAAAGTATAAACTTGTGAAATCTTATTCCAGCCTTTTATATTAAATAAATTATAAAACATTATCACAACATCTAAATTAATAACATAGATTTTTGAGTTATACTCCGTACATAAGATATTGCTTTACACATACTACGTATATACTTAGGTTTTGTAGCATAAAAACCAAATAAATTTGGACATAGCAGCTTCGATGGAATATTTTGCCTTTTTCTCTGTGTTAAAAGTGGTATGGTCGTTAAATTAATTTCCCTTACCATTGTAAACCTGGTACGTCCGTACGTACTAAAAAAGATTACGGTTATTTATAATAATAATAATAATAATAATAATAATAATAATAATAATAATAATAATAATAATAATAATAATAATAATAATAATAATAATAATAATAATAATAATAATAATAATAATAATAATAATAATAATAATAATAATAATAATAATAATAATAATAATAATAATAATAATAATAATAATAATAATAATAAAGATTACGGTGAGGTAAAGTTTGATCCCATATATCAGGCCCCACTTTAACGTCAAACACCGTTTTACTTCGGTTAAAATGCTAATTAAACTTCCAATTTAATGTTATTTGCACCCAAAAAATAGGTTAGTGTCATATTTGCACTTTTAGACATACCATAATGGCTAATTTGCCTTTTAACCTATGATTGATGTTATAGCTAGATGAAGTTTTGGAATTAGAACGTATTTTAGGCTAGTTTTCTGGTAGTGCTTGGGACGTAGACAGGGTAGACATGTAGCTTTAAAGTTATTTTCTAAAACAGGTATGTGTTACTCTTTAGGCATCTATCCTCAGGAACTCCAAACTGAGGATGTTTTTACTTGGACTCTAATTTGCTGGTCTGGTCTGATCTGGTCTGGTCAACACTAGTCTGGTCTAGTTTCTTTGCATTTTTATAACTATCCAAGTTTGGTCTGGTCTGGTCTGGTTTGGGACAGATTACAGTCCAAGTAAAAACATCCTGATTGAACATGAAGATTAAGAAAGGCAAACAAAAAGAATATGATATCGATTGAAATTTATTTAGAAGAGCAAAACTTAATATAATGTGACTAATGTCCACTCTCCATCACTTAATGATGTTCCACTTTGGCTTGCATATACATTTATGAATAATAATGTTCTATTTTGGTTTTCTAAGAGCAACCGCAATGCGGTACTGTCTAGTGTGGAGATAGTGTGCCACATGAATAATTTAGACAGTCTCTATGTATTTTTGTTTCCAATGCACAGGGGCGGATCCAGGAATCCGGGATGCCCTGGGCTGGAACGCAATTATACTAGACTTAAACATTAGCGGGATGGGCTAAATATGAAAAGTTAAAAAATTTACACTAAAAAAATTGAAAAAAAAATTTAGTTGCTCTGTGCTTCAGCCCACCATAGCCCGAACATAGATCCTCCCCTGCCAATGCAGCTAGTCTCACGTTTTATCTTGATGAGCTGTCAAATTTTTTTAGACAGTGTGCTAAGCCAAGTCTGAGTGTAGAAAGCCGGTTAAACATGCTGAGTGGGACAAAGCTCAACTAAAAAAGACGTGGATCTTGGGAATAATTGCAAGAAAACCTCAAATTAATAACCGTTGTTTACCACGTCCACTCAAATTACGCCACATATACAATTTGACTAGGCCATAGACGGTATGCATTGGAGGATTTTTTAATGCCCAAAATTCCCGCTGGTTCACTTTGTATCATGTAGATTAGAAACTCATTTAATTAATTGACATATGGCATATTTCATACGCACTAGACGGAACAGCATTGCGGTTGCTCTAAATAACCTTACATTAAAAAGGGGATTTTGACATGAATATTACAAAAATTTAGACAAGGAACAAAAAGTGATTTTTTAAAACTTTTAAAAAAGGAATAATAATAAGCATTAGACCTACTAAATTACACCTAATGACTTTATCTGATAGCACTTTGACCCACCCTAGTGACCTCGGCTTCGGTCACTGACCAGAGGTCGGACGAGCGTGGTGGCCATTGGGGTCATCTCTATTACTGGGTCGGTCTTTTTGCCTAAATTGAAAGTTGATCATATTTATGTCTAAGGAAAAACTGGCATGGTGGTATTTTTTCATCATTATTTCTTAAAAAAATCACGCACTTTGGATGGGCATCATAAATAAACCCAGTGCCACCCCCTTTTACTAAAATTGCTAGAGTGCTATTTTCAACTTTTCCATTACAAAGAAATTGTCATAGAAATGGTTTAATTTGAGTATGAGCGGTGTTTTAAGGGTCTATTTGACCCTTTTCCCGTGACGATTATGATGACACATAGATTGATAAATCATGACATGGTGAAAAAACAAAATTGGTCTTTTATAGGCTCTCTATCATTTTAATGGGAATAACTCTCAGTCTATAGCCCCAATGTAGTTCTACATTATAAGTCACGTGTTTCCCCAATGTGGTGTATTTGACCGTATAGATTGACAAGTCCATATTTAAAATGAGTCACAAAGTTTCAATTTAACTCAAGTCATGGTTTATCGGGTTTGTATTTTGCATTTGGTTTCGTTATAGCTATTTTCTTTGAAATTTGAGCCCGACACCGGGTGTTGGGGAGGTTGATTTGAGAGTTAAATACATTTCATTAAATCACAATAAATAATTCAGAAAAAAGCTACCTTGACTTCTTCAACTTTGGTAGTCGTTTGTGTTAGAAACAACATTTGTTGCCCACATAATAGCTGAGGGACAAGTCCTGCACGAGGAACAAGTCATGCTTTGGTGGTTACTTGTTTGGACCCAAGAGACGGTATGTGAAGTCGGTTAACTCAATTAGTTTAGCGGCATGCAAGGAGTTCTTTTGCAAACATAGAATGGCACATAACAACACCATGTAAGCAAGCAGAAATTGTAGAAGATAAGGGATTCAATATATTCCATTTCATAAAAATTTTAAAGCCATAATATAAAAAATAAAAGGAAACCCATATTGTATAGCCTACAACCACAATTTTGGGTGTTGGAGTAAGATGTGTCACATGAGGCCGAAGATGACCACCTGGTTGACTCTTAAGACAATTGATGACATGTGTTCTAGGCTTTTATATTGTTCTTATTAGTTGAAAGACAAACAAACATGAAGTTCATTTATGGGGGAGATAATGAGAGGTATACTACTCATTTCCTTTCTCCTTATACATCATTCCTTATTGCATAGGTAAGAAGATAGTTCAATATTAAAGTATTTGTCCCACACCGGATTAATATAAAACAATAAAGCACTATATAAGATCTTTGGTCAGCCTTATCATTAGGTTGATCTATTAGAATAAAATTTGAATCTTAGAATGGCATCACTGTCATATTTGATCACATGATGATTGTTGTTTAACAATCATGATTAAGAGTAACTTGATGAGAGTCTATTTGTTGCATATATATACTTAGATATTGTCCAAACCGGTTTGAGTTGAGGGTGGGCCTGTTTGTGCATTTATACACCGATATTATCCAGTTCGGTTTGGATTGAGGGGCGAGTTGAAGCATTTGTCCCACATCGAATTAGTATAAAAAAATAAAACACTATATAAGATCTTAGATCACTTATATTATTAGGTTAATCTTTTAGGATGAAAATATGCATCTTAACATGATATAAGAGCCAGATTTGGTTGTGAGTTGATTATTATTTAGCACCTATGATTAAGTGTTGCTCATTAAAAGTCTATTTGACCTATTTCTACACAATGATGTTGTCCAATCCGGTTTCAACAGATGGATGTGTTAAAGAATTTGTCTTACACTAGATTGATATAAAATACTCTCTCTGCCCCCCACCCCCCCCATAATTGTCCCGTTTTTTCATTTTGAATGTCCCTTTATGATTTTCTCATTCCATATTTGGTAACATTTGTGTGGCTCTAATCCATTCTTACTTTATTTCCACTTTATCAACTCATTATCAACCATACAACTCTACTTTTCTTAAAAACCACACCACTCACTTCCGTCCCAATATTAGGGGTACGGGGGTAGTAATGCAACATTATATAAGATTATGGGCTACTCCATCTATGAGACACGTACAATAAGCATTTTTCACTGGCTAATGTGTACTTGCCTCAATTACTTTTACTAAAATTAAAAGCTAATGTCGCCTAGAGTATGAGAGTACTCATCGCATGGAACCCCAAAATTACTATATATGTGTCAATACATGCCATCATATATGGGGCAGAAGCCAGCAAGCCACCAGCATTCAACCTGTTCTTCAGTGTTGTGTGCCTCTACTGCCAGCTCTGTGGTCTGCACCGCTGCATTCGTGGACCAGTTGGACGGCTATTTTACTGCTCTTGCCTCTTCCGCTATTTGGACTTCTAGCTATTCGCCATACTCCTCCATCTTTCCACAAACAAGTCACAAATTTTCCATGGACAAACCACCAAAAAAGACACTGTTTTTCCTTTTCAAAGAATAGTAGGACAAAGAGTCGTTTGCTGCATGAGGTGCCTCTTTGATTGCAATATAACCAACATATTTGAAGTTGTCAATCCAAGAGCAGGGCCGTCGTTTGACCGGTTCATTAGGTTCTTTGTAACATGGCCCCATCATATACGAGGGCCCCATTTTTTTAAACTTGTATACGGAGTAATGGGCAAGTATGGAGTAGTAATAGGTTCTTTCTATCCTCTGTATCGTTGTTATTCGTGAGTGGGAGTCAAAGCAGCAGGAACACCCCTTCCTCTCATCCTTTTACTGCAATTTAAAGTCACACGTTTGGAGTATTTGGCTCACTACTTTTGCATTTTTATTACAAATTACTTAATTTTTGTATTTGAAGTTATAAAATAGGGCCTCAATTTAATAAATGTAACAGGGCCCTCATAATGTATTAGACGGCCCTGTCCAAGAGTTTCTGACAAAGAGTTGAGAAGGTATGAAGAGGAGCAGTTCAATAGCATACCTTTCAAAATTGCATCTATGTAATTTGAGAGAGCATTCATGAACTCAAAAGCCGCTAATTCATTTTCAGAGATATACTTCATTTCTTCTGAACATTTTTAGATATATAAACTAGTTTTGAATTAAAAAAAAGACGTACTATTGATGTATCACATGCACATGCACGTGTGTGTTGATATCTCTATTTGTTATTTGTATTTTATTATGAATCAGGTTGCTATTATTATTCATTATTATGTTTTGATAAGTGGAGTCCTAATAGGACTTGTAAGATTTATTCTTTCGCCGACTAAGAGATACGAGTGTATTTAAATAGGATTTGGCAAATCAATAGAGTCATGATAAATTATTCTTTATTATTTGCATTCTATATCATGGTATCAGAGCCTTGAGATTCTTAATTCCAAATCTAGACCCCAACTCTTATTAGTTATTCTATTGTTACAAGTCACATTGAATTCACCATTTAGTACGTAGTATTTTATTTTTGAAACTAACCTCATTCATATTTTCGCTAGTTTATTTTTTCAATTTGTAAATGTTTTCTCTTAATACATTTCTCATGTTTGCTAGTTTTTTTACTCATCAATGCCGTTTTAAAGTATTCTTTTTTATTTGCATTCCATAACTTTTTTTGCTCCTAAAGTGATTGAAGTGTCCAATTAGCTCTTTAGCTCAAACCTCAGTGCCTGATATGCACCTTCTCCCCTCTTTTAAATGAAGGAGCATTCCCAGTTTTACATGTGTTCCGACATACACATATAAAACCCGAATATCTCTCTCCAATTCTTCAAACCTTCTTCACTTCGTCTACCTGAGTTCTTCCCTTCGGTACTTTAGGGGGAGGGGGGGGGGGGGGTTCTTGAAATTCTTGACCAGACAATTCCTGAAGTTCTTAACACACAGAATGAAGCTCCAAGAACTAAGGACTTCTGAATTTGAAGTCTTAAGGAAGGAAGGTCATATAAATATAGCTACTATATATGAGGAAAATGAAGCACCTTTGCTAACCGGACCTTGGGAATGCATAGATTACCACCAGTTTAGTCGAGAAACCGAAAATCTTGAAGAGATTGTATGGCATGGAAGAGCTTACTTCTGTGCTTCAGATGCCAGGGACCACCTGTCAGGGGTAGAGGGCATCCCATTCCCATCCACCCTAGTCGTCGATCGCGTAGCAACACTATCAGCAGAAAGAGGACCGCGCACAACAGTCACAGGAGAAGCCCCCGACAAAGCCACACGCGCCGCCCCGATATTCTTTATCTGGCTGCTCCTCTGCATTGTGGTTAGGGCTTTCATCATATTCTCCTCTTTATCCAAAGAAGATCGGGATTTCTTTGTTAACACACTCACAAGGTTCAGGCAAACCGTGCAACTGGCCAAAGAAAGCGTAGATGATGTGATGAGGGTTGCGGCAGGAACGTTCGAAGCAGTGAAAAATATCTCTCAGCTAATACAACGCCATAGTTTTTTGTTTAGATTTTTTTGTGGTAGAGTTCCGATTACTTGGAAAGAAAATTGTAAAAAAATTCTTTCTTTGAAAAATTGAGATTCCATTTATCTCATCCTCTCTCTCGCCAAAAAAAATTGCATTCTATATGTTAGGACTTTTTCTGGTGTCCAATCTAGTTAGATGCCTTTGTATTTGTGTAGTTGTTAGTTAAATGTGTAAATGGGACACAAGCGCCATATTAGCCCATTAGGCCTCTTGTAAGCCATAAGTTAGCCTCCTTCTCCTATAAAAGGAAGCTAACTTATGAGGAAAACTTAGCGAAGGCATAGAGCATAGAGGCAGATTAGAATATAATTGTTTCACGCTGCTCTCTCTCTCTAGAGGGAGAGCAGCGGCCCCTTTTCATACAGTCTACCAAAGTTCTCGACATTTATATTATGATTGAGAATCTATCTGCTTCTTCTTTCATTCTTATGATTGTTTGATTGTTAGAAATAGGGACAAACATGTGGTATCAGAGCCGAGGCGTGAAATAGATTGGATTCATCTGCGTTTTTCGGATCTGCAAAACTGATTTCTCGAGAAAAACCACCCATTTTGAAAAACTGATTTTTCGAGATTTTTGGTTTGGCTGGTCTGTTTTCAACGATTTTCTTTGATTTCTGGAAGATTAGGATCAAAATTTGTTTGAAAACATCCTCAAATTCTATTTCTGAAGTTTTTTTGAAAATGGATTTTTCGATGTTTTGTTGTTTTTGAAGCTTTTCGATACTCAAAGGTTTCGACGTTTTGGAGTTTCTCGATGTTTAGTATATTTCGAACTCTGGCTTCTCTCAAAACTCAGGATTTTTCGAAGCTTGATATTTTTGGCAGTTTTCGAAGCTTTAACAGCATTTTTTCGATGTTTACAACTTTTCATTGTTTAAATAAGTTTTAGAAATTCTGAAGGTTTTAAAAGGAAGTTTTCGATGTTCTGACCTTTTTGAAAAGGCAAAGTTTTTGATGTCCTAAACTGGTTCGAAACTCTGAAATTTTCGAAGTCTTAAGTTTTTCGATGTTAATCTTTGATATCATGTTTCTCGCAGATTGCAGGTCGAAAACAGGTTTCTCGCAGCTGATATTTGAAAACAGGTTTCTCGCCATTTGATGTTCGAGAACAGGTTTCTCGATATTTGAACTCGAAAACAGGTTTCTCGCATATGAACTTCGAAAACACGTTTCTCGCAGATTGAACTTCGAAAACACGTTTCTCGCAGCTTGAACTTCGAAAACATGTTTCTCGACATTCAAATATCGAAAAAGAACTTTTCGATATTCAATATCAAGAAAAAGTTTTCGATATTCAAACATCGAGAAAAAGTTTTCGATACCCATTCATCGAGAAAAGTTTTCGATATTCATTTATCGAGAAGGCGTTTTCGATATTCAAATATCGAGAAGATGTTTTCGATAGTCAACATCGAGAAGATGTTTTGGATACTCAACATTGAGAAAACGTTTTCGGTATCCAATATCGAGAAAAAGATCTCGAGATTCAACTTCGAGAACCTAACTTTCGAAAAATTTCTAAAATTTTCATTTTTCAAACTTTTTCAATGTACTACACTGTTTTGGCCATAACTTTTGACTCAGTGATCCGATTTACGCGTATAATACCTTTTCGGAAAGCTCATGAAATGATCTACATGAATTCTGGGGGTAACCCCAGAACCTTTTCTCACGGTCCCTCACTCGCCTTTGTTGAGGGAGATATCATTTGTTTTCTGAAAAATCACCAAAGTCAAAGTCAAGGTCAAAACTGAGGCAAATCTGGTCAATTCTTCCAAAATCAAACCAAAGTCAAACCAAATGTCAAAGTTGGTCTAATCTACACTGTAAGGTCCAGAACTCGTAGATAATTCAATCAACCTCGCCTCAACGGTCATTTCACAACAATCAACAATCAACTACTGATGCCTCCCCTAACTCATCAACAATGTGTGATCATCACTGTGCTGAATTTCTAGATGATGAGTTCAGGGTAAACCGTCATGTGTGGTACCTGTACAGATTGCTCCATACACATGACAGGTATATCAAGCTGTGAGCAATCAACCCTTGCACAATCTGAGGGGGAGTTTCAGGTTTCTCCTCCTGGCGCCACACAACGACAAAGCAAGGATTCTCTCAAAGGATGCAACATTTGAGGGGGAGTTTTCAATTTTATCCTCCTCGGTACCGAACGATGAAAAAGCATACCGAGTGCTTCAGTTGAGGGGGAGCACAGAGAGAAAATAAACAAAGGAATGAGAAAGAAATGAGAGAGAAGTCCTGATGGCTTAGTAAACCCAACTAAGCCTACCCAAGGGACAAAGCCGAGAGTAAGCGAGTGAGTGTGTGAGTGAGTGAATACTATGAGCGTTAGGAAGCAGAAGGCTCAAGTGAGCAAGAAAACAATAATCATTGATAAGTCTGCTACCTCAACTGCCTGCTATCAATTGAACATTTACTCTCAGTCACTCAAATACTCTGGACAATCCCCATAGGTTCAGGACTGAATTTATTCAGATGCCGGGTAGAAGTCACTGCATCTTGTCCAACAGTGCATGCATAACCCTACCCAAGACCACTCATTTGTCTCCCAACAGACAAGTGTTTAATCATATTTCACGAGGAACCTCATCTCTCATTACTGTCTCCTTTCGAGGAAAGTGATACTGACTACAGTGGCCTCAGCCCCATGTCACTGGACTTTCATTGATCACACTGTGTCTAGTTATCTCACTCCCAAATGTTTTTGAATTTTCTAGGACACAGACACACTTTTGAGTCAGTTGCAGGTCCAAGTGACCATGCGAGAACTTCCATAGGGCTCATCTACTATAGATAGACCGGTGATTGGAAGCAAGTCCTGCTGTTGCAACATAGAAATCACCAACATGTTCAGGCCATCGCTTTAAAGTTTATCTCTATAGTGATGATAACGAGCGTCTTCATGACCTCGGGGGGCTACCACTTTCATTGCTAATCTTCATGATCATGCCTTAACAACCAGAGTGACATCTACTTCAGATGCTTCATAATGATTGGTTGGAAGTCCTGTTAGAGCTTTAATGCTTCTATCATTTTATACAGGCCACACATCAGTGTTTACATTGATGTTGTGTTAACGGAACACTTCTGTGTATCCGGTCTTTATCCTTTAACTTTTCTGTTTGTTTTCAATTTTGTTACCCAGAATAAAAGAATAAAGGCATGATGCCCCGATTCATCGGATCATCATGAGGGGGAGAGTAGTCCACATGTCACGCCCCGGACCTCCCCGGACACGTCAACAACCCGCCGTACAATACGAATAGTCAACCGCAGTCCAACACATTCATATTATACAAGGCGTCTTGAATATCATTCACACACATAACATCCATAAACAAACATAATAAGTAATTCGTAACGCAGCGGAAAACATTGTTTAAAACAAAAGGGCCACACAGGGCTATTCATGAGCACGCAGGCTCTATAGTAAAATATCCATGAGCATGTTTAATATTGTTCAAAACAGAATGGAGAAAGCACGAACCACGTCTTCTCTCCAAAGGATCACCCGAGCAACGGGCACAGATAGCAAGCTCGAGCTTCAACCTGAAATGGTGGTGGGACGCCCCCGAAGGGGTCAGTACTCTATACGGCTATAAAGTACTGGTGTGGATGGCATCTAAGGGATATACAACAAGTATTTCAAACACAAGACCCTCAAATAGGGTGATAATACAATATAGTGGTAACCCTAAGTTACCCCGTTTTAAAAATATATACTTACTTTATATAAAAGTCAAGTAGTCGGCCCGTGGGCCCATGTTCATTTAGAAATCACCATTCCCATTCTCCGTGACTATGAGCCACGACAATTCATAGAGTTCATTACATTACCATTGCATAGCAAGGGCTCGGCCCAACTACATTTCTATGCAATCCTTTATGTCAAGTTCGTTATATTACATTTGCATCCTACCACATTTGCATAGCAAGGTCTCGGACCAACTACATTTCTATGCAAATCACAATTTACATCCTATCACATTTGCATAGCAAGGTCTCGGACCAACTACATTTCTATGCAAATCACAATTTACATGGCAAGGTCTCGGACCAACTACATTTCCATGCAAATCACAATTACATGGCAAGGGCACGGCCCAACTACGTTTCCATGTAATCTTAGAGTCCGGCTCTAATTCTTCATTATAGTCCAATTCCTAAGCAACTCTATGCCTAGAATTGACATCTCAATAATCTACCTTGGGTCATTCTCAATGACCGCCCATAACTTGCCCTTAGTTTCATACTAAGTCGTTTTATACACTTGAAGTACATTCAAGTTCATTCCATACAATCCAATACTTAGGATCAATTCTATCAACAATTTCAAATAATCACTAACTAGTATTTTCAATACTATTAAGATTATTGTCATTATACAAATATCTTCATTTGTAATTCTCTACATATTTATAAGTATGTAGCATCAACTTAAATATTCAACTTCAATACATAATATCCATTTATGTATCCACATATTTAATACATGAGTAAAATTCCTATTTCGCAAAATAGTTC
The DNA here is from genome assembly GCA_945859915.1 of Cuscuta epithymum. Classification (NCBI taxonomy): domain Eukaryota; kingdom Viridiplantae; phylum Streptophyta; class Magnoliopsida; order Solanales; family Convolvulaceae; genus Cuscuta; species Cuscuta epithymum. The sequence continues at coordinate 4,734,289 of CAMAPF010000055.1, forward strand.
ATTTATAACTCATTTAATCTCTCCTATTATACATACATCCTCAAATCATTTCCAATTTCATTCTTTGGGAACTATATCAATATTTCATCAATATTTAATCATCATAATCCATGAAAAATTATGATTTAGGCATTTAGGTAATCTCATGCTTAACCTACAAGTTGTAAGCAATTAGATGTCGATCCTCACCTCAAATGAGCTTTAAAACCTTCCTTCTCGATCCAATGACCAAAGCCTCGGCCAAGGAAGATTGGGAACTAGTTCCTTGCTTGAAAATGGGTGCTAAACAGCCTCCTCAAGTTGCTATTTCAACCCCGAATCGTTGATACGAAAACAGCCCCTAGAACGGGTGTTTTCCGGCTAACTCGATTCCTAGTTTTCCAATATTTGCATCTAGGTTAGTATCTAACCTTTACATCAATTAAAGTCACATAATAATAACATTTTATACACTCCAATCAGTGTATAATAGTTCTTCAATCATTTATATGATTTAGGCAATAGGGAGGAAGGTTTTGGATTCAAACTTACTTTGAATACAAAAACGTTTCCTGCGAGGTTGTGTTTTGCTCAGTCAATTTGGAAGCCTTCCACTACTCCGATTGCTGCAAACCAGACCTTCACGGATTCCTCGTCTTGAGAGCTTTCTGTTGGTATCTCGTACGCCTTATTTGGATGTGTATAACTCGAGATATGAAGCAAACAAGTAACCCTTGCACCGGAGGAAAAACCTGCGGGCAGTTTGCTTTCTCCTTGCTCTTTTAGGTTGTGTGGCTCTCTTCTTCTCTCTTATCTTGGGGAGTTCGAATGGGAGCTGGGGAAGTGTTATCTTGGCCTTAACTTAGCCTCAAAAGTCAAAGGATAGGAGTGGGTTGGCATGTGGGATGATTGAGCAAGATACCTCAATCAAAAAAAAATGGGGAGAGGGTCCATTTGGTTCACAAACATGTCATGTTCAGCCTCCCCCTCCTTTTGTCCGCCCCAACCAAGGTTTTTAACTCATTCTCTTTATTTTGCAGGTGCCAAGAAGGTGTGGGGTGCTCCCCAAGTGATCCCAATCAATTTGGGGTCCAAAACATCTACCAATACTTCCAAAATTTGGAAGATGGGTCCTATTGTTTTATCTTTTGTCAAAGATGCCTTTTTGTACTCATCCTAATTTATTTAGAACAAGTCAACTTATTAAATCAAATTATTGATCTCCAATATGTGTAGGCTCATCCCAATTATTTACAAGATGGACATTGTAGAAGGAAAATCCTACTCCCATTATTTAGCTCAATAATGCCAAAGATGGGGTTATAGGCATTTGTATTCTTCTTTAATCATTCTATCACTTATTTGACATTTGTCATACATATTATTGGGCTACTAGCCGTGTGGGTCACTCCCGAGTGGGTCTAGAACGCCATTCTCGAATACTTGCTATTTTTAGCAGGTTGAGCCCAAAATATTATCTGGGCCGCCCGCCCTTCCTCGACTTGTCTTGACACGTTATGTATCACTATATAGATAATGTTGGGCTCTTTTATTTATTAATAAGTCCCGAATAAGTATTTTCAAAACCTGACACTAATGTACGAGTTTGAACAGTACAATATTCGATCATTAATTACGTAAAACATTAATCGGTTTACAAATGTTTGGGAATCAGAAATCCAATACATAAACTTCGAATATTTAAATCAAATCTTCAAGGACTTTTGGGTGCGGTGTCACAAGTTCACCCCCCCTTAACAGGAATTTCGTCCCCGAAATTCACAGCTCTACTCGAATAGGAAAGCATACTGCTTCCTCATCAAAGCCTCTGTTTCCCATGTCTCTTCTTCGACCCGGTCGCTCTTCCAAAGTACTTTAACCATTGGGACTTCTTTACTCCTCTGTTTCTTCACCTTTCTTGCTGATGTTCTGCCTTAACTTGCTGACAAGTAAGGCATCGACTAATGTATTCAGCTATTTCCTTCGTCATACCAGACCACCAGTAACTTTCTTTCAAATCGCGATACATTTTTGTGCCCCCTGGGTGCATGGCATAAGACGATAAATGAGCCTCCTCTAAGATGGACTTACGGAGCTCCTCATCAGACGGTACACACACTCGGTCACGAAATAAAAAAAGACCATCATCTCTTTCCCTGAAATCCTCCCCTGGCCCCGCTTGCATGCGTTCCCGGACCTTCATAAGTTCTGCGTCAGTCACTTGACCCTTCTTGATCTCATCAAGTAAGGTCGGTCTCACTTCAAATCGTGCCAATAAGGCACCGTCGCTAGATACATCCAATTGGGCCCTCAGTGCCCTCAAACCAGTAAACAATGCCCCAGACGAACTCTTCCGACTCAGGGCATCTGCTACAACGTTTGCCTTGCCTGGATGGTACTCAATAACTAGATGGTAGTCCTTTATCAACTCCATCCACCGTCTCTGTCTCATGTTTAACTCTTTCTGAGTAAACACGTACTTCAAGCTCTTATGATCAGTATATATGTGACATGTCTCTCCGTAGAGATAATGTCTCCAAATCTTCAGTGCAAACACTACTGCTCCCAGCTCCAGGTCATGGGTAGGGTAATTTACCTCATGCTTCTTCAACTGTCGTGAAGCATAGGCAATTACTCTCCCCTCCTGCATCAACACACACCCAAACCCTTGGATGCTCGCATCGCTATAGACATCGTACCCCACACCCTGTTTGGGTAATGCAAGTACCGGTGCCTCGGTCAATCTCTTCTTTAGTTCCATGAACCCTTTCTCACATTTGTCATCCCATACAAACTTAGCTCCTTTACGAGTGAGCTTCGTCAATGGTGATGCCAAAACAGAGAACTTCTCCACGAACTTTCTGTAGTAGCCTGCCAATCCAAGGAAACTACGAATTTCCTTGACGTTCTTCGGCCTCTCCCATTCGGTAATGGCCTCTATCTTCTTGTTATCAACAACAATTCCCGATCCTGAAACCACGTGCCCGAGAAAGCCAATCTCCTTTAGCCAAAATTCACACTTGGAAAATTTGGCATAGAGTTGCTTCTCCCGTAGTGTCTCAAGAACGAGTATCAAGTGCTCTTCATGCTCTTCTTCACTCTTTGAGTAAGTCAAGATGTCATCTATGAACACAATCACGAATCGATCCAAGTATTTATGGAATACTCGGTTCACCAAGTCCATGAATGCCGCTGGGGCGTTTGTTAACCCAAACGACATAACAAGGAACTCAAAATGCCCATACCTTGTGCGGAAAGCACTCTTTGGTATGTCGTCTTCCTTAATCTTCAATTGGTGGTACCCCGACCTCAAGTCAATCTTCGAAAACACGGTTGCCCCTCGTAGTTGATCAAACAAGTCATCAATCCTAGGCAAAGGATACCTATTCTTGATTGTGACCTTGTCCAGTTGACGATAGTCAATGCACATTCGAAGTGTCCCATCTTTCTTTTTCACAAAAAGAGCCGGTGCTCCCCACGGGGAGTGGCTTGGTCTAATGAAACCGTTATCCAAAAGCTCTTGCAATTGGGGTTTCAACTCGTTAAGTTCAGCGGGTGCCATACGGTATGGCGGTATGGAGATTGGTTTGGTGCCGGGCTCGACCTCGATCACAAATTCAATCTCTCTATCGGGTGGAAGTCCCGGTAGGTCTTTAGGGAAGACATCCGGATACTTACAAACCACCCTCACATCATCGATGTTCGTTTCCTCTTTGGTTTTGTCGACCACGTATGCTAGATATGCGTGGCATCCCTTCCTCATCATACTTCTCGCTCTCACGGCGGATATGATACAGCTATTTGATCTCCCTCGATCGCCCTCGAAGCGTAGGGTCTTCCCATCATTGCCTTCGAGTTCAAGAACCTTCGTGTGGCAATCTACCCTAGCATGGTTCCTTTCTAGCCAATCCATCCCTAGGATTGCATCGAATTCAATCATGCTCAGCGGTACGAAGTCACACGTCAAGGTTTGACCATTAACCTCCACCCCACAAGATGGATAATAACAAGTTCTTTCCACGTCATCCCCTAGTGGTGTTGATACCACTAAGGTTTGCATCAATGGTGCGGATTGCACTCCCAACCTCTTGGCGAACGCTTCATTCACAAATGAACGTTGCGCCCCGGTATCGATAAGGATTCGCGCATCCTTCCCATTAATCTTTAATGTTCTTACATGTATACACTATGTGAGATACCTTTTCTAATGTTTTTACACATCATTAGGAGGTTATTATGTTCACACATGTGTTAGGGATCAAGAAAAGGTCTTAATGTCGCAAAACGGTGCGAAAAAATCGGGTTTCGGCATTCTGGGTGCCAGGCACGGCGTGCCTGGGGTAGGCACGGTCGTGCCTGGCTTGGGAAAAAGCCCTGGGCGCTACTGCCTCCCAGGCACGACGCCAGGCACGGCGTGCCTGAGGCCGTGCCTGGCCAAAATTTTTTTTTTTTTTTTTTTTTTTTTTTTTTTTTTTTTTTTTTTTTTTTTTTTTTTTTTTTTTTTTTTTTTTCTCTTCTCTTCGGGTGCCACTGCCTTCCAGGCACGATTCCAGGCACGGCGTGCCTTCGGGCGTGCCTGGCCAGCAGTGGCTGTTTCCAGCCCGATTCGGCCTAACTCACCCAGTTTGACCCCGGGGTGGCCCGTACTTAATCCCAACGACGTATATGATCAAAATAAGCCTAGAAATGACCCGAACAAGTGTATTACCTGCGACGGAGTCGGGATTAGCCCGAGCATCAGCCTCGGTCATTGCGTAGACTCTAGCTTGCGTCCTTCCTTGATTCACGGACGGCGCGTTACTCGCGCTTGCTCCCCCTTGCCCCCTGGTTACTTGGGAACCCCCGGCTTGGTTTCTACTCCCCGTAGCCCCGCTACTTGGTCCCGATGACCTTGCCCCACCCAATTGTGGGCAATTCATCTTCAAATGCCCGGCATCCCCACATTGGAAGCATCTAGGAGGGTCACGACACTTACCAAAGTGGCTCCTTTTGCAATTATTGCACCGAGCTACCCCCGAGGTCCGTGATCCTTGTCCATTCGGGCCTTGGTTCCCCCTAGGTGGGGGCGGTGGTGTTCGGAAAGATCCTCCTCCATGGTTTCCCTTTTTATTGGAACCTTGAGGGCCATGACTCTCCCCCTTTCTCTTTTTCGCCTCTTCGGCATCTCTCCTCTTCCTCTCCTCCCATTGTTTCTCCCCTTTCAACCCTTGCTCGACCACTTGGCTAAAGGTCATGTTAGGCAACTGTGTTGCCCTCTCACGTACCTCCAAGTCCAAGGCATCCCAGAAGTGATTTACCATCCGGTTCTCGTCACAAACATACTCCGGTATGAACTCCGCGAGCTCCCTGAATTTGTGTTCAAGTTGCCTCACCGTCATTTTGCCTCCTTGGGTCAGGAGGGTATACTCTCTCCTCTTAGCGTTCACCTCAAAATCAGAATAGTATTGGGCAAAGAACTCCTGTCGGAAATTCTCCCAAGTCACGGTATTGCCATACTTTCCCTTGACTCCGTCCCACCATGTGGATGCCATACCTTCAAGCAATCTCACCGCCACCCTTAGTTTAAATTCGGGGGTGAGTTGCATATCAAGGGCTGCCTCGTTCAACCTCTTGATCCATTCCGCGGCGACGGAGATGTCGCCTGCTCCGTTGAAGGGTTTGCACCCCAAATCTCGTGCCTCTTTGATGTACTTGGAGATCCTTATGATTGGACCTCCATCACCCCGGCCCCCATGTGGTTCAACATGGGCCCGAGAATCGCCATGGCTTCTTCCTCTTGAAGCCTCACCCGAAATTCGCCCTCCCCGGCGCCTTCGGCGTTCCCTCCTTTCCTCGCGCTCCCATTGATATTGTTGGAGCAGCGCCTCAATTTTTGCTAGGGAGTCATTCTCCCCCTCTTCATCACTTACATCATCGTCATCCCCTTCGTAAGGGGTCTCAACCGGCTCGATTTCCGGTTGGTAAGTCGAGTCCTCATAGGACCAGTAGGTTTCACTTTCTGTGTCAACATGACCGTCACTCACGGTCTGTGATCGGCCTCCACGGCCAGCTCCTCTAGATGCCCTAGAGGTCCTTCGACTGCCCTGTCCAGTCTCCACTGGTACACGGCCCGTCGGGTTTCTCCTAGTAATCCTGCCACCACGGTCCATTTCTGAAAGAAATTTGGAAAGAGTCATTAGACTCGTATCAAATGTCAATTGACGGATAGGTACTTAAGACACACTTGGCTTGAGTCACCGCCATACCAATTGCTAAGGGTACCATCTTAACAATTAGAGACCTTGCAACCCAAGTACCAAAAGCTCTCCAAGTACAAAACTTCTATGCTCATGGTTTTCAAAATCTTTTCAAAAAGAGAATTTTGAGACTTCATTATGAAGTTTATGGACTAAGGCTCTGATACCAACTTAATTGTCACGCCCCGGACCTCCCCGGACACGTCAACAACCCGCCGTACAATACGAATAGTCAACCGCAGTCCAACACATTCATATTATACAAGGCGTCTTGAATATCATTCACACACATAACATCCATAAACAAACATAATAAGTAATTCGTAACGCAGCGGAAAACATTGTTTAAAACAAAAGGGCCACACAGGGCTATTCATGAGCACGCAGGCTCTATAGTAAAATATCCATGAGCATGTTTAATATTGTTCAAAACAGAATGGAGAAAGCACGAACCACGTCTTCTCTCCAAAGGATCACCCGAGCAACGGGCACAGATAGCAAGCTCGAGCTTCAACCTGAAATGGTGGTGGGACGCCCCCGAAGGGGTCAGTACTCTATACGGCTATAAAGTACTGGTGTGGATGGCATCTAAGGGATATACAACAAGTATTTCAAACACAAGACCCTCAAATAGGGTGATAATACAATATAGTGGTAACCCTAAGTTACCCCGTTTTAAAAATATATACTTACTTTATATAAAAGTCAAGTAGTCGGCCCGTGGGCCCATGTTCATTTAGAAATCACCATTCCCATTCTCCGTGACTATGAGCCACGACAATTCATAGAGTTCATTACATTACCATTGCATAGCAAGGGCTCGGCCCAACTACATTTCTATGCAATCCTTTATGTCAAGTTCGTTATATTACATTTGCATCCTACCACATTTGCATAGCAAGGTCTCGGACCAACTACATTTCTATGCAAATCACAATTTACATCCTATCACATTTGCATAGCAAGGTCTCGGACCAACTACATTTCTATGCAAATCACAATTTACATGGCAAGGTCTCGGACCAACTACATTTCCATGCAAATCACAATTACATGGCAAGGGCACGGCCCAACTACGTTTCCATGTAATCTTAGAGTCCGGCTCTAATTCTTCATTATAGTCCAATTCCTAAGCAACTCTATGCCTAGAATTGACATCTCAATAATCTACCTTGGGTCATTCTCAATGACCGCCCATAACTTGCCCTTAGTTTCATACTAAGTCGTTTTATACACTTGAAGTACATTCAAGTTCATTCCATACAATCCAATACTTAGGATCAATTCTATCAACAATTTCAAATAATCACTAACTAGTATTTTCAATACTATTAAGATTATTGTCATTATACAAATATCTTCATTTGTAATTCTCTACATATTTATAAGTATGTAGCATCAACTTAAATATTCAACTTCAATACATAATATCCATTTATGTATCCACATATTTAATACATGAGTAAAATTCCTATTTCGCAAAATAGTTCATTTATAACTCATTTAATCTCTCCTATTATACATACATCCTCAAATCATTTCCAATTTCATTCTTTGGGAACTATATCAATATTTCATCAATATTTAATCATCATAATCCATGAAAAATTATGATTTAGGCATTTAGGTAATCTCATGCTTAACCTACAAGTTGTAAGCAATTAGATGTCGATCCTCACCTCAAATGAGCTTTAAAACCTTCCTTCTCGATCCAATGACCAAAGCCTCGGCCAAGGAAGATTGGGAACTAGTTCCTTGCTTGAAAATGGGTGCTAAACAGCCTCCTCAAGTTGCTATTTCAACCCCGAATCGTTGATACGAAAACAGCCCCTAGAACGGGTGTTTTCCGGCTAACTCGATTCCTAGTTTTCCAATATTTGCATCTAGGTTAGTATCTAACCTTTACATCAATTAAAGTCACATAATAATAACATTTTATACACTCCAATCAGTGTATAATAGTTCTTCAATCATTTATATGATTTAGGCAATAGGGAGGAAGGTTTTGGATTCAAACTTACTTTGAATACAAAAACGTTTCCTGCGAGGTTGTGTTTTGCTCAGTCAATTTGGAAGCCTTCCACTACTCCGATTGCTGCAAACCAGACCTTCACGGATTCCTCGTCTTGAGAGCTTTCTGTTGGTATCTCGTACGCCTTATTTGGATGTGTATAACTCGAGATATGAAGCAAACAAGTAACCCTTGCACCGGAGGAAAAACCTGCGGGCAGTTTGCTTTCTCCTTGCTCTTTTAGGTTGTGTGGCTCTCTTCTTCTCTCTTATCTTGGGGAGTTCGAATGGGAGCTGGGGAAGTGTTATCTTGGCCTTAACTTAGCCTCAAAAGTCAAAGGATAGGAGTGGGTTGGCATGTGGGATGATTGAGCAAGATACCTCAATCAAAAAAAAATGGGGAGAGGGTCCATTTGGTTCACAAACATGTCATGTTCAGCCTCCCCCTCCTTTTGTCCGCCCCAACCAAGGTTTTTAACTCATTCTCTTTATTTTGCAGGTGCCAAGAAGGTGTGGGGTGCTCCCCAAGTGATCCCAATCAATTTGGGGTCCAAAACATCTACCAATACTTCCAAAATTTGGAAGATGGGTCCTATTGTTTTATCTTTTGTCAAAGATGCCTTTTTGTACTCATCCTAATTTATTTAGAACAAGTCAACTTATTAAATCAAATTATTGATCTCCAATATGTGTAGGCTCATCCCAATTATTTACAAGATGGACATTGTAGAAGGAAAATCCTACTCCCATTATTTAGCTCAATAATGCCAAAGATGGGGTTATAGGCATTTGTATTCTTCTTTAATCATTCTATCACTTATTTGACATTTGTCATACATATTATTGGGCTACTAGCCGTGTGGGTCACTCCCGAGTGGGTCTAGAACGCCATTCTCGAATACTTGCTATTTTTAGCAGGTTGAGCCCAAAATATTATCTGGGCCGCCCGCCCTTCCTCGACTTGTCTTGACACGTTATGTATCACTATATAGATAATGTTGGGCTCTTTTATTTATTAATAAGTCCCGAATAAGTATTTTCAAAACCTGACACTAATGTACGAGTTTGAACAGTACAATATTCGATCATTAATTACGTAAAACATTAATCGTTTTACAAATGTTTGGGAATCAGAAATCCAATACATAAACTTCGAATATTTAAATCAAATCTTCAAGGACTTTTGGGTGCGGTGTCACACCACATGCTGTCACTATCAACAAATCATTTTTAGATACGTCTCTCCTCCAGCACAAAACAACAAAAACAACGATGACACCCTTGTTTCTCAACTCAAGTGCCAAGCCAGCTTCAAATCAAATGGTCAGCTACGCTCACAAGTCACCTATCTTTTTCCGTTGTGCCACTGACGAGATCTCCTCAAAAACAATAATTTTCCGTTATGCCACGTACACTTTGAGGAGACAAAGGTCAAGTATTCAAGTTCTGAAGATGAATCCTGTGCGCGCCTGTATATCACCTGAACACTCATTCCAGAGGCGCCATCAGAATTCATTAATGCTGATCAAGAGCAACTTATGAAAGGTAAAGATCACAACACAGGCTACATACTGAAGATTCTTCAACTCCCCGACATCAAAGAACAAATTGTCATGAAGACATCAAAGGGGAGATTGCAAGGATTTCTTCAAAAAGCCTTTTCAAGAAGCCGAGTGCAAAGACAAAGGAAGCTGAGCTGCATTGAGGAGCAACTGAACACAGAGACAAAGATATCCGCGCTGCAGTGCTGATCAAACAAGATTGAACACCAAGGGAGAGATTGTTAGGACTTTTTCTGGTGTCCAATCTAGTTAGATGCCTTTGTATTTGTGTAGTTGTTAGTTAAATGTGTAAATGGGCCACAAGCACCATATTAGCCCATTAGGCATCTTGTAAGCCATAAGTTAGCCTCCTTCTCCTATAAAAGGAAGCTAACTTATGAGAAAAACTTAGCAAAGGCATAGAGCATAGAGGCAGATTAGAATAGAATTGTTTCACGCTGATCTCTCTCTCTAGAGGGAGAGCAGCGGCCCCTTTTCATACGGTCTACCAAAGTTCTCAACATTTATATTATGAATGAGAATCTATCTGCTTCTTCTTTCATTCTTATGATTGTTTGATTGTTAGAAATAGGGACAAACATTATATCATGAGAAATAGAATGTAAATCAGAGCAACTCTGATGTCTCGAACATCTTTGATCCTTCAGATGACTCTTTCTTCTCAGACGATTTTTTGGGACATGCTACCGAAAAAGATTGTCATTCGATCCTCCTATTCCAAACCAGGAAGAAATTAGGAAATCCAAATCCAACAAAACTATTTGCTGTAAATCAAAGTTGGCCACCATTGAAAACTACCTGTCAAAAGATAATCTAAACACGCAACTCAAAATATACAAGAAATCTAGAAAAAAGGTGGCACAACATGAGGACAAGATCTCTGCCCAAAGATTTCCCTTGGATCTAGTTTTTGTCTTTACATTTTTTCTGTGAATTTTTAACATTTATCTTCTCGCTCGCATTGTACTATTTATTATTATGAATAAAATCGTGTTTTTCCTTAAAAAGAAATGGATTCCGTTGGTGTTATAATGGTGTTATAACACCAGCTATCATTCAACTATTAGAACTACTCCATATATGAGGAAGTTTATGGACAACCACCCTCAGTCCATTTGCCTTATGTGAATGTGGATAGTCCTTTGGAAGCTATATACCATAGCCTCACGGTTAGGGGAAAAGTGCATCCAGATGATGAAGTCCCATATCAAAGAGCTCAGGATATAATGATGATACAAGCAGACAAGTACCAGACTGACCGGGAATTCCAGAAAAGAAATTGGATGCATGCATGTGAAATTACAACCTTACAGGCAACAGTCCGTAGTACAAAGAAGCAACCAAAAGCTCAGTCCCAAGTTTGTTGACCCTTTTGAAGTAGCTAGCAAGGTAGGAAGGGTGGTTTACCGGCTGGATCTACTTGTGCATGCTAAGATACATCCAGTTTTCCATGTATCCAAGCTAAAGAAACATCAAGGTGATCGTCCTATGACCAGTACCATACCCAATGTGGATGATCAAGGACGACTCAAACTGGAATCACTGACAGTCCTAGAAAGGAATATAGTTAAAAATAATAATGTTGCAACTTTGTATTGGCTGATTCAGTGGACCAATAGGAGCAAAGATGACGCCACATGGGAAGCTTATGAAGAGTTGGCAAAGCTCTATCCCGACTTCGTAGCTAATGCATTGGCATATTGAGGGCAAGCTGGTTTTGAAGGTGATGGATTGTTACACATCAATGTATTAGGCAAATTTTATTCTTTGGGCAGTGGGAAGAGTTAGGCTGGTCAGGGGTAGGGAGGTTGCACGGAGTTTGTTAACCAGTCTGTTGGATAACTAACTCTTCCAACAATTGGGAAGCTATATATGAAGTTTGTAAACAATTTTGTGAGGACATGGCTTGTTTCACGTCTCATAACTCCCTGGTGTTTATGTGAGATGATTGTTGTTCGAAATCTTTTCTTGTTTTATGGATTCCTACATAATTCTTCGGCTTCTTCATAAAAATTCATTCTTAGAATATAGCACTTTTTCTAGCTGCCTTCTTAAGGTTGAGGGATTGCTTTCTTGCGGCCGACAACCAAGGATTGCCTTTTCTATTTTTTTTTTCTTTGGCCATTGATTAATCAACTAGCTGCCCATCCCTTTTCCTTTTTGTTGTTTTGTTTTGATTTGACTTGTGGACGACTGGACGTAACTCAACTGGTAGACAGGGAGTCTACAAGTGGTAAGTTTCAGGTTCGAATCCTGGCAACTGCAAGTACCTGAGCTACAGTCACACTCGACATCTGCCAATTTATGATTAAAATCTAATTTACATCATCCCAGTTAACTGTTTGGTTCGGACTCTGGACAGTGCTGTGAGGCCCTCACAAATAAGATGTCATCCTTTTTTGTTTCGATTTGGCTACAAGCATATGTTGCTGCCTTCTTTTTTTGTCTTGCTTGTTATTTTGTATTGTGTTTTTTTCTTTTGTTTCTTGACAACGCAGGTCGGGCTGCATTTTTACTATACTTTTGTTGTTATCTTTACCTTTTCTTCATCTGTTATTGGACTGAAAGAACTCTAATAATGAAATCACAAAACTTGAGAAATCATGTAAAACATACTAAAAACTTTGAAGATATAAAATACAAAAATCTATCCAAATTACCTCAATTTATCGCAAATCACTTCGACATTAATTTCAAATATTTACAAAAATGCAGAAAAGTGATTTAGTTTGTTGAACATAACAAGAAATGTTATACACAGTGAGTGAAAATATATGAAAAAATTGGATTTATCGGTAATCTCACGGGAAAACATGATTTTGCATTCCAAATATCTAACTACTAAAGTTAACATCAACTATGACTAATTCAAAATTAAAGCTCGCTAATTCAATAAAATTCCATTTTTATTGACGTGAATCCTTTTTTGATACATCGGAAAGGGAAAAAAAGAACTGAATAATTAAAATCTAATAGTCTTTAATCAATTAGCATCCTCTCAAAGAAAACGATTAATCCAAGCAGGTGCATTCGACAATCTAGTTAACCCTTTAGGAGCTTGATGTGCCGCGCTAGCCAATCTATCTGCACAAGCATTCCCTTCCCGAAAAATGTGTTGTATTTGGATAAATCTGTGACACCGCACCAGAGTGTCCTTGAAATTCAAATTTAAATTCAAAATTTATGTATTGAATTTCCATTTACCAAACAATTGTAAAACGATTGTTCTTTTACGTAAAGCATGCTTGATCATTTTACTGTTTGAGTACGTATATTTGTGATGGTCTTTCAAATACTTATTTGGGTTATCTTCTCAAATATAAGAGCCCAACATTTTGTAATTAATGATACATAACCTTTCGACACAAGCTAAGGAAGACTGGGCAGCCCAAACGTTATTTTGGGTCCAACTTGCTAAAAATAGTAAGTATTCAAGGATGGCGTCCTAGAACCACTCGAGGGTGACCCACACGGCTAGTAGCCCAGCAATATGAATAACAATGTCATAAATAAGTGATAGTATGAATAGAGAAGAAAACAAATGTCTATGGTCCTATCTTTGACATTTTTGAGCTAAATAATGGGAGTAAGGTTTTTCTTCTATAAGTTTCATCATATAAATTATTGGGATGATTCTACACATATTGGATATCAATAATATGATGTAGAGGGATGACTTGTTCTAAATAAATTAGAATGAGTACAAAAAGACATCTTATGACAAAAGATAAAACAATAGGACCTATCTTTCCATTTTTGGGGTATTGGTGGATGTTTTGGACCCCAAATCAACTGGGATCAATAGGGGTGCGACCCATACCTATTGACACATGCAAGACAAAGTAAAATAAGTGTGAGGAGTAGGGATGGACGGATAAAAACGAAGGGGAGCTGCACAAGACATGAAAGACATCCAAAGAGGGGCCACCTAGTCTATTTCCGCACAATAAGGGTGTGCTGATTGTCTTCCTCCATAATGGGAGTTGTACTCGTCCAACTAACTTGAATAAGGTGGCCTTGGATAGCCTTTGAAGTCCAGTTTCATTATTTAGTGTTTTCTGAGTGAGAGGGGAGAGTCTATCATGCGAAAATCGAGCTGGAGTGAACTGCTGTGTGTAAACTCGAGTAGTGAGAGTGTTGATGCTGTTTGGCTCATATCTCGAGTTATGCTAATCCAAATCAGGCGTGTGAGGTACCTGAGGATATCTCTCAAGATAAGGAATCCGGAAAGGTCTAGTTTGCATCAAACTAAGTAGTGGAAGGCTTCCAAATCGTCCGAGCAAAACACAAACGCGCAGGGACGGATTTACTTCTCTAAAGTGAGTTTTAATCTCAAAACCTTTCTTTTCATTTCTCTTACGATATGAAAGATTGGTGGAACTATTATACACTATTCCAAGTGTATAATATGTTCTTATAAGGTTATGTTATTGATGTAAAGGTTAGATACTAACCTAGAGCAAACCTTGGAAAAACTAGGAAACGAGTTCGCTGGAAAACACCCATTCTAGGGTCTGTTTTCGTACCAACGGTTAGGGGTTGAACTAGCACGTTGAGTAGGCTGTTTAGCACTCATTTACAATCAAGGAATCAGTTATCAAACTTCCTTGGCCGAAGCTTTGAGCATTGGATTGGAAAAGAAAAGTTTAAAGCTCAATTAAGGTGAGGATCGACATCTAATTGCTTACACCTTGTAGGTTAAGCATGAGATTACCTAAATGCTTAAATCATAATTTTTTATGGATTATGATGATTAAATATTGATGAAATATTGCTATAGTTGCCATAGACTGAAATTGGAAATGATTTGAGATTGTATGAATGATATGAGATCAAATGAGTTATAAATGAACTATTTTGTGAAATAGGCATTTTACTCATGTATGAATTATGTGGATACATAAATGAATATTTATGTATTTAGATTGAATACTTAAGTGGCTGCTACATACTTATAAATATGTAAGGAACTACAAAAAATGAGAATATTTGTATGATAACAATAATCTTAATAGTATTGACATACTAGTTAGTGATTATTGGAAAGGAAAAATAACTTTAAATAATATAAACTATCTCCCGTGAACCAAGAATAATACATACTTTGAAAATAAGTTTTAATAATACCAACTATTTAAATATAGACTGAAAGTGATATAGAACACTTTTTTACTAAAAATTCAATCATTTAACTCATCAAAAACTTGTATCAATATATCTAATTAGTGAATATATTTCCAAATATCATTTATTTGATGGGTTGTCATTAGCTTTTGATGTCTTAAATGATCGGATTTTTTCTCAAAAAATGACTCCGTATTATTTGTGTTTTACATTCAAATAGTTGGTATTATTAAAAGTAATTTTCAAAGTTTGTATTATTATTATTATTGGTTCATGAATGATAGTTGGTATTATTTAAAGTTATTTTCCCTATTGGAAATTAATTGTTGATAGAATTGATCCTAAGGATTGAATTGTATGCAATGCACTTGAATATACTTCAAGTGTATATAATGACTTAGTATGAAGCTAAAGTTAAGTTATGGGCAGTCTTTAAGGATGACCCAAGATAGTTTAATGATATGTCAATTCTAGGCATAGGTTTGCTTAGGAATTGAACTTTAGTGCATTATGATGTAATAGAGCCGAGCTCTAGGATGCATGGTAAGATGGTAGACTTGTAGTCTATGTATTGTATAACTAGAGCCGAGCTCTAGGTCTTGCACGGTGATGTGATATAGCCGAGCTCTAGAATGCAAGGTAAGGAAATTGACCCAAGTGACATGAATTGTATGGTGATGTGATAGAGTTGATCTCTAGAATACAATGTCATGTATTAGGGTTGGACTCTATGAGTTGTCGTGGCTTATAGTCACGAGGAATGGGAACGGTGATTTCTAAATGAACATGGGCTCACAGGCCGACTACTTGACTTTTATATAGAGTAAGTATATTTTCAAACAGGGTAACTTAGGGTTACGGCCATATTGTACTATCACCCTATTTGAGGGTCTTGTGTTTGAAATACTTGTTGTATATCTATTAGATGTCATCCACACCAGTACTTTATAGCCCTATAGAGTACTGACCCCTTCAGGGGCGTCCCACCACCATTTCAGGTTGAGGCTAGAGCTTGCTTCCTGTGCTCGTTGCTCGAGTGATTTCCCCAGAGAGAAGACTTGATTCGTGCTTCCTCCATTCTGTTTTAGAACATTAATAAACATGCCCATGGATATTTTACTTTAGAGCCTGCGTGCTCATGCTTGCCCCGTGTGGCATTGATTTCAAACTATGTTTTCCGCTGCGTATTGAATTACTTATTATGTATGTTTATGAATGACTTATGTGTGAATGATATTCAAGACGCTTTGTATAATATGGATGTTCTTGACTTTGGTTGACTATTCGTATTGTACGGCGGGTTGTTGACGTGTCCGGGTAGGTCCGGGGCGTGACAAAATCTGTCTTCCGCGAGTAGCTTCTGGCAGTCCCGAACAAGCACTCCCATAGTATTAATATGCTCAGGGCCGGCCCACAGCATGTGTAGGCAGCCCGACCGCACAGGGCCCAGAATAACTTAAAGACCCAAAAAATAATATTACTCCGTACTTTTTATTAGTTATAACTACTATGGTGAGATGCGTAAGAAAGGGAGGCAACACTAGCCTACGCATCAGACATCCATAAGCAGGCGGCCCATTAAACAAGGCTTACGAATTTGATCGGCCCTATAAGAGCCTAATAATCACACGTAAAAGTGATTTAAAGGGAGAAGGTTTACTTATTGAACAATGCTTGAAGGGAATTTTTCTCCCTTGCCGGTGTGGGAAATTGAATAGGCTATTAAGACACAAATATACGTATGCTATTGCTGCGGAGTATTTTTTTTGGGATGGTCAATGGTCATGCCCTTCTAGCTTCTAGCAAGGCCCACTCTAGCCAATTAAATTAATGTTTGCTTCATATACGAAGCATTATTATATCTCATTATAGTCATTTTTTTTTTGGAATTTGAAAGAGTACATTATTTTTATTATTACATTTTTTTTGTAATAGTTAAGTTTATATTTTTCATATTAGGACTCTGAAAATCTAAATTTCTTGGAAATGAGAAAAATGTGTTAGTGTTGTAAGATGCTATGTAGTATTTAACATTAGACTTTCATACTAAAAATATCTTTAGAAAAATTAATGAAAGAATAAAATAAAATTTTGAGTGTTTGAGAAAATTGGTTATAATCCATTGAAAATATGGTCAAAAAGTATCTCTTTTAAAATGAAGTGTATTTTGTTAACAAATACTTTTATTTTAACTACTTTTTTAAATAATAATTTTTAATTTTCCCAAAAAATAATAAATTTTTAATTTGACATACAGTAATAGTAATTAATAATTAATATAGTACTCGTATACAATATATCATATTTTACTTGTGTTAATAAAAGACCCAATTTTTTACTCTTGTATAAGGTCCCTGCTTTGTCAGGACCGGTCTTGAATATGCTTTCCATCGCTTTGCCAGCTTTAATAACACTTTGTGAATCCACTTCCACTATCACTTTAGTCAAATTGACGTGAATCCTTTAGTCACTAATCCAGCATCGTATCTCTAGATGCTAGTGAATGTTTTATGTTTAATTGCATACATCCATTTTTTTTTATCGTAATTGCATACATCCATTTGAATTAAGTTTAGTTGGCTATTTTGCCTCGAGTTTATTCTGAAAATACGGGGGTTTTGACATTCCAATCCAAAAACACGGGATTGTAGTTTTTGGTATGAAAAATTGAAAATACGGGAGTTTACAAAAATTGCGGCTACGTGCAATGAAAAAGTGGGTGGGCTTTTGTGGTATTGTAACTTTTGTTTTTGTAGTCCCATTTTTATATTCAATATACCAAAATTTATAATTTATTATTATCTTTCATATAAAACCAATATTGAATGTATAAAAATAAAAGTATGTGTATAAAGTTTTTAAAAAATAAAAATTTTAAATGTAGGAGATTTTCAGATCCACTATTTTTCTACATGGATATATTCAAGTGCTACAGATAGAGCCTATTTGGTAATCCCGTTTTTTGGCTTATCAGGTTTGTCAGCCAACTTTTTCACCAAACACGTAACATTTGATTTCGCGTGCTGAATTGTGTAATAATAAGAAAACGTAAGGTTGAAGTTACTTTTCTGGCTGTATTCACTAAAGTTACTGTAGAGGATGATTTTAGCTATTTTTTCATATAACCTTTTCTTTATTTTATTAATAAAAAATATTTTAAATTCATAAATCAACAGTATCAACCAATGTAGTCACTTCAGGCAGAACTTCATAAATTTTAGCAGAATTATCCAATTTCAATGTTACCAAATAGCCTCATAAAGATCTCATTGTTAAAATATTTATTTGACATGTTTCAGTTTCTTTTATTTTTGTAAATACTTTTGTTAACATTTGAACTAAAAAGAAATTTGTATTCCATAATAAATTAAGAAAACTTCATGCCTGTGGAACATGGAGCATCTCAATGTGTCTAGTCATGGCCCATGGGAACATAATTGTATTAAGCGGGGGTTTGGAACTAAATCTACTTTTGCTCCTTTTTTAAAGTAGAAGCAGAATCAGAACCAGTTTTCAAAAGCTGGTCTCTTTTAGCTTCTAAAAAAACTGATTCTATGAGTAAATTAGAACACCAGAATCACTTCTGCAGTTTTACCCAAACACTCCAGCTTCTACTTCTGCTCCCTAAAGAAGCAGAAACAATTTTAAGAATCAGATCCAAACACCCCCTAAAAGTCCGTTTGGTAACTTTTTTCCGGCTTACCAGGCTTATCACTCAACAGGCTTACTAAGATGATCTACTCAAGAAAAAAATGTTAGCATTGATAGTTGTTATGATGATAAGATATTAAATTAGAGATATAACGATCTAGATGATTTTCACACCACATATGTAGTAATAAGGAATATGGTTCAAAACACATTGGAAGCTGAAATATATCCTACCTATGAAAATAAACTTATAGAACACTGAAGCACGAAATTGAAGAGTTGTCTAATGGTAGGTTTTCCAAAATTGGTTAGTCGGAAGTGCCTATTCCAACTAGCAATTTTTTTATTTTTTATTATGGCTTTCATGTTATTTAGTTTTATATTTTTTATATAATAGGAATGACATTTTTAATGGCATCTACTTCTATTTATATTTTAAATGTATAACATTTATATTTCAAAAAAACATATTGTACTTCGATTTTGAAATTCCCACATTCCCGAATTCCACATTGGGAGTGGAATTTTTTAGTTTTTTTTATTAATACTATAATTTTTTTAAGCCACTATCCGTATTCCCCAAATATTATTTCGTTTGATTTTAATTTATTAAATGAAACTATTTTGTAATTCTTCTTTTTATTCCCACTTGTTGACTCCCCGATCGGCCTCTAGACTCCACAGGCTGATGGACAAAGCTGATGTTTGTTATTTGTTCCAAGTGGGATAATTGAACCGTTCGGGTTGTACCGAACAGTGTCCTTCCTTTGGTGGCCAGTTGCCCGTTCGGGTTCCTCAAGTTTGGACCAAGTTCCATTTGGGGCTGGCTTTTACTTTTGGGACCTTACCTATTCTGGGCCAGGTATTGGGTCTAAGCCCAATAACCCAATACAAGTCGCCCACTTCCGATGTCTCGAACGGGGTGAGGGCATAAGGAAGTAGAAAAATCCGCTCTGGTGCCGTTCGGGAATTTAGCGAACGGGATCTCGCCGGTTCCCGATGCAAGGATTTGACGGTTATTTGGGGCTGCCGTTTCAGTTTCCCCATAATCGTCATGATTACTTGTTATCTCGCCCCCGTGTGACACGTGTCTCTGCAACCGCTCCGGGTGACGTGTCTCCTTCTGGTTGGTTTAAGGGAACGGTGTTGTCAGGCTATAAATATGGTCCTTGGACCTCTGGTGTTGGGTTTCTAATTTTTTCCTCCTCGCACTCTTACTCTGCCTTCTCTCTAAAGTCCGGTTCTCAGTCCGTCGTTCAGGTATTTTCCCTTTGTTTTCCTTCTTTCTTCTCCTGTTCGGTCGATATGTCTGTTCCACCGAGTCCTTCTGGTTCCTATGGCTTGGACCCCACTCCCAGAGAGGAAGTTTGAGATGCCGCAAGTGATGCTGCAATGGTGGCCACTACTGCTGACGCCGTCGTTGCTACTGCGGCTGGTACCAGTGCCGCCGCTGAAAATTCAAGTGGCGACTCCTCTTCCGGCAGTGATTTTGATGACACAAAGTCCGGCGATGAGATGGCTTCCATGGCGGCGGGTCCTGCGGGTGTTCTGCCCCGTTACAAGCTAGACCTAGCCCTAAATAGGAGTAGGAGGCAAAAGCATACTCCTCAGAATTAATAATATATAATACTGGGACATATTTGTAATTTTACTATTCTCTGCTTATTATAAATACGATAGTATAACATAAGTACACCCTATTAGGGTGAACAATTGATATGCACTAATTACTTAATTAGTAGTGCATAAGTGTATGTTTTTATGTTTGATCTGTGTGTATTGTTTATCATTTTATTTAGTTTGTAAACCTTTATGTGATTTTAGTTGTAATTGTATTTTAATCTTCATTTGTAAGTTGGAAAGTAGAATTAGGAATTATGGTGTTGGAAAGGGAGACTTTGAAGTGAGGAAAAAGGAGATTTGATTGCCCAGGAGCAAAAACCCGATCGGGTATCAACCCTCACCCGGTCGGGTAGGAAGTGAAAACCGAACTAGCAAGGAAATAACTAGGCCCGGTCGGGCCCACTACCTCACCCGGTCGGGTAAGACTTGACCGGGGACAATCCGACGTGCTTAAAACAAGAAATCGTGGGCAAATATCTGATTTTGACATTTACCCGGTCGGGTATGCCCATTTACCCGGTCGGGTAAATGCCCCAGGGTGTTGAAAACACCTATAAATAGCCCCATTTTCCTTCACTTTTAATCATCCCTTCTTCCATATACTTAAGTTCAGTTTAGAATAATATTTCTTTTATATTTTTATGGTATGTTTAGTGTCCAAATGAGAAGCTAAACTTCCATTTCTTGGCGTTGCTCTTGAAGCTTGTTGATTATTAAAGTTGAAAGTTATTTTCTTAACTTCTTTCCTTGAATATTAATTTTTCCTTTAAATACTATTTCTATATCAATGTTGGGGAGTGTTACTAAGATGACAATTAGTTAACATCTTAACATTAGTTATATTGGGGAGTGTTACTAAGATGACAATTAGTTAACATCTTGATATTAACTATAGTAGGATTCATCTTCTTTAATATTCTTCCTTGAATATTAATTAATTCCTATTCATATTTCATATTAATATTTTGAACATTACTTAAAGTATCAACTAGTTTTGTTTCATATATTAATTATTACTAGAAACGGTCAACGAACCGATGGTTAATCGTTGATGGTTTCACAAGTAAGTAACTTCGGTTTATTAATGCACGGTCGTGGTTAATAAACTTAAGAGGGATTAATTTTGTTGGTTAAACCGAAACCATTGTGTTGAGGTTATCAATCTCAATTGATTTCATCAAGGAGTTAAGAGATTAAATGCTACTATCAAGTCGGTATATGACGGTGTTCTATACTTGACTAATAGTAAGGGTTATTAATGAACGGTCGTTGTTAATAACTACCCTCGATGAATTGGATATACTCCTCGATTGAGTATTCGAGAGGGGATAAATTATAGATATAACAATGATCGACTAAAATATATCAACAAGTGGAAAGTAGCAATGCCAAGTCCTTTTTATCTTTGAATTAAATCACATATAAGTTGTTCATCTTTGTGTTTAATTAAATTAAATCATTCAATCCTAAACCCCCCTTTTATTTACTAGTTTTATAAAAAGAGAATTATTCCTTTCCCTGTGGATACGAACTCTACTACGCTATACTACGTATAAGTGTTAGTATTGAATTTATTTTGACGCACCGTGACAAAGTGCACGTCAAATTTGGCGCCGTTGCCGGGGAAAGGCAATTAATTTTTCTTTTTATTTTATTTTAAGAAAAAAAAATATAGTTCCAAGTACAAAGGTTTCTATTTCTTCTGAGCTTTTTAGTATATGGTAAAATATCGTTCACTGAACGAAATCACCTACCACTCAAACCCCGAAATAGAACAAACTCTCGAGCGGTTGAAAAACAAATTCTCAAACTCCGACTCGGGAGAATTATCAAGTGCTAGTTCTCAATCTAGCGAGAACGAAGAGCCAATACCTATGGCTAACGAAACGAGAACGTTGAGGGAGCTCACAGCTCCGAATCTTAATCAACAGCCCCTATGTATCACTTTTCCAGCTCTTGTTACGGGGGTCACATTTGAGCTAAAATCTGGGCTCATTCATCTATTTCCATCTTTCCATGGATTACGAGGGGAAGATACGAACAAACACTTGTCGGAGTTCCATATTGTGTGCACAAGCATGTGCCCCAACGGTGTCTCGGAAGAGCAAATCAAACTGAGAGCTTTTCCATTTTCTCTGAAAGACACCGCGAAAGATTGACTTTTCTATCTTCCTTCGGGAAGTATCACTACATGGCCACAAATGAAGAAGACTTTCCTTGAAAGGTACTACCCCGTTTCTATTTCATCATCACTCAAGAAGCAAATAAGCAACATTGAACAAAAAGATGATGAATCTCTATATGAATATTGGGAGAGATTCAAGAAGCTATGTGCAAGTTGCCCCTATCACGGATACACCGAACAAGACCTCATTCTCTACTTTTATGATGGTCTTGTGGATCAAGATCGTCGCATGGTGAACGCAGCGTGTGGAGGGGGCATTGTCAACAAAACCCCTTCGCAAGCAAGAGATCTCATCTCGGAGTTGGCCGAGAACAATAGACACTATAACGGGAGGTCCTCAACTCGTAGAGTTATGGCGGCGGAATCCAACAACTCGATGGAAAGTCAAGTGAATGGCTTGACAATTCAAGTGACCGGCTTAACTTCTTTGGTTAAGGATTTCCTTTTAAAGTCCAAGACCCAAGAAGTCAAGCTCTGCGGCATTTGTACACAACAAGGGCATCCCACGGACTCATGCCCAACTCTTCAAGAAGACACCACAGAGAAAGTCAACGCCTTGGGTTTCCAAGGACATCAACAAAGGCGCAATGGCGCAATCATCCGTCTCTGCTTCTTCTTCGATCACTACAACATCGGCGCCCATCATCAATATGGCGCAATCATCCGTCTCTGCTTCTTCTTCGATCACTACAACATCGGCGCCCATCATCAATATGGCGCAGCCTTCTCTCACAGTAGCACCGTCTGCTTCTGCTGCTAGCATCCCCATCACGACACCAACCTTTATTCCTGATCAAATTGGTTCTCACGAGCAGTCCACAGGCGTTTCATCACCGATAATTACTAGGCCTCGTTCGAGACCTGGAATCACTATGCCGCCATCTCTCTCCTCCTACCGAATGTTCAACATGTCGGAGCCCTTTATGTGGAACTCTACGTCGACCGTTTCAGCCTCCTCCTCTACGGCAGCTCAAGCTTCTCCTTCAACCGGTGTGTTCTCTATCTCGGATCAGCAACTGCATGCCTCCACCACCAGTTTTTGCCAGTTCTACTCTTATTGGACAACCTGGCACGGCTCCCCCGCAGCCCCCGCTTTCCCAATTTCCAGGTTCCTTGCATTCTTCTTTCTTGACTTCACTAGCTAATCATTTGACTTTTTCAACGCACAATGTAACAAAAATCGTTACTACAAAATTGAACGCGGTTGAGGAGTATCTCCCATGGCGGACTCAATTTGAGTCTTTTCTAGTTTCCCATAATCTTTTTGGGATTCTAGATGGTTCAATTTCAGCTCCGCCACCTTCTAGTTTTTGGGTTAATGCCCTATATACAGGTACTTACATTGTCAATCGCCTACCCACGCCAATTTTGAATAATTTAACTCCTTTTGAGAAGCTTTTTTAATAAGTCGCCAGATTTTAATTTTTTAAGAGTTTTTAGTTGTGTTTGTTTTCCCAATTTTATTGTGAAGTCTTCCAACAAGCTCTCACCTCGCTCTACTCGTGTTTTTCTTGGGTAGGCTCCGGGCTATAAAGGTTACTGTTGTTTGGATCCTCTCTCTGGTCGGGTTTATATTAGCCGGGACGTCCAATTTCATGAAGATAATTTCCCTTATTCTCAAATAACCTCCAATATTAAACCTTCCCAACCACCTTTCTTACCACTTTCGTTACCCACCCATTTCCTCACACCACATGCACCACAACTTTCTGTTTCTACCCAATTACTAGCACCCAACTCATCTCCTCCAGCCAGTCAGGCTACTTCATCCTTACCTTCTTTCACGCCCATTAGACCTGCACCACTCTCCCCACTAAAGACTTCTACACCTGCACACACTCCAGTACACCCCAACTCTCCCTCCTTCTCCGAAAAATCTAGCTCCACACCGGTAGCCGATTCCAGCTCCTGCCAAACCAGTAGCCGATCCCAATCCTTCTCCTCCTGACAGTCCGACCATTCCCTCACCTCCTGTCAGTTCGTCATCTCCTCCACCTATAAATATTCATCCTATGAGGATGTGTGCAAAAGATGGAATTTTTAAGCCCAAAACTATTTTTAATCTTAGTGTTTTTTCGCCCCCAGATGATTTAACCTGTTTTACTCAAGCTCAAAAACATTCTATTTGGCGGGCTGCCATGGCTGCTGAATTTAATGCTTTACTTACAAATAGAACATGAGATTTGGTACCTTGGGATGGCACTAAAAACATAGTTGGTTGTAAATGGGTTTACCGGACAAAATATAATTCTGATGTGTCTGTTGAGCACCACAAAGCTCGTTTGGTAGCTCAAGGGTTTAAGCAACAGGCTGGTATCTATTTCACTGAAACATTTAGTCTTGTCGTTAAACCTACTACTGTGCGTCTTGTTTTATCTATTTTCGTTTCTCTTGGGTGGTGTATTCGTCAATTAGACGTTAAAAATGCTTTTCTCCATGTAATCTTACCGAAGAGGTCTATATGCGGCAACCACCAGGTTTTACCCATCCTTCTTATCCACATCACGTTTGTCGTCTCAAAAAGGCGTTACATGGTCTTAAACAGGCTCCTCACGCCTAGTTTCACAGGTTTAGTGGTTTTCTTTTGTCCCATGGTTTTTCTTAGAGTAAATCTGATTCTTCTATGTCTGTTCTTCGTCATTAGTCTCGGGCTCTGTTCTAAAAGTCATTCTAGGCGTCCGACTAGTCCCCGCCTAGGCGCTAGGCGGTGGTCGGGCGCCCCAATTTTCGTCTAGGAGCTCCGACTAATTGGTTTACAGTCTAGGTGAATTAGTCGGCCGCCTATGGCGCCTTGTTGCCCGCCTAGAGCGCTAATTAGCCGCCTAGGCCGTCTAGATTCGCCGAACATTACTTTACTTTTTAAATTTAATTTACTATGCGATATGCCGATATACGTACTCAGCTTTAGCTGTGGATATAAAGAAATGAAGTTGTAAATTAAGATAAAACTATATATGTGTATATATATACATATACATATATATATATATACCTAAATTTAATCATTATTTATATCTATAACATAATGAAGCTAAGTGATTATTTATCATATACTACGTATGATTAAATGTGATAATTCTATCATTCATGTTTGTTAATGTATATGTATATATGAATATATGAATTTTATATACACAAAAATACAATATTACTTATCATATTTATGAAAAAATATAGATAAAAATGCAATTTCTTTGTCTCCGACTAGTCCCCGACTAGGCGCCCGCCTAGCCGCCTAGGCACTGGGCTGGTGCCCGACTAGCGCCTAGCGCCTTTTAGAACATTGGTCTCAGGTTGTGTATGTTTTACTCTATGTAGATGACATTTTAATCACAGGTTTGTCCCTCTCCTTTGTCAAATCTATATTCAGTCTTTATCTACTCAGTTTGCTATGAAAGACTTGGGGAAAATCCATTTCTTCTTGGGTCTTCAGACTCGACGTACATCTAAGGGCTTATTTATTTCTCAGCAAAAATATGTCTTAGATTTGTTACGTCAGTTTCATCTCCATACTGTCAAGCCCGTCCGTACTCCCTTGCCTTCGCGTACTATCCCTCACAAATGGGGAACTTCTCATTGATGCTACTGAGTATCGCAGTATGGTAGGTGCTTTACAATATTTGATTTTGATTAGACCTGATATTACTTATATTGTTCACTTGGTGTCCCAGTTTATGCATGTTCCACGTACCACTCACCTTTTGGCTCTGAAGCATATTTACAGATATCTGCTAGGCACTCCAGATTATGGTTTATGGCTACAGGTGAATCCTGATATATCTCTTATTATGGCTTATTATGATTGGGCAGGATGTCCAGATAGCAGTCGCTCTACAACTGGATATGCTATTTTTCTCGGACCTAATCTAGTTTCCTAGCGGTCCAAAAGGCAGCCGACTGTTTCCAAATCCTCTACTGAAGCAGAATACCATGCCATTGCCTACACTGTCCAAGATACTCTTTTTATTCGTTCCTTATGAGCAGAAATGGGCATTCGTATTTCTAGTCCTGTGCAGCTTCTTTGCGATAACGTCTCAGCTTCTTATCCGGCAGTCAATCCCATTCAGCATGATCGTAGCAAACACATCAAAATTGAGACTACCATTTTGTTCGCGAACGCGTTGCTCATGGTGATTCGGTGAATAAATATGTTCCTACTCAGTTGCAGCTGGCTGACATTTTTACTAAAAATTTATCTAGCCAGCATTTTGAGTTTATACGTTCCAATCTGCGCGTTGTTTCTCCTGCACAGATTGAGGGGGTGTAATAATATATAATACTGGGACATATTTGTAATTTTACTATTCTCTGCTTATTATAAATATAACACCAGTACACCCTATTAGGGTGAACAGTTATTCCACAAATCATTATTTGCATAAGAGTAGGGCCCAAATTCCTGGCCTAATCCCGAACCCTGTGGACTTCCGCCTTCATGCTGGGCCTCACCCACTGCGCCATCGTAAAGGAATGGTGGTGGTCCATTTTGACTCGGTGAAGGCCGGACTTAGGATTCCTTTGCACCTATTCTTTGTTTCAATCCTCAACCACTACGAGATAGCGCCGGCCCAAATTGTGCCAGACTCCCACCGAGTAATGGCTGGGTTTATCTGCCGTTGTGTGGACGTGAAAGCGACGCCCAGCCTAGACCTGTTTCATTACTTTTTCAAGGTGACTTCCCAGTAGACCCACGTGTATCTGGTTGCGAGCGCACGATCGGGCCACATCTTGTTTATGGACAACCTTACCTCGATCAAGGGGTGGAATGATCTGTTCTTCTTCGTCTTCGTTCCGAACTGAAGAGGTGGACAAACAATATTCCAGTCTCGAGGTGTGATGTGAGTTTTCTCGCACTTAAAAATGATGTAGTAAAGAGGTGGAAGTACGAGCATCGTCTCCACATGGACAGACAAAAGGGAATTAAAGATTAACTAATTTCAGCGATTAAAGAGAAAATAAAATAAAATAAAATGCAATTGTGCGAGATTGGTTGGTTGGGAGAATTAAACTAATGCGAATGAACGAATAAAAATAAAGCTTGATTTCTCTCTAATTAACGACGAAGGGAACATGGATTGATTCTGGGGTAACCAGATTTCTGGCAGATCAGGCCTAATTACTTGAATTTAATTTAATTGAGCCTAGCTAATCATTACTAAGTTCTTACCGCTCTCGCGGCGTAGAGTACAATAATTTAGGGGACCAGGCTGATCTCTCATGCGACAGGATCCTAAATTATTGCCAAGACGATCGAGCTTACGGCCCCTTAATCGCTACTAATCTCTTAGCGAACGATTGAGTGTGTGTAAATGTGTCCTAGAATAAACTAGATCTCTCTTAATTTATTCTACAAGTAATTGTAATTCTAGCGGCCGTTCTAGGTTACAAAAGATATCAATTAAATTATTCATACACAAATTAAATGGCATTCATGCAATTAAACCAACAAGAATCTAGCCATACATCATGATCAACCCCTTCATCAACCCCAAATCCCTAATTAAACTACTCGCAATTCATAATTGAAGAATCAATGGAATTGGGATGAATAGAAATAATTGTCATTAATTAAAAAGATAGAACTTACAAAGAATCCCTTAATCTTGAAGAACAAGGCTTGAAAAGCTCTCAAAAGTCGAAATAGGGTTTATCTCTCTAAGCTCATAAGTCAAAAATAGGGAAAATAGGGACCTATTTATAGAAAATACCAAAATCTGGCCGAAATTCGGACTGCACAGTCGACCGCACGTAGTGCGGGTCACCCCGCGGTCACGCGCGTCCGATTTCCGTGTCCGTGTTTCGCTCCGCCCGCGCGATGTGCGGGCGCCGCACTATGTAACCGCGCGGGTACTCCTGGGGGCTATTTCTGGACCGCGCGGTGTGCGGTTTCGGCCGCACATAGTGCGGTTCAGACTTCTTGAATTCTTGCTCTCAGAATCACCCGTGGGGCGTGCAGTTCTGACCCGCGGGGCGCGCGGACTGCTCTAGAACTGTTTTCTTGCTATTTTCTTCCCCGTTTGCTCCCGGATACTTCTTTAATCAATCCAAATGCCGTTTCTTCATCAAATCTTCGCAGTGAACCTCCCGATGGCCTCCAAAACTCTCAAATCTCTCTCGAATGTGCTCCAACTCTTCCCGATTGCTTCTCAAGCGCCGGTGCCGAACTCTAAATTCCTGATTTTGACTTCAAACAACACAAAACTCGAACCAACGCCCTGTAAACATAACTTGAGCTAAAATTGAGACTTGGAACACCTTAAAGCTAGGAAAATCATCAAAAGCCGATCCCAACACGCATCAAATGCGTGTCTAAATACGGACTTATCAAGGTGACTGATTCTATATCTATTCCCAGGATCACAATGGAACTATCATAAATGTCTGAATGTTCTTCAGCCCCACAAAATTGCCTCACCTGTTGTGATTATTCCTCCTTAATTTTCAGCCTCTTACACGTTCAAATCAGCATCCTGCATTAGAAGGTGAGATCCTTGGTTAATTCTTCCGTCAATTTTAATAAATTGAAGTGTGTGTATTGATTCTTTCCTCACATTTTCCCCCTGTGCAGACCATTTGGTCAATTCAGAATCTCACTGGAGCTTTGCATCTGAATTAATGCTCTCCTAAAAAGATGTTTTCTTTCCATAGCTTTATAACCTAAGTACAACCTAAGTTCCTAACTCCTCTTCCGTGAATATTTTTTTCATATTTAATCACAAATTGAGAAAGACTTAATTTTCATATATGAAGTGTTTTTTCCATAAAAACACTTTATGGAAAAAGCAAATCTAATTTTATTATTTTCAGTGCCCTTAATGCTTTATTAAATAGCATTTCAAAAAATAAAAAACTAATTTGATTAGTAACTTACATTGCTTAGTAACTGGAAAATACAACTAAGAATATTAGATAATAGATCTTATTGTAGACGTGTAGTGACTTACACTTTTTCTATGTATTATAATATTCATCTCATTTATGTGACAGACTAATTCTAATGCATCAAGTTTTTCATATATTTATTTGAAGCTTTATACTTTGAGTTTTTTAGAATGATGTAATGGTTTGTTTTGATTCAGAATGCAATAACGTGGACATTATAGGCTAACAATTTAGTTTCATATTATCTATTACATAATGTAGTTCTAAGAGCATCTCCAATGGTAGAATGTGCACGGTGCACATGAGAAATAACCACATAAATATTAACAAATAAATTCTCTCTCTCCTTATTTGAATGATTTTATACAATTTTGGTATGTTTTTCCCTGCAATGTCAACGACAATGTCAACATCTAGACGGTCTCCTTGACATTGTGGAGAAAAACTTACCAAAACTGTATAAAATCATTCAAATAAGGAGAGAAAGAATTTATTTACCAATATTTATGTGGTCATCTCTCATGACACATGTGCACCATGCACATTCTACCATTGGAGATGCTCTAAGTTATCCTGAGTATCGTAAGGTACTGGATGATCTGCTTTTACCATTTCTCAGTATTTGGACAAAATCTGTCCATATGAAAACATGAATTCATTTAGGAAACAACCTATATGCATATATGGTATAAAAATCTACATTATGTTTAAGATTCCCTTTCACGCTGTCATCATTAATCCCCTGCTGATTTATTTCTTAAATTGAAGTAAATAGAGAAGACTTGAAAGTACAACTTTCCCTTGCTTATTTGTAATATCTCTTCTCTATCTTTTTCACTTTTGGATTTATATTTGTAACATCTCTCCTATATTTGGTTTCACATTTAAAATTCAGTTTGACA
Organism: Cuscuta epithymum; assembly: GCA_945859915.1. Taxonomy (NCBI): domain Eukaryota; kingdom Viridiplantae; phylum Streptophyta; class Magnoliopsida; order Solanales; family Convolvulaceae; genus Cuscuta; species Cuscuta epithymum. The sequence continues at coordinate 4,764,443 of CAMAPF010000055.1, forward strand.
CCTAAACATTTTTTTCTACTTCAAAATCTGACCAATTGAGCATGAATTTCATTTCACAGTGATCAATATATGTATTTCATCAAATGTCTCTAACCCTTGCAATCTAGCTATTCAGTTTTAATCAGTTTTACACTTTTACTGAATTCTAATAACGAATGACTTTTTGGGTATAGTGGTTTCCTTATATAGAAATGCGAGCTTTTTCTTGGGACATTCATAAAAGGAAAGTAGTTCATCTTTTGGGGACAGAGGTAGTACTAGATTTTCGAAATAAATGATTTCAAAATGCATAGCCTGTTGAAATGGAGTCTTGGTATTATTAACATGTTGAACATTATGTGGTAAGAGCAATTTTTCTTCACGAAATTGGTTACTTCCGAAAATGCAGTTTTGGTATTTTGAAATCACTTTCGAAATAGGTTGATTCACAAAATGCTGTTTTGGTATCACATGATTGATCGAGTGTTTTGATGTAATATAACCTGAAGAAAACATAATCAGTTTGTGACTACACAGAGAAAATATAACCTCTTTTCATTGATAGTTTATTGATGTAATTGCAGACACCTGATGTGGGAAAGTTTTTTTTTTTTAAATCCCTTCATTCTGCTTTTACTCTTTCTCAATATTTGAATAAAATGAGATTGTTATTAATAAAACAATTGTTTGTATGTTTGTCTACAAGTAATCCTCAGTTTATTAGTTATGACTATGAACATCTCTTTAAGTTATAGTTGGTGCTACATGTTTTGACAGTTTGATGCCTTTTCCCAATTAGGTTTGTTATCCTGAGTATTCTTCATGTGGTTAAGCATTCTTTACTTTTTATTCACAACTTTTGTGGTTCTCCACCAGGATATCAAGAAAGAAGTGAGAAAAGAAGTAGATGAAGCCACAATAAAGGCAAAGGTGAAGCACATTTTAAAATTGCAATTTTATATGTTGTTTAAGCATGATAGTTTAGTGCAAGTGTAACAACTAAGGCCGTTTGACACTGTCATCATTAGTCCTCTGCCTATTTTTTCTTCTTAAACTTAAATAAATTGAGAAAATTGTGAAAGTACAACATTCATTTGCTTCTTAGAGCTTTTGACTAAAGAGATTGTATACATGTGCATCCAGTTTTTCACGGCAAATAAAAAATTCCAGTTTAAAAGTGTTTCATATCACTTCCCCTCAAAAGGGATTCAAAATTTCTCAAATATTCTGAATTCTTCTTTGTTTTACATTATAGCAGATCTTATGCCTATTTTGTGTTGTCAATTCTACGCTAAATTTTAAACAAATAAGAAGCTATAAGCTGCGCTTATTCTCCACAAATTCTATCAACCACAAGACTTCTAAGTTAGTAACTTATTATAAAAATAAAAATTCCGGAAGGGTGGAGTAATATTTTATAAGGTTTCTTAACCGACATATTTATATTAAAAAATGCCAAAATAGGTAGCTGCTTAATTCAACTAGCTCTCACCTATATACATGCTTTGACATTTACCCTATTTCATCACATCCAAGTGTTTGGTTCTATTGCGTGCACAATTGTATTTAAACCCTTAGGTATATGGGTTATTGGGTTCCCACAAATAAAACGTCTTTTTATCATCTTCCCGCTTCCTTGTGTTTTTGTAGCAAACATGGCACTTGTGAAGACAAATACACTATATGTCACCACCGACCTCTAAACATGGCACTTAAGTCCTTCCTCCCTTCTTTAACATGTCAGTTAATATAAAAAACTCATTTGATTTGCACTTCCTAAGGAAGTGCATTGCGGTGAACTTGAAGTTCAAATTTATATATTCTAATTGGATATAATATTTTAATCCTCTCATGTGGGAAGGCTTGGTGAATAAATTGATAGCCTTTAATTTGAAATTACTATACAAATCTTATCTGCAAACAAACTGGGACCATTACTGGTCGAGCCACCTTTTTTTAATAAGGTAAATTCTTTCTTCATAGTTTAGTTTCACATCCTTAATTTCACTTCCTGATTTCTTACCATTAATTGATTTGCTCACTTTAGTCTTGATTATGTTTTTATTGAAATTTTCAGTTTATACAAAATAAGATAATTGATGTTCTTCTTTCTTTGTATGGATGGTATGTGAGTCTGTCTGCCTTTGCTTCAAATTTTTCAGCATAAATTCATCTTTTCTTACTAAGGCTTTCTACAAGGCAAACATATATCGTTTCTAATTCAGTTCATTCTTTTTCTTTGCAGTTAACAAAAAGGATCCTAGAATTAAAAAGTAAGAAGTTAATAAAAACTAAGTTATTTTCACGACACACAAAAAAATAAACAAAGTACTAAACTTGCCTAAGCTATTAACGGAGATAAATAATTTAGTGATTGTCTTTCTCACAATGAGAATGAGGATATAACTAAGGTGCTGTTCTGTTCGTCTTATTCTTATTACTTATTGCTTATTCTTATTTTATTCAGATCAGATCAGATCAGATCAGAAAAATTCAGATCAGATCAGATCAGATCAGAAAGATTCAGATCAGATCAGATCAGATCAGAAAGATTCAGATCAGATCAGATCAGATCAGAAAGATTCAGATCAGATCAGAAAGATTCAGATCAGATCAGAAAGATTCAGATCAGATCAGACCAAATCAGAAACATTCAGATCAGATCAGAAACATTCAGATCAGATCAGATCAGAAAAGTTCAAACATGATTTATCACTTTTATTATTATATTAATTATTATTATTAATATTGTTATTACTATTATGATTATTATTATTATATAATTATTATTAATATATTAATAATAATATGATAAAGAAATAAGATATTAATAATAGTTATAATATTTTAATATAATAATAGTAATATAAATGCAATTATTAAGAAGACTATTATTATTAATATTATTATTATTATTATTATCAATATTATTATTATTATTATTATTATTATTATTATTATTATTATTACAATATAATAATAATATGATTAATATTATTATAATATTATATTATAATTATATGTAATTATAATTATAATTACAATCATAATTCTAATAATTATAAGTATAATCAATTGTAATTATTATAATTATATCTATAATTAATTATAATTATAATAATTATAATTATAATTACCATCATAATATTATAATAATATAATACTAATAATAATAATAATCGTATTATTATTAATATATTGTAATATTATTATATTATAATATTATAATTAATTTTAATATAATTATAATTATTATTAATTATAATTATAATAATTATAATTTTACTTATAATTATATTATAATTATAATTTATTATTATAATTATTATTTTTATAATAATAATAATAATTATTATTATTACTATTGTAATTATTTTACGGAGTAATTATAATAATATTGATAACTATAGTTACAATTATAGAGATAAATATTGTAATTATAATTACAATTATAATTATATAAGTAATTATAATTAAAAATATAATTACAGTTATAATTATATCTATATTTATAATTAGTGTAATAGGTATAAATTTTTTCATTTTAAATTTAATTTTAGTTTTTATTATTATTATTATTATTATTATTATTATTATAGTTACGATTATAATTATAATTTTATTTAAATTATATTTGTAATTGCAATTATAATAATTATAATTATAATTATAATCATAATTATAATCATAGAAACATTCAAATCAGATCAGATCAGAAAGATTCAGATCAGATCAGAAGGATTCAGATCAGATCAGAAACATTCAGATCAGATCAGACCAGATTAGAAACATTCAGATCAGATCAGAAAGATTCAGATCAGATCAGATCAGATCAGAAAGATTCAGATCAGATCAGATCAGATCAGAAAGATTCAGATCAGATCAGATCAGATCAGAAAAATTCAGATCAGATCAGATCAGAACTTAAAAAATTCAGATCAGAAACATTCAGATCAGGCGAAGAGAACAGCTTCTAAATCCACTTCAAATTGCTCTGAAGTGCAACATGTATGAGGATGATGTTATAATCATTTGTCAACATATATAAATTCAATAAATTTATTCATGGATTCGTGGGAATTTGAACCAATTCTGTTTTTTCATCATTTTCATTCAAGGAGCATTGACATATTATGTATGTTTTCTCTATCATTATTTAGTTCAGAAGCACGATGGAATGTTAATTTTGTTGAAATTTCAGATGTTTACACCTTCAGTTTTGGAGTAGATTTTTATAGCAACAAAGTATGGCATGCAGCTATTGACGATCGGTACAAGTTTCTTAATATCATGGATCAATATTGCATGTTTAAAAAGGGACCATTCTTGGTGTACACAAGTTGTACACAAAATGTGTACATTGTCTATGTACACAGACAATTTGACATGAAGTCCTGCCCCTTTTTATACGAATTACCTGTATACACAGGCAACTAGGGGGTTTTGTGTACAATTTGTGTACAAGGCATGTACACTAACAATTTTTCTTTAAAAAGTTGTTGCAACATTACACACAAGAGGAAGATAGAAACAGAGCCACATGCAGTTTGACATTAAATGTAAAGTAAATATTGTTTGGTTAGGATTGATAGCGTTGAGCCAATTTTCAAAATTGTAGTCATAAACCCAACACAAAGACATGAGAAACATCAAACATCATTGTAATATACCAAGTACTCCGTATGAAACTTTGAGAGGATGTCATTTAATTTTACTTCTCATTCAAATTTTCTTCTTTTCACCATTTCTTCTCTCCTTTTATTTTCTATGTCTCTGTAACCAAACAATTCATTGGTGAAAGCAAGAAAAAATAGCCTAAAAACTGCTTCACACGTTAAAAAAAATATAATGTAAATTATAAAATTATGAAAAAACCATAAGAAGATAATGTAAAATACTACGTATATCACTATGAAAAGCTATAAATCGGGTAATCAATTGAAAATGTTAGCGTTTAGATTTTGCATTTATGGAGTATCGTAAGCAGTAGAGTTGAACCAAACTTGGAAAGTATTATTTATAGTGAGATCTCAACGAAATTTAATTTTTTTTTGAACACCTCTTATTAGTGTTTGTTGGTGGACATTGAAATTAAAAAGAACAATTTTGAATATGGTTTTCTTATAAGAACCCGTTTGGTGACGTTGTTTTTTAACTTATCAGGTTAATTAAAAATGAACCAAAACAATAATTTTAAACTTATTAAAAAATAAATTACTAATATTTCTAAATAAAAGGAATTTAAAGGATCATACAAAGTTAAATTAGATGGATGACAACGGTCTTACATATACACATTTTTATGTCTCACAAACGCTGCAAAGACTGTGTGATTAATTGTCGAACAAAATTGGCAGGTACGTGTTATATTAATCTTCATCCCATTGAACTTTGCGAATTTGAATTAGGTGAGAAATAAATAAAGGTAAAAATTGTGTGTGAAATTTATACAGAAGAGAGAGAAATAAGCAGAACTATAAATTAATAAATTAGTTACTTTAATAGGACAATAACAAAGTTATTGGGACAATTAAAAAAAGAAATTTTGCAATATTCAATAGGACAAAGAGAGTATAATTTTGCGGAATATTTGTTCTTTCCCGTTTTCACTAATCTATATTTTTGTTTTGACTTTGAGCTCTACTTTCTTTTACTGGTGGTTCGACCAGTAATGTCATAACATTTATGTTCTTTCTTTTAATTAATAAAACTATGCAACTTGGGGTCGGCACACCGTGCGATTGTGTGAACAGTTTAGTAATCCTATGGTATGATTTGTGTGCAATGGTCATTAATAAGAAAAGTGACGATCAATCTCTCGAAAAGGTTGTCATCTTCCTCCATGACATCCTTTACCCCTTTTTATACATGAGCAATCATATGTGGCGACGATCTCAAGAGTAACAACTAACAACTCTACTTGAAATGAATGTTGCATACAAGGAAAGTTATAATAATTTGTAGTTTAACTTAATAGCTTAATGGATTTAAATGTACATCTTAGTTTGTTTTTACAATGACACTTGAGAATTATTTAATATTTTGAATTTATTGGATCACTATAAGTTTTTTTTTGTTTTTATAAAACTACTTTTAAACTACTCCCTCCGTATCTAATTAGATGACCCATTTACTTTTCATTCATAGAGTTTAAGACAATTATTATAGACTTTATAAAAAGCAAGAGGTTTTGGTACTGTAACTGCTTTTTGAGTGAGATCTTTCCAAAAAAAAAGTAAAGGAGAGCATTAGTTTGATACAACAAAAAAAGAAAATGTGACCGCTAAATAGATACGGAGGGGTATTATACAAGTACTTAACTCCTGGGTAGCGCACTGATGGAGTAACTAGTAAAACCAAAAGTGAAATTAAGTGAAAGACATAGCTAAATGTGAAATTGACATAAAACTCAAAGGATCAAAAGTAGAATTAATTCAAGGCAAAATGGAGAAACTTAGGACCTGTTTACTAATAAAGACAATTTTTTGTTTTCATTTTCTATTTTCAAGCCTCCTGTTTTTTGTTTTCATTTTCTAGTTTTTTGCTTTCTAAACTAGAAAACATGTTTATAGTTTTTCGATTTTCCATTTCAATTTTTTGTAAAAAACATTTACTTAATATTCGGAAAAGAATTGCACAATTACAAACACAAAAAATTAACATAAATGTTCGATAAAGGGAAAAGGGGCAAATAAGCCCTCGAACTAACCAAAAAAATGCAAATCACCCCTTGTATAGAAGGTTCTGTCCGGCACCGCCATTTGGGGAGGTTCCCAGTGAAAATTTTTTATGGAATTTTTTAAGCATCTTCTTCATTAAGTCTAAATTACCCATACCAAATTTCAATTAAAAATAAAACCGGGAAGGCAGTCAAATGATTTTCTAAAATATACTTCGCTGTTTCGAGGACTTATTTTTCCCTTTTCCCTTCAATAAATGACATTATTTTAATCAGAACAACTACTTCACCATCTCATACATCATAATCATCCCATATTGCATTCGCAATACTTTCTCGAATTTCATACAATTGTTGTTGAAACATACCCCCTCTCTCCCCTTTTAAATGTCTCATTTTACCATATTGGGATATCCCTATTTAATTGTCATATACCTTATTTGGTAAAGTTTGTGTGTCAAAATCATTTTTACTTTATTCTTACTTTATCAATTATTATCAATCATACAAACTCACTTTTCTTAAAACTCGTGTCACCCTCTTCCGGGACATTTAAAAGGGGACGGAGGGGGTAAGGGGGGGTCGGATGTACGCAGTCACCAAATCAGGAACTCCCGAAATAATTTGTTCTTCAGAAGAGGAATCATAAACCAAAAGTTTTGCATGTACACTCTTGAAATATGGACTCAAAATGCTTCTCAAGGAAAAAGGCTTTAGGGGGGTAGTACCAACATCCTCTCTTGTTGCAACTACATGTCTGTTCAGCAATGAAACTGACACCTTAAAATGCAATCAGTCAGTGAAAACAAGCTAGAATGAAAATAAAATCATCACAAGCCAGTTGTTCAGATAAAGTGTGTTTATCAAGACTTACAGTGGAGCTTATGCCTTATTTTCATCCTGGTTTAAGCAAACAGAATAAAAGCATAATACTCTGTATTAATTACAACTTTCAGCCCCCAAGAGTGACTTCAGATCTGCATACAAAATAGATCCATAAAATATTAAGGAGATCTAATATGTCAGTGCATAGTCAGTGTCTAGCCTTGCGTTTCTATATTGGTGTTCCACAATGAAGAAATATAAGCTTAAATTCAATTTCAAAATGATTAACTAAAATCCACATAAATTAACTATCCTTGATTGACTAATGACCACTCCATTGATTAAGAATTTTTGGTGTAAAAGCTTGTGTTATATTGGTATCAATTTTTTTTTTAAAAAATATGTGATATTTTGGCTAAAATTTGAATACTGAATTTGCTAATATGGTGCTAAAAATCGAATGTGTAAAAAACTGCACTTCAGCCATTTAAAGAATATATTCAAAAATAAAGGTTTGTTAAGAATCAATAACCTAAGGATTACAATCACTCTACGAAGGAGCGGATGATACTAACTGCTGCTTTGGTTTGTGCATGAAAGAACCATAATGCAAAACCCCAATGAATTTATTGGTTGCTCTTACTCACCCACATATAAAGTCAACTCATTTTCACTTGCTGACTTGCCTAACATGATGCACTTATTTTACTGCCCAAAAAAACATCATAAGAACCTGATACATATAATACACGTTTATTTTGTATCTTCACATTCACACAGAGACATGAATATTTTAAGGTTACAATATGATTAATACCACAAGCTAGATGCAGTAAGTCCTTCAAAAAGGAAAGGTGTCCTCCATGCTTTGCCTGTAGTTTGCCACAGATAAAACTACATTCTTACTTGCCCTGTCAATGATGAAAAAATACAGTGATCATATAAATGTGTTTTAATCTGGAGTCTGGATTATTGGCATATATCTTGATAAAATAAAATGTTGGTAATAATGAAATTCAGGGTGTTTGAATTTTTTTTTATCACTAATTATTTTATTCTCAGTTGTTATAAAATCTCACATGTATATCAAGACACTTGGCCCTCCAAATCCCCCAAAAACCCAACTCCCAAACTCACCGAAGTGTTCCACAAGTAGTCTCTTCAACAGTATATGTTCCACAAGTGCTTCTCTGCCTCTGACTAAACCATTTTAATCACCTCACCAGTAGTCCCCACATGAACACAATCCATCCTTGAAATGGTGGAATCGTTTGGAGTCTCTAATAACAATTTGCCGATCAATAATCTTGGTTATGAGCTTAATTGTAGTATGACAGTCACTACATATCCTAAGATTCTTAATCACGTGGATAGTTGCACCAGGGATAGAATTCAATATCCCAAAAGCAACAGCCAACTTCTCACTGTGAACTTGTAATACCAATCCTTTCTCCTCTTCATCAACATCATGAAGAACCGAAGTCATGTTTGGTGTGTAGCCAATGGCTTTCAACTTTATGGACAACTCATTCAAATATGCATAAATCTTCTCATGTTGACAATGTTGTCTATCTCCTACCAGAAATACATGTACCAGACCTTTCAGTTCAACAAGACTAAACCCTGGAGTTTTTGTTAACCCTTTATTTTTCATAATAATTCTCATCCTTTCCATATCCTTCCACCTTCCGGCATCAGCATATATATGTGAAAGCAAGACGTAATACCCACAGTTAGTTGAGTCTATTTCAAATAATTTATTGGCAGAAATTTCTGCAAGCTCTACATTTTTGTGCATTCGGCAAGCAGCAAGAAGAGAACCCCAAACAACAGAATCTGGTATCACCTTCATTTCATTGATTAGATTATATGCTTTTGTGAGATAGCCAGCACGCCCAAGCAGATCAACCATGCAACTATAATGCTCCAGCCCAGGCTGTATATGGAATCTGTGTTCCATGGCTCTAAACCAATGCCATCCTTCATTTAGCAAACCAGCATGGCCACAAGCAGTTAAGATTGAAACAAATGTAATGTAATTTGGAGTCACCCCAGCATGGTTCATCTCATAAAAGACATTAAGAGCTTCCTTAGCTCGGCCATGCATCCCATAGCCAGCAATCATGGCAGACCACGACTTCACATTCTTTTCTTTCATACGATCAAATGCCTTCCTAGCCATCACTAGTCGGCCACATTTGCAATACATGTCAATGATTGAGGTTGCGACATATACATTATCTTCCAAACACATTTTTATGACCTGCGAATAACAAAGCTACTGAGAAATTGAGAAAACATAGAGTTTCAAATTTACTAAGGAAAGAGTATATCTTAAATTTGGAAGCAAAGAACATGTTGAGGGCAATAAAATAACAGTTCAAACTGAATAAATTTATTTAATGCTTGATTCATTTGTATTATATAAACAATAAACAATATAAAAATATGTAAAAACTAAAAATAATAATCATAGTTGCTTCTCCTTCGAATTTCCCGATGTGAATCCGAACATAAGAAAAGAACTTTTAATGAAAATGGCCACATTGTTTCTTTTCTCTAGCGTTTTCAGAGATCCAAACATAGCATAAGAATCTAGTGAAAATAATAGTCTTGCAGTACATAATCCTGTAATAGTTTTCCAAGAAACGGATGGATACCTGATCATGTATGCACTTCCCAAAATGGAGGGCTCCAGCATGTGCGCATGCCAATAGCAGGGTGGACAATGTGACAGCATTGAATTTAACTTCTTGATCTCTCGCCAGCAAATGAAACGTTTCTATTGCCTCAGAGGAAAGCCCACTTTGCGCATAAACTGCGATCATTGAGTTCCAAGAGATGACATCCTTCTCAGACATCTCATTAAACACCTTCCTTGACAACCCCACCTCACTGCACTTGGCGTAAGCATCAATCAATGTGTTCCCTACACCCAAATGCTCATCAAGCCCCCTTTTCATTGCAAACCCATGAACCCCCTGTGTTATAGTTTTCCCTGAAACCCGAGAACAAGCGGATAGAACTGAAACCAATGCTACTGCATCAACATACACTTCCTTCTCTCCCAGGCTCTCACTCTCTTCAACCAAAAGTTCTTTGAAAAGAAAGAGAGCATCACGGGGGAGGTCACTTTGCATGTACCCTGTAATCATAGACGTCCAACAAACAACATTTCGTTTAGGAATTTCATCGAACAGTAATCTTGCTTCTTTGAGCTCACCACACTTGGAGTACATATCAATTAGCGACGAGGAAGCGAAAAGGTCAGACCCATACCCGAAGATGAAAACTTGCTGGTGGAACTGCCTGCCGGAAGAAAGATCGCGAAGGGCAGCACACGATTTTATGGCACATGGAAATGACGAACGATTTGGTGTTACATATAACTTTCGCATAGAAGAGAAAGCCCGAAGCGCCTCAATTGAATCTCCACTCCTAGATAGCTCGGCAATGACAGAGTTCCAGGAGAAGACATTGCTCTTATCTACGTATTTGTTGAAAAACGTGGCAGCCGTCGAATAATAATTATGGCGTCCAAACGACCACACAGATGTTGCCTTGGACATCTTCTTCATAATGCCAAACTTCTTTTCGGTATATTCTTCTTACCTTTCGTAAAATCGTATCCTATAAGAGACAAACATTGGACCTGCGCCGGCGGCCGGCAATAGGATAGTAGTGGGCGCAGCCGCGCTGGGGAACAGAAATAAATGCACTAAGCAAAATTTTATGAAATAATTACATATTATCTGTATGTTTGACACACCCAGCTGAAAAGATATTTTGACTTTTTGGTAACCATTCGCTTTTAAAGACTTAAAATATAAAAATAAAAAGTGGTAGTTGTTTTGTAAAAGCTGACTACTTGATTTAGTTCTGTCCGGTATACAAGCTGTTGGGATTAATTAATGCTAAAAGTCACAGTCTTTTCTCATATGCTACTCCTCGTAGCATCTCGAAACAATCTTTTATTTTTTTAACAGCTCTTAAGCATTATCATAAAAAACATACAACTAGAAGATTTTAGAGACTTTTTAAATAGTACAAAAGCTAGGAAAGCAAAGACTTATGACTGCCAAACATAGCCTATATATGATTAAAATAAACATTTTTTATAAAAATGTGACTAGTGAATAGAGTACAACTGAAAACATAGTAACTTATGTTCAAATTTTAAACTTAAATTACCATGAAACTACATTATAGTAACTATTAATCATATTTGTATAAATAATTTTTTTAGTAATATTTTGAAAGAACCCAAATTTTATTCCAATCAAATGCTCAAATATTTGATTATGTTGCTGAAATAGTAGTGCTCTAATTTATGAAATTGCGAGTATAGTGGCTGAATCTATGGATTAAGGGAAAATTATATTTGAAATACACTTCATATTTGAAACTCCGTATAATTAAGAAAAAAATTAAATGATGAACTCATATGTAAAATAATTATTAACACTAATTTCATTCAATTCTGATAGAAAATCAATTCAACTTTACTTATTTTGATTATTAATCAATTTGAAGCTTGATGTTAAAAGTATTTATCTCACATTGGATAACTATACTCTTTTTATTAGATTGACCTTTTAGAATGGAACACCGAGTCTTATAACATGGTATCAAAGTCAATTCCGATTTTGGTTTGACTGTTTGTTTAGTACCCATGATTACGGGTCTTTTTAATGGTCTGTTTGGCCCATTTATATACACCCTCGATATTGTCTAGTCCGGTTCGGGTTGAGGGGCGTGTTAAAAGTATTTGTCCTACACTCGAAAGTAATAAACAATAAAACACTATATATGGCTTTGGGCTACTCCTCCTTTCAGATTGACTTTTTAGGATGCAACCCCGGGTCTTAACACTTAACATGTGAAGTAAAATATTACTTCCTTCGTCCCTTTTATGTAGCTAAATTTGACTTTTCAAGTAAAAAATGTTAAATTTTTACTGATTATATATTTAAACACGATAATATTTATAACATGAAAGTGATACGAAAATGTTCTTTGTTAAGTATACTATCATAAATTATAAATTTGTTAAGTTTCACATAAATATACAGAGTATTAGTTAAAATAATGAATCAAAGTTTACTATCTTTGATTGGAAAAATCAAAGATGGCTAAATAAAATTGGGCAAACATGTTTGACAAAAATTTGACCAGGGCCGATCCGGGAAAATTGAGACCCTATGCAACAATAAAATTTGGACCTTTTTTCATGTTGCAACACAAGTTACCAAGTAAATTGTGTTAAAATACAAGTTACTAATAAATGTAATCATAAAAATAAAAATAGTCATTCATAACTTACATTTTATTTAAAAATAGACATTCTTCGAGCATATTTAGATGCAAAGTCATCTATCAAACTTGCAACATCAATGTCTTAATTTATCAACCTGATGTTACCTAATACTCCGTAATATATTTATACCTTAATTTATCAACAAACAACATAATTTTTTCGAGCATAATTTATCAACCTAAAGTTACCTAATAATATATTTATACCACATTACCACTTTCTTAAATTTTAATTATTAAACACATTTACACATTTATTATCAATTCAAATAATGATTTACTTTAACTGCAAAAAAATCAAAAAATAACAATGCAACAATTCAACAAACATGAAATCAGAAAATCTGAAAATCAACAAAATGCAACAATTCAACAAACAATTCAGCAATTCAATAATTCAAAAATTCCCAGTAATTAGCAACTAAATGAATCAGAAAATCTGAGAATCAGTGGACTGACCGGAGTACCGGACTGTGGAGGCGGGCCGCGGTGGGCAGTGGCGGCCTGGCGCTTGGAACGCTCAGTCCTTCGTCGTCCTCTTTCCGTCCTTCACGGCTTTACTCCAGAGCAGTGGTGGTCTGTGGTGTTGGCCCTTGGGCGACGCCGACGCTCAGTCCTGTGCGCAGGTGGTCTGTGGTCTGTCGTCGTCCTGAGTTCCGTGAGAATGGACTGGGAAATTAGGCGCAAGTTGAAGTTGGGCTGGGATGTACGGAGTAATACTGGATCTTTTTTTGGACCATTCAAAATTCTGGGCCCTATGATGTTGGGCTAGGCAGCCAAGCCCTGGTCTGAATTTGACTAATATACTAAAATAGGGATTATCAAACGGACTTTAGGAAATACGAAGTATATAAATCCACTCATTTTCTGGTGTCTCAAAAGAGTTCAATGAACTTGATGAATATTCCATATCAAATAATAGAACTTTGATAAATACTTAGTACGTGTCTAGAAAAGATAAGAACATCTAAAATTTAATAAAAACACTCTTAATTATTTTGAGTGTGAACAGTGAAAGACCTTTATTAATCAAGGCAATCATTCCACAGTTGGCTAAACATACATCCCCGAATGGCATCTAAAGATAGGGATGTCAAAAAAATCCGACCCGCAGGGACCCGCCCTGGCCCGAGACATTTGGGGTGGGTCCACCCCGCCCCATCTTCCAAATGGGACGGGTCCGCCCCGCCTATACAATGGGGCGGATCCGGGTATTAGTATTGACCCATGCCGTCCCGACCCGACTCGCTCAATACATAAGCATACACACTTTTTCTTAAATTATACTACAAATATACTTCAACATACATATGTGTGTGTACAATAAATCATAAATTGTTTGATCTAATAACATATTAATACATATATTAGAATGAGATGAACGACGGATTATCAATGACTTCTTTATATATAACATTTTAATACATATGTTCAATTATTAGTATAATTAAATAGATTAACTATTCAAGTCTGAGTAATTTTTTCTTAATTTTTTGAAATTTTTAGGGTATCATGAATTTGATTTAATATATTAATTTTTAATTATTATTTAGAAATAAACTTTATGTAGATTCAATTGGTAGCAGCTTTCCACAAATAAAAATACATACTAGCTAATTAGGTTATGGCGGAGCGGGGCGGGGCGGACCCGCTCCGCATGGGCGGGTCATGGGTCAACAAGTTTGGACCCGTGCAGGTCACAGGGCGGGGCGGACCCGCCCCGCCAAGTCACGAGACGGGTCTAGGTCTTGCAGTACCCGCCCCGACCCATTGCCATGCCTATCTAAAGGTGTTTTTTATTTGGATTGGTTTTTGTTCTAGACCAAACCAGATCAGATCAGATCAAAAAAGTTTATCAAAAAATTCCAACGGTTCCTGTCCCAAATGGCGACGGCCGAACAGAGTCTCTCATATAAGGGCTTATTTGACCTTTTTATGTAAGTTCAAGGGTCTATCTGACCCTTATATTTATTTTCTTAATGGTTAACTGACGACGGAGGAGAAGGAGGGGGAGGAGGAGGAGGAGGAGGAGGAGGTGAAAATCGATATAAGAAAAGTCCACGGAAATCTTTAGGGAGGAAAAGAGACAATTGCAGAGAATTAATGCACTAAAAATGAGTTAAAAATCTACGAGAATCCATGATTTTAGTAGTCAATAAAAATGAACGGAACTTTGAATACGCCTAGACTTCTATAGATTTTTAAAAGTCTACATTGAATACACTTTGACTTTTGTAGACTTTTAAAAGTCCACATTGAATACACCTAAACTTTTAAAATTCAAGAACTTTTAAAATTTTGTCACTAAATCCTAATACAGTGCACCCTAAGTTTGGATTGATGAAAAGATCAGATGAAATTTCGCATCCTCAATACAATTGATCTTTTGTAACCATTTTTAATTATATTATTAGAATCCATATGACTATTTAGCCCGACTCAACCCGATATTAGGTGTTGGCAGTGTTGCTTACGCTAAACATGTCTCAAACAGATAGCATCATTGTGAAACAGCAATAATAAACAGCAATAAAAAAAGGTTACTCCGTAGTTCGTACAATATGTAACAATACTTCAAGAGTATTTGCAAACATTATATAGGATGGAAATGCTGTGGTGACTGGTGATGTATTGAAATACATGCCTACATTTGTATTCAATTAAGGGATACAAATCCCCAAGAGCGGAAGAGTCATTTTAATTTTTTTTTCAAGTTTAAGAAAATGTGTGTAAGAGTTTGAGAAAACGAGAGCTTTTGATACTATAGCAATACAACCATTTTTTGTTTACACAAAATGTGAACATGTTTGGCATGCACACACTCTAGTATAAACAGACACATGTTGTCTTTGTTTAAACGAGCCGTCTATATACACATTTTGTAAACATTTCACACTCGTCTTTGTACATAGATAATTAATGTTTTTTCCTAAACGGGATGCTTGTGTACACAGGAGGGTGTGCTAAATGTGTACACTTTAATAAGGTGTACCGTAACAATTTTAGATTCTTTTGCTAAATGAAATGAAACTATTATGAAAGAAAAACGGGACATTTGTCAAGGAAGGGTGGAGTATTAGGTAAACCAAGTAATTTTCTACATCCATTTCTCAACATGGCATATAAATATATTATCAAGAAAGTATAAAAGTTAACATGTCTGTTCTTTATTTGATCAGGTCAACATGCGTTTAGAGTTAGATACTTGGATACTACCATTTTCATAAGGCATATACTACCGTACTACGTATTATGATACGTCTAAACTATCATATCTTGCTAACATGAACAAATTAATTTGAGTACTAGAATTGAGTAGTTCAAACTTATCATTCACCGATGGCCTACAAATCATGTTTTTAAAATGCATTTCTGCTTATGAAGGTTTAATATTTTCTTTTGAAATTGATGGTTGTATTGTACAATTAATGTGTGAAGGAGATGAATCGTTTATGGTCCGATACGATCTGACCTACTCCCCGTTTGGTTTGAATGAAGTTGCATAAAGAAGGGGAAAGATCTTAACGTAGGGTAGATGATTGTGGTACTAACCACGTACTCGTCATGCTTTGTTTAGTCAATTGAAGGTCTCTATTATAAATTTAAAATTTGATACAGAGCCCTAAATTCACATGGTAGTGGATCTCACATTGAAAATAGAACTATAGAAGGGCTTTTAATCTGTTATTACTGGCAAAAACTAAAAAGGAGAAGTTAGTTTTATGAAAATATTATGGTAGCTAGAACTACTTCTAACGGAATATGATGTTTTCTTTTGGACAGTTTTCAGTCCCAGACCAGACCAGATCAGACCAAACATTCATAGTTATAAAATACACATAGACCAGATGTTTAGCAGACCAGACCAGTTCAAACCAGACCAGCACATTTCAGTCCAAAAAAAACATCCTAAATGTGCAAATATACCATAACTATATACTTCCTCTGTTCTTAAATAAATGCAACGGTCAACATTTCACACTTGCCGAGACACAACTTTGACCATTAATATAAATGATTTTGTATTAGTAAAAAAATTAAAAAAAATAGATTATGAAAATTTACAATGAGACAAGTTTAACAATATTTTTTCATAAAATAATATTATTACATTAATAAATAAAACATAGTCAAAGTAGAACATGTGAATAGTGTAAAAGTCAAAGTGTTGCATTTATTTAAGAACGGAGGTAGTATTACTCCTTTCGTCTTAACTAAAGGTTTTCGATCGATTGTCTCTTTTGGATATCTCATGTAAAAGATTTCATTTTTGTTTTAAGAAATAATTAGCATTTCTAAATGACGCTTAATCATAAAATATTAAAGATCGATAATATAATTATCAACACAGTTATATCAAGTATCTTATTATATTATATACTCTTCTGAACTACTTCTCGAAATATACTCAAATTACCTTAGCTCATTTAATTGTTGTCCAAAAAAATGTGTCATTTTTTAATTGAAATCCTAAATGGGGACAGTAGTTGTTGTATTTATGTACTATGTACCTCAACTATTGAATAACGCAAATTGGTACCTTAAATACAAATTTGTGTAGGTGTTTGGGCTCAATTTTTTCTTAAATGAATACAAGTTCTAAAATTAAGATCTCATAATTGTATAGCGCAAATTGATGCTATAAATATGAGACATTTAACTTTATTTATCTGCAGAAAGTGTATGGTTAAGCAATTTTTTGTAACCTAATAAAACTAATTAAAAGAAATATATGTATTGAATGAAATCCGTACAAGAAAATAAATGTTCTCTAGTTGCGGTATTAAATTGCACTTGTGCTAAAATAAAAGGTTGTTGTTGATAGAGTTTGAACCCGGCCCTAATTATGTAAATAATTCTTTTTTAGACATTAATTATGAAAAAAAACTCCATCAACAACATCTTTTATTTTTTCAATCACTTTATTAATAGTCGTGCCAAATCAAAGTGAGACACATAAAATGGGACGGAGGTAGTAATATTTTTATATATTCAATGTTAGTAGAAGGTTTTAAGTTCAAAATTTCTCTCAAGTGGAATCAAGTTCTAAAATTAATATCTGGTTATATAGTGCAATTTCATGCCGCGGACAGAGGACATTTTATTTTTTCCCGGAAACCTTTTATTTTAGTGCAAGTGCAATTGCATACCGCAACTAGAGGACAATTTTCCTGAAACCCTTTTCCTGTACGGATTTCATTCAATACATATGTTTCTTTTAATTAGTTTTATTAGGTTACAAAAAATTTCTTAGACATACACTTTCCGCAAATAAATAAATTAAATTTAAATGTCCCATACTTATAGCATCAATTTGCGCTATACAATTATGAGATCTTAATTTTAGAACTTGTATAGGTTTAAGAAAAAATTGAGTCTAAACACCTACATGAATTGTGTCTTCAATTTTTTTTCATTTTTATATATGCAATATTGGTGTCAAATGAAAGATAATAAAAATTATGAATTTTGATATATTCTTTGTGAAAATTAGATTGAAAATATAAAAGTTATAGCAATTTAAGTAAAAAGAGATTTTTCAAAACTTGGGGGTCCCAGCTTTGCCAAACTTACTCGGCACTGTTCGTTGCTACGCTTTGTGATTTCCAGTTTCAAGCATAAGTCACCAATTGAGTTGGCGGCTTTCCTTACTTGAGTTAACCTCACAGTAGTTTGGTAAATAATTTTAACTCAACCTTAATTTCGTAAATAATATTTTATTTAACATTCATAAGGAAAAAAACTCTTGAAATATAGTTTTTATAAAAATTATGTTTATAAAAAAACATTATATATTTTTATTTCTTTTAAAATGATTTTTATAAAAATAATTTTTCTTTCAATAGCAGGAGCTTATTTTGCTCTGTAACTCGCATTGTATTATGATGTAACTCGTCTTACGAAAATTGTAAATCACTTGTAAGCAGGATGTAACTCGCTGAGGAAAGTTGACATGTAAATCACATTAATAGACATGTAACTTGAGATAAATGAAAATGTAAACCCTTTTGATAAAAATATAACTTTTGTTAGATGCTCATGAATGCCTATGCCCTGCATAAACTTGAACAAATAGCTGATAAACTTGAACAAATAGCTGAGTTCCATGGATGCCAATCGCCTACGGAACCCCAATCCTATCTGTAGGAGCCCTAAGGTCAAATTTTCATCTCATGTCAAGCGGCTAGGCCCCTACCAGCTCCAAGGCGCAGAGTTGAAGAAGAACTAGCTAGTTAATTACAGCATATACTCGATCTACTCGATCGTATACATTTATAGGGGAGGGATTTGAGAAATTGAAGAAAACCTAACTAGTTGGAGCAGATTCTCTTGAACTCAATGAAACCTTAGATTTTTTTAGATTGAAGGAGACTGTGTTACTGGTTACTCGTTGGATTTGAATCCCCATTGAGAGGTACAAGAAAGTCACGAAGCTTGGTGAACTGAGATGAAGAAACTAGCAACCAAAACAAATTACGAACGAGATGAAGAATCCAACCACAAAAAGAATAGAAACCTGTCAAATGCCTAGCAGCCACCGATGATGAGCCTGCGATTTTTTGGGCAGGAGTTCGAGAACCTGTTGGGGCCATTCAAATTAAATCGGAAGAGGATGGACTGGTTTTTATTAACCAAAACGGCACCGTTTGGGATCGGCACACTATGCGCAAGGTGGGCCGATCCCACGGTATAATTTGCCCTCCATAAATGTTGTATAATCCATAAATTTGATTTTCGATATACCCATGTTAAATTAAAATATTTTTATTATTATCGTTATGTTTCTATTACAAATTAAAATATGATTTTTATTTTTATGTTTCTATTGCAAATTAAAATATGATTTTCTAATGAAGTTATGTCCCCCCCCCCAAATGAAGTTATGTTAAGGGGTGGTAGTATTATTTAATACGGAGTATGTTATTATGATAAGGGAAAATCACACTTTTAGTCCCTGAAATAGTCACGAAAATGAAATGTCGGGCCCGTATTCCCAAGTTTGTAAATGCCGTCCCTCAATTGTCCTAAATGCCGTAAATATGGTCCTTTGAGGGGTGAAATATACAATGTGGGCGAGAGTACATTTCACTCTTAAAGAACCACATTTACAACAATTTGGACAATTGAGGGGTGACAATTACCATATCAGAAATACGGGTATGACATTTCATATTTGTGACTATTTCAGGGATCAAAAGTGCGATTTTCCCTTATGATAATAAATAACATAAGATGTGATTCCCCAAATTGAGAATGGCTATCAATTATCATGTTTTTACTTGGATTTTTTCCAGTCCCAGACCATATCAACTCATACCAGACTTAAACAGACATAGACCGAAATATTTATCAGATCAGACTAAATCAATTCAGACAAGACCAGACCAGATCAGACCAAAAAATTACAATCCAAGTAAAAACATCCTTAGTAACTCATTTTCACTTATCTCCATTAGTATAATAAGTAATTACAATTAGGAAATTTCGATTGAGCCTGTACAAGCAGTAGTGAGAAGGATTTACAAAACTATATTAACTTATTATGGAGCTCATAATTGATAAGTTCACTATATTTTGATGCGGAGTATGTTTTAAAAAAACTATGCTTTACTTTAGTCAAATACTCTCTGTCCCAAATTATAAGGCACTTTACAGTTTACAATGTTTGACCGACGATAAAGTAAATTGATCCCTGTCAACACTCAAATTAGTTTTAGAAAATAAAATTTACATATTCAAAAACTACATTAAAATCGCTACAAAGCCTGGAAAAAAAAATTCAAATTTCATAAAAATTTGATATATAAAGTAAGAGATTAGGAGTGATTTGTATTGACCTAGTGAATAGGAAAAATATTTATAAAATGGGACCGAGGGAGTATGGATGTTCTTACTTGGACTGTAATTTGTACCAGACCAGACCAGACCAGTTCAGACTAGACCAGACCAGACCAGACTTGGATAGTTATAAAAATACAAAGAAATCATACCTTACCAGACCAGACCAGATCAGACCAGATCAGACCAGACCAGACCAACAAATTACAGTCCATGTAAAAACATCCTATATGATAAATAAAAAGTTGCACAAGAGTTCGGAAGAGAGTACAATTCAAATTCCTAAACAGGTTTACCTTGTTTTAGGGTTTTAAAGAACAAAATGGATATAATTTGTCATGTAGTACACAATCATATATACCTGTTCACATACTCGTACTTGTTTGCATGTGTGTGTCTATATAGTATATGTACACACACAGAACACACATATCAGTTTCGTTTTTAATACTAGTATATTATATTAATATATTATTATGTATACTTCGTGTGTCTATATATATATATATATATATATATATATATATATATATTCTAAATATAATTTGAAGGGTACTCCTATGTGACTATGTCGTTAAATTTGCAGTCGATAGACCAAAGTACATCATTGCATTATTGGATAGATACAGGTAATATGCCGTTTTTTACAAATGCCGTTTCTTTCTTAGAGATAAGAAAATACAAATAAAAAGTAACAAAATACACAAATAAGATAATGTCGTTATAAACTTATACGGAGTATGTGTGTACAAAGTGCATATATGGTGCATGCATTTCGGTGCAAGTCACAATTGTGCTAGTGCAACTAGGCGCCACGTGAGAATTTTCAAAGGGATTTATAAAAATGTCAGCGCTACCACAATATGATGGTGTAGTGCACATCAAAGAGCTGGTAAAACAATACTCCGTATTAAATTAGATGTATTTTTTACTTGAATCAAATACTCCCTCCGTCCCTTATTGTTGTTCCAAATCAAAGTGACACGGTGATTAAGAAAGTGAGAATTGTGTGGTGGAGAGTTGTGCAGAGGAGAGAGAAATGCTGTGAACCACAAATTCTTTGCCAAAAAGGGAAAGTGAACTTCTTTTTGGGACATCCCAAAAAGGAAAGTTGGAACAATATTTAGGGACAGAGAGAGTATATATAAGGTGGCGTAAATTCAATAAAAAGTGGCGTTATCCGTGTAAAGTAGAACTGTAGAAATGACTGCAGTTATTATCCTGAATGGTGCACTATTGTCAACTGTCAAGGCCGCATCAAAGAATTTGAAGCCCTAGGTATTCAAACAAAAGTAGTACACAAAACATTTACATAAAAAAAATGACTGCAGTTTTTTTTTTCACAAAACATTTACAAGCACTGATTTGATGAATGCTTATTACTGTTTCAATATTATTATATACGTACTCTCTCAATCCAAGAGAACTTGTCCATGCTAAATTTCTTATTCAATAGTTAAGTTTGACTCATTATATTTTTTAATACGAAACTATTTAAAATATGAAACTTACGCGGAAAAGTTCATTTGTTAAAATTAGGATGTTTTCTTTTGAACTGAAATTTGCTGGTCTGGTCTGAACTGGTCTGGTCTGGTAAACGTCTGGTCTCTGTGTACTTTATAACTACGGAAGTCTGGTCTGGTCTGGTCTGATCTGATCTGGTCAGGTCTGGGACTGAAAACAGTCCAAAAGAAAACATCCTTACTTTCATAAAAGTATAAAATTTATAAATTTCACACAAATATAATAATCACGATCTATCAATATATGATTGTGTATAATTATATGATGCCGATCTTGGAATTTAATCTTACATGAAATTCTCAAACATTTTTACTCCTATTTAGAGGATTGTTCCCTTTTATCTATAAATGTGCACCTTCTTGAATCATAATGTGGATCGTTTTGGAGCCACATAGTGCATCAAATTCGATTAAAAGTGTTTGTTCTTACTGTACGTTCTCACGATAAGCTTGGTTCGTATTAAAAGCGCATCTTATATGTACATATAAATACACCATAAAATTTATTTTGGGGGACCCAGATCCCTCATGCTCTTCTCTATCTCTACCATTGATTTTTGGACAATACTAGATTTTAAACATGACAATATATTACTCCGTATGATAGTTGACATTTTTTTCAGACATATATGCCAATAATTATTCTTATTTAAAAACTAAAAATATGATAATGAAATTTGAAATGTATTTACTGATACCATACTTTAAGGCAAATTCTTTGTCTTTGTATATAATTGTCTTCTAGCACACAAACATATATACTCTTTCACATGGGCATATTTATTCGCATGCGTGTGTCTATATATATTTACATACACACCATTTGCAGTTTTTGTCACTCCGTAATCACTATATTATTATTATATATAAGTCGAGGGTACCATTATGATTTATGTCGGTAAACTTGCGGTTGATAAGAATGTGTATATATAATAATAACCAACGAGTACACAATTGCATTATGGCTTATATGCATGCAGTGAATATGGCAAACTAAACTATACATTCGGATATATATGTTCTTGTACCTTTTTTCACATATGTTCATTCGTAATTAAAGAATGTTCACTTAATTGTTTTCAAGGCAGTGTAGTTTCTAATTCCGTAATCATCAATTAGGTTTTTTTAGCTAGACTTATTTAAGCCGATGACCATACAATTCAAGATTAAACCAGATCAAATTAGACTTAAAAGAAGCATGTCTAATTAGACCTCGAAAGTTATAAAAGAGACAAAGACCGAAAACGTATCACACCATACCCGATCAGATCACATAAGATCAGAGTAGCTAGACTAGACCAGAAAGGGCTAAAAAGAAGTGATATTCAATCATACAACCATTATATTACAACAAATAGAATCATACATTGGGAGACTTCATCGCCTGCATTTACATGAGACTAAGAACTCTTGGTTGCTTAGCTAGGTTCATGGAAACTAGGTTCTAGCTACTCACATTGAATTACCATTTTTTTTATAAAACTGTTATATACATAATTTTTTTTTTGTTATATACATAATAAGATATCCTTAAGGATATCTTATTAATTATATACATAATAAGATAAGATATCCGATCCTAAGAGTTTTTTTGGATAACATAATTTTTCGTCACTATTTTTGTGTGTCAAAGCTCACATTGTATCCACACTTTTTGCAGTTTAACGACTTTATCTGGTTTTTAAATATATTTAGGATTTAAGTATTTATAAATATTCAAATATTGTCAAGACTCAAGAGAATGTTACTCCGTAAGTATTTATAAATATTCAAATATTGTCAAGACTCAAGAGAATGTTACTCCGTAAATTTTATTAGAGTCAAACATTGTAAACCAAAATAGCTAGGCTTACGGAGTACTCCCTCTGTCCCATTTATTTTGTCCCGTTTTAGCTTTTCGGGAAGTCCCACTTATATTGTCCCATACCATATTTGGCAATGTTTGTGTGGCTCTAAATCATTCTTACTTTATTCTTACTTTATCAATTAATATCAACCACACAAACTCACTTTTCTTAATAACTATGTCACCCTCTTCCGGGACAATATAAATGGGACCAGAGGGAGTATTAAATAGAAAAATGACTTGCATTATTTAATAAGGGGGGAAATAATTAAAACACCCCAAACTTTGAAGGAGTGTGATATGAGCACCCCAAACCTGCATATGTAGTTTTAATACCTCAAACTTTAAATAAAAAGTTACTTAATCACCATAGTTAAGTATTATTTCTTTAAAAAATGTAAATTTATGGTGTTAATTGCATAATGTAAAATATTTCAGAATTCATGAAGGCACAATTAACATTCTAAACTTCTATTGCGAAATAAATAACATTACCCCCAATCTATATAATTGCAACACTTTTACATTTCTATTTCAAATTATGCAATTAACCCCATAAACTTACACTTTTGAAATAAATAATACATGAAAATGGTGCAAAAATAACATTTTATATAAAGTTTGGGATATTTAAATTACAAATGCAAGTTTGGGGTGCTTACCTCACACCCCTTCAAAGTTTGAGGTATTTTTATTATTTTTCCTTATTAATAATGTTTGAAATTTCATAAAATGACTACCACTTTAATTGGATGAAAATATAAATGTTGAATTGTAACTTGTAAGTAGTATTTTTAATAACAGAACCCCGTAACATTTTTATCACTTGCAACAATTCCAAAAGTTGTGTATAGCATGTCAATGTAAATAAACAAATACGTTGTAAACATCTGAATGACATCCAAGCTCTCGTAGCTCAGTTGGTTAGAGCACCCGTTTAGTAAGCGGGAGGTCTTGAGTTCGACTCTCAACGAGAGCATATTTTTTTTCCCTTTTCCGCAGGTGTCATTTAGTCGTGAGAATTGAGCCGGGGTCTCAAGCGTGAAATGAAATAACCAATGAAACTCACTATTAATCTAAAATTTACAACCACGACTAAAAAGTCAAAAACTTTCTGAAGTGTTTGGATGATCTAAATCACAATTAGATTTTATCATTATATATGAAGAAGCTGGAAGGCATTTGCCGAAGTGAATTACGTAACAATAATTTTATCTGAGGCTAAGAATCTAAGATTATTGCATACATTAAAGGGATACTGGCTATACAACTTTGTAAGTCTCTATAAGACCCTCCTCCATCCCCTATCACCAACACCAACATTTCGGGCGCCTGCACGAGAAGTGTGAGCACCAACACCAGCATCTCATGCAACCCGGTTCGAAACACTTGCATTTTGGGCAATTCGGTTCCCATCTCGGGCAGCATGAACATTTTGTGTGGTCCATGCATTTAGGCTCACAAGAGCATTTTGATGATTCCGGGCAGCACGTGCCTTTTGGAACGCATATGGGCCAACAAGAGCATTTTGATAATTTCGGGCAACGAGAACATTTTGCGCATTCCATCGACTTGGGCCAGCAAGAGCATTTCTCACATTCCCCACACGTGGGCCAACAAGAGCATTTCGGGCATTTGGGCTTGCGCCGTTTAAAGCAGCAGCAAGGAGGAGGAAGAGTGTTTGATCTCTTCTTTGGCGGAGGGAGGAGTGTGGGCCGAATCTTTTGGAGGTGAGCCTTTGTGTCCATATTCTCCATTGCTTGGACAAAGTGGCATAGGTGTCTGATGTAGTCAGGGTAAAGCTCTAAGTTGCAATGCCCTCCGCCTTTTATCCACAACGGCTCGTACGGGTCCCTTGCCATTTTCCATAGAATGTCCCCATGCAACCAGTTCACCACCTCATCTTCTGTTCCCTGAACCATTATTTTTCATGACGAATCAAAACACTGCTAACTCAAGTAAGAAATTGTACCAAGTGTTGAAATATATACTAGTATTCCACATGATAGCGATGATGTAAAAAAGTGCCAAGTGCTCACTAGGTGATCAATGGGTCTAGACGGGTTTAATTGATGTCACTCGAGGCTTAAGCGAGCGATTAAAAACCTCTACACCTAGGTGGGGAAGAATCAGGGTTTATTAGGCCCGACAGGAAATCGAGTTAAATGGGCTACAGGCCACTGGGTCTGGATTTTGTAACAGAAACTTGAGGGCACCCGGAGATGAACTCCGAAAACAGACAACCGGATAAATAAAGTGGGCAAAGTCCTGTTCTAACTTTCCAAATAGTACTTCAAAAATCTCTAATGTCCTGGTACATGAAGAAGATAGTCTTTGTGCAATCCCTTGATGAGGTGAACTAAGAAATGAGACTTTAGATTTCAACTGCATTTGGTTGGAAAATCTCAAGTTCAAATGGGAAGATGTTAAGAAGAACTTACATGTATTACGAGCACCGGAGATTTCACCTTCTGAATCTTGTTTACATTCTGCATGCCATACTTGCAGCAATAAGCACATAAATTTGTTTTTTCCCTCAAAATACACAATTTCTGGAAATTCTGAATATTACTATACCTATTTAAAAGGCATGTAACAACAAACAAGAAACCTTAAATGTTTGAATCTAGGTCCAACCAAACTTACCTTATAAATGTCAAAACAAAATGTGAACTTCACATGACAAAGCACACGAAGACCAGAGAGAATGCCACTATGCAGAACAACACCTCTCAACCTCGGCAATCGAGCAGCCAAGTGCAATGTGGGCCCGCTTCCAACGGACTGTCCGTACAAAATCAAATCTTCCTGGCTAACTCCATACTGAGTTTCAAGACACTCATATACTGCCTCAATATCAGCATATGTATCATACTCGCTTGGCTGAGTCATAGAAAAAGCATTATGAGAAATTTGACTCACAGATTATATAGAAACATCATAAACATTCATTTTGGGAAAGTCGTTGTTTCGGTCCCTCAATCGTTCCTGGTTTTGAAATGTAGTCCCCTTGTTGTCAACAACTTCACGTATTATTTAGAAAGTAGTCATTTAAACTCACACCCTAATCTTAACCGTAGTATGTCTGTTTTTTCCTTTTTCCATATTTCAGAGAAGAGTCTCCTTTTGTTTTATCTTCTAGATAACAATGCTGGTTGACATAGTTAAACTGGTCGATAGGGTGTGATAAAAGTGTAAGCCCGGGTTCAATGGTCGATAGGGTGTGATAAAAAGTGTAAGCCCGGGTTCAATTGCTGACAACTATGTTCGGGTTCGAGCCTTCGAGGCAACCTTGCTCAGCAAGGAGCTCTTGTAAGTACTTGGTGCAGACCTCACATTTCAATTGAAATAATGCACACATTGAGAGACTGCATTCAATGATTTAAGAACAATCAAGGGACAAAAAGAACACTACTCCCTAAGCTATTACTCCGCAGTATATACCTTCCCTGAAGAAGCTCCATAGCCGGAATAGTCATATCTGCATATATTGATTGAAGCAAGAGCAATAAATATTTACATTCAGAAATTATTTACATTTGAGTTAGCCTCTCTGGGCAAAAATAATAAACAAATAAATAAACTAAAGAACGGAATCCAAAACTGGACAATTTCTTGAGAGATTGAATGGATTTCTTGATTCAACAGACATAATTTTGGTAAATTCCAAATAAATTGAATAGTGCACTCAGCCAGCCCATGCTGCCTAAAGCGGCACAATCAATTCATACTTCAAAGCATGAAGTTCAGCCCTGGAACAGTGTCAGATTCAAAGATGGAGGGTTCAGATTTTATTTCTAGTTGTTAATTAAAAAAATTATCGGCTAAAAGTGTGGGTTTCAATTAATCAGTGGGGATTAGTGCATTGGTCAAACAGAGAAAATTGAGAAGTGTCTCTATCCAAACGCACCACACAATCATGTTTCGTGTTTCACCATCGATTCTGTAGGTGTCTGTCACCCAGTGAATACCAATTTACCATTACAAGACAAATTAATTGGAAAACGTGAAAAATGTTGAAAAGGCTGTGAAAACCATAGAAATAACCCTGTCACACGAAACCCATGGGAATTTCTTTAAAAAAACAATCCCCATTACAGGGAAACCCATTATAAAAAATCAGATCAAGCTAAAAATTCCAGATCCAAAATCCAAAAAAGGTGGTTTTACAGTGAATAAGTGAAGTATAATTACTTATAAAGAAAAAAAATTATTCCTCAACTTTGCCCATGGGAAAGGGGCAAGTGGGGAATGCTAAACTCTAAAGACAGAAGACTATTTGCCGCAAGAATTAGAGAAATCTATTAAAAGATGTAATAAAAGTAAATAAATAGAGCAATGAGAAGAAATTCACCATATCCAAGCAAACACTTCACCAAATTAATAGGGAGTAAAATAAATTTACTCCAAACAATTAAACAAGGGAAAAGATGAAGAGCTGCGCAGAGACCATTTCTAAATACAGCTAATAAACATACACTGGCCCAGCAAGGAATAAAAAAGGAAAAAGATTTGATTTTTTTCCTTTTGTTTCTATCCGAGCTCAAGAAAGATGGCCAAGGGAAGACATACCCCATGAGGTTGACTCTGAGGTTAGCTTTAAGCTGAAGAAACAAGTCATAGAGCTGGCCGAGATCAGCCGCATTGCCGTGAGAGTACAACAAAGTAAGCCTAGCGTACGGGTTCTTGAGGTAAAAAGCTACAATCTTGTTTCCCCTTTTCGTCTGGAGCCGGAGGACATCAATACAAGGGTCGTCGGCGTCGCCGGCGATGGGTATGGAAGAGGCGGTGGAGACGGCGACGAGGTGCCCATCCCCGCGCTTCTTGACCTGGTAGGTGGCCGGAGACGGCGGAAAGAAGGCGAACTTCGACGCCAGCTGAGAAACCAAGCAACCCATTACTGCAATTTGAGCTAAACTTATCTGAAATCGAAGAAAGATTGAATCTTTCACCCGCCGGCGCCGCCCCCAGAGATGAATGGGCTCCGGAGACCCAAATCATGAATGCATGAGAGGAAGTGGTTGGACGGGTTGGTTGGGAAATGGTGAATAGGAGAGGGGTTGGGCTTGTTTACAGAGAGGGGGGAAGATAGAGAGAGAGGACTAATTGTGTTTGGCTAAATCAGTGAAAGCCTGTGAGATCATCTCTGTGTATGGATGCGTCCGAGAGAGAGTGTGTGTCTGTTTAGTGTGGACTCTGGTGCTCACAAGTGTATGTGATAGGGGGAGTTTTGGGTGACAAATATACAATGCATACCAAAATATGGGCAGTTCCAAGTGTACTGTTCCCTCGGTGCATTTAAATTGTGCTAAACTTTTTTGGTATTAGCTGTCTAGAGTATTTTTTATTTACAAAAAAAAAACTAATTAATAAATAATATTGTGTATAACCAAAACTAATTTTGATAGAGGTACACCCTATGTTGCACGGATACGGATACGACGATACGCGGATACACGAATACGGGTACGGCGATACGGCAATTTCAAAAATTATAGGATACGGGTATGGGGGTATATTTATAAATAATAAAAATATAGGGTATAATTTGCCAATATATATAATTCAAGGGTTCATAAATAAAATAATAATAGTACAAAAAATTAACTATTATAATAAAATTTCAAAGATTAGTCTAAAAAAACTAAAAAACAAAAGTACTAATATTTTGATTTAAATTCAAATAATATTTTTTTGTTCTCTATTTGCATTTACATCTATGTCTTGTTTCAATTAAAGCTCATCAAGCAATGAAATGACAAATTATAGTATTCCATTATTTTCCATACTCCCGAAACCATCTTTATCAATGTTCCACATGTTGTGGTAACTTGGGCGGCTACTAAATTTTCGTCATGTCGTGTATCACATGAGGGGTTATAGGGTCAGATACGCGTATCGGTTCACGGATACGGGTATCGGAAGTATCGGTATTTTTAAAATTAAGCCTGATGCTTTTATTAAATTACGGATACGGACCCAATACGTACAGGACGCGTATCGGTGAGTATCGGATACAGATACGTATCGGATACGCGGGTACGGCATCGAGGTGAAGTATCGGTGCAACATAGGTACACCATCTCCAATCTTTTTACTCTTTCTTCCCCTCTCTCAATCATAGGAACCATCCTTTTTTTAACCAAGGAACCATCCTTTTTATTCTTCTTTTTTCTTTCTTTTTATCTTTTATTCATACTGCATATTTACTCTTATCTTCATTTTTATTACTACGTATATCTTGGCACCAAAGAGATAAAAATTGAGAGTCACTTGAAAAGTCGCCGAAAAATTACATTGGAATGAAAACCAATTTTTGTGCGTGTGATATACTACCTACTTCCGTCCCGGTGGACTTTGCCAAGTGCAAAGTAGGTGAGAAATATGAATAGTAAAAACTGAGTGGTTGAGATTTATGCAGAAGAGAGAAATGTGCAGAACCACAAATTAGTTGCTTTAATAGGAAAGTGGCAAAGTTTTTTGGGACAACCGAAATGAGAAATTTGGCAAAGTCCAATGGGATGGAAGAAGTATAAAAGTATGTGTCATGTTAAGTGATGATATAATGTGTTTGTAAGGAAAAATAAATTTGAAAACATTTAACATTTTGTAAAATTTCACCAAAGAAAAAAATGTTTGTTTATATACACAAGTTTTCTTTCACTATCTACATACAAAGAAAAAAATATTGTAGAAAAGTCAAGATTAGTGATAGAGTATGGTCACAGACCTCACGACCCACATGCTTAGAAATACACAAACTAGACTACAACATTGAAGTACTCCTCTATTGGACCCCCTTAGCAAGATGAAGTCCACCCACATATATAGAAAGCTCTCAAGAAATGAAGAACTCCATACATAGGTCTGAATTCATCAAGAACATGTCATCTCGGCCTAGCCCCCATGGCATGCCCCCCTCGCCCAAGTTCTCTCAGCCTGACCACCTCAACATATGGTTATACTTTGTACTTAGAGGAATAAACATAAGTAAACGACCTATTAATGGCCTATCATTGTAATCGAGTCTCCCAGGCGTCAGACCTAGAAACTCAACTCACAGTTTCTCGATAAATACTCTCTTTGGGGGTACGTATTTGTAGAGGGTTGAAAAACATTAATTACTAAAAACCTTCTCACTCTAGCTCTCAGTTCAAAAATGAAACTATACTCTACCAGTTAGTTTGCATGACACCAATATTTGTGTGCACAGACAAAAAGGTCATTACATACACACACACATTTTTATCTATATACAGAAAGTGGTTTCCAAACAACCTAACTCTGACTTTTTGCAAAACAAGTATGCACATCAATGTGACTTATGCACAAATTAATGTATGTATACGGATATTAGTTATCTGTATACAGAGAAGACAAAAATATTTGTACCCATACATTTTGTATCTGTGTGTAACATTTTTGTTTGTGTATATAGACAAAATAAGTGTGTCGTTTCTGCAAAAAAAAAAACGCAAATCAATGTGATTTACATTGCAAAACAATGTTTGTATATATACATTAGTGATTTGTGTCCAGACAAAAAAAGTTTGCTCTCTCACATTTTTTGTCTGTGTAACATTTCTGTTTTTGTATACAAACAACTTAGGTTAGCGTGCAACCACCAAATCGATGTGAATGTCATGACATGCAAAACTAGAGTCTTTATACATACATTATTTGCCTGTGGCACAATTTTACAAAATGTTACTAGTTTTTCCATATTTCCTTACAGAGTGATCCAGATAACATTTTATATATGATACAAAATGTATTCTGGCGGATGTTCATCAATGGGTTTTCGATGATTTTCCAGCATCTCTCAAACTTCATTTATTTTTTCCGGTGATATTTCTAGGTGACTCTAACTTTGGCGATGATGAAGTAGGTAAAATGGAAGTTGATGTAAAGATGGAAGGTGATGAAGGTGAAATATGATGAAGAATCAAGATGAATAAGATGAAAATGTGAAGATGAGAGATAACAAACATGGAAGATAATGATTAAGAAAAAGAGGAAAACAAGATGGAAGATGGAAGATTGGAGGAGATCAGATCCAAATCGTATGGACCAAAGAAGAGGGACATAGGGGTAAGAAAATGGTAAATTTCATTGGTTTATAGTGTACCTCCAGCAAAATTGAACGTAATTGAAGTATAGATAGTAGATAAAAGCGTGATTTTAATAACTTTTTCTAAATATAACTCTGTTCAAATGTTACATGTAATAGCAATAAAAAAATGTTCCTAATCGCCTTAGTCACACTATGTCCACAAATTTTATTTTAACGCCCGCTATGGTCCTAAATAAAGTTCCTATTTTGACTTTATGATTTTTAATTAGAAAGTTGAATTTTTACCTTTGACACCCAGCATACCCTTACAATAGTAGATTACGTGTAGTAGAAAAGAGAAAATAAGTGAAAAGTAGGTAAATAAAGTAAGGGTATATAAAGGTAAATTTATATATAGAAAAACTTGTCAAAATAGATGATGACCCAGGATCCCCCGGTCCACATACTCTTTCCACCTCAACAAGCCCCCAACTACTCCAAGTGGCCCAAAGACAGCAACTGGACACCCCCTCGATTGGCCCCAAGCCCGACGGCTTCGAAAAGACATCCTCTCACAGAAATACCGTCTCAATGCATACGGACTACGACATTCCCGCCTCAGAGTGAGCCCTCGATTTTGAGAGTGAAGTCCTCGGCCTTGACTTAGATCACTTTCGGATTGGCGCTTCACACACTCAACCACCATTCAATGCTTCGCCACGTGCCCACATCGGTGCCACATCAGTCCTCTCTGCCATAAACTAGTTATACGTGTATGTGCATTTAATGTATTTAACATTTATGACTAGTATACATAGCGATCTCTTAGACAGATGTAATGGCTCAAAAATCCATAATACGACTTCTCTCTCCTTTAATAGCAATAATGATATCCCTATATTAGCTACTCCTCCCGTCCCAAATTGTTTTGCAAAGTCAACATTTTTTGGTCAACCAATAATAATAATCAATCATCCCTATCGATAATTAACTCAATTTTCAATAATTAAAATTTACATATTTAGAAACTACATTAAAATCTATTCAAAGTTGCAAACTCCAAATTAAAGTATAATTAAAAATTGACATCATAATTAAGCAAATATAATGAAACTGTTTGATCAAGAAAAGTCAAATTTGCAAATCAATTTGGGACGGATGTAGTATTTATATCAATAAAGGTGAGAACTTTATTTTTGACTTGTCCAAAGAAAAAAGTGAGAACTTTATTTAGAGTTTTTTACACATATATTACTACAAATAGTTAGATGGACAAAAAACTCACTAGTACGTCATTAAGGAAATAATCAAGTCAAAGAATGGAAGGAAAGTACAAACTTGCCCCTAGACGGTTACACTGAAAATGAAGGTGTCGGCTCAATTTGTGGGAATTGGACGCAAGCTGTGGGTTGTAGAGAAGAAGATGACCAGAGAATAGGCGTCAATTTCTCAAAAAAATATTTGAGAGAGGATTCATTTCATGCGCAAGAGGAAGAAGTTTTAAAGGGATTTTTTCAATATAATACGGAGTATGAAATTGTATTGTGATGCTTTATGAAACTACTGTTGTATTTTGGATACTAAGATACTCCGTATGTATTTGGGGGAGTACGTGGGGGTTTGTTACTTTAACCAGGAGACTCTGGCGAATAACCGTGCATAATTGTTTGCTGCATAGAAACTGAGACCATAGGAATGAAGTAGTGTGTGGGGTAACTTATAAATGGGTTGCTTTGTGGTAGTCACTAATATACAAAAGGAATAGTGACTTGAGGTAAATAAAAATAACTTTAAAAAAGTAACTTACATGTAGTAATGGATTGATAGGTAACTAAGTAATTTGGTATCATCGAGAGAATTAGGTGGCTTTCAAAGTTGTTAGTTGTTATCGATCAATATTAGAATGAGTAAGACATTATAGTAATATGATAAAGAAATAATTACATAAATATGATCAAAATAAAGATGATTTACAAAAGTATGACTAGTGACTAGAGTAGTAATGAAATCATAGTAATTCATGTTCAAGTTTTGAGCTTAAGTTACCACAACACCACATTGTAGTAATGAATAGTCATATTTATGTAAATATGTTTTATTTTAGTAATATTCTTGTAAAAAACCCTGATAAAAGGCCGTTTTTAATATTAAATAATTAAAACATGTGTTGAGTTTAATCCAACATGATATAATAAAAATAGATATAATTTGGTATGAACACTCGATCTTTACGTGGAAACCCGAATAGGAGAAAACCACATGAGTTTTTAGTCTAATGTCCAAGCCCTCTCTTTTCATTAGACTCTCCTCACCATTACATAGTACAAATATTGAGCCTCCATTAATGGAGTTACTTGAGCTAGCCTAGAGAGAAGAAATAAGTTGGGGAAGAAGAGCAGAGATCACTTTAATAGAGGGAAAACCCCATATTTATAGGGGAATGGGAAAGGGGTGCAAGCAAACCTAACCGGCCAAATGGCCGAATGGGGGCCAATACGTGCCCAATAGGCTAAAATGGGCATCGATGATCAGGCTCTGTACTGGGGTGATGTCTTGGGCTCCTGAACAGTGGTAGGCCGGGATAATATATCTCAACAACATGTTTAGTAATATTTTTGTACATCACTTTTCCCCATTCCAACATTGTTGTTTTTTGGGGAAAGTCTTTAGGCCACTTTTCAATCATTTTATATCCAAATAGTAATATTAATAAAAACAACTCTTTATGAGTTTTTTATAAGAATATTACTAAAATAAAACTTATTTACATTAATATGACTATTCATTACTACAACGTAGTATTGTAGTAACTTAAGTTCAAAACTTGAACACGAATTACTATGATTTCATTACTACTCTAGTAAAGAGTCATATTTTTGTAAATCATCTTTATTTTGATCATATTTATGTAATTATTTCTTTTTTTTCTATCCCCAAAATAAAAAGAAATAATCACTATGTTACTTCTAGAGTTTCACGGACAAAAACTGACCTAAATAATTCCAAAAGAGTTATTCAATTTAACCATAAATTAAAGTGATCAAAATTATTTTTAATCCTAAATCTACCCAACTACACCATTTTCCCCTACCAGCAACATAAGAAAAAAAATACCATAATTACCATCGTGAAACTTTCACTATTAATTCGAATGGTTAAAATACCATAAGGAACAATGCATCTATGGGCATCTCCATCAATTAGATTATTAGAGAATTAAATTGATGGCGTGGCAGATTAGTTTTGCGATCATGATTGGGTGAGGAAGATTATTTGATGAGATTATTTGACGAAATAAGTTGGAATCAAGATTTGAATCCAGATTATCTCAAGATTAATATCAAATTAGTATTAATTAGTAAGTACATGGCCCACAAAAGATATAATTTTTTTGAGAAGATAAATGATGTAATTTAAAAGATGTGAGATTTTTTTGAAAAAAATCTATGTATCATATAAAAATCTGTTTATTTAAGTAGCATGAATGTGGATGTTTATATAATTTTGAATAAGTTGAACCTAATCAAATTAATATTAAAAGTTGTATGTGTAAGGGGTTTGTCCTCAAATAATACTAATTAAAAGCATTTGGACAAAAAAGAGACTAAATAATACTTAAGGGACTGTTACACCCTTACTAAGCCCAAACCCACTGGCCTGCTACAGTAACCCGTCACAGTGACCAAATGTGCAGTGACCAATGTTACAGTTACCAATGAAATAGTTACAAAATTCATCCAGTGACCAAAAATTAATACGTCCCACCAATGACCCACATCACAGTGACCAAATGTGCAGTGACTTTTGTCCAGTGAACAATTGACAAAGTGGCATCCACTCGGTGATCAATTTTTATTGTGATTCCCGTGCAGTGACCACCGCCACAATGACCATCGTCTACCAGTTACAGTTACGCCCGACCAGTGACCTAACCCGATTAGTTACAATTACCCAACCCGATTTGTTACAGTTACCCGATCTAACCAGTTACTGTTACCCAATCCGATAAGTAATAGTTACTTGACCCGATTAGTTACAGTTACCAAATTCGACCAATCAAAGTTCTCAAATCGCATCAGTTACAATTACACGATTGAATTAGTTACAATCACCCGACCGACCCAATTAGTTTCAGTTACCAAACCCAATTACTTACAATTACATGGTTCGACTGCCGTTGCCGCCAATCTTTGACCACCGGCACCGCCCACTATCTCTGGTCGCTCCGACCACATCCTCTGGCCACCGCCATCCACCACCATATCTCCGGCGGCCAGCCCCCACCGCCAGTGACTGCAGTTGCCCCGCACCAACCCCCTCCCCAACCCCAGTCCATATCCAGCCCCACACCAGCCCCAACCCCTCCCAAACTCATGTACAACCGCTGCCAACCCCCCATAACCCTCCTCAGCCCCTCGCACACCGGCAACGGGGACGGGCAGCGAGACGAATTGCCGCATCGCTGCCCTAGCCGCCTCTCTAGTCCGAATCAGCCACTGTTTAGAAGCCCAAGCCACATCGTCATATCTCTGCCATAGCCACAACGTACCCTAGCTATATAGTTATCAAACAAAAAAGAGTAGAAGAGAAGATTGGAACGGTTGTGGCATCGGAGATGAAGAAGAAGGGACGTCGTCGATTTAAAGGTAGCCAGCGACGGAGATGCAGGCTAAGGCGGAAACGGCGATGCAGACGGAGGCGGTGACTTTGATGCAGACGGAGGCGGAGCCGGCGGGAAAGATGGAGGCGACGGCTGCCATTGTTGAATGATGAACTCCAATTCCTTGGCTGCATACGATCCGCAGCGGCAGGTGGAGTATTTAGGGCAAATTCATCAAGGGCATAGAAGATATTTCACAATTAATTTAGTCAAATATTTGTCTAAATGGGTCTCTTTTTTGGAAGATTGAAAATCAATCCTATTTTATATTTTAGTCATTAGGTTTTCTGCAGGTGATATCCGTGTCAGTAATGCTACTATAAAATGTTTAAAAATATTGTCAACAAGTAAAATGTAAGGTAAAATTAAAATGATCTAAAGTTCAAATAAAAATAATAAAACACTTCACAATACAGTATGCATGTGGTCTCTCCCTCCAAGTAGGATTAAGAACTTCCGCAAGTCACTGGCGGTTGGTGCGGCATGAGGCTATAAGTCCGATTAAATGATCTCGAGTGCACGCGCAACACAAGGAAGAGCGACAGAGCGTTGATCGTTTGGTTTATCAAATGGAAAATGTGGTGCAGCATGAGGCTATTAAGTCCGACTAAATTGTCTAAATGTTTATTCAAATAACTGTTTCTAGGAATGATTTGGAGCATCCAAAAGTCTATATGCACTTTCACTCAAATATTCCAACATGTGTCTCTCTCACTGAAGGAGTAGAACTTTGAGGAAGTAGATCCAAACATTCTCATAATTAATTTTGTTTTTGCTTCTTTTTCAAAAACAGAAGATGATCATTATACCTATAATGAATCTTCAGAAGTTGATCTGCCCCAAATTTCTAATATACTGCTTCTAGGATTAATTTGGGACACTTTAAAGTACTTTTATATTTTTATTCAAACACTCTAATACTCCCTCCGTCCCATAAAATAGTTCCCACAAAGATTTGGATCGGAGTTTAAGAAAGTGAGAATAAAGTGGAAATATATGGTTGTAATTGAGTAAGAAAAAGGTAAATGAATAGTAGCCACACAAAATTTTCCGAAAAGGGAAATGAGAACTATTTTTTGGGACGGTCCAAAAAAGAACTGAGAATTATTTTGCGGGACGGAGGGTGTATTTTTTTTTTATTTTGCGATGAGTAAAAGCAATTAAGAAGTAAATCCAAACAGTCTACATTTGGCAACTCGATCAGTAAATTTGGCAACTTAGTTGACCGCCTTGAATGTCTCAGTTTACATATGACCCTGAAAATTATGAGTGCAATTACAATATGTTGTAATCCAGTGATTAACTTCGTATCCGATTCCCGGTTGAACTAGTTGACCGTGTTTCAGTTTGATGATATTGATTATGTGAATTTATAACAGACAAAAAAATAGACTTTGTAGACAAAGTATTTATGACAGCATCTCAAATGGTAGAATCGATGGGAATATTAAATTTACCTAAATAATGTTAACTTCAAGCATCTTCAATGTATTACGGAGTAATACCTAAAATTGATAATCTCAATTTTGACCACTCTTAGCTTTCTCCATGATCTAAAGATACCTAGAATTGATATTGTTGCTAAAAACTAAAATAGGGAAGACTGGGAAACGAAAGAAAGACAAATTCAATGTTCAGTATTGTAACTTGAACTTGTTCGTGTATATGATCGTATCTATCTAATTCATTTGATAATAGGTATACCAAAACATATTAATACAAATAATATCATTTGATAATAGGTAATACCAAAATATATTAGGGAGATTTCTTAAAATAGGAGTAAATGAAGTTTGGAATTCCAAAATATGACTATTATATTTTTATTCCCGAAATAGGACTAACATGACTGTATTTACTGTCATCTTGTAGGCATGACTGTCAAATAATTGCAGTATAGTGTGTTTAACATGACACTATTTATAATTAATGACATTATTTTTCGATAGTACTTTTCGTACATGGCAGTAACAACTCCTATTTCTGGGAGAAAAACATAACAGTCATATTTTGGAATTCCAAACCTCATTTAGTCCTATTTAGGACAATTTCTTAATATATTAATTAATACAAATAATAAATCCTAATTGATGCATTTTAATTACTTAATTTTTACTGCAAATAAGTGTTTATTTAAATCTATCATTTAAGACAGATCTGATTGAAAAACTAGTTTCGTACGTGCTTATTGGTGTATATGTGTGTGTACAAGCCCAAATTATCTATATCATAAACAATTTGGTTTGATTTTGAGTCAAATTGTCTCTGATATTGATATTACAAACAACTTTTTTTTTACTTTTATAATAGGTTTATCTAAAAAACCTGGCCAAATTTATCTGTGATCACGATTTGAGCACGTATACACGCCGGCCAATATACCAAGCAAGGTTTGGGTTTTGGGAAACAAAAACGAAACTGTTTGATCCT
The DNA here is from genome assembly GCA_945859915.1 of Cuscuta epithymum. NCBI lineage: Eukaryota > Viridiplantae > Streptophyta > Magnoliopsida > Solanales > Convolvulaceae > Cuscuta > Cuscuta epithymum. The sequence continues at coordinate 4,803,593 of CAMAPF010000055.1, forward strand.
TTACAACAAAGAAAGAACAATAAAACGCTTCTAAATTTCTATTTTAAAAAGCAGAACGTGAACATAATTGGAACGACAACTTTGACACCTGATAGCAGTCCTCATTATTGTAATAAAAAGGTTACTTGTAAAAAATATTAAAAAATGGTGATGACTTATCTTCATTAGCACTGTGCAATGTATTGTCATTTCCAGACGTTATCCACCCGTATTAACATAACATTGAGTGCTATTGACTGTTTTGTCAAATTATTCGGACTTTTGGGTGTAATTCGTATATTAAAAAATTAGGATAACGTAACAGATTAACAGTAATAATAGTACATTAATATGACCGTAGTAATAGATGTTTTAGTAAGACATCGTCTGCTAGGAAAAGTGACTCTTATTGCTTAATTAGGAAAAACCCTCAGATTATTTGCAATTCAGGGATGAAAAATGAAAAGGAAAACGATTGATTTGTTCTATTCACTCTAAAATTCTATACAATCTTAGTAACAGTATTTGGAAAGGGGGGTAACGAGTTTGTGTCACCTTTGGGGCGAGAAATAACCGACTCATTTTTCATCCTAAGAAAGAGAAAAGGGAAGAAAAACGTTGGGGAGAGAGAGAAAGCGAGAAAGGTAAACTATTAGGGGACAAAAAGTAGGTGGTGGAGCTAATGATAAAAATAACGGATTATTTAGTTTCAAAAAAGGATGACACCTCATCCCTGAGCGTCCCCAACAATGATTGGAAGGTACGATGGGAGGATGTAAATTGGACTATAATCACAATCTGACAGATAGAGAGTGGGGCTTCGTCCCCGGTACTTGCAGAGGCCCTCTATTGAGTAACCTCTCATCGCAGTTACCGGGAGTCAAACTCGAGACCTAACCCTTGTGGCACTTCCTCGCTACCAGTTGAGCTACGCCCACCGGTAAAAAATAAAGGATTATTTAGTTTCAAAATTGATACTCCTTCATTCCTATTAAAAACTTTTGTTTTGACTTTGCACGTTAATGAAGAAAGTGGAAAATGTGTGTCATAAAGTTATGAGAGAGGAGAGAAAGTGAGGACATATGCTGTGAATTACAAATTATTTGCCAAAAAAGAAAGGTAAATTTATATTGAGAGGAATAAAAAAGAAAAGAGTGAAGATAATTTTGAAATGGAAAGAGTACCATATTCCAATTTTTATGAAAATATCAAAATTCATACTATCTCAGTTCCTAAAAATCCTTCCGAGTCTGACTTGGCACGCTTATTAAGAAAGTGAAATAAAATGGAAATGTATGGTTGTAGTTGTGTAAGAAAAATGCAAAATGAATGTGAGCCACACAAATCGTCAAAGGGGAAGTGAGAAGTATTTTTGGGAACGACCCAAAAAGGAAAGTGGGAAGTATTTTGGGAATGAAGGGAGTAATTTTTTATGATCTTTCATATACATAAATATGACATATTACTCTTGTCCCAAAAAACTTTGTCATTTCATAAATTTGAATCATGATTTTTATTAGTATAATACTTCATATTATGGAAGTTATAAATTTTAAACTTTATGAAAGTACTTTAACAAGATCACATTCATATAATTTTTATATTATAAATAATTTCCAATAACAAAATATAATTGGTCAATGTTTGAAAATGACAAAATTTTTGGGGATGAAAGTGGTATATAAAGTAATGATTTAATCAAAAAATTATGTTAGGTAAAAATATTGACGTTGTTGAAATGCAGAGAAAAATTGAATTAACAAAGTGAATACGCTTTTTTGGTGTAAACTAATTGAGAATTTATTTTGTTGACGGAGCCTATGTATTAATCTCCATACTTGGTTAGAGAATCGGACGGCCAGTTTAAGATGCGGGTCGCAGGTAGGATCATACAGACCTGATCTATCGGATCGGAGTGGTAGAGAGTTTTTTTTTTCTTTCACCCTTTTAACTTGATTGAGACAAGCACTTAACTGGATTTGAACATTAATTAATACTCCGTTTGAGACAAGCACTTAACTATGATCCGTGTTAAACATTAAAAGTTCATCTAGTAACAATGTAATTGGATCGAACTTTGAATCGTAAATTGATAAAATTTTAATTGAAGTGATATTTAGAATATTTATTATTTAGAATATTCCTTTTAAAAAGTTTTATACGGAGTATATTGTATTGACTATTGAGAATAAAACCGAGAATGGCGCGCGGTCTCTTCCTTCCCGTTAGGATTTTCTTCTGCCGCAATTTCAACTAGGAAGGCTGTTTTTTATCTTCGTATTCGACGCTTCTCGTGCATCTGCTGGCATGGGTACGGCCGCTTGTGAGTAGAAACACCATGGATCCATCAGTACAAATATGATAATTTGGCTCTCAGAGGGGAAGATTGAGGAGCAGATTGGCGAGCAAAAGGATAGGATTTTGGCAGGGCCGGTCCTGTCCATTTCTGGGTCTATGGGCGATACGTTAATTTGGGCTTATATCCAAGACAAACTGTAAACCATATACTTATTTTACATATAAATTATAATGTATTAACGAAGTTCATAAAATAAAGGCGAGAATCACTTTATTATTATTTAAGTTAAATTTAACATAAAGGCGAAAATTTCTTACACACCCGTGCGGCTGTTTTCAGTTATACTCCCTCCGGTTTTATTTAATCTTCACACTTTGACTTCACACAAAATAAGGAAAGAAATTTGACTTTACTGTAGAGTACACTGTTGAGACACTGTTTGGCACTGTTGAGACACTGTTTGGCACTGTTGAGACACTGTTTGGTACTGTTTGACACTGTTTTGATGTAGATTTCTTTGCCAAAAAGGGAAATAAGGAAGTGTGAAGTTTATTTTAGACCGTCCCAAAAAGGAAAGTGTGAAGTTTATTAAAAACCGGAGGGAGTAATAATTTTAAGTTCATAAAATATAATTAATGTATATATTTTTCTTTTTAAACTTGGTTAAAAATTTTTATATATGTTTTAAATTTTCAAATCGTCAATAAAATTAAATATTAGGCCTAATTAATTAAACTTACGAATAAAAGAAGAAGTCTACTCACACTATATATAAAAGAAAGATTTTGAGTCTATTTTTTCTTCTATATCTTTTCGAGCCTAGGGCGGTCGCCCCTGTCGCCCTCCCCCCAGAACCGGCCCTGGGATTTGGATGAATTTTCCAGGAGTCAAAATTCTTTTCTCCCATACTTCAACAGCTCGTCCTTCTTCGGAAGCACCTCCATGTAAGGAAGCAAATTGGATAAAGTTTTTATTTTTCATATTATTTTTTTTTCAGTTCGAGCACGTATGGTTGAAGTATTTTTACATGTAATATTTATTACGTAATAAATACTATGAAGTCCGAAGTAATACTTCGAGCCCGTTTGGTAGCACGAAAATCGGCTGCTTTGACTGATTCTGCTTAAATTTATGAAATTTTGGCTCAAGTGACTGCATTGGCTGATTCTACTGATTTAAGAAAAAATTATTTTAAAAATATATTTTATTAATAAAATAAAGAAAAAATTATATGTAAAGATAGCTAAAATGATCATCTACAGTAACTTAAGCCAATACAGCCAGAAAAGTAACTCCAACCTTACTTTTTCTGCTTATTACACAATTCAGCGCACGAAAGCAAAAGTTACGTGTTTGGTGAAAAAGTTGACTGATAAGCCTGATAAGCCGAAAAACAGTGGTTCCAAACGGCCTCTTATTTGATTACTATCGTCTAACCGATTCAAACCTAAATATTCTGAGATGACAAAAAAATAACTAAAAAATCAGTAAAATTTGAGAGACAACTAAGTAGATTCAATTCACTCGGTTAAGCTTGATCTTATTTCTCTGAGAATTGCATCATTTTATATTACGGACTACAAAATAGTCATATAATCACCCTGTGACATGTTTATTGTGCCATGATTCCATGATTGACATGTTACAATTTCATAATTTGCTGGGTTGAGGTGGTTATTGTGCCGATATATGCTGGTTGATTATTAGCAGAGATAAGCGGAAGAAGATGGAAAGAGAAGAAAATGATCTCATACTTGTATAAAGTTTGAACAACAAGTATTTATAGTATAGGGATAGTACGCTATCTATCTAACTGTCTAACAATATCTGAACAAACTAAGAGAAAGGCTGTGCTATTGTATATGCATCTTCACATAAGCTACTCCTGTGACTGCACAAATTGCTGCTTTAGTTTATACCCTCCCTCAAGCTGGATCGTATATGGAATGAAGGCCAAGCTTGGAGATACCTTGTTGAAAAGCTGTGGGATATAAAGCTTTAGTGAAAGAATCAGCAACTTGATGATCAGAAGGAACAAAGAAAAGTTTGATGAGTCCTTCATCAACCTTTAACCGAATGAAATGGCAGTCCACTTCTACATGCTTTGTTCGTTCATGAAAGGAAGGATTTTTAGCAAGTTGAATGGCTGACTGACTATCACTGTAAACACAGAATGGAAGTTTAACAGTGATGTTTAAATCTTGGAGCACAAATTGAAGCCATTGCAATTCACAAGATAAAGATGCTAAAGCTCTATATTCAGCTTCAGAAGATGATCTTGAGACTGTGCTTTGCTTCTTGGATTTCCATGATATGAGAGAGCTTCCAAGGAATATGCAGAATCCTGTAATGGATTTTCTAGTGTTAGGGCATGTGGCCCAATCTGAATCAGAAAAAGCCTGAATAGTGAAAGTATTGGAAGATGAATAGAACAGACCACGTCCTGGAGAGTTTTTGAGATATCTGAGAATTCTTAATGCAGCATTGAAATGTGTATCCCTGGGATCTGAAACAAATTGACTGAGGTGTTACTGCAAATGAGATATCAGGTCTTGTATTGGTCAGATATATGAGTCTGCCAATCAGTCTTCTAAAAGATGTAGGATTGTCTAATGGAATGCCAGAGTCTGTAGTCAACTTGTGTGAGGGATCAATTGGTGTAGGAGCTGGTTTACACCCTGTGAGACCAAACTCATCAATGAGTTCTAGACAGTATTTTCGTTGATTGATAAGTAAACCTGCTTTGGAGCGAGCTACTTCCAGTCCAAGAAAATACTTGAGATTCCCAAGATCTTTAATGTGAAACTCATTATGTAGATATGTTTTGACTCTGGTTATTTCATTTGAGTTATTGCCAGCAACTATGATGTCATCTACATAGACTAAAATTGCTGTGAATTGAGAATCAGATTTTCTGATGAATAAGGAATAATCTGCAGAACTTTGTGTGTAGCCAGTATGAATGAGTGCATGAGTAAGTTTTTGATTCCATTGGCGACTTGCCTGTTTGAGTCCATAAAGAGATTTCTGAAGCTTGCATACTAAGTCAGACTTGGGTAAATGTAGACCTGGTGGTGGCCTCATATAAACTTCTTCACAAAGATTACCATGCAGAAAGGCATTGTCTATGTCCAATTGTTGTATATGCCAGTTATTCATGCATGCTATGGATAACAATAGCCTGGAGGATAGCCATATATCTGAAACTCTGAAAGCATGTATCCTTTGTGTGATTTGTTCTTCCACATTGTTCACAATAACGGTTCCCTCTGCCTCTTCCACCGAAAGGAGTCCTACCACCACCACGGTTATTCTGAAAATTGCCTCTAATATTAGAGGAACCTCTAGCATATTGAGTATTTTGGGATGGAACTTGAGTTACAGCATTGCATGAAGGTGTGTTGAAAATATTCTGAGAAGTAATGGATCCAAATTCCCTTTCATGTTGTAGAATTAGAGAAAAAACTCTACTTAAAGGAGGCATAGGAGCAATTATCATGATCTGTGATCTGGTGTGAGCAAAATCTTCATTCAAGCCTCTAAGAAATTTGATTGGACATTCATCTTCTCGTTCTTTAATAATTTTCTCCAAAATTCCACAAGAGCAAGTGGGAGAACATTTACAGATTAAAACAGTGCGGTATTGTTCTAATTCTTTCCATAAAGTCTGGAGTTTAGTGAAATATTGAGTTACCGAAAGAGATCCTTGACGCACTTGTTGAATCTCCTCAGTTAGGTCAGCAATACGAAACATGTTGCCATGTGAAAATCGAGCAGAAAGATCCTTCCAAATTGCAGTTGCTGTGTCAAAGTATACAACTGATTCTGCAATCTGAGAAGTCATAGATCTCATGAGCCATGCCATAACCATCCGGTTGCACCTTCGCCATGGCTCGTAGAGAGGATCGCTGATGGATGGTGAAGGAAATGAGCCATCAACAAATTTGTGTTTGTTTTTGGATTCCAGCATTGCGAGCATTTGATGTTTCCATGAATGATAGTTCTTCTCGGTAAGAAGAGTTGAAACAAGAACCAGAGTTGGATTCTCATTTGGATGTAGATACAGCGGATTCGATGGATTTACAAGATGATCCGGAGTGGATTCGAGACCATCAGAGGAAGATCGAGTAGTAACCATGGTGAAATGAGATCAGGAAACTTCAGAAAGGATGATGAACATCTGATACCATATTAGCAGAGATAAGCGGAAGAAGATGGAAAGAGAAGAAAATGATCTCATACTTGTATAAAGTTTGAACAACAAGTATTTATAGTACAGGGATAGTACGCTATCTATCTAACTGTCTAACAATATCTGAACAAACTAAGAGAAAGGCTGTGCTATTGTATATGCATCTTCACATAAGCTACTCCTGTGACTGCACAAATTGCTGCTTTAGTTTATATTGATTGACTACATAGCTTCTTGAAAGTAGTACCATGTTTTTGAAAACATGGTTAATAATGTTTTTGAAAATAGTACTATGTTTTTTGTGAATAAAAGTAGTACCATGTTTTTGAAAACATGGTTAGTAATGTTTTTGAAAATAGTACCATGTTTTTTGTGAACATGGTTATCCATGCTTTTTTATTCACACAAAAAACATGGTTAATAACGTGCCCCTCATATCGCGCATGTTAACAATGTTTCTTCCAGGATGATGTGTGTGTCTCATGCCCGTCTAGTTCACCTTATCTTTGGGCTCAATCTACATGCAATCGGTCTTACCGGTGTGGGCTATATAATGGATCATTAATTACATTTCTATTTTTATGTTCGAGTTTTGTAGCTTTTACTTTTTTAAAACATAAAAAATTTGCTTTAATGAATATATAAATAAAACTAATCCTAAATTAAATATTGATATTTATAAAATACTCTCAAGTAATATACTTTAGATACAAGGCTTTGAAAAATAGAAATACTTACTTCGTATGTTATTATTGTCTAAAAGGATGAAACCCAATTGGATTGAATAGGTACGTAACCGGTAACTAAGGCGTCAAAGGTGATAAAAATCAAATAACCATGTGGTATTTTAGTCCCGCCAAAAAGGTTGGATCACCAACTCGAAGGCCTCTACATTACGACACGACAAGACATATGAAAAGTTGTAAATCACAGTGATTTGATTTGTCAGTTCAATGATGTTATACCTTGTATACATGCGTTCTAGAGGTTCAGCCCAACACACATGAATTGTAACTTCCACACGCTCATTGCGGGTTTCGATCCTAAATCATTTCTCATCTTACCACACGATATTTTAGTCGGCCCACTTGTTGTTTTATTGATAGTCGGCCTCTACATTACGACACGACAAGACATATGAAAAGTTGTAAATCACAGTGATTTGATTTGTCAGTTCAATGATACTATACCTTGTATACATGCGCTCTAGAGGTTCAGCCCAACACACATGAATTGTAACTTCCACACGCTCATTGCGGGTTTCGATCCTAAATCATTTATCATCTTACCACACGATATTTTAGTCGGCCCACTTGTTGTTTTATTGATAGTGCGACAGGAACACTAATCATCCATATCGAATTATCGATCGATCAATAAATAAACTAAAAATCTCTTTAGCTTTATCTCAGATCATTCTAAATTCTTCAATGCTACAATGTGCACATGTGAAATGAGAAATAATCACAAAAATATTAGTAAATAAATTATTTCTTTCCTTGATTGAATGATTTTATATAATTTTGGTAACTTTTTCTTGACAATGTCAACCACAATGTCTACATCTAGACGGTCTCTTTGACATTGCAGAGAAAAACTTACCAAAATTGTGATAATTCATTCAAATAAGGAGAGAGATGATTTATTTACTCATATTTATAAGACCATCTCACATGCCCATGTGCATCGTGCACATTGTAGCATTGAAGATACTCTTACAAGTACGAAAACTTTCAGCTATACAATACTATCGTATTAACTATTTACCATATGCACACGTAACCAGGAATAACTAGAAAGAGGCAAAAAGAGCTTCTCATTGGGCTGCATAAACTCGAGTTTGACATTCATTTTGAGTCAATAAAAATTGCCACCTTATCTCAGTATAGTTTGACAACACCACATTGAGAATTTGTGTGTCGTAGATGCTCCAACCCTTCTTTCTTTGGAACACAATTAATGAGATAATTCTCAAAATAGAAGTAAAATATGATAAAAAGGTAAAGAAAAAGAAAAGAACAAGGGACAAAGTCAAGAATACAAAGAGAGAACTAGAGAAGAAAGGGACTTAGAAAAAACATGCGGTAGATACACGAATGACCCATACCTAAACGTCATGTTCATCAGCGTTTTTATTTTTGACTGTTTGAAGTAAATTGTCAAATTAAAAAGCCAATAAACAAACACTCTCATTAACGTATTGATATGATCAAAAGGCTAAATAACAGTCAAATCACTAAATCAGTCAAAAATGGCTTATAAGCGGCTAACCAACCCCCTCCCCCATGTTATTAGTCTTATACTCCCTCCGGTTTTATTTAATCTTCACACTTTGACTTCACAAAAAATAAGGAAAGAAATTTGACTTTACTATAGAGTACACTGTTGAGGCACTGTTTGACACTGTTTGGCATTGTTGAGACACTGTTTGACACTGTTGAGACACTGTTTGCCACTGTTTGGCACTGTTTAGCACTGTTTTGATGTAGATTTCTTTGCCAAAAAAGGAAATAAGAAAGTGTGAAATTTATTTTAGACCGTCCCAAAAAGGAAAGTGTGAAGTTTATTAAAAACCGGAGGGAGTACATTCCTTAGAACATTTATTGATAATTACTCCCTCCGTCCCAAAAACAACTTCAGAGTCACTATTCATTGGTCAACTTGAATCACTTCTAATCTTTTACTTTATATATCAAATTTTTATCAAATTCAGATTTTCTTGATCAGGCTTTGTAGCGGTTTAAATGTAGTTTCTGAATATGTAATTTTTTTTACTAAAAATAATCTGAGTGTAAATAGAGATAAAGTTGCTTTATCGTCAGTCAAACATCGTAAACCGAACGGGAAGTTAATTTTGGGATGGAGGTAGTATTAACTGATGATCATACTAATAGTATCTATTATTTCTACTATAGTACTGCCCTATGACTAGGGTTGTATACGAACCGAATTAAGTCGAATAATGAAATTTTGTATTTGTATTTGTTTAATTTTTTCGAATACGAATTCAAATTCAAATATGAAACGAATATTAATTTCGATTTGTATTTGTATTTGTTTAACAATACGAATAGTTAACGAATCATATACAAATATCAAATCGATTTGAACATAGGTTAAAAATTAGCCAAATAACACTTTAAAATAGCTTTTCTTATATTCCGTATTTTTTATGTTGTAAATGCATGTTATGACTTAATGGAGTATGTGTTTTTAGAATTTAAATTTAATGGATCGATACATTTTTAGATGATGCACAATAAAGGGAATTAATTTTATGATTAATAAATATAAATTTATTTCAAACTTTTTGAAATAAACACTAACAAACATGTATTAGAAATTATACTTATAATGTGTGAAATAAGTTGATGATTGTATATATCAACGTCAAACAACTCCGATTTTATTCTTCAAATCGAATACATAATTATTTGTATTGTATTCGAAAGACATTTGAACAAAAAAAATGATTTGTATTCGTATTTATATTCTGTTTTATTACAAATGGGTTTGGAATCTGTATGCAAAAATGTATATACGGGCTACACTTTGAGGATATTTCTATCTTTTAAAAGTTATTATAGTGTTATTACTATTATTATTAATATTTATATTAATATTACCATTGTTATTAATTGTATATATTTGATTAATATTCAACCACACTGATATTCTTATTTGTATTTGATAACAACTCGAATCAAATTTAATATTCTTATTTGTATTTGATACACAAATTATTTGATTTTGACTAACATAATTCCATCGCATAATTGGGTCATCATACTCCTAAAATAAATGATGATGGTGAAGTGACTGAAATCACAACATCTAACTCCATACAAGACTCGTACATTCTTGCATAAAATTCATCACTCAATTTAATAGTGGGATTACCCAACTATTGATATTAATACCAGTATAAATTATTTTGGTGAAGTCATACTAGCCTTTATAAGAACTCCAGTCTCCAGGTGTCTGTATAGTAGTTAATTTAGGATTGGACAATTTGCTCAACTAATAGTTAATTCAGATTTAGGATTGGACAATTTGCGTTCCATATCAATCAACCATACCCCTTCCAAATTTTGCAATATTACATGCCGCTGCATGCCTGCATCTAATATACACCGTAATAAACACCTTTTCTTTTTTCAATAAAAAAAGACACATTTTAAATACGGAACTTCTATTACAATAATAAAAAAAGGCTTATCACTAGTCCTCATGGCATATTGATAATGGACCAAATATATGTACTTAATACATGTTATATTTTTCTCATTTGGTATTTATTGATTTTGTCGTCAAACCCGTAATGCAATAATTATTGAAATCAGTAATGGTGTGTCTGATGAGGTTTGTAGGCCAAACTAAAGACCTTTTCTTCTTTACTAAATGAAAAGAGTATACATTGACTCAAAGAAGAATCACAATGATCTTGAAGCATGCTGTGATTTCGCTCTCTCCCTCAACACAGCGCCCACGATAGCAGCCTGCTCAAGACACTCGGCTTTGTGCAGCGAATCTAGAAGAACAACACAAGTTTTGGTATATATAACACAACCTCTTAGTCGAGTTTCCTCGAACAGCTGGTATGCTTCTGCTGCCCTATTTGCAACACTCAGCCCTTCTATCATAGTGTTGTAACAACCGGCATCTGGTACACCGCCGTTGGCCTTAAATTTCCGAAAGAGCTTTTCAGCTTCTGACACATTTCCTGCTTTTGCAAGCCCAGAGATCATGGTGGTATAAGTGATTGTATTTGGCTTTAGCCCTACTTTCTGCATCTCTTGCCAAAAGACAAAGGCTTTATTGAACTTCCTAATCCTACAAAGGCCATTTATGAGAATGCTATACGTGACGAAGTTAGGAGGGCAGTTCAAGTCCTTCATTGACTTGAAGCAGACGAGAGCTTCATCTACTTCTTCTGCCTTCACAAGGGCATCAAGCAAGCAATTCCATGTCTGCACATTTGGTGTCAAGCCTTTTTGCATTAACTCCTCCATGATCAGATACGCCTCATCTATCCTACCAACTTTCCCAAATCCATCCACTAGACTACTATACACCACTACGTTCAAATCAACATGTTTGGATTTGGCTTCTTCAAAAAGCATGTAAGCCTCATCAAGCCTGTCAATCTTGGCAAGCCCATCAATGACTGAACCATATGTTATTACAGTAGGCTCGATACCTTTTGCCTTCATTTCCTCCAGCAGCTGGTAAGCTTTATTAACTTTCCCAGATTTACAAAATCCATCTATAACAATATTATAAGCCTGTGTGTCTAAAACATATCCATGTTCCTTCATCGCATAGAACAGCTCATAAGTCTCATGAGCAAAGCCTGCTTTAGTGAGGCCATGGATTAATATAGAATAGCTCTGCACATCAGGTGTGAACCCCCAACCCTTGATTCCATCAAAAATTGCTTTCCCTCTATCCGTTTCACCTGCCTTGAAAACACAATCCATGTAGGTATTAAGAAGGGGGAGGTCAGGAGAAATCCCTCTACGAACCATTTCTTTGTAAACTTTATGACCATCTTCCTTTCGCCCACATTTGAAAAAATTCTTGATTAGAGATGTACAAACAATAGCACCACCACTAGGTGATGTTCGGCCAGAATCTAACATTTTTTCAAAGAGGCGATATGCATCATCTACCCTTCCATGCCTGCCCAACCCCTCAATTAGGGAACAGAATGTAACTTCATCTGGCATACAAACTTTGTGATCCATCCCTTCAAATATTGAGCAAGCTTCATCAAGTTTGTTACCCTTGCACAGACGATCAATCATTATGTTCACAGTCAATACATTAGGAAACAATCCAGCCGTTTGCATGTCATCACGAATTTGTGAAGCAATCTCAAGCTTCCCTGCCTTGCATAGCATGTCTATGAGAATATTGTACGTTGACAGATTTGGGGCTGCATCTTTTTTCATCTGGTGAAAAATCTGTAAAGCCTCATCTATCCTTCTCTTCCGCCCAAGGCAAGTAAGGAGACCATTATACGCAATCACACTGGGTATTGAACCCTTTGCCTTTTGCCTCTCGAGTAAATTGTATGCTTCATCAAACTTTCCAGCAGATCCATAACCCATGATCATTGTGTTGTATGCATATGCACAAGGAACTGCCCTATTGAGCTCCATCTGCTCAAATAGCTCAACAGCTTCAGGTAGTCTGTTAGCTTTACAGAGAACACCAATCAGACTAGTGTAGGTCACTTCGTCAGGTGTAATACCAAGGGCCTTCAATTCATTGAAGAACTTCCAAGCCATATCGACCTTACCTGACTTACCAAAGCAATCGATGCAAACATTGTAGAGGACAATGTCTCCACTGTAAGAGTTGCTTTTCATCTCATCCAGCAAGGAAAGAGCCGCATCAACTCGGCCCTCTCTCGCGAATGCTCGAATCACTGTGGTGAACAAATGGACATTTACTTCGTACCCTAATTCCTGCATTTGATGAAAGAGGTTCAGCATGAGATCGGGTTCATGGGCTTCAGACAATGAACCTATTAATGTTGTATATGCTGAAAATGCTGGGCGAAACTTAAATTTCCTCATAGTTTGAATTAGATCAAATGCTTCTTTTAATCTTCTGCTCTTGACACATCCTGTAACCATTTCAATACATGTTCTACTCGAGGGACCAAAGCCAGCAAGACTCATTTCTTGAAAAATCTGCTCTATATGCTCAAAATTTTTGTTCCTTGCCATTACCATGAGAAGTGAATTGTATGCTTCTGGGCAATGAGTTTGGTCATTTTTCTTCTCCACCCAACGGAAATAATCCATTGCGATTTTCGCATCATTTAGCTTCCGTAAGACTGCAATTACAACTTGAATATCATGTTTTTCGTCATTATCAGATAAAGCGTTTTCCAAGGAGGGTCCCAATGGAACACTCTCCAATACCTTGCAAATGCTATTTACTACTTGACTAACACTTTCCAATTTGCTTAGGTATTCTTGGTTCTTCCATTGCCCAGTATCAGCTCCTTTCCCTAACTCCTCGAATTTACTTAAAAAATCTAATTTCCTCCCCTGCAGGTCAGGATTGCCTGTGCTTGTAGACAAGAGCCTTGTAACATTTGCAAATTTGAAAGCATGTTTTGAGTGAAAAAGTGACAGTAAGCCTGCAAGCAGAGTAAAGAATAGGGAGCAGTTAATGTTAAATTTTGGAGTAAAGACACTAGGAACTATAGTCCAGGAAATCAAACAATTCCAGAACAAAGAAGTTTATACTGAACATTAATGACGTAAACCAGAGGCACTCACATTATAAGGTCATAAGCTTATATGTAAGACTGGGCTTAAACTTTTAGGAGGTTTTGTGCTAACTACAAAAATTTGGCCTTTTAGAGTAAAACCTATGCATAATTTCATCTAGGAATATGTTTCAAGTATTATCATATAATATTCATATTTTTTCAAAATAAAACATTAAAATGGGCCTTCTTAAAAAAGTGCTTTTATCTACAATATATACTATATTTTCAAAACTTTAGGTCTTATAATGAGGAGTCCTAATGGTGTAGTTCTTCTCACATGCCCTACTAGACAGCCTTGCTTATACCCCTACGAGTAGATAAAAGGTCAGATATATTGGTTCCTACTGAAGAAGCCTTGAGATTTGGGAATTGTGGAACTGAAACACTACAATCTCTTGGGATCCTCTTTAAGCCGATATATTCAAATCCTCTTGGAACGAAAGTTCAGGTCCGAACGTTCGGACAGGACCCTCCGTCCGAACATCCCTGTTTGGGGCCCTTTCCGGTGGAATTTTTTGATGAATTTTTTTGAGCATATTCCTCATCAAGTCTAGTTTGTCCATACCAAATTTCAGCTCAAAATTCGATCGGGAAGGCATTCAAATAATTTTTTGAAGTTGACTGCGTTTTTATGTGTACATTTTGACGCAGTCAACTTCAAAAAATGATTTGAATGCCTTCCCGGTCGAGTTTTGAGCTGAAATTTGGAATGGACAAACTAGACTTGATGAGAAACATGCTCAAAACATTTCATCAAAAAATTTCACCGGGAAGGGCCCCAAATGGCCATGTTCGGACGGCATTCGGACAAAAACGTGCTGGACAGGATCATTTCTCTCTCTCTCTCTCTCTATATATATATATGTATATATATATATATATATATATATATATATATATATATATATATATATATGTATGTATTTCCAGGAACTCAGGAAGGTCAAATTTCACTACATCGAACAGCTAACAACAGAAGGTTTTATACGTAGAATAAAACAAATTAGAAGTGAATAAAGCTTTCTGTGGGGATACATTGATAGAAGGGGAAAATGATTCCAACAACAGAAAGCCTCTTCAGAAAAGGGGAAGCAAAAAATGAAAGGATTCGAACAGCTATAAACACCTTTACTTTTACAGAGACACATCATTGCTGTAATGCCTGTTACCCAGCAGGTCCTATTCTCATCTCAAACTTCCAAGCCACCAATAATATAAGTCCTGAGTGCATATCCATCAAATGGAAAGATCTCTTCCTTCATCATATACTGTTCAGTTGAGTATAGCTGTTAAATGCAGTAAGAACGAAGACAAGGCATTCATGAAGTAATTATAATAAAATGATACAAATATGATTTACCAGGAATCTTAACATTAATCCTTTCTAGATTCAAGGGAACTTATATATGCAGAATGAGAGAGCACTTGCATTGAAACTTTTTAGGGTTTTTGTTAGCAAAAATTTCCTGAAAGAATGGGTGTAGTACGATGTGGAAGGGTGCTATTTCGGCTTGGTGATGGACTTGTGGTTGGGTTTTAACTGAATAGATTCTACTATGAAATATTTTGGGGTTTTGATGTTTCCTGCACCAAGCCACCAACTTCTAGGTCATGTATTATATAGTGCTACTGGTGATGACAGGGTTAAGGCCTGTTTGGTTCAATGGGACAGCAGAACGGGGGGGGGGGGGGGGGGATGTTAGGCATTTTTGCTACCTTGTTTGGTTTCTGTTAAAGGAGAGGGTATTTCATGATCCTTTATTTGCTTCAATATTGGAGGTGAGAGGATGCAAAAAGTAAAGTACTATAAGCTCCTAGAAAAATATAAACTGAAATAGCAAATATATGCACTTCATCCATTCTTAGTTACAAAATGGCAAAAGCAGCTTTGGTTGTTCGAAGCTAAAAACAAAACAACTCTTGCTTAGCAAAAAAAAGTGATCCAAAAATAAATTCTAGAGAAATGAAGCAGAACTTAGAATCAAGGTTGAGTACAAAAAAAGAATCAATTAGTAGCGCAGAAAAAACTTACTTGATGATATAAATGTGGAGAGAAGAGCTCCCTTGCGGACGAGAGTGATAAGGGCACAGTCACACAGGGTTTTGATTTCCATATGCGGTGATGGCATTTTTTCCCCTACTCTCCAAAACCCACCATTCATGAACACAAAAAAATGAGAGGAGATGAGGTACAAGATTTATGGGAAAATTGCATTTTTTATCCCTAATTTGTTTCTCAAATAAAGTTCTTGTCTTTTTATTTTTTGAAAACTGTTTCTTGAATGTGTAATAAGTAATGATGTTTGCAACTGTGGCAGAGCCGGAATAATAAGCTATGGAGGTGGGAGATTAACTGTTACCAGGCGGAAGTGCTGGGGCGCTCCTTGCTGCTAAGCTGCAGGAGGAGGAGGCTTAAGCAACTGGAAGAAGCTTGAGGTTGGTCGGTAGAAGCTGAATATGAAGGCAGCTTCGGGCTAGGTGATTCCAGGTCAAACTAAAACCAAAAATAGGGAGCAGTACTTTGTCGAGAGATTTCAAGGAGCCAGGACTCTTTAAAGAGTCATGTATGGTTTTTGAGTAAATGAGAGAGGGACTATGTTTGTTGCGGATCCGACGCCTCTACCTTACTTTAGAGTAAGGTAGAGTGTCTTGCTTCCTCCCGGTCGTCCGATCGATAATTCAACGGTCGGAGATCTTGGGCTCCACTTTTTCGCCAATCTCGAGGCCGTGTTGGCCACTCCCCTCCCGTCCGATGCGCAAGGCACCCTCCTAGTCGGGTAGAGGATCCCAATCCGTTTGTTGCATGTGTTTCAAAAGGTATAGGTTTTGATCGAATTATTAGTTGAAAAGGTGGACATAGTTGGCAAATATGTTCGGTATTTGCAAAAAGAAAAAAATATGTACCTGGACATATTTGGTGAATATGTCCATCTTCCTATTGGGCAAGAGTATTCCATGCGGATCGCCATCTCGGATCTTCAAGTGAAGGGTGTGGATCGACTTTTACTTAAACAGATTTGGTGAATCCACGCGCATTAAATTAATATATTTCCAACATATTTGGCAAATATGTCATTCTTCCTATTGGCCGAAAGTATTGGGTGCGGATCGCCATCTTAAGGCCGTGGATCGGCTTCTACTTGAGCAGATTTGAGCAGATTTGTTTGCATTAAATTAATTTATTTCTCAACATATTTGGTGAATATGTCTGTGCTCCTATTGGTCAGAATAAGTTGGCTCAGATCGCCAAATACTGAAACTTATTTGGCAAATCGGCTCTATAAAATCCACCACAAATTGGCTCACTTCACAACACATCTAACCGTTCCAATTTCTCTCCTCCAAATTTCGGTCATCTCCTTCATCTTAACCCAAGTAAGTTTTTCCTTAATCTTTTTTAGTTTAATTTAGTTAATAATTTAATTATGTTACTTAGGAATGAAATTAGTGTATAATAGTGTTGATTTTTAATTGTGAATTAGGAACCTATAAAAAAAGTGAAACGAGAAGCTTTCAAAATATTAGTCTATTTATCAAATAGGAAAGATTAGTGTTAATTTACTAAATACGTTTGTACAAATGTACTTATTTATCTTGGTTCTAAAAAAGTGAAATAGGTAACTTACCAAATATTAGTCTATTTAACCTTGCTTCTTGATAATTTCTTCAAAATTCATTTGTTAAAATCTTGTCTATTTTGGTGTAGAACGTAACCTACAAAAAAAATTAGTTTAATTTAATAAATAATTTAATTTGTGTTACTTAAGAATGAAATTAGTCTATAATAGTGTTAATTTTTAATTGTGAATTAGGAACCTACACAAAAAAGTGAAATAGGAAACATACAAAATATTAGTTGATTTACCAGATATGAAAGAGTAGTGTTAATTTACTAAATATGTATGTATAAATTTACTAATGTGCATGTTAACCTTTTTTGGATAATTTTTTCACCATTCGTTTGTAGAAATCTTTCCTATTTCAGTAGTATTACTCTATAGTTAACGAAATATGTTGTTGTTTAATTAGGTGTATTTTTTGTATTACAAATTGTATTATAAGTAGTGTTGTTTCATTACATTTATAATTCATATTACACATTTAAGTGTTGATAAGAAATAAATTTAATATATTATTAGGTTTTCATGGCTGCACAAAGAGAACACCCCCAACCCGGGCCCCAAAAACGTTCTGTATTGGTGATGAGACCCGGAGAACATCGTGCTGATCATCGTGTTCATCCACATATAGCTGTCACGGTTATTATTTAAGAGTGTTTAGTATTCTCAAATAATGTAATAATTCACAGTATTAATTGTATAAATTTATATTGCAGACTCAATGTTTGAGGGAGGTTGCTCGGGAAATGCGTGAAAGAGGTGACCCTCGAGATTATCCGATGATGGAGCGAATCAGGAATTGCCTAAGGCGAATAGGTGCAGAAGAAGCGATGGATCACGACATCATCACATTTGAAAATGTTGATGAAGGACACGCATTGCCTGAAGGGCATGGCCAACCGAGCAGACCCACGGGACATGGGTTACATGATGACGATACATCTCATGATACACCCATGGAACCCCCATCCACAGTTGGTAGTTCCTATCACGCACATTAAGTTCCGGAACATCAGCAGTGACCTGATTTTAGTTGGGCTGATATGTTTGGCAATGATCACCTCAGTGGAGCGACCGGCGGTCCAGAGCCGAGCTCACAATATTAGTTTATAATATTAATAGTGTAATAGTATTAACGTTAATGTAATAATATCTTTGTGTGATGTAATAATATAAGTTTAATGATATGAATGTTATTGTCATAATATTCGTATTAGTGTAATAATATCTCTCCGTCATGTAATAAAATTAGTTTAATAATATTTTTTGAAGCAACAAAGTAGTTTAACAATATTACTTTGATAATAAATATGTGAGTAATAATTATTGTGCAACCCATCTACTCTAATTATTTCAACCATCCACAGCTACTATATTAATCTCAACAACCACATCCAACCCATCTACTTTATTTACCACCCCCCACAACTACTCTATTTATCTCAACTACCACATCCACCTCACCTAACTATTATACCATAAATAGGGAGTTCCACCACACTCATTTTCACCACTCTCAAACAAACTTCTTTCTTTCTACTATTATTTCTACAAAGTATTTGTATAACATGTCTAGTGATGGAATAGGGTGTTGACTGAAATTAATAATGAAGTCAATTACTCTATGTATCCAAATGCTTCACTTTTTTTGAGTGATGATTATGCAAGACTATGTGAGCGCATTATGCAAGAAATGTCCAGTGAAGGTTTATATGATATGGAAATCATTCTTGATTATAACGCTCTTTCCTTTTCTGAACACGAGAGTAGTTCTAAAGACAGGGATGATTACCCAAACGAGGACAAGGAGGAGTTCGTTGAACCCACATATCGTGAAGAACGGCCCATATATGTGGCTAGAGTATATGATACATTCGTTGAGTTGAAGGAAGACATAGTCCCTTTAAAACCTCAAAGAATTTCAAACTTTTTGTAATGAGGCGAAACGCATGAATTATTGGCGAGCAAAGTGTGTTTATGATGAAACTTGTGTGTGGCATATTCAAGCATCACAAATCAAGCACACTACACAGTGGAAAGTCAAGCAGTATCAATCGCAACACGATTGCAATCCCAACTACACATCAGGTAAGAACGATAAACTTCTCACTAGTAAGTTAATTGCTTCTGAAATAGGGTCCATGATTTTTGTTTAAGCCCGATTATAGTGTAAAGCTCATCATGCATGACATACAACGTAAGTTCAACATCCATGTGGGTTACAAGAAAGCATGGTATGCTCGAATCTTGGCATTGGAGAAACAATTTGGCAATTGGGAGGCAACGTACAACGATCTCCCAAAACTTCTACAACGTATGACATTTAGTAATTCGGGCACCATTGTAGACCTAAGAACAGACCAAACCGATACACAAGGTACGTATGAATTTAAGTACGCATTTTGGTCAATCAAAGCAGCGATTGATGCATGGTTTCAATCACTGTCTTCCGGTCATTTCCATTGATGGTACACATTTGTACGGTAAATACAAAGGCACTTTGTTGGTCGCGGTGGAAATGAATGCTAACCCTTAAATCTTTCCTCTAGCTTTTGGGGTGGTTGATAGTAAAAACGGGGACAGTTGGACGTGGTTTTTACAGTTAGTTGCGACAAATATTATTCTTCTGTGTCGGAATGTTTGCATAATATCTGACCGACATGTCGCTATTGATTGTGTGTTCCGGAATGTGCCACAATTGGGAACATCTCTAATTCAGAGGCGATATTGTCTTCAACACATTCGAAGTAATTTTATGTCCTAATTTCGAAGCAAGAATCTAAAAAAATTGTGTTGGCGTGCTGGAAGTACCCTCATTCTAAATGAATTCACCAATTGCATGCAACAAATTCAAGGTGCTAATGAAAGAGCATTCAACTATCTTGATGTCATTCCTAAAGAGAAGTCGGCACTTTGTTTTGATGGTGGGTGTCGTTATGGAATTTTAACGACCAATCTATCTGAATGTTTTAACCATGCCCTAAAAGGATGTAGAACGCTTCCAATTACAACACTTGTGAGAGCAACTTTCGATAAATATGTTCAGCTATTTGCAGAACGACGTAATGCTGGTATGATGTGAAATCAAAGTGGATATCAATTTCCGGAAAAAATCCGGAAGCAGATTATGGATCGACGGCAACAAAGGCGTCACACTGTTGTAATTCCACACAATTATCATAGTGGAGTTTTCTCAGTAGCCATAGAAAATGCAACTCCGGTTACGGTAGACTTTTCAAGGAGCGGCTATGATTGCGGCTGCTCAGTGGCGGAACTAGAACGTTTTTCAAGTGGGCGTTGAAAAAGCACTAAATATTAATCTTCAAAACTAATAAATAGATAATGAATTAGATAATAAACAGGTCTGGTCTGATTGTCTAAATTGAAAGTGTCATAAAATTCCATGTTTCCATCTTAAACAAATACGGAGTAGATAAATACTAGGTGTACACAATTAGTACACAAAGTGTATACAAAATCTCAATACTTGCTTGTGTACACAGACAATTCGTTTGAAAAGGGAAATGATTTTATACCAAAATGTCTATGTACACAGACATATACAATTTTACAATTTGTGTATACATTTTATGTACACCAAGAATGACCCAACCAAATATAATCCGTAACTAATAAGGAAAACAATGCAAATAATAATATCTCCTCCAAAATTTCCTCTAGTCAAAATCATTAGAAAATTGCTTCAGTCTGATCACTAATATGTAACAAATAAATGTATAACAGCAACATTATATGATTTATAGCAGAATTGATTAATACTAATTCATAAAGCATAAATGCAAGGCTACTCCGTAGGCTAAACAAGTTAATTTCATTCTGCGCATACAAATCAGTACACCATTAACACAATTATTTAATTATTATACTTCCTCCGTTCTTAAATAAGTGCAACAGTCAACATTTCATACTTGTCGAGGCACAACTTTGACCATTAATATATATAATTCTCTTTCAGTAAAAAAATTAAAAAAATCAGTTTTTGAAAATTTAAAATGAGACAAATTTAATAATATATATTTCAAAAATATATATTAATACATCAATAAATAAAATGTAGTCAAAGTAGAACATGTGAATGGTGTAAAATTTCACATGTTGCACTTATTTAAGAACGGAGGTAGTATTATATATATAAAATAAGAATGAAACAGTTCAACTGAATGCCCAATTATTTACGGAGTAATGCATAATAACACATTATAAAAGCAAAACTTATCTCCACCGAATGCGCAGCGGCATGCGCGCAGCACTGAAGCTCTTCAGGCTTCCAGATCCAGCGAGAGCACAGGACCGGCAATCGGCGGTCGGCGGAATTTCAAAGCGTTAACGCCTTGTTTTCTTCTCATCCGAATTCGAGAATCTAGTCAATGTATATTATTGACATTTTCTGTTCATTCAATTACGAGTATGAATTACTCCGTATGTACTCTACCACGTTTTATTACTTGGATGTCGTTTTATATACTTTCATGTCGTTTCATTTTACTGTTTTCTTTTTCTGTGTATCTAAGGAAATGTCGTCGTTTGGCTAAATGAAATTTTAAAAGAAAAACGACGCTAGGTCATTGTCTTCTTTCAGCTGAAGCACACTAGTTCAGCCGGCATAAAACCATGAAAGCTCCAGGGGCGCCGGAATAAACATGACATATATATACCTTAAGTACTCCGGCGAAGGGGTGGCGCCAGCACCGGCTCGCCCACCCCTGGTTCTGCCACTACGGTTGCTGGAGGATGGATTGGATGCCATATCATGCAGCCACGTGCATGTTGTGTGTCACTTCCTCAACCGCCCTGTCGATCAACTTATTCCAGAGGAATATAAACTGAGCTCTTACATTAATGCACATGCGGGTGAAATTATGCCTTTACCAAATATGAATGAGTGGCCGGATATTGGGATTCATCTTTTACCGCCGAAATATTTATCACAAACTTCTCGAGTGGGGCGTCGTCAAGAAACAAGGTTTCAAAATGAGATGAATATGTGTCCAAGCAGAAGAAGAGGACAACAATGATTTCATGAGTTTTTAATATTTTAGTGTATTTAGTAATTTATTATGAAAGAATTGTACTTTTTAAGTTTTTAATAACAAGTTGTTTCTGATCATTTCAATAAATATTTCAATTCAGAATATATAAATTTTCATTTCATTAGATAGTACTGTATAATTGTTTTTGAAATGTTGGATGACATAAATAAAGCATTGTACTGTTTAAAAATGTAAATACAGGAACATATTAACCGAATCTGTTAAAACCCTTTTTTTAATCGAAAATTATTGAACATATTTACCAAATACGTTCCTTGATTTCTTTTTTTGATAAAACTTGTTGAACATATTCGCCAAATATGTTCATCTTTTAAAATGGTCTGCAGACCAAAATCTACACCTTTTGGAATTGTCAGCAGGGAATCTACACGTGCATGTCAATAACCCATGGTTTTTTAATTATTTTGGTACTTTGTGTGTCGAACTACACCTTCGTCTCAAAAAGTCAGAAAAGTTGTACACCTACTTACACTATTTTTGTAATTCTTTAGAACTTTACTTTTTTTCAAATCAATGAACTTATTTATTAATAATAAAGGTATCAAGAAACATAGCAATCAACTCAGCGTTTACACTAGGGTGAGACATAGAACTGGAATATCGCTCAAAAGCGATCCAGATCGCTAACCCCGCAGGGATGTAGACTAAACTAACAGCATTGGTGCACTTGCTATTCAAATAAGGATTTAAACATAAAAAATGTTCTAACTAAAACTCAAAAACAGCAGAAAGAAACGGACCGGTTTCACCACCTATGGGACAAGGATACGTGGTTTGACCAGCCACCACATAAGGACAAACCTCAACCTCCTTGCAAATTAATCTTATCGGCAACTCCTTCTACTATCCCCACTGCATCCATCTGCTCAAACAAGAGTGCTTTCCCAGAAGCACGGTCTCCTTTCCATTCTTTGGATCTACACTCTATCCACCTCCATGCTAGCTTGATTCCACTCTGCAATATATATCTCTGGTACTATTGTGTAACGGAAAAATAAAATCAACGGGGTCAACGTTGCCCAGATAATCAACGATAAAAACATCGTTGCCCAGAACCAAAAGGCTAAACTCCTATTTTATTTCAAAATGAGCAAGAATGAATCCTAACAAGGGGTTTAAATACCCGTCTACTAATTCTCAAACTTGGAAACAAAATCATAGAAATCCTAATCAACTCCAACTAGGAAACAGAATAATAGAGATTCTAATCAACTTCAAATAGGAAACAAATAATAGAAATCCTAATTAACTCCTAATAGGAAACAAATAATAGAAATCCTAATTAACTCCAAATAGGAAACAAATCAGGAAAATTAAAAATAATAAATATTAATTAAGAAGCCCGCAACCAACCCATGAAGGTGAGCTCAAGCCCGTTCCCGCCTGCAATTAACCGACAGCCCCTTGGGTCTCAGACCCACCTCTTCTACACAACCACGTGCTCACTGTGCTCTCTATCAATCCATCCTCCTTCAAAATAACCTTGTACTCAAGGTTGGAATATGAAAACTGCCTCACAAAGATCTCTTAAATCCTAGGATCTGATTTAAATTGATTGTTTCTCTTTCTTTGCGCAAAAGAGGCACTTCTTCAGCTCTTACACCAAAAAGGAAAAAATTATCTTCTCCAATTTCCTCTCTGATTTCCATATTAGCCCTGTCCAGTGTTCCTGTGATTAGGCACCCATTCAGTGCAAATTTCATATTGTTATTCCCACTGGCCTCTAACAGAACAACTTTTGAGGGGAATGAAGACCAATCAAGCCTACCTTCCCATCATTCCTCTCCTTAAATTTGTATGTGGTATACTGAATTGACGCACCACTTAGCGAATATTGTTGTTTAAGTCTTAAAAGTTTTCCACTTTCAATTGCATCGCCAGGATCAAAGACAACACAAATATGGTGAGCACTAGAGTGAAACTGTGTAGCAGATTCATATTGACCACCGCTAACTTGAAATAAGTTTATGTCCTCTGCACTAGCTTTGGCCTGCCAAAGTCTAAGACTCTTTGTGTTCATTGTTTTAGAGCCAGGAATCGGAACATCATATGCAACCGCATGTATGACCTCCCAACCAATCCCTTTCCGGGATCCATTGAGCTCAACATGATCATTAGAAAAAAAATATGACAGGAAACACAATGTCATACCTTGCGTTATCCCAGGGACTAAATTTCTCAAGCCAATCTTCAGTAACTACCTCTTGTCCAGCTTCTGTAATACGTTGCTTCTGTAGTCCATACTTGTACCTCAGTCCATAACCCCATGCTGGCGAATCTAGGGTTGCCATGGAATCAAGAAAGCATGAAGCAAGCCTTCCCGACCCACAACTTCCTAATGCTGCATCTTTCTCCAGCTCAGCAATCTCCTCAAGTTCGCACGCAGATGCTGACGCAGAATCCGATGACGTATATAAGTCTTCATGAGCGCAGTGAGCGCAGCCAAGGAAGCTGTGAACGCTGCCAGTTGAACTCCTCGCGCGTCCAGCATTGCTCCTCGCGCGTCCAGTTTCTGGTTCAGCAAAACCTGTTCGGCCTCCATCTTCGACAAACGTTCAGTGATTGATCTTGTCATTCCAGCGGGACGGGATTTGGCGGGTCGGACCAATTGTTGAGTAACGGAAAAATAAAATTAACGGGGTGAACCCTTCCAGATAATCAACAATAAAAATACCGTTGCCCAGAGCCAAAAGGCTAAACTCCCATTTTATTCCAAAATGAGCAAGAATGAATCCTAACAAGGGGTTTAAATACTCGTCTACTAATTCTCAAACTAGGAAACAAAATCATAGAAATCTTAATCAACTCCAACTAGGAAACAAAATAATAGAGATTCTAATCAACTTCAAATAGGAAACAAATAATAGAAATCTTAATCAACTTCTAATAGGAAACAAATAATAGAAATCCTAATTAACTCTAAATAGGAAACAAATCAGGAAAATTAAAAATAATAAGTACTCCCTCTGCCCCACTAACAATGGGACAAGAGAGAGTGGCACGCAAATTAATAAAAAGTGGTGTATGTGGTTGATATTATATTGATAAAGTAAGAATAAAGTAAAAATGATTTACAGCCACACAAACTTTACCAAAATTGGTATGAGACAATCTTAGTGGGACGAACCGAAATGGTAAAATGAGACAATCTTAGCGGGACGGAGGTAGTATTAATTAAGCAGCCTGCAACCAGCCCTCGAAGGTGGGCTCAAGCTCGCTCCCGCCTGCAGTAAACCGACAGCCCCTTGGGTCTCGGACCCTCCTCTTCCACGCATCCCCCTGGACTCTCTGCTCTCTATCAGGTACTTGATGCTTCCTTGATTAACCCATTTCTTCATTAGTATTCATCTTTAGAGACTAAACCTTCAACAGTGTAGCCATCCGTGTCCTCTTCCATTGCTGCCCTTTGGTTGTGTTGAGTCACATCCTCCTCTATCGTTTGACTTGCTCGGCTCCCACTAGTAATCAACCACCTATTTTCGGGATGCACTCCTCCTCTTCTCACGTCTGCGCGTAACTAGGACCCATAGGGTTTTTTCTCTAACCGAAGTCCAGGGTGAATAATAGAGGGGCAGAAGCGATCAATATGTCATAAAACTCCATAGATAAAGCAAAAGTTTGGGAGTTCTTCATATCTAAAGTCTTCCCAAAACCAATCTTCCCCTTCTTGTCTAACTTTCAAACTAGTTATTATGAATCTATTTGGGTCCTTGCACCTTGCTCTCTCTTGATGTTGTTCCCGGCACACCTAGATTGCACTCTTCCTTTTTTCTTTATTTCAATATTCATCCCAAAATTGATTCAATTTAAATTCTGAAGACATTAAAGGTAATGGTAATCTGATTGAAGCATCCTCATTACTCTACTTAACTAGTAATGATCCAAGAGTTTCATTAAAATTATCTTTTAAATAGTAATGCCCACCAACTGCTCGTAAAATTTCTGAAGTGAAGTTTTGTTCATTTCTTAAGCAAATTTTAAATAACCTTTGTTGCACTTGAATATAACATTTACTATGTATAATTTAGTTTGCATTACAGTTATATTTTTTTTTTTTTGCATTGAATTAAATAGCTTTTATGCTAATTTAATTAAGGAATTCTTGATTTCGTTTGTTATTTTCTAAGGTTTATCTTTAAACAATTTGCTATTAGGTATTATGTTTAGTTTTATATATTGGATTCAACTATTAATGATTCTTATGTGATATTTTGAATATGAATGCTATACTTTTCTATCATTACATTTAAAATGAGCACTCATCA
The DNA here is from genome assembly GCA_945859915.1 of Cuscuta epithymum. Taxonomy (NCBI): domain Eukaryota; kingdom Viridiplantae; phylum Streptophyta; class Magnoliopsida; order Solanales; family Convolvulaceae; genus Cuscuta; species Cuscuta epithymum. The sequence goes on from CAMAPF010000055.1 coordinate 4,830,311, forward strand.
ATTTTATAATGTGCATTGTGTAAAATTTGGTTGAGCTTTATTGTTAAGAAAGATTTATTCTAAGTAATTTGTAATGAATATGTTACATGTATGTTATGCAAATGTGACCATAACTTTCAAAGAAATGAACATTGGTATAACATTATAAAATGATGAATACAAAAAAATGAGTTTTATGTTATACCCAAATGAGTATAATATTTACACGGAATGTACATCGAAATAACATTTTAAGAAAAGCACTATTACGACTGACTATTCAATGAAGACGTTGTGATGCTCAATAGGTTTTGAAATTTTCATGCTCAATTGTAGTGTTCCAATGTTCAATAGAGGAGACTTGATGCGCAATAAAAATGTCTTGATCCTCAATGAAAATGTCTTGATGCATATTTCAAAAGTTTAATATTAAATTAGATTCTGATGGAGTGTAATCCAACTACGAGAGCTAAATCTACCAAAAGGTGTGAGAAACGTATGAAAAGTATGAAAGAATGTGGCAGCGTAAGGCAGTATGCTCTTATTCCGAAGACAAGTCGTGTGTCCGACCAAAGTTCCGGTCCCTTGGTAGGGTGTTTACAAGAAGTATTTAGAGAATTCAGGAGTTATTATTTTAGGAGGAATCTAATACAATAAATGCTAATTAATTAATTATATTTTTGCTCGAAATAGAACTTCTCTCATGCCTTGAATATCAAGCATTAATTGACTCCTTGTTCCCAAACTCCGGACGAGTCCTGCCTGTTGCCAAATAATTGTGCCGAATAACTGCTTGCCACGTAACCCGAGGAATATTCCGGCCTCACTAGAATTCCGCCCAGGCTCGAGGTCTGCTGTGCAGCCCGTCTTGGCTGTGGGTTCCTATCGTGGGCCTGATCCTGTTTGGGCCTAGCGGTATATTCGACATTAATCCCGTCGATGGGCTGATCCTGTTAATTAGGCTAAACCTGTTAATTAGACTAATCCTGTTATGGGCTAATCCTGTTAATTAGGCTAATCCCGTTATGGGTTGAATTACGTAATTGGGTCATGGTCCGAGTCCATGGTACCATCAAATTCGTATATTGGAATCCATAGGAGTTGGTTATAGATATTTTGTATGAAATTTTTATAAAAGAAAAAATTAGAAAAAGAAAGTGAATCAGAAGTTATGAAGCAGAATTCATGATGCTTAATATTAGACTCCTAATACTCAACAGAATAGATCTGATATTCATTAAAAGTTCATTAATGCTCACTTAACAGAAATCGTGATTTTCATCTCGATAGAGGAGAGTTTGGTCAATGAAAATATCGTGATGCTCAATTAACAAACTTACGATTTTCATACCAATGAGCATTTTGTAAGTTACATATACTCATTTGATACTAATTCTATGCTCATTTTTAAAATGTTATATCAATGCATATTTCAAAAGTATATTGAAATTCATGGAAGTGAATTATAGATATCATTAACAAGTTTTTATAAAAGAAAAAATAAGAAAAAGAGAGTCGATTAGAAGATATGAAGCAGAGGTCGTGATACTCATTGTTAGGGTTCCTAATACTCAATAGAGTATGTCAGATGCTTACTAAAGGTACACTAATGCTCATTTAGCGGAAACTGTTATTTTTCACTTAAATTAAAAAAATGTCACCGTTAAAAAATTGGCCCTTTCGCATGTTATCCACCTCAAACATTGGACCTTTTGTTATGGGTTGTATTAAATAATGAGTTGTCTTCTTTAGTTGGGCTGGATTTATGTACACCCGAATGTAGGATATATGAACTGCTAGAACCGTCTAATGAATTTGAAGGTACCGGTTCCAAATGCAATATTAAGACCCCATATATGAATAAAATTAAAATTCCATATTAATAACACACTCACATAGTTTAACAAAATTAATTGTGTCCAAGTGTTCATATAGAAAAGCACATGATTTAAAATAACTACGTATTTATATTATATAATATAATTATACTATACTACTAATATTAAAAAAAGTTGGTGCCCCAATTTGATTGGGCCCTGTTTCAGACTTTCAGATAACCTCTTGAACATGTCAAAAAATGGCCTTGCGGACGGTAAAAAGTCTAAGAACACATCCCAGACTAGCTATAATCGTTAGAAAAATCTCTTTGCTTCACCGTTATCTATAAATTACCCCATACAAATATTAACTCTACCATACAAAAAGAACCACACTTTTTCCTTCAAAAAAAAAAAAGAACCACACTTAAAAAAACCACACTTAATTGATTCAAACACTATTACACTTCCGCCAAGATACTAACAATGAGAAAGAGGATTGTCATTTAACCTCACAAAATCACCTCATCCATGACTTGAACTCAAGGCCTCTCAAGGGAAGGATTAAGTGTAAAATGGTTGGAGTACTCCCACTCGTCTGGCCAGTGGCCGGGGTGTTGTTACTTACGGGAGAATGGGGTGTGCCTATTAAGGGAAGCCGAGGTGTTGAGGATTCATCAAGTACTTAGCTAGGTAAAAGAATCAGGACATGGGTAATATTTATGACGAATCTGGTGTCTTACCGGGTATATTAGCTATTAAATTAAGACTAGGAATTTCTCAATTTGGGATGATTATTGATTATGTCTCTCTCACACATACATAATAGCTGTTCACACTTGCGAGAGTAATGTTTCTTTATCTGATTGTCAAGTTTGATGGTTAATTACTTAATCGTTGAAGTTTAGTTGTTGAATCATCCTTGTATCTTTGATGCTTTAATCCACATCCATGTTTTCACTAATAATAGTTGAGTTTTTCTTGCTCAAAAATATGTGTAACGACTAACGAGTGGTAATAATACATTTGTCATAAATAACGTATCAAACCAAATTTTGTTGTTAATCACTCAATAGACTATAGTTATGAGTTATGACTATAGTCTATTCATAGACGACATTTGCAATATATTGCAAAACTAAGGCACACAATTATAATACTCCGTATACTTTAACGTAGTTTGCTATATTATTAAAGTAAATAACGTCAAAAAATAGATTTGCAGCTTGTTCCACAACAAAGGAACAAAAATTTAAAAACTACATTTCAATATGCAATATTAATGAGACTAAAAATGTAATTTAACCCTAAATTTGTTCTTCTAGCTCCTTAGTAACTTTTCTAACCAAAGAGACCCTAACTCCCCAAGTGCCAGATTTGTGGAATACTCCTTCCTACCTTATTATGTTATTTGTCCCAACAAACTATTCACCAAGATAAAAAAAAATAGTAGGGGTATGAAATTACTATGGAAAAGGTTTATATAATTGACGAAAAATAACAAAAGAGAAGATAGAAAAGGCTAAAAGAGAAGATGAAAATGTAAGGTAAGAACTATCAAAATAGAAATAGAATAAATAATATAATAAAACAATAAATTACTTCTAAACAAATGCCACAAAGTGCAGAGCTAGTCATCTAAAAAAATGTGGACTTAATATATGATTTCGTGACAAATAGCTCATGCCAAAATGTTTTTGTCACGGATTTGGCAGTTCCCTGCCAAGAACTTCATAATATTTTTTTTTTCAAATCCCTACCTAAACCCTGCTAATTCCGTGTTTTTTAATAGTGGTTATAGCGTTTATATTCAACATGTGAATAAATAAGAGCGTTCATAACATTATCAATTAAGTTAGTATTATAATTTTCAAATGTATTTTTATCACTCACTCATCCCCTAGCTCTTTCCCTTGATTGGAGATATGTATCGTATTTGAGAAAAAACTAAAGCTTTTAGAACTTTTTTGTGAGCTATGACATAAATAGTTTATTTTCCCTTTGGAGTTTTGTATGGATTTCATTGTATCCTTCTTACCTATAATTATAATACCTTGGTTCTAGGTTGATTGACTTGTCATTTCGAGAGGAACTGTAAGTAGGTGCATCGGAAGAAGATTCATGTGGGGAGTTTTGCTAGGTGTACATAAAATGTGTACACTTTTGTGTATACTTGTCTGCCTTTCGCAGAAAAGTTATGTGTACACAAAAAGTGTATACATTTTGTTTGTGTACACCAAACATTTAATGGTCTAAAAGGTGGAGCGTACAAAGTTGAGAAGCAGGGGGAGGGGCCGGGGGTGTGTGTTGATTCATTTGCTCAGCAGCTCATTTTTATTTAGAGCTATTTTTAAACTCTTAACTTGATCTATTTCTCTAACATAGAAATATGAAACTAAATGCACCTGAAATGTGAAACTGTGTTCACTTTCAGCAAAGTGTGACAATACCATAATGCAACCAATAGTTAAATGCACATGAAATGTGAAAATGTGTTCACTTTCACGAGAGTATGACAATACCATGATGCTACCAAACCAGACGAGTTCACCTCTATAGAGTAGGGCTCACACTAGGCATGGACCCGGTCCGGCGGTCCAGCCCAATCCGGAACCGTGTCCAGTATTTTTTCTTATCAGACCAGGCCCGTTTTCCCGATCCCGGGTCAAGGCTGGGTAACAGGGGTACCCAGTCCCCCGGTTAGCCACATTATCATATTAGTTACTCTCTCCATCCCGCAAAATAGTTTCCGATTTGACTTGGATCGGAGTTTAAGAAATTGCGAATAAAATGGAAATGTATTGTTGTGATTAAGTAAGAAAAATATAAAAGAATGATAGAAACGCAAAACTTTTCAAAAAGGGAAATGAGAACAATTTTTTGGGACAACCTAAAAAGGAAAGTGGGAACTAGGGTCGGAGGGAGGAGGGAGTACATTTTAATACTACATATTAGTCACATTATCATATTAGTTACACTTTAATATTAGCCACATTTTCATATTACTCACATCTTAATATTTGTTACATCTTAATATTATTTACATCATGATATTTAGGATGTTTTCATTTGGACTATTTTCAGTTCCAGATCAGACTTAAACAGACCAGTCAGATTTAAACAAATCAGACCAAACTTGGACAATTATAAAATATATAGAATCCAGACATTTATCAAACCATACCATTTTAGACCAAACCAGATCAGACCAAACTTAAACAAATCAAATTTAAACAGACTAGACCAAACTAGCAAATTTCAATCCAAAAAAACATCCTTATTACATTTTTAAGGTTGAGCGCTCAATCTCTTAAGACGCTTGTATGTTCTTACCATTGTTGAAAGCCCGCTAACGAATTCAAGAACCAAACATAACACCACCCCACCACCACTTTATGTCTTTATGGAGAAAATGACAACCAACGCCGGAAGCAGGTCCGAAGAGTAGGAGATTTTTATAGTTGAAATTTATGCAATAGTTTCTTTTATAATTGTACAAGTTCATTTATTTTTCCAAACAAAAACTACTCCCTCCGTCCCCTTTTAAATGACCCGTTTTAGAGCATCTCCAATGGTAAAATGCGCACGGTGCACATGTGGCATGAGAGATAGCCACGTAAATATTAATAAATTAATTCTTTCTCTCCTTATTTGAATGATTTTATACACTTTTGGTAAGTTTTTCTCCACAATGTCAAGGAGACCGTCTAAATGTTGACATTGCAGTTGACATTGCAGGACAAAACATACCAAAATTGTATAAAGTCATTCAAATAAGGAGAGAAATAATTTATTTGCTAATATTTATGTGGTTGTCTCTCATGCCACATGTGCACCGTGCACATTCTACCATTGGAGATGCTCTTACCATATTGGGATGTCCCTATTTAAATGTCTCATACCTTATTTGGTAAAGTTTGTGTGGCTCAAAATTATTCTTACTTTATTCTTACTTTATCAATTAATATCAACCACACAAACTCACTTTTCTTAAAACTCGTGTCACCCTCCTCCGGGACATTTAAAAGGGCACAGAGGATTAAGATATACATATAAGCCAGAACATGTCCAGGAGACTGGGACCTAGGGATGGACTGGTTCCGGGCCGGGCTCCGGGCCGATCCAAACCGGGCTTTTGGGGGGGGAGGCCCGGAACAGGCCCGGGATTCCACCGGGTCCAGGCCGGTCTCGGGCCGATTCAATTTTTTTTATTTTCTTTTCCAATCAACCCCCCTCCTCTCACCTAGGAGTGGTTCGATACGGTATAACGAATATTTTGTCACATACCTTTACCATACCGTAAACTTTTGGTATGCAAAAATACATACCGTTACCATACCGAAAATTCGGTATACCTTGTTTCGGTATACCGAAATTTCGGTACAGTAAGGTACGGTATCGGTAAATTATCATGATTTAATATAACAAATTATTATATGTCAAATGAAATAAAGAAAATCAGTGTTAACCGTGATATGCTAAAATCATTAATGAAATTAATTATAAAATACCAATGAGATAACCTATTTGTGCTCTATTCAACTTTGAACAAAAAATATTATAAATATGTATAGATATTTCAACACACGATATATGAAGATAACAACACATTTTGCTAAAATAATTTAAACAACATAAATATAATTAAAATAACACCGATCTCCAACAAAAAGTATAAATAATTCAAGAAACATGGATATAAAGTCATTTATCCTTGAATTAGTGTTGTGTTTCTAGTTATTTTTATAATTTTAAGGAAATTATTGGCTTGGAATTACGGTATGACGGTATACCGGTATACCGCTTATTTCCAAAATATATATCGATATCATACCGAAGTAATTCGGTACGGTATTATACCGTACCAAACATTTCGGTAAATTCGGTATTTTTCGATATGGTAAGTCCGGTATACCGAAATTTCGGTATTTTTTCCCACCCCTACTCTCACCCCCCCAACTCCCCCCCCCCCCCAAACACCCATCCCAACCCGGGAAAAACAAAAAAAAATTGAAAAAAAGCCTGAACCGGGCCCGGCCGAGCCGGTTCATATTTTCCATGACCCGAGCCCGCTCTTAGTAACACCCGGTTCGGGCCGGCCCGGTACAGGGCCCGGTTGCCGGGCCGGACCAGCTCCAAACAGTGCCGGGCCGGTCGGCCCGGAACCGATCCATCTCTACCGGGACTGAGTCGGTAGCTAGGACCAAATCCGAACCTGTCGGGTAGGGATGGACTGGGCCGTGCCGAACCGGCCCGGAACCGGACCGGCCCGCTACTGTGCGGGCCCGGACCGGACCGGGACCGGTTGGCCGGTTCCGGGCTTTTAGCCCGTGTTGGCGGGTCGGGCGGGCCGGTTCCGGGCCCTGTTTTTGTTGAACCGGCCCGGGCAGTTCGGGCCGGGCCCGGTTCACTTTTTTTTTTTTTTTTGGTTTTTTCAATTTTTTTTCTTTCCTAGGGTAGGGTTGGGTGTTTTAGGGAGGTTTGGGGCGTGGGGGTGAGGGGGGGGGGGGTAGGGAGATAACAAGAAAGTAAAAAAAAAAAAAAAAACATTGAACTGGGCCCGGCCCGGCCCGGACCCGGTATCAACCCGGGCCGGTTCCGGGCCCATGTAACCCGAAAAAAAGTCCGCCCGGGCCCGGCCCGGAACCGGAACCGGACCGGCCCGGGTCCATCCCTACTGTCGGGTAGCTGGGACCAGACTGAGGAGGAGGGGGGGCTAGGAGCAATAATGCCCGGGTTGGTTATGGGCTTCGAAAAAAGGAACTGGGTATGGGTCCATGCCTAGCTCACACCTAGGGCTGGACTCGGTTCGGGCCGGGCCCGGTTCGGGCCTTGAACCGGCCGGGCCTCGGTTCACCAAAAGGAGGGCCCGGGCCCGAACCGGTAGGTGACCGGTTCCGGGCCGGTTCCGGGCCAGACCGGGCCGGTTCCGAGCCAGACCGGGCCGGTTCCGGGCAGGTTCACCCGCCCCATTTTTTTTTTTGATTTTTTGGCTTCTCTTATTTAACCCCCTACCCCTCCCCCTCAACCCCAAACCACCCCAAACCACCTCAAATGGCCCAAAATACCTAATCCAACCCAAAAATTAAAAAAATTTCAAAAAAAAATTAAAAAAAAATTATTCCGGACCGGGCCCGAACCGACCGGGCCGGTTCACCAAATAGAGGGCCCGGGCCCGGAACCGGTATCCACCGGGCCGGTTCGACCCGAACCGCCGGTGGACCGGGCCACCGGGCCGGGCCGGTTCACACAGTAACCGGGCCGGGCCGGTTCCGGTTCCGGCCGCCCGGCCCGAGTCCAGCACTACTCACACCCTTGATTACAGTGTATGATCACATAAGAAATATTAGAATTTTGTATTTCTATAAACATGTTTATTGTTAAAACTTGCACAAGTGAATAGCTCAACACTTTTCACTATAGTTTGATTAGCTGAGGAGTCCGCCAACGTATCACAGATTCACAGATAGGCCTAGACTCGGGCCGGGTGGCCCGACCCAGAACCGGCACTGTTGCAGCCCGGCCCGGTGGCCCGGTCAGTGACCGATCCGGGTAGGCCCGACCCGTGGGGGTTCCGGTCTGGGCTTGGGCCCCCAAATCATGAACCGGCCCGGCCAGTTCCAGGCCTTTTTAATTATTTTTTTTAGTTTTCGAGTTGGGCCGGGTAATTTGGGCCGTTTGGGGTGGTTTGGGGATGGGGGGGGGGGGGGGAATAACTAGGAAAAGGAAAAAAATAACAAAGGCCCGAGGCCCGGGGATTACCGGGGCCGGTTCAAGGCCCCCATTCCAGAACCGCCGGCCCGACCAGGCCTAGGCCCGGCCAAGACCCGAGCCCACCCCTATTCACAGATATTATTCTCTATCTCTCAGTTGCTAAAAAGACTAACTGCAGCAGATAATGTATCATATTGAAAAGGCTAAAGGGTCAAATAGGCCCTTGAACTGACTTAAAGTGTTTAATTAGCTCTTATATAAGAGGTTCTGCCCGGCCGTTTGCCAATTGGGGCAGTTTCCGGTGGAATTTTTTGATGAAATTTTTGAGTATCTTCTTCATTAAGTCTAGTTTACTCATACCAAATATCAACTAAAAAATCAACCGGGAAGGCAGTCAAATGATTTTTTGAAGATAACTGCGAAGTTAAACAGCGCATTACATTGCGGAAAATCATTTGACTGCCTTCCCGGTTGAATTTTTAGCTAAAATTTGGTATGAGTAAACTATACTTAATGAAGAAGATGCTCAAAAAATTTCATTAAAAAATTCCACCGGGAACCACCCTAATTAGCGACGGCCGAGCAGAACCTCCTATATAAGGGGCTAATTGAACACTTTAAGTTGGTTCAAGGGCTTATTTGACCCTTTAACATATTTTTCAATATGAAGAAAAAAGATGCAAATTTGAGATTAGTTTCTCATGACCACCGAGAAACATAGCAACAAGAGATTAAACATAGCAACTATATGATGCAGTTAATTGCCATCATGGTGTATGTAACCTTTTTACAACTACAAAGGAAGAACAACCCGAATACCCGATGAAAGGAAGAACAAAACTAAAATTTCTACACGCACGCCATTAAAGGAAGAACAACCCGATGAAATGTAATTGCCACCAACATACTTTTTACAGCTACAACACAAAATTTGAACAGAGCATCTGACATAACTTCCACTTTCTATTTTGCTAAGCAGTTGTACAAGGGCGCAGCACATCTAAAGGAAAAAGAAATGAGCTGAGAACAAAGTGCCTGGAAGACTGGAAGTGGTGAAAGCACTCCCTAGAGACGTTGACACCTTTCTTCTATATATCTATAGGATTAAGTTGAACCAACTGTACAGTCTTGTCAAAAGAAATGATGCACAGACTACTGTAACATTACCATGACAGGGTAAAAGAAAAAGCTTTGGGGTTGCTATACTACTATAGCCAAGGTTGCGATAACGACACAGTAGACGTAGATGCTTCCAGCCCTTGTTTTCCATGAATGGCCGATTTCAAGACATTGTATTGCTGGTTCACTGAATCATAAAGGGCATCAGAGTATGCCATCTTCGCCTGTATATGAATAAATTAGAGCGTACTTCAGAATCAGTGTATTCAGAACCGCTACTACTTGTTTCTAATTATCTTATAAATTGACACTGCCAGAGTTTATAACTTGAAACCACATATTACAGTTTGTCAAGTTTGTTCCACTTTTAGCCTGTCATTGTTAATGCCAATAACCAATGCAGTCTCAAAACAGCTGGTTGGGGGACTGAATTTTCAAGCTACTTCAACTCCTTCATGTGCCTAACTAGTATTGCGTAACTGCATCATGTACCGACTTAGAATCTCCTGGCTTGAATTGATCAAAGGTCACACTGTGTAATACTTTGTTTATGGCTATGTTTGTAACACAGAAAATGGTATATGATATTGGGTTTTATCTAGGATAATAGAAAAGAAAATCAAATTTGGTTAAAACTTTTCAAAATTTTGCATAGAGAAAATAAATTTAAATGCTCCAAACACTCTGCAGGCTAGAACACAATACCTAAATTGCACGGGAGGTTATAACATAGAACTCAATAATAAGTTGCAGGTGATCAGCCCCATGAGCGCAGATTCTTTATTTCATAAATGCATATTTTGGAAGTAGGATGCTAATTGCTCTCCCAAATACTTGGAGCATTTAAATTGAGAATTTAACACCCTAAAGATACATTTGTGAAAGAAAAAATCTGTATATGGTGCCAAATCACCTATAGTAAAATGTTGACAATGCCCAGGAATAAAATATGTAGAAGGTGCAAAATCACACATATAAGATTGACGTATTGAATTCATAGTTTCAAATATCCCCGAAGTTTGCGTATTTTAGTTACTTTTCCCTTTCACATATATTTCAAATTCTTAGTCTTTACATGAAAATGGATACACTTAGGAAAATTGATTTGGAGGAACATCTAAAACTGACAGTGATTGAGTTTGAGGCAATTCTGAATGTTCCCCCACATTCTCTTTCCTCCAAATTACCTCTCCATTTTTCTCCATACACCCCTCCTCCCCAGCAATTTATTAGTCCCATGCCGGCCATACATTAAATTGGATAGATGATTGGAATCTGAATATGAAAGCAACTAACCTCCTCTGGGTCTTTAGTAGCAGTAGCAAGTACATGGAAATCAACTTTGGGGGCCACAGATATTCCAACTCCATGAAAAGATATAACTCGTTTCTCCCCAACATCTTTCTCAACCTGTAGACATACATATAAATATACTGTATGTACCAGTAGTACTGCTGAGAAACGAAATTCAAATCATCACAGCACATATCAGAAAGAAATCAAACCTGCAGAGGTGGAGGCATAATGTTGTAACATAGTATTGCTAACGGATATATGTGCCCAGGAACAACAGCATGTTCTACAAGCCTTCTCATATTGTCCACTGACAAAGGATCAAATGTTGCCTGAGAGCGTAAGAGCCACACAAGGCATATTTAATCAAGATATAAATGCAATTTTTAAAAGATAACCTGCTTGAATCAATGAGCTAAATATTTTTATAGTGAATTATGAATATGCTCAATCAATAATGAGAGTATCATTATAGAAAGATATCACAAGAGCAAGATGAGCATTTCTGCAGCCAGGATTGATCAAGGAAACAAAAGTGAATGAGAAAGACATAAAGATGAATCTTACAGGGCACCATTCTTGAGAGACTCGGTCTGGCCTGTCTCTTCCACCACTTGGTGCAATCCATATTATCTTTGATCCGCCCCTAATAACAATAAAAAGATACCAAATTCTTAATCCCTTTGTAACCATAGCTAGAAAATAAAAAGACCAACTCAACCAAGTGAATAAGTAAGAAGCTTTAGTTGAAGAAATTGCACGGGTAATGACTAATGAGGAATCATGGCACACACAAAACAATTGGTTTGCTAACTCCGGAAGGATACATATGTATATGTGTATGTTGGTAGGTGTACACATATAGGGAAACGATCATCCTTCCTACGGTTTGAACCAGGAAGGCATCAGATGAATTGTTAATCGTGCTAAATATCCTATTCCAAACAACCAACTCAGAACGATCAACGGTTTCTGTGGTGCCTTTTTTACATAAGGAAGGAAGGACTGAAAGGATCGTTTCACTACATACGTGTGTATGAGTGTGTGTGTGTGTACTGTATGTGTGGATGTATGTGCATGTGCACATGGCAAGAAAGAGAAATAGTTCCCAAAACACTTCAATTTTAGCTTATGATGTTTTACACTTTTACGCATATATCATGGTAATAATGGAATATCTTATCATAATAGTTCCCATCATGTATTTCTTCCATTCAAGGTTGCATATGGATTTCATGAATGCAAATGGAAGTTCTAATGTGCACAGTATGATCAAATCAAACACTTGCATAGAATTTTCACGAAATTACACAAATTTCATGCATATTTGTCATGCTAGTAAATATGGAAAAATCCACAATGCGTGCTAATAAATATGGAAAAGCAAAAAAAAACGCAAATATAAAACCAGCACCTACTTTAGCATTTGTTTGTGTGTCGACTTTTTATAACAATTGAAACTCCTGTGGATGACCTGATGCAGTTTTTCAAAAAATTACTCCCTCCGTCCCATAAAGAAGTTCCCGTTTCGGTTTACGATGTTTGACTAACAATAAAGCAAATTGATCCCTGTTCACACTCAAATTACATTTAGTAAATAAAATTTACATATTCAGATACTACATTAAAAAATTTGCAAAGCCTGGTCAAGAAAATTTAAATTTGATTAAAAAAATTGATATATAAAGCAACGGATTAAGAGTGATTTAAGTTGACCAAGTGAATAGTGAATGAGAACTTCATTTTGGGACAGAGAGAGTATATTTATTAAAAATAAATAGATATCCATTCGCCCTACACATCTATCTAGTTACTCGAGTGTCAAAATATGATTAGGACACGACCAGGGAAATTTCAAGGGGGTTTTATAGCGCCTTGATTCAAAAGAAGAGATGAGGTGGGGGGAAGAAACAAGTACCTGAACAAACTATGCAATTGAATACAAAACCTCATTCAAAACAACAGTATCTGCAGAGACAGATCTAGGTGATGCTTAGGCATCCCGGCAGAGGAGTACAATGTCGCAGGAAGAGAGCCATATATTGAATGACATCACTTGGGCGTCAACTAGGAATGAAGTTTCCTTCACTAGATATTTGTAATTTTTCTTTTAAATTGGGCAGGTCCAGCCTCCCCATTTTATCTCATTTACTTTTTCTTCATGTATTTTGAAGAGGTATCCCTCTTCTGGAGAGGTTCTGGTTTGGCCCCTCTCTCTTTTTGTAATCTTTTTTATTAATAAAAATCGGCAAATGTTTCCCGGCATTTACCCCACTAATTTTGGTGGTTTACCTACTAGGTTAAAAAAAGGCTTCAATTAGACATTCATATGTACACCTAGGGTTGAAATTTTCATTTCTTTATATATCATTGTGGTTAACTTTTTTCTTTATGATTTTTTTTCCGTTTCTTTAAACATATTCACAGAATCACATTACTACTTGTTGCTAATATATTGCAGTTTCATTCATCATCATCATCATTATCCCCAGTGCCGCAAAGGCTCCCACCTGTCATGGGGTAAAGGGGGCCGGATGTACGTAGTCTTACCCCTGTACTAAAAGAATGTTTCCGGATGACCCATAGTGAAAATCGCGTCTAAAATTGCATGGATTAACCACTGCTTCATAACAAAGAAGCGCAGACAGACAGTTAAGTGAGCCATTTTGCTTTATTACATTTATTCCAACAAAATGTAATATTCCAATATTAAGGGTTTGTTTGCAACAGCTTCTACTTTTAAAAAAGTGTTTTTTTTAATGAAATGAGGAGAAGTGATTAAATAAAAGTTGAAAGTGTTTGAGAAAAAAGTGATTTTGAAAAGTAAAAGTGGGTAGTGTTTGGTAAAATAAGTGCTTTTTGTGTAATAGAAAAAGTAAAAGCACTTTTGACGCGGAAGCCGAAAAAAATAAAAGTTGTAGTGTTTGGGAAAACAAGTGCTTTTTTAAAGCCAAAAGCTAAGAAGTGCTTTTTTAAAACCAGTTGCAAACCAACCTTAAAGTTTCATTCATTGGAAATATTTATTAGACTCTTTTGAGTTAATAATTGATGTAGTCATCTAGGCGACAAGGCAGTTTGCTGGCGCCGCACCTTGCATAGCTGCCTTGACAACCTTGGACCTAACCTAGAATAACAGACTCAATTAAATGATTTCTCAGAGTTTCAAAATAACGTGAACAAATAAAAAACTGTCAGAACTTCTGTACCTTAAAAGCACTGCCATCTCTTTTAAACTTCTTGTGTTAGCTCTCATTTTCATCTCAACATGTTCAGGAAAATCATACATATGCTTCTTCGAATACACACAGAGTAGATTCCTACATAGTAAAGATGAGCATCAATAACCTGATAATGGAAAGCATTTACATGAATGAACACAGCTTCATCAAAGCTGGTGAAAAAAGTGCACCTCCCCATACTGAATGGTTTGCAAAGGGGGTCAACGAGGACCCTATCTCCTGCAACATATATCTGCACAAACAATACAGAGACATGTAAAATTAGCAACGTTGAACTTTACTAATTACTATTGCAGTATGCTCTTTTTATAAAAAAGAATACCATATTCTCAGCAAGATGAGGATGTGTGGACTCCAGCAACAAAGCAATAACAGCTGGATCGGCTTCCGTTTGATGATTAGAAATCAAGATGACATTCTCACCCTAAAACCATGAAAATAAAGAGTAATTACGCCATTGTTCCTTTTGGAAGAAAATATTACTCCCTCCGTCCCAATTTGATGGTCTTGTTTCTTTTGGGCACAAAGATTAAGAAAGTGTGGTAGAAAGACTAAAGAACCTTACTTTATTGTACTGTTCATCCTTTTACTTTTACTGTTCATTAAAAAGGAGGGGTATAAATGGTAATCCACTTTTAGTTCTTTACCAAAAAGGGAAACAAGACCATCATTTTGGGACATCCCAAAAAGGAAATACAGGACCATCATTTTGGGACGGAGGGAGTACTGAAGTTCTTAGTTCCAACAAAATAACAAAGGACTACATATGAACTCGAGCAGGATAATAGAAAATAAATCAACCGCCAATCAGGATCAAACATACTATCCAAGGTCTTGTGAGGTAGCATTTTATGGATGTAGACAGTAGCTAAAAGGATATTGCCCTATTTCAATTTTTAGCCAATAAGATGTTGCCCTAGTTAAATATACTCATTTGGCAACCATAATTCATAGTAAAGAACAGTATAAGCCAACACTGGTTCAAACGCTGATGGGGAAAAATGTTCAGAGAAGAGTAAAATCAATTTTTTTCGGGGAACAAAAAAAAGATGTGTGCTGTTAAAAGGTGCAGGAATGATGCACCTGTTGAAGTTTCTCTTCCATTTCGTTGAAAACAGATATATTTCCAACATATGATCTCCTGGCATGTCAGATATAGAGGTTAGAACAACAATAATCTATTGAAGAAGCAGCTTTATACAGTTATACCGAAATTGATAAAAGCCCAAGCCAAAATTAGCTGCATCTGAATGAAATCATAGGTAGGATAGTTGTGTGCACAACTAGTCTCCTAAAAAAACCTCCCAAATATTTTTAATCAGGTAGGAGGAGAATTTTGAAAGAAACCACAACTTTACCATTTTACAAGGGACAATGTTCCTATTTAACTTCAACAAAAAAGTGTGGAATGTCATTGAGCTCTCATAAATAACCAATCATCCAAGGAACCTGGTATTTAGGATGTTTTCTTTTGGACTGAAATTTGTTGGTTTGGTCTGGTCTGGTTTGGTCTAGTCTGATCTGGTCTGGGACTATAAACAGTCCAAAAGAAAACATCCTTAAAAGAAGTTAAGGATATGTGGAAGGCCAAAGAGAGTGGGATTGATTTTGGTTCCAATCATACAACTGACAAATTACCACAATTAACACAATCAACCCGATGCTTCATTTAAGCAGCCATTGTTGGATCCCATTCAGCAAAACTCTAGAGCAGTGTCAAATATACAATTGCCAACTTATGCCATCTCAATATATCCATTTAGTTGGAGGATCCAGATGGTTTAAATTAGAGTGCAGAACAAATTATGAGACAAAGGGGAAAAAACCTGAAATCAATCAATGGGCGAATATAATTTTGAACAAACATGTAGTAGTCAAATGGTTCTCGAATGGCTCTGTGATGAGGAGAGAATTCAAATGGATCCTGAAAGGCAATGTAAAATATGGATGGTGGGCGTTAGTGATGGCATACAAGCTATAACATTGTGATACTTAAAAGTTGCAGTAACACAACAAAATGAGTAGTGTGGCTACCTTCACATCTTGGAAAATGCGGTCAAACACCATAGCCATGTTAGACAGGACAATCTCTTCTGCATTGGGATGTCCACTTTGGAGAACCTAGTAACAATATACAAAATGCAAGTGGTTGAGATATAAACTGCCCAACTTTTCTTACTAAGTAATTAGTCATCATATCCTCCCCTCAAACGTCATGCAAATAAATCAGCCAATAACCATCCACAAAAGTAACATTTCCATAATCAGATAGAAGTGAAAGTCTCAAACAACCAGGCATTTTTCCCAACATGATATGAATAATTCAGTTACTCGGGACCATATTCATTTTTTGGACTTTATAATTGTAACCACATTATTTTATGAAGGAAAAAGTTCCTCTTTATCATTCGAAAGTGTTTTTTTCATTTTTAGTCCTCATTTTGGAAATTGATAGGTTTTTGTACAATAACAAAAAAAAATAGTTCCCGCTTTTGGTCTTTGTTGGGATTTTGATTATTTGAATGTTGATGTGAAGGATATAATGGTTTGTGTCTCATATTGATACTATATGGTACATTAACTTTACTAATTAGTTGGGAGAGAGTGCAAAACACCCTGTTAGTAACATTATATTATTTATATACTCTCATTTTTAGTTGAAATCCAAGAAACAAAAAATATGATTATGTTTATTATATTTTATAAATAAACTTGCAAAAACGGATATGGCTCTAGCTATTATCATACAAAAAATATGCAAGCTTCTGATTTCATTTTAGTTTTCAAGGTAATAATGCTACAGCCTACAGGCCAACTTACAGATTACAATTCCAACCCCACATCCACTGAGAACTTGCCACCAGATACCAACAAAACATGGGAGGAGAAGGCTTGAAAGGAACAAGGATCAAAACATTTAAGATATTAAAAAAGAAAGGCCCAAAGAGTAACAGTTAATAAGTTCTGTTGGGGCTCAAAAACCCAGTGGAAAACTAATGTATTGCAGTCTCTTTCCCAAGTTACCTCATTGCTACATCACATAACCTCACTATGAGGGCACTCTATCTTACCCCACTAGGCTCTTTTGACTAGCATACATACTCTTCGTCTTACCCTTAACCCAAAATCTACTATTTAACCACAGTTGTCCAGGTGAATGCAACTCCTTTGGTCCACCTGCTGTTTCCAACTCTTGCGCAATCTCAAAAATGAGCAGCTAAACTATCTTTTATAGTAAAAAAAAATATGAAACTCAAGATGTTTATGGTTTTCGTTCTTATTTGAAACAAAACAAGAAAAATCACTTCAAAAACTTGCCCCCGCCGAAAAAAGTGCTAGCAAACAGCTCCAAAATAACTATAACGGGGAATTAATAATACTGTTCTCAACTATTAGGAAATATCAGGCATTCTGAATCGTTGCTATTACTTTGGTCTTTATGCTACTAACTAAAAATATAAGCATCTCCAAATTAGGAGAGTCAATTAATGCCACTCCAACCACTTAATGTCATACTAACTCCATAAGAGTGAGATATGATGTCTAATATTCACCCTACAGTATATGAAAACAAAGAAAGTAACCCAAGAAATGTACAGGAAACCATGAGCAGAAGACAATTAGTTTACTGCATCTCGATAATTTTCATAAAGTTCCTCCATTCCCCGAGCAACATTCTGTGGAAGCCTTCCGTCATCGACCTCTCTCTGAATACTAGAAAGTAGGTCTGCATAAATAAATAAATAAATATTTAAATAAATAAATAAATAAATAAATAAATCAAATGTGAATACTACCTCTGTCCCAATATTTTCTTCCAACTTTGTATTGGCACGCTTATTACTAAAGTGAAATGTATGGTTGTGTCTGAGGTAGAAAAGGGGGGAAGAATGCTAACTATGCAAACCATTCCTTAAAAGGAAATAGGAAGAAATTTTTGGGGCATCCCAAAAAGGGAAAGTGGGAAGAAAATAATGGGATGGGTGGATATAATGGAAACAACTTTCGATTGAGTATATGTTTGTGTGCCTTGAAGCAATAAAGTAAAACAAAATAAAAACAAAATAAGACATTACATACAATAAACTAGCAATTGAATAGGCTACAGCAGCACAATGAAACATTTTATCGAGTGATTAATAGAACTATAGAAGTAGCAATTGATGATCTCTATCAATCCCATGTTTTCCTTAAAATCAATGGAAATTTTGTAAGACAATAAATGCTGTTCATAACAGGAAAATCATAGAATCCAACAATGATATTCAGAATTCAGAAAAGCAACCCCACATAAAAAAGCATGGCCCGATTCTGCAGATTCAAGAATTGAAAGTTCAAGGTGGACCACACACTACACAGAAAATCAGAATAAGAGACAGAATCCTTAGGAAATGTTTACATCACGGGCTCATAAGCGCTGTTTATTTAAAACATGTTTTACTAAACCGCTGTTTAATAAGAGGTACTAAATAAATCTATGTTTACTTCACGAGACTGATGCATTTATTAAACATGTATTAACTTTAAAATGTCAGCTATAACCTTCAAGGATTTCCCCCTCCTACAACTCCCACCCCTACCCCAACCACCACCATCCCTACCTCACCCCTACCCCAACGGCCCAACCATCACCACCCTACCTCACCTCCGACCCCAACGGCCCAACCCCCACCACCGCTACCCCTACACCCCCACTCGACATCCAACCCCTACACTAACACCCTCCCTACAACCCACTCTCTACCCTACCCCGACCCAATCCTACTCCTAGGGTACAGTGGAGATAGTTGGGAAGGGGGTAGGAGTGAGGGTAGGGTGTTCACAAGGTACTGTAGGGGTAGGGGTCCAAGGAGTGGTATACTTGTTAATATGAAAAAGTTTAACATGTTGCTTAAACATGAGGGTGTGGTGCTTATTAAGAAACACTTCAAGACGTAAAAAGTGTTTAGTAAGCGGACATTTATTTTCGCACCAAATATTCTCAAGCTATTTTCGCACCAAACAATATATATACCCCGAACATTATTTAATTTTGTAAGAATGCATTTAACATTTTAAAATTTCATTTGTGAAATAAATAATATTACATCCAGTACAATTTAATTTTAATTATATTAAGTACATTATTTTAAATCATGTATGGAGTACTTAATACCATAAAGTTATATTTGTGGAAAAATATATGAACATGGTGCTAATTTAATTTTTTATATAAAGTTTGGGGTATATATATTACATGTGCATGTTTGGGGCAACAATGAGAGTATCATATTTCCATTTTCAGACAACCCATTGTTCTTTATGGTGCATTCCTACTCTCATTTCTGAAAATTGCTATGGATACAAATTATTTGATGGTCTGGATGTAATTCATAAATCATAACACCATGCCGTGAGGTTCACGAGAACATTTAATGATAAGAGTTTGTTTCATTAAGGACAAATCTTGGGAATGATAAAACTTATCCTTCTAAGATTGTATGTGGACCTGCATTGTTCTTCACGCCAAATGTCCGATGAACCATTCCAAGAGCGTGTTCCATGGACACGTTGTTTACATGCAAGACATTTAACAAGTCACGGCACCGAACCAAGAAGGGTGTTCACATCTAAGAGATGGCCACTAAGAGTTTGGGATATATATATTACATGTGCAAGTTTGGGGCAACAATGAGAGTATCATATTTCCATTTTCAGACAACCCATTGTTCATTATGGTGCATTCCTACTCTCATTTCTGAAAATTGCTATGGAGACAAATTTGATGGTCTGGATGTAATTCTTAAATCATAACGCCATGCTGTGAGGTTCACGAGAACATTTAATGATCAGAGTTTGTTCCATTAAGGACAAATCTTGGGAATGATAAAACTTATCCTTCTAAGATTGTATGTGGACCTGCATCGTTCTTCATGCCAAATGTCCGATGAACCGTTCCAAGAGCGTGTTCCATGGACACGTTGTTTACATGCAAGACATTTAACAAGTCACGGCACCGAACCAAGAAGGGTGTTCACATCTAAGAGATGGCCACTATCCAATAGCCGGCTCTCTAGCAACTTTTCTACTACTAAATTTTACTTTATCACTACCCCCATCATCATCATCACCCTCAATTTTGACAAGGAACCATGTATTTTTTACATGTTATGCCTTTAAATTACCCCTATATACTGAACAAAGTCAAGAAGGAAAGATAATGTAAAGAATCATTTATCTACTAGTAACATTCAAGTTTATCTTCAAAATAATGATCAATGAATCTATTGTAGATTACTCAAATTCCTGATTGTCCACAAAGAAAGACACAAGAAATTATTCCACTTCCCCAAACTTCTTAACATCTAGACGACTAGTCTAATTGGGAACATAAAAATCAAACAAAATATTAAGAACTTAGTTGAATGATTGACACTCTCTTACTACTTGCTTCCTTGCTTCAAAGGATAATCAATTTTTATCCAAACTGCTACATGCTATCCATCAAAAAAATTACACTAACACATCTATTGATGTAGTTGACCCTTTAAAACAAGTAATACACTTTTGAAATCCTGTAAAGGTAACTTGATGAATACAAGGATTGCATAGAAACCATCAAGAATTCCAGTCTTCTCATTATTTAGAAAATTAAATACAGCTCTTTTGGGACTACCCAAACTCTTTTGGGACTAAGGCTTTGATGTTGTTGTTGTAATAAATGCCTGGCTGAGCAGAGAACACTCATTTATTTAATAAAGATGTCGATTCAATTTTTACAGTTCATGGATACTTTTACTGTCCACGTTGAACTGGATAAATGTAAGCTATAAATCTATAACAACAAAACACAAGCAGAAACAATGAAAGCATATATAAGTCAACCCATGAATAAAAGTACATAGCACCGTATAACATAGTTATTAATGATATTGATGGAGCATTTAAGACGTTATACGAAAACGACATTGAACTGGAAGCAGAAACAGGCGTACCTTCTTCGGTAAGAGCATCTAAGAAGTTGTACAGACGCTTATGGCTTCCGAAAGGAGAAACGGCAGGGGAAGCCGCAGCTGCCGCAGTACTAGATAGCTTCTTCTCCTTCAGTATTTCAGCCATAACTCTCCCTCTGGCCGTTACTGCGCAGAAGACGGCGGAGCGGAATCTCCTACCATGCTTCGCGGAAACCGTCTCTGCCGTAGACAGGGAACAACAAAGCGCGGCGGAAGAGTTAGTGAAAGATGAATTTGAAATTTTATGAATAACTGTAGCTGTTGAAGTGAAGAGACTAGAAGGGGGAACTGAACGAAACGCCATAGTTTTTTCAGGGAGAGAAATGAAAGGGGGAGGAAGGGAGGAAGGTAGGGGGTGGGGTAGGGGTGGTCTTATATGTGTGGGTGATGAGGTGGGCGGAGTCGCACGCTCGCTCAGTCGCACGTGCTTTTCAACGCCGGGGAAAAATTGATGGGCTGTGAGCCCGTGAGTGATGTGGGCTCGTTAAAGAACAAAACTGGTCTGGACACGTGTAAATGGCTGTACCGTTGAGCTGAGTGATGTGGACTTATTCTATTGGACCTACAACATTTAGCCATAGCCGTTGTAGTGATGTGGACTTTTACATTCCACCAAAGGTCCCCGACTTCTTGACTAATTCATAAATTGAATAATTTTGATTTGATTGGTGATTTAAATTGATAAATGTGAATTCGCGTAAATAATTATGAATATGATTACAAATCTTTTCGTATTTGAATGGTTTTTGAATATGAATACAAAACTATGATATTATATCCGGGCAATATTTCTATAAATTCAAATTATAAGGAATATAGATATATATGTTTGTATGCATATTCATACTATGTGTACTACTCCTTATTAATAAATATATTCAATGTAAAAATATTAATAACATAATACGGAGTATCTATGTACAAAAACAAGCATGTATTTTACTTGTCTTAGCATAGATATTCTTCATTTTGCCCAGTCAAAATCGTTTATTTTAGAGTTCTTTGTTCATTTATTTTGTTTGGTACTATGAAAATGAGGTAAAAGGGACAAACCATACATTGTAATTTTAATTATTTTTATAATTTAACTTTAAGATTTTCAAATTTGAATATTCGTGTATTCCAATATACATTAAAACAACATTAAAGCTAAATTATGAAAATAATTAAAATTTGAATATATTTGAATATACCAAACAAATCGAATACGAATATAAAATAAGACTCAAATATTAAATGATTATGACACAAATATGAATAATATTCTCGGTAATTACACAAATATGAATAATATTGTCAAGTATTTGGTTCGGTTTGATTCGTATACAACCCTACTTCAAATCTCTTAAATCCTCCAAAGGTTGGTTTCTCAAGTTGACTGGGTTTAGTTTATCCATTCATTCTACAATTGTTTGCAACCAAATTTAAGAATTCTCACATGTTTATTTCTGGTTACAAAGTTTTAATTGAAAAAAGAAATTAGTTAAATAAGGAGTGAACTCATAAAGCTTTTTAACTAGTTGTGAAAGTATGTGTGAAAGATATGCTCATTCAAAGAGTATGAATGGCAAAACATGGGTTGCCTTGAAAAAATACTTCATGAGTAGTTTGGCACCTATATTAACATTCTCAATCCTTGAACACCAGAAATCAACTTCTGAAGAACATTTTTTATATTAGTCAAGTGCAAAAGCTCAAATTCTCAGAAGTGTGATAGCCACTGGTGGGCGTAGCTCAACTGGTAGCGAGGGAGTGCCACAAGGGTTAGGTCTCGGGTTCGAATCCCGGCAACTACGATGAGGGGTTACTGTATATGCTGAAAAATGCATAGGACTTCTGTAAGTACCGGGGACAGAGCCCCACTCTCTATCTGTCAGATTGTGATTATAGTCCAATTTACATCCTCCCATCGTACCGTCCGGTCAGTGTTGGGACGCCCTCAGGGATGGGGTGTCATCCTTTTTTTTTTCAGAAGTGCGATAGCCGACATGTTAAAACATGTCTATGAAGAAATAGCTAGCGGCGAAAGGTGGGTTCAATTCTCTTGAATATTTGTTGAGGTATTTTACTTGTCAACAAACATAAAACAGGAAGATCCTAGCCTTTTAGGTTGGAGTAATGAGTCAATTTGGTCCTCGAAGTTGCAAAAAAGGTGTCAAATAAGTCCTTATATGGAAGATTCCATCCGAACATGCCATTTGAGGTGGCTCCCAGTGGAATTTTTTGATAAACTTTTTTGAGCATCTTATTCATTAAGTCTAGTTTACTCATACCAAATTTCAGCTAAAAATTCAATCGGGAAGACATTCAAATAAATTCTTGAAGATAATTGCGATTTTAACGGCACAATTATCTTCAAGAATCTATTTGAATGTCTTCCTGGTTGAATTTTTATCTGAAATTTGATATGAGTAAACTAGACTTAATGAATAAGATGCTCAAAAAATTTCATCAAAAAATTCCACCGGGTGCCATCTCAAATGGCACTTCCAGACAGAATCTTCTATATAAGGACTTATTTGACCCTTTTTTTGCAAATTTGAGGACCAAACTGGCCCTTATCCCTTTTAGGTTGACCACAACCCTCAAGGTAAAAAAGCCAAATTTCAAAGTTTTCACGCTCAAGTTTGGTACAACTCACTCAAAGATAGATATAGACAGGTGCTAAAGTGGGATGACGGCTTCCATAGGTGGGATATTTGTCACCCCATTCACCCCTCACCTTGAGCGATTAATTGCCGAGAAAGAAAGTTTCACGTGCGGAAGGAAAGACCGCAAAGAGGTGATGTGGGGCCCATGAAAAATAAAACCTCTTTTTTTCTTGAAGCTCATGTTATATATTTTTATTTGTACTTGAATTAAAAAAAAAAATCAAAATTCATAATTATTTATGATCAAATATTCCATATATAAAGTTAAAAAAATATGAAGTTTCAATTGCAAGAAGTTTTCAGACCCAAAGTGTTTCTTAAATAGATCCTAGTACTAAAGGGAAAAATAATTAAAATACCCTAAACTTTGAAGGGGTGTGAAATGAACACCACAAACTTGCATATGTAATTTAAATACTTCAAACTTTATATAAAAAGTTATTTTAACATCATAGTCAAGTATTATTTCTTTCGAAAATGTATAGTGGTGTTAATTGCATAATTTAAAATATATTAGAATTCATGAAGACACAATTAACGTTCTAATTAAACTTTCATTGTGAAATAAATAATGTTACCCCCAATCTATATAATTGCAACACTTTTAATTTGTTATTTTAAATTATTCAATTAACCTCATAAATATACATTTTTGAAAGAGATAATACATGAGAATGGTGCGAAAATAAATTTTTATATAAAGTGTGGGGTATTTCTATTATTTTTTCCAATACTAAAATTAAGATCTCTTTATTAGAATATTCTATTTAAATCTTTCAGTTGTTTTCAAAAATGGGTCCAAAGTAACAACAAAAGAATTATAACTCCAAATTCATTTATTTTTAGATCAAAATATTTGATGTAAGAAACAAGGAAGAAGTTGTATGTTTATAGAATGAAAGCCAGTAAACAATCCGGAAAAGAAGATATTTTGTCTCTTAATGGTGAGGTAGATAACAAAACACTTGTTTGATCTGCATCATGATTTTGATCTTTATTTTTATGTGTCGGATTGCAGCTTTTGATTCAACGTGGTCATGGGTTTTTCTGTAAACGTGAATACACAAGTGTGTCCTAAGAACCTGCCTACTAATTTCAATGTGGAAAATTCCTTGATAGTTAGAGACGTGGTATTGAAAAACCATGCTATTTGGATTTTGGAATATAAAGAGAATGGATAGATACGTAATAATCAGAAATTAAAATTCATTAACAAATTGACTCTCGATAGGTGTAGTATTTTCCTATTAACCTAATTCTAAGAGGATGATGTTAGAATACCACTCTTGATGGTGTTTACCTAGGCTCAAACTTGGTTTCCGAAGTCTCTATGTGCTTATAGTGTAATACACATGAAATTTAATATCCCCAGAGTTTGCATATTTATACTACCTTGTTCTTAAATAAGTGCAACATGTTGAATTTTATATTATTCACATGTTCTACTTTGACTATGTTTTATTTATTAATGTATTTAAAAAACTAAAAAAAATTGTGATATTTGCCTCATTGGAAAAATTTCAAAATCTGATTTTTTTTTATTTTTTTTTACTAATAATAGAGAATTATACTCCCTCCGTCCCGCTATTAACTTCCTACTTTGACCTACACACATATTTAGGAAATAAATTTTATTTACTATTTAGACATTGTTTGACACTGTTTAGGCACTGTTTTGCACTGTTTGAGACTGTTTTAATGTAGGATAACTTTCCATTTAAGGAAATGAGAAGATGATTTTGGGATGGCCCAAAAAGGAAAGCAGGAAGTTAATAGCGGGACGGAGGGAGTATATATTAATGGTCAAAATCGTGCATTGGTAAATGTGAAAAATTGACCATTTAAGAATGGAGGAAGTATTTCAATGAGTCTGACTACCCACCAGAAGAGCTGCATATCATGAAAATAGACATGGCGTCTCGACTGCATGTACTTAGGGGGTGTTTGGAACTGATTCTGCTTCTGCTTCTTTTTTAAAGCAGAAGCTGAATCAGAATCAGTTTTCAGAAGCTGGTATGTCACGCCCCGGACCTCCCCGGACACGTCAACAACCCGCCGTACAATACGAATGGTCAACCGCAGTCCAACACATTCATATTATACAAGGCGTCTTGAATATCATTCACACACATAACATCCATAAACAAACATAATAAGTAATTCATAACGCAGCGGAAACATTGTTTAAAACAAAAGGGCCACACAGGGATATTCATGAGCACGCAAGCTCTATAGTAAAATATCCATGAGCATGTTTATTAATGTTCTAAAACAGAGTAGAGGAAAACACAAACCAAGTCTTCTCTCCGGGGAAATCACTCGAGCAACGAGCACAGGAAGCAAGCTCTAGCCTCAACCTGAAATGGTGGTGGGACGCCCCCAAAGGGGTCAGTACTCTATACGGTTATAAAGTACTGGTGTGGCAGGCATCTAATAGATATACAACAAGTATTTCAAACACAAGACCCTCAAATAGGGTGATAGTTCATTATGATTGTAACCCTAAGTTACCCCGTTTGAAAATATACTTACTTTATATAAAAGTCAAGTAGTTGGCCCGTGGGCCCATGTTCATTTAGAAATCACCATTCCCATTCCCCGTGACAATAAGTCACGACAACTCATAGAGTCCAACCCTAACACATGACACTGTATTCTAGAGCTCGGCTCTATCACATCACCATACAATTCATGTCACTTGGGTCAATTTCCTTACCTTGCGTTCTAGAGCTCGGCTCTATCACATCACCACGCAAGCCCTAGAGCTCGGCTCTAGTTATACCATACATAGACTACAAGTCTACCACCTTACCATGCATTCTAGAGTTCGGCTCTATCACATCACCATGCACCAAAGTCCAATTCTTAAGCAAACCTATGCCTAGAATTGACATATCAATAAACTACCATGGGTCATCCTTAAAGACTTCCCATAACTTAACCTTAGTTTCATACTAAGTCATTATATACACTTGAAGTGTATTCAAGTGCATTTCATACAATCCAATCCCTAGAATCAATTCCAACAACAATTTCCAATAACCACTAACTAGTATTTCAACACTATTAAGATTATTGTTATCATACAAGTATTCTCATTTTTTAATTCCCTACATATTTATATTATGTAGCAGAAACTTAAATATTCAATATCAATACATAAATATTCATTTATGTATCCTCATATTTCATACATGAGTAAAATGCCTATTTCACAAAATAGTTCATTTATAACTCATTTAATCTCTTATTATTCATATAACCTCAAATCACTTCCAATTGCATTCTTTGGAAACTATATCAATATTTCATCAATATTTAATCATCATAATCCATGAAAAATTATGATTTAGGCATTCAGGTAATCTCATGCTTAACCTACAAGTTGTAAGCAATTAGATGTCAATCCTCACCTTAATTGAGCTTTAAACTTTCCCCTCTTGATCCAATGGTCAAAGCTTTGGTCAAGGTGGATTAGGAACTGATTCCTTACTTAAAAATGAGTGTTAAACAGCATCCTCAAAGTGATAGCTCAACCCCTATCCGTTGATACGAAAACAGCCCCTAGAACGGGTGTTTTCCGGCGAACTCGTTTCCTAGTTTTTCCATGATTTGCTCTAGGTTAGTAACTAACCTTTACATCAATAAAATACCCTTATGAGGACATATTATACACTTGGAGTAGTTTATAATAGTTCCACCAATCGTTCATATCATTTGGAAAATGAAAAGTAAGGTTTTGGGGTTAACACTCACTTTAGGAGAGTAAATCCGTTTCTGCGAGGTTGTGTTTTGCTCTGACGATTTGGAAGCCTTCCCCTACTCCGATTGATGCAAACCAGACCTTCACGGATTCCTCATCTTGAGAGCTTTCTTTTGGTATCTTATAAGCCTTAATTGGACGAGTGCATCTCAAGTTATGGCTCAAACAATCAGTACTACGCACTGAAGAATGAACCTGCGGACTGCTCTCTTCCTTCTTTCTCTCTTGGGTTGTGTGGATCCTTTGTTAGGAATTTAACTCACAAACACGAAGAACAATAATGAAGAACACGCGAAATTTGGTAACCCAGTTCGCCACAGAGGACTACGTCTGGGGGCGCTACCAAGCCAGGAATGTTATTAATATTTTCTGGATCTACACACAATGATTACAAGGGAGAGAGCTTGTATTTATAGAGAACTAAATCCTAACCCCAAGGCAACTAGGATGCGTTTCCTAAAATAAATT
Organism: Cuscuta epithymum; assembly: GCA_945859915.1. Lineage (NCBI taxonomy): Eukaryota > Viridiplantae > Streptophyta > Magnoliopsida > Solanales > Convolvulaceae > Cuscuta > Cuscuta epithymum. Next base: position 4,858,346 of record CAMAPF010000055.1, read on the forward strand.
AAGAAACGTGTTTCCAAAAATAAATTAAGAAACAGTTTCTAACACCTTACAATCTCCCACCTTGAGACTGTCTTCTTCTAATATCCCTTGTAAGCATGGTAGCGCCGGCCTTCATCTTCAAGTACCCAGGCCAATTGAAGATATGCAAAGCTTCAATTTCTCCAAGGTTACCACCTTAGTAAACATGTCTGCTGGATTCTCACTCCCACGGATCTTCACAAGCTGCAATGCCTCTATCTCTAGAAGATGACGGATGTAGTGATACTTCAACCGAATGTGTTTGGTTCTCTTGTGAAAAGCTGAGTTGTTTTCCAAGAAGATAGCACTTTGGCTGTCACTGTAAAGAATGAAGCCACATAAATTCTTTACACACAATTCTTGTACTCCTTCCCAAGTTCCCCAAGTAAATTTTGAAGCCACACCATCTCCTTACTTGCCTCCGTAATGGCCACATATTCAGCCTCAGTGGTAGATAATGCAATAATCTTTTGCAGCTGTGAAAGCCAGGAAACTGCCATTCCACCAAATGTAAAAACATACCCGGTGGTGCTCCTCGATCCATCCGAGTCATTCGATGCCAGGTATGCATCAACATGTCCCAGCAGCTCCACATTCTTCACATTAAAACACAAAACATTAGACGCAGTACCTTTCAAATACCTCATGATTCCACTTCACAGCTTCCCAGTGTTCTTTCTCGGGGTCTCCCATATATCTGCTCACTACTCCCACTGCATGTGCAATGTATAGCCTCGTGCAAACCATAGCGTACATGATGCTACCAATTGCCGATGCGTATGGAATCTTCTGCATTTGAGCACGGTCCTCTTTGTTCTTTGGAGAATCTTCCTTGCTAAGCTTGAAGTGACTACCCAATGGAACACTTGTAGCCTTAACATCTTGCATTCTGAATCTTTCTAAGACCTTCTGAATGTATTCTGCCTGTGAAAGAAACAATCTGCCCGCTGCCTCATCCCTCTCGATTCGCATGCCCAAAATCTGCTTTGCCTCTCCAAGATCCTTCATGGAAAAACGTTCTGACAACTGTTTCTTTAGCTTCTCAAACTCCTTTGAACTAGCTCCTGCAATCAACATGTCATCTACATATAATAGCAAGATAAGATAACAGTTCTCAGTCTTCTTGTAGTAGCAGCAATTGTCGGTGTGACATCTCAAGAAACTGATTTTCCGCATGAAACCATCAAATTTCTTGTACCACTGCTTCGGTGCCTGCTTCAACCCGTATAAGCTCTTCACTAGCTTGCATACGAGATTCTCACTGCCCTCTGCCACATAGCCCTCTGGTTGCGCCATGTAAATCTCGTCATTCAGATCACCATGAAGGAATGCAGTCTTCACATCCATCTGATGTAACAACAAATTTTCTGCAGCAACTAACCCCAACACCAACCGAATAGTAGTTAGTTTCACAACTGGAGAGAATATGTCGGTATAATCAATACCATAGCGCTGCTCAAACCCCTTCACAACCAGCCTAGCTTTTTAGCGTTTGCTACCATCTGCCTCCTTCTTGATGCGGTAGACCCACTTGCAGTGCAAAGCCTTCTTTCCTCTCGGTAGTTCAACTAACCTCCAAGTATCATTGGATGTGATAGATGCCATCTCATCATCCATTGCAAGTGTCCACTTGCCCTTGTCATCAACCCGAATTGCCTCTGCATAGGACTCCGGTTCACCACCGTCAGTAAGCAACAAATAGAAATTAGAAGGTGAATACCTATTTGGTGCTCTTCAGTTCCTAGCAGGCCGCTGCCTTGGTAGAGTTGATGGATCCTCATCACTGCTCATCTCTTCATTCTGATCCTGCTGGCTCCCACCCGAATTAGAGATATCCAGCTCTATGATCTTCGGACTTTCTTGCTCAGAATCATATGCGCTCAATCTGTCCTTGTACAAAACCTGCTCGTTGAACACCACATCTGTGACACCGCACCCGAACGTCCTTGAAAACTTGATTTTAAAATTCAAAGTTTATGTATTGGATTTCTGATTCCCAAACGATTGTAAAACGATTAATGTTTTACGTAATTAATGATCGATTATTGTACTGTTCGAACTCGTATATAAGTATCGGGCCTTATTAATAAATAAAAGAGCCTAACATTATCTAAATATTAATACATAACGTTTCAAGACAAGTTGAGGAAGGGCGGGCGGCCCAGATATTATTTTGGGCTCAACCCGCTAGAATAGCAAGTATTCGACAATGGCGTCGTAGGCCCACTCGGGGGCGACCCACACGGCTTGTAGTCTAATAATATGAATGGCAAATGTCAAAATAAGTGATAGGATGATTTGAGAAGAATACAAATGCCTATAACCCCATCTTTGGCATTATTGAGCTAAATAATGGGAGTAGGGTTTTTCTTCTATAATATTCATCATGTAAATTATTGGGATGATCATACACATATTGGAGATCAATAATATGATGTAGAGAGTTGACTTGTTCCAAATAAATTAGAATGAGTACAAAGAGACATCTTATGACAAAGAGATCAAAAGTGAGACCCACCCATGTCTAAAAACATCTCATGGAGACCATACCAATTCATTTCACTCCACACAACTTATCCACCCTTATTGAAGGGTCTTGGACACTCCCTTAAGCCCCTCATTCGAACTCCCAAGGATAAGGGAGAAAGAGAGAGCCACACAACCAAGAAAGCAAGAGGAAGGGGAAGCTGCCGCAGGTTCGTTTTCCAGTGCGTAAGGTTACTTGTTTGCTTCATATCTCGAGTTATACACATCCAAATAAGGCGTGCGAGATACCCACAGAAAGCTCTCAAGACGAGGAATCCGTGAAGGTCTGGTTTGCATCAATCGGAGTAGTGGAAGGCTTTCAAATCGTCCGAGCAAAACACAACCTCGCGGAATACGTTTTTGTATTCAAAGTAAGTTTGAATCCAAAACCTTCCTCTCTATTGTCTAAACCATATAAATGATTGAAGAACTATTATACACTGATTGAAGTGTATAAAATGTTATTATAAAGTGACTTTAATTGTTGGAAAAGTTAGATACTAATCTAGACAAAACCTTGAAAGGTTAGGGAACGATTTCGTCGGGAAACACCCGTTCTAGGGACTGTTTTTGTGTCTTCGGTTAGGAGTTGAACTAGCACTTTGAAGAGGCTGTTTAACACTCAATTCCAAGCAAGGAATCAGTCCTCAATCTTTCTTGGCCGAGGCTTTGGTCATTGGATCGAGAAGGAAAGTTTTAAAGCTCATTTGAGGTGAGGATGACCGACTATATTGTTTATAATCTTTGGGTTAATTTCATAAGATTACCTAAAGTAATTAAATGTGATTTTCATAGGTTATTAATGATTAGTAATGCCTAAATGGAAATATTATTGTTTGTGAATAGAAGATGCATAACATACAAGTTTACGAGAAAATTGTGTATGATGATGCGTTACAAATATGATGGTATAATGATTGTACAAACCATGAATTTATGTGATAAAATATACTTTTACTTCATGTATAGAAATCATGAATGGATAAAAGTGATATTTTTACATTGAGATTAAATCATACACGGAGTGGAAAATCCGTAGGAATGAGCCTTATAACAATGAATTAAAGATCTTGGTTGTTTAAAGACTAATGGATTAGTATTGAATTCACTAGTCGGGAATGTTAGTGTAAAAAGTGATAGAACAAATCCTAAGGGCTTGGATTGTGAAGGATGCACCTTAAGTAATCTTATGAGATGTCTTAAGGTAGGAATGGGTAACCGCTAAATTACATTAGGAGTAGGCCTCATAGGCTACTCAAGATAGAGAAAACCTAGGCATAGAATTTGCTTAGTGAGTAGTATCGCGACTAGAGGAAGCCTCTAGCACGATGAGGAATGACTGGAGGAAGCCTCCAGCATTCGTGTAGGACGACTAGAGGAAGCCTCTAGCGTAGTGTAAGATGACTAGAGGAAGCCTCTAGCATAATGTAATGTGACTGGAGGAAGCCTCCAGCACAAAGTATGTAAGGTGATTAGAGGAAGCCTCTAACACCGAATGTAGTGACTAGAGTCAGCCTCTAGCACGACAAAACATGACTAGAGGAAGCCTCTAGCATGGTAAACTGATATAGATGGGTGTGGCTTGAAGTCACGGGGGAAAGGTTAAATGCCTTCAAAGTAAACATGAGCCTTCGGCCGATTACTTGACTTTATATATAAAGTAAGTATATTTGTAAAGAGGGTAACCACGAGTTATGACCTATATTGTAATATCACCCTATTTGAGGGTCTTGGAAATTGAAACGTTGATTATACTTAGTATAGTTGTCATTGTACTTGTCAAATGCTTCCAAGTACTGACCTCCCCTTCACGGGGGAGGCCACCTCACAGTTTCAGGTAGGACTTGAAGGTTGCTACCACGCCCGTTGTTTCGGGAAGATCAAAGGAGGAGGACGTGGTTCGTGCTTCTTCCGTTTCTGTTTTAAACAATTTCAATAATGCTCATGGAAATTATTTTGAATACTATTTGGGGGCTTGTATGCCCATGTTTGCCACGTGTGGCTTGAATACGTGTATTAATGTTTCCGCTGCTTTAAAGGAATATTTTACATTATGTTTGTTTATGGATGTACTATGTGTGAATGGTATTCAAGACGCCTAGTATAGTATGGATGAGTTGGACTGCGGTTGACTATTCGTACTGTACGGCGGGTTGTTGACGTGTCCGGTAGGTCCGGGGCGTGACAATTTAATTGGTATCAGAGCCTTAGTCCGTAAACTTCATAATGAAGCTTCAAAATCTCTTTTTGAAAAACGAATTTGAAAACCATGAGCATAAAAGTTTTGTACTTATAGAACTTTTGGTACTTGAGTTGCAAAGTCTCTAATTGTTAAGATGGTACCCTTAACAATTGGTATGACGGTGATTTGAGCCGAAAGGTGTCTTTAAGTACCTATCCGTCACTTGACACTTGATACGAGCCTAATGGCTCATTCTAAACTTCTTTCAGAAATGGAACGCACCGGTAGAGTGACTCGACGGAACCCGACTGGCCAGGTGCTGGGAGGATCCCAACGTGGCAGTCAGGGGGGATCAAGAGAGTCTGGGGGACAGGGCCGAGCAAGCCACTCGCTGACCGTGAGTGACGGTCACGTGGAAACAATAGATGAGCACTATGAGTCCGAGGAGGATTCAACTTACCAACCGGGAACTGAGCCGGTTGACACCCCATATGATGGGGAACACGATGATGCTAGTGATGAGAGTGATGATAATGACGCTCTTGAACGGATTGAGGAATTGCTCCGGCAATACCAACAAGATCGCCAAAGGCGCCGGGCAAGGCGTGCTTTGGAAGGGGCTTCGAGGAGAGGAAGCCGCGCGACTCCTAGGGAGAGCATTGAACTCCGAGGAGGTCGAGGTGCCGAGGTTCCTATCATAAGGATCTCAAAGTACCTAAAGGAGGCAAGAGACTTGGGATGTAAACCGTTTGATGGAACGGGAGACATCTCCGTGGCGGCCGAGTGGATCAAGAGATTCAATGAAGCGGCCCTTGATATGCAGCTGCCACCCCATATGAAGATGAGAGTGGCAACAAGATTGCTAGAAGGAATGGCGTCCACGTGGTGGGACGGTGTCAAAGGGAAGTACGGTGAGGCGGTCACTTGGGAGAACTTCAGGCAAGAATTCTTTAGCCAATACTACTCCGACTTCGAGGTGAACTTGAAGAGGAGGGAGTACACGAATTTGACCCAAGGAGGGGAATGCACGGTGAAGGAACTTGAACACAAGTTCAGAAAGCTTGCTGAGTTCATACCGGAGTACATTTGTGATGAAAATCGGATGGTGAACCATTTCTGGGATGCCTTGGACCTTGACATACGTGAGAGGGCAACACAATTGCCTAATATGACATTTAGTCAAGTGGTGGAACAAGGTTTAAAGGGAGAGAAGGAGTGGGAAGAGAGGAAGCGAAGAAATGCCGAGGAGGCAAAGAAAAGAAAATGGGAGAACCATGGCCCCCAAGGTTCAAACAAGAAGATGAATCACGGGGGAGGAGGATCCTTCAGGGCACCCGCACCACCATCAAGGGGGAATCCCAACATGGGTGGGCAAAACTCGGGGTTACAAGCCTCGACGAAGCCTAAGTGCAGGAATTGCAAGAGAAATCACGAGGGCAAATGTCGTGATCCCCCACGGTGCTACCAATGCGGAGATACGGGGCACATAAGGCCTAATTGCCCTCAACTTGGTGGGAACCGGTCATCAGGACCAAACGTGGCAACCACGGTGAGTAGAAACCGGGGTGGGGCACCCAATGCAAGCACGAACCACGGCGGGGCAAGTACAAGCAACGCACCCTCCGTGAACCAAGGAAGGACTCAAGCGAGAGTGTACGCAATGACCGAGGTCGATGCTCGGGCTAATCCCGACTCCGTCGCAGGTAATACACTTATTCTGGTCATTTCTAGGCTTACTTTGATCATATACGTCGTTGGGATTGAGTACGGGCCACCCCGGGGTCAAACCGGGTGAGTTAGGCCTAATCGGGCTGGAAACAGCCACTGCTGGCCAGGCACGCCCGCAGGCACGCCGTGCCTGGCATCGTGCCTGGAAGGCAGTGGCACCCGAAGAAAAGTAGAAAAAAAAAAAAAAAAAATTTTGGGCCAGGCACGGCCGCAGGCACGCCGTGCCTGGCGTCGTGCCTGGAAGGCAGTGGCGCCCCGAAGAAAATTTGGCCAGGCACGGCCGCAGGCACGCCGTGCCTGGCACCGTGCCTGGGAGGCAGTGGCTGGCAGGGAGAATCCTGTGCACGCACGGACGTGCGTGCCACCCAGGCACGCCGTGCGTGGACCCCCGGCAACCGAAAACTCATTTTTTCGCTCCGTTCTTCTACGTTTGAACCCCCGATTGATTCCAAACATTAGTATGAACCTAATAACCTCCTAATTATGTGTAAAAACATTAGAAAAGGTATCCCACATGGTGTATAAATGTAGGAACATTAAAGATCAATGGTAGGTATGTGAGGATCCTCATCGATACCGGGGCACAACGCTCATTTGTGAGTGAGGCGTTCGCCGAGGGCCATGACGTGCCATTGACACCTATGATGCAAACGTTGCTAGTCTCCACACTGTTAGGAGACGATGTGGAGAGAAATCATTACTATCCATCATGTGAGGTGGAAGTGACGGGTCAACCCTTGACGTGTGATTTCGTACCGCTGAGTAGGATGGAGTTCGATGCAATCCTAGGGATGGATTGGCTAGAAAAGCATCATGCTAGGGTAGATTGCTACACAAAGGTCTTGGGACTCGAAGGCAATGATGGGGATACCCTACGCTTCGAGGGGGACCGAGGCAAATCAAACAGCTGTATCATATCCGCTGCGAGGGCGAGAAGTATGATGAGAAAGGGATGCCACACTTATCTAGCATACGTGGTTGACAAGACCAAGGAGGAAACGAACATCGACGACGTGAGGGTGGTTTGTAAGTACCCGAATGTCTTCCCAAAGGGCCTGCCGGGGCTTCCACCTGATAGGGAGATTGAATTTGTGATCAAGGTCGAGCCCGACACCAAACCAATCTCCATACCGCAATACCGTATGGCACCCGCTGAACTTAACGAGTTGAAAACCCAATTGCAAGAGCTTTTGGATAATGGCTTCATTAGACCAAGCCACTCCCCGTGGGGAGCACCGATTCTTTTTGTGAAAAAGAAAGATGGGACACTTCGAATGTGCATTGACTATCGTCAACTCAACAAGGTCACAATCAAGAATAGGTATCCTTTGCCTAGGATCGATGACTTGTTTGATCAACTACGAGGAGCAACTGTGTTTTCAAAGATTGACTTGAGGTCAGGGTACCATCAATCGAAGGTTAAGGAAGATGACATACCAAAGAGTGCTTTCCGCACAAGGTATGGGCATTTTGAGTTCCTTGTTATGTCGTTTGGGTTAACAAACGCCCCAGCAGCATTCATGAACTTGATGAACCGAGTATTCCATAAATACTTGGATCGATTCGTGATTGTGTTCATAGATGACATTTTGATTTACTCAAAGAGTAAGGAAGAGCATGAAGAGCACTTGATACTCGTTCTTGAGACGCTACGGGAGAAGCAACTTTATGCCAAATTTTCTAAAGGTGAATTTTGGCTAAAGGAAATTGGCTTTCTCGGGCATGTGGTTTCGGGATCGGGAATTGCTGTTGATAATACGAAGATAGGGGCCATTACCGAATGGGAGAGACCAAAGAACGTCAAGGAAATTCGTGGTTTCCTTGGGTTAGCAGGCTACTACAGGAAGTTCGTGTAGAAATTCCCCGTTTTGGCATCACCATTGACAAAGCTCACTCGTAAAGGAGCCAAGTTTGTATGGGATGACAAATGTGAGAAAGGGTTCATTGAACTAAAGAAAAGATTGATCGAGGCACCGGTACTTGCATTACCCAAACAGGGTATGGGGTACGATGTCTATAGTGACGCGAACATCCAAGGGCTTGGATGGGTGTTGATGCAAGAGGGGAGGGTAAATGCCTATGCTTCACGAGAGTTGAAGAAGCATGAGGTGGATTACCCTACCCATGATCTAGAGCTGGGAGCAGTGGTGTTTGCACTGAAAATTTGGAGACATTGTCTCTACGGAGAGACATGTCACATATATACTGATCATAAGAGCTTGAAGTACGTGTTTACTCAGAAGGAGTTAAAACATGAGACAGAGAGGGTGGATGGAGTTGATAAAGGACTACCATCTAGTTATTGAGTACCATCCAGGTAAGGCAAACGTTGTAGCAGATGCCCTCAGTCGGAAGAGTTGTCTGGGGCATTGTCGACTAGTTTGAGGGCATGGAGGGGAACTACGCTGTGCAACCAATCAAGGTCACCAATAGAAAAGTGAAGAAACTGAGGAGCAAAGAGGTCCCAAATGGTTAAAGTACTTTGGAAGAGCGATCAGGTCGAAGGGGAGACATGGGAAACAGAGGCTTTGATGAGGAAGCAGTATGCTTTCCTATTCGAGTAGAGCTGTGAATTTCGGGGACGAAATTCCTGTTAAGGGGGGGTGAACTTGTGACACCGCACCCGAACGTCCTTGAAAACTTGATTTTAAAATTCAAAGTTTATGTATTGGATTTCTGATTCCCAAACGATTGTAAAACGATTAATGTTTTACGTAATTAATGATCGATTATTGTACTGTTCGAACTCGTATATAAGTATCGGGCCTTATTAATAAATAAAAGAGCCTAACATTATCTAAATATTAATACATAACGTTTCAAGACAAGTTGAGGAAGGGCGGGCGGCCCAGATATTATTTTGGGCTCAACCCGCTAGAATAGCAAGTATTCGACAATGGCGTCGTAGGCCCACTCGGGGGCGACCCACACGGCTTGTAGTCTAATAATATGAATGGCAAATGTCAAAATAAGTGATAGGATGATTTGAGAAGAATACAAATGCCTATAACCCCATCTTTGGCATTATTGAGCTAAATAATGGGAGTAGGGTTTTTCTTCTATAATATTCATCATGTAAATTATTGGGATGATCATACACATATTGGAGATCAATAATATGATGTAGAGAGTTGACTTGTTCCAAATAAATTAGAATGAGTACAAAGAGACATCTTATGACAAAGAGATCAAAAGTGAGACCCACCCATGTCTAAAAACATCTCATGGAGACCATACCAATTCATTTCACTCCACACAACTTATCCACCCTTATTGAAGGGTCTTGGACACTCCCTTAAGCCCCTCATTCGAACTCCCAAGGATAAGGGAGAAAGAGAGAGCCACACAACCAAGAAAGCAAGAGGAAGGGGAAGCTGCCGCAGGTTCGTTTTCCAGTGCGTAAGGTTACTTGTTTGCTTCATATCTCGAGTTATACACATCCAAATAAGGCGTGCGAGATACCCACAGAAAGCTCTCAAGACGAGGAATCCGTGAAGGTCTGGTTTGCATCAATCGGAGTAGTGGAAGGCTTTCAAATCGTCCGAGCAAAACACAACCTCGCGGAATACGTTTTTGTATTCAAAGTAAGTTTGAATCCAAAACCTTCCTCTCTATTGTCTAAACCATATAAATGATTGAAGAACTATTATACACTGATTGAAGTGTATAAAATGTTATTATAAAGTGACTTTAATTGTTGGAAAAGTTAGATACTAATCTAGACAAAACCTTGAAAGGTTAGGGAACGATTTCGTCGGGAAACACCCGTTCTAGGGACTGTTTTTGTGTCTTCGGTTAGGAGTTGAACTAGCACTTTGAAGAGGCTGTTTAACACTCAATTCCAAGCAAGGAATCAGTCCTCAATCTTTCTTGGCCGAGGCTTTGGTCATTGGATCGAGAAGGAAAGTTTTAAAGCTCATTTGAGGTGAGGATGACCGACTATATTGTTTATAATCTTTGGGTTAATTTCATAAGATTACCTAAAGTAATTAAATGTGATTTTCATAGGTTATTAATGATTAGTAATGCCTAAATGGAAATATTATTGTTTGTGAATAGAAGATGCATAACATACAAGTTTACGAGAAAATTGTGTATGATGATGCGTTACAAATATGATGGTATAATGATTGTACAAACCATGAATTTATGTGATAAAATATACTTTTACTTCATGTATAGAAATCATGAATGGATAAAAGTGATATTTTTACATTGAGATTAAATCATACACGGAGTGGAAAATCCGTAGGAATGAGCCTTATAACAATGAATTAAAGATCTTGGTTGTTTAAAGACTAATGGATTAGTATTGAATTCACTAGTCGGGAATGTTAGTGTAAAAAGTGATAGAACAAATCCTAAGGGCTTGGATTGTGAAGGATGCACCTTAAGTAATCTTATGAGATGTCTTAAGGTAGGAATGGGTAACCGCTAAATTACATTAGGAGTAGGCCTCATAGGCTACTCAAGATAGAGAAAACCTAGGCATAGAATTTGCTTAGTGAGTAGTATCGCGACTAGAGGAAGCCTCTAGCACGATGAGGAATGACTGGAGGAAGCCTCCAGCATTCGTGTAGGACGACTAGAGGAAGCCTCTAGCGTAGTGTAAGATGACTAGAGGAAGCCTCTAGCATAATGTAATGTGACTGGAGGAAGCCTCCAGCACAAAGTATGTAAGGTGATTAGAGGAAGCCTCTAACACCGAATGTAGTGACTAGAGTCAGCCTCTAGCACGACAAAACATGACTAGAGGAAGCCTCTAGCATGGTAAACTGATATAGATGGGTGTGGCTTGAAGTCACGGGGGAAAGGTTAAATGCCTTCAAAGTAAACATGAGCCTTCGGCCGATTACTTGACTTTATATATAAAGTAAGTATATTTGTAAAGAGGGTAACCACGAGTTATGACCTATATTGTAATATCACCCTATTTGAGGGTCTTGGAAATTGAAACGTTGATTATACTTAGTATAGTTGTCATTGTACTTGTCAAATGCTTCCAAGTACTGACCTCCCCTTCACGGGGGAGGCCACCTCACAGTTTCAGGTAGGACTTGAAGGTTGCTACCACGCCCGTTGTTTCGGGAAGATCAAAGGAGGAGGACGTGGTTCGTGCTTCTTCCGTTTCTGTTTTAAACAATTTCAATAATGCTCATGGAAATTATTTTGAATACTATTTGGGGGCTTGTATGCCCATGTTTGCCACGTGTGGCTTGAATACGTGTATTAATGTTTCCGCTGCTTTAAAGGAATATTTTACATTATGTTTGTTTATGGATGTACTATGTGTGAATGGTATTCAAGACGCCTAGTATAGTATGGATGAGTTGGACTGCGGTTGACTATTCGTACTGTACGGCGGGTTGTTGACGTGTCCGGTAGGTCCGGGGCGTGACAACATCTCCACTACGAATAATCTTCCTATTCTGCTCATCCCAGAATCTGTATCCATAGTCATCACCACCATATCCAACGAACGTACACTTCACAGATTTTGCGTCTAACTTGCTTCGGTCAACGGAACTGATATGAACATAAGCAACACAACCAAATATGCGGAGATAGGACAGATTTACCTCTTTACCCGTCCACCTTTCTTCAAGAATGCCATTCTCTAACGAGATCGTTGGACTTCTGTTGATGAGAAAAGCCGTGGTGTTCACTGCATCCACCCAAAACATCTTCGGTAAGCTACTCTTCAACCTCATGCATCTAGCCCGCTCATTCAGTGTTCTGTTCATGCGTTTAGCAACGCCATTATGCTGCGGAGTCCCCTTAGTTGTCTTCTCCATACGAACCCCATTCTCAGCACAAAAATTCTTGAACTCATGCAGTTCATACTCAGCCCCATTATCTGACCGAAGGCACTTCAACTTCAGACCTGACTCTGTCTCAACACGAGCTTTCCACCTCCTGAAAGCATCAAAGGCATCTGATTTATTTTTGAGAAAATAAACCCACACCTTTCTTGTGGCATCATCAATAAAGGTCATGTAGTAGGCGGATCCTCCCAAGGATGTAACTTCTGCAGGTCCCCAAAGGTCGGTGTGAACTAGTTCCAGCTTCTCCGGTTTGATAGCTCGTCTTCCCTTTGAGAAACTGACACGTTTTTGTTTCCCGAATATGCAGTCCTATCATAAGCAAACCTCAACAGTCTTCAGGCTGGGCAGTCTGCCCTTCAAGCACAGCTCCTTCATCCCCCTTTCGCTCATGTGACCGAGCCGACAGTGCCACAAATTCACATCGTTTGTTGCAGCGGCAACAACATCGATGCAGTCCTTTGAGTTCGTGGTCATGTACAACGTACCCTCCTTCTTCCCCTTAGCAACCAGCAAGGCTCCCTTGGTGACCTTCCAATTTCTGCTGCCGAATGTAACTGCATAACCTTCCTCATCCAGCTGCCCAATTGAAAGAAGATTCCTTCTCAAACCAGGAATGTGTCGGACACCATTTAGTTTCAGGATGCATCCGTTCGGAGCCTTCACGTGGACTGTCCCCTTCCCGACAATTTTAAGAGGCTCATCATCAGCAAGATACACCTCTCCAAAATTGTCGGGAGTATACTGTTCCATCACTTCAGAGTTACCACATGAATGGAACGAGGCTCCAGAATCCAGAACCCCTGACTCCAACGGACTGCTCACGCTCAGAATCAGGAGATTATCACCCGATGATTCTGCCGCTGCATTGGCAGATGTCTTCTCCTTCTGATCCTTGATCTGCTCCTTGCACTGGCTCTTGAAGTGTTCGTACTCCTCACAATTCCAGCACTTGATCTGACTTCTGTCCTTCTTGCCCTTGCTGTTTGACTTGGATTTGGATCTTGATCTATCCCGATTTGACTTTGACTTTGACTTCGTTCTGCCCTGGTTCTCTGTACTCAACGCCGATCCAGAAGCCAAACCTGATTCCTTCCTGCGAATTTCTTCGCTGACCACCAGATTTCTGACTTCATCGAATTTAAGTTTCTCCTTCCCTACCGAAGCGCTGACTGCAGTCACCGTTCCGTTCCAGCTTTCCGGGAGAGAAGACAGCAGAATTAGGGCATGAATTTCGTCGTCGAACTTGATCTCAACCGCGCTCAATTATGTGGTGATTAAATTGAACTCTTTGAGATGCTCCACAACTCCCGTGGTTTCTGACATCTTAAGGTTAAAAAGACGCCTCATGAGATGTACCTTGTTCGCAACAGAAGGTTTCTCATACATATCCGTTAATATTTGCAACATCTCCGTCGTCGTTTTTGCTTTGACGGTATGTAGGGCGATGTTTCTAGACAGCGACAATCGCACCACGCTCATCGCTTTCCTGTCCAGCAACTTCCAATCGCTCTCCTTCATGTCTTCCGGCTTATCCTCCAGAGGTTGATACAGATCTTTACCGTACAGGTAATCTTCGATCTGCAGCTTCCAGAAGCCGAAATCAGTCCCATCAAACTGCATCAACGGTGTCTTCAAATCTGCCATCGTGTTGAACTCTCCCTTCGAACCTAGGGCTCTTGATACCAGTTCTTAGGAATTTAACTCACAAACACGAAGAACAATAACGAAGAACACGCAAAATTTGGTAACCCAGTTCGCCACAGAGGACTACGTCTGGGGGCGCTACCAAGCCAGGATTGTTATTAATATTTTCTAGATCTACACACAATGATTACAAGGGAGAGAGCTTGTATTTATAGAGAACTAAATCCTAACCCCAAGGCAACTAGGATGCGTTTCCCAAAATAAATTAAGAAACGTGTTTCCAAAAATAAATTAAGAAACAGTCTCTAACACCTTACATCCTTTTGCTCCCTTATCTCTTTGGGGTTCGCATGGGGTGTAGGGGGAGTGTATAGGAGACCTTAATCATGCTAAGAGAGCATGTGGCTCACAAAAAGAAATGGTAGGATGTTGGATTGCAATCAAACAAGTGGTGGATCTCATCTTTTATTTCTTTTTGTAATGTTGTGACTCTTAAGTCAATGTGTCCGCCCCATAGGGTCATCTCACCCATTTTTCTTTGTTTTGCAGGTACCAAGTTCGTGTGGAATGGTTCCCAATTGATCCCATTCAATTTGGGGTCCAAAATATCTACTAACACTTCCAAAAATGGGAAAATGGGTCCTATTGTTCTATCTTTTGCTAAAAGATGTCTTTTTGTACTCATCCTAATTTATTTAGAACAAGTCAACTTCCTACATCACATTATTGATCTCCAATATGTGTAGGCTCATCTCAATAATTTACATGATGGATATTATTGAAGGAAAAATCATACTCTCATTATTTAGCTCAATAATGTCAAAGATGGGACCATATGCATTTGTATTCTTCTCAAATCATTCTATCACTTATTTTGACATTTGTCATTCATATTATTGGACTAATAGCCGTGTGGGTCTCCCCCGAGTGGGTCTAGGACGCCATTCTCGAATACTTGCTAGTTTTAGCAGGTTGGGCCCAAAATAATGTCTGAGTTGCCCGACCTTCTTCAACTTGTCTTGAAAGGTTAAGTAACATTATTTAGGTAATGTTGGGCTCTTATGTTCATTAATAAGGCCCAAATAAGTATTTGCAAAACCCGACACTAATATACGAGTTTGAACAACACAACATTCAATCATGCACTACGTAAAACATAAATTGTTTTACAATTGTTTGGTAAACCGTAAATTCAATACATAGCTTTGAATTTTAAATTGAATTTTTTTCAGGGACGTTCGGGTGCGGTGTCACATGGTACCACCCAGCTTCTAAAAAAACTGATTCTGGGAGTAAATTGGAGCACCAGAAGTGCTTCTGGAATTTCACCCAAACACTTCAGCTTCTGCTTTTGCTTCTGCTCCTTGAAGGAGCAGAATTAGTTTTGAGAATAAGATCCATACACCCCTTTAATGTGAAGGGAGGCTTTAATCTCTTTCTTTATATCAATGATTCCTTATATCAAGGAAATGCTATGATGGGAGGTATAGGTACACTTGGGGAAGAAAATTCTTCTTTGTTGCTCTCTTCTTGCTTTCCATGTTCACTTGTTACCCTTCGGCGGGCTTCCTTCCTTGCCTCTCACCGCCTTCTTTCCTTTTTCTCCATTCTTCATTAACTATTGATTTCCTATTATTATCTATGTGAATAATGAAAATAAGAATATGAATACGATTACAACATACATTATTGTATATACCAACAACGACCGTAATAATCAAAATAAAAATAATATTTATTGATACTGAAATATACAAAATAATGACATTAATGATACATACTTATATTATAAAAAAGAATGAGATCAAATTAAAGATCCATATAACATCAGATAATTAAAATTTATATCACATTAGATCAAAATAAGAAAGACTCGTATCAACAACATTCATATTAGGTGAACTGTGTAGCTTCTAGATTAGCTAAATGTTACTTTCTTTATAAGTTGACCAGACCAATTGAGATTTGAACTTCCCAATCAATGTTCTAAAAGGCGCCAGGCGTTAGCAGCCCGGAGCCTAGCACCTAGGCGGCTAGGCGGGTGCCTAGGCGGGGACGAGTCGGAAACGTAAAAATTATAGTTTTAACAATATTTTTACATACATATGATTAGTAAAGGTGTGTTCTGGCGTGTTTAAAAAATATATATACACATTAACATGCATGAATGATAGAGTTGTCACATTTAATAATATATTATTCCTACTCAATTAACTTCATTATGTAGTAAATATTAGTTATTTTTTTTTAAAATCCCGGAGCAAACCACACTAGGTGGGGGAGTGTCAGGGAACACATCCCGAATTTATTAATAAAAAGTTAAATGAAAGAGATAAAATAAAACATACAAGAAAATTAAACAAAATTAGCAGTTGAAATTTTGAGTTGGAATTCCAAGACAAGCTGAGATATTCCTATTATATCTGTTCCTGTTATATCTGTTGTGAAACTTGATTGCCTTCTGAATATAGGGTTGGTAAGTTTTTGCCTCCGGGCGGGAAGATTTATAACGCTTGAGAGCTGCATCCAATTTGTGTGGTGAGTCAAGCCTCGGGTCCACTGGGTATAAGTAATCTGATTCATTTTGAGGTTTTCTTGATTGGCTTCTATTGACCATTGGGTGTGAAGTCCATCCCACATGGTAGTATTGTTGAGTGTCTTGTTGGTCTTCGTCTAGGACATTGGCTGGACGCTTGTGTGTGTTTTTTCTTCTAGTAACCTCCGTAAAGCCTTCTAGATATTCCTCCTCTTCAAGGGATTGAGGATGACCTGGGATATCCAAGCTTTCATCAGCGGCAGTGATAGCCGTTATATTTACTTATGTTTAACATAAGTATTTATAAGTATTTGTTGAAGAAAAGGAGAGAAAGAGGGCAAATAACTTCAGAATACGAGCTAGAGCAATAATCATTGCGATGAACGACTTTTCGGACCAAAAGGATGACGTTCCGCCCATAAATTGAGTATAACTTATTGTAGAGAACTCGAAATCACTCGATTCGAATTTCATGTGAATGTTAACTCAATAAGGTACAAATGTTATGAAGACGTCATAGCCAAAATATGAAAGGAACAAGACCCCATCAACCAATAAAGTCAGATGTTGCTGGTGGGATTTCAGGATGCATACCTCTCAGTGTTTTATCCATATCTTTTGATTGGATGAATAAAATCACGTCATTCAAGTTTTGGTGGATAGAAGACTTCATTATCTACAAATTTGGTGAAGGAATCATGTCTAAATTCGTAACGGAACATCCCCAAAATCCCAGGACTAAACCGGCACCGGAATTTGCACCAAACCCGCGCTGGTTTGTTAATTTTCGCATGGCACAAACCAGTAGCTTACCCGGCGCCGGGTAGGCCTTATAACCGGCGCCGGGTATGTCAAAATTTCCAGTTTTTCCTGCACTCAACGAAGAACCGGTGCCGGGTAGGCCTGAAACCGGCACCGGATAGGTCCGATTCTGCACAAAACAGTCTAACATGCAAGAGGATTTTTTATGGGAAAACTTCATCTTCCTCAAGTGTGATCAAATATTGCTTCCATACCTTATTGTTGGGCTCAAATAGACTAAAAGATGCCATTCTTTAGCCTATATAAAGCCCTCAATTCATCATTCAAACACATTTCATTCCATAGATTAATTCCTAGCTTTTATATTTTTGTTCTTGGTATTTTCTTCAAGTTCTTGAGGAGGAAACTTCAACCTCCGAAATCATTGGTGTTTAGGTATTATTTCCTTTGTAATTTCATGTTCCATTACATTTTCATATTGTATTGTGATTAATATGAGCATTAGAGGCTAAATTCTTAGCTAAGGCTAGGGATGAACTTCTATGCCCATTAGGTGTTTGATAAAAGTTCTAAACCAATAAATTGTGATTTATCCTTTATATTTTGATTGTTTATGACTATGGTGTACAACATAGAAGTATGTTAAATTTAGTTTATACTTGCAATTAACGTTGAAGTCTAAACTATGAATACTAAAGGATAAACATATATACTACCGAGAATAGAAATATATCTAGTATTATATGATACGGGTGTGATGTCTTGATATTCAACGGGGTTTTCGGTAGATGAATGTAAGCCGTAACGGGACTTACACGTAACGAAAACCACGCTCTCGTTGCCTTAACCGGAGTTGAGAATATATTAGCGACATCATATTCATAATTATTGGCAAAGAACTAATATTCAACTCTATTAAAGCATTTAAGTGATTCCCGAAGCCTTAGCTGTTATTATCATTCATCTTAAACCCGAATTAATTAAAGTTATTTCCTTGAATTAAAAGTGAACAGCCAAAAATATAAAACACAAATCAAAATCCCTGCAATTTACTCATTTATTTATTTAAAAGTCATCTACTCTCGGACTAAATTAAACAACGTTTCCCTGTGGATTCGACCCGGCATTTTACCGGAATTTATTACTATATCGGCACTTGTACACTTGCAAGTTCAGCCCGGTCAGGCAGCAACTATCGGAGCCAAATCCTTAGCATATTGTTGATTGTTTCTTTTGTTTTTTACTTATGTAAAGCCTTCAAGGAGTTCCTCTTCGCTATGACCTGAAACAAAAGAAGTTAAAACTTGGGTGCCCTCAGAGAAAATTTCATCACTGGATAGTATATGGGCCGGTGTAGTATCAGTTGTAGTAACTATTATCTCACTCGAAGGATCAGAGTGTTGCTCATCATTTCCAGGTTGTGCCTCACTACAGTCATTGGCAGAATCACAGAGTGCCAAATGATTAACATATTCCTCGGTTACCGCCACGTTAAGGGTAGCCACCGGGGGTTCATTATTATCTAGAGCAAAGGGTCCTTGTAAAGCAGTGGTATCATCAAGAAAAAGTAGTGATATCATTAAAGATCAGTGTAGTATCTGAGTTACAAACTGCCATGGCAGTTTTTGTCGCATCAGGGGCTGCAATATCTGTTAAGCTAACATTTTTCAAAAAACCAATATCATCATGTTGAGGGACTTTGGTTGTAACAGATGCAATCATAACAAGAGATGCAGTTTCCTCAACACAAGCTACCAGGGAAGAAATCTTTACAAGATTATCAACACAAGAATTGGGACAGTCAGTCATAACAGGAGATTTGTCGTGATCAATATCGGTTAAGGGGGTGGGGGTTCCAGGGGAAGCATTCTCATGTAACGTTGGCAGCTTCTCTTTTGTAATCAGGGCAGCACTGGGAGTGACACAATCAGCTGGTTTAAATGCAACAGTTGGGGCAGAAGAAACCAAAGGGGCACTCAGGGGTTCAGATAAGACATTTGTGTCTGCAATGAGCGTTGCCTTAGTCCTAGAAACCTCTGCCAAATTTTGCATCACTGGTTTTGAGACCTGGTTACATCTTCTGGTTGTATGTCCAAAACGAGAACACACATAGCAAAAAATAGGCAAGTGTTCATACACCACAGTCTGAAAAAAAAACTGGATTCATCAAAACTCTAGCAGTAGAGGGGCGAGTAAAATTAGCAGTAGGAGCATCAATTCGTAGTGGTCTGCCCAGTAGCCCAACAATAGAGAAAATGGCTCTTACATCATGTAGATGAACTGGTAGCCCTACCAGGGATATCCAAACCGGACACAAAGGAGAGTCAAAGTCCACAAAGTATGAAGGCGTCCACCTAGTGACCTCCATCGTAGATCTGAAGAAGTCCTAGGTGTTTTTTAGCCAAAATTTCTGAAAATCCGAGTCAGAATGAAAATTAAACAGAAAACGATTCTTGTGAAGAAGCCCGACTGAGTAGGGTTGGGAAAACCCAATCGCCTCCATAGTTTCATAATTGAAGCGAGTGGAGGGCATTTCTGGGGGAAGGTCCCAACAAAAGCAAATCGATATTTAGAGGATAAAACCAGAACGTCGTCACCAGTGAAGGAAACAGCCGGGAAACCTTTGAATCTTCCGTGCGACTTCGCTGGGAGCCCCTGGAAGTCTACATTGGAGAAGAGGTGCGGTTGAGCATCCAAGAGATGGCCGGGAAGTATGTTCCTTACCGCCGCTACAAAGGATGGAGCTTTAGGTGCCGGCGCCGAGTCGTGCCTTTCCGCCGGCGGCATCGCTGCCGCTCAACCTTCGGGCGTGAGAACGGCACTACGGATGAGGAGCGATGGCAGAGCCTTCAAGCTCTATTCGTCTTGTTTTTATCTCTTGTGGTTGTAATCCCGTAAATATTAGTTATATTACTACCAATTGTACATTGAAATTCCAAGAGTAAAAAACAGAGTTGTGAGAATAATGAGAGAGAAGCTCCCACCTCTCACTAAAACTTCGGTGACCTTTTAACTTTTTCTGGCCATGTATGAAGATTATCAACCTCCACATACACGGCGTTCATTCACCCGTCATCATTTCGGCAATGACTTTAGACACAAAGAGCACATTCCCAATCCTTGGAAATGCGACAGGGATTATCACCTTCCAAATCCATGTCGTTCTCACCACTACGACACTGACCTGAGGCGCATCGATTACAGTCTCAACCCCATGAACTGTGACAGGTACTACCCTAAAGCACAACAGAGAACTGGACAGAGTATTGCAAATCCCAGAAATTGAAACCTCGACCAAATCTATGGTGTTATGAACAGAGTATTCCACATCCTAGAGCTCAATTTACTGGAATTAGAAAAAAAATCCAGGAGCTTCTACTTTCCAAGTTCCAACTATGCGCAAATCCACTCACAAACATATCTCATGGTGAAAGAGTATGGCACGCCCACATGATTCTATCCGCCCTCAGGCACACCCACATAGCCAGCCGACACATAGGGTTTGTCAGCACGCAACCCGCAACTACCAGACTGGAGATCCGGATAAAACATGGAGTATAGTCAAACAAAAAGGTCGGCGCTACAGTCAACGACACACTGATACTCAACGAAACAACTCAGAAATCCAGGGTAAATCTAATAGATTTCAATTATTAGTTCTTGAAAACGAGTATCCAATTTCGACCTACGCACCTGAAACTGAGAGCGCTAACCCCCCTCCCATTCAATTTTACGAAAATATGAAATTTGAAGAAGAAATCAATAGAAACTGTAGAAGAATCTTGAATGATCGGAACTCGAACGGTCGATTGCGCCTGAATGGGACAGATAACAAACATCAGGCGGAAATCAGTTTAGGCGTTGCTGGAATGTCTGCTGAAACCGCCGGTAATCAGTACAAAAATCTGGTGATACCAACGCCTTCAGCGTCACCAGAACACTTAGCTCGGAAGTCACGCTCTGACCCTCGATCAACAGAGAAGGAAGCACAGGTACACAGTACAAACCTTGTCATTGTGAATACGCCAAACACAGACTTCCCTCCCTTCACATGGGCTGACTTGATTAAATCCAAGAGCGACAAATCTACACATGGGCAGACGTACACTAATGACACGGCCGCTGCTCTTACAGCCACATGTCCAAAAGATAAGCTCACTCAAGGCAAGAAAAGCAAGGAAATTCGATCTCTCTCCGGGAAATTCCAAGCAGCATCTGAAATCACCAACGAATCTGAACATTTCCATTTTTCGGAGAAGAAGGGTTTGACACAATCAAACTACAGGCAGAATTAATTCACGGAAATCGAGATGATTTATCCAAATATGCAGACAAATTCAAATTCTTTGGAGAAAGGGTTTTGATTATATCAAAATTGGATCTACGCTCTTCAGATTTGCTGTCAGCAACGAAAAAATTGACATTTTCCAAATTAAAAAATGCTTGCTATTCAGGATTAATTTCAGCTCAGAGTTAGCGCCCCATATCTGCAGATTTATCAACCAAATCTCAAATTTCAATTCTAGATAGAGCAGGAGATTTGGTGAAATCACGGTCACCTCAGGTTTCAACAAAGCAGGCCGATACTTGAAAATTGTTAAAGAAAAAGGGATCTCTATTCTGTTCCACATGGGCGCAGAGTATTCCAACCTAAAAGCTTTCTTGGCAGTTTTTTCTAATATAGTGGGATTGACTACTTTGGTGCAGGAGGATCTCACACATTTGGAGCATGTGTCGGCAACTGACCCTGAAGAAATAACCATTTCCAAGCTAATTTTTAATTATGAAGTGCAGAGAGCATATGGCGAGAAGCAAGAGCTTCTCTCTTTTGAGAAACAACCACAAATTCCACTTATTCGGGCATATTCTGATACCTCGGACAGCTTTGACCATTCTGATGAGTCTTTCTTCTCAGACGATTTTCTAGGACATGCAACCGAGAGCGATCGTCGGCCTCCTATATCAAACCGGGAAGAAATTGGGAACTCCAAATTCAACAGAAGGATTTACCGTAAATCAAAGTTCGTCACCTTAGAAATCTGTCTGCCAACAGACAACCTGAACATACAAATCAAACTTTATAGGAAATCTCAGCAAAACAAAAGGCAACATGGCATGAAGACTAGATCGCAGTCTAGAGATTTTCGGGTCTAATTTGTGTCTTTTTTGCTCTGCATTCTTCTTCTCTGTACTTTTTTACTTTTATTTTGCTTCTTGCATTGTACTTTTATTGTTATGAATAAAATCTTCTTTTCCAAAACAAAAACAAAAGTTATATTACTACATCCGTCCCGCCAAGATTGTCCCATTTTACCTTTTCGCCCCGTCCCACTAAGATTGTCTCATACCAAATTTGGTAAAGTTTGTGTGGCTCTAAATCATTCTTCCTTTATTCTTACGGTATCAATTCAATATCAACCAGACAACCACATACACCATTTTTGATTAATTTGTGTGACACTCCCTCTTATCCCATTGTTAGTGGGACGGAGGGAGTATTAGATAATAATAACACTCAAGTTTTTATCGTAATCTGCACCTAATAACTTTCTTCATATGCGTTGTTAAAATTAAGGGTATAAACTATGAAGCACAGATACTTCACTTGGGTGCCGTGTCGGCGTATCGGAAACGTTCCCGTATCCGATACTCTAAGATACCCATACCGTACATTTCCGGGCCGTATCTACAATTTTTAAAAGTTCCCATTTTTTTGGTAATTATTTTAAAGTTTCGGATACTCGTATCCTGACGGATACCCGTATCAACTTTTTTAAAAAAAACTTCCAAAACAAAACTTTTTAAAAAGACACTCCAAATTTACATAATAAATTCTTAAAAAATGAAAAGCTAAAAATATTGTTTACCTTGTTTTTATGTGGTACACAACTAATTGACTTATTCCTAATTCACTCATTCTCCTATCCCTAATTCTAATTGTCCCTGGAAATTAATAGGTCCAACAGAAATATGTATTAGAACTTTTAAAATATTGTTTTCTATCTTCATTATTCTAGAACTTTGAGTACTTGCACTTTTAATTTCAAAAGTATGGTTGTTTGACTTATTTCTCATTTTAGATTAATGACTTATTGACTATATTTATATTTCAAGGTGCACTAATGCATATGAGATAAAATATGAACTTATTTCTAAGTATCTTGAAAATGTAAAGTGCTTCAATGCCATGAATGAGTAGACGTCAGAGGATTATATATGTCAATTTTTTTCAAAAAAAATATTTTTAATATTTATAAATACACTCATGTAACTTTTAATATTTATAAACACACCCCATTACTTTTAATATTTATAAATATGGCCACGTATCCGTATCCTACTTTTTTTTTTGTTTTGTCGTAACCCCGTACCCTTTTCCGCGTTTCCGCGTTTCCGCGTACCCGTATGGGTGCTACGTAGGGTATAAATATTTCTAAGAACTTAAAAAAAATGTTCGACGAATCTAGACGCCTAGGCGGCCGATTAAGCGCTCTTGACGGGCAACTAGCTTAGGCGCCTTAGGTGGCACACTAATTCACCTAGGTATCAAATCAATTAGTCGGAGCGCCTAGACTAAAATCGGGACGTCCGGCCACCGCCTAGCGCCTAGGCGGGGACTAGTCGGACACCTAGTGCGATTTTTAGAACAGTGTTCCCAACTATGATATTAGTTCATTAGTTTATAATTACATATAAATTTCCGAGAAAAGGTATGTGGAGCTTAGACAATTATGTCAAAGAATTCAAATGGCACTATGAACTCAAACATATCAATATAATTATGGTACTTAATTGCTTCATTTAATGGTTGGATACAAAAAATGCACCAATATAATTGGTTAAGGTGCCATTTATATTATGCACCAATACACACACACACACACACACAATATATCAACAATATTATTGCATTTGCATATACTCCGTAATAAATTAAATGCCTCCATATGAGCTCTGACATAAAACAAAACTAAACGGGATCAAGAGTACAACATAATACAAGTTATTATCATAGAGATGGAACATTCAAAACACAAAAAAAAAGATGTTTTGAGCTATGGATATAATTATAAATGTAGTAGTTATATTAATCAACAAGTTTTACCAATATCTCGCTCTATCAACTCCCGAACCTTTGACCAAGCACGCCTGGATAAGAGATTAGAAACCCATGCAGCAACATGAGGACGTGCTTTGAAAAGAACACTGACTTTAGTACCCATGAGAAAATGTACAAGAGGTGTGTGGTAAAGATCAGCCAATGTGAAAGTGTCTCCGGCCAAGTACTTTGACACCTTCAATCGTTCCTCATAAACGTCAAGAACCTTGGTGAGTGCCTCCTCGTGTGGTGCTACTGCATCATCATTAATCACCATGCCGAGCATGGGCCTTATGATAAGCTCATAGTTCAACTCACATGCTGTCACATCAAATTGGTGAGCCTCAACCTCTATCCACACTGACATGATCGCCATTTGTTTATGGTCTGAGGGGACAACCTGGCTCCCATGATCAATATATGTGTGTGAAATGTATTGGGCGATTGCTCTCGACTCTACAATATCAAATAGCGTTCAATACATACTTTGAGTGTTAAGTTTATAATGTGGCTCAATCACTACATGTGTAATCCATTTCAAAGCACATTAGTACAAAAGATCTACTTCAAACAACGAGTCAATGCAACTAATATTAAGATTTGAAGTTTCGTCTCGAAAGCGTTATCCTTATATGAAGAGTAATTCCATATTTTATGTGGGAGTTTGCAATTTTATATTTACATAGACATGTATCCACGATTATTGGCCCCACTGGTAACCCCTGTTTTCAGCTAATCAACCTTAGCTTATTAGCATAACTTTTGATTTCACACGTTGAATTTGTATTAATCCAAATAAGTAAGTTTTGAGTTACTTTCTGATCGAATTGACTGAATTTATTGCAGAGAACTATTTTAGCTACGCTATTTCTTCGTATAATTTATTCTTCATGTACATTATTAAAAGAATATATTTTTAATATAATTTTTTCATAATTCAATAGAGTCAGTCAATTCAGCCTCTTAAGCCATAATTAATCGAATTAAGTTTAATCGGTTGTGGTTCAACTGATTTCAGTGTTACCAAACGAGCTATACATACTTACATAGTACCTCCGGTCCTCAATTAAGTTCACAGTTGGACTGTCATGATCTCCAACATTATCTTTGACCGTTAGTATATAAAAATATATACTTATAAAATCTATTATAAACTAACATTTCAATAATATATATCAAAACAAAGTATTCAAGTTATTTTGATAATATAAAGTAAAATGCTTATTGAAAAACTAACATTTGAATTTAACAAAATTTAGCTCAAAAGTCAAATTGTGAACAACATGAAAGAGTATATGTTTATGCAAAAACAAACTACATATATGTATATGTGTGTACGTATATATAGGTACGTTTAGGTGAGGCAAGGGCATGATATCTTGGCTATCAAAAATTTTAATGCCTCAAATCAATTAGGTTAATGTATGGGATGAACTCATTTTTCATGATTATCATAATTTTCCTTCTAAGATATATTCTCCTACTTTAAATAGACTTCTCTAATAAGTGGGGTCAATTCTTTTAACTTTTCATTCACCAGTACAAAAAGTGTCTATCGTAGCACCGTAGGAATTGCTACAATGTAATGTCTATTATAACATTATTGTACCCAGAAATGCTACAATAAATTGACGGATTGCTAAAATACATCTATTATAACACCAGTCAGATGCAGCATACTAAAAAATGCTACACTTGATATATCGTGACATTTTTTGCATCTATTGCAACATTTTACATATGCTACAAAGTTGTACTTTGTTGTAGTTATTCTTCTATAATGTATACGATAGTATATCTTTATTCTTGTTCTTCTTTATATGCATGTGAAAGTGAGATTTCTTTTGATTTTTAACAGAAAGACCTCCTAAAACCGAAAAAAGTGACAATAGAAAAGGAAGAGAATAACTAGCTAAATCATAAAAACAATAGATGATAATTATATGGAATATGGATAGCTAGATGAAAATGATGAGCCTTTGGTCATTGGTAGAATATAATGTTACTATTGTTTTAAAATAAAAATGTAATTCAAATAATTTTTCTCAAAGATTTCACACCTGGAATTCTTAAACACACATTGTTACTGGTAATTATAATAAGAACTAACAACAATAATTATAATAATAGTAACTATGATGATGATAAGAATAATAATGCAACATTAATTACCGAATAGTATCAAATCTCCATCCTCAAAGGCTGGCACTTGACCAAATGGCTACGACAATATATACCAAAGATGGAAGACATGTATTAGCATATACTTATACCGATAAACACAAACAAATAAATGTTTGAGAAATATTATACTTCATATGTAATTATTATATAATTAAGTATAGTTTGACAATTTCCAAAAAAAAGTATAGTTTGACTCACGTACATTCAGGCGAAGGAAAGGTTGTTTTTTGTGTTCTCCAGTTGAAAAATTAATAGAAACAAACTCGTAATCGAGCTCCTTCTCTTCGAGACAGGCAATAACTTTCAACACAGCTGATGATAGCAAGATGCCGTGGACCTTAAGTGCCATCTTTTCCAGTAAGAAGTACGACGACGGGGACGTTACAGTAGACAACGCTCTTTTTAATTGTAGAGATCGATTCTTTCTCACAGAGTGTTATGTATAGACTTGTCGAGACTTCTTCGATCCAAATATTATATTCTCTTTACTCTTACATTTGTCCCAAAGTAAAAATATAGAATGAAAGTTAATTTGACTTGCGAAGTCGTTTCAAGCTTTCTCAAATGAACTTTCACTGCAGCTAGCACCCAGCAGAAGTTGGGGCTTTTGTGATTCCTTTTAAAATAGACAGAACGTTTTTTCAAAAGCATTATGCTGGTAGTTTAATTGATATTGTATAAAATTATGCTTATGATATTAGAAATCATTAAATAGATTTGCTTTAACTAAAAATATACTAGTAGTAGTTTTGTTGAAGATAACTTCATTAAATTCCATGTTTTGCCGCAATTACCGCTTTTAAAGAAGCATTTTAAAAAAAGTGTCGTTAAAGTCTTAAAGAAACATTGAGTTATTACTACTTTCACATAGTCAAGAAAGAAGTTTTTTTCCAAAAAAGATAAAGTTTATGTTTTCTCATTCATAGCCATACAATCAAGACCATTTGTCTCAAGAATAATGAGTTCTTATAAACTACTTGTTTTTACACGCACGATGCACGATTAGGCGAGTGACCAATGCATTTTTATTTGATTTTGAGCTCATTTAGAATGAATATTTATTGAATAAACTTTCATGTTATGCCCTAAAGTTTTTTAAGGCTGGATGATACGTTTGTAATTTCCGTGTGTTTATTTACGTTTTTAGTTAGTTTTGGTTGTTTAATATTTCGGAAATTACACACTTTCGGTGTAATAGTTTAGTTTGTTAAATTCTTGTAATTTGTTTAGATTAGGTTTATTCTGAGCTTAAACAGGTCCAAGATCAATCAAATGATCAAAGGTGAAGGAAGGTGCAAGAGTAGAAGACAAAAAGAAGGAAAAACTCCTGATTTTGGGGTATACTCGGTCGAGTATACCTTATACTCGATCGAGTACCAATACTGATTTTCAAGGATCCGATCCGGGAACAAATGAACATGCAAGGAAAGATTTGGCCACGTTCTATTGTCATACCCGATCGAGTACACCGACATACTCGATCGGGTATACATATAAAATCTACTCGAGTATTGATCGAGTATTGACCAAATTCAGGTTTCTACACATACTCGATCGAGTATATGTACATACTCGATCGAGTACTCGGCCTGCACTCCAAAAAGCCTATAAATACACCTCTTTTCCTTCACTTTAAGGAACCAATTCCTTTATACTCTTAAGCTCAGTTTAGAATAGCATTTCTCTATATTTCTTTTAGCATGTTTAGTCTCCAAATGAGGAGCTAAACTTCCATTTCTTGGTTTTGCTCTTGAAGCTTGATTGATTATTAAAGTTGTGAGTTATTTTCTTACTTTCTCCTCTTGATTATTAATTCTTCCCTTAATCTCATTCTATATCATTGTTGGAGGGTGGCTAAGTGACGATTAGTTGACGTTCCAACATTGATTATTACTAGAAACGTTCAACGAACCGATGGTTAAACGTTGAAGGTTTCACAAGTAAGTAACTTCGGTTTGTTAATGCACGGTCGTGGTTAATAAACTTAAGAGGGATCAATTTTGTTGGTTAAACCAAAACCGTTGCGTTGAGGTTATCAATCTCAATTGATTTCATCAAGGAGTTAAAGAGATTAAATGCTACTATTATATCGGTATACAGCGTTGTTCTATATTTGATTAATAGTAAGGGTTATTAATGAACGGTCGTTGTTAATAACTACCCTCGATGAACTGGTTATACTCCGCGATTGAGTATTCGAGAGGGGATAAGTTATGGATATAACAATGATCGACTAAAATATATCAACAAGTGGAAAGTAGCAAGACCAAGTCCCTTTTATTATTGAATTAAATCTCATTAAACTCGTTCATCTTCGTGTTTAATTTTAATTAAATCACTCAACAATCAAAACCCCCCTTTTTACTTACTATTTATATAAAAAGAAAGTTATTCCTTTCCCTGTGGATACGAACTCTACTTCACTATACTACGTATAAGTGTTAGTATTGAATTTATTTTGAGTGCACTCACGACAAAGTGCACGTCAAATTTGGCGCCGTTGCCGGGGAAAGGCAATTTATTTTTTCTTTTTATTTCATTTTAAAAAAAAAAAATAGTTGAAGTATAGAGATTTCTATTTCTTCTGAGCTTTGTTTGAGTATATGGTAAGAACCCGATCTATAAACGAAATCATCTACCAAACAACCCCCCAAACGGAACAAGCCTTCGAAAGGTTTAGGAATTTATTTCCGAATACTTCTTCGGAGGAATCATCAAGTGCTAGTTCTCAATCTAGCGAGACCGAAGAGTCAATCACTATGGCTCATGAAACGAGAACACTGAGGGAGCTCACGGCTCCGAATCTAGATCAACAACCTCTATGTATCACTTTTCCAACTCTTGATACGGGGGTCACATTTGAGCTAAAATCTGGGCTCATTCATCTCCTTCCATCATTCCATGGTTTACGAGGGGAGGATCCGAACAAACACCTGTCGGAGTTCCACATTGTGTGCACAAGTATGTGCCCCAATGGTGTCTCCGAGGAGCAGATCAAACTGAGAGCCTTCTCATTCTCCTTGAAGGACACCGCAAAGGATTGACTTTTCTATCTTCCTTCGGGAAGTATCACTACATGGCCACAAATGAAGAAGGCCTTTCTTGACAGGTACTACCCCGCCTCTATTTCATCATCACTCAAGAAGCAAATAAGCAACATCGAACAAAAAGATGATGAATCCCTATATGAATATTGGGAGAGATTCAAGAAGCTATGTGCAAGTTGCCCCTATCACGGATACACCGAACAAGACCTCATCCTCTACTTCTATGATGGTCTTGTGGATCAAGATCGTCGCATGGTGAATGCGGCGTGTGGAGGGGGCATTGTCAACAAAACCCCTTCCCAAGCGAGAGATCTCATCTCAGAGTTGGCCGAGAACTCTAGACACTATAACGGGCGGTCCTCAACTCGGAGAGTTATGGCGGCAGAATCCAACAACGCGTTGGAAAGTCAAGTGAACGGCTTGACCAGTCAAGTGACCGGCTTGACTTCTTTGGTTAAGGATTTCCTTTTAAAATCCAAGACCCAAGAAGTCAAGGTTTGCGGTATCTGTACACAACAAGGGCATCCCACGGACTCATGCCCAACTCTTCAAGAGGACACCACAGAGCAAGTCAACGCTTTGGGTTTCCAAGGCCACCAACAAAGGATGTATGACCCGTTCTCAAATTCTTACAATCCCGGATTGAGGGATCACCCAAACTTAAGGTATGGAAACCCTCAACAAGCCAACCCACCTTCTCAATCGAGTATGTCTACGGAAGACATGATTCGAACTCTTGCTACTACCATGGGCACCTTACAACAAAACGTGGTGCAATTTCAACAAGAAACAAAGTCAAGCATTCAAAATTTGGAAACTCAAGTTAGCCAAATTTCGAATGCTGTAAATCGACTTGAAGCAAGAGATTCGGGTAGGCTTCCCTCCCAAACTGAGCAGAACCCAAGGCAACAAGTCAATGCCATCATGCTAAGGAGTAGCCCGGAATTACAAACAAAGGAAGCTGAAAAAGAGGAGATTGACCACAAGGAGGAGGAGCCAACGAAGACAAAATTCCCTCCGCTGTCATCATATGAACCAATCCCTCCATTCCCTGAGGCATTGAAAGACACAAGGAAACTAGAGAGTGACCGGGACATCTATGAAACCTTCGCGAATTGTGAGGTAAATATCCCACTCTTTAAACTGATCAAAAGTGTTCCCCGTTATGCAAAGTTCTTAAAAGAACTATGTATAATGAAAAGAAAAGATAAATTAAAGGGGAAACAAAAGGTTGAAGTTAGTGAACAGGTCTCGACCATCTTTCAAGAAAAATTTCCAAAAAAATGTGGCGACCCGGGCATGTTCACTATTCCTTGCATGATAGGAAACACCACATTTCCTAAGGCCTTACTAGATTTGGGGGCATCTATAAACGTCATTCCTTATTCCGTCTATAAAACCCTACAACTTGGCCCACTACATCAAACCGGTGTAGTGATTCAACTAGCAGATCATTCTAGTACCTACCTGAAGGGTGTATTAGAAGATGTGCTAGTAGAAGTAGAGAATATGGTTTTTCCCGTCGACTTCTACGTCCTCGAAATGGGGAATGATGACCAAACAGCGCCCATCCTTTTGGGAAGACCCTTCTTAAAGACCGCAAAAACAAAAATCGATGTGTCTAGTGGTTCATTAACTTTAGAGTTCAATGACCAAAAAGTAGAGTTCAATATCTTTGACTCTACGAAAAAACAAATTAAAGATCAATCTCTTTGTTCTTTAAATGTTTGTGAACCACCAACACCAAATGTTTTAATTAAGTTGGGAACAAAGAAGAAAGGTCGACCTTACTGGAAAAGGCTGAAGAAAAGAAATGAACTAAGGGATGTTCACGATCCCACTTAAAAGAGAAAATAAAAACAACGTCGTGCCACGACGTTAAACAAAGCGCTTCTTGGGAGGCAACCCAAGCAAGGTATGTTTTCTTGTCAGCTTATTTCATTATGTGTGCGTTTCAAAAAAAAAAAATATATCTGGGGACATGCTCGATCGAGTACTCTGTAATACTCGGTCGGGTATTGGTAAAAAAGGGGACCCGGTTTCCATACTCGATCGAGGTGCAGATCAATTTTCAAAGATACAGGCATACTCGATCGAGTATTGGAACATACCCGGTCGAGTATGCCTGGAAAATCAACTCCATCGGAAGCCTGCCTCCGAGGCCCGATCGAGTACATATTCATACTCGATCGAGTATAAGTGGAAAAATAAAATCAATAAACCCCTGCCTCCTATACCCGATCGAGTACATATTCATACTCGATCGAGTATAAGTGGAAAAACAACCTTTGTATGCCCCTGCCTCCGGTACCCGATCGGGTATACAGGGATACTCGATCGGGTACCCCTGCGATTTATACCCTCAAAACACCCCAACCCACTTCATCTTCCCCAAACACTCCCAAATTTTCAAACACCTCTCCCCCAAAACTCCATTTTTGGACCTTCTCTCTACCATAGCTCACCCAATCCTTCACCAAATCATCCCATTTCACCACCAAAATACTCCCCTCACTCTCCTCTCCATATCTATACCCAAAAATCCCATTTTCCCCAAACCTCCACCAAATCCCAAAAAAACCCTATCCCCATTCGAATTTTTGCTCTTTAAGCTCAAAAGCTTCACAAATGGCACCAAGGAAGAATAGGGGAGAGAGCTCAAGCACCATAGCACCTATCCCGGGCTTTGAAGACATCATTCCCGCCAACGCCGAGCACCGAACTAGACTCCTAGCAACAACAAAAAGGCAAGTAAAACCTTCCCGTTTTCTATGCCATGATGCTCTACGTGAATTAGGAGTCTATAAGAGTTGTAGAAAATTCTTTCATGCATTAGATATGGACCGTATTTTCAATATGAAATACAATTCTAATGCACGAATTATCTACGAATTCTTGAGTTCGGTAAAGTTTGAAAGTGATGAGGCGGATTTTAGGGATGATAGACTCGAGTTTCGTCTGTTTAACCGAAATTATTCAATAACGAAACTCGAATTTGCTGAACACTTTGGTATCCCGGTGCCCTACGAGAGAGCCATCTCGGATAACACCATTTTTGGGCACTCCCTATGGACAAAGATGACCGGGGAAGTGAGCTTTAACTCCTCCCAAATGTATATTAGTCATGTCCAACACCCCGTCCTCCGGTTATTCTTGAAATTCTTAGCCAATTGCTTGCTTGGCCGTCCCAACAACCATCACACTAGAATTGGGGACGTTTGTTTGATGTCCGTGGCCCTATTCCGTCGTCACGTAGACTTTAATCTGTGCAATCTCATGTGGGCACATCTGAAAAAAGAAAGCGTAGCCAAAGGAGCCATTGTTTTGGGAGGGGTAATTATGCACTTGGCCGGTAAATTCGGGTATACGGATAACTCTCCTATACCCGAATATTGTTTGATGGACATAGTTTGGTTAGGCCGATCAGGCTACACCTCTTTTTCTCATACAGTGTACATTGGAGACCAACCAAAACACATGTACAACTGGATCATACACGTCCAACCGGTCCAATACTTCCTTTTGCCAAACCCCGACACTCCCAAAATCATCTACAGGCCGGAGTTCGAGGTGCCCCACTACCTATTCCCTCACGCCCTACCACCACATCTCCAAGAACCACAAGCCCAAGATCTCCCCGAAGACCAACCCGACCAAGAGCCTCAACCCGAGTACCAAGAACCCGAGGTTGCACATCACCACATGCCCGCACCTAACCAAGCTTCCCCACCTCCCGATTACTTCCAACAACTGCTTGACGGATTTAATAGAGTTACTAATGAAGTTGGTAAGTATCGAGAGGAACAAAAGGCGGGATTTCAAAGAATAGAAGAGCAAAGGGCCGAAGACAACCGACGGTATGAAGAGGATCAACGTAGGTTCTATGGACCTATGTACTCTTACATGGCTCATCAAGGCCAATTCCACACCATGGCTCAACCACCACCACCCCCCTCTTGGTATGACCCCACTCAATGGGGCAACTTTGGAGGGTCGAGCTCCGGGGGTGGCGGTTTTGATGGCGGGGATGACGGTGGCGATACTCACATGGGCGATGGGAGCTATGGAGGTGGCTTTGGGGGCAGTTACTATGGCGGCGAAGGCGGGCACTAGGGACAGTGCTTCAACTAAGTGTGGGGGAGGAGATTAGTCATGGTATGTAATTTCATTTTCTACCTTTTACTATGCATGAATTTCTTTTACTCTTTGTAAACAAAAACAAAAAAAAATGGATAAATAAAAGAATTGAAATGCTAGTTAGGTTGAAAACCCAAGAATGGGCAATCTAAGCAAAAATGGCTTATAAAAAAAACATTTTGAGTGAGTTTGGAAAGGATGGAAAAACAAAAAGAGATGCTAGGATGAAAACCTGAAAAGGCTCCTAGGCAAAATGAGAGATATGAGAGAAGTATTTGTTGTGTGCAGGGACTCATTTGATCTCTTGAAGAGAAAGAGGAGAAGGCAAAGAAGAAGAGGCAAGAAGATGGAGCATAGAAGATCATAAAACCCAAGGAAAAAAAATGTTGTTTTGTAAAAATCATTTTCTTATTTCTTGGTGATCTTAGTTCCTTTTTGAACTCATGGAATGATCTTAAACTGTTTGAAACATTTGACTTTACTCGAGGAAGAGTAAAGAACTAAGTGTGGGGGAGTTGATACGTTTGTAATTTCCGTGTGTTTATTTACGTTTTTAGTTAGTTTTGGTTGTTTAATATTTCGGAAATTACACACTTTCGGTGTAATAGTTTAGTTTGTTAAATTCTTGTAATTTGTTTAGATTAGGTTTATTCTGAGCTTAAACAGGTCCAAGATCAATCAAATGATCAAAGGTGAAGGAAGGTGCAAGAGTAGAAGACAAAAAGAAGGAAAAACTCCTGATTTTGGGGTATACTCGGTCGAGTATACCTTATACTCGATCGAGTACCAATACTGATTTTCAAGGATCCGATCCGGGAACAAATGAACATGCAAGGAAAGATTTGGCCACGTTCTATTGTCATACCCGATCGAGTACACCGACATACTCGATCGGGTATACATATAAAATCTACTCGAGTATTGATCGAGTATTGACCAAATTCAGGTTTCTACACATACTCGATCGAGTATATGTACATACTCGATCGAGTACTCGGCCTGCACTCCAAAAAGCCTATAAATACACCTCTTTTCCTTCACTTTAAGGAACCAATTCCTTTATACTCTTAAGCTCAGTTTAGAATAGCATTTCTCTATATTTCTTTTAGCATGTTTAGTCTCCAAATGAGGAGCTAAACTTCCATTTCTTGGTTTTGCTCTTGAAGCTTGATTGATTATTAAAGTTGTGAGTTATTTTCTTACTTTCTCCTCTTGATTATTAATTCTTCCCTTAATCTCATTCTATATCATTGTTGGAGGGTGGCTAAGTGACGATTAGTTGACGTTCCAACATTGATTATTACTAGAAACGTTCAACGAACCGATGGTTAAACGTTGAAGGTTTCACAAGTAAGTAACTTCGGTTTGTTAATGCACGGTCGTGGTTAATAAACTTAAGAGGGATCAATTTTGTTGGTTAAACCAAAACCGTTGCGTTGAGGTTATCAATCTCAATTGATTTCATCAAGGAGTTAAAGAGATTAAATGCTACTATTATATCGGTATACGGCGTTGTTCTATATTTGATTAATAGTAAGGGTTATTAATGAACGGTCGTTGTTAATAACTACCCTCGATGAACTGGTTATACTCCGCGATTGAGTATTCGAGAGGGGATAAGTTATGGATATAACAATGATCGACTAAAATATATCAACAAGTGGAAAGTAGCAAGACCAAGTCCCTTTTATTATTGAAATAAATCCCATTAAACTCGTTCATCTTCGTGTTTAATTTTAATTAAATCACTCAACAATCAAAACCCCCCTTTTTACTTACTATTTATATAAAAAGAAAGTTATTCCTTTCCCTGTGGATACGAACTCTACTTCACTATACTACGTATAAGTGTTAGTATTGAATTTATTTTGAGTGCACTCACGACAAAGTGCACGTCACTGGACAAAGAACATATATATGCTCAATTAAAATATGGACACCCTGAGTTATGTATATGTTATGCATATTGGAGAATATTCAAAGCAGTCCTAATATTTCGAAAACATCACATAACCCTATGTACCGAATTAAGTGTTACAAGACCATGTTTACAATTACAATATCAATAATTTGCCCTAGATTACCAACAAATGACCTAAAGAACAGGTAAGTGATAATTTAATTTGGTTATGTAGAATGTTTGTTACTCAAGTTAAAAGTAAATAAATCCTAGATACATAATTCTTTTTCTCATGGTGTATGTGTTATAATTCTCAAGTGCCCCATCTCTCTTATGCTCTTCACTGCTTAGTTATAGATCAAACTAATCAGTTGTTAGCCTAGTGACTTATTTTATTCCATTCAACAATCCATTTTCAAAAATGAAAAACAAATTCTGTAAATCATACAAAAAATTTACAGTCTCTTCCACTAACAAGCTAAGTTGTGCTACAACACACAGTTCATCTTTTCTCTTCTTTATCGGGTTGATATTTCCTGTTATAGAAAGAAGCTCAAGACAACTTGGCTTTGTTTGTAGCTTTCCCAACAACCCTCTCCCCAAATTCTTTTAAAACTAGCTAAAGGTTGTGTACATTCCAAGCACGACTAGTTAAGGATGAACAGGGGCTTTGGATTGTGAATGTAGTCATTTGATGGAGTATATAATCATATCCCCTAAGGGATAAGGGTCAAATTGGACATTATAGTTTCATGTTAATCTCATATTGGACACTAAGGGTTTACATGGACCACATTGGATACTATGATTACATGTGTATCTCATATTGAACGCTAAAGTTTCAAATGGATCAAATTTAACATTTTCCTGCTCATTTTTAAACACTCATCAAAGATTTTTGACATTTGAAAGCTATAAGTATTCCTTTTTTTTCTTTGTTTTATGTATCTAAAAATAAAAATGACTTAATACATGTATTTAGATTTAGAATATATAATTAGATGTTCCAATTATGAAAATCTATTATAATGTAATTGACTTCTTTAATATTGTTAAATCAATAATATTTCCCAAAGTTTCAAAAATATCATATGAATGAAAAGTCATAAATATATTTTTAACTTGTTAAATATAAGAAGTTGTTTATAAAAATCAAATTATATATTCTAAAACCTCAAATTGAATATTCCAAAAATATAAACATCAATTAAATTAATTTATTTTCACCAAAAATAGAAAAATTAAGACTAACATTTTTTATTAAAGGAAGAAGAGAATCGTGAGTGTCCAAAAACTATGGATTATGAAACCTTGGTGGCTAATATGAGATTAATACGTAATTATAGTGTCTGATTTGGTCCATTTGAAATCATAGTGGTCAATATGAGATTCTCATCTAGCCATAGTGTTCAATTTGACCTTTATCCCTATCCCCTAAGGGTCCACGCAAGATAGTAGTCCAAAATAGTAATCTAAGTCGTCTACACAGTAGGCGAAGCCCCTGCCTTGAGGCCGAGATCTCATCATAAATCCAACTCCTTGCGAGCCCATTCTGTTCTAGGGCAAGTTATTCATGTGGGGCCGATCCTGATGATACCGCCCTAGAATTCCACACTAACGTTACCAAACGAGGTTGTGCTGACATGATACGCCTCAACTCAGTTACAGTTTCTATACTTAGCCATTCACAAGCACTCCATACATGCATTTATCCAAGGCTTGCATCACAACCATTGCTATTGATGTTATAGGCCTAGATTTTGAAGGGTTGTATCATCAATGACATAATGATAGTTCCCTTGGACTGACATCACCCCACATGATGTCAGCCTACCCTATGTTTCCCAAGTATCCAAGGGACACTTTTCAGGGACAGTAGTCATCTCATTAGCGAGCATTTGGGCTAAAGGTCCAGACCTTGCAATTTTGCCTATAAATAGCCATTTTCTCCTTTGGGAAAATGACTAAATTTTCTATACTGCTATTCTACCAAATTTATTAGACTGTTTTCTCACTCTAAATTTGCTGCAACTTCTCTCTAAATATTTACTACCTCCGGGTTCTATAAGCCATCATTCACTTAAAAACTTTGACTATGTGTTAGTATATTCCATGGGTAGTTATTTTGGCAGTATGTTCTCTCATGTGACTTACGGAAGCTATGACATTGACCCTATGTTAAATACTTGTTATGTGTACGTGGTTTAAAAATGGAATTTTAATTTTTAGTATTTTAGGTGAACTTATTCTTTTTCATAAATGTCTTCAGGATAGTTTTAGTGGAGGAGAATATATATGACTTTGAGCTATCTTCTCAAGAAACCTTCATGATTTGAGCATTAATTGTGTGCGTCTTCATATATCTTGCAATAAATATCTATCGGGCTACATCTATTGTTATCGATAAAACATGAATTTTTGATGATCTTGGACT
Source organism: Cuscuta epithymum (assembly GCA_945859915.1). Taxonomy (NCBI): domain Eukaryota; kingdom Viridiplantae; phylum Streptophyta; class Magnoliopsida; order Solanales; family Convolvulaceae; genus Cuscuta; species Cuscuta epithymum. The sequence goes on from CAMAPF010000055.1 coordinate 4,896,368, forward strand.
CACAATAGTTAGCACTTTTTATTTTTTTTAGTTTGACTCCCTCTGCCCCACTAACAATGGTACAAGAGGAAGTGACACACATACCAATAAAAGTGGGTTTACGTGGTTGATATTGAATTGATAAAGTAAGAGTAAAATAAAAATGGTTTAGAACCACACAAATTTTACTAAATTTGGTATGGGACAATCTTAGTGAGATGGACCGAAAATGAAAAATGGGACAATCTTAGCGGGAAGGAAGGAGTAATATTTTTCTATTGAGGTGGTTTTGGTAGAATATCACGTTAGTTACTGCACATGCGTTAAGATCAATTTTCTCGTCAATACTCCACTTTCGTTTTGAATATGTGTTGATATATTATATCTGTATTTATTTTAGCAGTATGATATTCCATGTGAGCTACTGAAATTACATAAAAAAAACATGTTATGTGATGTTTAGAAATAGTATTAGTTTCTAGGATTTTAGGTGGACTTATTCTTAAGTGATTGCATATAGAAATGATAAATAAGTGGGTAACATTGCAAAATGGTTAAAGGCCGTGTCAGTTTTTTTAAAGTCTCTTTCAATTTGATTTAAAGTTAAAATGTTTTTCTAGCTTTCTGTTCATGCTTGCTATTACTTCATAATAATCTTTGTATCTCTTCCCAACTTGACTTCTATAGAAGTTTAGTGATATTTTTAACTTGATATGTGTGGATCGTTGCGCTTACCGCTACACTAAAAGCAATCGCTGATAGTGTAGCACGCTCCTCCCCCTTTATAGCACATGTGAAGCGCCACGCGGTTCGATTGCACCGGCAGGCTGGCTGTTGCTGGCACCGCATACCCGCGGCCCAACAATCTCCCCCCAGCACCTGCCAGCCTACAACTGCGCAGCATGCTGTTGCCGGGGGTCGAACCCGTGACCTTGGCTCTGATACCACTTGTGGATCATTGCGCTTACCGCTACACTAAAAGCAATCGCTGATAGTGTAACACGCTCCTCCCCCTTTATAGCACATGTAGAGCGCCACACGGTTCGATTGCACCGACAGGCTGGCTGTTGCTGGCACCGCATACCCGCGGCCCAACAATATGTAAATGAATAGTTAGTTGGCTTGATTTATTCAATTTTAGTTCTTTACTGAGTTACTCCATCCTTCATAGTAAAAGAGAGCCGCTACAAACTCATGTTAATGCACCATAATGAGGTGGGAAAGAAAATATGCTCATAATACAAGTGTTATAAAATTGAGACTTTGGTTTATTCTAATGATTATCTTACCCTAACAGTTCTCAATGGTTATGATTTTGTACTCGAGCTTCATCTGGTGAAATCTAGTTTTTCCCCTTTCGACCCTAGGCTATCTTTGTGACACTCCGTAAATTTAAAGAAAATAAAATAGATCATTTTGTTAGGTAAAAAAAAAATCAAGAATTAAATAATACGGAGTAAAAGGGAGATTTTAGTAGATAAAAAACATTGTCTTAATAAAAGTGACGTACATTTTATGTCATTTAGATAAAAGTTTATGAAGTGATATTTGGTACGTTAGTGAAATATCATTTTGACATTATAAGCGTGACATTTTATTTTAATTACAGCATGAGTATATTTAATAGGTACCACTAATTGAAAGGTTTACTTTTCAAGCCATCCTTAATAATAACACTACCGAACGACCAAGGAAAACTGCTGCGTTTAACATAGATATATCACGCATGCACAAGGAAAGGCGTTGATATAAGCTCGTTACACTTGCGTAGAAGGAAATAGCAATAAATGAAAATAATGGCCGGAGATTTCTTAACGTATGAACGGACAACCTAGAACTCTCGATGATGAGTATAAATAGAAGCCTTACGTACGAACTACGCTGCACCAAAACAAACGACGACCTACGTGACAAACCCAGAAAGGAAACGAGAGAGAGAAAGAGAGAAAGAGGAAAGGAGAAGAAGAGCGAGGGCTGAACTGACGATACACAACGTCAAATACCTGCATGTACTCGCGGGAGAAGAAGACCCAGTTGTAGGCTGGACTGCTCAGACTCTCCACCGTCGGGGGAAGAAGGCCGTCGTGCGTGTCTCTGCCTTTAACAGTAGCCGTAGCCAAGCTCGCCGGACTGATTCACGCCAGAGGAGAGGGAAAACGCAGGAGTTGCCGGCTGAAGTCGACAAATAACGGTACGTCTGTAATTAAGTCTGGTTCTTCACCGACTGCTATTCAAAAAAAAAAGATGAAACCGTACATCCAGTACGTGTTTGCTTATTCTACATTACGTGCAGGACAGTTTAAACTAATTGGGCAGACTATAGTTATAGCTTGGGTTGGCCGAATGAAAAAGGCAATGGACTGATCTTGTATTAACAATTAAAGTGATTTAATTGGCTGGACTGAGTTTTTTTTAAAAGTCATAGTAATAATAAAAATAATATATTCAAACGGAGAAATGAAAAATATATAAATAATAATGGGTAGATGAATTTAACTATAAGTTGATATTGATATTAGCATTTTAATATTCTTAGAGGTGAATTTGGAGAAGACCGATATAAAAGTTTCGGTTATGAGTCATCCCGATTTGAGGTAAGTTTTACTGCAACCCAAAATTATATCTTATCCTCGCAAATCTATTTATGATTATTTATTTGAATTATTTGGGTATTTGATGAAATTTCTAGCAATTACAGTTACGTATTAAATTAGTTGCGATTGAGATTTTTATTTGAGTGTTTGGAAATTGTTATGAATTGTTATTGAGAAATTATATTTGAGATTTGAGTATTCGGTACTGGATATATTTTGAGTATTTGAGTTATCGTGTGAATTGTTGTTGGGATTTGAGCTATTTGTGAAGTATTCTATATCTTGGCTCTTTTGCGGAATTTTAATGTATGGTACATTTGAGTGTAATTTGTTGGAGTTAATATTTTACATTGTGGATTATTTTGTGGAGTTTAGATTTCATATCCGTTTTGGTTGAGGTTGTGATATTGGTTTGGAACTTTGAGAATGAATTGTGATTTTGGTGAGCACCCGGAGAAATTCGTGGTGTCGGTTTGCCACATCCGGATAAATGTGGTATCGGTGAGTGGTAATGGCTATAAGTCTAAATCCACCAGGGGTACTTTCCAAAAGCGGAGTATCCCAGCTTAATTGTAGTGTAGTTGGTAGAAAAATCCCGACTACTCGGGCTTCTTACTACCCGGAGGGCTTGGAATCCCTTTTAGGGGGTGTGCACACTTAAGGTAGGAGTTCGGCTTCCACTAGCTTTGATTGGGTTTGAGGTGAACTGGACTTTGATTGGATTGAGGTGCTTGAGATTATTTGATTGGCTTGATTTGGACTTGAGGTGAATATTATTTGATTGGATTTGTGGTGAATTAAAGTATTGGATTGATTGGAATTGTTGGATTATTGGATTGGATTATATTTGGATTGAGTTGTTAAATTATTTGTGGGTTTTACTTTTGGATTTGATTTGGTTTGATTATGTTGAGTACTCTTTATTATCAGCATTTATAAGTATTTTGAGATATTTGGTGTTTGATTTATGCTTTGGAATTATTGTAATGATTTTTGGTGGTTTTACGTATAATTGATATTTTTGTAATTTTTATGGTTGGGAAATATTTGCTTATATTTGAAGTAAAATTGTTTTACTAGTGAATTGTGTTTTATAAAAATTGTTTTACTTATGATTGATATAAATTGTTTTAAAAAGATTTTTCCTCCTAAATGTTTTTCAAAAAATATTTTTCCTCTTAAATGTTTTTTTCAAAAACATTAAATTTTATTATTTATTATTTTATGGGGTTAGGTGGAACTTACTTAGCATTGTTGCTAATTTTTGTTTTCTTTTGTTTTTCTTTCTGTACTTGATTTTGTACAGGTGGCACTTTGATGATGATGTTGATTTCGAGAGAGCTTCCGCTAGAAAATATAATTAGTAAATCATTGTAATTCCATTTTTAATATCTTTAATTAGTGAATAATTATTTTTGGAGTTTAAGTTGCTTTAGCCTGTGCACTCGGTTAAGGGAGAACCGAGTGTGGCGGTAACGCCCCTATTTCCCTTTTGGTTTTCCGCTGCCTAACTCTGATGTTTTCGAATAAAGTTAATATTTCTTGTGAATAAAGTATTATTTTTGGGTGGGAAATTTGGGGGTGTTACAATCTTCCTGAGGTTCCTCCATGTTATTAGCTTCAACATTTTGCATTGAGAAATGGGTGATTTGTTTGTATTAATTATTAATGATTTAAATGGTATCAAGGTCTTAATGTGTATGGTTGCAACATTATACTCCGTTCTTATTATTTTGTGTTCCTATGAATTAATTGTAATAATTTGAACTAAAATAAATCATGAACTGTCAATAAAAAGTTTCTAAATGAAACCTCATGATGTTTGTGTTTTTTATTTGATGTGTAAATGTCATTCTTATGTAAAGTTATTTTTGAAGTTTAATGTTGCTGTGTAAGCTCTATAATAGTAATAGGGGGTTGTGTCTGCTACTCTCTGTCCTTTTGAACCTCTTAGTTGTATCTTAATATAAAAAATATTATTACAGTGATGTTTATGAGCATTTTCAAGAAAATATATGTGAGTTTTAGAGACTCACAATTATCACCAACAGTTGCTGCACCCACAAGCATGCATGATTTGAATGGTGCAATACACATAGCTTTATCCATCTAACCTATTTTTATCTTATGATTGAGATATTGCATAGTAGTTCTTCATTGGTTTTTCATTATATATTAAATGAATATTTATTACTTTATTGTGTTTAAACCTAGTAATCCTTTTTAGCATATCTTTCTACGTACAATCAGGATAGTTAGAAGTAACTAATAGGCTAATATTTAATAGTTGGGCAGAGTAAGATGTGATTTCAAGTATACTTAACACTACCTTCGTCCCAAATGAAAATCTCAATTTTATTTTCATGGCTTTCCGTTTTTTGTTTGATCATCATCAATTCATCATCATCATGAAATACGCCTTACACATCATGACAGCGTTTGAAAAAACTACTAGTTCCTAGCCGGTCGGTTATTGATAATATCATGACAGCGTTTGAAACTCATCATTTAAAAGAAACAAGCTAAGAGACAAGCTGGTTGAGAGGGTTTTGTTGCACTAAAGCTATACATGAGTAAAAATTATAATCAAATGGTGTGGTTGTTTATGGATATTAAAGTGTGCTTCTAAAATTGGGATTCACGGACAAATGGGTAGCTTTAGTTATGGAGACGGTGCAAACATTGTCTTACTCTATTCCTTTCGATGATACATATGTGGGGTCAACTATTCTGCAAAGGGACCTCCGTCAAAGTGAGACTTTCTCCATATTTATTCACAATCGTTGTGGAAGGGTTAAGTGTCTACCTGAGAAGAGAAGAGAGGTTGGGCAGATTACACGGGGTGGGAGTGGCGAGAGGAGCAATAGGGATTTCACACCTCTTGTTCGTTGATGACAAGTTTCTTTTCTTCAGAGCCTTTCATAGTGAAGGGTTAGTGATAAAGGAGGCACTTAAGGACTATGGGGACCGGGGCGAACGCCCTTTGTTCAGGAGTGTTTACGCAAATATCCAAAATTTTGAAAATAAAGTATATAAATTGATGTAATAATTTATATATTATTTATATAATATTTTTTACCCTTAACCCTTTTTGCTAGTTTTTTGTTGTTGAAAAAATTAAATTTCTCCAATTGTGGGATCAAACAAATATTGTGCAATATTTTAATCAAGATTTTTTTTAACACCCAACTTTCAGTTGCAAGATCTGCCACTGTAATGGGAAAGCTTCAGGAGATATATGGTTAATTGTCATAAAACTACTCTCTCCTTTAGCACTAATGTGTGGTTGTTTGGATTCATGAAGGGTTGATGGTGATGTTTGAAATCGGGCCTACAGAGGTGGGAGCGAATACTTGAGACTACTTTCTCAAGTGGCAGGAGCGCGCAAATGTGAGGTCTTGGGATTTATTAAAGAAATGGCTTCCAAGCACCTTAATAGCTGGAATAACATATTTGTATATTGGGCTGCTCTAGAAATGTTGCTAAGAAAATGGTTCAACCTACACCTAACTATGATATGAATGTCTTATTGTTTCCCAAGAAGATGTGTGTGGAACAAGAGAGGGTGATAAATGGTTTCAAGTGGAAGGATTGAGGTAGTTATTGAATATTATGACATAAACATTTTATCATTATTCCACATGTAGTATTTGCACACCACCACACATAGCTACGTACATGATTTTCATATCTATACATGGCCCATGCATAGTGCTCTCTTCTTTCCTATCATGCGTGTTGTAATATAAATATACCTTATGGGTTATTGAATAAAGCATGCAGTTTGTATCTCCAATTCAGTCCATGCGAGATTTCTCTTTTCCAATATTTCCACTTTATATAATTTCTCTAATTTTTATCATGGTATCAGAGCCGAAATCCTGGAAACAAAGTTCTTGTATTCTACTTTTCTCTCTCTGATTTTTCTCCCTGTGGTTAGAGCTATGGCAGATTTATTGCCACATTTCCGCTCTTGGATTATTGACTCCGGAGCTACAGAACATATCACTTGTACTGATATTAATCTCATCAACACCGTGAATCATATCTCTGTATCATCGGTCAAGATTCCTAATGGTGAAACAGTACCGGTTCATGCTGTTGGTAGCATATACTTACCCAATGGGTTATATCTTCAACGTGTTTTATATATCCCAAAATTCCAGTGCAATCTACTCTCAGCTAGTCGCCTTGCAAGGGATTTGAATTGTACACTCACATTTTTTTCAGACTTTTGTATTTTGCAGGATTTACCTTCGAGGAAACTAATTGGGGTGGGTCAGCTCCGTGATGGTCTTTACTACCTTGATTCCCCAGAAAATAAAGGGGTGGCAATGTCAGTCTCTACTACATCTGATTTATGGCATCGGCGTTTGGGACACGCATCAGATGGAAAGTTACATCACATTAGTTCTCTCAAGGATTTCCAACGAAGTGAGAAATTTTGTGATCCTTGCGTTCGAGCTAAGCAGACTCAGTTATCTTTTCCCACAAGTACCATTAAGACGACTCGCTGCTTTGAAGTGATACACTGCGACATTTGGGGAGGTTATAGATGTGATTCAACATCAGGTGCACGATACTTCCTGTCTATTGTTGACGATTTTACTAGAGGTGTGTGGGTTTATTTAATGAAAAATAAATCCGAAGTTTCTCAACTCTTAATTCAATTTTGCAACATGATTGATACTCAATTTGAGCAAAAGGTCAAACGAATTAGAGCTGATAATGGTGTGGAATTTCAAACAAACATTTTATTTGATTATTATGGACGCACTGGAATATTACTTGAGACGTCATGCACATACACTCCACAACAAAATGGAGTTGTGGAACGTAAGCATAGACATATATTGGAAGTCGCAAGGGCATTGCGTTTTCAGTCTGGGTTGCCTATTAATTTTTGGGGAGAATGCATTTTGACCGCCGTTTACATTATTAATAGGCTTCCCTTACCTATTATTTCTAACAAAAGTCCTTATGAAATGTTGTTTGGAAAAGGGCCTTGTTATGAACATATGCGGGTATTTGGATGTTTGGTATATGCACATGATAATAAACGGAAAGATAAATTCGGCGAAAGGGGGAGTCCTTGTGTATTTCTTGGGTACCCAAATGGTCAAAAGGCTTATCGAGTCTTTGATTTAAAAACACGTAGTGTTTATAGCTCTCGAGATGTTACATTCTATGAGGAAAAATTCCCTTTCAAAATAATTCATGATAAGGATCTTGATTTTTCGGCCATTATAGATAAAGTTTATTATCACATCTTGAGTTATAATGATCCTACTGTAAGTCACCCTAGTCCTATTACGATGCCCGCTACTCGTCCAATTATTGGGAATGGCCAGCCTCCATTGGTTCAAAATAATGGCAGATATACCCCACCGCTGGAGGAAAGTGACATAGACTTAGCTACATATCGTCTAGCTACTTCGGACAGACACCTCACCACCGACTCCGTTCCACCTACTGTCTCCCATCCAACAAATGATGTGCTAGAAAGGACCCCACCTCCACAAAATGACAGCAGCCCCATGCAGCACAAACCAATTTCAACCACAAAAGAAATAGGGGCAATCCCAATCACCAAAATCACTCCTGGACAGCTGGGTTTGTATTTAGACACTCAAATCAGCCAAATTACTCCACATGATACGATTCCATCTAGAGATGCCACACAAAGGACATCAACAACGGACCCCCCTGTTCCATCAACTTTGGCTCCCAATAGTGCTCCGTATTTTCAGCAAAGAAGAAGTGATAGACATCGTAAAAATCCAAAGCATCTGGGTGATTATGAGACTGACTTGCCACCTTCGCTAGATCATTCACGGAACACCGCCAATTTAGTAGACTCAACGGTATATCCTATTTCAAAATTCATTAGTTATGAAAAATTTTCTTGTACTCACAAAGCATATTTAGCGGCCATCACTTCACATGATGAGCCTAAATATTTTTCACAGGCTGTACGAGACCCTTTATGGAGAGATGCCATGCAAAAGGAGATTAGCGCATTGGAAGAAAATAACACTTGGGTTCTAGTCCCACCACCACCCGGAAAAAGAATTGTTGATTCGAAATGGGTTTATAAAATTAAATATAAACCAAATGGCGACGTGGAACGTTATAAAGCTAGATTGGTTGCTAAGGGTTTTACACATGTTGAGGGTATTGATTTTCACGAGACATTTGCACCGGTTGCCAAACTTGTCACGGTGCGATGCATACTAGCCGTTGCAGCCAAGCGCAGTTGGGTTGTGCACCAACTAGATGTGAATAATGCTTTTCTTCATGGTGATCTTTCCGAGGACGTTTATATGCGCATTCCTCAGGGATTCGAAAGACAAGGTGATACTCGTGTTTGCAAGTTACAAAAATCTCTATATGGGTTACGTCAGGCTTCTCGTAATTGGTATCACAAATTTACTCAAGCCCTCATTGAGATAGATTTTCGCCAGTCTCGAGCGGATTATTCCCTATTCATTTTCAGAGAGGGTACCGTCATAACGTTTGCCCTTATATATGTTGATGACGTTCTCTTGGTCGGAAATGACATCTCTCACATTTCCGCCGTCAAAGATTACTTAAATAATAAGTTTAGCATTAAAGACTTGGGCAAATTGAAATACTTTCTTGGAATTGAAGTTGCTCGTTCACCGGAGGGTTTTGTCTTAAGCCAACGAAAGTATACTCTTGATATCTTGGAGGAAAGTGGGCTCCTAGCGGGTCGTCCCAGTCCGTTCCCCATGGAACAAAACTTAAAACTTTGCCCAGACGATGGTAGCCGACTAGTAGACGCGTCTTCCTATCGCAGACTGATTGGGCGTCTGTTGTACCTTACAGTAACTCGTCCGGATATTGTTTATTCTGTCAGTCAGCTCAGCCAATTTCTAAGTCATCCGTGACAGAGTCATCTAGATGCCGCCTTTCGTGTATTACGCTATTTAAAACAAACGCCTGGTCAAGAAATCTTTTTATCATCTGATAACGATTTCAACTTAAAGGGATATTGTGATGCAGACTGGGCTGGATGTTCCTTCTCTCGACGCTCTAGTACTGGATATTTTATCTCTATTGGAAATTCACCTATCTCTTGGAAAACAAAGAAACAAGCTGTTGTTTCCCGCTCTTCTGCCGAAGCAGAATATCGTGCCATGGCAGTTACAGTTAGTGAAATATTATGGTTGCGTTGGTTACTCCATGATCTTACAGTTGATCAAACAGGTCCCACACCTCTATATTGTGACAACCAAGCGGCACGTCATATAGCACTTAACCCGGTTTTTCATGAACGTACAAAGCATGTGGAAATAGACTGTTATTTTGTAAGAGAAATGGTTGCTAGTAAAGAGATTCAACCAGTTTTCATCTCCACAACCAATCAAGTGGCTGACATATTTACCAAAGCACTTGGCACAGATCGTTTTCAATTTCTCTGCAGCAAGTTGGGTGTTCGTAATCTTCACACTCCACCTTGAGGGGGAGTATTGAATATTATGACATAAACATTTTATCATTATTCCACATGTAGTATTTGCACACCACCACACATAGCTACGTACATGATTTTCATATCTATACATGGCCCATGCATAGTGCTCTCTTCTTTCCTATCATGCGTGTTGTAATATAAATATACCTTATGGGTTATTGAATAAAGCATGCAGTTTGTATCTCCAATTCAGTCCATGCGAGATTTCTCTTTTCCAATATTTCCACTTTATATAATTTCTCTAATTTTTATCAGTAGTATTGCTTACCTAGCTAAGAAATACGGCGAAATGGGGTTTAGATTGATGAGGGATTTTAACATTGCAATGCTTAGAGAATCTTTACCCAACCTAATGCACTGGTTGCTAAAGTTTTCCGAGCAAGATAAAAACATTTTCTTCATTCATCTTTTTTAAATGCTAAAATTAAATATGATGTAATCCAAGCTAAGCTTCATTTGGAGGAGTGTTTGCAGGAAGATTCGGACTATAATCAATGAGGGACATATATGGAGAGTGGGCAAGGGGAAGTCCACCAACATATGCAGTTCAGGGGTTAGAGGATTGATTGGTAGAGAATTCAATTAATGTATGGTATTCTGTGAAAAGTTTCTACCGAAGTTGACAGAGAATGTAATGTGGGGTCTATAGTTTACTCCAACATTACTTTGGGAAATACTTTTAACTCAACATCAATTTTGTAAATATTTTTTTTATTTGCATCATTTTGGGAAAAAACTCGAATAAATGCTACTCCGTACTATTTATACTAGTAATGAGTAGGTGAGATGGATGGCGTGGCAAGCTATCAATGGCTGAACCCCTTCCACTTGCAAGGCCTACTCGATCGGCACCCTAGACTGATGTAATGTGTAACTAAGAATGATGCGTGTTTCCGTCAAGTATGGAATTTTACCCATTCGGAAACTACCGAACGGTTCATATCCGGGTGGTGAAAAACCGTTTGGGACATAACTGCTCCGTCTGGTTTTCATTGGGCTTCGTTGTTTCTTTTGGGCTTTAGGGATATTTTGGGCCGGACCCTAATATCCCAACAACTTTGTACTTGCAGCTACAATCCATTATCTATTTACCAATTTTATTTTCTTCGATCACATTTCCATCACAACTTCCAACTTTTATGTTTTTTCTCTTAACAACCCACATTCTATCAAGATATTCTTGTTCATTGTAATTGATGTTAAATTCCACTTTCTGCATTGCACTCCTTTATATTTTATAATTAATACTCGGTATTAACTTCGCCCATTTGTACAATGAGATCCTCACTTCAGAATTCAGATAACTCTTTCTCCTTATCTATTTTGGAAGTTCTTCAATTCAATCACTCCTTATCTATTAACTTCGCCCATTGACATGGAGGATTGCCAAAGTACATCTTCAACTGTATAATTGTTTATACTATCACAAGTGTATAATTCTATTCACTTAAGCCTATTGGATCCACTAGTCCAAATATATAGATCCATATGTATTATACTTGGTCGTTTTATTGAAGTAATAATTGTGTGTTTTAGACATTAAATTTGACGTGATTTGTTTATCTTTTGTACATAAACCACATACAGTCCTTTCTTCAAATATAAGGTATTTTGACGGAAAGATGCCCAGTGATTTATCTTCTTGTTTGAGATTCATATCATTCTTTGGCTACAAAGAACATTTTGGATTTTAATCCACTTGATACTTGCTGTTCTTTTTTCCCTTTTCACCAAAAACTTCTTTAGTATTATCACCGATGATATTGTATACATTTTTGTTGACTTATACATTCTTAATAGACTTAATATGTTCATGTTTTTTTCCATTGTCTATTTCTTAGTGTAATTTTTAAATAATAACCTCTAATTTTAGCTTATTTGTCTTATCAACTAACATTTTTATCAAACATTTAACTTTGAGACATACACTGGGATAATGATGATGATGATGAAGATGCATGTAACTTTTTATAGCGTGTGCTGAGTTTATTTGTACTAATCAAAGTAATATTGGAATTATTTTTCTGCTTGAATTGACCGAAGTCACGGTAGATGATCATTTTGGTTATTTTCATAAAAAAATCTTAACTCTATCAATAGAATATATTTTAAATATAATGTTTTCATAATTCAGCAGATTCAGCTGCTTTCGACCAGTACTTCATCAATTTGAGCAGATTCAACCAATTTTAGTGTTACCAACCAAGTTTTAAATCCATTAGTTTCATGTTTGACAATCCCACCACCCATTTCTTTCATACCATTGATCTGTGTGACGTTCATTAGCATGTGAGCATGTCTTATTTCTATTTATGTGCTTTGAACACCTACTATCAATCATCAATGTAACACAAATTAAATTTTGGCATACTGTAACTCTTGCCCCAACCTGTTACCCTGGATGAGTTAAATCATGTTTAGGCACTTAGGCTAGCTCGAATCCAAAGACCATTTGTAGTGGTCAAGAGTCTAAATTGTTAAATTTGGACTTTGTCCATATGAAAACAGTGTTTAGACTATGTCAATACTATATTTTCCTGCATCCATGCACTGTCAATAAAACACACTCAGCATATTTTTTTACATATCAATTTAGTAAAACATAAATTAAATTATTATAATTAATGTCTTACTTTTAATATTTTCCCTAAATAATTATGAAATAAAAAAATACACATTTCGATGTAAAAATAAATAAATTTCATTAATTTTTTTTAACGTTTTTCTATTAACAAAAATGAACTTAGTTCAAGTAAAGTTTGATTATGAAACATTCAGTTATTTGTGAATGCTTCATGAATTAAAAATTTGTGATTCGTGTTTTTTTGGACTCAGTAAAATTTCAACGGTTAAGACTTGAGATTTTTTTTTTAATTTTATATACTCCCTTCGTCCCATTGGACTTTGCCAAATTTTCTTTTGGTTGTCCCAAAAAACTTTGCCACTTTCCTATTAAAGCAACTAATTTGTGATTCTGCACATTTCTCTCTCCTCTGCACAAATTTCAACCACACGGTTTTTACTATTCTTATTTCTCACCTACTTTGCACTTGACAAAGTCCACTGGGACGGAGGTAGTATTACATATTGGTGTCATATGAAAGATCACGAAAATTCATGAATTTTGATATGTTTTTTGAAAAATTTGGAATACAAATAAAAAAATTATAAGAGTTTTAAAAAATTTGAGGTTTAATGACACAGGAATGACATCATCATTTGAGAGTCATTCCACCCTCTATTAATAAGACCCTCAACCCCTTACCCACTTTTAAGACCTCTCTCAATCCTCCACTATACACATTTAGGAGTCCAAATGTTCCATTTTTAACTTTTTGGACTCCTAAAACCTCTCCACTCCAAATGGGTTGGTAATCTTCTCAGACTAAATGCCTACATGCATTGAATTGTAAGAACTTTATGAAGAGTTTAAATTTTAATGGTGCTCAAGTTCCCTATCTTAGTTTTAATTGATATAAATTATATTGATTAGATCCATAGAATTTTACTGCCAAATAGACATATTGTGATTCCAATAATCCAAAGTGAGATTGTTTCTGCTGAATTTAGTTTTAGAATGAATTTAATTATTTATCACTTAGAGAGAGAGACACACATATATATGATCAATTGATTCATTACACATTTAAAATTTGTTGAACCACAACCCAACCTACTCAAACCTTTTGACACTTGACTACCTGGTCCTTCCGGTTCGACGACCTATGTAATTTAATTTTCTCAATCATGTTTCATGTACACGTTTATCGTTAACGACGTTACATCACTTTGCACACCGGTCGAATTATTTATGCACTGACAATTTTTTAGTATTGTAAAGATAATCTTTTTTTGCACCAACAAACTTTTCTGTCGGAACATCTTCATGTGATGTGTACAAGTTGGTGTGTACAAACAACATTTCTCTAATTTTCTTTGTTCTTTTGAATGGAAACAAGTCAAACAACAAGTGTATATATATACCAAAAAATAATTTTCGCCCTCTCAAATTTTTTTTTTTAAATTACCACCCTCCCAAGATAAACTTCCTGGGTCCGCCCCTGCGAACAACAAGAACAATGAATGGAACAAAAGGAAATAGATTTCTTATAACTTTCAGCAAAAGAAATGTTAAACTATTATTATTCCGTAAATCCGTAATACATTTGATTTAGAGATGGGAATAAGACTCAATTAGTTTATATATATAGTACCGACTGCAAGAGAAAAAGGAAGACATTCCTTTTTAGTCTACTTTTGTTGCTTTCTGGCTTTGTTGCCTCCTTGTCTTTTTTTAGCTCTCTTTTCGCTCACCTTTCCTTTCACTGTCTATTTTTATTCATTAAATTTGTGATAATCTTTGCTGTGCTCTGATTTGATGAATGGGTTGGCACCTGATTCTCTTTTCACCAGTTCCCCAGTCAAAGATTATAATGATTTCAAAATGAGTAGTACTGTACTACTTCTACATACTCCACAACTCTCAGCCATATCTGAGGCTGCAGATCCACATTAAATCAGGGTTCTTGATTTTTTTGATTCCCTTCATTTTTTTTCTATTTTTTGGTATTATGATAATAAAGATTCCATCTTTTTGGTATTATGATAAAAAAGATTCCAGTAGCCAGTCACCACAGCTCTGATGAAGGCATCCCCAATGTGAACTCAAGATTTGGATTCTTTGGGCTTGTCTCTGTTATGCTTGATGAGCTCACCTCTGCTGATGCCCCATCATTCAAACATTTTGGCTTCATTTCTTTCTGTTAATAAGATGGAAAACAAGTGGGGTGTTTAAGTATACCAAAGATCAGAGAATCTCAATTAAGGACTGTTTGACTTAAGGAATGAAACAGTACACAGCCACAAGGTACCCACAAATGTTTACACATGCATGTGCTCTCAGCTGCTTCTATAGATTACAATCCATATATAGAATTCAAGAAAGTTAAAAGTTTATTGTTAATGGATGCAGGATGCAGGATTGCAGGGCATATGATCATATGATCAAAAGTTTATGGTATATATAGATATAGATATTACAAATTATTACTACGTATATGGTACTTAATTACTAGCTACCTCCATATTTTATTAATTACTTGTGACCGTATTAGTTTTTTGCCAACTAATATTACTATTAATTTCATATCCCTTTTTGGTAAATTTTAATTAATTTTTCATATTATCTCCCCTTCTTTTTCTACTTGTTCTAGTTTTACATTTTCTCTTTTCTATTTTTTCTCTACTCTCATACATTTAGCATTTTTTATATTCACTAAAAAACTAAGGGAGTGTTTGCAATAGCTTAAAAAAACACTTCTCAGCTTTTGGCTTAAAAAAGCACTTATTTACCAAACACTACCAATTTTTACTTTTTCTCGGCTTGCATGTGAAAAGTGTTTTTCCTTTTTCTATTACACAAAAAACACTTATTTTACCAAACACTACCAACTTTTACTTTTCAAAATCACTTTTTTCTCAAACACTATCAACTTTTACTACTTATCACTTTTTCCCAATCATTCCAAAAGTGTTTTTCTTTAAGCAGAAGCACTTGCAAACACTCCCTAAATGGACAAGTAGAAAGTAACTCATTTTCATTTAGTGGGAATGAAGTAATATTCAATTCACAATATTTTTCTAAAAAAAAGGATGACACCCCATCCCTGAGGGCCCCCAACACTGACGGGACGGCACGATAGGAGGATGTAAATTGGTCTCTAATCACAATCTGACATATAGAGAGTGAGGCTCCATCCCCGGTACTTGCAGAGGCCCTCTATTGAGTAACCTCTCATCGCAGTTGCCGGGAGTCGAACCCGGGACCTAACTCTTGTGGCATTCCGTCGCTACCAGTTGAGCTTCGCCCACCGGTAATTAATGAATCTCACCTAATACAGTAATGGGGATAATGTAGAGATCAAAGAGTATATATATAGTGAGAGTACTAAAGCAGCCTTTGACTAAAGTAGTTAAAAGAATGAGAGTGTAGTATATTTGTATGACTGATTCTGTATTCCTTCACACAGAACTTTGACCAGGGCCATTCATAAGCTTAGTGAACAAGAAGCTCATTAAGTCTTCAACTGCCTTTGCATAAGAATATATTTCTGGGAAAATGGGGGTTTCACTTTATGTTTAATTCATTTGAAATTAGACTTTAATTTGTACTCTATGTTTTATTATTCTTTTATTTGCACCATAAACACTCGAATTTTCATAGGCAAATATAGAAGTTTTTGTTTGTTTGCAAAAATATCACATAAATAAAGTTTATAGACAAAAAGATAAAAAAAAAAAAATGTGACTGAATTGAGTTATTGTGATAAAAAATGTAACATAATAGTCACTCTAAAATTATACGTAGTAAATAAAATTAACTAATATCGTCAATGTGTATAGCTAGAAAGCTCACTTTTATCTATCACTCCCCTCATCCCGTTTTGGTTGTCCTACTTTTCTTTTTGAGTTGTCTCATAATAAATGTCGAGGCTGTTTGGAACCACTGTTTTTCGGTTTATTATCAGGCTTATCAGCCAACTTTTTCATCAAACACGTAATTTTTGCTTCCGCGCGCTGAATTTTGTAATAAGCAGAAAAAGTAAGGTTGGAGTTACTTTTCTGGCTGTATTGGCTGAAGTTACTGTAGATGACCATTTTAACTATTTTTACATATAATTTTATCTTTATTTTATTAATAACATATATTTTTTAAATAATTTTTTCTTAAATCAGCAGAATCATCCAATGCAGCCACTTCAGCCAGAACTTCATAAATTTCAGCAGAAATAGTCAAATCAGCCAATTTTCGTGCTACCAAACGGGCTCGTCATGTTTTCTTTTTTGGCAATAAATAAGTGATCATTATCATTTCATTTTACTCTACTCAAACTTCAACCACAAATTTTATTGTTCAACCACTTACTAATAATCGTGTCAAATTAAAACATGACAACCAATATGGAACAATATATATGTGCCGATGAAAAAGGCAAAATGGTAACTATACAAATTCATCCATCTAATTTATGAGAATGTGGACTATACCTCAATTGAAGTCATGTTCCCTCTATGGTCACTTGGAATGGAATGCAGCCAACTTTCCCTGCTATAACATAACAAGGGAATATTTTCTATCAGTGGAAGCCATGCATGCACACAAGATAAAGTAGGAAAAGGAAAGGAAAAGAAAAGCAGGCTGAGAAGTGAAAGCCATCTTTTTTACTGTTTTATTTATGCACTTTTTTTTGTTCTATATATCTTCACCCAAATCACCCTCATACATATTCTTTCTTGCCTTTTTTTGACAGATATAAAGTTTGAGATACTGAACCCACCCATCCATGTGATATCCCAATAACCATATATGCTAAGAACAAACACTACTGTCTTCAGTACTCTTCAATATAAAGGAAGTTTGAAACAGTAAGAATTAGAGAATTTTTTGCTTTGCAACAAGGTTTGTACAAATCCGGCAATCAGCATATTTTGTTTAACTTTGAGATTAAGTTTTGTTATAGCCTTATAGGGTCCACCATCAAATACTTGCATTAAATCTCTTTACAAGTTTTTTGAATTTATAACTTGCCTTGTTTTCTTTAATATCCTTTGCTGTTAAATAGCTATATATCTCGCTATACCTATTCTGTAGAACTTTTGGTATAGTTCTATAAAGCTAAGAACTTCAGTGTTTTTTACTCCGTAATATATACTTCGTACTACGTAGGTTTTAATTGGTAGCCTAACTTGCATGTATATGACAAAAAATAAGTAGAAGATATTTTCCCTTTTGCATCATTTTCGAGAGTACAATATATTACATGTGATGAAGGAAAAACATGCATGCTACAATTTCCGTCCCTCCAAGATTAGGATGTAAGAGAGTGCATGCACGTGATGCAGCTATTAAGTAAACGGAATTGTGTGATTAGTGTAAATTTGTGAGAATGTGAAGAAAGTAAGAATGAATTGACCAGAGAGTAATTTGAAATCACAATGGTAATTTCTAAAGTTATGGTGAGTGCACCATTAATCAACGCACAAACCAATATACTTTTCACTGGTTAATGTATTTACCTTTTATCTGTAATTTCATGCATCGAATTTGTATCATTTGAAATCCAATTGAATGTTAATACAATTTCTATATAAATACATTTTATTTTTCAAATTTAGTTTCAACATTGTCCGAAAAAGGTTACCCATCGCTAAACCTAAAATTTACTATGTAACTACCATTTTGGAAGAATTGTAATTGCATAATGTAAATGTCAATTGGTATCGACTTTTAGTTTATTTTTATTAGAACTACCTAGAAATGCCACTTTGAGAATAAATTATGGTGGTATTTTTAAGATAAGATGTTTTATATAGGATCAATCATATCTTTTTACCGTTGACCGCATTTTATACGATAATTTTAAACATTAAAAATCTAATCCCTATCGCATTCTATCATTTACTTTATTAGTTGTTCTTTTTTTTTTTGCTTACAACCACTATTCTCTCATACATTAAACTTGATACTACGTACGAAGTATATAGAGAGAAAGAGATACGGAGCTAGTATGAAACTCGGAAGTCTTCACTTTGTTAAAATTGTCTTATCTTTTATTTTTTATT
The DNA here is from genome assembly GCA_945859915.1 of Cuscuta epithymum. NCBI lineage: Eukaryota > Viridiplantae > Streptophyta > Magnoliopsida > Solanales > Convolvulaceae > Cuscuta > Cuscuta epithymum. Next base: position 4,915,061 of record CAMAPF010000055.1, read on the forward strand.
TGTTTTAATTAATAAATTTGATAATGTTTGTGTAGTTCTAAATTGATGTTACTTTTTTCTATTTTCTAGATAATTGAATCATTTCCCTTTCTTCTAATGTTAGACCCAGATGTAGTAACACTTGACTTAAGTGGTCGAAGACAGTGAAAGTGATAATTTATAATTTGTATATATTCATATGTTTTCTTAGTGTAATTAATAAGCTGAACTTCTATTTTTTTAGAGTGTAGCCGATTCACCCTTCCGCAATACAAAAACAACTGGAACTAATAAATTGGGATGAATTGATTACCTTGAATTGATCCAAAGTGGACGATGGTAATCATCTTTGTCATGGTTAAGATTGTAATTAATATTATTATTATGCACATTTTGTCGTCGCAGTTGAACTGACAAATCAGACTTTATTGATGTTTGAGTGTCAAGCAGCAAGTTGTCATCGGATGTATCACCGGACGACCCATGGTCAAAACCCTCCGATTGGCCTGATCAAATGCACAGAACAATTTCTGCAACTCATATTCTAGAGATGGAAAAAAGTACCTATAGTAGTAGTATCTTAATTGGATTTTCGTTTAGTATAGAGCACCATATTTTTGGACTTGTTAGATTTATCAATCAATTTTTTTATGAAACATGTACAAGTAATTTTTTACTTCGCGCGCTACATTAAGTTATAATAATAAAAATGGTTGAAGTTATTTTTCTAGTTGTAATGGCTAAAGTTACTTCTCAGATAATTTTTTCTTATAATTTTTTCATATTTTTTTTATTTTACTAATAAAATATATTTTAAATATAATTTTTTCATAAATAAACAGAATTAGCCAATCCAATAATTTCAATTAGAACTTTATAAATTTCACCAAAATCAATAATCCAACCAATTTTGATATTATTAAGCGAGCTCATGAATAAGTCACAACAATATAGACAATTCTCTATTCATAAATAAGTGAGATGTAGACGTTCCCTTTAAAACTAGGATTTATTTTGGAAAATTTGACTTTCTTGTAATAGAATTAAGAGCTTGTATGATAGCACTTAATTTAGCTGAATCGGCTGAATTTGTTGAAATTAAATAAATTAAGATTGAAACGATTGAATCTGCTGAACTATGGGTGAATTGTACTACAATGATTCTCTACAATGATTTCAAATATGAAAAGTATTTTTTTTTAATAAAATGAATAAAAAAGTTATATAAAAAATAGCTAAAATGATCTTCTTAGGTGATTTCAGGCCATTTAGCTATAAAATTGATTTTAACCTTAATTATTTTGATTATTACACAAAAGCAAAATCAAAAGTTACGTGTTTAATAAAAAATTTGATCCAAAGAACCGATAAGTTTAATATAAAGATGACCAAACAGACTCTAAAAAAGCCATATTTTGATAATAAAACTTATTTAATACTATTTTTAAACTATATTCATGTTTTATTTATATTTTGAACAAAAGGTTTAGCATATAGAGTAGACCTGCACAAAAGCGGGTTCGGGCCGGGCTCGGACCGGGCTTTTCATAAGTTTTCTGCCCATCGTGTGTGGGCGGGCCCGGCCCGGCCCGCAAAAACGGGCCTAACCCCATGTCCATACCCGCCCGTAAGAGCGGGCCGGGTAGTCCACCGGGCCGCCGGGCCCGGGAAGACTTTAAATTTTTCAAAATTATATAATTTATTTAATACTTTATAAATAATATTACAACATTTAAAAAATTGCTAATACGCTTATAATGTATATAGGCCTTTCATCACATACACAAAAAATATTTACACAAAAATAATAATGAGAAACTATATCTAAAATTTAAAATTCATGCACAAAGTATTATCATTAAGTACAAAAATAGATATTATATTAGTTGGACTATTTGTTAAGAACTAAAAACTTAAATTTAAACATAATAAACTATAAATATGTATACAGATAAATTAGTAAATATAAAAATATACATGTGTACATGTAAATAAATACATAAATTAGTATATATAAAAATATATATGTATATATACTAAATGTAGCGGGCCGGGCTTATCGGCCCGAACGGGCCTACACCCTAACCCAAGCCCGCCCATATGTTGTTGCGGGCCGGGCACGGGCCGGGCCGGTGGGTAAATATATATGCCCAAGTCCGCTAATTTGTGCGGGCGGGCTGGGCGGGCCGGGCGGGCCGGTTTTGTACAGGTCTAATATAGAGGTGAGAATTGAGAAATGTACGTACCTGAAGTAGCTGCAGTTGCGGGCCTATCTGTAGTCTTTACCGTTCGGTACATCTGACGGAATAGTTCACAATTGTATTATTACAAGAGAATAATTTAGAGAAACTAAAGGCATGTAAATTAAAGCAATTAAAAACTAAATCTTCTTACTTTCTTTTATGGCGGTAATATTCATATTTCTCATTTCTAAATCTTCTCATCGAACTCTTAATAATTTTAAAAATTATACATTATTACAACAACATTTTTTGGATTTATCCTCCATTCCATCACATTATTCCACTATCTTTCCATCATACTTATGAAATGTGAGCATATTTATGTTATGGAGGTAGTAACTGATATGTATATGGGACAAAGAAAATGATCAATAATAGGAGAATGAATATTATTATTTGAGGTGAAAGAAGGGTTGTAGAACTGTGTAACCACTAACGGGAACTCCAATGGTACAATGTGCACGGTGCACACGTGGCATGAGAGATAACCACATAAATATTAGTAAATAAAATCTTTCTCTCCTTATTTAAATGATTTTATACAGTATTGGTAAGTTTTTCTCCACATTGTCAAGGAGACCGTCTAGATGTTGACATTGTTGTTGACATTGCAGGGAAAAACTTACCAAAATTGTATAAAATCATTCAAATAAGGAGAGAAATAATTTTTTTCTAATATTTATGTGGCTATCAATCATGCCACATGTGCACCGTGCACATTATAGCATTGGAGATGCTCTAAGGCACTAACCGTCTTTTGCATATGGTTATACGGAGTATATGCTTATATACCCGTGTACCATATACGAAGTACTCCTATGAGTTAAGAATCTATTTGAGAGCCTCTTTTTTTTCTTCATTAACTTGCAAATCAACATTTTACTACTACATATACGAAGTATAACTTTTCAATTTAATTATATAATAATCAAATAGTTAAATTTATAGCTAGTTACTTTTTTGGTCAAATAAATGGCTTTCTGTAATTATGTTTAATCACTATTTTGATTATGTTTGCATGTCATTTTTCCTTACTTTTTTAAAGCATATTAAGTCAATTAACTGCTTCAGATAAAATTTCACCAGTCCTAGTAGCTAGATTTGCCCAATTTTTATGTTACCACTTACCATATAGATCTGTATTATGTATATGGAGAAGATTAGTTGAAAATTATCACACATAAAATATATATAAATGGTAAAAACAAAAACTTATCGTTTGCGGAGTATAAGTTTATAACATCATTATTTTAACTAGTACTCCGTACTATTTTTATAGTAAAAATATCAATACAAAGTTACAGTTTTTTATTTCAAAAATTTCCATAAATAAGACTAAAAAATGTGATATTCTAAAAATTACATTTTTATACTCATATTATGAGGCATGGGGGAATATATTTATGGTCTTCTAGGTGATCGTTTGACTGTATTATCTATAAATATATAACAACACAATTTATAATATATTATCATTTGAATAATACATATTACAACGAAGTATATAACTTAATTTTGTGTGATAAAATATTGTTAATTTTGAACAATTAACTATCAAAGCTTTAAAAAATTGACTTGAAAGTTAAATTGAGACTTTAATTGAGGACGGAAGAAGTATATAAGATAGATGCATGTATGGATGTTTTTACTTGGACTGTAATTTGCCCCAGACCAGACCAGACCAGACCAGTTCAGACCAGACCATACCAGACTTGGATAGTTATAAAAATACAAAGAAACCAGACCTTACCAGACCAGTTCAGACCAGACCAGACCAGATCAGACCAGCAAATTACAGTCCAAGTAAAAACATCCTATATCATCAATATATGTAGTGTAAATGAATTAGTGTAAATGAATGTACATATGTGTGAGTCCCAATGTTTTTAACCAATGTTTTGGAGACAGTGAATTTGTAAAATCCCAAGGGCGGAGATATAGATAGAGGATATAGATCATTGAGGCATCATAGCGTTGTGTACTTTCCCTCTCTCTCTCAGTCTGTAATGCATTACGTTAAAAAAACATAACAAGAAAAGAAAAGAGAAAAAGTAGAACCGTCTCTCATAAACCTTGTCTGGGCATTGCAAGTTTTATGACTATTTTCAGTGTCTTGGTCTGTCTTATATGCTTGATCTGATGGTATATTATTATTGATGAATCATTATACTCCTTTCTCTCTCCATCTAGAAAATGGGTTTTTCTATTTTTTCTCTCAACATGGATGGATGGTTCATTCCCCAAAGCAAAAAGCTGATAAAAATAGTATATTGCAGAAACCATCAGATCTAGTAGCAAAAGATGTGCTTACAAGGATTTCTCACACCCCTCAACTCTTTCTTTTACTGGAAAGAAGTTTACAATAAAAAAGGTCTCTTTTTTTTGAAGAAAAGAAAAGTAACATTGGAATTTGAAATGTCTGTGCAAATTCATTCACATCCCTTCAACCAATGCAGTACTAGTCTGCTTAATTGGCAATGACTCCAAACCCCAGTTTCTACCACTGATTTATCTAAGTCCTGTTTGGTGTTCTTGATTTCCACACGCAAAAAAAAGAAAATAAATTCAAGAATCAAGAAACCATAAATTTACCTGTAAATGGGATTTCACATGAGCCAAGGTGAGATCTTTGACATCCATTAGTTCAAGAACTGACTTGGGTGTGGCTCCTATAACAAAAATAAAGTAAAACATGATAAATAAATGCTAAATATTAACTATAAACAAAATGCATGAGAAAACATGAGGAAAATGATAAAGACAATATACTCCAAAATTCCAAATAAAATGAGAGGGAGAGGAGAAGCTAAGAATGAATGAAGCATACTTTCATGGCCACCCAATAGCTCAACTGAGTGAACGAACCGAGCATGGAGGGTGCTCGTCCACCGCATCCTCGGCGCTCTCATGCTCCGCTTCACCGGGAACCTAGACGGGAAAATCCTAGACCGCATTAGCCCCGCTGGCGGCGACTGGTGGCGGTGGATGATAGAAGAGGTGGTGGAACTAACAGCACTGCTGTCAAAAGTAGGAAAAGGGAAAGGATTGGAAGAAGGGGCTTGATGATAGAAGACTGGCACTCCTCTAATGGGCCTCAAGAGCCCAAAGTCCGGCCCAGTTTGCTGCAGCTGATGATGATGGTGAGGAGAAGAGTAAAGGAGACTGTTTTGGAAGCCGGAGGGGTTTCTGTTCTGTTCACCGGAAAGGGGAGAAGTGGAAGGTGAAGAAGAAGCAAGATTTGCAGAAATTAGGTCGAAATTGCTGAAGGGTTTACAGCTGCTGTTGTTAAACAAAGAAGATGGAAAGATTGAGTCTTTTCTGTCAAGGGTTCTTTCCCATAACCCCAAATTCATCCCATGATGATGACGAAGATGATTCTCTTCTTCTTGGTCAATCCTTGTTCTTTGTTGTTTGGCGGCCGGTGGGCTGATCTGCAAAGATAAGTCCGGCTGTGCAGGGAATAGCTCCATCCTCCTCCGGCCGGCCTCCGCCGTGACCTTTATATTCAAACTCAGCTCAGCTAGCTAGCCAGACCAGCCACAATATGCATACATCTCTTTCTCTTCTCTGATCTCTCTCTCTCCATATATTCCTCACTTGCTTATCTTTCTGTTGGATACTCCTTTCTTAGCTAGGTTTTCTTTTTTACCTATTCTGGTTTGAGTGAGAGCTAAGCTAGTACTATTAGTGGTTTGGGAAGCTTATAAACACAACATGAATAACCAGCTAGCTGCTAAGTAGTAGAACATTGAAGAATGGGGTTCTTGATTTTCTTCTGCTAGTTGTGTGTGATAGACTGATAGAGAGCGATGGGATGGAGTTTGGGTATTTTAATGTCTTTGATTAAGTTGATGATGAATATTGAAGACAGTATGTATGGTAGTACTTGTAGAGATATGGAGATATGTGATAGATGGGTGAAAGAGGGGAGAAATGGGCTAGCTGTTAGCAGTATATGAAGTGAATGGTGGTGTTGTTTCTTTTGTGTGAAGTAGTAGTATATGTGAGAAAATGACACTTGAAAAGAGAGAGAGAAGTGTATGGGGTTTGTGGGTGGGGGTGGGGTAGGGGTTTGAGAAAAGGGACCGGTGAGGAAAAAGATGAGAGAAGTGATATATAATTAAATAAATAAAAGTGGTTTATTAATAAGGTTTTACTGTTTTATTTCCCCCAAAAAAGGGTTTTACTGTTTTAGAGGCTTTGATTGATTCCTCATTTCCTTGTTCTCACTTCATCTCTTTTTTTTAAAAAAATTGTGTTTTCCCGTTTCATTTCTTCAAGGAAGGCAATAATAAAAAAGGAAATTTTAGTGTAAGCTTTTAAATAGCATTTGTATTTGTGCCTATCAGTCACTCTTACTTGCCTTTAATTTCTAACCAACGTAACACTCTACTCTATGTACACAGTGTTTACCCCTTGCCCCCCATTTTTACGAAGACTGTACTACCTCCTTTTTATTTATGTACTACCCCCATTTTTTAACCACGTATTTGGAACAAAGATGATAAATTTTGATTCATTATTTTAACTAATATATTTATGTGAAAATTAATAAGTTTATACTTTTATGATACATAGTACTACTTTTAACCAAGAGTATTTTCATGTCATTTTTATATTATAAATACCACTGTGTGTGTGTAATCGTTCAAAGTTTAACTTCATTGATTTGAAAAATCAAACTTGACTAAATAGAAGGGATGAAGGAAGTATGTTCTAACGGTTAAGGGCATGTTTGACACAACTACCTAAAAAAATACTTTTATAAGCTTTTAATAATTGTTAGTTATTAATGACTGGAAAGCTCTAAAAAAGGATGATGGTTGTTTGATAAAAAAACGGCTATTTGATTCAGTTCTGTTGGCATACAAGCTATTCAGATCAGTTAATATCAAAAGTTACAGACTATTCTGAGATGTTACTCAATATAGCATCTCAAAAAAGATATTTTATTTTTAAAAAAACTCTTAAAAATTGATGTGTCAAACATACATTTAGAAGATTTTAAATAATACAAAAGCTAAAAGGTATGTACTCATATCTGTCAAACATGCACTAAAAAGCCTCTCTTTTATTCTTTTGTTTTTTACCTCAAAGTTTTTATATTTTTTTTTGAGTATGTAAAATTAAATTTGGAAATTTTTGTGTGTATGAATAAAGCATTATTGTTAACATAGCAAATGGAAGAACTTTTATAGTAAACTGCTTAAATGAGAGAAAAAACATACGGAGTAATAATTTAGTACTACAATAAATTTTCCTTCTCAAATACGGAGTAAGAGTATATATACTTGCATCTTCAAATATTGATTTAATTAGGACTAAAAGATAATTCATGTGCACAAATAGGATCTGAAATTCAACCTACGTTTCCTAGGACCTAAAACTACCTAATTGTACAAACACATCCCTATCATATTTAATTTCAATTTATAATTAAAAAATAAAATGGAAATCCCTGAAACCCTAAATCCGGGTCGTGGCATGTAGTAGCATGCAGTGCCGCCGCCGGAGCCACTTCTACCGCCATTGTTGTCGTCATTGTCGTTGTCATGATCTAAAATTAAAATTAGATCATGACAACGGTCTTTGTTATAGATATTGTAAGTTTCTCCAAAATTGTCAAGATTTTGTGATTATCTGTTCTACAAAATTGACAGTTATGTGTTTTTTGGTATACTTTTATTTTGTATATTATGGTTTTGACTTTGGGCTTTAATTTTTTACTGGTTGTTCAATTGGTAGTGTCATAACATTTCTTATGATCAGAACTAAAATTCCTTAAAGAGTGATATGACAAATATGTACAATTTTATATCTTGGATAATGTAACTATATACTACTATAAAATTTAGAAACCTAATAAAAATCAATCATGCATATTCATAAAAAAATAAAACTTAAATTAACCTACCAAAGTGAAATTTAACATTATTAGAAGATTAGAATTCTATCATAAAAAAGCTTATATAAATGGACGAGTCACATTATTTCGTAAAATAGGGGTTGGAAATTTTAACAGGAGAAGTTGGGGATGAGCCAAACAAAGGATTAGAGGATCCAAAATCAAACCTAAGCACTATTCTCAAAATCCATGTATGTGTATATTTATTTAAGGGAGAAGGCTCAAAAAGGACACTAACGTTATTTAAGAATCTCGAATTGAACACTTAGCTTTTAAATGGACCAAATTAACACATAAGTTATTTATTTTGATAACATTTGGCCACCCACTCTATTTTCAATTTAACGGTGCTCCAATTTTAACACCTCTGTCATCTCACCGTTCTCAACTGCCTCCTATCCTATCTTAGTCTAAAACCTGTCATCTTCCTCTTCTCTTCTTCTCGTTTCTTTAGTTCTGAAACGTGTAGAATTATTTTGTCAAACTTCTCCACCAGACATGCTTCTCTTTTAGTTCCTTCATCTCAAATGTGTGAGAATAGATTATTACTAATACATCAAAGATGAAAAAACATAGAAGTCGAACAAGTGGAGAAATTGCACAAAAGAACTCTAACAAGTTTCTAGCTTTTCTTGGTTGTACTTATTCTAATGGTCCCGGTTCTACCCAAAATTTACTTAGGCGGTGTTCAGAAAACCATTGACGCGTCTAGTGAAATTCACGGTAAGCTGGATAAGCAAAAATTGGATCCGCCACACAGGTCTCACCGGTTTTTGGGGAAATTGTTCACCTCTGACGGCTTCGACTGGTAGCGGTTGCATAAGATCTACCAGTTGCGGAGAAGCTGTGCCACGGGGGTAACATAATTAACCGGAGCTTCAAAGTCAACTGCAGCAACTCACCAAATCCACTGACGGAGAAAAGGTATATTTCGACCTATGCGCGGGGTGCCTAGGAGCCTTGCTCTGAGAATAACCTCCTACTCTGAGAATTGAAGCGAAATTTTGGTTCGTATTTCAGAAACGTTAAAGCTGCTTTGTGACCTACTAATGGAGTTAAATGGATTTATTAAGCTTTTGCAGCAATTCGTGGGTGTGTATTGATTTGGTTTGAAGCTTTAAAGGAAAGGATAATGGACGGTTAATATTAAGATGGACGGTCCGTTTAAGGAAATGTTAGTGGGTGGCTAAATGTAGCTCAAATAAGTTATTTATGTGTTTATTTGATCCACTTAAAAGATTAGTGTCCAATTTGAACTTCTCAAATAACCTTAATGTCTTATTTGAGACTTCAACCCTTTATTTAATGATAAAATGAGCATTTGGCATAGATTTATGTTAAGACTTGGGGTTTCATCCTAAAAGTCAACCTGATAGGAGGAGTAGTCTATGTGTTAATATTAACACTTTGTTCATCCAAACGTTTTCGGTGTGGGACATTTAACACCCCTCCTCACGACCAGACACTTCGTCTGAATTGTGCAATCATTCATTTTTTCATCGGTCCGTTTTTTTTTCGTCCTGCTGTTTTATACTCGTGTAATTGTTTTTCATAAGGGGCCCCATACCAGATTTGGAAAGTCATATGAGCATATAAGTTAACGCATGAAGAAGAACAAGATAAAAATATTATTCCGTGTCTTTTGATGAAGTATGCGCAGGTCGCTTTACACAGCCAATGATCCGAGGTATTTGGATCTGCTAACTACGAAAATATGGAAAAAGGTATCTTAGTCAAAATCAATGGCCATAATAAATTAAAAGATTACATATGGAAAAAATCCCTAAATAATAACTTCCAAAAATAACACTCTAATACCCCTCAAGTTGGCCCATGGGGATCAAGAATGCCCAACTTGCTTAAGAGATGATGAAATTGAGTCTTGTCGAGGGCTTTGGTGAAAATATCAGCTAACTGTAATGTAGTGGGAACATAGTTGGGAGCAATAAGTTGGGCCTTTATAGCATCACAGACAAAATGACAGTCTGCTTCAATGTGTTTAGTACGTTCATGGAACATCGAGTTGTTAGCGATGTGAAGTGCAGACTGACTGTCACAATATAGAGGAATAGCCTGAGGATGTTGAACTCCCAAACTTAATAGAAGAGCCTTGAGCCACTTAAGTTCACATGTGGCAGCTGTCATCGACCAGTATTCAGCTTCAACAGAAGAGCGAGCAACCGTAGTTTGTTTTTTAGATTTCCAAGAGACCGGTGAGTGACCAAGAAACACCAACCATCCAGAGAAAGATCTACGAGTGAGAGGGCATGCGGCCCAACCAGAATCACACCAACTGGTAAGAGTAAGAGTACTATCAGCTCGAAGCAGAATGCCTTGACCTGGAGAACCTTTTAAGTACCGAACAACTCGTAAGGCAGCAGACCAATGCCCAGTTCGAGGATTTTGCATAAACTGAGATAAAATGTGGACCGAATATGTCATATCAGGTCGGGTAATTGCAAAATAAATCAGTCTACCAATGAGACGTTGATATTGCTCAGGGTCTGGGTGTAGTGGACCTGAAGCACCTCCCAGATCATGGTTTTGCTCAATTGGAAATGAGGCGGGTTTGGCACACAAGAGACCAGTTTCAGTAATAATATCAAGTGCATATTTTCTTTGGTTGAGAAAAAAGCCCAAGGAACTGCAGGCAACCTCAATGCCAAGAAAATATTTCAGAGAGCCCAAATCCTTCATATGAAAACAAGTATGAGATAGGATTTAAAACTGGCAATAGGTGCATGGTCATTTCCAGAAATAAGGAGATCATCAACATAAACCAAGAAATTAAGCTTATTAGCACCACGGGTGAGTGTAAATAGAGAATAATCAGCATAAGACTGAAGAAAGCCATAACCTTTAAGGGCAGTAACCAGTTTGGCGAACCAACAACGAGGAGCTTGTTTAAGGCCGTATAAAGACTTATGAAGACGACACACCAAAGAAGAATCAGTAGTGGTGTATCCAGGAGGAATAGTCATGTATACTTCTTCATGAAGATCACCATGAAGAAAAGCATTGTGTACATCCATCTGGTGCAACTCCCAATTTTTGCAAGCGGCAATAGCAAGAAAAGAACGTACGGTAACCTTTTTGGCAACCGGGGCAAATGTTTCGGTATAATCCAGACCAGCAACCTGCCGATTACCAAAGATAACCAAACGGGCCTTAAGACGTTCAACACCGCCATCAGATTTATGTTTAACTTTATAAACCCAGCGACACCCTAAGGCACGTTTTCCAGGAGGTAAGGGAACAAGAGACCAAGTAGAGTTCTTTTCAAGGGCTGTGATTTCTTCACGCATGGCCTGGCGCCATCCCTCATTTTTTACAGCATCATGAAATGTGTGAGGCTCCGTAATAGAATCAAGAGCTGCATGTAGTAACATGCAGCGCCGCCGCCATAACCACTTCTGCCGCCACTGTTGTCGTCATTGTCATTGTTGGCACTGGCGCCACCGCCGTCACCACCATCGTCGCCATCGCTCACATTGTCGCTGATGCCCATTCTGGTAGTCGTCGCTGCCTCGTTTCCACTGGCGCCACCACCCTCACTGTCATCGTCGCCGCCGCTCATTCCGGTCGGTGTCACTGCCTTTAAGCAAAACTACCATGAGAGTCAAATCCGGAGGCCATATATCACTGCAACTCCAAGCACCGCCAACAGCTTCACAACACCAATGCCATAGATCTGCCATTAAGTTGACAGATTTGGCCTTCGAGATTAATTTAAATCTTCTATTCGTATAAACTCTCAAATCTGCCATAAATTTGGCAACCATATGAGCTCAACAACCAAATATTCGGAAGTAATGTTTTCAAGAGAATAAACACTTTAATACAATTGAAAATCACAAATACGAAACTAATGACAAAAAATTAAAAAATGGGTTTACACAAAATTTGTTTTTTCATAATCGATTGTCAGTGTGCACATTTCTGCCATAATGTTCGCAAAATCTTATGCCATCATCCAAAATTCCAGAAAATTAAGATTTTATAAATAGTAACAAATTTGAATCGGAAATACGAAGCTGAGCTTCAAAAATCAGCCAAATGAATGTCAAAACTCATGAAAACATAAGAATAGGTGGAAAATCTGAAAAGTCAATGTCAGAACTCATGATGAGGAGGAGAAATCGACGATATGTAGATAGTGTAAGGCGGAGGAGACAAAGACGGAAACGGTGAAGACAAAGGCTGCAAAGACGGCGTGTGGTGGAGGTGGCGTGTGGCGTAGGCGGCAATTCGACAGATCTACAGTGGAGTTGTGATGAAGGCTTCGATGGGTTTGAGGTTGTGAGCGTGATTTTTTTTTTGTATTTTTTTTTTACTCCAGGGGGTCTGGGGGAGGGGGCTGTGGGAGCCTGGAGTAATCAGGGCTGAAACCCACTCCGTTGAATTTCACACCCTTGTGTGCCTAGCGGGATTCGAACTCGAGACCTCCCACTAGGCACGGTAACCTCACAACCAGCTGGGTTGGAATGCTTGGTTGTGAGCGTGAATGCATTGATAGATCTGAGGCCACGAGAAGGGAGAAAGGAAGGAAGGTGCAGGGGCAAAAATGGAATGCTAATATCCTTGTGTTTCATAATAGGAATAAATTGGTCCTATTTAGGAATAAAAATATAAGAAGTTCTATTTTTGAATTTTTACCCTAGTTTACTCTTATTTGGGATAATTTCTATATCTTATTACCACATTGATATTGACGAGCACTTCGGCGTAGTGCGTCAAAATAAATCGATACTAACACGTATAATGAAACAAGTAAATAAAAGGGGGTTTTGGGATTGTATGATTTAATTAATTTAAACAACAAGTTGAATGACTTATATGAGATTTAATTCAAAAATAAAAAGGACTTGGTCTTGCTACTTTCCACTAGCTTGTTGATATATTTTAGTCGATCATTGCTATTGTTGAGGTTTAATCCCGAAGATCTGAAAGCCCAACACAAGCTTTGGATATTTAAGGACGTTGGGTTGGTTTGGAAAGTGTATAAAATATAAAATAGTGAAATATTACTCAACTCAGGAGCTAACTTGTATTCAGTAATGTTGCGATTACACTGGACTACCTGAACGGTAGGTAAGTACAAGAATACAAGAATAAGGAAGATAATTCTATTTGCTAAGATCTGAGTATTAAAATGCTAACCCCTTACAATACATTCGATGCAGGTATTTATACTACAATGGGGATGAGTAATGTGGACACATGGCCGAACCCAGTAGGTTATTATATCTGCCACATAGCGCCCCCATACCCCCACATGCTGCTACCATATCTCGGCATTAAATGCGGCTTCCACTTGCTGACTACTCGTTCGGGTAGAGCGTTCGGTGTGCGGGACCCTGTCATGGGTGTTTAGGTGTCAGTGTTTTCCTGAAATACACCAAGTAGAAGAACTGTGCCGAATGCCGATCGGGGGGTCTGGACCGATTTGGGCCCTATGTTTCCTCCTGGCTCCTCCACACTTTGGGCCGGGTCTATTGGGCCTGGACCCAATATCCCAACACTAGTCCCCCACTTCCTATGTCTTGAACGGTAGTGAGTGCATAAGGAAGTAGAAGAAATGATTCCCGAACACCGCTCGAGATCCCGCCGGTTCCCGATGCAATCTTTTGACGGTTTTATGTGGATGCCGTTTCAGCTTTCCGATAATCGTAATGATTACTTGGGGATGATTCTTCGTGTGACGCATGTACTTGTAATTATTACTAATGACGTGTCCTCTTTTGATTGGTTGTGGATTCGGTGTGACAGGTTATAAATAGGCTCCTCCGGCTTTGATTCTGGGTTTCGAAACCTTGCATCTTCGGCCAATTGCTCTGCCTTCTCTCCAAAGACCCTCCTTGCCTTCTTGCTCCGGTACCCTTTGTACCTTCTCTCCCTCTTTCTCTTTCCTGTTCGATCATATGGCGTCGAGCTCGCATCCCACTGATGCGTCCACTTCTGAAGCGGCTCCTCAGCAGGAGATTCTAGATGTGGCGGTGAGAGACACCCATGCCAATGCGGAGGTTTCCGGCGAAGGCCCCGGTGACAACGCCTCCTCCGCTGGCACTTATTCGGACGAGGTGGTGCAGCTGCTGGCATGGGGCCCAGACGCTCCCCTAGCCTTGTAGTAGGTTGAGGGGCCGTTCTGTCCCACCTCCTAATTTCTCCTTCTAGGGCCGCATGTCTTCTGGCCCTCTCCAGCACGTCCGGGTAGCTTGTCCTCAGATTCTTCTTCAGCTCTCTAAACAATTCTCCAGTCAGGAGAGCATCTGTGAAAAGTGGGATGGCTGTCTCATCCGTCATGTCGGTCACCTTTAGGGTTTCGCCCCTCCATCTGGTCAGGAAGTTATTGATGGACTCCTTTGGCCCCTGCCTCACACTGGTCAGGTAACCAAAATGTAACTTCGGGGTGGTGCTGGCAGCGAACTGTGCTAAGAACAACGTGGATAGTTCTGCAAAGCTCCCGATCGATACGGGCTGTAAAGTGTCGAACCATTCCTGGGCAGGTCCCCGGAGGGTGCTGAAGAACAATCTGCAAATTGTAGCGTCAGTGGCCCCCAAGAGCATGAGGCCACCTTGGTAACTTCTCAAATGTACATGGGGATCTCCCACCCCATCGTACGTAAGGCCGGTCGGGGGTCGGCAGTCCCTCAGAATTTCTGCATTCATGATCTCCCTCGTGAAGGGAGAAGTGATCCCAACCCGTGCTGGCGAGGTTTGCTGGGGCGTCGGGTTCATCTGATCTCTCAGTTCTGTCATCTGCCTCCTCATCTCGGCAATTTCTACGTCCTGGGCCGTTCGGGGAGCCTGTGGTGTCCTTACATCTGCGAATTCTGGGACCCTGTCCGGGGGAGGGGCAGCTGTATTTGCCCTCCTCCGGATGAAACGTTTCCCATCCCTCTCTACATACTGAAAATGTTGCCCAACGGGATATACCATGGGGGTAGCTTCCCTATGTGGGGCATCGTTTCGGGATATGAATGGGGTTTGGTTTGCCGGGGTCTGCTGTGCGTACCGAGGGGCGTGGTCCCTCCACTGGTTCCCTCGGTGTGCCTGGGAATGTGCTGAGGCAGTGGTGGTTCCATGCCATCTTTCATCGAAGGATGGCACGGAACGGACATGGGAGAATCGTTCATGAGTTTCGTCAGTGTATCCTCCTCCCTGCTCCTGCTCGTTCGCCATGTGCTGCATGGCAGCAGCCATGTCCCTCATCAGCTGGGGGTTCCTCCGGACATTGTTGGGAATTATGCTTTCAAATTCTCTCGTGGCACTCCACCGACCTGTCCCTGTGTGGACCAGCCATCGGCGGGCCCATGACTTCCCCGGCCTCTGGTAGCAGAACTGGGCGTTGCTGTATAGATTCTGACCATGTTTGAAGATGGTAGTGCTTGACTCAAAGGTTTTGCTTGGGATTTTTGTTCAAAGTTTCCCACAGACGGTGCCAATGTTGAGGTTTAATCCCGAAGATCCGAAAGCCCAACACAAGCTTTGGATATTTAAGGACGTTGGGTTGGTTTGGAAAGTGTATAAAATATAAAATAGTGAAATATTACTCAACTCACGAGCTAACTTGTATTCAGTAATACTGCGATTACACTAGACTACCCGAATGGTAGGGAAGTACAAGAATACAAGAATAAGGAAGATAATTTTATTTGCTAAGCTCTGAGTATTAAAATGCTAACCCCTTATAATACATTCGATGCAGGTATTTATACTACAATGGGGATGGGTGATGTGGACACGTGGCCGAACCCAGTAGATTATTATATCTGCCACGTAGTGCCCCCATGCCCCCACTTGCTGCTACCATATCTCGACATTAAATGCGGCTTCCACTTGCTGACTACCCGTTCGGGTAGAGCGTTCGGTGTGCGGGACCCCGCCATGGGTCTTTAGGTGTCAGTGTTTTCCTGAAATACACCAAGTAGAAGAACTGTGCCGAATGCCGATCGGGGGGTCTGGACCGCTTTGGGCCCTATGTTTCCTCCTGACTCCTCCACACTTTGGGCGGGGTGTATTGGGCCTGGACCCAATATCCCAACAACTATATCTATAACTTATCCCCTCTCGAATACTCAATCGAGGAGTATCTCCAATTCATCGAGGGTAGTCATTAACAACGACCGTTCATTAATAACCCTTACTATTAATCAAATATAGAACAACGTCGTATATCGATTTAATAGTAGCATTTAATCTCTTAACTCTTTGATAAAATCAATTGAGATTGATAACCTCAACACAACGGTTTCGGTTTAACCAACACAATTAATCCCTCATAATTAAGTTTATAAACCATGACCGTGCATTAATAAACCAAAGTTACTTACTTGTGAAACCATCAACGATTAACTATCGGTTCGTTGATCGTTTCTAGTAATAATTAATGTCGAGATGTTAACTAATTGTCATCTTAGCAACACTCCCCAACATTAATATAGAATGAGATTAAGGGAAGAGTTAATATTCAAGGGAAGAAGTTAAGAAAATAACTCACACCTTTAATAATCAACAAGCTTCAAGAGCAACATCAAGAAATGGAAGTTCAGCTCCTCATTTGGAAGAAGGGATCATTAAAAGTGAAGGAAAAATGTGCTATTTATAGGTGTTTTCAACACCTTGGGGCGGATACCCGACCGGGTAAAAGGACATACTATACCCGACGGGGTAAATGTCAAAATCAAATATTTGCCCACGATTTTGTGTTTTTCGCACGTCCGATTGTCTCTGGTCAAGTCTCACCCGACCGGGTGAGGTAGTGGGCCCGACCAGGCCTTGCAATTTCCCGAGCATCTTCGGTTTTCACTTCTTACCTGACCGGGTGAAGAGTTATACTCGGTCGGATTTTTGCTCATGGGCAGTCAAATCTCTTTTTTCTTCACTTCAAAGTCCTCCTTTCCAATAGCACATATCCTAACTGTATTTTACAGCTTACAAATAGAAACTAAAATACAATTACAACTAAAATCACATAAACTTTTACAAACTAAATAAAACGGTAAACAATCCGTACAAATCACAAATAAAAACATACATTTATGCACTACTAATAAGTGCATATCAATAACTCTCATTGATACTTTAAAATGAAGTTTAAGGATGTTTTTACTTGGACTATTTTCAACCCCAGATCAGACCAGACTTGAATTTTTAACCTATAAGCCTCAAAAGGTTGAAAAGTACAATTGGTAATTGTATTTCTAGTCTTTTGGAGGAGAAAGCTTCATAGATCAGCATCTCTGCTTTCGATGAGAAGTGTTCATTTGGCAATATGGGGTTCAAAATTCCAATACCAATTGAAGTTTCCACGATAGAATGGAGTGATGTTTCTAGAAGACCAATAAGAGATCAGAAAGGCAAATAGGGCAATGGCTTCGCTGGACGCAAGTTATACTGGAGCAGGCGGGGATCACTCTTCAGGATCCAAAGACGTTGTGCTGCAGTGAATCTTGGAGATTGGCTGGAAGGAAGGAGTGCTGCTTATATGCTTTTTATTGATGGATCCGATTAAGAAAGAACTAGATGATGTTCTTCCATTCAATTGCATTCCATTCCTGTTGATGCGGGAGAAGAGGCCAGTGCTACAGCAATGATAATGAGGGAGTGTTTGCGATTAAAAAAAGTGCTTTTCAGCTTTTGGCTTAAAAAAAGTAAAAAAGAGTGTTTTCAAATGACAGCTTCTGCTTAAATTAATCACTTAAAAGCTAAAAGCTGGAAGCAGGTGGAAGGGTGCTTTAAACTGCTTTTCACTTTTTCTATTACACAAAAAAGTACTTCTTTTACCAAACACTACCAACTTTTACTTTTTCAGAATCACTTTTTCCTCAAACACTACCAACTTTTACTATTAATCACTTTTCCCAAAATCACTTTAAAAAATCACTTCTTTAAAGTTGAAGCAATTGCAAACACTCCCTTAGAGTCTCTCAGACACGCTCAGGGGCGGAGGGAGGGGTGGCTTGGCTGGGCCATGGCCCAGGGCGTTTTTTTCTTTCTTTTTGTATTATATATATAGATTAATTTAGTTGGGAATGTTTCACAAATAGTCCAAGAGTAGTCCTGGACTCGGGCCGGTTCGGGCCTCGGGCCAGGAAAGGGGAGGCCCGGGCCCGAACCGCCGGTGGCCGGTTCTGGTTCCGGTTCCGGGCCAAATCGGGCCGGGCCGGGCCTAACCTGCCCAATTTTTTTTTTGTTCTCCTATTTAATCCCCTACCCCTCCCCCTCAACCCCAAACCACCCCAAACCACCTCAAATGGCCCAAAATACCTATTCCAACCTAAGATTTAAAAAAATTTTCAAAAAAAAAAAAATTAAAATCCGGCCCGGACCGGGCCCGAACCGGCCGGGCCGGTTCACCATATGGAAGGCCCGGGCCCGGAACCGGGAACCACCGGGCCGGTTCGACCCGAACCGCCGGTGGACCGGGCCACCGGGCCGGGCCGGTTGCTACAGTGGCCGGGCCGGGCCGGTTCCGGGTCGGGCCGCCCGGCCCGAGTCCAAGCCTATCCAAGAGGTATAAAATAATATCACTTTTATCACTCTCCAAAGTTCTTTTTCAAATATGGACTTGTTAGACTTAGGTGCTGTTCTGTTCGTCTTATTCTTATTACTTATTGCTTATTCTTATTTTATTCAGATCAGATCAGATCAGATCAGAAAAATTCAGATCAGATCAGATCAGATCAGAAAGATTCAGATCAGATCAGATCAGATCAGAAAGATTCAGATCAGATCAGATCAGATCAGAAAGATTCAGATCAGATCAGAAAGATTCAGATCAGATCAGACCAGATCAGAAACATTCAGATCAGATCAGAAACATTCAGATCAGATCAGAAAAGTTCAAACATGATTTATCACTTTTATTATTAAATTAATTATTATTATTAATATTGTTATTACTATTATGATGATTATTATTATATAATTATTATTAATATATTAATAATAATATGATAAAGAATTAAGATATTAATAATAGTTATAATATTTTAATATAATAATGGTAATATAAATGCAATTATTAGGAAGACTATTATTATCATTATTATTATTATTATTATTATTATTATTATTATTATTATTATTGTTATTATTATTATTATTATTATTATTATTACAATATATTAATAATAATATGATTAATATTATTATAATACTATATTATAATTATATGTAATTATAATTATAATTACAATTATAATTCTTATAATTATAAGTATAATCAATTGTAATTATTATAATTATATCTATAATTAATTATAATTATAATAATTATAATTATCATTACAATCATAATTATAATTATGATTATAATTATAATTATAATATAATATTATAATAATATAGTAATACTAATAATAATAATCGTATTATTATTAATATATTGTAATAATAATATTAATATAATAATATCGTTATGATAATATTAATTGTATTTATAGTACTATTATTGTATTATAATATTATAATTAATGTTAATATAAATATAATTATTATTAATTATAATTATAATAATTATAGTTATATTATTATATTATAATATTTTAATTAATGTTAATATAATTATAAGTATTATTAATTATAATTATAATAATTATAATTATAATTATATTATAATTATAATTTATGATTATAATTATTATTTTTATTATAATTATTATTATTATTATTATTATTATTATTATTACTACTACTTTTGTAATTATTTTACGGAGTAATTATAATAATATTGATAACTATAGTTACAATTATAGAGATAAATATTGTAAATATAATTACAATTATAATTATATAAGTAATTATAATTAAAAATATAATTACAGTTATAATTATATCTATATTTATAATTAGTGTGATAGGTATAAATTTTTTTCATTTTAAATTTAATTTTTATTATTATTATTATTATAGTTACGATTATTATTATAATTTTATTTAAATTATATTTGTAATTGCAATTATAATAATTATAATTATAATCATAGAAATATTCAAATCAGATCAGATCAGAAAGATTCAGATCAGAAAGATTCAGATCAGATCAGAAGAATTCAGATCAGATCAGAAACATTCAGATCAGATCAGAAAGATTCAGATCAGATCAGATCAGATCAGAAAGATTCAGATCAGATCAGATCAGATCAGAAAGATTCAGATCAGATCAGATCAGATCAGAAAAATTAAGATCAGATCAGATCAGAACTTAAAAAATTCAGATCAGAAACATTCAGATCAGGCGAAGAGAACGGCTTCTTAGACTCTTCTTTTCACAAATAGACCGTAGCACCCAGTTACTCTTGCCGGAACCTCTGGTAAGCTCAAATTAGAAACTAAATGGAATTCAAGTCACGTTACTTACACTAATGGATACGCCGTGAATAAATATAAAGTACACCAATAAAGATTTAAACTTTAAAGCACACCAGTTAGAAGAAGTAATAAAAGTCTAAAAAGTAAAAGTAAAAACTTAAATTAAAATAAAAATATAGAAAATCTCATACTTGGAAAGATGTAATTAAACTTACAAAATAAAGAAAAAATCTGGAGTTTAAAAATGCATCATAAAAAAGTAAAAAAAAAAAAAAACAAACAAACAAAAAACTTATACTGCGTATAAAATTTACAAACCAAAATTGGGAAAGGTTGTAAAAAGAATAGAAAGTATGTTAAGAAAATTAATAGAATTTATTTTAAAAATGTCTAGAAGTTTAAAATAATTACATAAAATTAAAAAGATAAAAAAATATAAAATTACAATATATATATATATATATATATTATAAACAAAAAAGTGGGGAGGGAATTTGGGCGGGAACACTGTAGCACCTTGGGTGAGTAATTAATGTAAAAATTATTAGTATCCATTTTTGAAGAAAAAAAATGGGCACCGAAGGGGAAAATATTGGAAGAGCAATAGTTGGCATGTAATGTTGGCGGACAATGCTCTTTTGCTATTCCCAACAGGCCAACATATACCATTAATGTAGGAACGTTTCCTTAAACAACTTTAACCATTCATATCCCTTTGATAATTCCGCTCTAACATTGAAATAAATGTTCAAATAAAAAAAGCAACGTTTCGCATTTCTCGAGTGCATCATTTAACATTATAGCTAGGGCTGAGTGCGTATTACTCCATAATTATTATTTTAATAAATAATACTCAATGCAAACGTGTGGGTGTATATATAGGTGTATCCAACCATTTCAATTCGTTGCCTACCACCAGTCATGAGGACTTTAATCGGTTCCTAAAATTTGCAAGGCATCTAGCTCCACCATATAGTTCTGGAATAACAATACACATGCTGACATGCGGGGAACACCAACGTCACCAGGCAACATGTCAAAAAGGAGAGGCATCGATCGTATTGAGTGTACCATTGACGACGCATCGGTTGCTCCGTTGAAGCAGGCTTGCTCTTTGGGTTTCCCACGTACATCGAATACGCCGCTCATGCAATTGGGGTCTGATCTAATAACTTGGTATGCCATGAGGATGGAGATGTACTATTCATAATTCATCTAGGAAAAAATTACAATTACCCTACATGCATGCGTAGTTCTGTAAATAAATACTACTCCGTATGTATATTCCGTATTTGAAAAAAGCTGAAGAACTAATTGAAATAGATTGCATTTAAAAAAGTTTTATTGAACAAGAGTTTAAAATAGACCCATTTGTACAAATTTGTTCATATCATTACATAATTAAATTTGTATCAGAAAATTCGATGTGTGTTTGAGTTTATATGCTTTTATTTACCGTATGAATGTGTAAGATATTGTTATGAGTTATTCAACGAAAAATTATACGTAGTAAATTATTGGAATTAAACGTCTTTTCACGTTTCATACTACTTTTTGTTTCGGGCATCCACTTTGTGCATACTTCAGCCAAATGGTAATGGGCTTTAGTTTATTGGAATCTAAATGTGAAATAAATGTTATCTTATTTTTTTTAAGAATGTTTTTTAGAGATAAAAAACTAAATCGAGAAACAGCAACACCATAACTAATACGGAGTATAGTGTATTTTTGCCTTCTTTACAAAAAAAAAGAATCTCGGTAAAAAATTTATACATTGGACGGCAAATAAGTGGATGTGATATACTGATATTGTTTAAAAAAGAGAGTAATGACTATAAATAATTTGGCAATGATATTTTAGTGTCTCAATGCCTGCAGTAAATATCCTCACTTTCTATAATAATATATCATTTGCTTTCATGCTAATATCCTTGAATCCGAAATCCGAATGATATACGTAGTACATAGGAATAATATATAGCTGCAATTTATTTTTCCTTTTCACATTAGAATTTATGGCTATTAGCCCTAAATGGGACTAAAAGTAATCCTAATTCCACACTAGGACTCTACTCAATTTATTCCCAAAGTATGAGAAATATATGACTCTTCTTCCTATTCTACCCACAACCTGTAATTTCTAATAGATTCATTTATTAATACAAAAAATCATAGTTTTATTTATGATAAAAACATAAAAATCATAAAAATATTTATGAATTAATAAAAAATTGGGACAAATAATATACCATAAAAATATTTAAAAAGTAAAATAAAATACCTAAAAATATAAAAAATATGTAGTACACTACCTATGCATCCTCCGTCGCCCAGCACCACAATCTCCGATCGTCGAGAAAAAAATGAAATTTTGTGTAAAAAAATGCCATAAAGATGACATTTTTACTCTTTGAAAATATTCAACTTTTTTTTCTTTCAGAATTGCCATTAGGATAACATTTTTTTCCCCAACTTGGCGACCTTTTCCAGCGACCAGAGCTGGTGGTGCTAAAAGGTGATTAAGGTGGTGGTGGTTGAGGTCTGTATATTTTTTATTTTTTTAATGATTTTTATTTGATTTGTTTTGATATTTTATGTTTTATAACGATTAATTAAAAAATCTATTAGGAAGGACAAGGGAATGGGTGGAATAGGAAGAGTTAGTCCTATTTTGAGAATTTAATAATTGAGCTCCTATTGTTGCAATTATCTTTTTCATTTAGTCATATTTAGGGAAATCTCCCTAGAGTTTAATGCTCAACGCACTTCTTTAACGATATTTTCCCTAATTTCATTTTCACATATGCCACCCACTTCTAGGAAAATGAAGTAGGTGAAATCAAAAGTTTTAAATCAATCGAGATACAACAGACAATATTTTGAAATTAATTTATATTTTATTTATTAGAGTTACTTTAATTTTATATCATTTGGAATATACTTAGAGAATTAATATCCCGTGCATCGCACGGGTACTACACTAGTAGAGAAAGAAAATAAAAAAGTATATAAATTATTAAAAAAATCCAATAAAATTAAAAAAGGAGTAAAATAATTCGTAAAAAATAAATTCTCAAAATTACCAATGTGAAACATTAAGAATCATGAAATTTAGAAAATATGTAGATGCTAAAGAATTGTAAAAAAAAATAAAGAGTCCGAATTCTGAAAATTTGCAAATAAATACTACGTATATTAAAATGTGGAAACATTCATAAAACTAAAATTATAAAATTAAACAAAACAGAAAATAAGTTTTTTTCTTAAAATGTAGTTATATTTGTTTTGTATTGTTAATAAATATGCAAATTATGTTTTTTATAGTTTATTTGTGTTTCCTATTGATTTTCTTAAATCCAAGTTTAACATTGTTGTCTATATGTTTGATTTTATTCTAGAGAAGCAAAACGTAGAGAAACCTAAATAAAAAGAATAACAAAAATATAAATAATCAAATTAATAGATAATAAGCAACAAAAAATATACGATACAACAAAAAGAAACATGATACAACCACTGTTTTAAAAATCGCTCTAGGCGCCCGACTAGTCCCCGCCTAGGCGCTAGGCGGTGGTCGGGCGCCCCGATTTTGGTCTAGGCCCTCCGACTAATTGAATCGGCGCCTAGGTGAATTCGTCGGCCGTCTAGGGCGCCTATAGCTAGTTGCCCGCCCAGAGCGCTTAATGGGCCGCCTAGGCGTCTAGATTCATCGAACAATTTGTTTTTTTGCCTTTTTATTATAGTATATCCTAAGAAATATGTACTTTTAACTTTGACAATGCATGTGAAGAAAACTACTAGTGAGTAAGTGAGTAGATATAATATATTATTAAATGTGATAACTCTATCATTCATGCATGTTAGTGTGTATGTGTGTGTATATATTTTTTATACACACACAAATACAACATTGCTAATCATATTTATGCAAAAATATTGATAAAACTACAATTTCGATGTCTCCGATTAGTCCCTGCCTAGGCGCCCGCCAAGCCGACTAGGCGCTAGCCGCTGGGCTGGCGCCCGACTAGCGCCTAACGCCTTTTAGAACATTGGATTCAACAAAAAGCAACACCATGAAACAAAAAGCAACACCATGCAACAAAGAGCAACAAAATAAAAGTAGCACAATGTATACAAAACTCAATCTTAATTTCCACATTCAAGACCAGTATTATAGTTATAACATAACAATATAAAAGAATATACAATTAAATTGTTTTTAGCATAAATACTACATGTACATGAGGGCTGACCAATGTTGCTCGCTACCCTTGAGAATGTCCAATATGGTAAAACGAGAATCAATATTACAAAGAAATCCATCAACTTTGCATTCAGTATATTTTGTTGTGCACTGTGGTCAAAATATGCATTTAGAAGAGAAGAACCGTGTCTCTCACGGCTTCCCCTTCCCAGGATTCCGAAGTATAGTAGAACAATGATGCCATGTTTCACTTTGTGCTTCTTCACAAATTCAAATTTGGGAGCGATTTCCTTAACTTTGTAATATAATGGAATAACCTTGAAGAGTTTTCAAGTCTAACTGCACTCGTCCTGAGAACTTCTTAATGTTTCAATAGAACCTATGTCAGTAAACATAGAATTCAAATCCAATCTCAGTCACATAAAATAAAAGAAAACTAACAATCAAATTTAAGTGCATATAAGGAAGAATAAAGAAGCATGTGACTTTTACAAATTAGTCACTCTGAAGGGCTATAATCCACTAAGAAAAGCAGAGAATATTGTACTTTACTTGAGCTAATAAGTATCCTTGATTTCCCACTATCATTTTCCTGAGAATTCCAAGAGGAAATTTTAAGTAAGCAAATTACAATACAGATAAATACTACAAGTATCTACACACACAAAAATATCCAACCGACTTATCAAGCAAGCATCAAAATCTCCACATAAGTGTTATTTACCTCTATATCATAATACAAAGCCTCAACACAAAATGAATTAAAAGTTTAGGAAAACTAACCACGGCAAGAAATTGCTTATTACAAATATAAACTAAACAAAGAGCTCCCAAACTATCTAGGTATTTTTGTTCTATCTGCAAATAAGGAAATAATGTAATTGAACAAAATCAAGTATTAGAACATTCCGTGAATGCACTTATGATTTTACTCTACATGGATATCAACCATCCAGAACCATTCCCGAATCACAAATATTAGTATTAATGTGTACCAATAAGAAGAGGGATATAAATTCGAGATAGCAGCTGAAAAATTTGGATAACCTTGTCTTGGCCAACAAATTAATACTCTGTAGCAATTTATTGGCATAGAAACATGGTCTGTAAGAGCTCTTAAAAATAACATAATTGCTCAATTGCACTCCCTTTCTGTACGGAGTAATCACATGTTCATGCATTAATCAATTAATTTTCTAGAATAGACAAAGATATAAGATATGATTTTTTAGAATGATATAAGATATGAAATTGTTATAACTATGTCTATACTTTCACCAAAAATACAGACATTTTTGTCTTTTCATACGGGGTTGGGGTGCCCATTCAGATTTTTAGTTTAGTGATAAGGCTATTTTTGAAATAAATATCTCAAAACTGATAAATTGAAAGTTTAAATATGAAAAGATAAAAACAGGGGAAGATAAATGAAATGCTAAGGGGAATAGTGGCTTAAACGGGTATTTATTTTTACAAACTGGCCCAATGCAAAAATTAAACTGGCCCAGTGTAAAATATTATGCCCCAGTGCAAAAGAAAGTCCAGCTCTAAGGCCATAAGCGCAGGAGCAACCAGAAGCAAAGCCTGAGACGGATTCGGTTATCACGCAGTCAGGCAGAGTTGCAGACGCACGCGGCACGCCTCAGCCAACACCGCCGACTCACCGGGCGTCGGCCGCGTCGCCGACTCGCCGTATGCTCGCAGCTCGCCGACTCTTCGGAGACGCACCCAGCACCCTAAGGTCTAACCTGCTCGCTGACTCGCCGTCTTGACCTCTTCTCCTGGCCTCTTGCTCGTCTGCGGACTGCACATCTATGGCTTGAGCCAATTTGGACTCCATTCTCCAGTATTTTGGCTTTTCTCCTCTCGTCTGCTGAGCCAAGGTATGTACATTTTATGTTTTTACAATTTTTATCAGTTTGTGTTAGTTTATTAGTTTATTAGTTAAATCAGTTTGTGTTACTGCGACTTAGTGTGCAATTGATTTGTGTAATTTTGTTTTTACATGTGTATTAATTTATTTGTTAAATTAGTTTGTTTTAGTGACTTAGTGTGCAATTGCTTTGCGTAATTGTGTATTTGGGTGCTTTAAAATTTGAATTGTGAAATAGAAAATTAGGAATGTCAAATGTGGTTTGTGAATTTTTTAAAATATTAATATGAAGTATATGAATTTAAATAAAATATTGATTAGTTTTTAGTTTTTGGGTAATTTTAGTAGGTCTGGCTACTCGATCTATTCCATAGAGGCAAAAATCACATTGCTATCGTTTTATAAGCCTACTACAAGCACACAAAGTAGACAAGAGTTAAATGTCTCAATTGGAACTCCTTATATCTCATCCGCTCAAGAGGAAGTAGTTTCCGATGCACTTGAAATTGAGAGGGATTCGGGAAAACGCAAAACAATAAGTGATTGGCCGTTAGAAAAAAGAGATGAAATTAGACGATCTTATTTGATGCCTGGACCTTATCCACCGAAATTGAACTTTTACAAAGGCCGAGTTCACAAAGATAGGATACGTCGTTTTCAAGCCGCTTGGTTCAATGAGTCTGTCGTAGATGAGTTTGCTAAGGTCAAAGAGCGTCGTGTTCAGTTAGCGTTTTAGTTTCAAACATTGTATGTATTGTTGAAAACATATTACTATGAATTTTAATGGATTAACATTATGCTTACACTGTTGTCGCTTTTAAAATTTGTATATAATGTTTTTTAGAATTTTAGTGTATAGTCGGCCCTGGACGCGCTTACCCGCCTTGATGAAGATTGCGGCATCTCACGCGTCATTTTCCAGACTCCGTTTACTCTCTTCGATGTCCGCCGCAACACAGCGTGCCCGGAGTTTCTTCTCCGACGACACCGAAAGCGCGGTGTACAAACACACCCTCAAGTTCCAGAAGCCATCCACCATACCACACACTCCCAAAATCCATAACTCTGTCAGTTGCATCGGAACAGTCGATTTTCCTCTCAAGAGATTCAACACCTCGGGCGGTTCGTTGGGTGTCCATACTTTTCTCAGCGTCTCAAGCTCTATTTTGTTCAAACCTTCTTTCAAGTAAGAATTCACCAGTTTCCTTATCTTTTTCCCTTATATGTTTAGTCAATTGTTTATTTTTACTATCCGTGGATATCAATTAAATCATTGTCAGTGCTTTGAGCTGTTTTGCAGTATACATTTCTGGACTATCAATTCATAACTTTTTGAAAAAATGATCTAATTTCTTGAAATTGGTATCCTTCTGTGTTGCTCGTGTATGGGTATGTGCGTATCCTGCATACAAATATTTTGAAGAAGAGGCATACGAGTATGTAAATGCAACACTTTTTGTTTTTAGATCTTTGTAAGATATTCTTTTTTCTTCCTTACTAGATATATTGTTTTCATTTTAGTTTTTTCTTAATTCTGAGGAAATCTTCATCTGGAAAAAATGTTAATTTCACTTACACAACTTCATTCTAAACATGCCACTTCAATTTTATAACTCTTTGGAGACTATTACTCAAGTAAAAACTAAGTAAAACTAATAATAGCTGATTTTACTATAACTCTCGTTGACTCTTTAAAATGAAGTATAAGTATTTTTGGAATGACTTGAAAAAGAAACACATCAAACCTTGTAGTTATGTACTTTTGTTATCAAATGGAGGTTGTTAGGGTCTGCGAATGACTAGAAAGAAAAAGAACCAAAAAGAAAATCTGTAGGTTTAGTTCAAAAAACACCATACTTTGCAAACACTTAAAACTTCATAATTATCATCATAGAAAAAATGAAAACTTCACATAGACACAATAATTTAAAAATTAATCAGTCTAAATGGCGTAATGTGATGCATAAAATGGAGCTCTAACATCGGATAAGTGAAAAGGATCTAGGCAATGGCTGACCGCTGACCCACAACTTTTTTCAAGGAGGGCATGCGGGTAGGGATGGATATAGATTGGTTCCTCTCCTGTTGTGGACCGGTTGCTCAGGTGACTAGTTTGAAGAATCTTACCAAAACCGGGTTAAGTGGTATTGGTTCCCACTCTCCAAATACATGAATCAAATGGGAATTTTTAATTTCTCTACTCTTCTTTTCCACAGCCCATGGCTTTCCACTCTATTTTCTCTCTCCCATAGTCTAGCCCTAATTGTTTCAAAATCGTCCTATCATGATTTCATGCATTATGACTAATTCTTTATAATTTTGATTTTGCCATGACTTTTGAAACTAACCACCCTAGTTGTTTCCCTACCAAAAGTTGAAACAATCTCCCTCTTCTCTGCTAAAATGAACATTCCTAGTTAATACAATATCAAAGTTGAAACGACTCTTCTTATTTTAAGAGCTCATTTGGTAAATACTTCGTAACAATTACGATGAAATTTGAAATGACCGGATGTGCTGAATTTTATGATCTTTTGGTTTGCTGGATAGGATTAAGCTGAAAATGTGGGGTAACGTGGCTGAACTTTCAATGAAGTATCTAAAACAGAACGATTTGATTTATGTTTGGGGTCACTTATTTTCATGTGCTATGGATGGCCCGACAGGAAACCCAAGGGTGTTTCACGAGGTACACACCACAGGATGTATACTCTTATGCCATTTATAGTTCAGTGTTGATGTTACCGGAAAAGAAAAAGAGGTTTACTGGGGGTACTCACCCAGTGAACAACAAAATGCTGTTGGTTTATCATTTTGTTGGAGCAATATGTAAACTTGTGGACATGTTAGAAAAGTTGTTGCTCAATTGCTTCAATTGCTGCAGTCAATATTGAGAAGGCATCCAGATATTTCATTATGAACTCTAGCGGTATCTTCGAATCATGCAAAATTCTAGGCAAAGGGGACAGTGCTACCTAATGTTACCTTGAAAATTATAAGGAAATTGAAATATGAATATAATTTAAAAAGAATTCCACATTTTAAGATTTTTTCATCTTAATATATTTGAAATAAATGGATAATATATGAATTAGGAAAAACCCAAAATTAAGTTATTGGGTTTGAGCTTTTCCTTTATCCACCTCTAAATTTTATTTCCTTCCCATTTTTTTCTCTACTTTTTTTTTCCTTTCAAAACACCCATTTTCTTCTCTACATTCCTCATATATCCTTTTCCTAATATTTTCTAGGTTTGAAGTCAACCTTAAGGACATCTTTACTTCATACTTAGTTTCACCGTTAGCTTATTAAGACAAGTGGAATAACAATTTTTGGATAAATGTGTGTTTAGTAAACACCATTTGTCCATTTATGTCTTATACTTTTGCTTAGTAAGGCACTCACCTCATGTTTTATTAAGCAACATGTTAAACTTTTTTACATTGACAAGTCTAGTTCTCCTTGCATCCCACAGTTACAGTCTCCGGAGCACCCCCACCCCTACCCCTAAACCGTGGGGTTGGGGTGAGGTAGGGGGCAGAGAATAGGGGTAAGGGGGTGGGGTAGGGGGTAGAGTGTGGGGGAGGGAGTGGTAGTACCGGAAGGGTAAAGTCCTTGAAGGTTATAATTGACATTTTAAAGTTAAACCATGTTTTAATAAATGCCTCGGTCCCAGAAAGTACGTTTATCAAGCAGCTCTTATTAAATAGCGGGTTAATAAAACATGTTATTAATAAACAGCGCTTACTAACCAGTGAAGTAAACATTCCCTAAGAGCCTTTATCACCTATGGAGACAATTTAGTGTGCTTCTGGAAGCAAATAGTTTGAAATAAATGCCCAAAATATAACAATCCACATGCAAGATTTTATCTCAAAATTATTTCCTCCATTTGTATGGTATCTAATTTTAGCCAAGATGTGGTTTTCTTCCAATTTGCTTGACCATGGACTTTTTTAAGTTGTGCACTTCTTACCCATCTCAGGGTCTTGATGTGCAGAAACTTCTTTGTTCTTTTCCTTCACTACAATTCAAATGTAGTATTAACTTGTTCTCCATAACCTTACTGGGGATCTCCATCCTTTTGTTATATTCTTTTGAAGAATTCTTGTTTTGGTAATGCAGATTTTGGATACAGGAACTGGTTATAAAAACTAGATTAGATGGATCAATGTGTCAATAACCAATATATTGTAAATTTAAAATATGATGTGATGTTCAAATGGAAAGAACAAGCCGGTTAACTAACAAGTAGTGCAAAAACCTTTGGCTATATGATATATATAATCAAATTCATTTCATTTTCATTTCATTTACCCCAGTGCCGCAAAGGCACCTACGGTGGGGTAAGGGGGGGGTCGGATGTATGCAGCCTTACTCCTGTACTAAAGCACAGAGAGACTGTTTCCTGATGACCCATAGTGAAAATCAGGTCCAAAATTGCATGGACTGACTGCGGCTTCATAACAAAGACACGGAGACAGTTTAGTGAGCCATTTTGCTTTATCCATCATATTCTAAGCCAAAAAATAATGAATCTTTGGCTCCATTGCAAATGATGGAACAATATATAATGATTATAATCACATCACCTGTTTAATTGTATTTATCCAATTTAACCTGTGTAGGTAATTGTGAAAGATTTTAATTTTGTTGCTAGACTTGATAAGGCTTCTACCTGCCAGGAAAACAGGAAAACAGAATTTAGTGGTCAGTACCAAGTGCTTACGTTTAATACTTTAAAATGCTACCTATGTTGCTTCACTTCATATTCTCTTCAACTTTTCTGTACAATTTTACTACTCTTGGCATGTAGGCTATTGTTTTGAACAGGGAATGTTATATGAAAATGAAAAGATGCATGTAGCGTAAAATGCAGTTTTTATGTTTACTTTACCTGCAAGTATGATGAAAAACGAAGAGCGTCTTTGCTAGTACCGTACTTGGCATCTATGCTATGTTCGGAACAGGTAAAATTGTAGGGAAGTGAAAAAATGTACGTCACATAATTTTTTTATATGTTCTTTACCATAAAGGGAAGTTGGAAGATTTTTTTGGGACATTTCAAAAAGGTAAGTGAGAAGAATTTTTTGGGACATCCCAAAAAGGTAAGTGAGAAGAATTTATTGGGACGGTTAGTATATTTAAAGTACTACGTATATACCATTAATAAAGAATAGAAATAGAAAATTTCTTAATTTAACGGGAAAAAAAAAATCTAAAATCTCCCTCTTCAGCCGACTCAGCTAAATAAGTGCTAACTATAAACTTAGTTTTTCATCATTTGCCAATGCAGCATGAGAAAGTGAAAAATTATTGTGGAAAAAAATCTGGGCGATAAGACTTAGAAGCCAGAAAACCATTTTACCGAATAAGCACCAAATCTTATTGATTAGTTGCAAAGATTTTACACGTATCTAGACTTCTTAGTTTTTATACGAAGTATATCATAGTAGTAGATAATAGGAAGTATTGAAAAAACTTAGTCTTTATATATACTGCTAGTATGTAATAGATAATAGGAAGCATAAATAAAACGAATGGACTAATATCTAAAGCTGGTTTATTGAGTTTGAAACAGTTTGTCTTTCCTTGGAGATTTCACATCTGCATTCCCTCCCTCCCTCCCCCCCCCCCCCCAGCATATTGCGGTTCC
The DNA here is from genome assembly GCA_945859915.1 of Cuscuta epithymum. NCBI lineage: Eukaryota > Viridiplantae > Streptophyta > Magnoliopsida > Solanales > Convolvulaceae > Cuscuta > Cuscuta epithymum. Next base: position 4,947,239 of record CAMAPF010000055.1, read on the forward strand.
AAGCAGACCCATAATGATTTGCAATTATTGGAAAGAATGACTTATAAGTACACTGTGTGTAGATCATGTATAATTTCCATTTTCATGCCTATTGATTAAAAAATTCAGCTGAAGATCGGCAGGAGATGCGCAGAAGTCGGCTTTATTTATGGCAAGTGTTCTTCAGCAACCCAGATGAGTGGTGGGACAATAGGAGTAAAAAGGTAAATCGCAACAGTCCAGATTTTAAGCACAAGCATACTGGTGAAGCGCTGTGGCTCATGCAGGATGATCCACCATGGGTTAGAAGACAACTTGAGTTGCAGGATTCTAAATCTGTTGAAACAGATTCAGGAAATTTAGAAGTTTCTCCCTTGACATATGAATGATTAACTGAGCAATTTCTCCCGTACATAGGTGCATATTATATCATTCTTTTTACTTGTTTCATCATTACTATAAGTGTGTGCATGACCAAAGTGTTGTTTTTCAATCATCTAGGAGTTTTGATCTAATTTCTGGATAAGCGGCAGATTTGGCCTGTCTTGCACTTTAATTCCTTTCAAGGGAAATGGAACAAATCCGGTGTTTGAAAGGCCAGTAGAGTGGCATCAGCAAGCAGGAAGAAGACAATGCACAGAAGAGTCCAAGTGAAAAATAGTGTACAACACTTTTAGGCTATGTTTGGCAGCCACATAAGCTCAAAAAGGGCTGAAATATTTTACATCCAGTCAATTCTGGTAAAAGTAATCACGTTCGTTTGAAGAGCCGAAGAGGGTTTAAGCTGAAATTTTTGGATTGAATTAAAATGTTGAGCTGATTTTTTTTAAATAAAAAAATTGATATGTAGCAATATTTATGAAAAGTTAGGTACTACATTGATAGTTTTCAATAATTCGTATCCTAGATTGATAATTTTCGATTATCTGGGTCCTATATTCATACATTTCATCTATCAGGCCCCAAATTGATAATTGGTGTATCTTTCACGTTCTGAATTGATAAAAACAATAACGTATCTATCTACCAAACTAAAGTATTACATTTGGACTATTGTTATATTGACGGAGACATGATGCATCACAAGTCACAACTAGGAAAATACTATAGACCTACTTCAAATGCCATCATGGTATTAGGGCGTGGAGATGGATTGCCTGTGATGATCAAGGTGATTTCATTTAAGCTAGCCTTGGACCCGGTTCGGGCCACCCGGCCCGCTATTGTGCGGGCCTGGCCCGGTTCTTCGGGCCCCAAACCGGGCTATGACCCAGTTGTATGGAATAAGCGGGGCGGGCTAGGGCTGCATAAATGGGGACCCGGCCCGGCTGAGCTCGGGCCTGGTTCGGGCCAAAACCAATTTTTTTTGTTTTTTCAATTTTTTTGGGTTTTCCTAGGTTGGGCTTGATGTTTTTTTTTGGGGGGGGAGGGGGGGGGGGGGTAGTTAGGAAAGAAAAAAAAATTACAAGCCGGCCCGAGGCCCGGCTCGAGACCTGGCCCGGCCCGAACTGGCCTCGGTTGCAACCCGGGCTGGTCCCGGGCCTTCCCCCATCCACAAAAGGCCCGATCGGGCCTAGGCCTGGCCCGGGCCCGACCTTTCTCGGCTCAATGCCTAATTTAAGCTTGCAATGAGTCAAAACGAGTTGATTGCAATGAGTCAAAATGAGTTGATTGGAGCCCGACTGAAACAGAGGCAATGGAAGTTAAGGAGGCCGTTGCTGTTCGGGAAGGTTGGGAATGCGTTGAATTTGAGTCTGATGCTCTAGTAATGGTGCAAGGAGTGTGAGGTGAGAAAAGGGCTCTCCTATCTTGACTTGTTGATTGACGACATACGCAGGGGTGGAACCAGAACATAATTGAAGAGGTGGCTAAAAAAGATCAAACCGCCGGGTTGAAAAGATCTATAATCTCTACTGCTTTTTGAGTATATTTACAATAATTTGATCTCAAATCTAATTCAGAAGAGTTATTCTCGTTTTCATGAAGTGGCACTTTATTTGGACTATATATAATTCACACAGAACTACACAAGCGCACACATACATATACATATCAACTTAAATATAAACATTTATTTATTTTTATACTTGTTTTGTTAGTGTCTAAACAAAATAATAGATTTCATTTTTTCAAGCGAGTTTATTTCGATTTAATATGTTTCTCCTTTTGTTTTAGAATATCAAGATTTATATACAAATATAGCTAAACAAAAACATAGTACTCCGGTATTAGATATTAACTTATCAAGAAAATAAGAATTTTGTTTTTCTCTTTCCAAATCAACGTTACTTGTTGGTTCTATTTTGTAAAAGGATATTTGTTTTATTTATGCAAATGCATTACATAAATGTGATTATTCTCATACAAAGTCACATATTTCAAATAGTAACAACAAAATTTTGACATATTTGTACTTAGACATGACCTATTTGTAATGATAAATAGTATTTATCATTCTTTCTTTACAAATACCCCTTAGTGACGGAATTTATCATTTGTCAAAAGGTCTTTCTTAATCAATTGCACCAGCATTCGTCCTTAGTGGCATGGAGAGAAAATATTAGTGGTGAATTGGTTACTTGGATGTCTTGATTTAGCGGAAGAAATTTGTTTCTCTTTTTTCAGTTGGTGGATTGACCAGATTCTTAGTGGCAAATCTTCCTTTCATAAAAGGAAAAGGTGAATCTCTTTAAAATCATTCTTTTATTTATTGCCTGCCGTGAATACTACACAAACTTGTACGGACTATGGAGTAACGTACTCAAGATTCTTCATATGCCTAGGGGGCTAGAGGCCACTTTTGTCTATTTTACAGGGATGCAAGGATTTGGATCCTCTACTGTACGGTAGAGGTGCGCAATCCAACAACAAATAGCAATAGGGGAGGAAAGCTTTGGGAAGGGGAGAGTAGATCTTGTCGCTATAATAGCCACACACTCTATCCGATTGCCAAAGCTAGACAGAATCTAGATCGTAATTGCAATATGTGATTTCCAAAACTGAGACAAATCCGATCAATTCTTCCAAAGTCAAACCAAAGTTAAACCAAACTTCAACGTTGGTCTAATCTACATTGTAAGGTCCGAAATTTGTAGATAATTCAATCAACCTCACGTCAACAGTCATTTCACAGCAATCAACTTATGATGCTCCCCCAACTCATCAACAATGTGTGATAAAAATTCTAGATGATGAGCTTTGGATAAACTGTCATGTATAGTACCTGTTCAGATTGCTCCATACACATGACGGGTATAACAAGCTATATGAGCAATCAACCCTTGCACCATCTGAGAGGGGGTCACAGTTTTCTCCTCTTGACGCCATACAATGACAAAACAAGGACGATTCTCTCAAAGGATGCAACATTTGAGGGGGAGTTTTCAATTGTGTCCTCCCCGGTGCCAAACAATGACAAAGCATACTGAGTGCTCCAGCTGAGGGGGAGCACAGAGAGAAAATGAACAAAGAGAATGAGAGAATGAGATAGAAGTCCCTATGGCTTAGTAAACCCAACTAAGCATACCCAAGGGATAAAACCGAGAGTAAGAGAGTGAGTGAGTGAACACTATGAGCGTTAGGAAGCAGAAGACTCAAGTGAGCAAGAAAACAATAACTAATTATAAGTCTGCTACCTCAAATTCCGGCTATCAATTGATCAATTACTACCAGTCACTCAAATACTTTGGACAATCCCCATAGGTTCAGGACTGAATTTATTCAGATCCCGGGTAAAAGACACTGCATCTTGTCCAAACAGTGCATGCATAACTCTACCCTAGACATGTATTTAATCATATTCCACGGGGAACCTCATCTCTTCTCATTAATGTAACACCCCTACCCGGCCCGGAAGGCTAGGGAACGCTACCCGCAGTGCCGGAGCACCAAAGCGCTAACTAACTATTTCTTTATTATTTATACTTTTAGCTAATTTTAAAGGAGAATAATAACATATTTTATCAAGGTCCTTAAATTGCGGAAGCATAAATATATTACACATCAAGTAGTGGTATAACCAAGTACATCCATGAAAACTGATCATTCCATGTTTATTTACTAATATGCTAATGAGCACTAATCATGCAAACTAGGGATGAGTTATTACTACTTGTGCAAATTCAAATGTGACTCTCTGGTGATTGGCTGCTTCTTCCCCAAATGCTCCTTGACTTGAATTCCGACTTGCAACGCTTATTGACCTACGCGAAGGACAAAAATCCAACGCGCTAAGCAAATCTTGCTTAGTGGTGTTCATTCTTTCTCATATAAAAATTCGTCACATTAAACCAATATAATTTGTAACAATATAATACCAAAGCAGCTTATAATTCCGAGTTTGAAAATCGTATTCATAGATAATGTAGCTTAACAATAAATTATCAAAATGAACATTATTAGTTCAAAACAAACAACAACTATTCGTATCTCAAGTGAAAATATACTCTTTACGCTTTTAGCATTCTTTTCACTTTTCAATGCACTATTGAGATTTTCTCAATTTACATTTCCAAATCAAATTTCTATACGTTTCTTATTTTCAGGAATTTTACTCCTTAGTTTAATGGACTGGATAAACGGGGCATTCCTCATCTGGTACTGTCCACTCTGTGGCTGCGGACCATCTGAGTAGTATCGGCAATGTCCGTTGTGTGGGTCAGGCCTATCGTTTGGATACTGTCCACTCCGTGGCTGCGGACCCTAAACGATCGAGTTTCAAAATTTGGGTACTGTCCACTCCGTGACTGCGGACCCATAATTTAATGTCATAATTCGGGTACTGTCCACTCCGTGGCTGCGGACCCGGAATTAATCCATTAAATTCTACGGTCGTATTAACTATCCCTATTGGCATGTCAACCTATCCAATCCCAAACAAAGTTTCAAGTTCCGTTTTGTTTTATCCATTTACATAAAGTCTGTATCATAACATTATTATAACTATCATTTTCCATTTCAAACTAATATCATTATAATTAAACAAAAATATAAACTATAACTTGATATATATATATATATATATATATATATATATATCCGAGATTGTGATTATAAAAATGCTCTCGTACTTGCTCATATTAGCATATACTTAAGCAATTTCAAATATAGGTTTTCGTGTGTATAATATTTTTATTTTTATTTTTAAATTGACTTTATTATAGATCCCCCCTCAATATTTATGTATTTATTTTATACGTAACTTGATTTTACAAATTTTGAAGTTCGTCATCGTACTTAATTTATAACTACTACTAGTTTAGCTCCAGTTGATGGAATCCAACCCCCTAAATTATAAATAATTTGCTAACACACTTATACTTAAAATTTAACGTGTTACACATATAAAAGATTGAAATTCAACTCATAGATAATAATTCGAAAACATTAAGTAGACATGCACACCTTTTAGTTTTAAGAAAATATTTTATTAGACCCATTTGAATCCACTTTATTATACCGAATTGTATGAGTGTATAAGAAATTCTAACGTGTATGAATTTTGGCTCTATAACTTCCTATTTATATAAATCTTCAGAATTACTCAATATTATGTTAAATACTAGTTTTTAACTTATTATAATCACAGTAACTCCAAGTTATACTACTTATACCCAGAATTTCGAATTTTCTTATTGAAAATGATATTTCCTTGTTCGGTATATTAATTTAGGAACTTTGAAAAATCATATTTCTCTCTTATGCGATGTAGTACTTTGAAAAATAACTTTATACTTCAAAATATGTCTTTTCATATTTTTAGTTTACATGCGTGAACTTAACATGTAAAGTAGTTAAATGAGACATGTTTTAATATCAGAAAGGACACATCTTTAAAAGTATCATTTCTAGTAAATTTCTAAAAGAGACCTGGCTTGCTCCTAGATGGACACATTTCTTAATTAATTTTAAATATACTACTACGTACATCCATATGTAATTAATAAAACATAATAATGCTATAATAAAATTGCATAATATAACACGAGTATAATCAAATAGTAAAGCATAATAGTAAAGTTCTGATTATAATAATATGATATAATTAACATAAAAATTTAGGAGAAGGGAATGAACACAGACCTTAAATTATTATTGGGAAGATTCTCTCTTTCTTTTCTACACTCACGGATGTCTCTCTATCTATCCTCCTTGACTCCTTCCATAGATCACCTATATTCTTTTCTCTTTTGTATTCCAGACTCATCATGGAGAGTCTTATGTAATGTCTAAGGCACTATGTATTTAATATACGAGAAGTAGTGTTGCTCTGTTCTATATTGACACGTATAGCATGTATATTTATTTTGTTGCTGAACCTAAGGCCGAGTGTCATAACGTTGCACAGGAAGCTGCAGTTGATGCAAAGTGTGCTGCTTGCATGTTAATCATAATTTTAAATTTTTAATAGATATATATTCAACTTAGCCAAGTGTCCATAACAAAATGTGTGTGGACTTTTTATGTGTACGTAACTTTTACAACCTTCATCAAAATGAATTGGTGTGAAAACTCTTGGTCGTCCATATATTTTATTTCATTTTTCTTTATTTATCATTTTATTTATTTATTTATCTTTTTTTTTAATCCAAGATTATCGAAATTGTTCTAAATTTTGAAAAAATTAAGATGTTACAATTAATGTCTCCTTCCGAGGCAAGTGATACTGACTACAGTGGCCTCAACCCCATGCCACTGGACTTTCATTGATCACGTCATGTCTAGTTACCTCACTCTCAAATGTTTTGATTTCTCTAGGACACAGACACCTTTTAGAGTCAGTTGCAGGTCCAAGTGACTTGCGAGAGCTTGCATAGGACTCATCTATTAAAGATGAAGACCAATGATTGGAAGGAAGGCATGTTGGTGCAACATATAAATCACCAACATGTTCAGGCAATCACTCTGGAGTTTTTCTCTATAGTGATGATAACGGGCGTCTACGCGACCCCGGGAGGCTACAATTTTCATTGCTGATCATTATGATCATGCCTTAACAACCAGAGTGACATCTACTTCAGATGCTTCACAATGATTGGTTGGAAGTCCTGTTAGAGCTTTAATGTTTCTATCGTTTTATACAGGCCACACATCAGTGTTTACATTGATGTTGTGTTAACAGAACACTTCAGTGTATCCGGTCTTTATCATTTAACCTTTCTATTTGTTTTCAATTTGGTTACCCAGAATAAAAGAATAAAGGCATGACGCCCCGATTCATTAGATCGTCATGAGGGGGAGAGTGGTCCACATGTTGTTCACTATCAACAAATCATTTTTGGATACTTCTCTCCTTCAACACAAAAAAACCTGATGACTCTCTAGTTTCTCAACTCAATTGTCAAGCCAATTTCAAATCAAATGGTCAACTACGCTCACAAATCAACCATAATTTTCCATTGTTCCACCGACGAGATCTCCTCAAAACCAATACTTTTCCGTTGTGCCACATACACTTTGGAGGAGACAAAGGTCGAACATTCAAGTACTGAATATGAATCCCATGTGCGCCCGTACATCAACTAAACACTCGTTCCAAAGGCGCCATTGGACTTCATTCATGCTGATCAAGAGCAACTTACTGAAGGCAAGGATTACGTGCAAGATACTGAAGATCCCTCACCTCTCCGGCATCAAAGAACAAATTGTCATGAAGACATCAAAGGGGAGATTGCAAGGATTTCTTCAGAAAGCCTTCTCAAGAAGCTGAGTTCAAAGACAAAGGAAGCTGAGTTGCACTGAAGCTCAAGACAAAGAGGAGCTACTAGACAAATCTTATCTACGCTCTCCTCTACATTGGTGAATCAACACAAAGACAAAGATATTTGCGCTGCAATGCTGATTGAACAAGATTGAACACCAAGAGGGAGATTGTTGGGAATATTTATGGTGTCCAATCTAGTTAAATATCTTTGTATTTGTGTAGTTAGTATTTAAATATGTAATATGGGCCACAATTGTAAATTAGCCCATTAGCCTCTCTTGTAAGTTAGACTTCCTTACCTATAAAAGGAAGCTAACTTAAGAGAAAACATAAGGCATTAGAGAATAGAGACAGAATAGAAATAGGATAGTTTCACGCTGCTCTCTCTCTCTCTCTCACTATAGAGGGAGAGCAGCGGCCATTTCATAAGGTGTACCAGATTTCAGGGAAATCTATCCGCTTCTTTTTCATTTCTATGATTGTTTGATTGGATGAAATAGGGACAAACATTCCCCTTCACCATTTCAGCTACCACCCCACTCATCTAATGCTCTTAGATTAGCTATAATTCATACAAACCTATAGAGCTAAGATTAGTTGGTAGTTTAGATATGCACACATGTAATCTAGACTAGTGTTAGACATTCTGAAGGGCTTTGTGTTCAAATCCAGAAGGTGAGAAAGTGAAAGGACATGAGTAGCTCTTGGGAAGACTGAGTAGCTTGGAATGGTGTTGAAATTCCTAGTGAAAAAACTCACAATCTACGCCTGGGCCAAGTGTAGATTGGACACTGAATGTAATGAAATATTCATTTAGTGGAAATCCATCTGAAATAGGTTGGGACTAGATGTAGGAGGATTACACCACCTCTGAACACACCTTTTATATTCTGCTCCCAACACACACTTTAGTTCTCACTCACCTTCACAACTTCACAGTAAAACAGCTTGCTCACTAAAATTGTCGAGTGAACATTTCCAGTTCATTGTGAGTCAACTTCTTTTTTTCTGATCATCAAAGTCAACTCCTGATCTATGTCAAGTGAACATATCTTTGTCTTCTTATCCTTCTATTTATTCATTTAATTAATTTATTCTAATATTATTATTTTTCTGTTCTTACATTTGGAGGTTTGTCTGATGATTTGTTTAAACTCGGATTTTTTATCCGGTTAAACTCTCATTTTTAATATCATTTTTCTAACAAAAAGCTCATAGGTTTTGAATGTTGAGATAGAATCAAGGAAAAGATTAGTTGGTTTTGAGAAGTTGCAGGTCGCTAGTGAGAATCACTCATAGATCTTTTATCAGATTTTTTCAATCACCCCTTCTCCAAATAGGTTCGTTTTTAAATCTACCTTCTGCTCAATAACAGTTTTATTCACTATCATGTGGAGTACGTACTCATTCCTAATCAACGAACTAACATATTATGTTTAGTTTATACGAAGTAATTGTTATCAACAAGTAAAACTTATATATTCAAACACAGCTACTCCGTATCATTTTCCGGGGTGTCAAAAACACAACAATCCATTGAAATTAATCGTTCCTTATGTCGTTCAATTTACTCCCTCCGGTTCTAAATAAACTTCACACTTTCCTTTTTGGGACGGTCCAAAATAAACTTCACACTTCCTTATTTCCTTATTTGGCAAAGAAATCTACATCAAAACAGTGTCTCAACAGTGCTAAACAGTGTCTCAACAGTGCCAAACAGTGTCTCAACAGTGTACTCTACAGTAAAGTCAACTTTATTTCCTTAATAACTGTGAAGTCAAACACTGAAGTTTAAAAAGAACTGGAGGGAGTATTAGAGAAGACTCTTATTTTTTAGTAGAGAGATGATTGTTATTAAAAGTGCCGACTGCTAAAAGTTTATTAGCAGCTCGCCCTCCTCCGGAACTACCTCCATGTGAGGAAGCAGTTTGGGGAAAGTTTTTATTTTTGTATTATTTTTTATCTTTCCTAGTACTTATTTTTATTTCAATTCGACCATGTATGGTTGGAGTATTTTGGTTTTTGAAGATCTTTTGATAGACAGTGCTTCATTTTTGGTCGTTTTAGGCTTCTTGTTGCTCGTTTTGTGTCTAGCGAGTCAGGTTGCTTTGTATAGGTGGCCGACTCTAAGTCTATTTTAGGGCTTACGATCGAATCTGTAATAACTTTCTAGATTTTGTCTTGCATGTTTGCCCTATATTAATGAAAAGCCGTTTTGATAATAAAACGATCTCTATGAATTTCATGTGTATTCTGCATTGGGGTTTGTCCATATGACCATAGTCCACATAGAATCCGTTAGTGAATTTCATGTTTTTCGGCTTATCAGTCAACTTTTTCACAAAACACGCAATTTTTTATTTCGAGTGTTCAACTATGTAATAATAAGAAAAAGTAAGGTTGACGTTACTTTTCTGACTATATTAGCTAAAGTTACTGTAGAGATTCATTTTAGATATGTTTCATACAATTTTTTTCTTTATTTTTATTAATAAAAATATTCTAAATATAAGTTTTTCATAAATTAGCTAATTCAACCACTTCAACTAGAACTTCATAAATTTTAGCAAACATTTTATATTTTTTTCAAAAAAAAAACATACCGGTGGGTTTAGCTCAACTGGTAGCGAGGAAGTGCCACAAGAATTAGGTCTTGGATTTGATTCCCGGCAACTGCGATGAGAGGTTACTCAATAGAGGGCCTCTGCAAGTACCGGAGATGGAGCCTCACTCTCTATCTGTCAAATTGTGATTATAGTTCAATTTGCATCCTCTCATCGTGTCGTCCGATCGGTGTTGGGGGGCCTCAGGGATGGGGTGTCATCCTTTTTTCCAAAAATTTTAGCAAAATCAGTCGATTCATCCAAACAGGTCATAATATACTCCTCACTTTAACATGAATACATAAATATTCAAAGAATACTACGTAGTACTTTAATGCTCACTAGTTTTTTCACCCATGCGTTGCACGGGGTGAAAAGTAATTTTATTTTATTTTGTAGTAATGTAACTATATTCACAAATGAATGGATAACACTTGGCTTTTTTCTTTTTTTCTTTTATAAAAAGTTCTGATTTTTATTTAAGATAAAATGTAACATTACAAATTATATGCTACCATATACTCCCTCCGTCCCCAATTAAATGTCCCATTTTACCATATTGGGATGTCCCTATTTAAATGTCTCATACCTCATTTAGTAAAGTTTGTGTGGCTCAAAATCATTCTTACTTTATTCTTACTTTATTCCTACTTTATCAATTAATATCAACCACACAAACCCACTTTTCTTAAAACTCGTGCCACCTTCTTCCGGGACTTTTAAAAGGGGACGGAGGGAGTATACTTTAATTTCATCTTTATTACTAAATCACAATAAAATGTTTCTTTAAAATTATATGCTACCATATATACTTTAATAAATACAAACCTTAAAAATACTTTATCCAGATTTGAATACAAACCTTAAAAATACAAACCTCACAAATACTTTATGAGGCTTATATTTATTTCAAGTCAAGTCACTAATATTGATTGCACTTAACTGCCAAATATGTAGATCCCAAGTTTACTCTGGATTGCGCAAACAAATTGAACATACTGCTTTCTTTTAAGAATAGTACTGAACAGCACTTAACAGCACTTAACATAGTGCTGGCTTATAATAGCACATTGTCTACTTCAGAACACATCAGCAGCTACACATCACTTAAGAGATGTGTATCTGCTGTAAGCATGGATGTATAACAGGTAGTAGGCTTTGGGGCACATCACTCCTATGCACATTGAAGTTTTATGTAAAAGCTTCCTCATCAATGATGTTTTTGTATATCCCTGACTGGCATGTGTTTTATGTTGTTATCCTGATTCATGGCAGATTGGCAGCATCTTGAGATGTGATTCTGCTGTAAAAAAGAATGCAAATAAAATATTAGACTATATGAGGGCTTGTAAAATATCCCTATCGAGTATCAACAAAAATTGTTGTATAGTTACCTTTCCTCCCAACATAGTTTTAATGGCCTAATGCATAATTAGTTAAGTGACCATGGGAGCTTTCTCAAGAGTGTTGCTAAATATGCCCCTGACTTACGATGCAATTGATATTGCATTTAAAAATCAATTGTTTGAAATTGCTTGCTTTATAGCTGAAAAAATCAACTAATATATTTAGTAGCTCTAGGTTCATCATTTTATTTTCTTAAATAGACTAAACCCTATTGTCAAATCTGCCTATCAAACTTTACCAGAGTACATATAGTGTTGTTAAATGTTGTAAAAGTACATAGGGATATCCTATAAATATGGATTTAAGAAGGAGAATTTAAGCTAATACATCTTACGTTGGACAAATTAAAAGTAACAGTAAGCAGCTCACTTTAAGAACCTTACTGGAAAACGCTTGACCTCTAATGTCATAAAGTCATAAACCTATTTACTAATTCACATACTCAAACACTCACTATTTGCTAATACGATGACAGAAAGATCAATACCTAAGATCACAAGGCTCGCTCTGTTAAGTTTCTCTCAAAATCGTAATACAATGTCCATGATAATCATAGATAAATCAATGTCTAGGATCAATAAAGTGAAAAACACTCAAATCAAATTAGGTTAAACAAAGAACACTCAATTCGCAAGGTGAAGTGTGTGGCCTTCCAAATTATTTCAATCTAATATTTTCTTTGAATATCATCAGTAACAACCTTGGATTGGGTAGTAACAGACTTAAATTAGAGGAATATTCAGAGAACTTGCTTTCTATAAAACAAAAAATATTATGCTATAATAAATTGCAACCGAACAAAGTGAGTTCTTAACCTTGTAACAATTTAACCAAATCGATGTTATAGAAGTCAAGCATCCCTTGTCAAAAGCCAATCTTTGGCTATGCTCAATCCAAACACTGCAGGGCAGCTAGAAGCTCAATAAAAACATAATTAAGGCATTATAATTAACATGATTTTAGTTTCCACAATTCCACCGTGGAAGAAAAGATTTATCAAAATCCAAAACTCATATTTAAGAGAACCATGTTTTTACATGTGTAAAGGCAATAGGTGAAACATCTTTGTACATGTGACTATGTATATAAGTGTCCTTTTCTCGAACAAAAAGTCATTCAAGTTTCATTAATTATTAATATTACTATGACTCGATTGAGTAACAATGAAGGCAGTCCTTTTCTTATGACCCCGGTGAATTAAGTAATTAAAAAAAGAGAGCAAACAAATAATTCAGAGTCATCAATAAAAGAAAGGGGATATGGGCTAACAGTGTTTGGAGGTAGGGGTGTGCACCGGTCCAAAACCGGACCGGACCGGACCGGAACCGGTTAGGACCGGAACCGGAATCATCATTTTCTGTGGACCGAAGACCGGACCTGAATCTGACCGGTTCGGACCGGTCCGGACCTTAATTTTTCGGTCCGGTCCGGGTTTGACCCTATGATTGAGTATATGGCCCAGGAACCCCCGGCCCACAGACTCCTACTTCTCCTACACAAGCCCATTGAGCGCAGAGAACAACTCAGGCCTAAATGCGACGGCCCAAACCTTAAAGGAGACCAGAACACACACTGAGGTGCCTTCGGCCTCCTTGGACGAAGGCTCCAAAACTCACAAGATAGCCTTCTCTGGCATATGAAGCTACTGGGGGAAAACGGCGGAAAATAGGAGCCTTCGGCATTGTCGAGCCCTCGGCATCAGGGAAGCCTTCGGCTGAACCAAGCCTCCGACCACACAGGGCCTTCGGATACACAGGGGTCCCCGGTTCCACGAAACCCTCGGCTACATAAGGAGCCCTCGGCCAAACATGCTCAATCATCGAAGATTCCCTTTGAAGACAGCCAACCACCGCATTTAATGTGACGTCACATCCGCCAACCGCATTCAATGCGGTGAACATGCCACTGCCGGTGCCACCCGATTGATGTGACCCTTCGGCCGTTGGATTACTGACACGTGTACTCTCATCGCATTTATTGCTGCTATAAATAGCAGCTCATTCCTCCTTGTAAACGATCCACATCCCAGATCTCACATCTCGAGTTCATTTAATAAATCGACTCTCTCTCCTCCTGTTTTGCTCTGACTTCTCTCTAAGTTATTCCCGCAATAACCCCTCGGATAAGATACCCCCGGGTAGACTGTCCATCACCCTAATTGACCCGGTTTTAAAAAAAGACATACGCAGTATTATCTTAGAGTGTTCTTAGCCGATCGAATTTTTTTTAGGAATAAAGCTTGGATGTTGTTGTCGTTTCAAATTATAATTTTATGTGTGAATATGCTAAATAGATTAAATAATTGTTTAACTCATTTATTAATTTTGGAATATAAACATCAAAACTATTCAATCATAACAATTAGTTTTCCACAATAATTAAAAGAGAGAATTCCTTAAATAGGACTAAATGAAGGTAGAATTGCAAAAACAGGACTACTATGTTTTATTAGACAAAAATAGGACTAAAAAGAGCTAATTGGACAAAAATACCCTTAATGAACATATTAAGAGTTCGCAGGGGCCTGTGCTGCGCATATGCGATTCCCCTGATGCGCAAACGGCCCTGTGCGTTTCCAGGCCTCCAAGATCGGCGCCTCCACCAATGGCGGCTCTTCCACCATCCATCAAGTTTGTCACCACCTTCACGCCTCAGCAAGTACGCTGTCATCATTCTCCAACAAAAATCTGCCCTCCAGTGAGTCTGTGTAGACTTCCATGAGGCATGACACTTCATATGCGAGAATGTCACTTAATATATGCATAATGACACAATAATGACAATTTTGTATAGAAACATGACATTCTCAATATGACATTTTCAAATACTGTAATGACATGAAAGTGGCATTTTTTAAAAATGACCAATAATGACACAACAATGACAATTTCGTGTAGAAACATGTCATTCTCAATATGGCATTCTCTTATTCAAAAAGTGTCATTTTCTGGAAATCTAAAGAAGAAGAAAACAAAGGACCCAGATTTGAAGAGGATGGGAAGTTCATATCCAAAAGTTCCAAATCCAAAATTTTCAAATAAAAAAATTTATTTGAATCTTAAAAATCAACAAAGCTCTATTTTTGAATTGTAAGACCAACATTGAAAGCATAAAGAATCACGATTGTAACAAGCATCGTTAATCCATTTATATAAAAGAGTACGAAGAAGGACAAGAGGGAGAAGGAGGATGAGGAAAAGAAGAAAGAAGAAGAACTTACCTGGAAATATTTTGACCTGAGCAGTGGAGCGTGGAAGCGAAGATGACATGCGGACATGGGAGAGATGCGGAAGACATCTGGAGCGATCGATCTGGAAGAGAAGGCAGAGGAGATCGGGAGAGCTGATCGACGCGGAAGACGGATTTAGAGATTTGATATATTAGGGGTAAAATGGTAATAGGGGGTCCTATTTAGGGAATTTAAAACATTAAGTCCCAAGTTAGAATATTCACTATGTTTTAGTCCTAATTAGATCAATTTCTTTAATTAAAACTATAATCTTATGTGTATATTAAAATGGCAAAATCTATTGTAGAGTAATAAAAACTAAGTTACGTCCAAAAATATACTCGTATACTACACTACATACACACCTACATATAAAGAAACAAATAAAAAGCGATTTGGAAAAATCAAACAAATATAAACTACGATCATAGTAGTGCACACCCGAACAAAAATAAAAAATCATAAACAACTTAAGAAATAATTAGACAACAAATACACACTTCGTATATATTCGTTTATATAATAAAAGACAAAAGTAAGCCATAAACATACTAGTAATCCAAATATAAATTGACTAATGATATAGAACGAAGTATATATTTTATAGAACAATATGTTACCGGTCCATTCCGGTCCGGACCTGTTTTTTCCGGGTTTGACCCGGACCGGACCGGAAACCCGGAATCTTGAAAAACTAAGGACCGAAACCCGGACCGGTTAATACCGGTCCGGTCCGGTTCAGGTCTAAAATACTGTCCGACCCGGTTAATGCACAGCCTTATTTGGAGGAGTACCAAGCTAATTTTTTTCTTTGGAGGAGTGAGTGTGCTGCAGCCTATAAGATAGAGAAATTTCATAAAGCATGCCATGTTAAGCTTTTTTTTCTTTTCTATGATGCAGTCATTTTGATTAATATACATATAAGAAACATCTAAATTAGTAGTGGAATTATTACCAATATTTACACCATACTATACATTTCAAGTAAGATGAAGATCAATTTGATATTATACATATAAGAAACATCTAAATTAGTAGTGGAGTTACTACCAATATTTACACCATACTATACATTTCAAGTAGGGTGAAAACGTAACTGGCATTTTCTAGTTCCATGCTTTTGAAATAAAAAAGATATTTGGCAAAATAATAGAGTTTATATTGAAAAAAATATTAGTTTGTTAAAGAAGAATAGTATGTCCAAATATCCATAGCAGAAATGAATGGCGGAAGTAGCTTATTGCCTTATTCTATGATCTAGCCAGAAAACTTATCACATTAAGCTCTCAGTCACATTCTAGTCAAACTAACCTAATGCAAATCCAGATAATCATAGTAATATGACATTCATTTCAGAATTTACTTTAAAGTCATACAAAAAAAATTAAATTCATTTCAGAAAGAATATGAAAACCTTGGCAATAGGGTCACATAGTTAAGATTGAAAAACAAATTAGTTTGTTAAAGAAGAATAGTATGTCCAAATATCCATAGCAGAAATGAATGACAGAAGTAGCTTATTGCCTTATTCTATGATCTAGCCAGAAAACTAATCACATTAAGCTCTCATTCTAGCCAAACTAACCTAATGCAAATCCAGATAATCATAGTAATATGACATTCATTTCAGAATTTACTTTAAAGTCATACAAAAAAATTAAATTCATTTAAGAAAGAATGTGAAAACCTTGGCAATAGGGTCACATAGTTAAGATCTTACCTTGGCATTCCCGCTACATTCATTTGTCCACGATTCGGGTTGCCTACAAATCTACAATATATTGCCTGAACTGATAGAAACAAAAAAGGATGAAGAATTGCACAAAAACCAATATCCTTGACAATAAAAATAAGGTCAGTAATCACGATTTTTTTTTCTAATGCAAATCCCAAATGTTTGCAAATCTGGACATGTATTCAAAGAATTTATTGGGATTTTATATAAAAACAAACAGGGGAAGAACTAAAATTGAAGAATAACCTCGCATAATTGAGAGTAGTTAACCTAGATTTTTATTCTTCTGAAGTGTGAGGCGAGCCATGTCTGGCTGCCCGGGTAATTGAGAGTTTGAGACGGATCAAAGGTGTCCGCCGTCGAACGTCTTGGAGGAGTGATTGTGCTGCAGCCTATAAGATAGAGAAATTTCATAAAGCATGCCATGTTAAGTTTTTTGTTTTCTTTTCTATGATGCAGTCATTTTGAATGATACTATACATATAAGAAACATCTAAATTAGTAGTGGAATTATTACCAATATTTACACCATACTATACATTTCAAGTAAGATGAAGATCAATTTGATATTATGAATATAAGAAACATCTAAATTAGTAATGGAGTTGCTACCAATATTTACACCATACTATACATTTCAAGTAGGGTGAAAACGTAACTGGCATTTTCTAGTTCCATGCTTTTGAAATAAAAAAGATATTTGGCAAAATAATAGAGTTTATATTGAAAAAAATATTAGTTTGTTAAAGAAGAATAGTATGTCCAAATATGCGGATCTGGATTCTCTGACTTGCTATAGCAGCAAGGTAGGGTGCGTGGCTTTTACAGCCACGCGATTCAACCAAAACAGCCCCACCACCTCTCCTCCCCTACCGTCCCTGCCGTTGGATGCCGCAAGGCACCTCTGCCGCACGGCAGAGGATCCAAATCCCAAATATGCATAGCAAAAATGAATGACGGAAGTAGCTTATTGCCTTCAGGGGCGGATATATGCTTTCACCAATGGGGGCACATGCCCCCAATAAACTTTCAAATTTTAAATATATGATGAAGTAATTCTTTACTGAGAAATATGTTGCCCCAATGAAAAACTTATGTTGCCCCCAATGAATGACGTATGTTGCCCCCAATGAGAGCTTCTAGTTGTTTTCTGTGTTTAAACTTTAAACTGAATCATATAAATCAATCCAAATTAAACAATCCAAATTTGTAAGCAAATCATATAAATATAAAATTGAATAAAACGGCCTTAGATTACCTTAATAGACAAAAATGTAATCATTGTTGAATGCACGTTATCTTGTAGATAAATGAATACCGGAGTAACTTCTTACATGTAAAAGTAATTTCAAATAATATTGAAATAAGTATTCTATATCTTGTGATTATGAAGGTAATAAGCAATACTAGTCACATAAAAATATAATTCAATGACTTAGACATATTTTTGGCACATAATCGATTATTTAATATTCAAATCATGAAAATGAAAAATTGTATAGTAAAATTGTTCAAATTCAAGATCTATTGAACTGATTTTGACATTAACCTTTTCTTAATTAATACTCTAGTGTTCCAAATTGCATTAACTAAGTTTTAATGATATTGCCTACTATTCGATCATATTTATCATAGACAATCCATTTCTTTAATATTTTTTAGTTTCATAAATTTACATGTTACAATTAGTTTATCTATCAGACCTTTTTTTGGCAAATTATCTATCAGAGCTTAATAGCCGGTTATGAGTTCAGTTTGTTCAGTTTTGAAAGGTAAAAACCAAAACTGAATCAAACAACTATGGTTCGGTTCGGTTTTTTACATTCGGTTTTGGATTGTAAGCGGTTAGATTTTATTTAGCTACGATTTTTTACATTTGATTCGGTTTTCGGTTTTTCGGACCCGGCCCTAGTTTACTATCCCACAGAAAAACTCCACAATCCCAGTCGCTATTCAGACCGCGGTCCTGGACCCGAATGCCATCCCTGCCGGCTGACCGAACTTACCGAACTACATTCCAGAAGTCAAGAACTGACTGGAAATTGCGCATTATATAATCGGAAACTCGGAGGCGGCATCATTATCTATGGATTCCGGCTGAAACTGTCTGCCAGAGCCGCCGCTTGGGCATCGAACTCCGCCGTTGTAGCGCAATGTCTCTCCTTCACGCGCCTTGCGCCTCCGTTCTACTTACCGGCAAAACCCCGAAAATCGCGATTAAACCCATCGATTCTCTCCCATTCTCCTCAACTCTAAACACCAGATCAAAAACCTTAGCGATTCGGCATTCCTACTCTTCGTCAAATGAGCCGTCCGACTGGAAACCATCTGGAGACCCTCTTTCCGCCGGACCTAACGATGAGGGTAACTTCTCCGATGATAAGACGTCGGCTTTTGTGGATGAGTGGGGAGAGAAGTCGGAGCCTGAGACCCAGCCTGCCACGAGATTTTCGGACTCCGATCCTCCCAGGAACGAAGATGAGTGGGGCGGAGATGAGTCCGGGGGAAATGAGATTCCTGAACGGGGTGGTGAAGAAGATAAGCTTAGGGACCTGAAGATATGCCTCGTGGACACGGTTTATGGTACTGAATTTGGGTTCCGGGCTTCGGGGGAGGTACGGGCCGAGGCTCTGGAGCTCATTTCTCAACTGGAGGCTGCCAATCCCACCCCGTCTCCAACGGAATCTCCTGAGTTGCTTGACGGGAACTGGATTTTATTGTGAGTTTCTTTTCTTTTTTATACTCCATATGTATTATTACATGGTCTCTTTACTGTGTAGTTTACCATTTTCCACATTTCTGGGTTTATGTTGTACACATTGAACATTGTTTCTTAATTTATAGTCATGACTCATGATTAACAATTTCGTGCTCAATAATTTTTCTTTTGCTGCAGAACCTGATAGGGTGTCTTGAGTAAAATAGGGACTAGTAGAAGCATAGTAGAGGGGTTATATTTCAGACAAAAATGATGTTTGTACCCACTCTTATACTCACCTTTGTACCCACCTATGTTTGTGAAGTGTTTTTTTGTCCGTGAACCCCGATTCACAGACAATATTTTGCACAAACAAAAAATTGTCTGTGAGTCGGGTTCACAGACAAAAAACACTTCACAAACATGGTGGGTATAAGAGTGGGTACATGAAGCATTGTTGCATTGGCTCAGTTTTCATATGTTTCTTGCTTGCTTCACTTAGTCCTACACAAAGATTGCCCTTTTTAAAACTTCTTCTCTCTAACAAATGAGTACAATTGCTGCTTTCTCTGCTTGAGTTAGTTTTCATTGAAATATCCGTGATGGTCAAATGATTATTATTTCATTTGAAATAAAAAGAAGAGTTTACCAGTAATTGCATGGTAGAGGCAAAAACATTTTCAAATCAAGTTCCTTTTTATGTTGACCTCCATCCCTGGAATTGAGGTAAAGCTCAGTAGTTAGATAGTTAATTGGTAGCTACTTGGTCAAAGGCTGACTAGAGCTAAGTGATAAGCGATTACTCCCAAGTAATTGGTAGCTACTTGGTCAAAGGCTGAGTAGAGCTAGTGATAACCTGTTATCACTAATCGGTATTAGTATATGTAGATATTGATTCATAAGCCGGACTGATAATTCTTTAGAATTCAATTTATAAGCTATCTAGACTCTGCAGCATTTTATCCATTTTTCATGTCACGTGTTAGGTTTACGGCGTTTTCTGAGCTTCTACCACTTCTTGCTGTGGGCAACATTCCATCTATTAAAGTTGAAAAGATTTCTCAATCGATCAATACTAGCAGCCTTTCGATAGAAAACTTGACAACATTGTCTACCCCTGTTGCGACGTTTTCATTCAGTGCTACTGCAAACTATGTGGTTAGAACTCCCTCAAGAATACAGGTATGCTTTTCAAGTATGATATCAATATGAAGTTATGGACTCTTTGAGTTTGAACCTTTGAGGTATTTACTATTTCGAGCTCCTTAATTAGAGAGATATATTTGGCTATAAATTGTCATACCCCAAATAGGCAGGATTTCAAAATGACTTTATGAGGTCATTGAACTGAATTATTCAAAACTCTATTGGAAATGTATTTAAATTTTTTTATGCAAATAAAAAGATGTGGTTAGAATTGTCATTTGTCTTGATTTGAGGTATTTGAGTATCTTTTTCTGGTAAAGAAAAAAATAAGGGTTACCCTCATCATCATCATCATCATCATTGTTATCATTTGTTATCCGTCGATTCAGATGTTACAGTCAAATAAGTTGGTGTTTTTTGTGGATCTGATTAGCCATAATTGAAGGGTACCAAACTGATGATTTTCATGTGCGGTTCGTTCTATAACTGATATGAGGTCATTGAACTGAATTATTCAAAACTCTATTGGAAATGTATTTAAATTTTTTTATGCAAATAAAAAGATGTGGTTAGAATTGTCATTTGTCTTCATTTGAGGTATTTGAGTATCTTTTTTTGGTAAAGAAAAAAATAAGGGTTACCCTCATCATCATCATCATCATCATTGTTATCATTTGTTATCCGTCGATTCAGATGTTACAGTCAAATAAGTTGGTGTTTTTTGTGGATCTGATTAGCCATAATTGAAGGGTACCAAACTGATGATTTTCATGTGCGGTTCGTTCTATAACTGATATATGGATGGATAAATGGTATATGAGCTTAAGGAATGCTTTTAGAGAGCAATGTTAAACTTGAGAAGCTTTTTGGATAAACATGGATTTCTGCCATCAATGCACTACTATAGTTTTACCATTCATTTTGACAAAGTAACTTTGACAGGTTGAATTTAAGGAAGGCAGCTTTAGACCTCCAGAGATCAAGTCACGAATCAATTTGCCCGAGAATGTAGATGTGTTTGGGCAGAAGATAAATTTGAGCCCTATCCAACGGTCTCTGAGTCCTCTCGAATATGCAGTCGCTAGTATAGCCCTCAAAATTTCTGGCCAACCCCCTCTAAAGATACCCATTCCTAGTGATGGGGCAAACTCCTGGCTACTTACTACATACCTTGATAAGGATTTGCGGATCTCCAGAGGTGATGGTGGGCTTTTTGTGCTCCTTAGGGAAGGAAGCCCGCTGCTATATTAGTGCACACGTGCAGTACATTGTTTGTTTATTTCCAGAATTCCAGTTATAAGTTCAATAAATCTGGTTTATTCTAAATGCTTGAATTATATGGAGTTTTGAACTCTTGATTTTAGTTCTATTAAAAGTTTATTTAGGACAAAATTTCAACCCTTAAGACAAGCTGTACAAGAAAATGTGCACAGTAGATATTCGAAGCTTGAAGCCTTGAAGTAATAGATACTCCACTCTTCCTGTAAAGAGATCGTGCTCTAACTTTTTTGTTAAGTGGCCATATTCTCATTCCATAATCCGGTAATACTTCTTTTATGAGCTAAGGGTCTTACATCAATACACAAGGGTCCTAAAAACATACTCTGTAGTACGTATTTATTTCACATTACTTCTCCAACCTTATCAAATGCCAAATAAAAACCTTCTTGAAAAACTTAGTACTAACTAATCTGGGAAAGGAATACAAACACGAAAACTTATGTGTTACATTAGTAACCTCTTTAACAAAACTTACTAGGAGACTTAGGGTGTTTGGATCTGATTCTTAAAACTGTTTCTGCTCCTTCAGAGTGCAGAAGTTGGGGTGTTTGAGTGAGAGGGTAAAAGTGATTGTGGTGCTCTAATTTACTCCTAGAATCAGTTTTTTTAGAAGTTGGAGAAGACCAGCTTCTGAAAACTGATTTTGTTTCTGCTTTAAAAAAGAAGCAGAAGCAAAAGCATAATCAGTTCCAAACACCCCTTAACTAGTTAACTCAAGAAAAAATCTTACTAGACTTTCTCAATTATGCCATGTGGCAACAAATATTGATAATTCACTTTGCAGTGCATTATTTGTTTAATTGTTTCAATTTCTTAATTACACCTGGCTTGTTCTAAATACTTGGGGGATGTTTGTCTATTAGCATTTCAAATAAATACTCATCTGAATTGAAAAATGACATTTTCGCCTAAATGCTGGGGAGAAAAACAAAGCCTTAATGAATTATATCGAGGATTCAGATTTGTTCCATATAAAATTTATTTCTTAAAAACTTTGAGCCTTTAAGTCAAGCTGTAGAACAAAATTTAGCATAGAAGATGATTTAATTACTTAAGTAATTAGGTCATTTTACATAATGTTGTGAGTTCAATGACAAAAGTAGGAGAAAATGTTTGTATAACACTGGTGACTGGCCTAAACTCTCAAATTTGAATCATGGACATGTTGTGAGTTAAATAATATTCCGTAAAATGTTTGTCGGACAAAGTATCCTAGCAGGCTAGCATGATTCGCATGAATAACAAAAACACACAAAAAGAACAATATTTATAACACTAGCCTAAACTCTCAAATTTGAATCATGGACATAAAAATAAAAATATTATTAATGGAAAGACAAGGATGGGGTTATATGAGGGAAAATATACTCTCTGGAACGATGTGCATGACATTTTTCCATGCCTCATTATCAGTTGGGAAATGTCCACGTACTTTAAACACTCTCCAAACCTGCATTCTTAATCCATAAATCAAAACAGAAATTGTTTTCCTCCCTAAAGTCACCAACACAATTTCCCCAGCATGGGTTGAAGCAAAACGTAGCAAATCAGCTCGGCCTAGTAGCTTTCTCCCTTCCAATGGGATGGGCATCGTCCACTTGTTCTCCCATTGCATAGAATTTTTCAAAGTCCATATTTTCATCTTGTTGTCGTTGTTTGGACAAACCTGAATGATAGCTAGTCGACCCTCCAGTCCAACCAATCCTGATCTTGAGAAGACGTCTGACGAGTAAAAATCCTGTCTTGGCAATCCACTGGGGAAAGATATCATGCTCAAATTTTCAGTCCTAACATCAAATGCTGCAATATCATCGCACCTAGAAAAATCATCAATATTTCCTCTATGCCAATTTAGTGAGTAGATAACGCCCTCAACATAAACACTACTAGAGTGGGAATAGAAGGAGTCGAAAGAGCAATGTGGGAAATATGAATCAATATTAATCTCCCTCCATGACTTATCCACACCCAAAGTAAAAATCCAATGCTTCTGCACATCACGGGAATCCAGATATTGCACTGACTTTAAAACTTTAAATGTTTTTAAAACTGGATCAAAACCTAATAATGCACAACCTGATTTTGGAGATTTTGATCCATGCACTTCATGTGCTTCCGGAAGTGATATATGTTGTCTAGTAGAAAGGTTGCAAACAATGACATCATGGGGTTTTTTGTATAGACAAACCAAACCATTAGCAGAGGACCGTAAATGATGTTTTCGAAACAGCTTCCTTTCCAAGTACGGAACATAGCAAGATCGAAGCTTTCCTTGGCTTCCTTCACTCATATTTATAGTGTAATACACATGACGAGTCATGTTGGTGCGAGTTGGAAAATGCATTAGAATGCTCGTCTTACCCGGAAGAGTTGAACACATATTGTGGTGCAGCTCAATGAAAGAAGGATCAGTAAACAGTGAATAAGCTGATTTGCAAACACATTTGAGCTGTAGTAAAGATTTAACAGGAAGCTTGGTAAGAATTTCGAGAAGAATTTCCTCTGGAAGAAAAGAAAGAAGTGAAGCATTCATTATCTTCCTCTTTGAAGCTCTCTCCATCTCTCTTGATGCACTCATCCAGTTCAGACAGACCTGCAATGTGTCTCATCAGAATGTCAGATTAAAATAAAATGTATAACTTTGAGAGTATGACAGTCACAGTGGTTAGTTTAAGTGTCCATATCATTCTGGTTGCTGCTATTAAGGACTACACGACAGCATACAATGTCCAGCATTAACGACTAATCGTAGTGAGAGTTCTGCATCGCCTGAATGCCCAAGCATCACCTAGAGATGCCATTAGAACAATGCTATAGAAACCAAAGTTTAAATTTCCCTTAAAAATCCCATTCCAGATTTGATAGCTCAAAAGCTCATCTACTTTGACAAAAAATTGTACTTGTCAAGTAACATATGATACTCTCAATCAATGTAACTCTCTCCTTGTTCTAATTATATTTTAATTATTCAATACCATTGCATTATCTTATAAATAAATTTCTTTTAGTTATATATATTAACCAGAGGAAAATTCCAAGCACTAAGCCCTACAAGACTGCTCTTATTAATCAGAGGAAAATACCGCTTTTATGATCAATGAAGTAAAAGGAAATAGATTGGAGCAATTTGAAATATAAAGTTTTCCTCTTTACTAAGGTCTAAAATAATACCGAAGTATAGACTATCTACGGAAGAAATATGGTATTGAGTCTGTCTTGGAGATGAAGAGAACTAATATTGTGTAAGTCTTATATGTGCAATTACACTAGTTAATCTCCTTTAAACACTCAGTTTTTACGCAAAATCATACGTAGTACATAAAAAAATAATAAAAAATTAAAATAAATCTATATATATATATATACTTGTATAAGCTAGACGGAATTTTGGCTCTGCTACGTACGAAGGCAACAGTGCCAGCATATTGGTTGGTCAATAAATTACAGCTTATTACATAATTTACATCTCCTTGATTTTGAAAAGTATTCATGGTTTTAATGAAAGAATAGATGAAATAAGAACACAGTTAGTAATAATGGACTAACCTCAGGACGAACGGCACGGTGCAGATTGCTCCAGGGAAGAGGAGATGGAAACGGAGAGCACTAGCGTAGGACCGTCAGACGGCTGAGAGATGAGCGGTATAGAGTTGAGCATGTGATTTTCTAATTGGACCGCATCAAACTCTTTGGGCCAACAACTTTAGATTATTTAATTTGGGAGTATTGTATTTTTAGTGGGATTCTTTACAAAAATATTACTAAAATAAAACTTATTTACATAAATATAAATATGCTTATTCATTACTACACGAGTATAGCATTTATGGCTACTATAAATAGCAGTCTCTTTCCCCTTTGTAACGATCATCGAGCTCATTTTAAACATTTGACTTTCTCTCTTACTTGTTTGCTCCGACTTCTCTCTAGATATTTCTTATAATATCCCTTAGATAAGCTACCCCGGGTACAATATCCATCATCAGTCATAGGGAGTACTAATTATGGGAGGAAAAGATAAACCTTTATGTTTACTATGATTGGCTATTGCATTAAAATCACCACCAACCATCCATGAGTCTTTATTATTTCCAGCCCAACCAGTTAAGAAATTCTGCAGATTCCTGCTTTTAATGTATGTATGAATCCCATAGATAGACGTAAACCAATATAATAAATTTCCAGAATGAACTTTCATATGTATATATTGATCCCCCACAGAAATATCATAAATATCAACATTTGCTATGTCCCAGAAAAGTCATATTTTGTTTTCAACACAATTAAAGAATTTATTCATACCAAACTCCATAGCAAACCCATTTATTTTCACAGAAGAAACAACAAGCTCAATCACAACAACTATATGAATTCTCCCCTGTCTAATGAGATCCCGAAGCCTTGGACATGAAGAAACAAGGCCACAGATATTCCAAACAAAACAATTCATTTGTGAGGGGTAGGGAAAGCTATTGCCAGCTTTTTAGCTGCATTTCTGGTAATCTTGGGAGTATCTGGGACAACCTGAGTGGGCTGTCTCTTCTTTCTTTTGGCCACTTTAATAAAACCATCATCTTTATCCATCTCATTTTTTTGTTCATTTAATTTACAATTGTCAGGATTTTCTCATCTAATAGATTGGCTGAGGGGAGTTTATTAATCATTTTGGAGACCTTCCTAGTGAGTTCAGACTACCCCTCCTTCCATTTGTTGAGGCTATCAAGAAAGCGGACATCCCCATCTGAGGAATATCCTTTTGCACAAAGGGTGGGATCATATTGTCTCCTTTGTACAGTTTTTAAAAAATGGTAATCATCAGCTGCTCTTTCTCCTGTAGGTAAAAATGCATCAACATTAAATGGGAATCCATCCATGTTATTTGTGTCAATGGTCTCACTATCTTCTTGTGATTCTTGAGCAGGTGTGGTTTTAATAGGAACCAGAATCTCAGTGTAAACTGCTTCAACATCTGAGTCTTCCAAGTCAGTGATATGAGCTTTTGATGTAGATGGCAGACTATCCAAGATTGGAGGAAGTTCCACTATCACACTATTATCCAGGGTCTTATCATCTGCTTTAGAAGTGGAAGGGAAATCTTCCGGAGCTTTACATGGTTTTCCTAGTTCCTTGCCTATAATATTAATAATCTTTTGTTGCTTGTCCCCTTCTGAAATTTGAGTCATCAAGTTATGTTTTACCCATCAGTAGTTTGGGTAAAGTGTTTGACTTTGACCCCTTCAATAATATGCTTCCTGATAACTTCCCCAGTAATATGCTCAACAACCCACTTATGTTTTGCTTGAACCTGAGTGAGTTCAGAGTCATGTTCTACTTTAGATCGTTTAGTACATGATGCAACTGAATGTCCTAAATGCAAGCAATGATTGCAATACAAAGATCTATTCTCATAGACCACATGTTGAGAAAAACCTTGTGATCCATATTGGATCGAAACTTTATTGGGCTTCTCAACTGTGATATTAAGTTCAACGCAAACCCTAGCAACTGCTGGCCTGGAAAGAGATGCGGTAGCAGCATCGATTTTCACAGGCCGGCCAATTAAGCCCGCAATGTCAAATAATGCCCTTTTGTCATGTAAATGTATGAGAAGGTTTTCAAAACTCAACCAAATGAGAACCACATGGGATTCCACATTTGGTCTGAAATCAGGGCTCCATTTGGTTACACACATCGTGTTTCCAAAGATATCCCATATTTGACGGTTCCAGCAACCTAAGTAATCATCCTCCAATTCAAACGAATCAATATATGCTTTTTCTCCAAAAGCCCTAATTGGAAGTTACCTTTAAAACCAATCAATTCAGAATCTTTTCAAAGGGTAGCCATCGTTGGCCGACCCTTGAAAAAATATCCATCCAACGCATGTTTGTGTTTAGAAGCCAATATCTGGATCTCCTCTTTCGGAAAGGTGATGGCCGGCATACCCTTAAATCTTTTTGGATAGAGGTTTATCGCAAACTTCAACTGCCACCACTTATGCAAAGGATCACCCACCCAAACCTTATTTTTGGCGGAGGATCGTCCCTCGCTGCAGATGGATTATTGACCATGGAAAATCAGTCGTCAAAATCGCCGCAGATGGATCATTCAATGTCTGATTGTTCATTTGACCCCATCTCAACTTCTAAATATAATTAAAGACTATATTATAATTTATCATGGGAATGAGAGTAACCATTAGTAAATATATAATAGAAAATATTTGAAGTTTAATAAGCACACAAGTTACATATTGTTGAAAACTTCTTTGTAGACAACATTTTTGCGTTTTTTTTTTCTGATTTCCCTCGTCGTCGCATGATGTGTGTTTTCTCGCACTTAATATAGATCGTAATATAGTGGTGTAAGTACGAGTATCGTCTCCGCAGGGACGGACAAAAGGGAATCAAGAATTAATTAAATTCAGCGATTAAAAAGAAAATAAAATAAAAGCGTCGTGCGAGATTGGTTGGTTTGGAAAATAAAACTAATGCGAACAATTAAACTAGGGGGTTCTTTCTAATTAATGACGAAGGGAACAGGGATCGATTCCGGGGTAACCAGATTTCTGGCAGATCAGGCCTAATTACATGAAATTAATTTAATTGAGCCTAGCTAATCATTACTAAGTTCTTACCGCTCTCGCGGCGTAGAGTACAATAATTTATTGCCAAGACGAGCGAGCTTACGGCCCCTTAATCGCTACTAATCTCTTAGCAAACGATTAAGTGTGTGTGAATGTGTCCTAGAACAAATTAGATCTCTCTTAATTTATTCTACATGCAATTGTAATTCTAGTCGCGATTCTAGGTTACAAAAGATATCAATTAAATTATTCAAACACAAATTAAACGGCATTCATGCAATTAAACCGAAAAGAATCTAGCCATACATCATGATTAACCCCTTCATCAATCCCAAATCCCTAATTAAAACTACTCACAATTCATAATTGAAGAATCAATAGAATTGGAATAAAAAGAATTAATTGTCATTAATTAAAAAGGTGGAACTTACAAAGAATCCCAAAAGATTGATGAACAAGGCTGAAAAGCCCTCTAAAATTCGTGCTAGGCACTCTCTCTAAGCCCCCCCCCCCAAACGGGGGTTTACAGGCTGTTTAAATAGAAAAATCGGGTGAAATTTGAGCTGAATTAGAATTTTCGGAGCCAGGCACGATCGTGCCTTCGATCGTGCCTCCGGAGCAAAAACGCGCATTTTGGTCAGGCACGATCGTGCCTCCCTCCAGGCACGATCGTGCCTGGCTGGCAGTAGCTCTGCGGTGCTTTTCTCTTCAGGCACGATCGTGTCTGACTTTGAGGGCACGATCATGCCTACTTAACTTCCGAATTTGACAATACTTCCTTCATGAAAGTTGTAGATAATGAAGTCCTCTATCCACCCCAATTTGCCGAATGTGATTTGAATCATCCAATCAAGAGATATGATCAAAACGATGGAAGGTGTCTTTCTGAAATCGCAGCAGAGATCATCTGACTTCATCGTCTGTTTTCACCTTCTTGCTCTCAGATTCTCGCAAAGGTGTCTTCATATGATTTGTAGCCCTTGAAGTTTTCTTTCCTATGGAACTTGATTCGTGTACATTGGATGTTTCTACAAAGAGATATGCTTGAACGATTGACAGAAGGTCATCCTGATCGTCGTTTTCAAGCTTCATTCATCTTCTTTTGATCCCGAAGCCAATCCTAGAGCTCTTTTTCCTTCAAATCTTCATCGTGAATCTTCCGGTGACCTCCAAAGCTATCAAATCATTCTCAAATGCTTCTCAAATCATCCCGATTGTCCCTCAAGTGCCGGTGTCAGGCTCAAATTCCCTGATTTTGACTACAAACAACACAAAACTCGAACCAACGCCCGGTAAACATAACTTGAGCTAAAATTGACACTTGTAACACCTTAAAACTAGGAAAATCATCAAAAGCCGATCTCAACACGCATCAAATACGTGTCAAAATACGGACTTATCATCGCATATCACGAACTTCAAGCCAGACGGACTCGTCACCCTCGAAAATGCAACAAATAATTGTACATGTGTAAAAACAGGACGTCGTATAAAAACACCCACATTTTCTAAAGATTGTCCTTGACTCTTGTTCATTGTCATCCCACAGCTAACCATCAAGTGGAATTGCCTAGGCATAAATGTGAAAGGGAGACTCACATCCGTTGGGGTTAGACTAATCCTAGGAATATGAAACTTCTCACCTGCATTAGTTCTAGACATCATATGTGCCTCAATACTATGTGCACCAAGTTTTGTCACTTAAAGTCGGGTACCATTACATAAGTCGGTCAAGTGATCTATATTCCTCATGAGCATCACCGGTACACCAACTTTTAGCTTCAACTTGTGACTTGGAACACCAGAACATTTTATTCCGTTAAGGATCTCGGGTGAATGGATTTCTTGAAGGAGCTCATTGTCTGAGGTAGAGGAACACGCTAAATCAGAACTGAAATAGGTCTTTTCCTCTGAGTTGTTCTGTAGCAACATGAAATCATTGATCTTGTTTACCTCATCGATCAATTGTCGGTCCAAGAATCGCTCTCCCTGTCAAGATATGAGATGGTGTTCATGTTTTTCAAAAATCTTGATAAGTAGTGTTGACAATGGATTCAATGGGATATCAATATCTAGGGGTGGGCATGGGTCGGGACGGTTCGAGATTAGGGTTATCCCAATCCCGTCCCAATCAATAATAATGGGACGGGACGGTACGGGACAAGCCTTTGTCCTAGTCTTGTCCCATTTAAATCGGGACCGGGATGATTCGGAACAGTTCGGGACGGTTCGGGACGTCCCAAACTAACAAAAATTAATCATTTGTAACTGATATATATTAGCATTTCTAAAATATCATGCACCAAAATATTAACATTTTAAAAGTTAATTGATGTTCATCACAAGCTAAAAGCTACTACGTATTAGATTTTAGTTAGATTTAGCAAAATTTGAAATTTAAATTTAAAACAAAGAAATAATGAATTAGTTTATTCAAAATCTATGTATTCTAGTTGTGAGATACTCATATGTAGATATATAAAGTGAGATAAAAACCTATGTTAGTAAATATTTATGTTAGGTATCATTTTTAATTTAAAAATTAGGCTTGAAAAATTAAGAACATGTTATCATTTATTTTTTGAGTTGACATTACAAACTAGTCACATGGTACAAAATCTATATAGTTATTACAAACGGGACAACGGGACGGTTCGGGATAACCTTCCAATGTCCCGGTCCTGTCCCGTTTTAAACCGGTACGGGACCGGTGCGGGACAAAATCAATGAGACCCAAACGGAACGGGACAACACCGGTACGGTTTCGGGATATACCGGAATGAGACAACGGGACCGGGATTCTTGCCCGCCCCTATGACAATATCTGCTTCTCCATCATCGCTCCCTCCCAGAACCCCATCACCAATTTGCAGTATCCAATCAGTAAAAAGCTTCAAAACACTCGGATTGGCCGATTCATTTGTGAAGTTCTTGAGTCTCATGTTTTTTGTTAACTTAAACATCATACAATACTGCCACAAGTGTGATGCATTCAAAGATGCATGGACAATATCATGTCTTGTGCTCTTAGGAATGACAGGCAACACTTGTCTAAAGTCTCCACAAAAAACAACTGTTTTCCACCAAATGGTAGTTTTGGATTGCCATCATGACAGCAAGAAAGTATATCTCGAAAAATATAAAATTTGGTTCTCTCTATTTAAGTCTCTCTGAATGACAGTAATTCAAATATTATTTTATTTTATGAAAAAATTAAACCGAAAATGAAAAGGCTAAACAATTGCAAAATTTAAAAGAATTGCCATATCATGCGGCATCCCAATAGGGTGGGGTGATGGCCACCCTCTTTTGAGGGGGTAAACAAAATTTGGTTATCTCGGTTTAAGTCTGTCTCCCATCGCATATTGTAAAAAAAATCCCAAGGAGCACCATATATCACCTAAAGGCATTGCGGAATTCTAAACATTGAAGAAAATTAGACATTTGGTTATTGACATTTGGCTTATATATGCTTATAAACCATCAGTAATAATCATTGTTAGAATTACCTAATATCATATTAGGTAATTCTTATATATAGATTGGTCATATTCGTAATGTTAATGGGGAGCAAATTGTTCAATTTATTTATGGTTTATTTTATGTAGTTGTGTTGCTAGGATGTTCCTTTACTTTTCAAGGCCCGTAGGAAAAACTTTCATGGAACTCTTGTTTTGTCATATTCCTTTTGGAATATAATTGTGTGTTCAATTATCTGATCCCAAGGAAATGGCATGAAATCCTTTCTTATACACCTGAAGAACGCTACTACACCAAAGATACAACTTCCTTCTAGGAAAAGCTACAATTACGTAACAATCTATTTAAATGAAATCCTTTCTGGTGTGACTGGAGCATCTTCCGTGTTGTATGCACCCATGTCATGTACAAAAATGATCAAATTTTTAAGTGCAGATTATATGAAAATTGTAAAGATGTGAAAAGTCTAACTAATACAATGGTTGTGACTAATACATACCCAACAAATCAGTAGAGCCGTCAAAATGGGCTGAAACCCGTGGGCTGACCCGTTTAAACCCTTTTATTAGTGGGTTAGGGTTGAGAATTCCTGACCCATTTAGTTCGCGGGTTTCGCGGGTCAACCCACCCGGGTTGCGGGTTTAAGTGGGTTGGCCCACTAGGTTACGGGTTGGCCCGCGGGCCAAAATACAAAAATATAGTTTTGAATTTTATTATCTAAAATATTGTTCTTTTACTACCAACTAGTATCGTACCCGTGCGATGCACGGGGCAAGAAATATTACTCGTAATATTTTTTAATGCTCCAATACTAATGTAAGACATTGATTTAAGAACGTTGAAATATATTTGTGACAAAAACAAATATATGTTTATAAGTGATTACTCTAAATGCATATTGGAGAAAATATAGAGTTCGTTATACGGAGTAAAAGAAACTACACATTCTGAAAAAATTCTAGACACACAACATATATTTGATAAAGTAATAGTAAAAGTTGGTAGTGTTTGGGAAAAAGATGCTTCTGGAAATGTAGAAGTTGGTAGTGTTTGATAAATTAAGTGCTTATAAAAATGTAGAAGTTGGTAGTCTTTGATAAATTAAGTGCTTCTTGTCTACTTGAAAAAGTGAAAAGCAATTTAAAACATTCATCAACCTACTTTTAGCTTTTAAGTGATTAATTTAAGCAGAAGTTGTCATTTGAAAACGTCAATTTCAGCTTTTTTAAAGCCAAAAGTTGAAAAACATTTTTTTTTAATTTTGTGCAAACACTCCCTTATATGCTTTACTTCAAAATGATCCATGCATTCTACACAATATTAAAATTCATATTTATTAGAGAGAAAGTAAAGACTTATTTTTTTCTACTCTAAAATATAACTATATAATAATTCGATAGGCCTCTATATACAGTTATGCACAAAGATACGGGCTCACTCCTCTCACAGTCAGATTCTCCAGAACATCCCTCTTACACCCCCAGCCTCCCCTTCCTCCTCTAGCTTCACATCTTCTCAGTCATGGAATTCTCCGGAACTCTCCACCATCTCACGCTCCCGCCCTTCTACCCGTACCCGTCAACATCTTTTTGTTCGTCCAGTTAAAGGTCAAAAGCATATAGGTCTTTCTTCCCATCCCCGTCTCTCCCTCTCTGTCCAAACACGTAAACATCAGATAAACCACTGTATCTGCAAATTTTCTCCTGCACGCCAATTTGGTTAGTCCTTTGAGGTATTGCTATTTTATTTTTCATATCTATTTATTTTATACTTTCAATTTGTTGCATGTTTCTTGAGCTGCTTATACATCAAGCATGCAAATTGAAAAAAATGTTTCCTACACGACATCCCAGGTTGTGGGTTCACCAGCCAGGATGAGATAAGTTACAAAAAAAAATTGTTCTTTTTTTGTTAAAATATTCGTTCTAATCTTAGACATAATCGATTGAAATGTGATTACGGATTACTTTTGTCCATCATTCAGTTTGGCATATACTGCCCCATGTATTTTACATTTAGCTTAATTTTAAATAATTAAAATTCTCACTCGTTTCAATTGTCCCTTCATAGTTTATTCTATTTCATTCTATTCGAAAATATAGGTATTTGTATGGCTGTTGGTGTTATATTTATTGAAATTAGGATGGGTATAAAATTATGATTTTAGATTTTTTGAAAGCCATCTCTGAAACTCCTGCATTCATTTGGAAGCCATTTTTGCATATTATGTAACATAACTTCCATTGTGTGTTTAATTTATCTATAGCAATGTGTTTTTCCTTTCTACTCTATGAATATCTGCAAATTGGCATGGAGTAGGATTACATTTAAGCATTTGAAATCCAATAACTAATACCATCACTACAAAAGTCTTATAAATTTGTTATTATCAAAATAACAGAATTTTGTTATGATCTCTTTTGATTTGGTTATGTGTATAACCATAGTTGCTCTAGGCACTTCAAGGTCTTATTCTGGATGTACTTGGTGTTCTTTTAAATGAATGAACCACAGTACTCGACTGCGATTAATTTGCATTTTACGTATTTATATAAGTAGTTGACTGAAGGAAATGTTCACTGCTCTAGTTTATATTCTATATACTTGCACCTTTATATTGCCTGTTTGGTAATTGTTCACCTATTGTTAGGTTTCAATTCTATTCCTTCTCACCAAATTTACAAAGGTCACGTGTTTATTATCCTAAAGTATTTTGGCATTTGTAAATCAGTTGAAGTAACAATATCAATCGCAAAAAAGTAATGAGGACAAAATAAATGAGTTTTTAACATACCTTGTTATCCTTATTCGTCTACTGTTCCCAATGGGCTTGTCCCATGAAGAATGATTGTACACTGAGTTAGTTTTGTCATTGATACTTCTTCCCTTTCAATGTAACTTACAGAGTAATTTCTCATATGGGTCTGATTTGTTCAAATGCTGCATTCGTAGGTTGAATTTAAAGGGCTGTGAAAACAGAGTAATTTTCTCATATGGGTCTGATTTGTTCAAATGCTGCATTCGTAGGTTGAATTTAAAGGGCTGTGAAACTTGCCAATTTGAACTTCTTTTTATTCACATGCTTAGTTTTAGTAGTAAATATATCCGCCCAAAAATGATGAATTTATTAAAGATATAGGAATCGAGATTTTTATAAATTATACGTAGTAATATACATGTAACACAATGTAAAATATATTTTACCATGTTTTGTTTTATATTGCAGGACTGATTCCCCAAGGTATGATCCTCTTCACTTGACATGTTTTGCTGATGAAATCCCGAACTCCATATGAACGCACCAGCCTTACTCGCAATGACCAGTTTGTCTTAAGCTCCTGAATCCTTTTAAACATCTTCAACCTAGTCTAGAACCGTCTGCAGCGGAATGAAAAGGTCTAACAACCTTGTAATAATTGAAAGTTAAGAAACCAAAAAAGGTGAAGTTTACTGCTTTTGGTACTCCTGAGTTTTGATAGATTGAATTCATTTATGTCGTAGCTATATACTTCGTATAATGATCGCAGGGGGTTAAAACTGCATTGAGGAACTGTCATGTAGAGGACGTGCAAGTGGGAGATGTAACTGACCACTATTGGATTTTGAACAACCCAATTAATTCCATGTGGTTGCATCTGAGAATACCCAGGAATTTGACCGTAGATGTTGTGGGAAAATCTCAATTGTTTTTGTATTGAACCGTCTTTTGACACGTGTATAATTTAGTGGTCAGATTTGCCATGCTTGTTTCACGATTGTGCTTTTATATATATAAAGATATTGTTATAATTACAATTAAAAAAGTATTATTCTTTTATTTCTATAATAAATATTCAAATAAAATGTTGAAACATATATTTTTTGTGAAGTTCGATACAATATTTAACAATTAGTAGTCATTATTTGCAAATAATTAATCAAAAGTCTTATGTAAATCTTTATTTTTATACAATGATTATTTTTGTCGCATAGCCTCTTATAGTTTTCAAATTCTCGTATAACTAGTATTTAATATTTTTAATTAAACTTAACACGTATTTTTGAATTCTTAGTATTTTGATTTCTTATATTTCCTTTGTTACTACTCGCTAATATAAATATATACTTCCGGGTAATTATTTTTAAAAAAAAAAATCGTTTTATGTTTTTTTGCATTGGCCCGCGGGCCAACTCTTTAACCCACGGGTTAGGTGGGTTGGGTTAGGGTTGTAGAAATCTTGGCCCGTCATTAAACGGGTTGGCCCGACCCAACCCACATAAAGCATAACCCGTTATGGGTCGGGTCGGGTTGGCCCGTTTGACAGCTCTACAAATCAGGCTATTCTACATTGAGACAATTAATAATATCATAAAACTCTGTGATTTTATAGATGCTTTGCGGGAAGTACAATGCTTTTTATCGTCTTGGGAAATAATTTTTGTATTATCTGTGAAGCACAAACGATATGGATGGGGAGTTGGCCTTCAATTGCCCTGATTTTCTTTTACTTCAAAGTTCTTTACTGCATACAACTTTCCCTCTTCGAATTTATCTTCAAGCTGCGGAATCAACTGGAGCGGAATTGTAGCTTGGATACATTTACCCTACATATGAATTAAGTGCCAATAATAAACAAATTATATAATAGCTAGTTTACAATGATTGAAAAGGTAAATTATCATTGAGAACAAACTTTCAATGTCAAACATAATAGTTAAACAAATAGGTAATGTCAAACTTGAAGTTCTTTATTGTGTGTATCAGTTATATCAGCTTATATTATATCGTATTAGATTGAAATTTTGACACTCCAAATTAGAGGTGATACCTTACAGTTTTTATTCAAATTTCAGATTTTAAGATGTGTTATTTTCACATATAAAATTGTGAGTTTCGATCACTATGGCTTATAGAACACTTCTATAATAAGCATACATTATTACATGATAATATTAGCGTGAATAAGTTTTCACCTCTATATGTATGGATTTTTTTATTTATTCTGAAAATTGCATTAGATAATTTAGTTAAGTAGGAGAGTGTTCTCCATGAAGTATAGGTTATGTCCACCAAATTTCAAGTAAATTTCAAGTTAATTCTGAATTTTTTTAATTTACTTGAACAACTTAAAACTCAGTTTTCAAATTTTGGTTGGAATCAATGCTCAATTATATCCAAATTTGATATTCTAGATTAACTAAATTTGATAATTAAGTAAGAACGTGAGTTGAAGAATAGTACAGTTTAAGGTACATTGTGCTCAATTAGATTAAAATTTGAAATTCCTTACATCCATGGGTTAAATCTGAATAGCATGTATCATTTAAGAAAATATTTTATTGCACCTAAACTTTGAAAGAGAGAATCTTTTCTATACAGCAGTGATAAACTATTCCTACATCTTATTATATTCAACACATAACGAAAGGCGGTCTTATCTTTCATCAATAATAAGACATACATGAAAGTAGTAAAGAAATGTATCCCCGGGAAAAAGAATTCAAGAAAGCAGCCAAAAAAGCGTTCTAAACAAATTAAGCAGTCTTACAAAGCAATTTAAAAGGTAATTCAAGAAAGAGTTCACACCCATATTGAATGGGATCAATATATGTTTACAATGATTTGAAGGCTTTTTTCTTTAGTTTCTTTGGATACTACCTAGACTATCCAGCCTTTATGTTTTGGAGGCCTTTTTCCTTCAGTTTTTTTTCTTTGACCTGTTTGAACTAGCCAATCTATATAAATGAATTTTTATATGAATGTTCTTCATATGTTGATGCTAAATAGAATATGTGGAGGTCTGGGAGGAGGCCTTCTATACTAAGCAATATAAACTGAGCTAAAATCTTTGTCAAGCTGAATAATATCTTATGGAATCGAACTGAATTCAATCTTTTTATATGGTTATTGTAACTACTTTAAGTTTTTAGTTGTTGACAACTGATTTGTTGTAACAAAAAGGTAATACAATTACAGATGTAGTTTATTTCCTCTTCGTCCATCAATACTATTCATATTTGTTCCTCAAAGGAACCGACCATTTTCTGGCAACACGAAGTAGAAACGCAACGCACACATCCAAATTAGGTGTGACATTAGAAAGGACTTTCTTAACTGGTGCCATTCCTACACACAAAAAACAGTAGCACTCATCACATTATGAAAAAAAGCAACACCACTCTCTTATTTAACCAAAAAAAGTTCAAAATAAACAAAAGGTAACAGTTGTTTTGATAAAATTAAAACTATACATATGAACCTACCAAATCAATCTTTAAAATGATAAAGTCGATGTCTGAATATTTAAAATATGATACGCTATCAAGTGAAAAAGAAAAACTATGCATATGATTTGACAGGTTAAAATTTTTTTCTTATATGAAGCTTTACATACATTACGCAAATTTGATCTTGATTACACATGTTTTAAATTAAGGAAAAATGGAGTGAGGAAAATGATCAGTGTCGATTAAATTAGTTTCATGATTTCAAATTAAACATATATGGAGTACATATTAAGAAAGTGAAGAAAATAAAAGATTTAGGGTACAATAGGCAATATTTACATCAATCTAAAATTGTTTCTCCTCTCAAAATATTAAGATGATACATTTTTTACTTGGGGTTATGTCTAAAATAATACTAAAAAAAGAGCTATGAACAAAAAAGAGACCTTTATTTCAATTTTCCAAAAATGAGACTAACAATGGGTTAAGAGACTATTATACCCTTATTTTAATAGAATCTCACCCATTAGTCTACAATAACGCCACAGTGACCAAAATCATTATCGTGACCAAAATTCGTCACTGACCAAAAATCATTTGTTACCAAAAATCCAAAAATCCGTCAGTGACCAAAATCATTAGTGACAAAAAATTCTACCTAGTTACCAACGTCAACCCGTCCAGTGACCAATCCGACTAGTGACCATGACCAATCCACCCAGTGACCAAAAATCATTTGTGACCAAAATTCCAAAAATCCGTCAGTGACCAAAATCATCAGTGACCAAAATTTTTACCTAGTTACCAACGTCAACCCGTCCAGTGACCAATCTGACTAGTGACCATGACCAATCCATCTAGTGACCAAAAATCATTTGTGACCAAAAATCCAAAAATCCGTCAGTGACCAAAATCATTAGTGACCAAAAATTTTACCTAGTTACCAACGTCAACCCGTCCAGTGACCAATCTGACTAGTGACCATGACCAATCCACCCAGTGACCAAAAATCATTTGGGACAAAAAATCCAAAAATCCGTCAGTGACCAAAATCCTACAGTGACAAAAAATTATTAGTGACCAAAAATTCAAAATCTGTCAGTGACCAAAATTAATAGTGACCAAAAATGTCGTCAAGTAATCAACCTCGACCAGTGACCAACGTTCGTCCGTCCAGTTACCAACGTCCGCCCGTCAAGTGACCAATGTTTGTTAGTCCATTTACAATTATTCAACTCATCCAGTTATAATTAGTTAATGACCCGATACGTCTAGTTAAAGTTACATGACTCGGTCAGTTACCAGTCAAATTATAGTTACCTGATCCGATCAGTTACAGTTATACGACTAGCTTCATTTAACTGACTCATTAGTTACTCAACCAGTTACCTAACCCGACCAGTTATAGTTACAATTTCTCGGTCAGATCAGTAACAATTACGGGCGGCGACCGCCACCGCCACCGCCCTGTCCAGTCATTGTCATCCCATCCCCTCCCCAGCCCCAGCCCCGACTCTCCAGCTCCCCTTTCGCCACAACCGGCGACAAGCAGTCAAGCAACACCCCACCCCCTCCCCAGCTCCCTCCCCTCCACTGCCCCAAACCCAGCACTCATCCCTTTCCTCTTCTCCTTAACCAGTACTCCGCACCCCCTCACCTGGCCCAAACCCGTCTATTCTTCCCTTCCAACCTTGTAGCCCGCTTTCTCCTCAAATGCCCTCCCCTCTCAGCCTCCCAGATCCCATAGCCCTTCCTCGCCGCGTTACAAATCCTAGCCACCGGCTTCTAGCCAAAGCCACAACCTTTCACTCGGCGACGTGGCAGATCAACTACAAAGATGATTCAATTGATGATCGCTCGGATTGTTGACGATGATGGAGATGGAAGGATGGCGGCGGCGATGGCGATGGAAGTATGGCGGCGGCACAAGCTTAAGAGCGACGCAGGCGGCTGGAACTCGGTATACGGAAGCACGGGTGTGGTTGGCGGCCATGATGCACCGGCGGTGGACGGTGGTTGGGAGGCAGGATGGACCAAAGGTTCTGGCAAGATAGCAGAGAATGGGTGGCGATGGGGAATTACGGATACGTGGATAATGGGTGATGACAGGGGTAGTTTTGGATTATCAATTGAAATAACTCTCTTTTTGTCCAAATTCAAATATGGTCCTAATTTTGTCTTTACAATAGCCTAGAGTATTATTCCCGTCATTCTTTCAAAGGTTTCGATAATTGGGCATAACGTACAACTTGGTGTTTTGATGTTGTTTTCAAATTAGGAGGGCTCAACAATATTACTTTTCAACAAATAAGAATAAAGGTAAAAAGCATCCAACAAACACTTTAAAACAAATGTGAGATTAACAACATAAGACTTTTAAAACTTAGATGCCCATTTTGCATGAGCTGAATTGGTTTAATGAATACGATATAATATTGCATATAGTGTTATTAAAGAGGGTAAGGTTCAAGTGAGAAAAACCTTTTGGGTGAGAAATGAGAATGAATCTCAACCATTGGATTCAACTAAGTTGCAGTAATAGACACTTTATGACGCACTGAAATATGTAATCTAGAACGGTGGCATTTCTGTAAATACTTCTGAAAATTCCGTATTACACGTGTCTAGTGCAACATGAAGCTATTTCGGTGCAACGCCGTCAAATATTAGTGCAACATGAAACAGTTT
The DNA here is from genome assembly GCA_945859915.1 of Cuscuta epithymum. Lineage (NCBI taxonomy): Eukaryota > Viridiplantae > Streptophyta > Magnoliopsida > Solanales > Convolvulaceae > Cuscuta > Cuscuta epithymum. The sequence goes on from CAMAPF010000055.1 coordinate 4,987,980, forward strand.
TAGTGCAACATGTGCAAAATTTAAATACTACTGCAACATAAAGCCAATTTTAGTGCAACTTCGTAAATCCAATGGCTGAGATTCATTCTCATTTCTCACATTAGATGCATTTCTCACCTGAACCAAAATCTATTAAAGAAGCTATGGGACAATATAATGTGCAATTATCAATGGTTATATGAAGCTTAAGATACATTATACACTCATCACACCATACTCTTTAGCCTCAAGAATCAGAAAACACAAACTCTTGGAGCCTAGAACTAAAGAAGATTCGCAAAACAGAAACACTTAAGCATCTTAGAATAATAAATATGGAAACTGCCTCTAAAATAATTGTAATCTGCTTCCGCATAAAATTAAGAATAGACTGATTGGACTGTAAATAATTAGCGATACAATTTTGTAACAGATGGAATACTGAGAGAGTGAGAGGAATGATAATTAAACTGATTGAACTGTAAATAGTTAATCATATAGAGCAAGTTTAAGAATGCCAGCAAGTTTATAACAATAATACTCATTATGAGAGTTGAAAAAAATAGGGAGAGCAAGTTTAAGAATCTTAGTAAATGTTAATCCAGTAATAAACATTGTGAGAGTTGGTAAACAGAGAGAGTCGTCCTTGAAAATTTTAATGGTATACCTGTTGGAAATTTGCCTTCAAATAGAGAGAAGAATGAGAACGGCTAAGTGGATTTGCGTTGGTGTTAGAGATTGTGTGTTTCTTTTAAATAGATTATGTATTTAAGGTTGATTAGGATTCTCTGAATGTATGTTTCCTTAATTATGCACGTTAATAGGCTTAATTTTTGAATATACAAACCTGCCATTCTAATACCATCTTAGCATTATTCCATCTGGTGGCTCAAATTATGTGGAGAACATCAAATTGAATCTACATGTGAAAAAAAAGGAAGAAGAAGATAATTAAAAGAATATCTATGTAAACATAATTCATTAAAAAAATGAGGTGGAAAGGAGAAAATATTTGATAAATATACAAATTCGCTCCTCCAATTTAACCTAGTGAGAGCCCTGCTAAATTCAATCGAATTGCATATTACCCACTGCGTTTTTTAAACTAGAAGAATGGTCGTGAGAAGGGCGAGAAGTTGATGAGGGGGCTGTGGAGAACCTGGTGAATTTCATGAGAGCAACATCCGTATAGCACCCATCGGCTCTCACAATGAACAGTGGATGAAGCTTGGCCCGAAGTAGCAGATGAGAAGATGAGTGGCTGTGTCCTGATTCCAATTAGCGGATGGAAGATGAAGCGTTCTTTGGATTTGATGTGTGCGTCCATCTGCTAGGAATTGATGCGGTTGTCTATTGATCCAAATTCGCACATGGCAGATTAGCGGATGTCTATTGATTGGTACTATCATCTTGCTTGCTTGATCGCGAGAGGAGAAGGCCAGTAGATGGGAGAGGGGAAGGCGAGCAGAGGGGTGGGAATCGGAAATTAGAGAGTTCGGAAACGGACGATGCGGAAACGAGAATGGCTATGGGCGGGAAAAAAATGTTCTCTGTTTTTATGTATACATAGATGGAAAATGCTTAGTGTACATGAGTTGTACACAAGTTGTACACAAAACCCCCCTAGTTGCCTGTGTACACAGGCAATTAGTTTAAAAAGGGGTAGTACTTGATGTCAAATTGTTTGTGTACACAGACAATGTACACATTTTGTGTACAACTTGTGTACACCAAGAATGGTGCATACATAGATATAGATGACTCATAAGCTGAAAAGTGAATGGCTTACCATTACTTACTAGATTTTTCTTAGTTTTATACACGTCAAATTTCTTAGTTTTATGTAAGTTGGGCTTTGATCATGCTCAATTAGAAAAGAAAGTGAGATTTCATCTCAAGTTGTTGATTTAATCTGAACATTGAATCTCTCTTGTGTGACACTCTCTTGCTACCAGGTGAGTTACGCTCACGATACTTGAAATTTGCTCTAAGTTTTATACAAGGGGAGTAAAATGAATCAATCATTCTTGTGTACTCACACTTATACTTATCTTGTCCATCATGTCTATGAATGTTTTTTTGTCCATAAATCCGGATCACAGACAAAATATGTCTTATTTTGTCTGTGCATAATTTGCACAAACATATTTTGTCAGTATACGAGATTCACATACAAAAAAAAATATCTTGTATAAACATGATGGAATAAAAGTGGGTATAAACATCATTTTTGAAAATGAATTGTCCCAACCAAGCCACCAAACCCTTCATCCTCTTTTCCATTTTTAATATCCCTTTTAAACTACAGCTACACACAATTAGGAGTCCAAAAATTCTACATTTAACGTTTTGAACTTCTAATACCTCACCACTCTAATTAGTCTAAACTACCCTCACCTTGGTCTAAACTACCGCAGTCTATCGGTACTCTATCCGTGGGCAACGCCGGGCAAAACACGGGTTTTCTGCTACTCCATAGACCATAGTCCGTATAATATTTACCGTATTTACTTCTTTGTCTCTCTCTAGAGTAATGCATAGGCAATCTCTGGGTTCGCCGGCATCAAAGCACCTCAACGCTCATGGAGTTATCGTCGGCGGGCGAGACGACGGCTCTCCAGCCGCCCTGCCTGCAACAGAGTCATCCCATTCCATCTGCGACGAAGGCGAAGGACGAAAGTCGCTGAAGCGCGTCAGCAAAGCCGAGAAGTACGTCCACCTCATCCCGCTCCTCACCGTCTTCTGCTTCCTCGTCCTTTACCTCTCCTCTCACCGACCTACCGAGAATGGTAACCCCCTTCCCCCTACACGATTCTCTGTATTTCGTTTGTGAACGGTTGCTAGATTTTGAGTGTATTTTTGTAACAGATTTAGCTCAGTTTAATGGATTCAAGCCATTCCCGAAGCTTAAAGGTATAATGCCGATTTCAATTTTGAAATTCACATGTTTGTCCATCGTTTTCGTTTTGAGGCGCTGAGAGTTTTGGATTAGGTGCTATTGAAGCAGAATCCGGAGGCATTGCCGATCTCCATGGAGTTTTGGAGATTGAGAAAGGAGACGTTCTGGCGATTCGGAGCTTGAGAAACCTCCGCGAGATTGACGGACGGATGAGCTCGAAGCATAGATTTCACCGGAAAATCGCCAATTTCTAAGCCGGAGAATCCGATTCTCCACTCTAGAAAATTCTCGGCGGGCCCATCGGCGGAGCAACCGCGTGCTTCCCCGTTCCACCGACATGTCATGTATTTTTACCACGCCCGTGAATCTCTTTATTACTCCGTATTTATATTTTGTCGGCACATTCTTTTGTAAAACAATAAGTTAATACGGAGTATTTTGTTTATGTAGCTTCCAAACTTCGCATAAATATATGGTCTAGATTTTTATTATAAGATGAAAAGTTATTCGTAGTATAGATTTTCATGGTTTAATAAATATTTATCATATAAATTGTAGAGTAATTTTTTTTATCCCTATTGACCTATTTTTAGATTCAACTTAGGTGCGTGCCCGGATAGTGGATGTAGGAATTACCGTCTTCCTTGATTTGTTAGATTTTCATAGAATAGAAGGTTGAAATACTAAATAATGTATGAACTGGAAAAAATGTGAAAGTCATGAAAATAGAACAAAAATGAAAAATGCAAATATTATGTATTTTAAAATGGTGATACGGTTGACATTAATTAACAATGAATAACTCTCCAACACTGCTTTAATTTAATTCAACAAACAACTTCGGAACTCTTCCTCGCTTGAGCTGTGAGTTAATTTTTATAATAAATTACTCCGTATCAAGTAGGAAGTATATTTTACATGATGTCAAATAAGTCTAATTACGCAATAATTAAGAGTATCAATGATACTGCGATTTATATGTTAAAGAATGAATTTATATCACTCAACTTTCATTTGCAAAAAATGAAAGTTGGAACAAATATTCATGTGTTCATCAAAATATACTCCGTAGTTAATACCCGTATGTAATTTAAATGTGTATTTGTTCCAAATTTAAAAATAAAAATTTGTGTTAAATTATTCCACATAGCATTTGAACGAGCTCGCATAGTCGCATGCACAAGTTCAAGATATAGTTTCCTTTTTCTCATAATTATTTATACAAATACAAAAACTTCATTTTCGTGTACTCCTTTCTAAGATTCTTACTTTTCTTTTTTGATCTTCTTATTTTTATTTTAGACCAATAATTAAATAATAAAATTGGATTATATTGGATTGTTTTGAATAATTAAGTGAAGAGAGGCGAGTGGTTCATTAAAGTTGTGCGGTCGGTGAGAATGCGAAACAGCTGGAAAAACGAACCGTTAGGCTGTGTGCTTCTTGCCTCATGCAGCAGTTGGAAAACGCCAAATGGGGAAAAGCATCCATGTTCTTTCATTTCATGAAATTCCCCATTTTTTTGCATTCTACTCCTATGAATGAATTAACCCCTCAAGGTTTATTTTAGGGAGTATTGGATTATTTTGAATTCACAACTATAGATCATAAGATTGTCCTTATCTAATAAAATTTTGCCGAGTTTCTTTCATTAGTTGTCCTAAAAAAGTTTATCCATTCTATTTAAAGGGTTTCTTTTCCTCAATTCCAATCACACTTGCTTTTATTTTGTTATTCCAAGTGCAAAACAGAGTTGACTAAGTTTTGTGAGATAGATGGAGTAGGCATGGACCGGGCCCGGTCCGGTTCCAGGTCGGGCCTGGTTAGGCTTTGGATTTCTGGGGTGAAGCCCGGCACCAGCCCGGAGTCTACCGATACCGGGCCGGTTCTTTAATTATTATTTTTTTATCTTATTTGTTCCAACCCCCCATACCCCTCGAAAACACCCAGCCCAGCCCACCTAAACCCAACCCAAACCCCAAAAAACAAAAAAACGCCCGGACCGTGTTAGGAATAATAATACGTACACTCTTTGTAATAGTATTGTTACAGTTAGTTTGTTAACTAGTTATTGTGGTTGTAATTCTGTTCAGCTTCTGTACTATATAAACCCTCTGTACTGCCTATTGTCATTAAGATGAGATTTCATTTCCTTCATTTCAATTCCTGTTGCCTTTCAGACACTCTGCATATCCACAACATACATCTCCAAACCCTCCTGGCACCTTCTTTAATCAACAATCTACCATTCCAGCTTCAGATCATTTCAGTTGGGAACATCAGTCTCCAAGACCCTCACCATCTGCAGCTTTTGCCAGTGCAAATTCTTCTGTTCTTGGCCCAGCACCAACCAACCAGCATTGGTTCCCAGATTCAGGGGCTACACACCATGTTACAGCTGATCCACTAAACTTCCAACACAGTGAACCCCTTGCTACAACTGACAGGCTCTTTATGGGCAATGGTCAAGGTTTGGATATAAAATCTATTGGTTTCTCTTCCTTTCTCTCGCCCTATAATGCATCTCAGTCTCTTTCATTAAACAATATCCTTCATGTTCCTTCCATAACTAAAAATCTCTTGAGTGTTAGTCAATTTGCTAAAGACAACAATGTTTACTTTGAGTTTTATCCTCATGACTGTTATGTCAAATGCCAGGTTTCTAAACAAGTTCTGTTACATGGAGTTCTTGGTGCAGATGGTCTGTACAAGTTTCAATCCATTCCTCCTCTTGGGTCATACCAACCTGCTGCTGAGTCTGTTAAGTCTGTTAAGTCTGTAATAAATCAATCTGTGCATCCTATATCTTTTATTTCCACTTGTAATACATCAAAAACATGTAATGTACCTACTTCTTCTGATTTGTGGCATCTCAGATTAGGACATCCTCATTTTGAGGCACTTAAATGTGTGCTACAACTCTGTAATCTGTCTTCCATCAATAAAAGTGATATTTCCTTTTGTTCTGCCTGTTGTTTGGGAAAAGCACATCGATTACCAGCACACACATCTGCAACCATTTATCAGTCACCTTTTGAGTTAATCTACACTGATTTATGGGGACCAGCTCCCATATTATCTTTTGATGGTTACTCATACTATATCTCTTTCATTGATGCATGTACCAAATATACATGGATTTATTTCCTGAAAAAGAAATCTGATGCCTTCACAGCATTTCAGAACTTTTATCAGTATGTTCTAAATCAATTTTCCCACTCTATCAAGTCAATTCAATCTGACTGGGGTGGAGAATTCAGATCCTTCACCACCTTTCTTAATGAAAAAGGCATCACTCACAGATTAATCTGTCCTCACACACACCATCAAAATGGTGTTGTTGAAAGGAAACATAGGACAATTGTAGAAAAAGGTCTATCCATTCTTGCTCACTCTTCACTACCTTTTAAATTCTGGGATGCTGCCTTTGCAACTTCAGTACATCTTCTAAATAGAACTCCATCCAAATCCATTGCAAACTCTACTCCATATCTCAAACTGTATGGTTCACTACCAGACTACTCTTTTCTCAGAGTATTTGGTTGTTCTTGTTACCCATTCATCCGACCTTATAACAAACATAAAATGGCATTTCACTCTGAAGAGTGTGTTTTTCTAGGTTACTCATCACAACACAAAGGGTATAAATGTCTCTCATCATCTGGCAAAGTCTACATTTCCAAAGATGTTACTTTTCATGAATCCAGATTTCCATATTCTGTGCTTTTCCCTTCCACTTCTCATCACTCTAGTCAGACTCAGTCTCCAACTTCTGTCCCTTTAACTGTTTTTAACTCTACTTCTTTTAAACCCTATATTCCTCCATCTCAATCCCACACAAATTCCTCTCAACCTACTGCTTCAGAAAACATTGCTTCCTCCAACTCATCTTCTGACTCATCTAACTCTATTTCTTCCACTCCTTCTCCTCCACCAGTTCAACCTATTTCAACACCAGTCCTATCTCCTACCCAATCTATTTCAACTTCATCATCAACCTCATCTTCCTTCTCTCATCCAACTAACACTCATCCTATGCAAACTAGGGCAAAGTCAGGAATTGTCAAACCTAGACTAAATCCTACCTTACTATTAGCTCATACTGAGCCCAAGTCAGTTAAGCAAGCTATTTCATCTCCTCAGTGGTTTTCAGCCATGCAGACAGAATATGATGCCTTAATGGCAAATAAAACATGGTCTCTTGTTCCTCTACCACCTGATAAACAACCTATTGGTTGCAAATGGGTTTTCAGAATCAAAGAAAATTCTGATGGGTCTATAAACAAGTTCAAAGCCAGATTAGTGGCTAAAGGCTTCCTTCAAAGATTTGGCTTTGATTTTGGAGAAACTTTCTCCCCAGTTGTTAAGCCCATTACTATCAGGATTCTTCTAACTCTAGCTATCTCTCACAACTGGTCCATACAACAGCTTGACATCAATAATGCCTTCCTAAATGGAACTCTTGAGGAAGAGGTCTACATGACTCAACCCCCAGGTTTTCAAGCACAGGATACTTCCCTTGTCTGTAAGCTTCACAAATCCCTGTATGGGCTTAAACAGGCCCCCAGAGCTTGGTTTCAAAAACTTACCTCTGTCCTTTATGCTGCTGGTTTTAAACAGAGTAAATGTGATCCATCTCTACTCATATTTCTATCTCCTGGAACTCAGATTTACATTCTCATCTATGTTGATGACATTCTTGTCATTGGTAACAACTCTACTGCAATTCAGCAACTTATTCATACACTACAATCCTCCTTCTCACTCAAACATCTGGGTGAAATTGATTTTTTCCTAGGAATTGAAGCAAGGAAAATGAACAATGGCTCCTTACACCTGTCTCAAGCTAAATATGTCAGAGACCTACTACATAAAGTAGGAATGCTTGATTCCAAAGGGGTGAAAACACCTATGGTAAGCAGCTGCAAACTCACAAACACAGGAAGTGACTACTTACCTGACCCCTCCACCTACAGATCCATAGTTGGAGCATTACAATATGCTACTCTTACTAGGCCAGAGATCAGCTATGCAGTCAACAAGGTCTGTCAATTCATGGCCACACCTTTACAAGATCACTGGAAGGCAGTCAAACACATCTTGAGATATCTTTCTGGCACTATTACACATGGCATCATCATCAAACCACTTCCTTTAACCACTATACCTCTGCCTATCTTAGCATTTTGTGATGCTGACTGGGCTTCAGATCCTGTTGATAGAAGATCAACTTCTGGATCCTGTATATTCCTTGGATCAAATATTATCTCTTGGTGGTCCAAGAAACAAGTAAGAGTTGCTAGATCCTCAGCAGAAGCTGAGTACAGAAGCTTAGCAGATACCACAGCTGAACTCTTATGGGTTCAATATCTACTCAGAGAACTGCAAGTTCCTTTCACTATTCCCAAAGTTTACTGTGATAATCTGAGCACAGTACAACTTGCACATAATCCTGTCCTTCATTCTCGAATAAAACACATGGAAATTGATCTCTTTTTTGTCAGAGAGCAAGTTCAATCCAAGCAGCTTGAAGTCTTTCATATTCCAGCCCCTCATCAACTTGCTGATGTCCTTACAAAGCCTTTATCTGCCTCTTCTTTTCTAAACTTCAAAACCAAACTTAGTGTGATTGACTTTCCAAAACAATCACCCTAAGTTTGAAGGGGGAATGTTAGGAATAATAATACGTACACTCTTTGTAATAGTATTGTTACAGTTAGTTTGTTAACTAGTTATTGTGGTTGTAATTCTGTTCAGCTTCTGTACTATATAAACCCTCTGTACTGCCTATTGTCATTAAGATGAGATTTCATTTCCTTCATTTCAATTCCTGTTGCCTTTCTAATAGACCGATTGGGCCAGTCCCCAAAAATCAAGTCCCGGACCCGCCCCCATAAACCCCACGGGTCAGGCCTAGGACCAGTACCGGTTTACTGGGCCGGACCGGGTCCGCACAGTGGCGGGCCGGTTCGGTTTCCGGGCCGGTCGGACCGGACCCGGGCCAAGCCTAGGATGGAGTATGAAATATACACAGAACAAATTTGACAAGCCTTTGAGTCCGTTTTGTAATACTGAAATGTTCTAAATATCTTGACATTGATGAAATTTCAGTTGAAGTAGCTGAATTTGCTAATTGTATTGAATTATGAAAAAAAAATATACTCGCTCCGTCCCATTTTGCTTAGGCATCTTCTAGTTTTCTGGTCAAACATGCTTAACTTTGATCAATAATATATTCATATACAAACATAATTAAAATTGATAGAGTATATGGGCCTGGACCCCATGGCCCACATACCCAATGGCCCAAAAGACACCAGCGGGGCACCCGCATCGTCCAGATGACCCGCGACGTCCAAAGAAGTAGTCATCGGGAATCGTCGCATCGCGGCCAGAGGGTCGCATCGTCCATGGACCGCATCGTCCATGGACCGCATCGTCCATGGACCGCATCGTCCATGGACCGCGTCGTCCATGGACCGCATCGTCCGAACTTCGCCGGGCAGAATGTACTTTTCTATTTTATGTACTAAGTGTTGTACTCAGCCCATTAGTGGCCTTATTTGCCCAAAGAAGGCATGATTATTGTAATGGGCCACCTAAGCCCAAGGCTAGGGGCCCAAATCCACATTTTTACCTATAAATAGACCCCAAGGGGCTAATTATGGGGGATTCTTTCCAATTGGAGAAATATAATTACTCACTTTCTCTCTCTAGCTCTCACTTCTCTCTAGAATTAATACTCTATCATTTGGTGCTTTCATTGAGAGCTTAGAACAGATCAAGTGAGTACCCTTCGTCGCTACCAGACACTACCGCTAGCTATGACAAGAACCAGGTCAAAGAACACTGGTAGGAACGCCCCTCTGAACCAGGAAGGGCAGGGAAACGTTGCTGACAACGTCCCCAATGATCTCATCGTCCAGGATGAGGAATGCTCAGGAGGTCGAGCACGCGACGGCTGACCTCCGCGTCCAGCTCAACAAGACTGCCCCAGACGCCCGCATCGGGCTCGAGGACAGGCGCAATGCTGATCGCGCTTCGGGCCAGCAGACTTCTCACCCTGCTGCCCCCCAGATCAACCCGGCCGCACTCTCGGCCATCGTCGCAAGCATTCTCCAGGACCCCAACGTGGTCAGCGCCCTCGTCGCAAAGACAGGGGAGAACAACACTCCCGTGACTGGGGAAGTCGCGACGGCGCCGCCACCGCCGCCTCGGCCACAAGGCGTCACCTTTTTCGGCAACGACGAAGGCGTCCTCGCCGTGGACACCCATTCCCATACCGCCTCTCCTACCCGGGATACACCGGCCCAACCTCGCGGTAAAATCTCGGCCTTCAACAGGCTGGGTGACATCGCGAGCCGTCGGGTACCTACGGGAAGGGTGGCGGATCGGTTGGGTAACCACGAGCCGGGGTCGCCAAAGGAAAGCTTCGGGTCCGTTTCCCGGACAACGGATCGGCCCCGACCAGACAAAGGCAAAGGAAAACTGAATGATGATGATGCGCGTCATCAGATCAACCTGGCCCACGCGGCCCGGATCCAGACCCCGCTGGGTGGCGCTGCGGCCAACACGGACCCAAGAGACGAGATCATCGCCCGCCTGGAGAAGCGCCTCGCGGATATGGAGGCCCGGGAAGCCGCAGGGCGCGCGTCGGCTCATACATCCCAGCATCCCAACTACGATGCACTCCTGCACAAAGTCAGTGCCTTGGAGAGGGAGCTGGCCGACCGACGCGACGAGCCCGTCATCCAAATACGGACCCGGACCCCCTTCTCCGCAAGGGTGCTCTCCGCTCCCATCCCAAAGAAGTACAAGGGGAATCCGATCAAGCCATACGACGGCCGCACTGATCCTCAGGAGCACTTCACCCGCTATCAGAATAATATGATGATGACGAACGCTTCGGAGGAATACATGTGTCGCTGGTTCCTTTCCACCTTGGAAGGGCCAGCGTATGATTGGTTCAACAACCTTCCGGAAGGAAGCATCGACTCATGGCAGGACCTAGCTCAGCGCTTCCTCACCCATTTTGCCGGGAGGAAGCGTGCGAAGAAGCATTTCGCCCATCTCCTGACCATCAAACAACAATCGGAGGAGACGCTCCGAGCCTTCCTCGATCGCTGGACGAGGGAGGCGGACGAATGCGAAGGAGCCGATGAGCGCACCCTCCTGGCCTTTCTCCGTGGAGCACTCAGGCCTAGCCACTTCGCCCGGAGCCTGTTCACGGAGCCGCCGCGGTCATACCTCGCGGCGCTCCGACGCGGAGATAGGCACGCTGATGCCGACGAGCTCCTGAACCAGAAGAAGGGTGGGGAGAAGCAACAAAAGAAGGACTCCTCGTCCAACCCCCACCACCCGCCGGCCAACAAGGGACAACACCAGCCAAAGAGGGCACACCAGGAGCAAGGCGGACAACGAAGAGAGGACCGTTCATGGCGCCCAAAGTTGGAGGCACAGCGCATCCCCCTCACCCACCCGGTGAGCGTCGTCCTCGACCACGCCGAGGCGCAGGGCCTCATTGTGAAGGACCCCAGGTCAGAGGAGGAGATATTTGCGGTCCACAAAGGAGGGACATACTGCAAGTACCACCGCCAGACATCCCACAAGACCGAGGATTGCACCACCTTGAAGAGGCACATCGACGGCCTCATCCGACAGGGGGAACTTTCCCAATTTGTCAAGGGTGCCCCCAAGAGTAACACTTGGGTTAACCCTGGCAAAAGGGGGGAAGGATCCTCCGGGAAAAAGAGGGAGATCGGCGCGCTCAGTGAAGATGAGGACGAAGAGGAGCCCCGCCAGAAGAAGCATCACATTCACATCATCGTCGGCGGGAACACAGGGGGGGACTCGGCTACCCAACGGAAAAAATGGGCTCAGTCCCTATACGTTGGTGAGGTGACCCACGCCCCCCCTCAGCCGAAGCGGCGGCATGTGGAAGCCATCACCTTCACCGACAAGGACCTCCCTTTCGGCCCCTTGCCCCACAGGGACGCCCTCGTCGTCAAATGCGAGATCGGCAACAACATCATCCACCGCAACTACATCGACACTGGCAGCTCCGTCAATGTAATGTACGTTGATACATTCAGACAGCTGAAGTTGAAGAGGACCGAGCTCCGGCCGATACGGACTCCGTTATCCGGCTTCACCGGGGACTCTATCGACGCCGAGGGCACGATAGTGCTTCCCGTTGTGGTCGGTGACGGTACCTGTCAGGCGAAGATTGACATGGAGTTCGTGGTTGTCAACCTGGACAGCGCCCACAACATGATCTGGGGCCGACCGGCCTTGGAGGACCTTGAGGCCATCATCTCCATGAAACATCTATGCCTCAAGTTCCCTACCAAGGACGGCGTCGGCTACGCCAGAGGGAACCAGAAGATAGCCCGAGCTTGCTACTTGAAGCTCACCAGAAAGATCAATGAGGCCGAAGAGCGGATAGACACTATCACCACCGCCTCGGCCGAAGAAGACACACCAAAGGCTGAACCGGTCGGAGACGTGGAAGACGTTCCATTGGACGTCTCCCGGCCGGAACGCACGCTGAAGATTGGGACACAGCTCCCCCAACAGATCCGAAGGGACATCCTCTCCGTCCTGAGAGCGTACGCCATCGTCTTCGCATGGGGACCAGAGGACATGCCGGGCATCAGCCCAAAGGTAATCACACATCGGCTATCGGTGAACCCGGCCTCCTCCCCCATCAAACAGAAGAAGCGCTACCTCTCAGCCGACAGGAGGGAATTTGTCAAGGCCGAGGTGGCCATGCTGCTCTCCATCAGGCACATCAAAGAGGTGAAGTACCCCACGTGGTTGGCGAACGTCGTCCTCGCCCCAAAGCCGCCTACGTTCAGAATGTGTGTTGATTACACTGACCTGAACAAGGCATGCCCAATGGACCCATTCCCTCTCCCCAACATTGATCAGTTGGTGGATGAGACGGCGGGGTGCGAGTTGATGTCATTCCTCGACGCGTTCAGAGGGTACCACCAGATATCCATGCACGAAGATGACGCGGAGAAGACTGCTTTTATGACCCCGGAGGGAATTTTTTGCTACCTCGTCATGGCCTTTGGGCTCAAGAACTCCGGCGCCACCTACACAAGGATGGTAGCCCGGATTTTTAGAGCAGTCTTAGGTCGGACGATGGAAGCATACGTCGACGATATGATCGTCAAGAGCAAACAATCCACAACTCATGCCGACGACCTCCGGGGCATCTTCGAAATCATGAAGAGATACAACCTCCGGCTCAACCCGAAGAAGTGCACCTTCGGCGTCCAGGGAGGTAAATTCTTGGGGTACCTGGTCAGCCGAAGGGGCATCGAGGTGAACCCAGAAAAGATACAAGCCATTATCAACATGGAGCCGCCCCGCAACATAAAGGAGGTGCAACGGCTGACGGGACGCCTCGCGGCCCTGAACCGTTTTCTCTCAAGATCCGCTGAGAAGTCTCTCCCTTTTTTCCAAATAATGAGGAAGGCCACCAGCTTCAAATGGACGACGGAGTGCCAGCGAGCCTTTGAAGAGCTGAAGCAATATCTCGCCTCCCCGCCCGTCCTATCCAAGCCCCAACCCGGCGAGACTCTCTTCCTTTACTTAGGAGTGAGCACGTCGGCCGTCAGCTCCGTACTCATCAGGGAGGATGACGGGGTACAAAAAGCTATATTCTACGTCAGCAAGACGTTGCGGGAGGCCGAGCTCAGGTACTCCCCCATTGAGAAGACAGTGCTGGCCATCGTCCACACGGTGAAAAAACTTGGACACTACTTCCAAGCTCACCCCGTCCACGTCCTCACGCATCAACCATTGGGCGCCCTCATGAGGAGCCCAACCAGCTCTCCAAGGATGATCAAGTGGGCGATATTCCTAAGCCAGTACCAGATAGAGATCAAGCCGAGGCCCTCCATCAAAGGACAAGCCTTAGCTGACTTCGTCACCGAAGGCACGGCAAGGGAGACGGCCGTTACCACCACAGGAGCTGAACCGGACGAAGCCTGGACCCTCTACACAGACGGGTCCTCGGCCACCAAAGCTTGTGGGGGCGGCGTCGTCCTTATCTCCCCGGAAGGATTCAGAGCATACTATGCCATACGCTTCAACTTCAAAGTATCCAACAATGAGGCCGAGTATGAAGCGCTCCTCAGCGGTCTCAGATTAGCCGCTGGCCTCAAAGCACGCAACGTCAGAATCAAATGCGACTCCAAACTCGTAGTGAGCCAGATGGAGGGTTCCTACGAGGCCAAAGAAGGGAGGATGAAGCAATACAAGGAGGCCGCTGCGGAATTACTCAAGGCGTTCGATACCTACGAGATCACTCAGATCCCAAGGGCAGAGAACGCCGAGGCCGACATACTCTCCAAACTCAGCTCCGACACCCCTGAGCACATCTCCAAGATAGCTAAGGTGGAGGAGTTGAGCATGTCAAGCATTCATGCTAGCCCTATACTCTCCATCCAACACCAGCCGGAGGACTGGATCACTGACATCGCAACATACATCACCTCCGGCACGCTACCAGAAGACGAGGAGAGGGCCAAAATAGCCAAGCTCAGGGCCCCAAGCTATGTCATTGAGGGTGACAAGCTCTACAAAAGATCTTACAATGGCACCCTCCTCCGGTGTCTACACCAGAATGAGGCCGAAGTGGCCATGGAAGAAGTCCACTGCGGCGTCTGTTCATCACATCAGGGGCCCTTCAGCATGTCGCGCCGCCTCGTCATCCAAGGTTACTTCTGGCCGACGATGGCGCGCGATTGTGCTGAGGTCGCCCGCAAATGCAGCGCATGCCAACATTATCAAAGGGCACCTGGCCGACCAGCCGTCAACTACGCCCCGGTCAGCACCGCCATCCCATTCTCCAGATGGGGCATTGACCTCGTCGGCCCTCTACCAAGAGCTCCGGGCAACAACAGATACATCATCGTCGCCATCGACTACTTCACCAAATGGGTCGAGGCCGAACCACTCGCAAGCATCACCGGAGCGCGGTGTCGAAAGTTCGTCTACAAGAACATCCTCACCCGCTTCGGCGTGCCGCAGGAGATCATATCAGACAACGGCACCCAGTTTGAGGCCGAACCGTTCCAAAGCCTCCTCCAAGAATGGGGTATCAAGCACCGTTTCTCCTCCGTTGCCTACCCTCAGGCCAACGGGCAGGTTGAGAACGCCAACAGAACCATCTTGGAGGGGCTGAAGAAGAAACTCGAGGAAGAGGGCGGAAGTTGGGTCGACGAGCTCCCCAACGTCCTATGGTCTTACCGAACCACTCCAAGGAGGGCCACTGGCGAGACACCATTTTCCTTGTGCTATGGCTTTGAAGCCAAGGCTCCCACTGAAGTCACCCTCCCCAGCCGACGGGTCACACAATACGACCCCGAAGCCAATGAAGAAGCCATGAAGATCGACTTGCACCTCATTGATGAAAGGCGGGAGATGGCTTACCTTCGGGCAGAGAACTACAGACGACAAGTCAAATCCTACTACGACGCCAAGGTCCGCTCTCGCGAATTCCAAGTGGGGGACTACGTCCTCCGCCGAAGGGAAGCAAGCAAACCGACGGAAGGAGGAAAGCTCGCCGTCAAATATGAAGGGCCCTACATCGTCAGCGCCGTCATCAAAGCCGGCACTTACAAACTAAAGAACCCTAATGGGTCAGATGTACCACGATTGTGGAATGTACACCACCTGGTGAAATTTTACCAATGACTCGAGAAGTGGTGAAGCGGGCAACGTCCCCCACCCCTCGGCTGATTGGTTGAATGAAACTGTGACACCGCTCCCGAAGGTCCTTGAAAATTTGATTTGAATATTCAAAGCTTATGTATTGGATTTCTGATTCCCAAACATTTTGTAAAACGATCAATGTTCTACGTAGTGCATGGTTGAATATCGTACTGTTCAAACTCGTACATTAGTGTCGGGTTTCGCAAATACTTACTCGGGACTTATTAATAAATAAAAGAGCCCAACATTATCTATATAAGTGATCGAAGGATTAAAGAAGAATACAAATGCCTATAACCCCATCTTTGGCATTTTTGAGCTAAATAATGGGAGTAGGATTTTCCTTCTATAACATCCATCAAGTAAATTATTGGGATGAGCCTACACATATTGGAGGTCAATAATGTGATTTAGGAAGTTGACTTGTTCTAAATAAATTAGGATGAGTACAAAAAGACATCTTTGACAAAGATAAAACAATAGGACCCATCTTCCCATTTTTTGGAAGTATTGATAGACATTTTGGACCCCAAATTGAATGGGACCATTTGGGAACCATCCCACATGACCTTGGTACCTGCAAAACAAAGGAAAATGGGTGAGACAAAGATGTGGGGCGGACTTTTGACTCATGAACTACAACATTACAAAAAGGAAATAAAAGAGGAGGTCCACACCATGTTTGATTGCAATCAAATACCCTACCCTTCTTTTTGGTGAACCACATGCTCTCTTAGCATGATTGAGGCCTCCTAATACACTCCCCCTACACCCCATTCGAACTCCCAAGATAAGAGAGAAAGAGAGAGCCACATACTCCAAGGGAGAGGTGAAGAGAGAAGCTGGCCGCAGGACTCGTTTTCCAGAAAATAGGGCTACTTGTTTGATCCATAACTTGAGCTTCACTCGTCCAAATAAGGCGTATGATATACCAAAAGAAAGCTCTCAAGACGAGGAATCCGTGAAGGTCTGGTTTGCATAAATCGGAGTAGTGTAAGGCCTCCAAATCGACCGATCAAAACACGACCTCGCAGAATACGTTTTTGTATTCAAAGTAAGTTTGAATCCAAAACCTTCCTCTCTATTGTCTAAATCATATAAATGATTGAAGAACTATTATACACTGATTGAAGTGTATAAAATGTTATTATTATGTGACTTTAATTGTTGGAAAGGTTAGATACTAACCTAGACAAAACCTTGAAAGGTTAGGGAACGAATTCGTCGGGAAACACCCGTTCTAGGGACTGTTTTTGCATTTTCGGTTAGGAGTTGAACTAGCACTTTGAAGGGGCTGTTTAACACTCCATTCCAAGCAAGGAATCAGTTCCAAATCCACCTTGACCAAAGCTTTGACCATTGGACCAAGAAGGGAAAGTTTAAAGCTCAATTGAGGTGAGGATTGACATCTAATTGCTTACAACTTGTAGGTTAAGCATGAGATTACCTAAATGCTTAAATCATGATTTTTCATGGATTATGATGACTATATATTGATGAAATATTGATATAGTTGCCAAAGAATGAATTTGGAATGATTTGAGAAAGTATGAATAATATGAGATTAAATGAGTATAAATGAACTATTTTGTGAAAATGGGCATTTTGCTCATGTATGAATCATGTGGATACATAAATGAATATTTGTGTATTGAGATTGAATACTTAAGTTGCTGCTACATAATTATAAATATGTAGAGAATTACAAACAATGAGGATAATGGTACGATAACAATAATCTTAATAGTATTGGAATACTAGTTAGTGATTATTGGAACTTGTTGATTAAATTGATCCTAGGGATTGGATTGTATGAAAGGTACTTGAATGTAGTTCAAGTGTATATGATAACTTAGTATGGAACTAAGGTTAAGTTATGGGGAGTCTTTAAGGATGACCCATGGTAGTTTAATGATATGTCAATTCTAGGCATAGGGTTGCTTGAGAATTGGACCTTAATGCATGGTGATGTGATAGAGCCGAGCTCTAGAATGCATGTAAGGTGTAGACTTGGAGTCTATGTATTGTATAGCTAGAGCCGAGCTCTAGGACTTGCGTGGTGATGTGATAGAGCCGAGCTCTAGAACGCAAGGTAGGGAAATTGACCCGAGGTATATGAATTGTATGGTGATGTGGTAGAGCCGAGCTCTAGAATACAATGTCATGTACTAGGGTTGGACTCTAGGAGTTGTCGTGGCTTATAGTCACGGGGTTGGGAATGATGATTTCCAAATGAACATGGGCCCACGGGCCGGCTACTTGACTTTTATATAAAGTAAGTATATTTTTAAACGGGGTAACTTAGGGTTACAATCATAATATACTATCACCCTATTTGAGGGTCTTGTGTTTGAAATACTTGTTGTATATCTATTAGATGCCTGCCACACCAGCACTTTATAGCCCTATAGAGTGCTGACCCCTTCGGGGGCGTCCCACCACCATTTTTCAGGTTGAGGCTAGAGCTTGCTTCCTGTGCTCGTTGCTCGAGAGATCATCTAGGAGCGAAGACTTGGTTCGTGCTTCCTCCATTCGGATTTTAAACATTAATAAACATGCTCATGGATATTTTATTATAGAGCTTGCGTGCTCATGAATAGCCCTGTGTGGCCCTTTGTTTTAAACAATGTTTTCCGCTGCTTTATGAATTACTTATTATGTTGTTTATGGATGACTTGTGTGTGAATGATATTCATGACGCCTTGTATAATATGAATGTGTTGGACTGCGGTTGACTATTCGTATTGTACGGCGGGTTGTTGACGTGTCCGGGGAGGTCCGGGGCGTGACAATTAAGTTGGTATCAGAGCCTTAGTCCATAAACTTCATAATGAAGTCTCAAAATTCTCTTTTTGAAAAGATTTTGAAAACCATGAGCATAGAAGTTTTGTACTTGGAGAGCTTTTGGTACTTGGGTTGCAAGGTCTCTAATTGTTAAGATGGTACCCTTAGCAATTGGTATGGCGGTGACTCGAGCCAAAATGTGTCTTAAGTACCTATCCGTCAATTGACATTTGATACGAGTCTAACGACTCCTTCCAAATTTCTTTCAGAAATGGACCGTGGTGGCAGGATTACTAGGAGAAACCCGACGGGTCGTGTACCAGTGGAGACTGGACAGGGCAGTCGAAGGACCTCTAGGGCATCTAGAGGAGCTGGCCGTGGAGGCCAATCACAGACCGTGAGTGACGGTCATGTCGACACGGAAAGTGAAACCTACTGGTCCTATGAGGACTCGACCTATCGACCGGAAACTGAACCGGTTGAGACCCCTTATGAAGGGGATGATGATGATGTAAGTGATGAGGAGGAAAATGGCTCCTTAGCACGGATTGAAGCACTACTTCAACAGTACCACCGTGAGCGTGAGGAGAGGAGGGAACGCCGAAGGCGCCGGGCTGGGCAACCTTCGGGCGGGGCTTCAAGAGGGAGAAGCCATGGCGACTCTAGGGCCCACATTGAACCACATGGGGGTCGGGGTGATGGAGGTCCAATCATAAGGATCTCCAAATACATCAAAGAGGCACGAGACTTGGGGTGCAAACCGTTCGATGGGACGGGTGACATCTCCGTTTCGGCACAATGGATTAAGCGGCTGAATGAGGCAGCCCTGGACATGCAACTCACCCCCGAATATAAACTAAGGGTTGCGGTGAGATTGCTTGAAGGTATGGCATCCAAGTGGTGGGATGGGACCAAAGGCAAATATGGCGAGACCGTCACTTGGGAGAATTTCCGACAGGAATTCTTTGCCCAATATTACTCGGATTTTGAGGTGAACAAGAAAGTGAGGGAATACACCCTTCTAACCCAAGGGGGTAACATGACGGTGAGGGAACTTGAGTACAAGTTCAGGGATCTTGCCGATTACATACCTGAGTATGCTTGTGACGAGAACCGGATGGTGAACCACTTCTGGGATGCTCTAGACTTGGAGATACGTGACAGGGCAACACAATTGCCTAACATGACGTTTGCCCAAGTGGTTGACCAAGGGTTGAAAGGAGAGAAGCAATGGGAAGAAAGGAAGAAGAGAGACGCCGAGGAGGCGAAAAAGAGAAAGTGGGAGAGTCATGGCTCCCAAGGTTCCAACAAAAAGGGGAACCACGGAGGAGGATCTTTCCGGGCACCACCGCCACCATATAGGGGGAACCAAGGCCCGAGTGGGCAAGGCGCGAGGTCACAAACCTCAGTGGTAGCTCGTTGCAACAATTGCAAGAAGAACCACTCCGGTAAATGTCGCGACCCCCCTAGATGTTTTCAATGCGGGGATGTCGGGCATTTGAAGGCACATTGCCCACAATTGAGTGGGGCAAGGACATCGGGACCGAGTAGCGGTCCGACGGGTACACGGAATCAAACCGGAGCTTCTCAAGCGAGCCGGGGACATGGGGGAGCGAGTACGAGCAACGCGCCATCCGTGAATCAAGGAAGAACTCAAGCTAGAGTTTATGCGATGACGGAGGCGGATGCTCGAGCTAACCCGGACTCGGTTGCAGGTATTGCCTCTTGCACAATTGTATTTTGTCCATATTTAATCCATAAATTGATGACATAAGTCATAGGGATTGAGTGCGAGCCATTTCGGGGTCAAACGGCGAAATTCGGGCCAAAACTGACCAAAAACAGGGACGCACGATCGTGCGTCCAACCCCACGCACGATCGTGCGTAGGGGACAGTGGTTCCAGGTGAATTTCGCGCAGGACGCACGACCGTGCGTGCCGGTACGCACGCCGTGCGTGGACGCACGATCGTGCGTGGCCGGGTACGCACGATCGTGCGTAACCGGCAGTGGTCGGATTCGACGTTTCTTCACGCACGCACGACCGTGCGTGTCCCACGCACGACCGTGCGTGGACCCCAGCCGCCCGAAACCTAAGTTTTTCCTCTCGTTCTTCTACGATTGGACCCCCGTTTGATTCCGAACATCTATATGAACCTATTAACCTCCAAAAAGTGTCCTAAACCATTAGAAAAGGTATCTTACATGGTGTATAAATGTAGGAACATTAAAGATTAATGGGAAGGATGCACGAATCCTTATCGATACCGGAGCGCAACGTTCGTTCGTGAGTGAGGCGTTCGCCGAGGACTTAGGGGTACAATCAACACCAATGACGCACACATTAGTGGTATCAACACCACTAGGGGATGATGTCGAAAGAACTAGTTATTATCCATCTTGTGAGGTGGAAATTGATGGCCAAACCTTGACGTGTGATTTCGTACCGCTGAGTATGATGGAGTTCGATGCAATCCTAGGGATGGATTGGCTAGAAAAGCATCATGCTAGGGTAGATTGCTACACAAAGGTTTTGGAACTCGAAGGCAATAATGGGGACACCCTACGCTTCGAGGGGGATCGAGGCAAATCAAACAGTTGTATTATTTCCGCCGTGAGAGCGAGAAGTATGATGAGAAAGGGATGTCACGCATATCTAGCATACGTGGTTGACAAAACCAAGGAGGAAACGAACATTGACGACGTGAGGGTGGTTTGTAAGTACCCGGATGTCTTCCCTAAAGACCTACCGGGGCTTCCACCTGATAGGGAGATTGAATTTGTGATCGAGGTCGAGCCTGGTACCAAACCAATCTCCATACCGCCATACCGTATGGCACCCGCTGAACTTAACGAGTTAAAAACCCAATTGCAAGAGCTTTTGGATAACGGTTTCATCAGACCAAGCCACTCCCCATGGGGGGCACCG
This sequence comes from Cuscuta epithymum, assembly GCA_945859915.1. Classification (NCBI taxonomy): domain Eukaryota; kingdom Viridiplantae; phylum Streptophyta; class Magnoliopsida; order Solanales; family Convolvulaceae; genus Cuscuta; species Cuscuta epithymum. Next base: position 5,009,299 of record CAMAPF010000055.1, read on the forward strand.
GTCCTTTTTGTGAAAAAGAAGGATGGAACACTTCGAATGTGCATTGACTATCGTCAACTGAACAAGGTCACAATCAAGAATAGGTATCCCTTGCCTAGGATTGATGACTTGTTTGATCAACTACGAGGAGCAACCGTGTTTTCAAAGATTGACTTGAGGTCGGGGTACCATCAATTGAAGATTAAGGAGGATGACATACCGAAGAGTGCTTTCCGCACGAGATATGGGCATTTTGAGTTCCTTGTTATGTCGTTTGGGTTAACAAATGCCCCGGCGGCATTCATGGACTTAATGAACCGAGTATTTCACAAATACTTGGACCGATTCGTGATTGTGTTCATTGATGACATCTTGATCTACTCAAAGAGTGAGGAAGAGCATGAGGAGCACTTGATACTTGTTCTTGAGACACTACGGGAGAAGCAACTCTATGCCAAATTTTCTAAATGTGAATTTTGGCTTAAGGAGATTGGCTTTCTCGGGCACGTGGTTTCTGGATCGGGAATTGCTGTTGATAACAAGAAGATAGAAGCCATTACCGAGTGGGAGAGGCCAAAGAACGTTAAGGAAATTCGTAGTTTCCTTGGATTGGCAGGCTACTACAGGAAGTTCGTGGAGAAGTTCTCTGTTTTGGCATCACCATTGACGAAGCTCACTCGTAAAGGAGCTAAGTTTGTATGGGATGACAAATGTGAGAAGGGGTTCATGGAACTAAAGAAACGGTTGACCGAGGCACCGGTACTTGCATTACCCAAACAGGGTGTGGGGTACGATGTCTATAGTGACGCGAGCATCCAAGGGTTTGGGTGTGTACTGATGCAGGAAGGGAGGGTAATTGCCTATGCTTCACGACAGTTGAAGAAGCATGAGGTAAATTATCCTACCCATGATTTGGAGCTGGGAGCGGTGGTGTTTGCACTGAAGATTTGGAGACATTATCTCTACGGAGAGACATGTCACATATATACCGATCATAAGAGCTTGAAATACGTGTTTACTCAGAAAGAGCTAAACATGAGACAGAGACGGTGGATGGAGTTGATAAAAGACTACCATCTGGTGATAGAGTATCACCCAGGCAAGGCTAACGTGGTGGCAGATGCTTTGAGCCGGAAAAGCTCGTCTGGGCCATTGCTAGCTAATTTGAGGGCATTAAGAGCCCAACTGGAGGTATCCAGCGATGGTGCCTTATTGGCACGATTTGAGGTGAGACCCACTTTACTTGATGAGATCAAGAAGGGTCAGGAAACCGACGAAGAAATTATGAAGATCCGGGAACGCATGCAAGCGGGACCGGTGGAGGACTTCCGAGAAAGAGATGACGGTCTCTTATTATTTCGTGACCGAGTGTGTGTACCGGCAGATGACGAGCTCCGAAAGTCCATCTTAGAGGAAGCTCATTCATCGGCTTATGCCATGCACCCGGGGGGCACGAAGATGTACCGTGACCTGAAGGAGAGTTACTGGTGGTCAGGTATGAAGAGAGAAATAGCCGAATATATCAGTCGATGCCTTACTTGTCAACAAGTTAAGGCAGAGCATCAGCATCCAGCGGGCTTATTGCAACCACTTTCCATTCCTGAATGGAAGTGGGAACACGTGACTATGGATTTTGTGGTAGGGTTGCCACGGACGATCAGGAACTATGATGCAGTTTGGGTTGTTGTAGATAGGCTCACAAAGAGTGCACACTTCTTACCTATCAACACTACTTACCCACTCGAGAGGTTAGCCAAATTGTACACGGATGAGATCGTGAGGCTACATGGGGTTCCAGTGACCATTGTATCCGATAGAGACCCACGATTCACATCACGTTTTTGGCCGAAATTTCAGGAGTCTATGGGAACGAGGTTGAAGTTCAGTACTGCTTTCCACCCACAGACGGACGGGCAGTCTGAAAGAGTCATACAGATCTTAGAAGACATGCTGAGGGCTTGCGCATTAGAGTTCCAAGGAAGTTGGGACAACCACTTAGCACTTGTGGAGTTTGCCTATAACAACAGTTATCAGGCAAGCATCGGCATGCCTCCATACGAGGCATTGTATGGGAGGAGATGCCGTACACCATTATGCTGGGATGAGGTTGGCATGGCCAAACTCGAGGGTACTGAGTTGGTTGAGGTCACCAAGTCAAAGGTGAAGTTGATTCGAGAGAGACTCAAGGCGGCTCAGGATAGGCAAAAGAGTTATGCGGATAAGCGTCGAAGGACCTTAGAGTTTAAGGTTGACGACGAGGTATTCCTGAAAGTTTCTCCTTGGAAAGGAATCATTCGATTCCAAACCCGAGGAAAGCTTAACCCACGATATATAGGCCCATTCAGAATTATAGAGAGGGTTGGGGCCGTAGCATATCGTCTACAGTTGACTCCTGAGTTGGAGAAGATTCATAATGTATTTCACGTGTCCATGCTTAAGAAGTATGTGCATGATCCTTCTCATGTGTTGGAGAAGCCGCCCGTGGAGGTACGTGAAGATTTGAACTATGCCGTGCAACCGGTAAGAGTTATTGACAGAAAAGTGAAGAAACTGAGGAGTAAAGAAGTTCCAATGGTTAAAGTCCTTTGGAAGAGTGACCGGGTCGAAGAAGAGACTTGGGAAACAGAAGCCTTGATGAGGAAGCAGTATGCATTCCTATTTGAGTAAAGCTGTGAATTTCGGGGACGAAATTCCTGTTAAGGGGGGGTGAACTTGTGACACCGCTCCCGAAGGTCCTTGAAAATTTGATTTGAATATTCAAAGCTTATGTATTGGATTTCTGATTCCCAAACATTTTGTAAAACGATCAATGTTCTACGTAGTGCATGGTTGAATATCGTACTGTTCAAACTCGTACATTAGTGTCGGGTTTCGCAAATACTTACTCGGGACTTATTAATAAATAAAAGAGCCCAACATTATCTATATAAGTGATCGAAGGATTAAAGAAGAATACAAATGCCTATAACCCCATCTTTGGCATTTTTGAGCTAAATAATGGGAGTAGGATTTTCCTTCTATAACATCAATCAAGTAAATTATTGGGATGAGCCTACACATATTGGAGGTCAATAATGTGATTTAGGAAGTTGACTTGTTCTAAATAAATTAGGATGAGTACAAAAAGACATCTTTGACAAAGATAAAACAATAGGACCCATCTTCCCATTTTTTGGAAGTATTGATAGACATTTTGGACCCCAAATTGAATGGGACCATTTGGGAACCATCCCACATGACCTTGGTACCTGCAAAACAAAGGAAAATGGGTGAGACAAAGATGTGGGGCGGACTTTTGACTCATGAACTACAACATTACAAAAAGGAAATAAAAGAGGAGGTCCACACCATGTTTGATTGCAATCAAATACCCTACCCTTCTTTTTGGTGAACCACATGCTCTCTTAGCATGATTGAGGCCTCCTAATACACTCCCCCTACACCCCATTCGAACTCCCAAGATAAGAGAGAAAGAGAGAGCCACATACTCCAAGGGAGAGGTGAAGAGAGAAGCTGGCCGCAGGACTCGTTTTCCAGAAAATAGGGCTACTTGTTTGATCCATAACTTGAGCTTCACTCGTCCAAATAAGGCGTATGATATACCAAAAGAAAGCTCTCAAGACGAGGAATCCGTGAAGGTCTGGTTTGCATAAATCGGAGTAGTGTAAGGCCTCCAAATCGACCGATCAAAACACGACCTCGCAGAATACGTTTTTGTATTCAAAGTAAGTTTGAATCCAAAACCTTCCTCTCTATTGTCTAAATCATATAAATGATTGAAGAACTATTATACACTGATTGAAGTGTATAAAATGTTATTATTATGTGACTTTAATTGTTGGAAAGGTTAGATACTAACCTAGACAAAACCTTGAAAGGTTAGGGAACGAATTCGTCGGGAAACACCCGTTCTAGGGACTGTTTTTGCATTTTCGGTTAGGAGTTGAACTAGCACTTTGAAGGGGCTGTTTAACACTCCATTCCAAGCAAGGAATCAGTTCCAAATCCACCTTGACCAAAGCTTTGACCATTGGACCAAGAAGGGAAAGTTTAAAGCTCAATTGAGGTGAGGATTGACATCTAATTGCTTACAACTTGTAGGTTAAGCATGAGATTACCTAAATGCTTAAATCATGATTTTTCATGGATTATGATGACTATATATTGATGAAATATTGATATAGTTGCCAAAGAATGAATTTGGAATGATTTGAGAAAGTATGAATAATATGAGATTAAATGAGTATAAATGAACTATTTTGTGAAAATGGGCATTTTGCTCATGTATGAATCATGTGGATACATAAATGAATATTTGTGTATTGAGATTGAATACTTAAGTTGCTGCTACATAATTATAAATATGTAGAGAATTACAAACAATGAGGATAATGGTACGATAACAATAATCTTAATAGTATTGGAATACTAGTTAGTGATTATTGGAACTTGTTGATTAAATTGATCCTAGGGATTGGATTGTATGAAAGGTACTTGAATGTAGTTCAAGTGTATATGATAACTTAGTATGGAACTAAGGTTAAGTTATGGGGAGTCTTTAAGGATGACCCATGGTAGTTTAATGATATGTCAATTCTAGGCATAGGGTTGCTTGAGAATTGGACCTTAATGCATGGTGATGTGATAGAGCCGAGCTCTAGAATGCATGTAAGGTGTAGACTTGGAGTCTATGTATTGTATAGCTAGAGCCGAGCTCTAGGACTTGCGTGGTGATGTGATAGAGTCGAGCTCTAGAACGCAAGGTAGGGAAATTGACCCGAGGTATATGAATTGTATGGTGATGTGGTAGAGCCGAGCTCTAGAATACAATGTCATGTACTAGGGTTGGACTCTAGGAGTTGTCGTGGCTTATAGTCACGGGGTTGGGAATGATGATTTCCAAATGAACATGGGCCCACGGGCCGGCTACTTGACTTTTATATAAAGTAAGTATATTTTTAAACGGGGTAACTTAGGGTTACAATCATAATATACTATCACCCTATTTGAGGGTCTTGTGTTTGAAATACTTGTTGTATATCTATTAGATGCCTGCCACACCAGCACTTTATAGCCCTATAGAGTGCTGACCCCTTCGGGGGCGTCCCACCACCATTTTTCAGGTTGAGGCTAGAGCTTGCTTCCTGTGCTCGTTGCTCGAGAGATCATCTAGGAGCGAAGACTTGGTTCGTGCTTCCTCCATTCGGATTTTAAACATTAATAAACATGCTCATGGATATTTTATTATAGAGCTTGCGTGCTCATGAATAGCCCTGTGTGGCCCTTTGTTTTAAACAATGTTTTCCGCTGCTTTATGAATTACTTATTATGTTGTTTATGGATGACTTGTGTGTGAATGATATTCATGACGCCTTGTATAATATGAATGTGTTGGACTGCGGTTGACTATTCGTATTGTACGGCGGGTTGTTGACGTGTCCGGGGAGGTCCGGGGCGTGACAGAAACACCCTCGGCCTAGCGCCACTTATTGAATAAAATTCATGTTTCATCCAATCTTCTAAGATTTGAGCAAAAGAAACCCAAGGACCGCATCGGCCTAAGCGGTGCAATCACCCGGGCCCGGTGCGACCTAAAGCCGTCGCAATAAACGACGCACCTAAAAGCCGTTGCAATAAACAACGCACCTAAAGCCGTCGCAATAAACGACGCACCCAAAGCCGTTGCAATAAACAACGCACCTAAAGCCGTCGCAATAAACGACGCACCCAAAGCCGTTGCAATAAACAACGCACCTAAGGCCGTTGCGATCCACAACACGCCTACAAAGCCGTTGCAATAAACAACGCACATAAATATCGTATCGGCACAAGCGGTGAAACACCCAAATCGGCCGGCGATATGCAGGACGAAGGACCTGTGTGTATGGTCCAACGTCTTCAAACGGAGAAGCATACCGCGTCGTCCGCGCGGAAACCGCAGGACGACAGGTCTGAATTAAGGCTGAGGTTACAAAAACTCCACCCGTCAGTAAAATTTCGCTCAGGACCACAAAGGGCGGCCGTCAAAAGACGATGCCTTGTCCGGTCCCTCGTCGATGATAGACGTGGAAAGGCCAAAAAAGGAAGCCACTGACACCAAGCCGAGGGCGTATTTACTCCCTCGCACTAATTCACGCGAAGAGCGTAGCGGACAAACTACCGCACACGGACGAAGGGACAGTAACCCTTCGGCCACCTAAAAAAAAAAAAAAAAAAAAAGAGGGAAGCCGACGGACCGTGCACTCGCCGGCCTCGAGCATAAAACAAAATCCCCACAAAAACCAAGCCTCAAAATTGGCTAAGTACATATCAGGTTTTCACTATACAGGGAACCGGAGTGCACGCTTCGGCCCCAACCATAGCTTCACTAAAGGGAATCGCTTCGGCTTCGGTTATACAAAACCACAGTCCATTACTTGGACGATGGGCCGCATCGTCTCCAATTAGCAAAAACCAAGCGACGAACCGAAGCAAAACAGCTCCATCAAGACAAGTTTGAGACGAAGCGATACGTCCTCAACACTTCAGGATTAAGTTCCAAAAACTCGACTCGGGAAAGATGTAAAGGCAAAAATGGAATTCATCAAGGGACGACGAGGCGCATCGTCTTCAAAGAAAGGAGGACCGCTACGTCTCAGCGGACGGAAGTCACGAGATAAAACTCTTGGCACTTAGAAAGATTTCAGATCTTTGGGGCCATGCCTTACCTAAGACGCAAGGGACGTAGCACCGCGCCAAGGAAAAGTTTCAACACTTGGTAAATTTTTGAAACATGTTGTAAACACAACAGTTCAGACGAAGGGGCGCATCGTCCCTATTATAAAACGCAGGGAACGCGCGCAACGTCCTCACACACATACCAGTGAGGCGAGGGTGCCCCCACATCAACACAAAGGAAATGATGGAACGCATCGTCTCAAAATTGGCAAATTTGCCAACATAAAAACTTGCGAAGCAATGTCACTCAGACGACGCGACACCAACAAACCAAACGCCAAACATAACGAGAAAAGCGAGGAACAAACACTTGGACGAAAAGAGTTACCTTTAATTGATGATTCAAAAAATACAAAGGGGGCGCTTCGGCCGTTACAAACATCAGGGCACTTCGGCCATTGAGACTACTACAAAAGAAAAAAGAAAGCTAAGTACAAATACTAAACAGCTTGTCCTTGGCCACCCCCGACGGCTCCGCTGTCCGCATCGTCTTGCTCATCTTCAGTATTTTTTGACTTGGTCGAGGTCCGGAAGAGGTAATCATCACTCTCGGTCCAGGGCTCGTCCTCTTCATCCGAGCTCAGGATGGGGGGCTGCCTCTCAGACAGCGGGAGCTTCAACTCTTCCTCGGGGTCTTTCATCATCCGGGGAAGGCCGATACCCCTAGGCTTCAGGTTCTTTACACGCCGGCGGAGGCGGCGGTAAACCAACATCTGCATACGCCTCTGGCCGAGGTCGTACCAGACTTCAAACTCCTCCTTCAAGCGGGCTCGGCCAGCCTCCTCCTGAGACCACGCTTCAAAGCGCTCCGCCACAACATTGAAAGACCAATCGCTTCGGGCCTCGTCCTTCCACCCCTCGGCCATAAAAAGCTCAATGGCTTTATCGGCAGCTGCAATCGCATCGGCCTCAAGCTTCACAGCCCTTTCCTCTGCTAGCCGACGGGCAGCCGCTTCTTCGTCTAACTGAACCTTGAGGTGTTTCGCCTCGTCTTCAGCAGCGGCGGCTTTTTTCTCGGCTGCATCAGCTTTTTCCTTCAAAGCGTCAGTCTCAGTACGAAGCCGCTCCAGCTGGGAAAGCGCCTCGTCAGCAGAAGCGACTTTCTTCTCAGCTTCCCGAAGGCGAGCAAGCTCCTCTTCCTGACGTCGCTGCTGCTCCATCAGCATGAAGGCCCCCTGCAAAGACGAGTAATTGTTAGAAGAGGAAAGGAACACAAAAATTACTAAGTACAAAGGCCGGGACTTACCTGGACGACGTAGTCAAGCCCACCGTCGAAAAGGCGCACATCCTTACCCTGCCGACGCAGATACTCCCTGTCAGCATCAGGAATGGCTTGGAAAAGGACGTCGTGCCCAGAGACTTTATCATTGAATAAACCGCCCTTCGGCGGATACCGCACCGTTACCTCATAAAGACCAGAGGTCAGGTCTCGGCCGGCGCGGGCCCCCCTTTGGCAACAGCACCAGAAGGGGTAGGAACAAGGGCATCCGAGGTGACGTTCAGCGTCAGGTCCTCGATTACTTGGACATCAGAGAAATGTTCCTCTTCAGCCGACGCCTGCAGCTCAGCCGTAGCAGCATCACCGGGAGGATTAGGCTTCGTCTTCTTAGCTCCCCGGGCCGGTTTCAACCCGGCTTCGGTCAAAGTTTGCTGACCCTCTGTGGGCCTCTTCTTCTTCTGGGCCATCGCCTTCTTCGCGGCATCGGCTTGACCCTTGGCGCCGTCGCCCGAACCCTTAGACGCCTCGGCTCGCTGGGCAGCCTCCAACTCCTTCGCAACCTGCTTCTTGGCCTGAGCCATAAACATTTTGCGACTCATCTCGTAACCTGCAGGGACGACACCAAAGAAAAAAGAGTTAGAAGCAAAGAAAAATGCTAAGTACAAAAAAGATCCAAAGGCAAGTGTCAACCTTCGGCCTCGGCCGGGATCTCAGTAAGTGGACCATCGGCCTGCTCAAAATAGCCAGATATCTTCGGCCATAAGCCGCAATCAGGGTCACCGGGAATATGGTACCGCATCATCCCTAGGGCTGCTATCTTGAATTCAGTAATGTAGGTGTCGACGCTCCGCGGCCCTCCCTTCAGGAACGTCTCCACTTGAGCATCAATCTCAGGACTCCTTGGTGGGTTGTGCAAATTAAATATGCCGTTATGCCCTTGAGACGGGAAAAACACCCCATCGGCTAACTTCACGAAGCAAAATTTACTCTTCCACCCATGGATGGACGACGGGAGGTCAGTAAAAGATCTTTTCTTCGGCAGCTGTTGAAGGGCCGCATATCCGGCACAGTTCTCATGGCTGCCCCGTCCGATCCGGTATAAGTTCGTAAACAAGGACGTCGTCGGCTCAATCCCAAGCTCATCGCATCGGATGAGGAAGCCGACGATGAGGGAATAGCTGTTCGGAGTTAGCAAAGCAGGTGGAAGATCTATCATATTGAGATACTCCACGATGAATGGGTGAAGGGGGAACCTCAAACCCTGGGAGAAGCTCATCGGATATATTCCGAAATAACCGGGAGGTGGATCCAGAACATGGTCCGTCGGCTTCGGTGCCCTAACCTTTCCATAAGGCCCTACGTACAACTGTGCCACCTGATACTCACTCTGGGTGCCCTCCGGCTTTATGATGTAAAGATTCGTCAAGTCCAACTGAGATACCCCACCGGACGCCCCTCTTCGCCGACGCGATGCGCGTTTCTTCGCCGCCCCAGACGACGAAGCCTTACCCGGCACAGCGGAAATAGGTGGAGGGCAGGGGATGGCGGCCGAAGAGGCATCACCCGCTTCGTCTCCCCGAAGCTTGGGTTCCGAGCTCGCCTCGTCCTCACCCGATTGTTGGGAACCCGCATCATCATTCAGACGCTCCTCGTCCTGAGAAGTGCGGTAATCGGCAGTATTCTCCATCTCTGTTTCAAACGCTCGAACTATCTCAAGATTCACTCCAGGAGACGGGTCCTCGTCGTCGAAAGGCCAGTCCGACTCGTCCAAAGAAGCTGCTAAGTTAAGAGGGGAGGGGACGCTACGGCCGTCAGGGAACGGCATAACAACTATGCTACGTCCTAAGGGTTGTCCGAGGATCAAAGTGATTTTTCCTAGAAACACTAGATCTAACCCCCCAGGAAGCAAAGTATAAAGAAAAAAGGGAGAACAATTCAAGAACCTAACCTTGGAGTGGGTGAAGATCCGAAGAACACTTGAAGATTTCTGGGAAGCACTTTATCTCTCTAGAAATCTCAGCAGCAATTCGACAACAGCAAAGCACAAATAAGGAGGCGGCTTCGGAATAGGGGGGGTATTTATAGAAAACTTCCAACGGTCAATACACGTGGCACCACCCCATTGGCTCCACCAACGGCCACCTCTCTCCCTACCAATCAAGGGACACCAATTCAGAATCACTCAAACAAGCGCCCCTACGGCCCAACTCAACCTTACAAAGAACAAGGCATCGGCTGAATACCGCTGCGGCCCAACTACTACAAGCTTCAAAGCAAGCATCGGCCTAACTCTACGTCCTCACAAAGACCCAGAAAACATTAAATAGACAGCTACGGCTGCCTGTGCGCGCATCGTCGACGATAACCCTGGCATTGCGACCTTCGTCCAAGGGTTCTCCCACAGGGTTACCTTGGACAGGTTCGCCTAAGGGTTGGAGTCGCGACCAACGCATAGGCACCGGATCGGCTCACTACTCCCTTGTGCCTCAGATGCTCTTCGGCCAAAGGAGTGGGGGACTGGGGGACTGTATCGGCTACAAAAAGAGAGAGCGCAACGGCCAATAACAAGAGATCGCGTCGGCCATCAAAATACTAAGGATTGCGCCGGCTATAAAATCACTAAATCAGCGCGCATCGGCTTATTCACTGGCAGTGCTACGTCCACCAATGCAAGAGGATCGCAACGGCTGCGTACACTGAGAAGACCGCATCGTCTCACCATAACAAAAACTCACTAGTCAGAACGCTTCGGCTGCATGACAAATCAAAGGTGCGCATCGCATCGTCTACATAAACAGAATCAACCATCTTCATCTCATAAAAATAGGTCTTCGCTACGGCCAAAAGGATAAATGGGAGCTCTTCGGCCCCAACAAGATAACGACGAAAGCATGCCAACTTATCCACCAAGGATTCATCGCATCATCTACAAAAAGAAAGCGCATCGCCTCGTCTTCAAAGACACTCCCACAGAGTGTGCTTCGGCCCGCATCAAGACTATGAGTTCCCAAGCACGCTTCATCTACATCAAATAAGGGAACCGCTTCATCCAAAATCAAAACAGGAACTCTTCGACCATCAAACGCCCTGGGCTCACGCAACGGCCAGCCAGAAAGGAACAAAGTACTCCCTTTCGCTTCGGCTTCACCTCAGCTCAGAGAGTGGGGGACTCCTGATAGAGTATATGGGCCTGGACCCCATGGCCCACATACCCAATGGCCCAAAAGACACCAGCGGGGCACCCGCATCGTCCAGATGACCCGCGACGTCCAAAGAAGTAGTCATCGGGAATCGTCGCATCGCGGCCAGAGGGCCGCATCGTCCATGGACCGCATCGTCCATGGACCGCATCGTCCATGGACCGCGTCGTCCATGGACCGCATCGTCCGAACTTCGCCGGGCAGAATGTACTTTTCTATTTTATGTACTAAGTGTTGTACTCAGCCCATTAGTGGCCTTATTTGCCCAAAGAAGGCATGATTATTGTAATGGGCCACCTAAGCCCAAGGCTAGGGGCCCAAATCCACATTTTTACCTATAAATAGACCCCAAGGGGCTAATTATGGGGGATTCTTTCCAATTGGAGAAATATAATTACTCACTTTCTCTCTCTAGCTCTCACTTCTCTCTAGAATTAATACTCTATCAAAAATGATATGAAAATGTTCTTGATAATAAATGCAATAATAGAAGTATAAAGTTTATAATTTTAAATAAAATATAGATGTTAAAACAACTAATTAAAGATTACTATCATTGTCTAGAAAAGTTAATGAGGCTAAATAAAAAAAGAAATGTAGTATTTAAATATATTTTATCAATAAAATAAACAAAAAAATATTATACGAAAGAATAACTAATGTTCTCTACAAACACTAGATATTGAGTATTCAGAGCTTGACAGCTTGTCATCCGGCAACTCTAATGTCGCATACGATTTCAGTTTCAACAAGCATTAAATAATACTCTTATACTCCTACGCAGTACTTCGTATAATGGATTCCCCTCCATTTCTATAAGCAACAACGCAACTGACATGGAAATTAAGTAGGATTATGGTGGTGTTTGGTAGATGACGTTTCTCTCCAAAAAATGATGATTAGATCACTTTTATCATTTTCAATAAGTGGAATAATTGTTTGCTAATAATTGTTCGACACTAGCATTTTTGGATGGAAATGCTGAAATGAAAACGCTGCAAATAGGAGAGTTTCAAGTTACTGTTTTAAGATATGGTGTTTTCTACTAATTTTATGACCAAACAACTAATTACCAAAATCTTCTAACAAACTGCCAAATTATTTATCTAGTTAAATCCGCTGACTGAATCTGCTATTGACTGACTATTACTGAGTTCATGGAAGGAAAATGTGCGGTTTGCACATGTAATTATATTACGTGTTACAAAATTCGTGATATCTTGTGAGTTTGGACAATGCAATCAATTCTTTTTAAATAATTCGACTTTGAGACTAAAAGAAAATCCTCTCTTCCCCAATTTTAGTTTCACTACATGCTCGAGCCATTCAACTCCGACCTTCACCGGCAGCATCACCGCGAAGAACGGGCTTCCTCCGTTAACATCGTAGCCCGATAAAGAGCATATTTCCACTTGTTGTACTCTAATTATTTCTTTTTCGCTTCATAAGCAATGCTTGATTCGTTCGAGGCTCATTGCTCACACTGAGATGACCACACGCCGGTCTCGCAACAGATGCTTCTTCTCACCGACTCTTCCTAGTGACAAAAACTCATGCGATTGTCGCATGTCAAATTGGATCTCGTGACGGTCATATTAGAGCTGATCATACACTCTCAATGCTCAATAGTAGAGCCGATGATGCTCAATGAAGTTTTTTTGATAATCAATACAGAGTTACAATGCTTAGTTATTAACGAAGATGTTTGCTCACATAGTTTTAATGTTCAAATAGTCTAGAACATAATACTCAATTAAGATGCGTTAAGACTCGGGGTTCCATCCTAAAAGGTCAACCTATTAGGAGGAGTAGCCCAAAGCTTATTATAACACTCTAATGCTTCTCAATTTTCCGGTGTGGGATATTTATCATCCCTCCTCACGACCAGACACTTCGTCTAGATCGTGTCGTCATTCATTTTTTCATCGGTTCATCATTTTTCATAAGGGGCCCCACACCATGGAACGATTTGGCTCTGATACCATGTTAAGACTCGAGGTTCCATCATAAAAGATCAACATGTTAGGAGGAGTAGCCCAAAGCTTATAATAGCACTCCAATGCTTCTCAATTTTCCGGTGTGGGATATTTATCAGATGTTTTGATACTATATAATTTTTTTATGTAGAGTTTTTACTCCCTCCGTCCCCCTAAGTTTGGGACGGAGGGGTGTGGTGTGGTTTTTAAGAAAAAGTGGAATTGTGTGGTTGATATTGAATTGATAAAGTGTAAATAAAGTAAGAATGGATTATAACCACTCAAATGTTACCAAATATGTTATGGGACAAACTTAGTGGGACGGACGAAAAAGGTAAAATGGGACAAACTTAAGGGGACGGAGGGAGTAATACTCAATAGATGAGACTTGATGTTAAATGAAATTTTTGAGTATAAAAAGAAAGAGGACTTAGTTGACATTTTTGAAAGAATGAAGAAGCAATGACACTTGAGATGCTTAGGGAAAAACAAATGAGGGACCCATTGAAGGTGCAAAAGTAAAGAAAAGTGACATAAAGTAACTAATCATGATGCTATTGACTATTGATGGATGCCTTGTGCTTGAAGTTGTTAATCTTTTCTTTGATTTCTCCCTAAGACATGTTCAAAAAACTAAGTGAATATCTCTGCTACGATCATGATTTTATACTTGTATGTAAGAAGTACTTGTCGATAAGATGTTACTGTGTTTCTTTAACTTGAAAAGTCCGCCATTCTTAGCGGGACAAGGACCAAGTAACTCTTGATATGCTTTCTTAAATCTTAAATACAAGAGTAGATAAAGTAGTTGCATGACAACTTGCATCCCCCCCTCCCCGAAATAATGATTATACAACAACAATAATAAATTTCTCCAATATAAAGAAGTTGCAAAAAGATTAAATCAAGGTTGTTAAAATCGTATTTTTGAATCGAATCGACAAATGTTTTTGAAAATCGAATCGTAAAATCGAATCGCAAATCGTAAGATTTTATCAAACATATTTTAATAATTATAAAATAAATAAAAAATATTAAAATTAAGTTGCAAGTTAATGGTATTATATCATTTCATTACATAAAACTATACTTACAAGGTCAAAAACAAGATTTGTAATCTGTTTTTATAATGTAAATGTAGTGATTAATAACATTAAACATGTGTAACACATAAAAATAGTTAAATAACACAAGCATCCATTACTCTTTAAAATATACTATTCATATTATTATTATTGGAATTATATATCAATTTGTAGTCACTAAAAAAAACTTATTACGATTTTGCTACGATTTTATACGGTTCTACGCGATTTTAGTACGATTTGTTTACGATTTTGTACGATTTTATGATTTTATGATTTTACCTGCGATTTGAATCGCTTTATTAATGTACAATTTTACGATTTAAATCGAGATTTTGACAACCTTGGATTAGATAATCATTTAAAATCAATAGAAATAAATAAGGGTTTGAAAAAAATATAAAAGTGTTATTTGAAGACATTCAATCACAGACCTAAAAATATCACATGTTTTGAATTCCTTATTTTTTTTATTAATTTCATTGCTATTTTTTGATGGATTTGTCTTCACAAAAAGGCTCAAGGGTCAAATAGACCCTTGAACTAAGTTAAAGTGTTCAATTAGTCCCTTATATAGGAGGTTCTGCCCAGCTGTCGTCAATTGGGTCGGTTCCCGGTAGAATTTTTTGATGAAATTTTGTGAACATCTTTTTCGTTAAGTCTAGTTTACTCATACCAAATTTCAGCTAAAAATTCAACCGGAAGGCAGTCAAATGATTGTTTGAAGATAATTGTGCAGTTAAATAGCGTAGTACATTTCGGAAAATCATTTGACTGCCTTCCTGATTTAATTTTTAGCTGAAATTTGATATGGGTAAACTAGACTTAATGAAGAAGATGCTCACAAAATTTCATCAAAAAATTCCACCGGGAACCTCCCCAATTGACGATGGCCGGCTAAACCTCCTATATGAGGGGCTAATTGAACACTTTAAGTTAGTTCAAGGGTCTATTTGACCCTTTAGCCCACAAAAAAATTATTATGAGTCTTGGTTACGAGAAAATCAGAAAAGGGTGAAACTTCACCCTTGATAACGAGTCGTCAGTGTATTGTTTTTGTGGACTCCAAGCTCTCCTTTGTTTTTCGCGACAGAGTGAAAGCAAGTTTTATCGGTGTCAAAAATGAAAGGCAATTGTTAATTTCTATGTTTAAAAAACCGACCCGACCCGGCCGGGTTGACCCGGAACCCGGTGACCCGGACAAAAATCCGGTTCGGTTTCTTCAAAACCCGAAAATGGTCAAAAACCGGAAAAACCCGGTTGACCCGAAAAAATCCGATCCGAACCCGACCCAAGAAACCCGAAAAACCCGGGAAAACCCGGTTTTCGGTCTTTTCCAAAAAAAGTAATTTCTTTTTTAATTTTAATGCATTTTTTAAACCAATAAAATTGCAATTTCAATTCCCTAAAAAGAAAAACTATGTAATATATTTATATATTTATTTAAGAATGAAAATCATGCCAAATTATAATATAAATGTACAATACAAATAAAAATATATATAATGAGAGTGTATATAATTATATGTTTATTATTATTATATATCACTACAAGAAAAAGTATTATTTGCGTCCAACTTTTTTGTGTCAACACCCGTGGACACAAATAGTTATCATTTGCGTCAACATGTGGAAGCAAAAAATACTACCAAAAAATATGAGGAGGCTTTATTTTTGTTGACGCTAATGAAATTAATGTTTTACTCAATACTCCCAAGTCCTGACTCCGTATCCAGTATTAAGAATTTCGGCGCCACGGAGCAAAAAACCCTAGCTACTTTTCCCGACTCCACTCTGCTCTGCCTTTCCCCAAATTGCTTCACTGCCTCCGTTCTTTTCACGAAGAAAGGCAAAATCACAGCCAACGTCCCGGTCATGGAGCTCCCGCAGTCCCCTCTCGGCGTTCGCGCTCGGGCCAAAACCCTAGCCTTCCAACGCCTCCAATCCCTGCCGCCCTCGCCAACGCCTCCAATCCGCAGGCTGGAGAAGCACCCGGCGGGTTTACTTGAAGACCGGAAGAAGTTGTCCAATAGCAACATCCAATAGAGTAGAAGCCAATAAGATGGCAAAGACATCGAAATTTGGAATTTTGGATGGCGTATGAGGTGCTGCTGCAATGGATACCCAGGCTTTGGATTAGATTCTACGTTCTACTCTATTCTCCATCTGTTCTACTACGCACTTATTCGAACACACCTTCTGGTAGTTTCACCCCTTTTTTCCAATACGATATTTCTTCAGTTTTTAGTTGACACGATTTCTATTTTCTTTCGATTCTCATTTATCATATTTTTGGATGAGTGTTTATGCGGCTGAATTGTCATTTGTTAATTGTATGTCTCACAGTGAGGTTCCTGGTAAAATGTATTTTGGGATTTTGACTGTCTTCCTATTTTGCTGTCTTATTGAGGATGTTAGGATTTTGTTTTGTTCAGATCCCAGATTAGCTATAGTTGATTCCGATTAGCATCAACTCGTATTTTTCTGTACGCCTGGACCGCCTGGTAATCTTCTCCCGCTGAATCTCTCTCTCCCCTTACTTCATGTGATTGTTTCTTCTAAATTTTTTGTCAACAATCAATTTTGTTTCGATTTCTTGCAGATTCAGGTAAGCTTTCATTTGTTTTATCCTCACTGATTATTACTTCTTTTGAGTTATCTTCTTGTATTGAATTTTTATGTCAATAGTCCAAATGAGTTTTAAAGTTATCTCAATATCAGTTGTGGATTGTTAAAGAGGAACACATATCCCAGACGTTTCAGTTCATTCTCTGTTTCTGATGGGGTTACTTTGCGAACCAATTAATCCTCCTTTCAAACCGGGAAGACATCTCACACGCGACGGCGATGGAGACCTTCAAATATGCCTATTAAGCAACACAGGTTCGTATTCCTATATACTAAGATGTTCTAAGAAATTATTGATTGAGTAATTATATGGCACCTCTTCTCCACTGAGTCCATTATTTGCTAGGGGAAAGAAG
This sequence comes from Cuscuta epithymum, assembly GCA_945859915.1. Lineage (NCBI taxonomy): Eukaryota > Viridiplantae > Streptophyta > Magnoliopsida > Solanales > Convolvulaceae > Cuscuta > Cuscuta epithymum. Next base: position 5,026,459 of record CAMAPF010000055.1, read on the forward strand.
ATGGCCAGTGAAGCAACTCAGTGCAGCAATAGGAAGAGATGTCAGATAGCGCTGACCACCTTTCATTTTTAAAGGTATCATCTCTTGTTGTTGCTACTATCCGTATATGGCTTTCACTTTATCAGGCTGTTATAAAGCAATGCGTTTTATTTCTTCCACCATTCAATAATGCAGTTTGCCTGCTTGGTTGCTTTTCCACATGTTTGTGAAACTTGGCTTGTTAAACATGGAGGGAGCCACATTACTGCTGCATCTTTGGATTATTATTTGAGTGCATGCAACACATACTTCTTTCCCTTATTTGATCTCTTCACTTCGCTTTAAATTTGCAGGCATGTATTTCTATATTTTCTTTTGGTAAATTGAACACTTTAGGACCAGTTAATTATTTGTTGGTGTATTGCAGCACTTTATTGACTTCAGTATCTCAATTTAAGTAGAACAGCCCTGAAGGATGCCGGTTGTGAGAAAATTTCAAGTGCCTTGAATGATGGTAGAGAATCTGCTTTAGCCTAGACATATATGTTTTCCTATGAATTCCTTCAATCAGGTAATATTTTGTATGTGTACACAGATTTTGCATGAAAGGATATCGTTACATTAACACATTTTTTTTTTGTAACAATATACTTCATATTAATTTGTGATTAAAAATTTTACTACGATATATGTATCTAAAAATAGAAACAAAAGTAAAACAGAGAAGAGTTTTACTTCAAAAATCTTTTTTAATGATTCCACAGCCTTTTATGTAGTATAAAATTGCACCAGTAAAAAGTTTTCAATACAAATATCATTATAAATTTGTCAAATCATCAAAAGCCAAGTAGAAAATAGAAATTAAGCCCCTAAGTGTTAACTCAATATAAAAAATGAATCCTGTCAGAAGTAAAGAGACATGATGCTCCTTGTTTTTATTCCTTTAATTTCTGATGATAGTTTTTATTCATCTTGTGATTTCATTATATAAAAATCTTTGTACAGTTTATTATTAATTTAGCTAAAGATCGCGAGCAATTGTTTTAATTTCAGTTGTTCTATTCTTAGAAAACAAGAGATGTCAGCTTTTGGACAACAATCTGACCTTTGGATTTGTCATTGAAATCAAATCGTTATGTTGTATTTGGATTTTTTGGTATGTACTATGCAGTAATCCCGATTTTGTATTTACTCGTAAAATCTTAATTATTCACTCATTTATTTGAAATATATGTTAACCAGATAATTTAGTTAATGTGTTTTGCTTATTACAGGAACTTGGATGCTAAAATCAACTAAAACAAAGAGTTTGAGAGCTTCTGTTCAATACTCGTATACTCCAATTATGTGTAGGTGATATTGTTATCAGTAAAGTTCAGTTTCATCTTTAATCTGCTATTCAGGATTGTAGGAGCTGAGTATGTTTTTCATTAGTGTGTGTGTATGTGTCTTGACTCTTGACTAGTTGGCTTTAAAACCCAGAATTTTATATAAAGGGGCATGAGGGAAAGAAGGCGATTTGGGAAGGGAAGAGAAGAATGAAGGGGATCTGGGAAGCAAATTAAAGGAATGGAACTGGGAAATGAAGAACAACAACAGAAGTAAGTTTACACTATATGCAATATTAGTTAATGTTTTTACTTTGACTAGATTAAGCATAAAAATAAAAAATGTTCCATCATTTGCTCTCTTTTTGATGGTTTGTTTTACAGTTACTTAAAAAGTTTTCTTAAATACCTTCACTGTTTGCATCTGCCCTGTAGTAGCGTTAGTGAGAGAAAGTGAGGATGAAAATTGAGCCGAGTTAAAATGTGAATGTGTAATGTGTATCTATTAGTACTATGCATCTATTATGTGTATGTGATACTGTTGCCATTAACATTGCTTTAGAAGTATCAAGAACTGGAACCAGCATTTTCAGGGGGTTGAGTGTGCAATTTAGTAATGGAGAAGTACGAAGGATTCCAACAAGGCAAAACAATTGAAGAAGGATGATCTTAGATTCTTAGTGGAGCTCAATCAAGTGTATTGTAGCTTTTGAAATTGTTTGGCTGATGCTAGTAGCTTTGGATATTGATGTATATTCTTATTATATATCGAAATTGTACTCATTTACATTTATGTTTTTTTATTCTTTCAAATATTAATATATTAATTTTTTTTAATAAAAATTCACTTTTAGCGTCGACATGTGGACGCAAATAATGTTTTTTTATTTTTTCGTTCTGAATTGTGTTTTGCGTCAACAGTGTTGACGCAAATGCGAAATAATTTTTTGCGTTAGACAAAAGTCGACGCAAATAATTCTTTTGCGTCGAGCCATTTGCGTCAACACATTAGCGTCCACATGTCGACGCAAATAATTTATTTGGGTCGACTTCAGGCCTTTTGCGTCGACTTTTTGTTGACGCAAAAAACAATTTTTCTTGTGGTGTATACGTATAATCGTTGACCGGTTTTCCGGCTTTGACCGGGTTGACCCTCCGGGTCCGGGTTGACCCGTGACCCAGTCACATGACCGGGTCGCTCACCGGTCCGGTTTTTACAACATAGGTTAATTTTGCTTCATTTGGGTGTATAAGATAATAGAAGTATAACAATGATAAAATTGGTTAACATTAAACAGGTTCATGGGTGTGCCTTTTTTGCATGAGTTGATGCATGGGAAACGAGAGAGATACATAACGTCGCACGGATGAATGACAATAAAGATGATTCAAAAGTTGTGCTATCAAGAGTTGTTGGACGATTACTAGTAACTGCTATACAAAGCCAAGTGCCAATCCAGTGTCCGAAAGTGATGGGGTGAGGGTCAGGGGACGCCTCACCAATTTGTTTAAGATAAAAAGCAACACAAAGAGTAGGGAGTGACAAAGCTAGTTCAAACAGAAGTATTTGTAGAAAGTTGTTTTGATTTGCTTTGTTCGTAGTACTTCATTTACTAGGAATGATATATTGTAAGTTGAGTATTTTGTAGCCATTGACCTATTCGACATTTTTCTCTATTTAAAATAAATGAATCATTAAATACTTTAGAATCACATTTCTTTCTTGATTTCCCCCGGATTATTCTCATAAAGAAAAATGAATAGGTTTTATGTTGGAAACTACTCCCTCGGTCCCTCTAACAATGGGGCAAGAGGGAGTGACACGCAAATTAATAAAAAGTGATTTATGTGGTTGATATTGAATTGCTAAAGTAAGAATAAAGTAAGAATGATTTAGAGACATTTTTAGTGGGACAGACCGAAAAAGTGAAATGGGACAATCATAACGGGACAGAGGAAAATGTTAGTAATATAAAGTAAGAACATTATGTATTATAAAGCAATTAGAAATAACACTTGGAGAACAAAATTACGAATATCAGTTAGAATTTAGAAATGCATGATATTCAATAGTGCAAGATTGCAAATTATATCCCTTTCGTCCCTTAAAATTTGTCAAATTTGATCGGCACGAGAATTAATAAAGTAAAAACTGTGTGATTGAAATTTGTAAAGAGGAGAGAGAATTAACTGGAACCACTTTACTTAAAAGTGAAGGTGACAAAGTTATAGGGAGATCCCAAAAAAGAAAGTTGACAAAGTTTTAAATGACAAAGAGAGTATCTATCAATTGGACTTGCACATTGCACACTTGGTTAACAATATGATATCTATGTTTAGTTGGGATTTGACTTTGAACCCATTTTGAGTGATATTGGAGTGTGAAATGTTCCCCCTGTCTCACTAATATTATCTCATTTTACCTCTTCGGGAAATCCCACCAAAATTGTCTCATACCAAATTTGGCATATTTTGTAGGGCTCTAAATCATTTTTACATTATTTTTACTTTATCAATTGATATTAACCACATAAACTCACTTTTCTTAATAATTGTGTCACCCGCTTCCGTCCCGATATTAGTGGGACGGAGGTAGTAATTTTTAGAATTATTAATGTGTGCACCCATTTTAGTTTACTATTATTGTTATCATCATCACCATCACCATCACCGATTACCATCACTATCACCATCACCACCATTATTATCATCATCATCATCATCATCATCATCATCATCATCATCATCATCATCGTCGTCGTCGTCGTCGTCGTCGTCGTCGTCGTCGTCGTCGTCATCATCATCATCATCATCATCATCATTATTATTAGGGAAAACTGTCAAATAGGTCCTCGAACTTTCATAAAAAGGTCAATTAAGTCCTTCTATAGGAGGTTCTGTCCGACCGTCACGATTTGGGGCAGTTCTCGATGGAGTTTTTTGATGAAATTTTTTGAGCATCTTATTCACCAAGTCTAGTTTACTCATACCAAATTTCAGCTAAAAATTCAACCGGGAACACATTCAAATTAATTCTTGAAGATAACTGCGCATTTTTGCGTTCTCGAACTAATTTGAATGCCCTCCCGATTAAATTTTTAGCTAAAATTTGGTATGAGTAAACTAGACTTGATGAATAAGATGCTCTAAAAATTTCATCAAAAAATTCCACCGGGAACCGCCCCAAATCGCGATGACCGGACAGAGTCTCCTATACAAGGACTTAATTGACTTTTTTATGAAAGTTCGAGGACCTATTTGACAGTTTTCCCTTATTATTATTTGTAAATTACACCACCTCCATTTCAATAGACTTTGCATTCTTTGAATTAGGTGTAAACTAAGAATAGTAAAAATCGTGTGATTGAAGTTTGTATAGAAAAGTGAAAAATGACCAGATACAAAATTTATTGGAACAACCAAAATGAGAAATTTGACAAAGTCCAAATATTTTGTTGCTATATTTTTTATCGATGCTACCACACCATACCAATACCAATGTAAGGATGTTTTCTTTTGGACTTAAATTTGCTGGTCTCTATGTAGCACGGAAACTCTCGGGAAAGAGTACGTTTCCCGTTTCGGAAACTCTCGGAAACTCTTTGGAAACTCTCTAAATAAGCCTTTTTTTGAGCAAAAGTTGACGTTTCCCTTTTCCCGTTTCCTCATGATTTTCACGTTTCCGTGCAACATAGGCTGGTCTGGTCTGGTCTGTTTAAGTCTGGTCTGGTCTGGTAAACGTCTGATCTCTGTGTATTTTATAACTACGGAAGTCTAGTCTGGTCTAGTCTGGTCTGTTTAAGTTTGGTCTAGTCTTGTTTGATCTATTTAAGTCTGATCTAGTCTCAAAACAATCTAAAAGAAAACATCTAAAAGGTGTATGTACTCCGCGATTTTTGGGTAAAATACACGAGAAAGACGGCCAAAGCAAACGCCAACACATACCACGTGTCAACCAGACGACGACGCACGATTAGTCGATTACCTGCATCCCACGCACCTACTCGGTCATAACTATGCATCGCAGATAATCAGATTCCGTCAATTTCTTCAAATTTTCTCTCCTTCGATTTCAATCGATTCCCTCTTCCTCTCTTAATCATCATCCCAAATTACGCGCACCCTTTCCACGCTCACCATAATCTACCAACCCCAATTTTTTAAATCAATCTAGGGCTTTGCAATCTTAATCCCTCTATTTGGGAAGATCGTTTTTTTCTACCGGGGCATCTCTTTCCGATTTGAGGGCGTACCTCATCGAGGGAGATGAGCTTTCAAGATCTGGAATCGGGTCGGCTTAACTCTCGTCGGGATTTCCCTAATGGGAAACAAGACCCCACCCAAGCCGTGGCTTCTGGCATTTTCCAGATCAACACCGCCGTCTCCACCTTCCAGAGGCTCGTCAATACCCTCGGTACCCCGAAGGACACCCCTGAGCTGCGAGAGAAATTGTGAGTTCTATAACAATTCATCACACTTTTGTATATTATTATTTGTTTGATTTGCACTTTGATTGTCTTGGCTTTTTTCACCAATGGTTTCTTATGGAATTGTTAATCAAACAAGCAATTAACTGGCATACTATTTTAATGCATTTCAATTGGTCAATTTCCATTGAAACCGTATGCCCGACCTCAAAGAAACTACTCCCATATCCGCTAGGATACTTTGCGATTCACTCCTTCCCAGTGCCCACTTTGGTGGTCACTTTTTAGCAGCTGCAATGACAAAGAATGAATCTTTAGTATTGGTTATCCGGTCTAAATGCCTTTTTGTTAACTTAGATCAGTAAGAAGCTAGTCCAATAATGAAACCGGTACATATTAAGTGGGCTTGACTTGCATTCACAATCTGCCGCCTTTCAACTCATTAAAGGTAATGTGTTTAGAACCCCTTGCTGTTGGATGTATTTATATTGTATATATCTATCTATTTATTCATTACTATCGGAGTTTAAACCAATGGATAGATAAAGGAGTAACATTATGAGATCAATCCTACACACATGCTCTCCCTCAACTATCCGAATAGTATGACATCATTCTCGACCACCTTAATCTACATCCCTTCATTTATAAAAATACAAAATATGTTTTACTTGTATCGGGTTGCTCTCCTCTTGGTCACTTTTTCTCATTGGTTATTTACATATATTGACTCCTACTCTGTCATCCATGGGTGGTTATATTTGGCAGTGATGGTTATGCTCACTTATGCCAACTTTGGTTACTTGCAGGCGCAAGACAAGGCAACATGTTGGACAGTTGGTGAAAGATACATCTGCCAAACTAAAGCAAGCCAGTGAAACTGATCATCGGGTTGAAGTCAGTGTAAGATCTAATTTCCATGTCACCATGGTCTTTCCTCATTTATTCCACTATTTATTGTTTGTATCATCATGTAAATTCTGTTCCGAAGTATGGATTTGTTCTCCTCCTGAATTCCTTGTTCTCCGTTGTCGATCTTTTTCTATCTCAAACTTCCTTGTTTTCTTGCTTATAGGCATCCAAGAAAATTACTGATGCGAAGCTTGCTAAAGACTTTCAAGCTGTCTTGAAAGAGTTTCAAAAGGCGCAGCGTCTTGCTGCAGAGAGAGAAACAGCATATACTCCTTTTGTTCCCCAGGCAGTCGTACCTTCTAGGTAATGCTGTTAATGTGATCTTCTTTTAGGGCAAAAAGGATATTATGTCGCAACTTGTGACTAAATTCATATTGCTTTAATATGTTTGTATTGTTAATACTACCTCATATCTTCAGAAGGGCAGCCTTGGCGCACTGGTTACAGTGTTTCGACTGAGAGGTCACAGGTTCAAGTCTTGAGAGCGGTCTCTTGTCAAAATGACAAGGGAGGCTTGTTCCCTTTACACCCTTGTGGTGGGACCCTTCCTTGGACCCTCACCTTGCGGGGATGCCAATGTGCACCGGGCTACCCACTTACTGCCTCATATCTTCAGTTATTTGAACCCTTTTTCTCTTTGTTTTTAGTTTTTACATATTTCCCACATTGATCAAACTTTGATGAACAGTTATACTGCCAGCGAGGTGGATGTTAATTCAGATAAGTCCCCGGAGCAACGCGTTTTGCTTCAAGAATCACGGAGGTGGGTTCTGCAAACTCTAATGTACTTTTTGCGTGATCTTTTTGCAAACTGCTCTCGATAATGGTTGAACAAATGGTCTTCCATGACATCCTTTGTAGTATTTTAATATGTGGGCCTATAAACACTTCCCTTTTGTAGTAAGAGTAAAGATAAGTCCTATCCTTCACACACACATTATCATTTCATTACTCTTAATTCTCGTGTCTAATAAAGTAATAAGTGAAGAGCATACCATGAGCATTGCAGGTGCAACATTGTGCATGGAAATACGATCCTGTTTTGCGCATGTTGTTTTATATATACTATCACTCTAAACTTTTAAATCTCTTTATTTTTGTAGTTTGTGCGCTTGCAATTTTGAAAATATATGCATTTTTAAAACTATCCATTTTTATTATTTGTTGTAGTTTATGAAGGAGACTAAGGAGACCTGAAATTATGCAAGAAAATAAATGAAGTAAAATATTAAAGATGGAAAGAAAAACATAATACCTATAGCCTCAATAAAAACTCTCCAAGCACCCCATAGAAACTCTCCTAAAAAACTTATTTTTGCTTGCAGCACAATGGCGCCACATTAATCCCAAATTCCTTTTTGTCTCCATTAGTAATAGAGAGCTTCATTTAGTGCACTACACTATGTAAGGCATAAAAATTGTAAATCAATTACACATTACATAATTATGATTGTATCCCTAAATTGCCCTACCTATCCTAAGGAGCCTGCAATTTACTTTGATTAGACAAATCAATTCAATCACAGATTATAAAATAAAGTCTTGCACATGATTTCTATCAGTTTATGTGATATGTTGATTGTTGTATTAGTTGATATGCAATTATTTTGCACCCAAGTCTCATGTCACATCCATGTAAATAAATTCAAGGGAAAACTGTCAAATAGGTCCTCGAACTTTCATAAAAAAGTCAATTAAGTCCTTCTATAGGAGACTCTGTCCGGTCGTCGTGATTTGGGGCGGTTCCCGGTGAAATTTTTTGATGAAATTTTTTGAGCATCTTATTCATCAAGTCTAGTTTACTCATACCAAATTTCAACTAAAAGTTTAATCGGGAGCGCATTCAAATTAATTCGAGAATGCAAAAATGCGCAGTTATCTTTAAGAATTAATTTGAATGTGTTCCCGATTGAATTTTTAGCTGAAATTTGGTATGAGTAAACTAGACTTGGTGAATAAGATGCTCAAAAAATTTCATCAAAAAATTCCACCGGGAAATGCCCCAAATCGCGACAGCCGGACAGAGCCTTCTATAGAAGGACTTAATTGACCATTTTATGAAAGTTCGAGGACCTATTTGACAGTTTTCCCTAAATTCAAACTAAAGTTCGAATTGTTTTGAACTGCTATTAGCCTATTACTTTCTTGATCAAAAGTGACCCTGGTGTTCTTAACTGGAGCTAATTTATTAATATTTTCTCTTGGTCTCTACAATACATTGATAGTGGAAGTGTGGAACATTTGGTAATATGCTAATATGAATTTTAAAATGTTGATACTCAACAGTGGATACCACAGTTTTTGCGTCCTTACCATTTTTTGTTTTGGTATCTTTTGGCTGTGAAATTGTGTATTGGATAGGTTAGTTCACCATTTTATCTGAAATGTACTACGATTATATTAGAGGATTTGGCTATATTTGGATGGATTGAGTCCATAGTTTCCAAGTTAAGGTCATAAGAAATACAGTACAGCTTCATGGCGGCTTGTTTTTGTTTTAGTTTGAAGTATTTGTTCCATTAAAGTTTGCAAAGCAATTTTGTTATATGTCATATGGATTACTTATAAAGTTGGAGAAGTCATTAATTATTATTGCTACTTCTTTTTTATTATTTTATTTAAAGATTACTTCGTATAATATAATAGAAGTTATGCGATGACACCTTTCCTCCATGTGTCTTTGCCGCAGACAAGAGGTTTTACTTTTGGGTAATGAGATTTCCTTCAATGAGGCTATTATAGAGGAAAGAGAGCAAGGGATACAAGAAATACAGCAACAGATAGGCGAAGTTAGTGAGATTTTCAAGGATCTTGCTGTCCTTGTTCATGAACAAGGAGCCATGATTGGTAAGTCACTTTCCGCTTATTACTGTTTGTTATTCAATCTCAAGTGAAATAGACTAAATACAAAATTGTTTTTTCATTCAGATGATATTGGGTCCAACATTGAGAATTCTCAAGCCGCAACTGCACAAGGAAGATCCCAACTTGCTAAAGCAGCAAAGACTCAACGATCAAATTCATCTCTGGTAAGTATTCTTTACAGTCTACATTTCTACCACTATTTCTCAAAGTTCAGTTAAGCAAGATAAGTATTATCAGACAATTCATTTGCATGGCTGTGGCATAAACATACTGTTTAATTCAGTTTGTTAACTCTTGTCAATTATTCTATATTCACTAATTGCAGACATGCCTACTCGTTGTGATATTTGGCATTGTTCTCCTTATTGTGATTGTATTGCTCGCTGCCTGAGTAGAAGATAACAAACTCTAAAACCTCTACCCAAAAGTGAAGGTGATCAAAAGGTTCATTGCAAGGCACTATGCAGAACAGTGTGCTGGTACTCATAGAATATAATTAAATTGTCTTTCTTTATTTGGGGGGAGGGGTTACTGTAAAGTTTATTCTGTTGGGGAACAGGATGTGGTCGTTGCTGGGAGGTTCTATCTTCCCTGTCAATAAAACTAGAATTCGTTGTTGACACTCAACCTTGTGAAAACTAGATGTTGTCTTGATTATCTTCTTCAAGTCGAAGAGAGTTCGTGTGGGTTCCTTGCAAGCAGGACCTTTATTCAGTATTCAATATTCTTTTGATACCTGCCTTTATGTTTGTTAATTGTTATATATAGAGATCTCTACATTTGGGGGTGTGTTGAGAGGACATATGGTTGCAATTTTGTGGGGGTTCTGCATATCTTTCAATTAAACAGGGCAGGATTCTCCATGTCCCAGTGTTATATCGATTTTGGTCATTTAGTCCAAGAGAATACCAACTTCTAAACTACGTAGTGTTTTTTCGTAGTCACACGTTGTTATGCACAAAGGAGTTGGTTGTAATGCGAAGTAGTGTAGTCAAGATTAAAAAAATGGGGAATGGGGATGTTTTCTTTTGGACTGAAATTTGCTGGTCTGATCTGGTCCGGTTTGGTCTGATCTAGGACGGAAAACAGTTTATAAGAAAACATCCTAAATCCTGTCGTGTTTTAAACTCCAACAAATGGTTTCGGTAACAAATGGTTTTTTTATGGTTTGCCATTATCACGTTTGTGAATTAAAAAAATCTTAAATACTATCAAATCCACCGATCATGATCTTTATTACTTTGAGCTTCTATCGGTGGGTGTAGATGAACTGGTAGCGAGGGATCGAGTGTCACAAGGGTCAGGTCCCGGATTCGAATCCTGACAACTGCGATGAGAGATTATTATACTAAAAATGCATATGACCTCTGCAAGTATCGGGGACGGAGCCTCACTCTTTATCTGTCAGATTGTAATTATAGTCCAATTTACATCCTCTCACGGTGTCGTCCGATCGGTGTAGGGGGCCCCTCAGGGATGGGGTGTCATTCTTTTTTTAGAGAATATTACTCGAAAATCAAAATAGGACTAAAAAGATTTGAAAATTCCAAAATAGGACTGTCATGTGTTTATTCTCAAAGTAAGATTAATTCCTGTCATATTTTGGCAGTGTCAGACTTCAAACATGGCAGTATTTTCCAAACTTGGCAGTATTGCCCTATTTTGGGAATAAAAAACATGACAATCATATTTTGGAATTTTCAAACGGTTTTAGTCCTATTTCAGGAACTTTCCCTTTTATTACTTTGAGCTAATTTCGAGGCACTACTGCACTAGTCGTCCAATAATAAAATTAATAAGCATGGATACATAAAGTATTTGGGACCGACGGGCGTAGCTCAACTGGTAGCGAGGGGAGTGCCACACGGGTTATGTACCGGGTTCGAATCCCGGCAACTGCGATGAGATGTTACTATGCTAAAAATGCATAAGGCCTCTACAAGTATCGGGGACGGAGTCTCACTCTCTATCTGTCAGATTGTGATTATAGTTCAATTTACATTCTCTCATCGTGTCGTCTGGTCGGTGTTGGGGGCCCTCAGGAACGGGGTGTCATTTTTTTTTTCTTTTCATAAAGTATTTGGGAACAATCTATAATAATCTATTCGAGATGATTACATCTATTCAATCACGATCTTTAAATCCTTTAAAGATTCTCAAAATCATCAAAATAATTCCTTGGATGAGAATTCTTTAAAACCCATTTGGTTGATCAATTTTTGTTGGAAAAGCCTGAAATATGAAAAATACCAAGTGTTAGAGCGGTAGAGCCTTTACGTCTACCTTCTACTTTTGTGAGATTAGTATTTAGCTCTAATCTGTTTAATTTACTTAAGTAATAGTGGTTCGAAATACGTAGTAATATTTTAATGTTTTTAGCAATGGAAAACACCATACTCAACAAATACCATCACGGATAAAAATCAGTTAAATCTAGCTACGATAACACTAGGGTCGATAAGAATTAGAGCAGAAGAAGTGTGAAAGAGAAATAAAAGCAGGAAATGAAAGAACCAAAAATGGAAAAAATAGGAAAGAGTTATACGTCGTTCCCAGGGGTCCTCATTCCCCACGATCTTCTCCATCACTTTATATGGCGTCTTGAGTTCAAGGTATCAAGCAAGTGATTTTTTAGGTTGTTTCGAATGATGATCGTTAGGTCGTCGAAGTTAATTTGAGTGATTGTGCATTCAATATTTTCATATTTTGTCTCGTCTCAAAGCGAGTGAGAGACTTTGATTTATTCTCTCAAATATGAATTGACCTCTTAAAAGTTCAGTGTTAATCGGTGAAATTGAGATAATATGGTATTGCCAAGAAAGGGTAATATGTGGGTCTAAGTAAAACAGGGAACAATTGATTTTACATGAAAATAAGTTCAAATATATCATTAAAACAAAATTAAAGAACAAAAATGTGACTCTGATAACTTTATTGACTCTAATTGCACATCATATAATACTTATAAGACACACACAAACTTATAGTGACATTTTATTGATATTTTTTTATTTGTAATATTTTAGAATAAATCTAATGTGATTTTTATCAGTTACGGAGTATCATAAAATACTGCCCGAGAAGACCATGATTCTTGATTACTAGTTGGACATTAATAGCAAGAAAATAAATGTAAAAATGAAAAATCAACCAATGTCAAACATCCGACACTACCTCAAGTGGATTATAGACGTTGGGGACTAGTGGTTGCACGGACTTGCACCGTGATGCCTGCCATCGAGTTGTTGGAGGATTGAATGACCTTTATTTGAGTTTTTTATGCGAGGCTGGGAATTATGTAGAGATAGGGTTGTTAATGAACTGAGTCGAGCCCAAACACTCACAATCAGGGACAGATGCACACTCAAGCTTATGGGGCACACGTCCCCAACAAAGTTTAAATTTTTAGCTTTACAAATTATATTTTATTAAATAATTAGGGATAGTGTGCCCCCAATAAGAAAAGCAAAATGCCCCCAACAAGAAAGAAGGATTTTATCATGGCCCAATTAAATACGGAGTATATTGACAAAGAAGACAAATTACTAAGGAGTAATTACGAGTGATCAATTCGTTTTTTATTTTATAAACTTAATATTTCAGAAATAACTTTATAATTTTTATAGTTACATGCTCTACTATTTTATGAATTAGAAGGCCTAGAGCCCACAATATTGTTTCAACCATGCTAGGGTACACAAGTTGTACACAACTTGTACACAAAATGTCGGTCATATACAATTGGTACGCAGTTGTCTATGGTCACAGACAAGAGTTATGTGTGTACACAAACAACTTTTGTTTGTGTCCACATACATTTACTTATTTGTAAAAAGTACGCTGACAACCTTCTGACACTTATATCAGCTTGCAAATCAATCGATATATGTGCAGTGCCTATGTGCACAAACAATATTTTCATGTTGCACAAATAATTATTTGTCTGTGTGCAAAGACAACTTTTACCACACAGACAATAGTTGTGCGTTCCACAAACAATAGTTGTCTGTGTGATCAATTTTGATTGTCTGGGTGAACAAAAAACTTAATTTTCTATATACATCCAAATGAAGGATGTAGTTGTATGTGCAATCAATTTACATTAATTTGAATAGAATTAGAAACATAATAAAAATATATGAAATAAAATGAATAAGTTGATTTTTTGCAAAAAATTGATAAATAAAGGTAGAGAAAAAGAGGATGAAGAAGGAAAGAGGAGGATGAAGAAGATAATTTTTGTTGTTGAGAATTTTAGAAGAGATTGGGTAAAGAGGAAAGAGAGAAGGGGGAGAGGAAGAAGAGGGAAGGAAGAGAGAACCGAGAGAGGGAGAAGATGGAGGAGGAAATGAGTTTTTTTTTTTTGCTTTTATACCATGTACAACTTGTGTACATGGTGTGTATACTTAACATTTTCCATATTGTTTTTACGATTAAACACATGATAGTACACTCGAAAAGTATATGTGTTATTGTGTTGTAGTGTTAGTTGCTACTCCCTCCGTCCCATTTTACTTGTCCTACTTTCCTTTTTGGAATATCCCAAAATAAGTGTCTTCTTTTCTTTTTTGGAAAGAAATATGTGGTCTACATCATTTCACTTTATTATACTCAAACCTCAACCACAACTTTTACTTTTTCAACCACTTCATTAATAATCGTGTCAAGTCAAACTAAGACACATAAAATGGGACGAATGTAGTACTATATAACGTTAGTTAATTAATTCATGAAAAAAGTTAGCTAATTGATCATTTACTCTTCCCTCAACTCTTAATATAATTTTACTGGTTTTGAATTGGTTTTATTTTAACAATATTATTGTTTTAATGCAAAAAATACAATCATTTAACAATAAATATTACATACTTATTGGACTAACCTTGGACATATGTCTTTCTATTTTTCTCAATTTTTGATTGTTTCATATGAATACACCTGCATTAAAGATTTAAAGTCTGTTTGGTAACGCTGAGATTGACCTAATAATATGTTTATACGGAAATTTATGACGTTTTGTTGAAGTGATTGTATTAGCTAATTCTGTTGATTTATTAAAAAAGTTTAAATTATGTTTTAGTAATATAGAAATGTTATATGAAAAATAACTAAAGTGGTACTCTATAGTCTATAGTAACTCAGCTCGGATTTGAGTTCAAAATCTATTTAAGCTTTATGCATGTTATAAGGCAAAGTTCATATACTATACAATAGTATATAATAGCACTATTACATGAGTTTATAATTTCTGCATTTAACCTTAATTTCTGCATTTGTTCTTATTTGATATTGAATTGATAGAACAAGAATAAAGTAAAAAAGATTTGAAACTACCTAACGTTTACCAAATTTGATATGTGACAATTGAGATTTTCCGTAAAAAAAATGAAATAATCTTAATGAGATAAAGGGAGTAACGTACTGGATTTTTTATTTAGAAATTCAATTCAATACTACTTCGACAAAATATCACTTGACCTTGTTTGAGTTTCCCGGTAGCGGGTAGGGTTCGCATTTTGGCGGGAAAAGGGAAGAAGGAGGGTAGGATGAGCTCGTCGGCTGCGGTGGAGACGGCGGCCGCTCCGTACCTTGTCTGCCGGATGGACAACGTCCAAGGCGTTGTCGACGCTCTCACCTCCGTTCGATGGAAGCGCTATCAGGTCAGCCATTTGATCTCAGCGCCTCTGGGACTCTCACCATTAGTACGCGAGTAGCAAGTATGCTCAAATTGTCGTTGACTCTATCACTTTTACAATCAGGACGCCGTCATTGAGATATCGGAGCACGGACTGGTGTTGATCGTCGAGGAAAGCTTGTGTCTTCAAGGAAAAGTTTATTTGCAACGCGAGGTGAAGTAATGTAGTCATCGTCACCAAGCGAGTGTCTGGAAATTATATCTAAATCTACTCCGACTTTTCATCAGCTCTTTCTATTTTACTCTTATTGTTGTGTAATTTAAACATTAAATGTTCGTTTGGGCAGTTGTTTACTCAGTATGTATACCACTCAGAAGGGACACAGAGATTCGGAGTGAGTTTAGGGCTATTTGTGGATTGCCTCAGCACATTTTCGGTTCCCGGAAAATCAAATACTATTGAACTTCGTTACCCAGGGCCTGATATGGAACTTCTTATCAAGTATGTTTTGTCAAAGGTTTTTTCTTGTTAGAAAAATCTGGAATAGGTATTCTATACAAATTCATACGATTTTTTAATGTTGCTAGGATTTTTTTGAGTGTGTTTTAATTCTTTTCATGACCAGAACAAAGACATTGGTCATGCTTAATACGTTTTTTTCACAGTTTGCAAAATCTGGATGTGGATGGTTATGAAAATTATTAACCCTAAACTCATGAATGTTCTAACAGGCCAGGTACTAAGTTACAAACAGACTGGCCAGGTATAAGGCAGTGAGCTAGTCATATTAGTTTGACGCTTTAAGTATAACTCCAACTTTTAATTGGTCCTAGCAAATGGAATTATTATTGGAAGGAATATAAATCAACGTATTGTATATATATACATATTGTCCTAATTAATTCAACGGGTGTATGTGTATTACTTGTATATTTGTGCTTTGTAATAATACTTGTAAAATTAATTGAGGTTTTGTTCCTTTGAGCATCTATTGTGCATGCAAGACTCTCCCCATATCAGGTGCTGTCCATAAGTAGCACTCCTCCTGCAATCAGGGGCGTAGCTAGGGGGTGGCCAACCTTGCCCCCGGCCCAGCCCAGCCCAAATTTAAAAAATAGCTATATTTTTGGTGTAAAAAATTATATGTAATTTTGTTTTTTTCAAAAATATTCTTTGTACCGGCCCAGTGCCCTGGCTCCTCCCTTGCCTGCAATCATGTGTGGTTTTATAATAGAAAATTCTAGGTTGGTGCGAGGAGGCTCAAAGTCCCCTTGATGAACATCATAATTTGGATAAGAATTGTTGCTTCTTTCATGAGTAACTGAAACGACATTTTTGTTTAATTTGGCCAGATCTGTTGATTCATCTAATGCTTGCATTTGTGCGGAGATCAGAACACGGATTCCCGAGACATTGCCATGGGACTGCCACTTTGAACCTGCAGGGAGTAGTCCTGTCAGTTTTACCGTCAAGGTGAACTTTTAGTTGCCAATTGTGTGAATTAGAACATAGATGGTGGCATAGGATATCAACATTCATAGTTGCTGGTACTTTCATTACATTATTCAATTAGAACCCCGACATCCATTTTGTTTCTAAAAACTTTGATCACTTAGGCGCACACGTCCATTTTGTTCAACTGCTCTATGATAACATATTATGTTAATCTTTCAAACTAAAAAAAACTAAATTATGTGAAGTATAAATCATGATATTGACTAAGCGCTCCAAAACTTTTCCCTCAAATACCCTCCATCGAAATAGACCCTTAGTGTGCTCATCTCATCTTTTGAAATCTTCCATCACAAGGTCTGCTGTCAAGTTTTGAGGTATTTTAGACTGTTGAGTAATGAAATTATAGTTGCAAGTTCACAATTGGAGAATTTGTTGTACTTGCTCAACAATTTTTGTCCAATGCACATTTTTGTTTGTTTATTTCATGAGGATTATTTACAAACCAAAGCTTTCAAATCGATAGTCTGCAGCGCTAAAGGAAGCTATAGATGATCTTGAATGGCCTGGGTCAAGCATTCTGCTAACACTGCAACCAACCCCCCCAACTGTAACCTTCAAGGCCCAAGGCCATGGTGACTTACAGGTAACTCACTCATCTTAGACTCTTAGAGTACGAAAAAATTGAAAGCTTCACTCGCTATTCTATATTTTTATTGCTCATAAAGATTGAGATTCAACTTTTGTCTGTTATTTTGCAGATAGACTTCATGCAACGCAATACCTCTGATCTTCTTGTTGCGTTTCACTGTGATCACCTTGTCTCATACCGGTTTAACCTCTATTACATTTGCTAGCAATTACTGTTACTGTTTCTACTATAATGTTTCATCACCATCATTTTGTTATTATTATTGTTGTAGTAATTAAGGTGATTATTGTTATATTTCAGAAGTAGAATGGTGAGCGAGTATTAATCCCTGACCATGATGTTGCTAACAGGTACAAGTACAAATTTCTTCAGGCAACAACTTCGAACATACCTAGCAGTGTCTTGAAGGATAACAGAGGAAGCAAATTCACCATGGGTAGGACTGGAATGCTGAAAGTTCAGCATCTAGTCTCCGTTGCAAGACCACCAGCAAGCTCACACACCCATTCAGATTCTGCTGCCTATCATCTCCCCAGCCGTATTGCTTATATTGAGTTCTTTGTCAAGCCAGAGGTGGATGATTATTAACAAAATGCAAAAATGTGCAGGATGAGTTATTGTCAGTCTGCTTCTTCAAAGAGAGTGTGGGTTTAGTCGATAGTTATGTAACAGTTTTGCATTGTAAATGACGGGGTGGTATTTAAGGTTGCATGCTACCTACATAGAGCTTGCTTTTCTTTTCTGCTTTACCGGGATAGTATGATGAAGAGATGATGATGATCTTATTTAAATTCAATTCAATATGATGAAGTGATGATGATCTTATTTAATTTTAATTCAGACATATTTGAATGATCATTACGCAGTATAAAGCAATTTGATATAACGTTTTCAATGGAGACTAGATTTAGTAGTTTGATGATATGATTGGACAAAATGCATACATGAGAGTTTGACTATGATGCAATTTGATACCCCCAATTGTTGACTACGATGCAATTTGTACTCTAAATACATTTACTTGTCCCAGCTAATGAAACCACTTGAAATTTGCTTGCTACAGAAATTAATTTGAGTTTTTAATACTGTTATGTGGTTTCAAATATGCCGTAAATGCTGAGTTACGTACTATTATTTTTATGTGCAGATTGAACAATGCTAATAAATTTATAAAACAATAACTTCATCTGGTTAAAGTTAGAAACTTAGAATGCAGAGAAAAGGATACGGGCATGAAATTTCCATTTTTGGAGGGTTATATTCTGGATTATTTTCCTTTTTGGAGGATCCTAAGGTACTGTGTTCAAATCAACTTCATTAGGTATGATAATCTTCTGTGATTTATAGGACAGAAGCTGCGTAAATTCTTTATATTGATCAATGTGTGAATTGGTTGAGATAGTGTAAAAGTAAACAAAGTCTTTTGCTTCTATTCTTGCATGTCTAGAGATAGCTATGAAATTTGAGCGAGAAATAACACAATTGATGTAAAAAGTCTTTTCTAGTTTGATCAAAATTGAAAAATTAGCTTGTCAACTTAATAAAGTCAACGATTTTCTCAAACAAAGTTGGATGTGATGATTCAATGAAATAAGACCAATCAATTAGTGTTACTCTTTCTTTACAAGTAAAGTAGAAATGAGTATTGTGATTTGTGACGGGTTTCTAAACATTTGTTAGATCAAATGTTGCTTTTTAGTGGTTATAATGAAATTGAAGGGTCCAATAATTGAGAATTTATTTTAGAATTGACAAAGAATATAGGAAATCAAAATAAGATTGCACGTACAGTTATATTGCAAAGCACTCTTAAAAATAATCAAATAACATATAAAAAAATGATTAAAATAAAGTGATAAAAACATATTTATACAATTTATTCAAAGATCTAGTGTACATTAAAGTTTAATCTTTTTATTGTTTTTAATGCAATTTAACATTTTTCAAGCCACCATTTCATAATCTTTTCCAAACATGTCAACTTTTTTACAGTTAGCACAGCCCAAAATCTAGCTCAGGACATTGACCTTCTACTAAACAAATATTAGCCCTGAGTTTTACTTGTGCTAAATGTAGCCCTGCCATTTCAGCCCATTTAACGCTGGAAACATGCAACTCCGATTCTATAATATTGCAATATGAATATTGCAATATTAATGTAGTATAAATATTGAAAATTAATTAGCTTAAACTCTTTAAGTAATTTAGCATATGAAATAATGTAATCATATAAAAACTATGGAGAAAACTACAAATACGTTATGGATAAATGAATGATTTACAAACAATATTTGCAGACAAATGAGACATTTAAGACAATTACAAATGAATGCCTATTTTTTTTTTGTTTTATTGGTCTCGTGATAGTAGACTTAGCTTGTATTGATATTGCTATTCAGGGCCGGTCCTGAGAAAATGGAGGCCCTGTGCAATAACAAAATTTGGACCTTCCTACTGACAAATATTGATAATTTGTGTTAGATTTCAAGTTCATAATTTGTGTTCTATTACGGAGTAGTAGAATAGTAGTAGTAGTAAAAAATTTATTTTGGGCCCTCTAATTTTTTGGGTCCTGTGCGGTCGCACACCCTAAACTCCCTCTGGGCCGGCCCTGTTGCTATTGTCCAAGAGTAGAAACGGAAAGCGGCAGCATAAAGCGATTGGGGTGCATGAGGCGATGGCTTGGGCATTGGGAAGTGGCTGGATCAAAGTGAAGATTATTGAAAAACGGTGCAATTATGATTGTTTCGGGTCTGGAGGAGATCAGGGGACGTCTTGTTTTGATGTTATTCTTGGGCATATGATGATCAACAACATAAGTATTAAGTGAAGCCATTGTAAACGAGCGACGAATTGTGTTGCCCATACTTTAGTTAGAGCAAAAGTATCTATGCCAGGTTGTCGTTTGATTTGCACAGAGCCACCAAATTGTATTAATAGTCTTTTGGCTAATGACTAATTAGATTAACGATATTACAGCATTTTTACTTTAAACAAAAAAACCATCATATTCCCTTTGTCCCTAAAATTTCTAACCCTTTGCCCAAAAAACTCTAAACATTCACTGATTCACTAGTGTATCATGTTAGCCAAACTGCCATTATCGATTTTGGTCACTGGAGTTTGTATCTTCCAAGTTCAAATGTTGTTGTCGACTTGCCACATCGACTACTGCCAACATCCGCCGTCATTGGTTGTCCACCACCCTCAATCGTCACTATAGCATATAACATCCATTACCACAACATTGGATGCAAATTGCAAAGTACAAAGAAGCATTTTCCAACACCGTTTATATAGGTCTTCCCCAATGTACAACGCCATATATTTGAACTTAGGGGTGGACCCGGTCCATCAGTCCGGCCCTGTCTGGAACAGGGTCCGGCACTTTTTGGGACCAGACCAAGTCCAGAAAATCTTGTTCAGGCCCGGGACTGCCCAAAGTCCGGTCAAGCATGTTACTCGGTCCCGGTTCACCCATTTGGGGACCGAACAGAGCGGTTCCGGTCCCAATTTCGGTCCCCGATCAACTAATTTTTTTTACTTGGAAACATGGGAAATGAAAAGAAAATAGAATGGAAACGGGAAGTACCCGGAACTGGCCCAGACCCGGATTTAACCGGGTCAGGCCCGGGCTTTGCCTACCAATGACCGGGACAGGGACCGCCCCTATTTGAACTTTTATAAATAAACATGAATGATGAAGATAATCAAATATACAACATTTGGAGCGCAGTTTCATCTTCATAAAGAATCAAATCGATATACTCAACCCTTAAATTCATGTACAGGACCCATCCAGGTTCGAGTTTTTATCAGTACACCGATCTACTGACTTCTAAAAGCCAAATGAACAATTACATCTGTTCAAATGGTGATCTGTACAGAGAAGAAGCCGCACACGGAATGCTTGGACGGGATTATTATGGAAGCGACACTATTACGCTTTGCTTTTGCTGCCTATTAATGTGGGGGTAATGCTCACTGCTCCTATAAGAAACAGTGTGGCTATGGAGTTGAAATCGTATAAGTCGCCCAAAGATTGCAACTCACTAAGAGCTATTCCAGCCTGCATTAACATATAATGTTGGGAACCACACCAGATAATAACAAGATGAGTACTTTTTTAGCATAATAATATAAGTATAACAACTTCATAAAACATTTAGCATGACATTCCATTTAAATTGATTTTACTAATGCTCTGTAAAAAGAACTAGGTGGGGACTCATGGGCTAGGCAGAGATATTGACAGCAACCATTATAACATCTCATTCTTGACATGCTTTGTTGTTTAAAAGTCTGTTTGAATGGATGGATTAGCCTGTATCTTGATATTTATTTTTGTTTTTGAATAAACTGAAAGATTAACATAAGATTTCAAGAACCTTTTTCCTTTGTTTCTTAGAAACACTTTCCTATAAAAAAATACTCCGTTTATACAAACCCCAAGCCCCTCCCCATCCAAACATATGCTAAAATGCAACCCCCCTGTTTAGACTTTGAATAGAAAAATCTACGAGTGGAGACAAATTACCCGAACAGTAACATAAGCAGCAGGAATAAGGCCAATAAATGTAGCCAGGAGGAAAATATGGAAAGGCACATCGACAATGGGAGAAGCGACATTAATAAATGTGTTAGGCAGTGTTGGTGTAACTCTAAGGAATAGCATATAGTTCAGCAGCCGTTTCCTCCTCCTCGTCACCTGATGGTATTCATTTGATGTATTCTTTTAGCATAGCAGTTCTATCCATCAATCAAGCAAGCAAAAGATATAATAAATCAAACAGCAGTGCAAATCACCTGGTTCTGAAAGAATGTCAGCTTATCAGGCCAGAGAGAGAAAACCAGGGGTCGACCAATTAGTTTGGATAGGAAAAAGCAAGATGAAGCACCAGAAGTGGCAGCAAACACAACAAGAGATACACCTTTAAAGACTCCGAAGAGTGCCCCAGCAAGTAAAGACATGAAAATAGTGCCAGGGATCATAAATGTCTGCATAAAAATGTACACCACACAGTAGCCAAATAGGACCTGCATAGTATAGTCGCTTGTATAGCTCTCCAGTTGATCCCTATAGGGAAAAAAGTTAACAGTAAAAAACAATGTCTCTATATCACCTAAATTCTAAGAAGACGTGCTAAAGAAAATTCCATACACAGAACTTAAACATAAATCATATCTACACATTCCATCCCAAAAAACTAGAAAAAGAACTATTAGCTACTTTGGTTCATTCTTTAGAACTAAATGAATCCAATTTTTAGAATAAAACTAAGGATAGTTTTATTTATGCACATAACTCATGTTTTACTCATATTTGTAGTAATTTCTTAGAATAAATCATTGTATTTTATCCAATTCATTATTTCTGCTTCCCTACAAATTCCCATCTTCCCATTGGCAGGCAGAGCAATTCTATTAAGGAAAAGATTGTACTCCGTGTCAAGATGAATTGATTTACACAGTTTCAAAAAAAGCTTGATCTGCTCATCTACCAACCTAACAATTCCCTTTATTGCTGTATTTCTTCACAATCTCCATCTGATGATCCAACTCAAACAGAAATGTGTCTATCCCACTGACCAGGACAAGGTGTCAGTTTCTTCTTCTTATATTTTATTTTTCTTTTGAAAAATCTTACACATTGCAATTAAAATGTGTTTACTTCATAGTCAATTCCAACACCCAATACGATAGCAGATTATCAAAATTTTACTTTTCGATAAACGGAAATGCCCCATTTGGGGATTATATTTGCGGGTGGGATACACTTCATTTTGTCCAAGCACAATAATAAACATATTATTACAGTTTCACGCCAGAGGAACACAAAAGTCAGTCCAGGAAGACTTTTGCATTTAAAGAATTGTATTGAGTTTAATATATTCAATTTTTAGGCATTTTCAGTTTTATATCACACTTCATCAACCTCACTGCCAAACAATCACAGTTATAACTCGTAAAATAACTATCACATAGCAATAAGTATAAAACAAACATTTTAAAAGTTTTTTTCAAATAAGAAATATTTATTTCCATACTGCAAACTCAATCCCAAAATTAGGCCTAATACAATAAATGCCCCGGGTTACACAATTGAGTGTTGCAAGACAAATCTTAAATAGTTCAATAATTGCTATGATCATAACAGAAATCACAATTAGAAAGGAAAAACATGTGATCAGCTGATCATGCGAGTATCAATAAAACAGAAATATATACATTGTGACTAATTATCAAAGCATTGTTTTTTCATTTTCCAGATACCTTAACATTTGGATGTCTTCAAGAGTCCGAGGAAGCTTGAGAAAGCTGTAATCCGAAGCCGGCATGGTGAAATATACGCCTACCAAACCCAATGCGAAGCCCAGAACGATGCTGCTGGCGATAGTAATTTCCCAAAACGTCAGCGCGAATTTAACCGATTTCGAACAATTTTCAACACTGCCCTTGACCCCATTCCCACCCTCAACCCCACATCTCAAAGCAGCGACCTTGGCGGCCGCGGAAAACGGCGACGACGTTCCGACCACCTCTCCCTCCATCAAACTGAATCAATTATCCCGAAGTTATGTCCCAAAAACAATAATTCAGAGATAATTCAAACCACAGAAAACTTTTTTTTTTTTTTTTTTTCAAGACGCGTGTTTTCGGAGGAAGAAGATGCGTGGAGAAGGGTGGGTGGGTGGGGTCTTCCTCCCTAGTGCCACTCTTTCTCTCAAGACCTCTCTTCCCTCTTTTATGTCTTGTCTGTGTAGGAATGCATTGCTTGGAGCGCTTTGTTCTGTAGGTAGTTGAAAAAAAGATTGTCGTCCACCCCATCTGAAATAAAATCCAAAAAGGTAGGGCAAGTGAATTGGTTGGAATCCATTTCTAGCACCGAAAACGCAAATAAAATGATGTTATGGTAACTACCCATTTTTTTATTACTCACTCCATCCCAAAATTAACTTCTCACTTTCCTTTTTCGGCAATACCAAAATTAACTTAACACTTTAAAACTTTCTTTATTTGGCAAATAATCTACATAAAAAAGTACCAAACAATGCCAAAGCGTGCCAGACAGTGTCCAAACAGTGTTTAAACAGTGCAAAACAGTGTACTCCACATTAAAGTCAAATTTATTTTTTTAATCTGTGTAAAGTCAAACTGTGAACTTAATTACGGGACAGAGAGAGTATAAAAAACCGTGAGAGTAAAAACATGAGGAATATTGACATATACCTTGACTTAAGTGTATATTTTACCGGAGAGCAAATAATCATTCATTATTATATAGCGTAGATTGTTGGACGGTGAAACAATGACACATTTAATAGATGAGTGTGACATAACTGCGCATGTGACGTTGGATGTGTGAATATACTAGAAAAATTTGCTTGAAAAATGAGATAATCAAACAAAAGGTAAAAGTGTCACCTATTGAAGATAAAATGCATGAGTCTCGCCTGTGGTGATTTTTATCCACGTAGAAGACCGAATGAGGAATCTGTTAAACGAGTTGATAGGTTTGGAGAAGAGGCAGGAAGGAAAAGAAGAACCAAACAAACATGGATTACAGGAGTCACTGGTGATACGCTTTTTCTAGAGTTACATATGAGTTTGGAGAGAGTAAAGTGGAGGGCGGGTATTGGGTGGTGGATTGATCTCTTATCATCTTTGTATCCCTTTAACTTTTTTATCTCTCTTATATATTTTTATCCTGTTATCATTTTTATTTTATACGTAATACATATTTTCTTTATTTTTCATCTTATTATTTTTAATTTTATCTTATACTCCGTAAGTATGCAGTAGTATTTATTTTATCCTTTTGTCACACCTTATCTTTTTATCTTTGTATCTTTCTTTTCCTTTTGACTCTAACATCATGTATCCATTGGTGCTAGGTGATTCAAATTTTTTTTTTGCAAGTGAGGCTTGAATGTCGTTGTTGTTCTGCTTATGTCAAAATCCAAAATATAGTCTACATAAGTTTTTGTTTTCTAAATAAGAGTTTCTATTATTTGGTCATACTGATAAAGTTTAGATTACTAACTCTTATGATAAAGATTAGATTACTAACTCTTATGATAAGTCAGCAATTTCAATGAGAAACTTACTTATTTTCTCTAGCGCAAATGACTTCAAGAAATTAAAACATTAGTATCCAAATATGTCTAATAAAAGTGACGAGTAATTGATATTGATACTAATCAAGCATTGGGTGAGCAATAATTGATATTGATACTAATCAAGCACTTTAATTTAATTTCTTTCTTGTGTGACGGTCCCATAGTGTTTAGGGCTTGATTCTTTTAATCAATTATTGATATGCCCTTCTTAATAGATACACTCTTCATCTCCATAACTATGGTGCTATTTCTCAAAGCATGAGTTGTAAATATGTTGATCGCCATTGTTGTTAGGGCTAATGTGGTACAAAGTACTCATCCTCCATTCAAGCCACCAAAATTTTCTACTCCTTCCGTCCCAGTTGAATCTTGATGTTTGCTTTTGACACGGTGTTTTAAGAACTCAATTAATGTGAGAACAAATGTCTTGGATGTCCTTTGACTTTTGGGGGAATTAATGTTATCCACTCAAATGTAAAAAGTGAGTGAATGATGAAGGATAGTTAAGACATTTATTGTAAAATGAGTTGCCTAAAAAAAGAAACGTAAAGTAGTAATGGGACATGCCAAAAAGGAAAGTGTAAAGATTTAACAGAGACAACTATGCTCATGATACAAGATTTGGACATATGGGTGTCCAATGCCCCGGGCTCACAGCTAGCACCCTTCTTTTGGTAATGTCAATTGTCGTACTCTTTGTTACACAATCCGACAAAGATAAGTGTAATCCATCTAAGTAATATATTTTCTCTTGTCTCTTAAAATTTTGTTATTTTTAATTTTTTTGATCAATCAAATTTAACTTTGACCACTGATATATTTTTATAACCGATGATTTATAAAATAGTTTTTCTATAGAAATGTTTTTTTATTGAAAATACTTTTATAAAAGTATAAAATTTACATAATATAACTTTCATATAGTTATACTAATCAAAATTATTGACCAAAGTTTATCGAATTTAAAATACGAAAAAGTAAATTTTTTAGGGAAAAGGTGGTATGAACACGCTCCTAAATAAATTCAATGCTCTTGGGCAAAGTCAAATTTTAGTTGATGCCACACGACTAAAACAGGGAGTATCATTTAAAATAAGTATCCATGAACATTATTATTCTTATTATTTAAAATATATAACCGGAAGAACAAATCATGCTTTTACTCCAAAGACCAATCGAAACTAAAAAAATATGTAGGGGCCCTGAGTGTGGTTAGTACAACTCTTTTAGTACTAGTGGGGACGGAGGATACGATAACTATATGATATTCTATCAGCTCTGTTCTAAGGAATTTTTCTTTTTTGAACGTTTCATATATACCATAGTTCTCATATCTGTTTTAATAATAATCAAATATTAAAAATAGTATATTTATAACGTTACATTTGTCATCAATGACCTCATTATATTATATATCCATCAAAAATATTTCTCAAACTCGAATTGCCTCATTTAATTATTATCTAAATATTGTCATTTTGTAATGAGAACTTTTAAACGGGACGAAAGTACTCTATAACAAGTGTCTCATTCATGAGACCTCCAAATGGAACGGTTTATATAAAAGACATCCTAACCTAGCCCTTGTGTTGTTAGGGCCTGTTTAGTAATGACTGTAATGGCTGAAAGTGCTTGAAGGGTTGAAATTTCTGAAGTGAAAGTGTTTGGTAATATTTTGGATAAATTGGCTGATTGAATGTATAATTACCAAAAAGGATATTACTTTCTTTGTATTTTAAATATATGTATGTTAGCGGCAACTTTCTTCAAATATAAGTGTCCTTTAACTCAAAAAATAGAAATCAGCTCATAAAGTAACGGAAAAATTGACAAAAATAATCACACCTTTCACTGGTCTTCTCATAATAATCTCACCTTTAAATAATCCCAAAATAATCCCACCTTTACACCTCATCTTCTTTCATTGGACCCTGACCATGTTTTTTACTCTTTCTTTGAAAATTTTACAAATAATCTCACCTTTCACTTTTTAATTATACAGAAATTGCCCTAAATAGGAGTAAAAACATTTCGAAATTCCAAAATAGGAGTATCATGATTTTTATTCCCTAAATAGGAGTAATCTGCCAAGCTTAGAAAAAAATGCCATGTTTAAAACCTTATAATTCCAAACTTGGCAGAAATTTACTCCTATTTAGGGAATAAAAAAATGATACTCCTATTTTGAAATTTCAAAACGTTTTTACTCCTATTTAGGGAATTCTCTCTTAATTATATCCTTATAAATGTGAGATTATTTATATAAGATTTTTAAAAAAGGTAAAAAAAACTTGGTCAGGGTCCAATGAAAGAAGATGAGGTGCAAAAGTTGGATTATTTTTGGATTATTTAAAGGTGAGATTATTATGAGAAGACCAGTGAAATGTTGGATTATTCTTGTCAATTTTTCCTAAAGTAACCCTATTGCTACTTTTTTGGCTGATAAGGAATATCAACCAAAACAGCCTAGTTGGCTAGTGTTTGGCTCTCTTTTTTCATTTTAAGGCTTATAAGCCCAATTTTATGGCTCCAAACGACCACTTAGTGTTAGAGCATATGCACTTCTGCTTTTATCAATCTGGTATAAATTCAATATATGTGAATCCCTTCACTTTGCTCATCCCGTATATTCGGTAATGGGAATGTCAAAATAGAGAATATTCCCGTAAGCTTTCTATCATCGCTTGCTTACTTGCTAGATCAAACAATTTTGAGCACAATAATAATAGATTAATAGTGTTTAAAACTTAAAATAATAAATAGTGAATAATAATATTTGATAAATATATAGCAACACAAGACAAATTACTGGCAAACATGCATGACCCAGAAGTAATATTCTATAAATATGTTATTCATGAGCATTTGTAACTAATTAATAAATTGAGCGGTTTGGAGAAGTACAAATTAAGTCCCCATCCATACTCTTATACTCCCATCAAGAACACATAAAACAAACACAAGCATCAAGCAAACAATGTTGATAAACCCCTGAAAGATCAGTACTATTATCCAACTATTACTAGTTGTAAAGGGTATTTATAGGGAAAACTGTCAAATAGATCCTCGAACTTTCATAAAAAGGTCAATTAAGTCCTTCTATAAGAGGTTCTGTCTGGCCGTCGCGATTTGGGGCAGTTTCCGATGGAATTTGTTGATGATTTTTTTTTGAGAATCTTATTCAGTATTCACCAAGTCTAGTTTACTCATACCAAATTTCAGCTAAAAATTCAATCAGTAACACATTCAAATTAATTCTTGAAGATAACTGCGCATTTTTGCGTTCTCAAATTAATTTGAATACGCTCCCGATTAAATTTTTAGATGAAATTTGGTATGAGTAAACTAGACTTGATGAATAAGATGCTCAAAAAATTTCATCAAAAAATTCCATCGAGAACCGCCCCAAATCGCGACGACCGGACAGAGTCTACTATAGAAGGACTTAATTGACTTATTTATGAAAGTTCGAGGACCTATTTGACAGTTTTCCCGATATTTATATGATGCGGAGTACATAGGCATATTTTGTACTCCCTTTGTCAACATTGAAGTTGATGTTTTCCTTTTCGGGCATCCCTAAATAAAGTTTTCTTACCAAATCACACTACTACAATGAACAAATATTTTCTATGAAGTGTAAAATAACGTCAAAACAATGTATTCTACAATGATATGTACTCGGTAAAAAGGTTTCAAGAAGTCCAGAAAAATATATCCGATTTACTAAATTCCGTGAAGTACTCTGTACTTTTAAGAACTGTATTTAGCAAGACCTGTTTATATTCAGCTCGGAAATATATTTTATGTCAAGTCCAACGGCTATGCAAATTCTATGCTCGATCCATCATAGTAAGGTCCCCATATATATTTACTACGTAAACATGAATATCCTACATGTCATTGCCACTTGAGGCCACCCCGTAGAGTCTCCGGTGTGGTTCAGGGTGGAAAACAGCCAACCCGATTATAGGACCAGATCCATTGAGCTCAAGCCAGCAGAAATGTTCTAAACGCAGGCTCAGCTCAGCTTGTTTGGAACTCTAATTACAACTTGCCTATGCTCTGATGTCCATAGTGACTGCCATCCAGATCTCTTGTTCCTCCACCACCATGACAAACTGTCAACAACCACAGCTCCAATAATAGGGAAAAACATGTTTTTCCTCTCGGAACATAATACGAAGTATATGATTACCACATAAAAATCACACTCCTAATAATTACAATATATACATGGAATTAAATATATCAATACCCAGACAACTTCTAATATTCTTGTTGGTGCTGTTGTAGGTTAATCAACTTATAATATGCTCCATTCTTGTTCTCTACCAGTGTAGAATGAGGCCCCTGCTCTATTATTTTTCCATCTTGTAAAACACATATCTGGTCTGCATTTTTAATGGTTGATAATCTATGTGCCACAATAACAGATGTTCGGCTTTTCATCAACCTGTCCACAGCTTGTTGAACTATTCGCTCTGACTCGACATCAAGTGCACTAGTGGCTTCATCCAAGAGCAATATTTCCGGGTTCTTTAGGACAGCTCGAGCTATGGCTACCCTCTGCTTTTGTCCTCCAGAGAGCTGCACGCCTCGCTCTCCTACCTTGGTCGAGTAGCCTTCTGGGAGACCACTAATGAAACTATGGGCATTGGCCACCTTTGCTGCTTCAATCACTTCTGCCTCTGATGCTCCTTCTTTTCCATACAGAATGTTTTCGTATATTGATGTGGCAAAAAGTGCTGGTTCTTGCTGGACCAGGCCTATGTGTTTCCTTAGAGACTTGAGCTTTAGTCTCTTGATGTCTTTACCTGTGTACAGAAAGGCAGAAGTAATAGTAAATAGCTCACACACTGATGAAGCTCCCACACAATAGAGAATTTGGTGGAGAAAGTGAATAAGTACTAGTGTACAACTAATAGGGGTAAAAGTGTCTTTTAGTACACAAATATTACCAAAAAAGGAAGTGTAAACTCAATTTTGAAAATCCCAAAACGGAAAGTTAGAACTTAATTTAGCCACAGGGGAGTAGTATATAAAGTTGAAAAACAAGTCGAGTATTAACTGCAAATTTAACAAGGAAATACTAACCATCAATCATAACTTTCCCTGATGTTGGATCATAGAACCTCAATATGAGAGAGATGACTGTGCTTTTACCAGAACCACTCTGTCCTACTAATGCCATGCTTTGGCCTGGCCGCACCCTCATGCTGAACTTGTTAAAAATCAAAGCATCAGGCCTTGAAGGGTAGCTGAACTCTACATCCTTGAGCTCAATTGTGCCTTCTACTCTTGTTAACTCTTCTCCCACATCACTTGAAATCTCAGTTTTGCGATCAAGTACTTCAAATATTGATGATAACATTTGGTTTCCTTTTAGGAGGTCTGGTGCCATTGCGAGGGTCTCTCCCATGGCCAAAGCCGTTACAATCAGAACCATAAAAGACTTCATGACTGACTGAAAGCTGGAAAGCTCCCTTCCCATCAATACAGAACCATACCTGAAAAGAAATATAGTCATAAATCATAAATGTATAGACTTTATTTCAATATTCTAACAGCGAAGGTAATGAATTATATCATCTAGAATTTACTAAACCAGTTTCATAAAAGATACAAGAGGTATAGCTGAGCACTGATGATTGCTCTAATGGTGGTGTTAATATGTGTCCTCACATGAGAAAGGAGCAACATACCATAACGCAAGAGCATAAGATGAGAAGATAAAGAACTGAGAGACTCCATAAAGTACCCCAGCAACTTGACCTCGATAAAATGAATGCTTTGAGGGTTCTTTAAGTTCATGAGCATATAGGTCAAGCACCTTCTCCTCAGAACAGAAAGCTGCAACAGTTCGAATATTACTCACAGCCTCACCAGCAAATGTATTTGCTTTCAGATAAGCTTTATCCAAGTCACCACCAAAGCCCTTCATAAATAGTTTCTGAAATAAAAGTAAGAGCTTAATAACAAGTTCATCATTTTCTTTTTCAGGTTACAGAGTACGACTATGTTACATTGACATGAGATCTGACCTCACTGATGTGGCCACAGACAATAAGAGGATAAGTTGCAATGACAACAAGAGTAAGCCTCCAACTTAAGATAAAAGCGATGATGAATGAAGTGACCACCAAGCCTATATTTTGTATGAGAATACTGGTGCGATCAACAACTACTGCTCGCAGAAGAGTTGCATCACTTTCTAAGCGTGAAGCGAGCATAGAACTTGTGTTGTCCATGGCATCAAACCATCCTATCTCATTTCTAAGCATAGCTGCAGAAAGTAATATTACATTTAGTGTTTCAATCAGGACAAAAAAAGATACTTAACATTTAACAACACTCTTTATCAATGCAAATTTGGTAAGAATCACTACAAGTGATATGCAATGATAATGAATTTACCAGAAAACATCCTCTCTCTCACACGAAATGTAAGCCGCTCCCCCATGATCCCAAAGCAACAATGGGCAATGGCATGAACAATTACAGTTAAAAAGGCACCTCCACAGAAAAGTAAGCAAATCTTCTTGATTTCATGGCGTGTTGTGTCCCAGTCCATGTAGTAAGATACGAGGGCCTGAGTTACCCCAAGAGCAAAGAGTGGCATCTGAGCACCAGCAATAAATAGACAAATTGTCCCAATAAGTCCATAATACCAGTCTGGGCCAGCCATAGCATACAACCTCTTTGAAGAAACAGGAAATGTCGCATTGCTCTCTCCACCATCATCACCAAATTTACTATGTGATTTATCGGAGCGAAAACTAGCGCCTATACTTCTTGATGTTGTTCGGGATAATTCATGGGAATATCTCATGCTTCCTTCATGGGAATACCTGGTACTGTAAAGAATTAAGGAAAAACAAATTTTTAGATACACTGCTTCTGTTTAAAGGGAGAAATTCATAAACAAAAAAGAATTTGGGCAATACAACATTTAATGAGATTAAAGTGTTTGATTTTATTCGTAACCATCATAAATTCATAACCACCTTTGTCCAAACTATATTGGAGTCGCGACATGAAATTTACTGCCAATTAATGGTCTCAAACTAGTAAACACTATAAATCCATGCAGAGTGTCAAAATTCTAAGTCAGATTCCCTTCATGTCTTAATCATGCATGAAATACGTCATGGGGTTTCCATGCACTAAAAAATCATTACATGGTGATGGGGGTGAGAAAATTGCTATACAGCCTATACTTATGTACTATTACAAGATCCATATTATAAATCAACATGCACATCATATAACTCTGCTTCTATTTGTAAGCGAAAACTTTGAATGGCATCATTTGCATGAACTCGAAAAATCAAGGAGCAATGGAACTGGAATACTGGTCAACAAAAAAATCCCTTGGTGTATAAATAAGACAAATTATGAGATAATGACGAAACTGATACCTGAGAGGTTGCCCTATATTAGACCCATGAGATGGAAGACGATTAAATGAAGCTGCCTCTTGAACTTTAACAAGAGATGCATATGCTCCATTCGGCCTCAAAATGAGCTCCTCGTGGCTTCCACTTTCTAATACTTTTCCACTTTGGAGAACAGCTATGGTGTCAGCATTTCTAATGGTGGAGAGACGATGAGCAACCATTACAGTTGTCCGCCCGACCATCACACGATCAAGAGCCTCCTGCACATTCTTCTCTGACTCCGCATCAAGTGCACTTGTAGCTTCATCTAACAAAAGTATCACAGGATTCTTCACAATTGCACGAGAAATTGCAATTCTCTGCTTCTGTCCACCCGATAATTGTACTCCTCTCTCACCCACCTGCAAAGGGATAGATGATATTAACGGGTTATTATGAAATCCCATCCCATTACATAGTCTAGAAGAACGTCAGATTGAATTAGTATACTAATTGAAACCAACCAAATAATGAAATTTTTTTCGCTTTGAAATAAAAATACTACACCTTTCAAGTTTCATATCATGTTTCCATCAACATGTGTTAATGATGACTAATGAACTACCTAAGACTGTAATCAGATAACATAAGGAAGTTGATCCTTTTCATTACATAACATATTTAGTGTGTGGTCAATGTTCATTACTTTGTTGAGAACTTAAGTCGTCTGAATTACCTGAGTTTCAAATCTATCAGGTAGGTTATTGATAAAGGAGATTGCCCCTGAGAGTTTTGCAGCTTGAGCAATATCTTCAAGGGTAGCATCCTCTTTTCCATAAAGAATGTTTTCCTTTATGGTTGTGGCAAAAAGGGCAGGTTCTTGATTAACCAACCCAATTTGCTGTCTGAGCCACTTGAGGTCAAGCTCTCTACTGTCAGTTCCGTCCAATAATATCTGACCTGAACTTGGCTCATAAAAGCGTTCAATCAAAGACACAACTGTGCTCTTTCCTGATCCACTTCCTCCTACGAAAGCTACAATCTTGCCCGGAGGGATATCAAGACACAGCTTGTTAAAGATCAAGATATCAGGACGTGATGGGTAGTTGAAAGAGACATCCTTGAATTGGATGTGTCCATCTAATTTGTTCAATTTCCTCCCACTCTTTGAGCCGGTTTTGTTGGCCACATTTTTCTCAATCATCTCAAAAATAGGATAAGCAGCTGCCTTGGCACGGATAAAAGCTGTAACATCCGGCGCTGCCTGCCCCAGTGACCTTGCAAAAAAAAAAGTGATGGTGGTTAGAACACTTCATCAAGCACTACAAGTTTAGAAAATGGATTCAGTAAACAACTTGAAAGAGGAGTTTAGATAGATGAGGTATATAAATATTTAGCTATATATATAAGGAAAAGAAATGCATACAGGCCAGCGATGACAACGTTAAGCATGGTGGTAAAAGCATTTCCTCCATTCCCGATGTTTTTGTGGACAATTATGCTAGTGAACCAAACAAGCAATGACCAAGAAAGGAAAAGAACACAATGTAAGGTGCCGAGTCCAAGCCCTTTGGCTAGCCCTGCCTTCTTTCCATATTTGTAAGTGCTGATTAATGCCTCTGTGTATGACTTCACTGCCTTCTCTTCTCCTGTAAACGCTTGCACTGTTCTGACATTACCAACCACCTGTGAAAATAAAATAAAATAAAATATATAAATATAGCTCAAATCAGGACAGACTAGCTTGTTGGAGTTAATCTTGTTGTTTATAATTTTATTATGTTTAATTTAGTTTATTCTGAGTCATTGATGCATTTTAGACTAGAGTGTTAGTGCACGGCGGGATGAGTCATGCCAAGTAGTGTGCGTCGCGTGACACCGTGCATGTGTTGTAACGGTACTAATGTGCGTATGTGCCGTTGCATTAGTGTTAGTCTAATTTGGGTCAATTAGTTAAGTTGCACATTAGGTAATTTGCATTGGTACGTATTATTTAAGTCATTTAGATTAATGTTAATTAGTTGCATGCACATATCATGTACGTACTACTACGTAGTGGGTGAGTGGCATGATGGGTTGTAACCACATACATGTACGTGGATTGTTGTGTTTATAAATGAAAATCGGTGGTGAGCTACATTGCATGAGCCACACAAAAAAAAAACAGAAAAACCCATGCTTTATTATTCTTTATGCACGTACACATGCTTTGTGCTTAAGATCAAAATACTCAGCCTATTCTTCTTTCCCCGGTGATCAATCCCAACATTTGGTATCAGAGCCATGGTCGGTGAAGGTTCGCGCACTCCGTCACGCTCGCCGGTACGACGTGGGCGGAGTCCGACGCGGCGAGGCGGCCGCGAGGTGGTTGTACAGCAGCGTGTCGTCCACCAGGCCAGCAGCACCGTTGTCTACCCGACGTTGACGGCGACGAACTATTTCGAGTGGGCGCTCATCATGAAGGTGAACATGGAGGCCCAAGGCGTGTGGGACGCTGTCGAGGGTGGCGGGAGCTTTAGCGAGGATAGGGTGGCGCTAGCGGCAATTTTGCGAGCCGTGCCACCGGAGATGCTCTCCACGCTTGCCGTGAAGGCGACGGCAAAGGAGGCATGGGACGCCATCAAGACCATGCGTGTGGGCGATGAGCGTGTCCGTGAGGCCAAGGCACAAACTCTACTCAAGGAATTTGATTCCGTTCGCATGCGGAGCGGTGAGACGATCGACGACCTCACCATGCGCATGAACGGACTCGCCAACAAGATTCGCACCCTCGGTGAGACCTTCGAGGAGGTGAAGGTCGTGAAGAAACTTCTTCGGATCGTGCCGTCCAAGTACACCCAGGTAGCTATTGCAATTGAACAGCTTCTTGATCTTAAAACCATGTCCATGGAGGAGCTTGTGGGAAGACTCAAAACGGTGGAGGATAGGAGCGATGCGGACGACGGCGTCGACAACAATGACCATGGCGGTGGAGGTCAATTGCTACTCACAGAGGAGGAGTGGCGTTCTCGCTACCGCGGCGGCACCAGCAAGAAGAAGAGTACATTCGACATCCGTAAGGTACGATGCTACAACTGTCAGGAGTATGGGCATTTCTCCAAGGATTGCACGGCACCAAGGAAGGAGCAGGCACATCTCGCCTTCGCGACCGCCGACTACGAGCCGGCACTGCTGTGATGGTCCACGAGGAGTTCTAAATAAATGACAACAAGATTAAGGGGGTGATTGTTGGAGTTAATCTTGTTGTTTATAATTTTATTATGTTTAATTTAGTTTATTCTGAGTCATTGATGCATTTTAGACTAGAGTGTTAGTGCACGGCGGGATGAGTCATGCCAAGTAGTGTGCGTCGCGTGACACCGTGCATGTGTTGTAACGGTACTAATGTGCGTATGTGCCGTTGCATTAGTGTTAGTCTAATTTGGGTCAATTAGTTAAGTTGCACATTAGGTAATTTGCATTGGTACGTATTATTTAAGTCATTTAGATTAATGTTAATTAGTTGCATGCACATATCATGTACGTACTACTACGTAGTGGGTGAGTGGCATGATGGGTTGTAACCACATACATGTACGTGGATTGTTGTGTTTATAAATGAAAATCGGTGGTGAGCTACATTGCATGAGCCACACAAAAAAAAAACAGAAAAACCCATGCTTTATTATTCTTTATGCACGTACACATGCTTTGTGCTTAAGATCAAAATACTCAGCCTATTCTTCTTTCCCCGGTGATCAATCCCAACATAGCTGAGGCTAATGGAAAAAAACATTGATTGTAGTTTACAAGGACCGGGAAGAACGTTGTGTAATGTTCTCAATGATTCAGCTAGGGTGAAATAATTTCACTTCCTGTCACTCGACTATGCCAATATTGTAACTTTTGAGTCACAACTATCAATTTGATTATTTTTCCTTCCCACTTTTCAAAATGTATATAACTCAGTTTTAAATTCCGATTTTCAAAATGAATGTAACTCAGTTTTAAATTCCAAATTATCCCTGCAGGGATAAATGTAATGCAGTGGACAAAGAAGTAAATGAGACCAAAACCAAACGAATTACTCTTTGAGAAGTAAGAGCAAATGCAAGGGCTGGAGGACAAAAAAGTGGAATTACATCTGCAAATTTACTGTGAAAAAGGTTACATACTTACACATGATCAAGATTTGATTGGGATTGATAAAATTTCAAACTTTTGGGTTTATATTTCCTTTTATGGTATGTAGGAGTAAGTAAAACTTATACACTATGTACTGAATGGTTTATTATTAGGTGACAACTCAGGTACTCATTTAAAAAATAGGGTACCCTACCTACCGCATTTGATTGGTCCAAACCATTATATGTTTTTTAATTTAGATTTAAATAATTCAACTGCATCATTCTTATTGGTCCATTTGGACAAAGTTACGATACATTTGGGGTACCATAGAATCTACCTATTATTAATTCATATTATTTAATAATCTTGTATGATAATTTATTAACATATCTACATTAAGAGAGAAAAGGGCGCAAATCTGGAGAAATTGAAGGCAACAGAAAAAACAGACCTCTTGGGCGATTTCACCAGCTTTGACATAAGACTTGCGAACTCTGGCGATTAGGCCGGTGACGACGAAGGCGTAGACACCGCCGGCGAGGGCTATGAGCGGGACAATGGAGAGGGTGACCAGGCTGATTTGCCACAACCTTATGAACCCTATAGTGAACCCTGCCACGAATCTGCTGATGTAGTGTATGAAATTCCCCACCTGCAAACACGCCCATCTTTCTCTGTTACCAGCTACACTATAATCAATTCGCCAATCAATTTACAGTGTTATGCATAACAATGTCCTTAAACGGGTAGACTTCCCTCCATTTGCTCTTCGTATATATCAATAAAAAGAGGCGCGAGCCCTTACCAAGAATGAAATGAATAATATTGGTTGCAAAAAGCAAAAATCAATGAGAAAAGTGTTACTCCGTATTTGAGTACATAAAGTTAGGAGTAAACAATACGGAGTCCATAATAGTGTCATTGTGATCTAAAAGTACATAAAATTGTAAAATTGGTACTACGTATTAATTTAATACGAAATTGTATTAACTTGTAACGGCTATTTTTGTTGAAAACTAGTTCTGGATTAAATGTGGTCTACATTGGTTGCAAAACCCCAATACTATAGTACCCCAATAAGAGCCCGTTTGGTGACACTGTTTTTTCAGTTTATCAGGCTTATCAGCAGTTCTTTCACCAAACACGTAAGTTTTGTTTTCGCGCGCTGAATTGTGAAATAATAAGAAAAATTAAGGTTGAAGTTATTTTTCTGGTTGTATTGACTGAAGTTACTGCAGATGATCATTTTAGCTATTTTTCATATAATTTTTTATTTGATTTTTTAATTACAAATATTTCAATTTTTCTTCTTCAGAAATCAGCAGAATTAGCCAATAAAACCACTTCAGCCAAAACTTCATAAATTTAAGCAGAATCGGCCAATTCAGCCAATTTTGGTGTTACCAAAGGGGCTCTAACTTTATCTTACTCAATTTATTACTTCTATTAGAATTGACAATTTGATTTCTTTGTACTAACTAATGAAATTATCTTATGTTTTGAAATTTCTAAATTTCCCCCTTTTGAAATAGGACTCTTACTGTCATAATTGAAAAAAATATTGTCGTTAATAGAAGTAAATATTGTCATACTAATGCCTAGTATGCAACTATTTTGACAGTTATGATTCCAAAATCAATAAATATTGTCATGTTACTAATATTTCGAGGATAAAATATAGTTGTCATATTTTTTAAATTCCAAAACTTGTTACTCTTGTTGTGGGAATTTTCATTAACATTATGTACTTATTAAGAGCATCTCCAATTGTTCATTTTGAGGAATTGCTTGCAATTGTAAAGTTAATAGGCAAAATGATCTACTTGAATAAGGAAAATTATTAAATGTAACATTATTAATAATAAATGAAAAGGAAGAAGTTGTAGCTAATCATTGGAATAAATTTTAATTTTGATGCAAATACTTATGTGACTAGTCAAGTCAAAAGAGTAATTACCTAACTGCTATAGATGCTCTTAAACCTGCTATAGTCGCGAATTTATGATTAGAATAAATAGTTTTATCGTACTACATGACGATGGAGTAGAATAAAAGACATGTACCCTGTCTCACTCAATTTTGAAATTTTGTGGTTGAATTTTATGCAGAGGAATGAAAATGAATAGAGCCACAAATTCATTGCTTGAAGAGGAAAGTGATAAAGTATTTAGAGACAAACAAAAAAAATTGGCAAAGTCCAATTGAGGGAGTACTATGTAAGTAAGTACTTATTAAATTATAGAAACACCAACCAACTTTTAATTATAAGCGAAGTGGTAAAGATGGCTAAGGATGGTGGTAGATCTTGCACCGTTGATCTTAGGGCCCATTCTTTCTCCCGTCCCGAGACCCTCCTCATAACTGCCCTGCCGTCGGATGCCGCAAGGTTCTCTGCCGTGCGGCAGAGAATCCAGATCCGTAGATTACCTATGTTCTTGAGTAATATTCCTTTTCCACTTTAGGCAATATACAATTTTGATCGTTAATATATTTGATTTTTTATTAGTTAAAAAGTAATAATAAAAATAGATTTTGAAATTTATGATAAGACAAATTTAACAATATTTCTAAGGAGATGGATGGGAGGGATTGTTTTATTACTTTATTAATTAATTTATTTGAACTTGTTAGTTTTGAACTACAAATAAACTTACAATTAGTTAAATCATGTGTTTTTATATATTATTTTGTTTTTCACTTTATTTCAAAATTTTAAATGTAGAAATTGTTTTAAATTTAAATAGAACGTCTCTCCTTCCCTCTTCTCCAAATCCCCCAACCAAACTCGCTCTGGTGATATACAACCAGGCTTGAGGTACACATTTTTGTACACACACTTACACACTCGTGTCCGTGAAGTGTTTTGTTTTGTCTGTATACAGACACAACTTATTTCACAGACACTTCAAATGTGTTGTGTCTGTATACAGAAAACAAAAAACACTTCACATACACGAGTGTGTAACTGTGTAAGTGTGTGTAAAAAAATGTGTGACAATAGTTTTTTCGGGTGACATAACCTTCTCTCGTTTAAGTTGACTTCTTTCCTCCCTAATGTACTCCGTAATATACATGCACATGCACAGATTCGGTTGGATTCGTTTGACCAAAGTTGTAGAATTCAAATCGTTCGCAAACGTGTTTGGGACAAAGAAACATACATTTAGGCCCTAAATTCAGACGTACTATGTTTTCACTGTATACTTGTGAAGGGAAAAAAAGTAGTCAAAATGAGACCGAGAGACAAACTTACAGTTTTCACCTCATTAAACATTATCGATTTTTTTCATTTTGATGTTTTAAAATTTTTGCCACTTTCCTTTTAAGGTAGCATTTGTAGTTACAGTTAAATAATTTGGTAAAGTATCTGAAATAGAAGTAAAAACAACATAAAATTCTAAATAGGAATATAATGTTTTTTATTCCTAAACAAGAGTGACCTATTACGTTACTCCTGAAAGTTTGAATTTCATTAGGCAGCTTTATTTTTTCATAGTTAGTGAGTTTCATGGGTGTTTATGCAATATATCAAAGGGGTATAATTGATTGTTTTTCTACGAAAGATAGTAAGATACACTACTAGTATACTATCGCATACTTAAATCAAACATCAACAACTATCGAGTCTAGATTATATTTTTCAAGCACTCCATACGTCTTCCACACTTTTCAAGTAAAGAGATTGCCCTAAGAAAAATTATGTGTGTACCCCAAATTTGTACACAAGTTGTATACCTCCATAATTATCTGTGCACACAGACAATTCATTTGAAAATGGGCAAAATTTTATGCCAAAATGCTTGTATACAAATAGTGTATAACTTGTGTGTAAATTTGGGGTGCACCAATGCTTTTGCCCTAATATGAGTAAAAGTAATATTGTCACTCCTATTTTGGAAATTTAGTTTTGGAAGATTTACAAGTTGAGTCTTATAACTTTCATCCGCGTTCGTGCTTAATAAACTTTTGTAATTTAAGAATGTTTTCACTGAAAAGTATGCTTTATGAAAGAAATTTAGAAATCATGACGTCTTTTCATGCAGGCCCGGCCCGGCCCATGTGCAAGTGGTGCTGCTGCACAGGGCCTCCGTTAGAAGAGGGCCTCCAATTTTATACTAGTACTTCGTAATAGCTAATCTGTAGAATAGAATATCGAGATTCAAGAGGTTTTACTGTTGAGCGCTTGGACGGCTGGGCCTCGTGAGACGAGAGCGACTCTTCGATAGAACAAATGGTTTCCGAATAATTACAATTTACAAAGGTTATTATTATTCTAACCATGGAAGTCGAATGAGCAAAATTTTAGTTATTAGTGTTCTCTAATCTTTGTAATCGTCGATTGACACTTCATTAGCCCTTACCGCCCAAGCTTATAACCTTATTATTTTCTTTACTAAATCGCAGCTCAAAGTTTTACTTAATCACTTTTAATCATCATCGAATTAAATTGTTCATTTGCTCTGGCCCGGGTTCATAGACGCTAGTCCGGTAGTCTTCAAAATTCAGTGCATCATCCTATGATGAAGAGCCACAGGTAATCATTTGATAGAAAGATCGTATTGATAGTTTAAATGGAATTTTGGTTTAATTTCAAAATATTATATGCTATTGGGAAAATGGAAACTAATAATCTAACCTTTTAGCGGTCTTCTTACAATAATCCAACCTTTTGGTTATTCATGAATAATCCAACCTTTGCACCTCATCTTCATTCACTGGTCCCTGACCGGTTGATGACCTGCTATTTCAAGCTATTTTCTTATCTTTGCAAATCATTATATCATAAATCTCATCTTTCACAAAGATAATATTTTGCAAAGATAAGAAAATAACTTGGAATAGTAGGTCATTAACCAACCAGGGATCAATGAACAGGGGAGGAGCCAAGGGGGGATCAGGGTGGTCAGCCGACCCCGCTGAAAGTTTGAGAGTATAGAGCTCTAAAATATCTTCGATTTGATATATTATGGCCCCCGTAACTCATTACGAGTACAAAGTTATGACTTCTGGAAAATCTGCACTATCTAAACGTAAAAATTAGCAAAATTTGATGCATAATATTGATTATTTTCCCAAATTTTATAAATAACGTATAATTAACTCGTTACTTACGTGACATGATTCAGAAACAGAGCAAAAACAATCTATTTTATTGCTTACGAATGCCTTTTTATCTAAACTACAAATGAAATATTCAACCCGGACATTGTCTAAAAACGATCTACCATTTTCATTTTGTACATACTTGATTTTCGACCCCCCTGACCTGTTTTTCTGGCTCCGCCACTGCCAATGAATGAAGATGAGGTGCAAAGGTTGGATTATTCATGAATAATCAAAAGGTGGGATTATTGAAAGAAGACCGTTGAAAGGTTGGATTATTAGTTTCCATTTTCCCTATGCTATTTTGGTATTGTTGGTCTATTAATTTAATGAGTATAATTGGTTTTACTTTTACTATATACGAAGTAATTTGAAATTAATTTAGATTTAATACTCTATATGTAATACAGAGTATTATCATACTCCGTATTATGATTTATATTTTAGGACTTCTTATTTAGTTTTGCACAGGGCCTCTAAAATTTCCGGGCCGGGCCTGTTTTCATGTATACTTGTTGCTGAAAAGTGTATTTTTCGAAAAAGTCTTTAAATTGGAAAAGTTTATCAGTTATGGGATCAAATATGCTTGTGAATAAAATTGCGGACTAACAACACATATTAAAAAGTTATTGAACTAAATTTGAATATTTCCTTTAATTTTCAAATATCAACTACCTAGCAATATAGCCATAATATCAATACTATCAAATATAACTTCCACCCAAGTGGAGTTGCTAACTTTGAATTAGGTGAGAAATAAGAAAATTAAAAATTTTGTGGGTGAATTTGTGCATAAAAGAGAGAAATGAGCAAATTTTCAAATGAGTTGATTTAGTGAAAAATAGAAAAATATTTGAAACAACCAAAAAAGGAAAGTTAGTTAAGTAGAATGGAAGGGTATGACAATGAAAGTTAGAAGTAGAAGGTGTTTGAATCTAGTTCTTATAACTGCTTCTGCTCCTTCAGGGAGCAGAAGTAGATATTAAAGTGTTTGAGTGAAACTATATAAGTGCTTCTAGGTGCTCCAATTTTTTCTTGGAAGTAGTTTTTAGATTTGATGGAGACCAGCTTCTGAAAAACTGATTCTGATTCAACTTCTGCTTTAAAAAGAAGCAAAATCAATTTCAAACGCCCCTCTTTTGCTTCTTTTAAAAGCAGAAGCAGAATCAGTTTTCAGAAGCTGGTATCTCCCAACTTCTAAAAAGCTGCTTCTAGGAACAATTTGCACCACACACTAACACTTCTTCACTTTCAGCTAAACACTCCAATTGTATTTTCTCTTAAGGAGTAGAAACAAATTTAAGAAGCAGATCCAAACGCCCTTAATGTTAATTAGTACTCCCTCCGTCCCATTGGACTTTGCCAACTTTCCTTTTTGACTTGTCCTAAAAAACGTTGTCAATTTCCTATTAAAGCAAATAATTTGTGGTTCTGCGCGTTTCTTTCTCCCCTGCACAAATTTTTTACTATTCTTAATTATTTCTCACCTAACTTGCACTTGGCAAAGTCTACCGGGAGGGAGGTAGTACATTAAAGCTAAAAATGTAATAGTGATATTGCAACGATGCCATTGTTCCACGTGTTAGCCAAAGAGCATATAAGGTCATTGTCAATCCAGTTGGCAACATATACTTGTTATCAATTAGCAACAGAAAGCATTGCATATTTGCATGCACATATATAGTTTGACTTTAATATATTGCATGTGCATTTATTGAATCATTCTTCGAGTATCACGGCAGTTAAACTCCAGCTACCCATCAATAAACATTATTATTGCTACAAATAAATGCCTGCCCAATTGCTATCACTGAGTTCTCTATGAACCGAAACATACACAAAATTATTTTACTTTCCCTTTTTTCCCTTTTTGTTAGTAAATACGAGCAAGCCATTCACCTGAGTCAGAACATATGAATAAATTTAAAATAGTTCTTCTCCATCTGCTGTAAATTAAATCCAGTTGGGAAAAATGAACTCGGGGCATTTTTACTTTTTTAGTATTATACCAACGTGAAATAAAATGCTTTGTATTTGATAAAAAGAGATTGATAATATTCCTAAATCAAGAAGAAATGTACCTTTTCAGAGATGGCATCTTGAACAACAAT
Source organism: Cuscuta epithymum (assembly GCA_945859915.1). Classification (NCBI taxonomy): domain Eukaryota; kingdom Viridiplantae; phylum Streptophyta; class Magnoliopsida; order Solanales; family Convolvulaceae; genus Cuscuta; species Cuscuta epithymum. The sequence goes on from CAMAPF010000055.1 coordinate 5,070,530, forward strand.
AACATCACTAGTAATTGCAGAAATGACTTCTCCCGTGGAAGCTTCAGTATCAAAAAAACTGACATCGTGATTCAACATACTCCTCAAATATGCCATTCTCATCTTTGCCGCTTGCCTTTCTCCAGTGTGCATCCAACACGCCACCTCTTTTTTTTTTTATATATCATATACGGAGTATTATAAATATATATCCTATCAATTAATATATACTCTAACAAAAAACAATTAATTAAACTTCAATTGTAGTTTAGGTGACTCTAATACGACGTTTATGACTATTTCCCTACAAAAAACGCTGGACTGATAGAGATTTTTGTCAGGAATTCGTTAAAATTCATAAAGGATTCAGCAATGATATGTCAAATTTGTGCCAAAAACAATTTGTCACGAATTATTTGACGTGAAATCATCGATCAAATCGTGTTAAATCCATGCAAATTCCGCAATTGTTTGTAGTGGTTGTGCGTGTGTGTTTGTTTTTGCAGCACAAAAAAGAAACTCTTATTAATTACCTGTCCACGAGGCAAAAAGTATGACCACACTTAAGTAAACAAAATCCAAGGAGTACTGCAATTAAAATAGAGAAACAGAGATTAGCGTAATCATGATTAATATGGTCAAATGCCTATTTTTAATTAGTGAAACATGCACCATAATTTTATAAATGAATCGGACCGTAATTATACGTCATGTCCAATTCCTATTTGAATAGTTTAAAGTAAAACTGCATATCAATATATCATGGCAATTATATGGAAAAAAGTAAAGTGAAAGATATTAAGTACTACGTAATAAAATGTTTATTAGGTAGCTTTCTTGAAGTTTCAGCTCTTCAAGAATTAAGCTAATTAAGTGAATTAGAACTCATTTGATCAGACGAAAAAGATGTATTCAAGTGAAAATCTTAACAAAATTGATGGTCCACACATACATACACACATGAGGGGTACTAGCTAGCGAGTGATAACCAGAAAAACACGTATACCAATGAGAATATTTAATCTCTATTTTCGTACTATTATTTGTTATTAATGGCTATTTAAAATCAATAACGTTGTTTTTATAATGAATTTACAATAACAAACTTAAAATAATTATGTGCATAAAAGACATGAGTTGAGTTAATCATGAATGGAAAGGAATGAAAAATTGAGATTAAAAGCTATCCCGTATATATGATCTTAATTAATTGCAAGTTTTTCATAAGAAAAGTTTGGCCCGTATTAGACCCTCTCACGGATTGAAGAATCTCAATCCCCGGCCTATTAATAACAAATTTTCGCTTTTTATCAAAAAAATAATCACTTTTATCTTAAAAACTAAACACTACCACTTTAATTACGAAAAAAAGATATGAATTAGGAGGCCAGTATGACTTCAATTCACTGATCATTACCATATAAAATATAATTAATAAATACGTACATGAATTGAATTGAACTCATTAATTAATGTTTGATAGAGATCAATCTCATCTAATCTGTGTATGATGAGTATGACCCGCGTACGATGATGGACAAGATTTAATTAAATGTGACAACTCCGGTACTTTTCTAAAATATGTGGTACTGTATCTATTTGATTGGACCATATCACTTTATCATTTTAAATTTAGATTTAAATAATTCAACTGCTACATTATCATTGGTCTAATTAAGGTACCATATAATCTACCTTAATTAAATTAATATGAGGGTGAGAAAATAGTCTTAATTTTATAAATTATTTTTTTGGAAAATAATTTTATAAATTATTAATGAATTAAAATTAAATATTCACATACATACCTTAGCAACTTTAGGCGCAGCTTCAGCAGGAAAAAGCACAGCCTCCCCAATAATATCAATAATTTTGCCAAAGAAGATGAAGAAGACAGGAACAGAAGCCCCATGAACACAAGCACCCACAAATCCAACAAACATCAAAACACAGTCCCAACCATCCGCAAACGAGAATAGCTTCCTTATCGCCACTCTCTTTTTCACCTCTTTCTTCCTCTCTTTAATACTACGATTATCACTATTATTCTCCTCGCCGGAGTTCTTGCCACCGCCGGAAGAAAACCCACCACGGTGGTCCATTTGGTGACGGAAAAAAAATGGCAGATTGAATGTGAATGGGGAAAAGAAAGGGTTAATAGGCTTCAAAGGGTATCTATATATATTTAGAAATGGCCGGTCATCTGGAGTGAGGTAAGCTCAGGTTTGGTTAGAAATCAATTAAAGCTGAAGTCATGATCGGTTAGATGGGAAGATGGGCAGAGGAAGGGTGACGACGGCTGTTAGTAGGCGTCAAAACAATGATGTAACCACGTTTGACGGCCGGTCACTGCCGGAGAACAAAGATAGGGTGATAGACTCTGATTTGCGATTGGTACTTTGAGTGTTCACACTTAATGTATACTCTAGTTGTCATTAATGTGCAACAGAACCATGTAGCTTAGGCGTAAAAAAATATAGGACGACCCACCCGGCCACCCCATGTATGAGTGCAAATGAGACTTTAATCACAAACAGATAGATAGTGTAGTGAGTGATGCTCTGATTCAGATACTTGCAGATGGTTTGTGCATTTTTACATGATAATCTCTCATAGCAGTTACAAGAATTCGAACGCAAGGTTTACCATACCCCTTACAACACTCTCTATCTACCAATTGAGTTACGTCTATGTACCAGCAGAACCATGCAGGTGTAAAACCATGTTTAATACTTTAATGTGTTATGCGCAGAACCCCGGAGATATACTGTATGCATGAGGTATAAATTTTGGGTATTAGTTAATCATAATTTTAAAAATGCGTCAAACTCTACCAGTACCTCCGTTTCAATTAAAGGTTCACGTTCACTATTATCCGTTCAACGTGAATTATTGTTCTCACTCGATCATTCACTTTATATGTCCAACTTTTATCAAATTTGTATTTTTTGCAACTTTAATTTATAAAACTTCAAATATAATTTTTGAATATGTAAATTTTATTTTCTAAAAATAATCTTCTTATTGATAGGAATCAGTTAACTTTATAATTAGTCAAACATCGCAAAACGTATGTGAGTCATTGAATGGGATGAAGTATATGTTATAACTAGTGACCTAGCGAGAGAAAATACTTAGGTGGACTAATTCAAATTATTGTTTCTAATGATTATTGGACATTTAGGGGCAGGGGGCAAATAAGCACACGTACTAACTAAAAAAGGTCAAATAAGGCCTTATATAGGAGGTTCTGTCCGGCCATCGTCATTTGGGGCGGTTCCCGGTGGAATTTTTTGATGAAATTTTTTGAGCATCTTATTCATTAAGTCTAGTTTACTCATACCAAGTTTCAGCTAACAATTCAATCGGAAGACATTCAAATGAATTCTTGAAGATAATTGTGCTTTCAATTGTGGACTTTGTTTATGTTTAAGTTTTATACTCCCTCTGCCCCATAAAATTCTTCAGACTTATTATTTTGGAATGTCCCAAAAAATTCTTCTCATTTTCCTTTTTGAAAAATTTTGTGTGGCTAATATTCATTTATTTTTTCTTACTGAAACACAACCATAGATTTACAATTCATTCTCATGCACTTTTTAAAACTCTGATTTAAGTCAAACTCGGAATAATTTTATAGAACAGGAGTTTTTTTTTTTTTTCTGTGAAAGAAATTTTATTAAAAAAAACGAGATGAAAGTACACAAAAAGAACGAAAAAAAAAAACAAAAAACTAAAAAACAAAAAAAGGAAAAAGCCTAAATAAAGAAAATAAACACCCAACCTCAAATGAGTAAAAAAAAGACCCCTCCCTAGTAAATAGATAATGTTATGCCCTCTGCCAAACCATCAGAGCTCCATTCGTGTTTGAGATCTTGTCCTCATAAGGTGTGATCGCTGATTCCTTTTGCTATACATCCCCTTTTATAGAACAGGAGTAATATATTTAAACATTTTTCTCTTTTTTAACACATAAAATAGAAGTAATTTGAAATTTGGGGTGGGCCGGACCTGGTGATCCCTTGGGTACAATGAATCAAGCACGTAGATATCACATTGAAAGAATAAATTTAGAAATAATTACGTATATATGACTACAATAAAATTGTCTACAAAATTGTGACCTTAAGTGTAATGACTATAATTAGTAACTATATTCAAGTAACTTCTATTCAATTTTAATACTTAAGTGACTATGAAACTAATTCTATATTAATTATTAGTCATAATTTTGTAAATAAAATTCATATTAATAATATTTTTGGAAAATCTCATAAATTTAATTGTTAGTTAAGTAAAAAAAAATATCAACATTTTTTTAAAGTTTAGAAATCCTGACACTTTACATGCATATAACACCAAAATACGTTATTTGGACATTGTTAAATTTGTTACTTCAAAGTGTTACAATATATAATTAGTATATTACTCCGTATAAGATGATTTTACTTGGACTGAAATTTGATGATCTTGTCTGATCTGATCTGATTTGAACTGGTCTAGTCTGATCTGGTAAAAGTTTGGTCTCTGTGTATTTTATAATTATTCAAATCTGGTCTGATCTAAACTGGTCCGACCTGATCTGATTTGGTCTAGGCTAGCACTACTAAAAATAAGTAAAAACATATCAATACATAAATTTGACGCATTTTCAAATTAGGAAATGCTTCGTTATTATAGGACTCCGTATATACATCAAGAGATTTAGGCGTCTTAAACGGGTGTAAAACCATACAAATAGTCAAATATACATGCGTGTGCATCCATATATCTGATTTTATTTTACTTTCTTTAGGTTTGATTTTTTTTTCTTTAGGTTTTTTTATTTTAATATGTTGCATGTGCATTTATTAATTCATTGTTGGCGTATCCACCGTCACGGCAGTTAAACTCCAGCTACCCAACAATAAAATCATTAATTCATTGCTAGTTTGCTACACGTAAATGGTACTCTTTCATTCTAATTAATATTTTATTGGTTTAAATAAATTTTTAATCCCTGCAAATATAAAATACATTATGGGTTTAAAACATTTTTTTTTTGTTTCCCCTGTAATATGGACTGTTTTCTTTTTATCCATTTCTAACTTCGAGACCACTCTATTTATAAAAAGAGTAATTGTGGGTCACATAATAATACTAAAACATTTAAATTTAGCTTTGTAATTATAATTTTTTAGGCTTATATAAGAGTTAAATCAATGTAGAGCCAAATATTCATTTTTTAAAAATATGTATTAATAACATTCTAAAAGTAAAAATAAAATAACATGATTAAGAATGAGAGGAAACATATTAATCGTTGTTGTTTCACTGTCAAACGGAATTTGTTATCATCAGTCATGGACTAAAATGAAAATCAACATAAATTACAAGGATGAGAAACAAAACAAACAATTGCAAGGACTTAAAAGCAAAATGCACTATATTTGTGGGCCGGGGACTAAAAAGAGGGAAGGATTGGGTTTAGGCCCCCCTCAAATCTAAAAAAAGGTATTATTATATGCTACCTCCGTCCCATTAAATTTGGGGAACTTTTCTTTTTTTGATCGTGTAAAAAACTTTCATTTAACGTAACAAATATGCGGTTAAAGTTATTTCTTTCTCCTCGACACAAATATCAAATACACAGTTTTTATTTTATTAATCTACTATACATGCAAGTCAACTCTGGTGAAGTTTTATGGGAGGGATAGAGTACGTAATGAATTGAGACTCATTCTCAAAAAAGAATCTAGTAATAGTATTCTTTTATACATTTCAAATTTCTCTATAATTCTTTCATAAAATTTGTCGAAAATGAAGTTTTCTATCCACCACAACATGAACCATTTGAGATGAATCATTTAATCAAAAGATATGGCTAAAATGTGGAAACTAAATGTGATCATTTTGAAATCTCAACAATGATCGTATGTCTTCCGCGTCTGGTTTCACTTTGATCCTCTAATACTCTAATCATAATGTTTTTACATGATTTGTGTCTTTTTTAGTTACCTATCTCATGAGACCCTGAATGATTCAAGGTTGTGAGTTGGATCGGTCCAAATAGCCATTTTTCGTACTCTAACTCTTCTTCTTCATCTTCAAATTTCATCTTCAGTTATTTTTCATATTATCTATTCAATATTCAGTTAGGCGGCGGTCCAAATAGCTGTTGTGAGTATTATTCCATTTTTCAGAGTAATCCTATTATCTCTTGTTAGTAGTAATCATTTTGTATCTTTTCTTTTCCTCTAGAAAAGAGAACTTTATGAAATAAAGAGCAAAAGAAAGTACAACTAACAATGAAAGGTGAAAAAAGAAAAGAAGTAACAGAGCATCAAGATAGAAACAAAGTACTAAAAACAAAATTCCAATCCGAACTGAAACAAAATGTTCCTCCCAAAATAATCCCAAGACTTGTAGTCTTCCAAAATCTACCCGTGTTTGGGATTTGGTCCTCATGAGATGTGATCATTGATTCTTATTCATGTATATCTTAATTTGAGTGTTCAAATTTTTTGCAGGCGAGCCGTTTTTCCTCGTGACCAACCTAGCTTTGTTACAAATATCTAGATTTATATTGGAGTCTCATAAATCCTTCAATGATGATATACGAGTCTCATAAATTCATCACCCGGATGTGAAAAGAACTGCTCGTCAAAGACACCTGCACCATCAAATCTTCAGAAAAATGATTACCGTATGATAAGTCCGTATTTTGACACGCATTTGATGTGTGTTGAGATCGGATTTTGATGGTTTTCCTAGCTTAAAGGTGTCCTAAGTCTCATTATTAGCTCAAAGTTATATTTTACCGGGCGTTGGTTCATGTTTGTTATTTTTGGAGTCAAAAATCAGGGAATTAAGCCCGACACCGACATTTGAGAAGTAATCAAGAGAGTTGAAACATATTTTAGAGTTGATTAAGAGAATTGAAGGTCAATGAGGTGTTAAAGATGAAGTTTTGAAGACAAAAGAGCTCTAGAATTGGCTACAGGATCAAAAGAAGGTGAATAAAGCTTGAAAACAACGATCAAGGTGACGTTCTGTCAATCATTCAAGTATATGTAACACCGTCCCCAAATATATTTACCTTTATGTAAATTATATATTGAACATGACGTATCTAGTAATGAATTTACAAGGTTGTAAATTTTTGTTATTTATTTTGCGTGAATAGTAAATTCCACGTGGGGCCCACACTCGGAGCGGGAGTAACCCGATAACACGATACCACATGTTATATTCATCTTGGTCTAGATAATAGTTACATGGTGGTGGACATTCATAATGGGCCATGAGAAAGGCGTTGGGTTGACCGGTTTGGCAAATAGGGCCCAATTACCGGTATTGGTAATTTAACAGGTAACAGCCCGAAATGAATTTCGGGGGCTTATAAATTAAAGTTGGGGAATGTATATTCATTATGAGGGTCATAATGATTGAAAACACATAATATACTTTATTTGACCCAATCAAATAAAATATATTTAAAACAGTCCAAAAAATACAACTTTCGGGGTCGACTGTACACACCGGGACACAAAGGGATGACCTCCCACATGTGTGGGGGCCACCCCACGAAATTATTAGCTCAAATTGTCAAAGAGGAGCCGCACCACATGGTTGTGAGGCAATAGGAGGGCTGAAGTTGATGGTTGGTGTGAAAGAAACATGAGTGGGCTCTCTCCTCCTCATTATTTTGCAAGAAAGACAAAAGAGGAAAAGTCTCCTCCTTACACCCCCTACCCATCTCGGCCAAACCCATTCAAGAGAGAGAGAGATGCAAAACACCTATCACCACATCCAAAAACGAGCTCAAGCAAAGGGAGAGCCAATGAGGTGTTTGGAGGAAGAAAAAGGTGAAGAAAAGTGTGAAAGATTAAGGTAATGACCTTATATTAACTTTTCCTTTATTTTCCTTCCATCATATGAGCTACATATTATATGGAGACCCTTGAGGATTGTTCTACATGACTTAAGTGTAGAATGATGGGTTGGAAGGTAGTTCTAAGCCCAAAAATGGACTTAGGAGCTAAACCGACAAGTTCACCGGAAAATAACCTTTTAGAGGTTATTTGTATTGATATGGGTTTTGTGATGATAAAACCTTGTTAGGCACTTTTCAAAGGTGATTTAAGAGCTTTCACGAAGTTTAAAGATTCGCCAGAGTTATCGCCGGAGTTCGTCAAAGTTCGCCGGAGTTTGGCCAGAGTTCAACCGAGAAGGGTAGAACTTCATCACGCTCATTTGAGGTGAGTGGACGGCTTAATGTCTTATAACTCTTGGGTTAAGTATGAGATTACCTAAATAAATGTTATAAGTATTCATAATGATGTTTAAAAGAGTTTAAGCATGTGATTAGCCAAGGTGATTAGGCTTATGTGAATGAAACTACATGATTATGCATGTGGGAAGTAGAAAATGTATATAAAAACATATATGATGTTTTGGATGACCAAAATGGCATTTATTGGTTGTTTTAGACATAATATAGGTTGTATAAAAATTTCGGATCAAACGGATCACGTTTCGGGGGTCAACTCGGGGGTCAACGGGCCGTTGACCCAAAAGTCCGAACATACCCGGCGCCGGGTATAGGGCATACCCGGGGCCGGGTAAGCTGCTGCCTCCATATTACGTTTTCGCCGAAAACGCGAATCGGAGCCCGGTTCGAAGGGGGGTTGATCCCGTACAACCTATGTGTGTATATTGTGCATGGAATTGCATGGAATATGATATTTAAATGTCAAGGTTGATATTTATTGATTTAATTCTAAGTCTTGGTTTAGTCTTTAGTAATAATATGATATAGACCCTATCTAGCGTGATATGTGGTAAGTCATAGGTCGGGTGGAGTACCCAGGGATCGGGCGTGTATCCTCAAAACTCAGTTATAGGGTGGAGTACCCAAGGATCGGGCGGTTATCCTCAAAACTCGGTTAAATAGGGTGGAGTACCCAAGGATCGGGCGGTTATCCTCAAAACTCGGTTATATAGGGTGGAGTACCCAAGGATCGGGCGGTTATCCTCAAAACTCGGTTATAGGGTGGGGTACCCAAGGATCGGGCGTGTATCCTCAAAACTCACAGATTACATTTAATAATCTGGGACCGGGTGGTGTCCCTATGGTAATTTACTTGAACAAGGAGGAGTTCTATACACTCACAGGTATATGGGTGGGTTGGGATTTAAGTCAAGGACATTGGCTTCTATTATTTCCCCAAAAGTCGGGTATTTCCAAGTGTATATATACTAATATGTATTTCAAAACTTGGGGGAAGGATTATACGTATATGTATAACCCTATGTTTGGGTCTTATACTTGAAACGTTAGTTATTCTACATTTAGCTTGCTACTCGCTCGGTACTTGTACTGACCCCTTCGGGGGGGCCCACCATTTCAGGTTGAAGCTCAAGTTGCTATCCTCACCTTGCTCGGTGAAGTGATCCAAAGGGAGACGTGGTTCGTGCTTCCTTTATTGTTTTCAAACTATAAACTATGCTCATGGATATTTTGTAATAAATGCATTTGTTTTGGGCCTGCGTGCCTACGTTTTGGCCATGTGTGGCTCACGATTGAATATTGAATATTTCCGCTATTCGTTCAATCCTAATATGTGATGTTGTTATGTATGTTTACTTACTGAGTATGGTATGGACTATATTCATGGACGCCTTGTTTGACTAAGTTACGTTGACTCGCGGGTGACGTCATTTAGTCATACGGCGGTTGTACACGCGCTCAGATGCGGTCTGGGGCGTGACAGTATATGTTTTTTAGAAACATCCAACGTACACGATTCAAGTTCCATATGAAATCCAACTTCATGGGCTACAAATCATATGAATACACCATTACGAGAATATGAGAGGAACAAGGGGCAAACAGACGAGGAAGTCATATGATCGTTGTTGAGATTTCGGGATGAGACCTTCCATTATTTTATTCATATCTTTTGATTGAATGATTTAAATCCAGTTTTGCAAGTTGCGGTGGATGGACAACTTCATTATCTACGACTCTCATGAAGGAATCATTGTCAAAATCGGAAACTAAAGGCGCACTCCGTGCGCCCAAAGTCGGGCACGCCGTGCCCCCTGAAGGAAACAACGAAGACCTTGTGCCGGTCAGGCACGCCTTGCGTGCCAGGGAGGCACGCCATGCCAAACCCCGGGATGCGTGTTTTTTGCTCTGGACACACTGGGACACGCATGTCGTGCGTAGGAGCCGTGCGTGCGCTCCTACTGTCCTTTCTCGATCAGAATTGCTTTGTTTTTTCTATTTAAACAGTCTGTAAATCCCCCTTTTCAAGGTGACAGAATTTAGAGAGAGACCCGGGGACGAATTTATACGTGCTTTTTCACTTTGTTCTTCAAGACCCTGAGATTATTTGTAAGTTTCTACTTTTTTAATTAATGACTATTAATTCTTTTCATTCCAATTCTATTGATTCTTCAATTATGAATTGTGAGTAGTTTTAATTAGGGATTTGAGATTGATGAAGGGGTTAATCATAATGTATAACTAATTTCATGATGGATTAATTACATGAATATTTATTTAATTTGTGTATGAATGATTTAATTGATATCTCTTGTAACCAAGAACGACCGATAGAATTACAATTGTATGTAAAATGAATTAAGAGAGATCTAATTTATTCTAGGACACCTTCACACACACTTAATCATTCGCTAAGAGATTAGTAACGATTTAAGGGCCGTACACTCGCTCATCATGCATGGCAATAATTTTAGATATCTGTCGCATGAGAGATCAGTCTGATTCCCTAAATTATTGCACTCTACGCCGCGAGAGCGGTTAGAACTTAGTATAGATTGACGTTGCTCAATTAAATAATTTTCATGTGGTTAAGCCCGATCAACCAGAAATCGGATTACCCCGGAATCAATCTCTATTCCCTTCCGTCATTAATTAGAAAGAACTCATTAGTTTAGTTTCTTTATTCGCATTTTAATTTCCCAAAAATTCAAATCTCGCACTATTGCATTTATTTTATTTCTTTTTATCGCTGAATTTATTTAATTTTTAATTCCCCTTTTTCCGTCCCCGTGGAGACGATGCTCATACTTATACCCTATGCTGCTACATATTTTTGTTAGCATTTGATATATTAGCCTTTTGTATTGTTGTTTCCTTTCCTTTTGTTTGCTTATGTTTGTCCCACACCGTAAGTGTTTACTCCCTCCCCCTCTTTCCTTATCTATAAATAGAGCCTTTGGCCTCCAAATAATGTAAGCTTCCATTTTATGATATAATATTTATTCTATTAAATATTATCCATGTATGATTATATATAATCTAACATGGTATCGGAGCTAGTCAAAATTTTGAACTCGAACGCGGATCCAACTTCATCGCTTTACATGCTCTCCAGTGTTTTCCTCGTTGCTATTCAGGTTTTTCGCTGCTTCCGCTTCTCTTGTATTTTTGCTTAATTATTGTGTGCAATGGCGGGTGGTGATGACTCGTTGCAGTCAATTGGTGTTCGTCTTGATGGGAAGAATTTTGGGTATTGGAGTTATGTCATGATAAATTTCTTGAAGGGTAAGGGGCTATGGGATTACGTTTGTGGAAAAAGTATGTGCCCAAAGTCAGGAGACGAAAAATTTGATGAACTGTTTCGTATTTGGGAGACTAATAATTCCAAGATTATTACTTGGATTAATAACTCCGTTGAACAGAGAATTGGGGTGCAACTAGCGAAATTCAAAGCTGCAAAAGATATTTGGGATTACTTGTCTAAACTGTTTGTGCAAAACAATTTTGCGGTTAAATATCAGTTGCAGTCTGAAATTCGTGCTTTAGTACAAAATGATTTGGGGATCCAGGATTATTTTTGTGCAATGACAGCTCTTTGGGATCAATTAACATTGACAGAATCTATTGAGTTAAGCTTGTGATGCTTATATCAAGTGTAGGGATGAAGATCGTCTTGTCCAACTACTTATGGGTCTTCGTCTAGAATTTGATAACTGTCGTTCGGGATTATTGCACCGTAAACCGCTGCCATCTGTTGAAGATGTGGTAAATGAACTCATGGCCGAAGAAACTTGTTTGAAGACTTTAAAGGGAGCACATCCTGCTTCCACATCTGTCTTGGCAGTTCCTCCTTCTGCCCAGTCCTTGCAGCTCCTATTTATCAGTACAAAACTTCCTCTGTTGGTAATTGTAACTACTGCAAACAGCCAGGGCATTAGAAAAATCAATGCCTGGAACTACGGAAGGGGTCTAGTTGGAAGCCTCCACAGTCGGGGAAAGGTTACAAGCCTCCACAACCATGGTGGGCACACAAGGATATAGACCTACAACTCAGTACCATGGTGGGCAGCAGAAACACTACCCACACCCACCTACTCAAGCAGCCTTGGTTCCATCCTTGAATCAGTCTGGTTCTGAAGTTATTGGGAACTCAAGTCCAAATTTTTTGGCTGACCAGTTCCAGCAGTTCCTTGCCTTCCAGCAATATCAGAATTCTACTCAGTCTCATGCTCTCTCAGTTCCTTGCCCCCCCCCATCACTCACTGACTCAGGTATCACTCCTTCTTCTTGGATATTAGACTCTGGAGCGGGAAATCACATGTCCCCTAACCCATCTGATTCCATATCTATGTCTGGTAATCCCCCATCCACCACAGTTGTGACTGCCGATGGCACACCTATGCCATTAACTGGCATTGGGACAGTTCGTACTCCCACTATATCTCTATCTGATGTTTATTGTTTTCCTAAATTGCTTATGAATCTTGCTTCTGCTGGTCAAGTATGTGATTCTAGATGTTTTGTTGGGCTATTTCCCGATTCTTGTCATGTGCAGGATCTAAAATCCAAGAGAGTGATTGGGACAGGGCATAGGAAGGGGAAAGGTCTCTATGTTTTGGATGAGCTGCATCTTAGTACTCATGCAGCAACTATGCCTGTCAAATTGTCTACTTTTCATTTGACTGCTTCGTCTTCTAAATTTTGTTTGTGGCATTCTCGACTTGGACATGTACCGGGCTCTCGCCTGCGTTTTATGTGTACTTCTGGTCTCCTTGGTGATTTACCTTCTGATGATATATCTGATTGTAGTGATTGTAAACTTGGAAAATTCTCTGCTTTGCCTTTTAATATGAGTACTTCCACATCCTCTGCACCGTTTGATTTAGTTCATTCCGATGTTTGGGGTCTGGCCCCTGTTCCTACTAAGGGCGGCTCCAAATATTATGTTTCCTTTATTGATGATTACACTCGTTATTGTTGGGTTTACTTACTAAAGCGTCGTTCTGATCTTATTCATACTCATGCTGAGTTTCAAGCTTATGTGAAACTCAACACTCTACCACCATTAAATGTTTTCATGTTGATTTAGGTGGTGAGTATACTAGTGGTGATCTTTCTGGAATTTTCAAAGCTGATGGTACAATACAACATCAATCTTCTTATACTCATACTCCACAACAAAATGGGGTAGCTGAGCGAAAACATAGACATATTGTGGAAACTGCCAGGCCTATGATCTTGTCAGCTAGTGTTCCTAGTGAATTTTGGGGGGAAGTTGTACTCACGGCTGTTTATCTTATTAATAGAATTCCAACTTCACATAATTCTGGAATTTCTCCCTATGCTAGGCTTTTTGGTCAAAATCCACTGTATTCTCATTTGAGGGTGTTTGGCTCTATTTGTTTTGTCCTTCGTCCACATGTTGAACGTACTAAATTATCCTCTCGTGTTGCTATTTGTGTTTTTCTTGGGTATGAGATTGGGCAGAAAGGTTATCGTTGTTATGACCCTGTTTCGAGAAAATTGTATGTCTCTCGAAAGGTTTCCTTTATTGAGCATGTTCCTTTCTTCTCCATCCCACCCGTATCTCATAACATGTCGAGATATGATCTTCTTCAGATTGATCCGTTCAGCACTGACTCTGATATTATGCATACACCTGCTACTTCTCCTAACATTTCTTGCAGGTCTCATAACATAGACACCACCTCCCCCCTACGACTGCCCATGATCATCTTGTGATTGCGGATCCAAATCCACCCCATGAAATTGCTGATCCAGATCCACCTCGCTACCCTAGACGAGCACGTCGATCCACCCAGGTTTCTGATTTTGATTACTCTTGCTATTCTCCATCATTTGCTTCATTTCTTGTCAATATTGATTCTGTTTGTGAGCCCACATCCTACTCTGAGGCAGCACGTGATCCTCTTTGGCAAGAGGCTATGAAAGAAGAATTGTCTGCTTTGAACAAGACAGGTACTTGGGATTTGGTCTTTCCACCTTCTGGTAAGAAGGTTATTGGTTGTCGATGGGTGTACAAAATCAAAAGGCGGTCTGATTCTTCTATTGAGCGATATAAAGCCCGCTTAGTTGCTAAGGGGTTTGCTCAAGAGTATGGCATGGATTATGAGGAGACTTTTGCCCCAATAGCTAAGATGACCACAGTTCGAGTTCACATTGCAGTTGCTTCAGTCCGCCATTGGACTATCTTACAGATGGATGTTAAAAATGCATTCTTGAATGGGGATCTTAAGGAGGAAGTCTACATGGCACCACCACCGGGTGTTTCTCATATACCAGGGCATGTATGCAAACTTAAGAAAGCTCTGTATGGTCTCAAACAAGCCCCAAGAGCCTGGTTCGATAAGTTCTCCACTGTTGTGTTATCACTTGGATTTTCTCAGAGTACTAACAACTCGGCATTATTTGTTAGATCCTCTCCTGCGGGTTATATCTTACTCTTGTTATATGTTGATGATATGATCATTACAGGTGATGATGTCCATGGTATTTCACTACTGAAGGATACTTTGTCTCGTCAGTTTGAGATGAAAGATTTGGGTTATCTTCGCCACTTTTTGGGTATTGAGGTTGCTTATTCTGATAAGGGATATCTACTTTCTCAGTTTAAGTACACTAAGGATATTCTTGAACAAGCACGCCTCACAGATACACGTAGTGTTGACTCTCCTCTTGAGGTCAATGTTCGTTACACCCCTACTGACGGGGAACCTCTCAGTGATCCCACTTTGTATCGGTCTATTGTGGGCAGTTTGGTTTACCTTACCATTACACGTCCCGATATTGCATATGTTGTTCACATTGTCAGCCAGTTTGTTTGTGCTCCCACCTCTGTTCATTGGGCCGCAGTCATGCGTATTCTTCGTTACCTGAGGGGAACACTTTATCAAAGTGTCCTGTTTCCGTCTACTTCAGATTTGGAGCTTCGTGTGTTCTCTGATGCTGATTGGGCGAGTGATCAAACTGATCGTAAATCCACTACTGGTTACTGTATTTTCATAGGAGATTCACTGATTTCATGGAAAAGCAAGAAACAAGATGTTGTTTCTCGCTCTTCTACTGAGGCAGAGTATCGTGCTATGGCTTCTACTACCTGTGAGATTGTATGGTTACGATGGTTGTTAGCTGATATGGGCGTATCTTGCAATGATCCAACACCAATGTATTGTGATAATAAGAGTGCTATTCATATTGCGCACAACACTGTCTTTCATGAACGGACCAAACACATTGAGATTGATTGTCATATTACACGTTATCATCTGGAGAAAGGGACTTTCACTTTGCCTTTTGTATCATCTTCGATGCAACTTGCAGATTTCTTTACAAAGGCACACACTCTCCAGCGTCACCGGTTCTTTCTTAGCAAACTCTCAATGTTACTCACGTCACCATTGCGAGTTTGAGAGGGGATGTTAGCATTTGATATATTAGCCTTTTGTATTGTTGTTTCCTTTCCTTTTGTTTGCTTATGTTTGTCCCACACCGTAAGTGTTTACTCCCTCCCCCTCTTTCCTTATCTATAAATAGGGTCTTTGGCCTCCAAATAATGTAAGCTTCCATTTTATGATATAATATTTATTCTATTAAATATTATCCATGTATGATTATATATAATCTAACAATTTTTAAGTGCGAGAAAACTCACATCACCCTACGTAAGAAGACGTCGTTCAAAAAATTGACAATTGGGTATGCATACTCAATATGTTTATCTTCATCAACAAGACCTTTATCCAAAATGTCTCGATTACCCATAGAAGAGAGTAAGAGACTAGATTTTTTTTTGAATTCTTTGATTAAAATTTGAGAGGGTAATTTCACACCATGAGACATAGTAGTTTGAAAGAAATCTTTAATATTTGTTATTGAAGCGTCGGTTGTTAGCTCAGAGCAATAGAGGTCCTAAGTAGAATTCAACCCTAGAGCTTTCTCAACAGATGCATAATGCTCAACATCAATTTGTAACAAAGTTCTTGAAATAGAAAATTCACTATGATGCGAGTGATCCTCATAAAAAAGTCTCCATCAAAGTTGGAGTGGATGTTAACTGACAAACCCTCACATGAAGATGGTTCAATCACTCGAGTTGTGTGCTTGGCTGCAATTTATTTTATTAAGGTAAGTCCTCGTGTAATCCCTGACAGAAAAAGGTTAAACCTACATTCATTCCCCCCCTCTGGTATAAATAAAAAGTCACAACCTTTTTCAATGATGCGGGGTAAACCACCAAACAAATTAGCATCATAAAGTATAGAGAGGGAATTCTTCAAATCAAACCTAGTGCAACACCAATCATCATAAAGACGTTTGGGATTGGAGCCGTTCAGCCGAGTAACCCACCCTCTTTTAATCAAGATTAACCGCAGACGTAATTTCATGCTTTCATTCAGATATATGAGTATTGTTGCAATCAAAAATAGAAAAGCGGAAAGATTCACTTTCAATTAATAAAATATCAAAACCATATGAGGGATGCAAAAAATCTCTTTGTCCCTAACAGTACGAGTCTAAATATCTTGTCCGTTTTCATGCCATAGATCCTTCTCGAAATGGGGAAAAGTCCCGCCGAACCCACACTAGTCAACCATGACCTCGCTGCCCTCGCCTAGAGAAAAAGAAGTGCCTCCCCTCAAATCTAAATTTGAACAGGCCTTGTACGGATGCAAGAATGACATCCCCCCTAATTTAAACTGGTGTCGCGGCCCGTGCAACCATTTCATCATTTTTGTCTATATCAGGTGATTCCAAATTCGCAAACTAATCATGCACTCCCAACGACCCACTGCAGATGTCAAAAAATTGAGAAAAGTAAACTTGAGTCGTTTCAAAAACCCACTAAGTTTCAGTCGCTGGTCTATACACCACTACACACAAGATTGGCATGTCGAAAAACCCAAACTGGTAAGGACCCATACTATCCCGAGAAATACAATGACCATCGACTTTCGTTTAGATGAGTGTCATATGTATTATAAATATAATTACAAATACAATCTCTATTATAAACAGACAAGAGAAAAAAATCAACGAATACTTTCATCGAGAGAACTATTTTTGAGCACAAATGAGTAAAATAAAATGACCATTGTCTTTTGTTTAGATGTGCAGATGTGACGTGGCTTTTGTTTAGATCAATAGATGTGCACATGTGTCTTGGATTTTGTTTAGATGTGCAGATGTCCCATGAAATTAGGCAGTTCGTATACCGTGGGATCATCCCACGGTAAACACCATGCTCCACACACAAAACGACATAGTATTAATCAATTTAAAAAAAACCGCGTGAACAATACCTTTTTTTTCGCCCCAGTATCATGAACGATGTTAGTCATGTAACTTGTGCATAATTAGATGTAACTCGTGTTGCTACAAATGTAACTTCAGTTAACAACAAATGTAACTTGTGCCCTGAAATGTAACTCATGTTTAATGGAAAAAAGGAGTCTAATTGTCCAATTATTTTACATAAATACTGCATATGTTTTGTTTATAGTATTAGGTCCATTAAAATGATTTTTAATAAGAAAATCATTTTTGATGGAATAACAGAGGTTTATTTTGTTGTGTAACTCGCATTGTTTTGTGGTGTAACTCGCAGTATGTCAAATGTAAATCAAGATGTAACTTATTGAGAAAAATTGAAATGAAATCGTGTAATACAAAATGTAACTTTAGTCAAAATGAAATGTAATTCTAGTGTAAGTGAAATGTAATTCTTTTTTCATTCTATCCCCATATTCTGAGAGGATGTTTTAACAACCATTACTCCGTACATGGTTTACAAAGCCATAGACAGCCACACAACTCTTGCTACACAAAGGAGCCTGTCATCAATCTATGTCGGTGAAACAAAGGGATGCTACGAACGGGTGGCTGGACGGATCTCAATCCGGAGTAGATTTGCAAAGGCGCATCAACATAGGCATGACAACAGAGTGGATTTGCGGTGGCTGGAGTGGAACTCATTCTGGGGTGCGCCGGTCTCCAACGACGGCGACCTTTCAATTCCAAATGAAGGGAACTCGTTTCCTCGACTTGCTCTTCTTTTTAATTAACAAAACTTTGTCGTTTTGGGATCAGCACACCATGCGCATGGTGGGCCGATCCCACGGTATAATTTGCCGAAATTAGGCTAGTGATAACGTTCACATGTTTATTATGGGGTGCATCTTATTTTACCTTAATAAATGCAACAATACAATGCAATCGTACTATCTTCTACAAACTTTTGTGTGAAAAAGAGTTATTCCATCTGTCTATCTTTGTCCCATTTTACATTTTATATTTGTCATTAAGTGTCTAATATTATATTTTGTAATGTTTGTATGATTGCAATTCATTCTTGCTTTATTTATAATTTATCAATTCAATATAACTCACACAACTTCACTTTTCTTAACAGTTGTATCACTTCCTCATATCTCATTCTAAATGGGACAAAGATAATAATGCTTATGTGTATAGTAATATATACTACCTTGGCATACTGCGAAAAACTGGCTGATGCTCAACTAGTAGTACACCACAAAACAATGTGAGTTACACAACAAAATAAACGAGTAGTACTAATTATGAACTCAACTAAGTATTGCGCCAAATTCAAAGGGCATTTTCAGGCAACTATATAGGCATATGCTCATTTTATGTATAAATATAGGCCCATTTGCTTAACTCTATCAGATTTAAGATTACCCTTCCTCTAGTCTCGCAAGTTTTTTATTATATTTGATCTATTTGAAATTCCTTTGTTCATCTCTATCTAGAGTTCCCTTCCTCTCACCCAACTCTTAATTAATAGCGTATTATTATTATTAAACAAGTTGTATGAAGACAAAGGGGGTATCTGCAACCTGGACGAGGAAAGGCCGGGCGACATGAGGACACCCGAGGACGATGGCAGCTCCGTAGTTACAGGCGCCGAGAGAGAAGGTATAGCGGAAGTGGTGAGTTCCGGCCTGGAGGTGTGCGGCTGCACCGAAGGTGTGGGCGCCGATGAAGAGGAGACGAACGTCGTCATTGAGAAAATAGGGTTTAGGGAACCTATGCGACTGATACCATGTGAAATAATAATATTTGAGAATAATGGCTTACCAATGTGGTAGCCCTAGAGGTGTATTTATACTAATCATGGAATAAATAATTACACATAAGTCCTTAATAATACTAATAATAATACGCTATTATTAATTAGCTAATGTAGCTTTGCTTAATTTCAAGTTATGAGGTGACTTAAGCTTATATACCCACTATCTCAACAACGTTCGCTTTTTCTATTTGCCAGGTATTTAATATACTAGTCATCTCAATGAATCTCACAATTGTTGGTTAGTATTCTATCATGAACCTGTATTTTTATATTTGTATGTAACATTTTGTTTTAGCTTAACTATTCAATAAGCAATTTGAATTTCGTCCAAACTTTCTTTTTAAAATCCAAAAATTATAAACTTAGGCACTTAGGCTATTATAAACTAGTACATTTAATCTCTATGTTGTTTTACTTTTGTGTCAGGGTCGTATTTTGTATTCAATCTATTCAATTCAATCGCAAATGGATGGAAATTAACATTTCAAACTCCTTCGATCGGAACAATGCCAATATGCACTTGGACGATAAGATTGTGCTCTTGTTGAGAGCAGTACGCAATCGGGCCGTCCCAAGTAAAGGATTTTCCTCCAAGATGTTCTCATAGACGAAAAGATACATCAATCACTTATTAGCTATTGCTATTACAATACGTATTAGTTATTGCTATTATAGGGGTGTTTGGAACTGATTCTGCTTCTGCTTCTTTTTTAAAGCAGAAGCAGAATCAGAATCAGTTTTCAGAAGCTGTTACACCCCAGCTTCTAAAAAAATTGATTCTGGGAGTAAATTAGAGTACCAGAAGTGCTTCTAGAATTTCATCCAAACACTCCAGTTTCTGCTTCTGCTCCTTGAAGGAGCAGAATCAGTTTTGAGAATCAGATCCAAACACCCCCATAATACGTAGTACGGAGTATATGATATCATGAAATGTATACCATATTATCATGTCATTCTATTCTTGCTTATTTTTTGTATATCAAATCCAATTTGTTTCATAACAAAAAAAAAATCTTCTGAGCCATATATGACACGAGATGGTTCAACTCTAATATACTACTCGTACGTATTAACTATTAAGAGGTAAATCACTTATTAATTCATTATTAGAATATCATATTATGAAGCCTATCATGCCATTCTTATTTTGTGTATTATGAATCCATTTCTTTTCTTTTTTAGGCCATGTTTGGCAAATGGTTGATCAGCCATTTTTTGGCTTTTTTAATTAACTACATTTAATGAATTTGACCATCTAAACGGTTAAAACTATTGTTTGGTAAATCGCTGCTCCACATTCTTCTGTCTCTATCCTTTTTAGGATTTGTTTGCAAGTGCTTGTGTTTAAATAAAAACATTTTTTGGGAAAAAGTGATTAGTAGTAAAAGTTGATAGTGTGGTTTTTTTTTGCCAAGAAAAACGATTTTATTCAATAAATAAAGTAAAAATTACAGTGCAAGAAGATAAGTAAAAGAAAAGCAAACACAAAAGTTGATAGTGTGGTAAAATAATTGTTTTTTTTTTGTAATAGAAAAAATAAAAAGTAGATTCTATACGAAAATCGAGAAAGTAAAAGTTGGTAGTGTTTGATAAAATAAGTAATTTTTTCTTAAAAAAAGCCACAAGCAAAGTGTTTGCAAACAAACCCTTATTACACGCACCTCCTCGTTTCCTCCAACACCTCTGCTTCCTCTATTTATTTTTTCTATTTTTTCTTTGTTTGTTGTATTCATGTATAAATAAGTTTCAAAATTGAAAAAGAAATAGTGGGATGTCTGATTGGGAAACATCTTAGTGCTCATTTGTTGAAATAGGAAAAATTAATCATGTAACTAATTATCCGAATACAATAGTATATAGATCAGATGAGTTTATAGTTGGACTTTAGATCCTTTTTTTTATTGTTACAAACCAATTCAATCTCCTTTCCTCGCTTTAATATTTTAGCCTAGTATAGAGCCCATTTGATAGCACGAAAATCGACTGATTTAGCTGATTCTGCTGAAATTTATGAAGTTCTGGCTGAAGTGGCTGATTCTACTGATTTAAGAATAAAATAGTTTTAAAATATATTTTATTAATAAAATAAAGAAACATCATATGTAAAATAGCTAAAATGGTCATATACGGTAACTTCAGCAAATACAGTTAGAAAAATAATTCTAACCTTACCTTTTCGGCTTATTACACAATTTAACGTGCGAAAGCAAAAGTTACGTGTTTGATGAAAAAATTGGTTGATAAGTCTGATAAGTCTGATAACTCTTCAGATCTGCTTTTAAATCTCTAGTTCTGTTTTTCTCTCAAATCTGTGTAACATCACTACCTTTACTTTTTACGGGATACTTTGTATTGATCAAACAATTAAGGGAAAACTGTCAAATAGGTTCTCGAACTTTCATAAAAAGATCAATTAAGTCCTTCTATAGGAAGTTCTGTCCGGCCGTCGCGATTTGGGGCAGTTCCCTGTGGAATTTTTTGATGAAATTTTTTTATCATCTTATTCACCAAGTCTAGTTTACTCATACCAAATTTCAGCTAAAAAATTAATCGGGAACACATTCAAATTAATTCTGGAAGATAACTGCGCATTTTTGCGTTCTCGAATTAATTTGAATGCGCTCCCGATTAAATTTTTAGCTGAATTTTGGTATGAGTAAACTAGGCTTGATGAATAAGATGCTCAAAAAATTTCATCAAAAAATTCTACCGGGAACCGCCCCAAATCGCGACGACCGGACAAAGTCTCCTATATAAGGACTTAATTAACTTTTTTATGAAAGTTCGAGGACATATTTGAAAGTTTTCCCAACAACTAAAAATGGCAGACGACCGATCATCATTGTAAAACATCCATCATCGCTCGTTTTAGAAGCCGAGGATTATCTGAAACCTTCGTTTGTCGTTAAAATCAATTCCTAAAAAAAACAAAAAAAAAACTAATGCTTCTATAAGTCTTTTTACACTCTAACAGCTATTCTTAACCAGTTATTTTACCAAACAGTTCTAACAACAAGCTAACATAATCAGCCAATCAAAATAGTTAGTACAACCAATTATTGTCAAACCGCTATCACAGTCATCTAACATCTAATAGCTAACAACGAATTGTCAAACCAGGCTTTAGTCTTTTACTTTACCTGTAAGTTGTCTTTGATTTCTTCTCTAGATATAACTTGAGTATGGTGATCAATGACAATAAGTTAAAGGAGTGAAAGTAATGCACTTTTTTTTACTTCTTCTGCTAATTGATAAGTTAAAATTCAACACGCATTTGATGCGCGTTAGAATTGAGTTTTGTCACTTTTCCTAATATATATGAGTCACAAAAGTGTTAATAAGTTCAAGTCACGGTTTACCGGGTTTGGTTTGCGTTTGTTGAGAAAATTAGGAATTTGGACCCGACATCGGCGTTTGAATATAATTTGAGAAGATTTGGAACGCTTTCGAGAGATGACAAGAAGTATCGGAGGTCCACGAGACGATTAAGGAGCATAGTTTGAGTCAAAACTCAAAAGAGGTCAAAGATTGAAGATGAGATCGATTAGGAGCGAATGAGGAAGAAAAGAGCAAGAAAATGGTCAAAAAGAGATCAGCGTACCCCGCGGATTAAACCACACGCCTCGCAGTTCAGAACTAGCTGCAGAAGTACCCGCACGGTTGGACCGTGTGGGCAGAAGATGAGAGAGATGGTGAAATTTTTACGCGCACCCCGCACGATAGGCTGCACGTCGTGTGGACGACCGTGCAGGTCGATTTTCGGCCACTTTTTTATGTTTTTTTTTATTTAATCAGCCCTTATTTGCCTGTTTTTCGTAACGGAGCTTATAGAGATAAACCCTATTACGAAATTGTGAGAGCTTTTCAGCATTGTTCATCAAGATTTTGGGATTCTTCGTAAGTTCCATCTTTTTAGTTAATGACAATTAATTCTTTTCATCCCAATTATGTTGATTCTTCAATTAGGAATTGTGAGAAGTTTTAATTAGGGATTTCGGATTGATGAAGGGGTTAATCATGTTCTAGGCGGGTTACTTTCTTGATGGATTAATTACATGATCTTAATTTAATTTGTGTTTGAATAATTTAACTGATATCTTTTGTAACCTAGAATGACTGCTAGGATTATAATTGCACATATGATAAATTAAGAGAGATCTAATTTATTATAGGACACTTTCACACACACTTAATCGTCCGTTAAGAGATTAGTAACGGTTAAGGGCTCGTTTTGACAATAATTTAGTAATTTGCCGCAAGAGATATCAACATGTTTCCCTAAATTATTGCACTCTACGCCGCGAGAGCGGTAAGAACTTAGTATTGATAAGCGTTGCTCAATTAAATAATTTTCATGTGATTAAGTCGGATCAGCCCTGAAATCCGATTACCCTGGAATCAATCTTTGTTCCCTATCATCATTAATTAGAAAGAACTCATTAGTTTAGCTGCTTATTTGCATTGGTTTAATTTCGAAAAAAACAAATCTCGCACAATTGCATTTTATTTATTTATTTTAATCGGTGAATTTAGTTAATTCCTGATTCCATTTTTCCGTCTCTGTGGAGACGATACTCGTACTTAAACCCTATATTACTACATATTTTTAATGCGGGAAAAATCACATCAATAATCCACCCCATTAATGGATATAAAGGATGAAAACTGAAAGTGTGGCTTAAGGAGGAAAAATAATGCACCTTTTTACTTCTAACTCCGATTGATTCTTACCTGTTCTAAACTAACTAGCATGATGAAGCAACCTTTGACTATTTGTCAACCTAGTAATAAACTTTAGTTATACTATCATGTGTAAATAGTGTAATTTTCCTTTATTTTTTTAATATGACGTGAGAACACCAAGATATGATTAGCGAATAAACATATTCCGAAATACTAGTATATGTTTTAAAACACGTATATATGTTGCATGACAAACATATGAAAATGACATTTAAAAATGAAAACATGTTTCTTTTTTAATTTAATACAAACATGATTTTTATTATTATTGTCTTTCATATATTTTAGAACATCCTATTACTCCGTAAAATGACATTTCTTCTATAGTTATAATTTGTGTATTGTGATGACAATAGGTTTTTTTACTGTAAAAATACTTTCTATTCCGTGCTTTCTTTTATACAAAGTATAATCTTTACAATTAGAGTATTGATATTACAAATTTTTGTATATATTTTCATAGGTTTTGGTTCAAATAAGAACACGATCTTATGAGAGAAATAAGAACGAATCTGAACCGTTAGATTTGCTATAAGTGAAACTCAGTGTGCATTAGATGAAACCGTAATGTGCATTACGTGAAATTGAAATGTGCAACACAAAAGGTATGATACGGTGACATTATGTAAACCTGAATTGTGCATTATGTGAATTTGAAATGTGCACTACATGAAACAAAAATGTGCAGAATAAAAGGTACGATGTGATGTTATTTTTGTACATTTATTCCGCACATTTCAGTTTCACCTAATGCACATGTGAGTTTAAATTTCTATTCTGCACATTTTAATATCATCTAATGCACATTGCAGTTTCACCAAATGCACAATTCAGTCCCACAAAATTCAATCAAACGGTCCAGATTCGTTCTCATTTCTCACATAAGATCTGTTCTTACCGGAACCGCTCCCTATTTTCATATTTACTATATGTTATTGAATATATACTAGGTTTTCAATTATTATTATAATCCCTTTGTATGTACTACCTCCGGTTTTTTTTAATCTTCACAGTTTGATTTCACACAAAATAAGGAATGGAATTTGACTTTACTGTAGAGTACACTGTTGAGGCACTGTTTGATACTGTTTGGCACTGTAGAGACACTGTTTGGCACTGTTGAGACACTGTTTGGCACTGTTTTGATGTAGATTTCTTTGCCAAAAAAGGAAATAAGGAAGTGTGAAGTTTATTTTAGACCGTCCCAAAAAGGAAAGTGTGAAGTTTATTAAAAACCGGAGGGAGTATATAGTTGCAAACTTGCAACATAATCTCTTTTCATAACGAACTACAGAGTATCTATTTATGTATAACATATTCCTTTTACTACGTATTTCATCTAAAAATACTTAAATGTCCGAATTTTTTCTATTTCATCTCCTCCGTCATATTTTTCCATCTTTTTCTTTCACTTTTAGTTTTTCTATACCATCTATTATTTCACTCTAAAACTTTTTGAAAATCCTAATATTGCAACTATATATAAATATGAGGCTATATATAATTCATATATATTAATTACAAACAAGGACATTATTTCCTAATGAATCTAATTTTATTCCGAACTTTCGAAGACCGAGTCCTTCATTTTCAATTATGATTTGAATATAACTTCAATCCGCATAAACATATAACATTATATCTTCTTCCTGTTGATTTTCCTTTACAACATACATAATATAACTTCAATCCGCATCTCTGTAATATTCCATGACACAAAAATGTGCTACGAAAAATAGAAAAGTTGTCAAGATAGACCATTGAAGGAATTGCCAACCACACATGAAGTGTTAGGAGGAAATGTGTGAGGAAATTAAAACTCTTACTTAATTAACATGATACATTACTTTAATGACACAGTCACACAGTTGATCTAAGTCTTACATAATTTTTGTGTTTCAAGGAAGTTTAAGATAACATACAAGTGATGAGAAAATTCATGCGAAATAATATTAATGCACCATACTCTAATTACAATTACTTCTATAGTAAACTTATATTAGTAAAAAATGTATTATGCATACAAGGCTTATATGGAGCTGCATGTCATTTAAAAGTACGTATTTAAAAACTAGACAGAAACAAAGTACACAAAACTACTCGGTATATAGTTATATTCTTCAGAACTAATGATATACTTCCTCCTTCCCACAAAACTTGGCCAATTTGACTTTTCTTGGTCAATGATAATAAACTTCAGATAATGATTTTAATTATTATATTTGTGTGAAACTTGTAACTTTTATACTTTTATAAAAATATTTTTGACAAAGAACAATTTCATATAATTTTCATATATGAAATAGTTACATATTAAAAAATATCAAGGGTCAAACTTGGCCATCAATGATCAAGAAAAGTCAATATGGCAAAGTTTTTTGGGACAGAGGTAGTATTACATCTCCAATTAACTTTTTCAAGTTGAAAGATTCACTTTGATGATCTCAAGAAAGTTCGCCATCATCCTAAAAATAAAGGATTGACACATTAATCATTGAATAGAAAGTACAACTAATAACTAGGGAGAAAACTATAAAACCACATAAAATTAAACTGAAAGTTAAAAGGAATTGTATAAACCGAAACTGTAAAGGAATTCTAATCAAAGTCTGCCTTGAATTTTGTACTTGTGAATGCATGTAAAAAGATGGAATCAATAGTTAAAAGGTTGTACATAATATTATTTCATTTATAAGTAGAACAAAAGGAAGTAGAAATATATAGATAATTAAAAGAGAAATATTATATAAGAACTCATTATCTCATTTAAACGTACGTACTACACTTAATTCTGAACCGTTTAAAGCAACATTTTATATTTAAATTCTACACTAGAATGTTTTAAGTTTTGAACAAAGTAGATGACATATTGTTAAAGATCTCGCACATATGTGGAAGGAAAAGGACTTGGAGAAGATAACCAAGACTTATATCATATTGCATAATATGATCATTGAGAGTGAATGTAGCCAAGGAATGAATCCTGAAAATGTGGAAACCTCTTGGAGATGAAAATGTAGACAATAAGATTAGGGGCGGGTTCGGTTCTTGCGGTTCGGTTTTGACCTAAAACCAAATATAGAATCAAAGTAAAAAGTTCGGTTCGGTTTCGATTCAGTTTTACACTCCAAAACTTGGAACCAATTGGTTCGGTTTGTTTCGGTTCGGTTTCGGTTTTTTCGGTTTTACCAAAAAAAATTCTCACTTGATTTTAAATTGATATAATACTTATTAGAGGGATCAAACATATTACATAAATAATGCAAGCACAATACAACAACAAATAAAATAAAAATGAGAAGAGATAAATATGTCTTGAATTATATGAGATAGATAAAAATGTATATATTATTGATTTAATTTGTTTGTGAGTAGTTTGAAAAAAGTTCATGAATATATATGTTCTATGTGATATAGTTGAGATGAATATTTATTGTTTTATCAATATAAAATCTTTAAGTGATCTAAAAATAAAAGTTAATTACTACTAATAAGTAGGAGTTAATAACTAGTAAACACATATTATCATCATTCCATATAGCTACATTATTACAAACGATGAATGTGTACATGAATTTATAAACTAAATTAAATTAAACATAACACAAACATTATTTCTCTAACACAAGAAAACCAAAGACTATTGATGATATTACGATTAATTAGAACTAATGCTTAACAATTAACATATAAATTTCATATTTTAAATAGTTCGGTTTGTTCGGTTTGGTTCGGTTTTGAAGGGTAAAAACCAAAATCGAACCAAACCACTTCGGTTCAGTTCAGTTTTTTACATTCGGTTTCGGTTTCTTAGCGGTTCGGTTTTATTTGGCTGCGATCCGGTTTAATTTGATTCGGTTTTCGGTTTTTCAATTCGGACCCAGCCCTAAATAAGATTATAATTTTATTGTCTTTAGAATGATCGGAAGAATGAAACAAGTTCAAGACAAGAGAGTTCATATAGATTTGAAAATTGATCTCATCAATCATATGCAGGAGCAATATGGTGGTAAAAAAGAAAGCTAATATTAAAGTAAATCTTTTAATAAGAAAGTCTTATAATAGTCATTGAAGTTTATTTTTGTTTTAATGAATGATGCTTTATGCTTAATGATATTCTCAGAATTGTGTGTGTTTTATATAATTATTTCTTTTTTGAATTGATTGTTCTGAGTATAAGTTAGTGGTAATTGTAATGTTTTTTAATTTAATGACTTTGAATTGGTGATTATTTAGATTTTAGATTGATAAATCTTAGTGCGGCAATTGTCCTCTTCAAGCACAGTGATATTTGTAGATATAAGAATCCTTTTTCTTTGTTACCATAATCTAATACTACGTATGTTGAAACTTCAGCTGGTAATTCATTAGCTTTTTTGTATTGCCATTTTAGTTGAAGAATATCCATCATGTGGCTGAAATAATCCTATCCGATGTGCACTCTTCATAAAATGAATTTTATTTTTCGTTCTGTACAATGAAAATAAAGAGGCAAAAGAGAATCATGCTTCTTATTCACTGCTCCCTAAGAGGGTGAGGGTGATTTTCGAGTGATGCTTTTACAGGTATACATTATTCTTACCAGTATGATAGTGAGGGTGATTTTGCCGAGAAGAATGTTTCTCACTTGGGAGATGATTTTCTCGGTCATGCTTCGGAGAGCGAAAAGAGGACTCCTATTTCATTTATGGAGGATTTATGGGACTCCCTCCGTCCCATATTTAGAATGATGCAAATTAGAATCAACCAAACAATATTTAGAATGATGCAAATTGAACTTTAATCACACACCGATAGGGGTGAGCATCGGGCGGGTTCGGGTCAGGCGGGTTGATAAACCCAAGACCCTTTCGGGTTTCGGATGGGTAAAATAGATACCCTACCCTATGTTTTTTTACTTGTATAGTTTCGGGTTTTTTCTGAAATTCGGGTTGGGCGGATTCGGATCGGGTTCGAGTTCAGTCGGTTTAATTTTTAAAATTGTAATATATATATAAAAAACTAAAATTGCAAAACATAATTTGATTCCCATACAAAATTAGAATATGATAGAAGTCATACAAGATTAGCACTCATACAAAATTAGAATATGATAGCATATTCTAATTACACAAAGTTCCAAGTATGCAAAAATAATACATCCAAATGTCCAATTTCCATTTCTCAGAATCTCAGCCAATTCACTCAGTTGCTTGAACACTTGAAGTTCCACCCTTCCACATCTATTTTTGACTTTGCAAAACAAATTGGGACGGAGGGAGTAATATATTCTACAACGATATTCTGCATATTATATATTCCTTAGGGAAAGAAATATTCTACAACTATAATGCCATGTTTATAGTTGGAAAAACAGTCAATGTGTCTCACGCAAGAATTTCCCTTTCTTTTTCAAAGCATGAAGGTGCATTAAGTTTTAGAATGAGTATGAAGATGAAGATCACGGATACATCACAATATCACATACAAGCTAAGTATGAATTTCATGATCGAAAAATTAAACTTGACACACAGTTTCGAACGCCTTAGTCTTCACCTTCACACATACTTTCAATTTCACATGCAAAATCTTTCATGACATGCTAAATCCATAGACATTTGATCTTATGTGTGAATAATAAATCGTATCGATGTATATGTAATTGATTTTTGTTTTGTACACACAAGTATATATTCACTTACAAATTGGGACGGCACTACAAAAAAACACGCGTTTAGTCACGGATTTTAGTCACGGATCCGGTCCGTGACTAAGTAGTCACGGTTGTACTCACGGACTAGTCACGGATTGTTAAAAATAAAGTTAGTCACGGATTTGTCCGTGACTAAATCCGTGACTAAACGTAGTCACGGCCTTAGTCCGTGACTAAGGTTCTCCAGTGACCGGACTTCCTTCTCCGGTTGATTTTATTATACTCCGGCACTTAGTCACGGACATATCCGTGACTAATGCCGTGACTAAAATGAAAATTTATTTTTCCAACGGTCCTTATTTAATTCGGACTGTTAATTTGTACGGAAAACGTTAGTCACGGACTAATTCGTGACTAAATCCGTGACTAACTTTTTTATATATGGATGGCCAGACTCATTCAGTTGAATCACACCAACTCATTCCTAATATATATAATACAGTATCTGCCTGAAAGATTAAGCGGATGTAGTCTATCTTCTGTCATTTTCTGTGTTTATGCAAATAAGGTATGTCATTTCACTTATGTTTTTTTATTAAGAATTAATTTTTAATATTAGGTAAATTAGTTAGCATAAAGTTGAATTAATTAGCTAAATTAGTTAAATTTATGATAATATTAGGTAAATTTTAGGTTTTACTTACTTAAAATGGGTTTTAAAAAGGTGGTTAATTAATTAACGAAATAAATTAGTTCAAATTAGTTAACTTAATGCATGATGTTGTATTTAGTTAGAATTACGTAAATTAGTTAAATATTTAGTAATTTATTGCATTTTATAAATTATGATTTGTTGTTAATTAAGTAACGAAATAAATTAGTTAAAATTAGTTAACTTAGTGCATGATATTGTATTTAGTTAGAATTACGTAAATTAGTTAAATTTGTAGTAATTTATTGCATTTTATATTAACGAAATAAATTAGTTAAAATTAGTTAACTTGGTGCATGATGTTATATATTTAGTTAGAATTACGTAAATTAGTTAAATTTTTAGTAATTTATTGCATTTTATAAATTATGATTTCTTGTTAATTAATTAACGAAATAAATTAGTTAAAATTAGTTAACTTAGTGCATGATGTTGTATTTAGTTAGAATTACGTAAATTAGTTAAATGTTTAGTAATTTATTGCATTTTATAAATTATGATTTCTTGTTAGAATTAGGATTTAGTGTTATATAAATTAGGATACAATTAAGTTATTTGTTATTAAATTTGTGTTATTGAATCACTAATTATTGAATATAATTAAAGTAAACATTTATTATTAATTTCGTAAATATTTTCGTAAATATTTACTAATTTATTAATTTCGTAATAATTTCGTAAATTCATTCATTTAATTTTGTGAATTATTTGAATTATTATGAAGTATGTCTCTTAATAAACATTTATTTCGTAAATATAATTAGTGTATGATTTAAATGATTAATGACATCATATTATCGTATTAGTTCTAGTTAATTAATATTATTAATTGAAAGTTATTGTTTCGTAAAATTGAACATATTATGTGTATGAGTGAATTTATGTAGTATTTAATTCTGTTTTTCAAAATAATTAAAAAACATATTACAATTTTTAAAAAATAAATTGTAAAAATTCTTTTCAAATATTGTTTTAAAACTATTTCAAAATAATTAATTTTTTTTAAAAAAAATTAAAAAGAAATAGCCACGGACTAATTCCGTGACTAAACTAGTCCGGAATTCTTTTTCGAAACAAATTATTTTTTTTTAAAATTAAAATAACTAGTCACGGATTCTGACCGTGACTAATTTGAAAAATTTGAATTCGAGGTCTAAAATTTTGAATTTGGAATTTTGAATTTTGAAATATTTGTCACGGATTATGACCGTGACTATTTTAAAAAATTTGAATTTTGAATTTGTAGTCACGGACAACATCCGTGACTAAATTTAGTTTGCCTGGTCGGAGAAGAGTACTCCGGTGTCACTGTAGTCACGGAAATGTGCCGTGACTAGTCCGTGACTACATGTAGTCACGGACAATGGTCCGTGACTAAAGTTAGTCACGCCTGAGAAGTCTCGGATTTTGGCCGTGACAAAGTCCGTGACTAAAGGAGTTAGTCACGGATTTTTTACACTATGATCCGTGACTAAGTCCGTGACTACAACGCGGATTTTTTGTAGTGCGGAGGGAGTAATAATTGGGACGGAGGGAGTCCCATAAATCCTCCCAATTTGTTTTGCAAAGACTGGTCACGAGGGACAACTACTTAACCAAGCATAATTTAAACACCCAGATTAAAATTTATAGGAAAAAGCATCAGCGGTCGCATATTATGAGAACAAGATCTCAATCTCGTCTTGAATGAGAACTATGAAATTCTAGGGATGGGTTTTGATGCATTTCGGGACAGTGTTTTACTATAATCGCCTGTATTTTTTTTCTTCTACCACCCCTGTTATTTTGTACTTCCTCTGCAACTTTGTTTAATAAAAAAATTGCTTTATTTAAAAAAAAAACATTCCAAATAAGTGTGCTTCTCAAGAAATATTTAGAGTAATCAGAGTATTACCCGAGATATGAGTAAAAAAGTTTGAAAATTCAAAAATAGGATTGCCATGTTTTTATTCTCAAAATAGGACTAATTACTGTCATGTTTTGGCAGTACCAGACTTCAAACATGGTAGTATTTCCCAAACTTGACAGTAATTACTCCCATTTTGGGAATGAAAACATGACAGTCCTATTTTGGAATTTTCGAACCTTTTTAGTCCTATTTCGGGAACATTTCCAAATATTTATGGCAAAAATTTAGTAGAAGACTGCTTCCTCTTTGAGTCTTTGGTGTAGACTATTCCTTGATGTAAAGTGTTGCAATTGATGCCAATTCAAAATAAAGTATGAATAAAAAATAATGAAAGAACCAAGTAATCTACTATTTTCTATCTAATACTCCTTAAACCTGAAGTTTTAGCTAAAAATGAAAAGAAATGTTCCAGGCTATCAACCCAAACACAAATACATAAAAATGTAACTAGTCTTCATGCATAATGTCTTCATCCAATGAGTTTTAATATTTGACTTCATAAAGACTTGAACTTTAGTAATTGTTGTTCAACCTGTCACACAATACAAATAGCATAAAGTTTATAATAAATTATTTTTCCCAAGTATTACTAGTAAATTCAAGTACAAAAAATGGTAGATAAATATTTAATTACCAAAAAGTCCATCTTTTTCCCATTCTCTTAAAATTTGAGATTGATACATCTCAAGCGTTTCTTTAATGCTTGAGGGAAGCTTGCTAACATCTTGATTCAAAAATACGCTCTTGTTCTAGTCTCTTTTGAGCTTTCTCCTTAAGCTTTTAATCAGCCTCTTTTAATTGTTGATCTTTCTCTAATTTCTGAGCATATGTTTTTAGCTCCAACTCTTCTTTCATTATCTTTTCTTGTAACTCAAAGTTTCTTATGCCTTTTTCACTCTTCATCTTGAGTTGTTCCTGACTAACACAAAATTATTTTTCCATCACACTTTGTAACTTATTCAAATCGTCAATGACATATTTTTCATTTGTAGCTTTTCTTCGGGGTGTTCAACATCATTGCATTTACCATCACTGGTATAATCTAGATTGATACAATTTTAGTTTTTATTACCTGAACTCGCGTGTGGAGTGGGTACTCGAGTATCACCTGGACACTTTTCTACCGGTAGGTTTTTGTTTGGACAAATCTTTGGTCTTGGTAACCTCCTTCATGCATCATTTTGGATTTTTTCTCTCATTTGCAATGGAACCAAAGTTTACCTATATTTGGCTTGGGAATATGATGGAATAAAGCAAAATGGCTCTCTAAACTGTCTGCACTTCTTTGTTATGAATCAGCAGTCAGTCCATGCAATTTTCGACGCGATTTTCACCATGGGTCATCCGAAAACAGTCCCCATGTGCTTTAGTACAGAGGTAAAGCTGCGTACATCTGACCCCCCCCCCCCCCCTACCCCACCGTAGGTGGGGAGCCTTTGCACACTGGGGTAATGATGATGATGATAATGATGATCTCCCAACAATATTTGAAAGATTGACCATGATTAACATCTTCGTACATGCGCATTGCCTCACACCTCACACATTATCACACACTCAAACATCACAACGTGAAAACAAGGCATATTGTAATAGTAAAAATGAAATGATAATAAAAATACAATAACACAAAGTAGTAGATATACACATGTAGAAATTACCATGACGTCTTGGCTTGGTCCACTCTTTGGATGCCAGTGTAGTCGCTTATATGAAGCATGGAATTTATTCACTACAACTAAGATCTTAGCACGGTGACATTGTAGGCTATTTGTTGTGTGAGACTCATCATAAGTACTCATGTTCTCCCGCCAAGTTTGTAAGATACCACTCCACATATTACCA
The DNA here is from genome assembly GCA_945859915.1 of Cuscuta epithymum. NCBI lineage: Eukaryota > Viridiplantae > Streptophyta > Magnoliopsida > Solanales > Convolvulaceae > Cuscuta > Cuscuta epithymum. The sequence continues at coordinate 5,104,736 of CAMAPF010000055.1, forward strand.
AATTTTTCATTGTTACCGACATCATCATCAACATAAATATATAATCATTCCTTTGTTAGTCCTATGTCTTCATCTTTGTTCCAATTTTTGCTACCTTCAACTATGTGAGTGATATTCATATCTTGTATGGGCTTGTTCCTTTTATCTAGCCCTCTACCTATTTGAATTACTAACATGACTCTCCAATGGAATATTAATTAGAAGAATGTAAAAGATCTTGAAAAAAGAATCCATACCCAAAGGGAGCACGAGGAGGAAATGAAGTATTCATCATAAAATTAGGATATATTAAAAGCCATGTTTGATGTACTGAATTGGTTAGATGCAGACATTGACGATTGTGGGTTGGTATGTGAAGCGCTACCATACAGAGAAGTGAGATTGGTTACTTCAGTGTTTTTCTTTAGGTGTTCATGGTACACAAGTGGTTGAGATGTCGACTCCATCTATGCAGAAAACCAATACTTCATTAATATAAATAACCTAGCTATTTCATGTTTAAAACAGAGAAATGTCCGCATTATGTAATTAATACATACTGCATAATTCATATTCAAGCCATACATATCAATGATGCTAATAAATCGGTTACAATAGGTAGACAATGCCTTTGAAAAGCTCAGAATGGAATAAGATATACTACTTTGAAATGGTCAAAGTAAGTTTTTAGTCATTATTTTGAGTTCACGTAATGAAACCAAACATAAGTTAGGATGTTTTTACTTGGACTGTAATTTGCTGGTCTGGTCTGGTCTGATCTGGTCTGGTCTAAACTAGTCTGATCTGGTCTGGTAAGGTCTGGTTTCTTTGTATTTTTATAATAACTATCCAAGTCTGGTCTGAACTGGTCTGGTCTGAACTGGTCTGGTCTGGTCTGGTCTGGGGCAAATTACAGTCCAAGTAAAAACATCCTTAGAAGGAAAGTCCTGGTCTGTTTTTCTTGAAGTGATCAGAAAGTATTATATCTTTATTTCCTGTCTGTTTTTCATCTAGTGATCAGAAAGTATTATATCTTTATTTCCTCAATCATGTGCAACCATCATAAAACCAATGAATACACATAAAAAATATTGTAGCTTTCATTTTTAAAGCCCACGTGGTGATGTAGGATTCACTAGTACAAAAAAAAGTTGTTTACATCGGTCAAAAAAGGTTTTTCACATTGGTCAAACAACCGATGTGGTTCCATCCCATGTGAAAAGTAGAGACTTTTCACATCGGTCAACGAACCGATGTGAAAAATCTTTCTACATCGGTCGTGCAGTGCCCGATCTAGAAGATTGTCCAAAACGGCGATTTAAATGGTATTCCACATCGGTGATAACCGATGTGAAAGAATTTACATCGGGTCTAAAACAACCAATGTAGAAAAGATTCAATTTTTCCCGGAACATGGTTTTTTCACATCGGTTATAACCCATGTAGAAAAGCTTCCACATCAGTTATTGTATCAACCGATGTGAAAAGATTCAATTTTTTCGAGAACATATGTTTTTCACATCAGTTATAACCCATGTAGAAAAACAACCACATCGGTTATTTATCAACTAATGTGAAAAGCCTCAAATTTTTCGGTATTTTTTCGAAAAAAAATTTGCAATATGACCCCGATTTATACTATAATCACATCATTAACAGTACCATCAACTACTATAGCACAATTTTCACCTGTTCACTTGATCAATCTAAAACAATAACACAAGCTATTTTTCAATTCTTCCACAAATGTTAAACAAGTTTAAGTAACAATTTAGTACATAATAATAAGCTAAAATAAAACAATCCTTGAACAAGTCTAGAGTAATAACAAATTGTATAAAGTTACAAGTCTCATAATCACTCAAAAACTTAAACAAACACGTTCATCATGTGTCGTTGATGGATTGCGTCATTTCTAGGAAATATGATGCCCAACGGGTTTGTACTTCATTAATCTCTTCTGATGAGAATGGTTCCGGATTGGCGAATCGCTACAAATTAAATAAGAAGGTTATTAAAAACATTACATGGAGCAAACCTATTGGACATAAATAAAATAATAATGTACCTCATCCTACATTTCAAGAATTACCGCTGAAACAATATTCAACATATGCAGCATCACTTAATAACCACATTCATAACTCCCAAGTTGCATTTGAGACTACAAGTTAGAATAACATAATTACTAATCAGGAATTATGGTATTCGACTTGGTGCTACACAAATAAAAGTAGAAATAACATACAAAGTATAGTAAGTACTTATAGTAACATACAAAGTAATTACTATAGGAATAATCCATTTCACTCTTTCCTTTCTTGACTTGAGCCTACGGCTTGCCTCCATTAAATATGTATAAATATAATAATAATAATAATAATAATAATAATAATAATAATAATAATAATAATAATAATAATAATAATAATAATAATAATAATAATAAATGATTTATGTAATTAAGATATACAATATATATATATATATATAGAGAGAGAGAGAGAGGACGTTTCATGTCCAGCCGGCCTGACGGGAACCGCCGTCCGGCCGAGGGCATTTCGGTCACTTCCTAGTGGAATTTTTTGATGAAATGTTTCGGGCATGTTCTTCATCAAGTCTAGTTTATCCATACCAAATTTCAGCTCAAAATTCGATCGGGAAGACATCCAAATAATTTTTTGAAGTTGACTGGGTTTTTATATGTATACTTTGACGCAGTCAACTTCAAAAAATTATTTAAATGCCTTCCCGATCGAATTTTGATCTGAAATTTGGTATGGATAAACTAGACTTCATGAAGAACATGCTCAAAAAATTTCACCAAAAATTCCGTCGGGAGGCGCCCGAAATGCCCTCGGCCGGATGGCTGTTCCCGTCAGGCCGGCTGGACAAGAAAAGGACTCTCTCTCTCTCTCTCTCTATATATATATATATATATATATATATATATATATATATTTTGGTTCAAATAAGAACATGATCTTATGAGAAAAATGAGAATGAATGTGCTGCACAAAGGGTACAATGTAGTGGCATTATGTGAAGCTAAATTGTGCATTAGGTGACTTTGAAATGTGCACTAGATGAAACTAAATGTGCAGAATAAAAGATACAATGTGATGTTATTTTTATACCTTTCATTCTGCACATTTCAGTTTCACCTCATGCAAATGTGAGTTTCAATTTTTATTTTGCATATTTCAATATCATCTAATGCACTTTTCGGTTTCACCAAATGCACAATTCAATTCCACATAATTCAATCCAACTGTCCAGATTCGTTCTCATTTCTCTCCTAGGATACGTTCTTACCGGAACCGCTCCCTATATATATTTCTTCTGCATCGGTTTTAACCAATCTAAAATAAAGTTTCATTAATTCTGAAAATTACCCCGTTTTTCTTTTCACATCGATTGCAAATATAACTGATTTAGATTATTTCTTAAATTTTTAAAAAGTACACTGTTTGCTATTTCACATGGGTTATAACTACAACCTATGTAAAAAAGTTTAAAAAATATTATAAAAATGACCCGTGTTAGTATTCTACATGTGTTTTAAAATAACACATGTAGAAAAGGAGATGTAAAAAACCTTTTTTGTACTAGTGATTCCTACACGCTATCACCTAGAAGTAATATAGTTCATAATCCTTTGCAATATATACTCATAATCTTATTTAGAATACAAAGACATTAACCAAACTCAGAAATACCGATATTAGGTTGGGACCAACTAACAAACTAGATAATTCAATCCTTAGTCTAGTCATGCTGAAAAATGGGAAAGGATTGAATTGAAGCATTACGCAATTTAGTGTAACACTTTAAAACTTGAAATGAACACTTCTCAAGGTTAAAGTTTCAGAAAACACAAAGGAAGTAGCTGCCATACATCAGGAAAGTTTTCAACATCATGTGTATTTTAATACTCCGTAGTTCACTTGGTCTAATCCTCAAAATCTAGAATCTCATTTTAAGGAACAATAAAACCCCATTATAGAAAAAAAAAAAACTAATGAAATGAAGTGGGAAAAACAAATAAACCAAGTGATAGAACAAGGAGAACATAGATTTTGTTCCAAATTATTCTCATAAATCATGAACTTTTATTCCAGAATTCTTAAAACATAAAAAACAGAACTCTAAAAGTGCAGGAATCTACACAAGTTTCATGGCCATGTATTATTCTCATCGATCATGAACCTCCGGATTATTCGTTGAGTTTTAATACAATTTGCTTATTGTTCAAATTGTGCAACCCTTTTCAAAAAAATCATCCATTTAGGGGGTGTTTGGAACTGATTCTGCTTCTGCTTCTTTTTTAAAGCAGAAGCAGAATCAGAATCAGTTTTCAGAATCAGTTGGAAAATGAATTTGACGAGACTCTTTTGAGATTTGGCTGAAATGTTTTCACTTGCCTCCAAGAACTCTCCGGTGATAATTTTTTGGCTAAGTGAGACTGTTGGAAAGTAGAAGGACAAATCGTGGGTGTGTGTTTTTTTCCATTCCAACTCAGCAATACACAGTATGGCTATATGCAAATTGCAAGTTCTGGAGCAAGTAAATTTACCCTAAAATCTATTTATCTGATGTGGCAATGCATTTTTAAATAATTCATGCTCCCCACTAAAGATGGTCTAAGGCTTCGTCTTTCAGCATTTTTGGCCAATACTTTCTAATCTGTTATAGTGCTACACCATTCCCTTAAAATTTTGTCATAATATTATCCCGAAATAGGACTAAAAAAGTTTGAAAATTCCAAAATATGACTGCCATGTTTTTATTCCCAAAATAGGACTAATTACTGCCATGTTTTGACAGTACCAGACTTCAAACATGGCAGTATTTTCCAAACTTGGCAGTAATTACTCCTATTTTGGGAATAAAAAACATGGCAGTCCTATTTTGGAATTTTCAAACTGACATGTTTGAAGTCTGGTACTGCCAAAACATGGCAGTAATTAGTCATATTTTGGAAATAAAAACATGGCAGTCCTATTTTGGAATTTTCAAACTTTTTTAGTCCTATTTCGGATAATATTCTCTTTTATTTATGAACTAGCTTTCAAGCCCGTGCGATGCACGGGCTGACATAATTTAGCTAACTTTAGTCGTGATTTTTTTCGGAATCATATATAATGTGTTGCAAAAGCAAAATAAACTCAGGAGTTGTTTAATTTTGACTTAATAGATTTAATGACAATTTACACTTAATATTTAGTCCTTAAGTAATGTTTACTTATGACTTACTTTTAAGTATGCCTTAATCATTCAATAAAAAAACTAACTTAATCATTAAGCTGGAGAATAGCAGTCCTTCTCGGTAAGACGTCTATTGAGACGTTTTTCTGTCAACTTTTTCAAATTGATTATGGAATAGATTTATATTAATAAAAGAAGTTTTTCATTGACACTGTAAATTAGGAACAATACTAAATTGTTTATTTTAAATGATTCAGACTGTTTATTCAGGATGCAAAATAAATAGCCTCAAATACAAATATCACTTAATTAGACATCTTAATCGGATCCAGACATACGTGTTAATCTAGACATGACTTAATAGAAAAAATGATCGAATCGACTGTTTTTTCAATTTTGATATAATAAAAGTAGATAGAAATATATATAGTTTCTCGTAGAAGATGAGTTCCATAGAAATCAAAACAATTGAATTACAAAAAAGTTTTATGACCTCCTTCCAAATTTCTATTAGAAAATAACACATCTAGGTAAAATGCTATAAAAATCTGAGATAAGTGAATACGTGGAGATGTGAAATAATTTATGCATTTTATGTAATTTTGATCAATCATGTATGATGCATAATATTATGTATCATAAACATATTAATGGTAGAGTATCATATATACTCCCATAGTTTTTAATAATATATAATTAAAATATTGTATAAACTTATTGTGATGACGCTCTTGATATATGATCTCTAAACAATAGAACACTTTAAGCGAAGGAGAAATTGGATCAAAACTAAAATTTATAAAACTGAATAGTGAAACTGTGAAAGCATACTTTAATTTACATTCTCTTCCGTTTTATAATAATAAGTGTTCAATTCCATGTAATTTTTATGTTTCTAAATTCCGAATATTAAAACATAAAATATAGACTACTGATCATCAATATGTAAGGTCGTAAGGATCTGAATTTAAACTTTATAGGAACATAAAAATATAGAAATATAGAAACATATATAGCCTAGGCTCATAAAATATAGCCTACGATCCATTAAATCTAAAATTCCCTTACGTAATATTGCTACATTCATCAATGTAAACTCTTTGCCTAGGTTTGATGTTTCTAAATTATGAAATTAGGAATTTAAAATATTGCCTACATAGTACACGTTTTTTATGTTGCCAAAATTACTAAATAAGGTGGAATTTTATATCAACATGTAATAAAAATAGAAGGTAATAATAAAATAAAAGATATAAAAAATAATTAAATAATTGTTATATATGATGACATGGCAGAGTTATGTGCCACGTTGTATGCTCTTAAAAAGTTCCTCTTTTATATATATATATATATATATATATATATTGATGTGTTTCTATTAAAAAACATTTCAATGCATTTTTATATTATAAATAATACTCGTATCCTATGAAAACATTTCATGAAAGCTTAACTTGATTAACAAAAAGAAAACTTTTTACGGGTTCTTAGTTCTTACGGAGTATCTTACGGAGTATCTTACAGAGTTCTTACAACGTTATCTCCATCTTTAAAAAGTTAAAATGGATAACCTGATGGGGTCATGGGGAGAATGGATTTGACTGTTTGAGTCCCGTCAACCTAAATTACCTAAATTATACACCCTCCGATTTTATTTAATCTACTTCAACAAAATAAGAAAAGAAATTTGACTTTACCGTAAAGTATACTGTTGAGACACTGTTTGATACTGTTTGACACTGTAGAGACATTGTTTGGCACTGTTGAGACACTGTTTGACACTGTTTTGATGTTGATTTCTTTGTCAAAAAGAGAAATAAGAATGTGTGAAGTTTATTTTAAATTGTCTCAAAAAGGAAAGTGTGAAGTTTATTAAAAATCGGAAGGAGTAGGACTTTTGTGTAGGGAAAGAGTGGAAGAAAAAGATTAACAGATCACAGGATAAAGGAGGGAATGTGAATGGACTATGGAGATATAACTAAAAGGAATTGTATGATCTGCTATTTCTTGGGTTGAATTCATTCACTCTTTTCTGCCCGTCTCCATCATTGCCCACACGTCCATCTCGCTCTCTACACATACTCCACTTTTATATACTAATAATTGGTATTTTCTTCTCTCAATTCTGCAATTTACAAACACAAAAGTTGACCCTTTTTGCGGCAAAGATTGAAACTTTAGCAAGCGAGTGTCTGATCTGTATTGGTCTGGCCTTCTTTTTTGTTAAAGAGGATGACTGTGGAGGAAATACGAGGGAATATGGGGACTGAGAACGGTAATTATGACAACTTCCCTGTTGGAATGAAAGTTCTTGCTGTTGATGATGACCCACTTTGCTTGAAGTTACTGGAAACCCTGCTTAGGAAATGCGAATATCATGGTATGCCTTTTCTGTCTTTTCTTTTTAAAACTGAACTATAATTGATTGATTTTATGTTTGAGAATTTTACAGAATTGGGTCGATAATTTCTTGTCTCTGATTTACAGATTTGTGAGCTTATTGGCTGGAGAGTTTACTGATTTGCTGTTTCATTGACCCCCCCCCCCCCCCGTTAACTTAATAAATCCCACTTTCTGGATCTTGCTTCAATATCCTAATAATCTAAGAGGAAATTTAGATCTCGCTATCAATTCAGTATGTAGATGATAATTCCTGCGGGTATTGCATAGTTTGGGAATTGGCTGTAGGCCTGTAGCTAATGAAGTCTTTGTAATGTTTTCCAATAAGTATGGTTTTTTTCATTTCTGGGCAGATCATATGATTTGTTTGGATGTGTTCTATATTGTTCCTCCACTACTTTAAATGACTAATATTGAGCTTATGAGTTTGAACTTCATCTTATAGTTGTCAAGACACCAACTTTATGATCATTCTTTGATTTTTATTTTCTTATTTATTGTCATGGGATGTTTCCCCTTTTGTGTTATACATGTGTGGGTGTTGAAAATCATAAATGGAACTCTGTTATATTTTTCTTTTATAGTAACCACAACAAGTGAAGCAAGAATGGCACTGAATATGTTGAGAGAAAACAAAGACAGATTTGACTTGGTAATTAGTGATGTTCATATGCCTGATATGGACGGTTTTAAGCTGCTAGAACTTGTTGGTCTCGAGATGGATCTCCCTGTCATCAGTAAGCATCTGATTTTTTGTGGTTTATGATTAAATTAACATCTTGCGTTTCGTTCAATAATGTTTACAGATAGACTCGCCCTCGTATTGATTGGCTTCATATTCATAGAATTTCCCTTATTCCCCGGATTTAGGGAAGGGGTTATGCCAGTTTCTGAAATTGGGGACATTCGATACACCTCACATTATTGTCCTGCTTCTCATCTTGGGGTGTTTTTTCTACTGCAATAATTTACAGAACTCTACAATATTTTAAATAGATAAATAAAAATAAAGAATTTTCCAAATTTTAAGGGAGTGTTTGGAATTGATTCTGCTTCTGCTTCTTTTTTTAAAAGCAGAAGTAGAATCAGAATCATTTTTTCAGAAGTTGGTCTCCCAAGCTTCTTAAAAACTGCTTCTAGGAGCAATTTGGAGCACTTGGAAGTACTTTTGCATTTCCATCCAACACTCCAATATTTGCTTATGTTACCTGAAGGAACAGAGCTTAAGAAGCATATCCAAACACCCTTAATGCCCTAAGGTGATTTATCTAATTTGTAATAATTCAATTCCTGGTAATTTAATTTAACTATTTGAGTAATTCGATTTCAACACCTAAATAAATCCAAATAAGGCGTATTTTTTGTTTTTCTTTTAGCATATTTTGTGGTTGCAAAGAATAAATTTGAATGTGCACCCCATGAATTATTTTTCTTTGACCATGCACCTTAAATTGGTTTCATTTCATTTTACTTTACACCCCCACTCTGGGGTGCATTCTCAAAGAAAAAATATTAATGGGGTGCAAAGTCAAATTTTCCCTTTTGTGAATTGACCAACAATATTTTTATCCCTGTTTTTTTTCTTCCATCCAGTGTTGTCCGGAAATAGTGATCCCAAACTAGTAATGAAGGGAATAACTCACGGTGCTTGTGACTATTTGGTCAAACCTGTTCGGATTGAAGAGCTGAGAAACATATGGCAGCATGTCATCAGGAGAAAGAAGTTCGACTCCAAGAACCAAAACAAGTCAACTGATCAAGACACGGCTCGTTTCGGTGGTGGGGATGGCTGTGGACAAATCATGAAGGTGAACAAGAAAAGGAAAGATGAGGAAGATGATAGTGATGATAATGAGAACGAGAATGAGGACCCTACTGCACAGAAGAAGCCTAGAGTTGTTTGGTCTATAGACCTCCACAGGAAGTTCGTTGCAGCTGTTAATCAGTTGGGCATTGAAAGTGAGCTCTTTAATATCATTCCTTTGCTTATCTTTTTGCCACAAGTACTTTATAGGTCTGTTTCGTACCCAGGATTTACAGGGGAAATAAAATATGGAAAAGAATAGTGGAGTAATGAGAAAATATTAGCGAAGGAAATTCAAGGGTAAACTCAAACTCAATAAGTAGTTTAGACTTTAGATATTTTCTGAAAAGAACTTGCTTATTCATTTTATTGTATAATAATGTCCAAGAAATCTAAACATCTGTTTTTTATATTAAAAAACAATGCTCATACTTCAAGCCCGTTTTGTAAGGGTTCTTGTAAATATAACTGTGTCCCGTTCGGTCTATTTTCGAATTGGCTAAAATACGTTTTTAGTCCCCACATAAATGACACTTTTTTTATATCCGTGCAAAATATTTCTTTTTTTTCATTCTCATTTTCTTTTTTGGCCCTCCCAAACTCCGAGAAAATCTCCATTTAGAAAAAATTATTGTTTGCATAACTCTACCGAAAACTTTTAAATTTATTATTATTTTCTAATTTCTTGGTGACCAATGTTGGAGTTAAAACGATGTAAAACTAATCATTCACATTTTAAAATAGGTTCTAATGATCCTCTAGAAAATAAAATATGTTTTTTTTTAATTACATGACAAAGAATGATACCAAATCTATTAGTTAGAGTTGTTTAGTAAGTTGTTATGATTGGTGAGAAACTAATAAGAAAAAAACATAAATTATAGGGATGGAAAACCTATAAATAATTTTGCAGAGATGTAAAAAAACAAACACTATATCTCAAGGGTCCAGAAACATATTTACAACAACATCCAAGCCTTAATCCCAAAAGATTTTGGAGTCGGCTTACCGGAAAGATAAGAAAGATAAAAAAAGATAAGGTAAGATAAAGATAAAGATAAATACTCCCTCTGGTCTTAAGTAAAGTTCCCACTTTTGTTTTTGGGTAGGTCCAAAATAAAGTTCCCATTTCTATTTTTTGACAAGTTTTTAATATAAGTTAGCCTTATACCCTTACTTCATTTACCCACTTTACACTCACTTTCTCTCTCTGATTACACCTCATCTACTTTATGTAAGGGTATAGTGGGAAAGTCAAAAGCAAAAATTCAACTTTCTAAAAAATCGTAATGTCAAAATCGTAGTATAACTTATAAAGATAAAAAGGATAGAAAGAATATATAAAAATAAAAATAAAAAGGATAAAAGGATGATGAACATAAGAAAGATAAAGAAGATAAAAAGATAAAAGGATAGAAAAGAAGAAAAGAGATCAATCCTCCACACGAATATCTGCCTTCCATTTTGCTCTCTCCATAGCCATACTCTCATCCACTAGAATCATATTTAATCCTTTCAAAATTAGTAAGTCATAACTATGACCATAGTTTTTTACTTATTCTAATTATTCAGCTTGTTCTGTAGAATAAGCAGTATAAGTGTATAACCTGTGTTTGCATTTTCAAAAAAAAACATGTGTTTGCATTTTCAGAGATAAAACCAAATTTAATAAAATAGCGTCCCTTTGCACCCCACTCGCCGTAGCATTTTCCACCGTCCAAACACACCCTAAATCTTTTATTGTTTCTTATTCGTGTGTTTCTTGTCTTGTATTCTGTTTCATTGTTTGATCTTAGAAGCTGTACCCAAAAGGATTCTTGACCTGATGAATGTTGATGGGCTTACACGTGAGAATGTAGCAAGCCATCTCCAGGTAATATTATATCCACTTTTTTATATCGAGTGTTTTTGTTTTCATTTTTAGGAATTTCCTGCATCTACAGTTTGTCTGCAGTGTTATCGATAAGATATATTAGGTACAAACGATGTTTATTCAAATCTCAAGCACCGTTTGGTAGCCTTTCTGGCTTATCCTACTTCAATTAGCAAAATAAGTTATTGCTGACGTACTTATTTGGCTGAAATGGATGTTAGTCATCATGTTACCTAATGTTATTATTTCAACAAGTTCTGCAGACTCTGTTATTTCAGCGAATTAAGTGGTTACCAAACAAGGCTTTAGAATGATGTGTTGTAGGATTTCTGTGCATTATAAGATCTTTTATTGAATTAAGATGAATTGGAATAATCTTGGAAGAATGGAGTGAAGACAAAAATGCCCTTTGAATAAAATCATGACCATTACAAGTCATTGATCATTCTGTCCATTGAAACATATTTTTGCCACCAACTACACAAAAAGGAATAAATACAACAACATTACCAAGTGCCACAAAGGCTCCCACCAACGGTGGGGTAAAGGGGGTCAAATGTATGCAGCCTTACCCTTACAAAGAGATTGTTTCTGGATGACCCATGATGAAAATCGCGTCGCAAATTGCATGAACTGACTCTTGTTTCATAACAAGGAAACACAAACAGTTCAATGAGCCATTTTGCTTTATTCCATCATATTCCCAAGCCAAAAATAGTGAGTCTTTGGCTCCATTGGAAATGATGGAAAACAGAAAGGAATAAATGCATACCAAATTTGCCATTAGTAAAAAAATGAATTAAAAAGGCATTTGTAGACAAATTGAAGCTAAAAGTTGTCTAAATACTGTTCATGGCATATCCTTATTAGTTATTTCATGAACTTAATATTGTTTTAACTTTTGCAATTGTGATCAATGATATTTAGCTTTATTTTATGGATATTTCTTTGAAGACCTACATGATCATTTATTTATAACATACTGGCTACACAATTTTTAAACCTTCTAATTCTGATGCAGAAGTACAGGCTCTACTTGAAAAGAATAAGTTCGGTAGCAACTCAACAGGCCAACATGGTGGCTGCCTTTGGGGGGAAAGAATCTGCTTACATGCGATTGGGCTCACTTGACGGGCTCGGAGATTTCCGGACACTGGCAGGATCAGGAAGATTTACCCATCCTTCTTTATCTTCATACCCACCAAGTGGCATGCTTGGTAGACTAAATAGTGCTGCTGGTGTAAACATCCGGAATCTTAATCTCCCTCAAAATTTGAGCCAGTCTTTTGGTACTCTTGGAAAGTTGGGTCCATCCACAGGTCCAGCTGTTACCCCGAATGCAAGCTGGGTCCCACCATTAGAACTTGTTGACCCCTTGCAACAAAGTGACCTCAACCCGTTAGGTGGTTCCACGCTTCTTGGAGCTGCAAATACAACATTTCCAGATCCAAGTTCTGGTGTTGGGCTAATTGCAGGAGGAGTTGGAATCCCGCAAGCTCTAAATGTGGTTTCGTTAAATTCTGATCCGTTTAACCTCACAGTTAGCGGGTCTTCCAATTTTCCTGACCATGGAAGGTCGAGTGAGAATTGGCAGAACACAATTCAGGTCAACAACTTCCAGCCGGTGACCGAAACGTTCAATCATACCCCCCAACTGACACAAAATTGTGTGAGAGAGAGTAGTTCTTCTGTGGGCCCGCGTTTACAGGGCAGCTGTCCCATGTATTCTTGCACCGCGTCTACTTCTGTTGGCCCTGAGAGGTTGGTAGGTGATGCTGCCAGTCAGAGTACTATTAATCATGTGGCTACTCAACAGTGGGGAGAACATAGTAAACTTAATAATCACAAGTCAAATGCTGTTTATGGAAACACAATAAGTTCTCGGGGCCCGGTCAACAACATCGTGCCACAGCCTTTGACCCGGATTGGTGTTGACCAATGTGATGACCTTTGCAACAACAGAGTGATTGATGCTTGTGGTGAATCAAGTATGGGGCCTTCATTTCTGTTGCAACACAACAAGAATGGGAATTTGACTCCTGACTCAAGGGCGGGATACTATGGAGAGTACCTTTTTGAGCCACCAAAGCCAAATGAGGCTTTACCCTCTCCAGGCTTTGGATCTATAGATGATCTGATGATGAGTTCAGTGATCAAGCAGGTATGTTATGTTTTTATATATTTTAAAATTAGTATATTTGGATTAGGGTATTAAATTGCAACAGGAACTAGGTGGGATGGGGGTTGGTCTTGATATACTACGTATATATTTGAGATTTTATAAAAAATGAAAGATTAACTTGAAATGTGATTCTATAACATTTTATTTATGTTTTCAGTCATTTTTAGCACTATTTTTTTTCTCAAGATATTAACTAAGCCCTCCTGCGAACTTCATCAAGCTAGACTCTTAAGCATCTCAGTATTATTATTGTTTGCATTTGAGGTGGATGGAGTGTATTTAACTGTTCTAGACTTTTAGGTGATATAAACATAACAATCCTTCCCTCCCTGTAAAGGGCCCCTTCTTTCCTTTTTCATCCATATGGTTTCTCATTCCTTTTGAGGAAATAATTGTTTTTCTAAACTGTTCTCTGCATAAATCTTAAGCGCACAATTTCATTGTTTTTAATAAGTGTGCCAAGTTGCGCGGGAGGTGGGGGGTAGAGATAGAGCTAGTAACACTACTCTCACTCGGCTTTCACCAATGCATCTTTGGAGTATGTGACTATGTGACAATACGTTTACTGGTTTCTTGGGGAAATATACTCACACCATAAATACTAAATAGAAGATGTTGCATGTAAAAGTATACTGTGCACAAAACCTACGTGAAAATTATCAAATATAAGAAATCTTCACAAAGACTATATCCTGAGTAAATATTTTCTTAGAAAACGTTTGCTTCATTTTCATGCATCTAAATACTAAATGCTTCATTATCATTTCATGCACTGCAGGAACAAGATGAAGGCTTACTAGAGGGGGAATTCGGGTTCGATCCTTTCCCATTTGGGTCATGTATATGAATTTCTTTACGAAATCAAAGTTATGTGTTGATATGCAGCTTCTTTAGTTTTTCCTTTTTAAGAGTTAAGATGTTCCTCTTTTTACTTTTCTTATTTGGGTAGGACTTTCTTTGTTTGATAATGGAAACAAGATATTGATGTAATTCTCCTCTCTATCAGATTGGTAGTTCCACGTTCTTTTGCACCAGTTTTCTCCAAAGTTATGTACGGCGTTCGGTGTTGTCCTTTCTTTGCACCCGTAAAAACAGGCAATAAATTACTCCCTCCGTCCCAAAATTATCTTCATAGTTACTATTCACATGGTCAACTCAAATTACTCTTAATCTTTTACTTTATATATCAAATTTTATCAAAATTAAATTTTCTTGATCAGGCTTTGTAGCGGTTTTAATGTAGTTTCTGAATATGTAAATTTTATTTACTAAAAATAATTCGAGTGTGAACAGGGATCAAGTTGCTTTATCGTCAGTCAAGCATCGTAAACCGAACTATGAAGATAAATATGGGACGGAGGTAGTATTAAATTTCTTCCGATGTCGGATATTTCTGCTGAAGAAGAGCTGTTCTTGAAGTCACCTAAATTTTATTGACTTGAAGTGGTCTACAACACTATTTTATTTGACTTGGGGCACTTGAATGTAGAGGTGACAATTGTGAACGATCAGATGGATATCCGCATCGAACCGCCCAAGTCAAAATGAGGAAATCCGCATTGACCGAGTAATGGGTATGGGGCGGGAAATACCTGATTTATTTCTATGGGTAATAGATTGGTTACGGTTTTATACATGTCCGCCCTGCTTATTTTTAGTTATATTTTTATTACATTCTTATCTACTATTTGTGTCACAACTAATAAAAGATGAGATTTTTCTATTTCCATTGTGTATATATGGTTGATAGATGTACTAGCTATAGTGTATGAATGAAAGTTTATAATAGATCTTAATAGTCTTGTTTGAAATTATCAGATTTTTTTTCGTGATTAGTTATTTTTCAGATCAAGTATTTTTAGATTCAAATTAATTTGGGTTGTCTTTTTTCTCGTCTTGTAGATATATGAAACTTTGAAGTGGTGTCTGACTCTAAAGTAGGGGTGGACCGGTTCCGGTTCGGGCCCGGTTCGGGCCTTGGCCCGGCCGGGCCTCGGTTCAGAAAAATGAGGCCCGAGCCCGAACCGGTGGTGGGCGGTTCTGGGTCCGGTTCCGGGCCGGGCCAGGCCGGGCCACCCGGATTTTTAATTTTTTTTTTCTTCTTCTCTTATTTAACCCCCTACCCCTCCCTCTCCACCCCAAACCACCTCAAATGGCCCAAAATACCTAATCCAACCCAAAATTTAAAAAAAATTCCCAAAAAAAAAAATTAAATTCCGGCCCGAACCGGGCCCGGCCCGGCCGGGCCGGTTCACTAAACTGGAGGCCCGGACCCGGACCGCTATACCACCGGGCCGGGAGGCCCGAACCGGGCACGAACCGGTTCACCGGGCCGGTCCGGGCCCGCACAGTGGCGGGCCGGTCCGGTTCCGGGCCGGTTGGCCCGGCCCGAGTCCACCCCTACTCTAGAGTCATTTAGGTGATGCCATTTTTCGCCTTTTAAAATATTATTTTAAATTTATATTACAATATCAATGACTCATTTAATAAAGCGATTACTTGCGGTTATACCCGTTACCTGTTGGGACGGTGGTGGTTTGGATAAAAATTACCCGTTGGGTAATGAGGCGGTTACGTGGTGGGGAGTTACCAATCGGGGCGGGTACAATTTTATGTAAAACCGTCCCCGATTTGTCCCGTTGTCATTCCTACTTGACTGCCAATAAACTTTTTTTTTTATCATCCCCAATAAACTTATAAAAGTGAACTTAAAGAAGTATTGAGAAGGAAAATTTCCCAAATAAAATGAAAATAATGTAAAGGTTTAATATATGAGTGTTATGTTTTATTTCCCTAAATACTACGGAGTACATAGTACTATTTGAGTACTTTGTTGTCATTCCGAAAAAATTAATTGTGGTATTTGACATTAGCACATCTTAAATATGGTGCTGTCTCACTAACATTGTATCATATTTCTTTTTCGTGCTGTCTCACTAAGTTTGTTTCATACCCAATTTAGTAAAGTTCGTGTGGTTTTAAATCATTCTTACTTTATTCTTATACTAGTTTTCAAGCCCGTGCGATGCACGGCGGTACATAATTTAGCTAAATGTAAATTTGATTTTTTTTTTAATCATACATATGTGATGCAAAATCAAAATAAACTTGGTTTAAAATAAAGCCGTCGTCGAATCGTCTGATTCTATTGTAATGAATTTAAATCTAACTGATTGGGCGGAATTGATTGAATCTCACGAATTATGAAAAAATAAAATTAAATGTACTACGTATATCATTTATAAAATAACATAAAAAAATATATGAAAAAGATTTAAAATAAACTTTTCTACATAAGCATCTCAACAAAACATAATTGTTAAAGAATTCATACAAAAGTTTCTTAATTGATCTTGTATCCTTTAAATAACTTTATTAAGCATATCAAAATACTATTTTTTTTTATATTTCTCATTCAACGTGGTATGAAATAAGTATTTTTAAATTTTATTAGTGAGATATAACATTTTACTCATTATTTGGTCACATTGAAAATATAAAAAAGTGAACCTCTTTTACAATTTACTCATTATTTCGTCACATTGAAAATTTTATTAATAATTATATTTTTAATTGGATTGAAATTTTTTGTTCTAATTTGGTCTGAAGTAATATGTGTGTGTGATTATTATTTTTAATATTATTATTTATGTGTGATCTGATTTTGTCTGGAACTAAAATCGGTCCAATCAAAAACATCTTATAAATAAAATTTAGGAATATGTAAACATACGAAGATTTCCTAATTTGAAGCGGGAATCTATTTCAAAAGTGAAGGAATATTTAAATTGTAGTTGTAAAAATAAAGAAACAACTAAACATATTTACTTTTTTGGTTGGGCTAAACGCATTTACTTTTGAATATATATATATATATATATATATATATATATATATATGTATGTATGTATGTATGTATGTATGTATGTATGTATGTATGTATGTATGTATGTATGTATGTATGTATGTATGTATGTATGTATGTATGTATGTATGTATGTATGTATGTATGTATGTATGTATGTATGTATGCATGCATGCATGCATGCATGCATGCATGTATGTATGTATGTATGTATGTATGTATGTATGTATGTATATAGGTAAGAGATCAAGTACAAACCATGCTTAAAATACTAACCTACAAACTCAATAATATGCAACATTTTGAACTTCAATACGCAATACAAATAATGTAAAGATGCACACTGTAAATTTCAATATGCATTACAAATAATATGCAGCACTTTGGGCTTTAATATGCAGTACAAATAATATGCAACACTTTGAACTTCAATATGCAGTACAAATAATGTAAAGATGCACAGTTTGTGAAGGTTTGTAGGTTAGCGTGGGAAGACTAGTTTGTATGTGATCTCACCCCTATGTATGTATGTGTGTATATATATATATATATATATAGGAAAAACTTCCGGTAAGGTATACCTACGAACATGGTAAGGTACACTTATGTTCATTTTTTGAAGTTGACTGCGTTTTTATATGTATATTTTGACGCAGTCAACTTCAAAAAATCATTTGAATGCCTTCCCGAACGAAATTTGAGCTGAAGACAAACTAGACTTGATGAGGAACATGCTCAAAAAATTTCATCAAAAAATTCCACCGGGAAGGGCCCCAAACGGGGATGTTCGGACGGAGGATCCTGTCCGAACATTCGGACAGGATCATTTTTGTATATATATATATGATATGAATTTCCACCTTGTTAAATAAAGGTTACTTGATCAAAAGTTTTAAATGTCTTCATATTTGAACGTCTAATAGTATATCAATTTCATTTTTAAGTCAAAAAACTCTTGTGATCATAATTTTCATCATTATGATCTCAATAACTAAGAAAGATGCAGAAAAATACAACGTATTAACACAATTGTTATAAAATATAGCCTCAGATGGCTATTAATTGTTGTGGTTCCAATTGCTGAATTTAATAACTATCCAAATCAATAAGTAATAGATTCTGAGTTGCAAAAAATAAGTAATAGATTCTGAAAAAGTTACCAAATAAGGTGGATTCTATCCTATAGCTAGCCTTTTGTTTCCTTATCAATATGAAATAAAAAATAGAATGTAATAAAAAATACAAGGAATAAAAAGTAATTAAATAATTGGTATATATGATGACATGGCAAGATTATGTGGCGTGCCGTATGCTCTTAAAAAGTTCCTCTTATATATATATATACACTAGTATCTTTACTCGTGCCCTGCACAGGATAAAATGTTTTTTTTTTGTTTTTACTATATGCGCGCGTATGCATTGACATATGTATGTGTGATTATAGCTAACGGAAAATCGCTTATTCATTTGATTATAACATTGATTGATACTTAGTAATTCATATTATCATTTATTGAGTATGTTTTATTTTTTAACTAATTTAATTATCTATAAATGTTCTTGACCAATCTATATTTTCCAATTAAAAGGGTCAACTTTTTTTATTACTCTCTGTTACATCCCAACGAAAGTATTCTTTTCAACCATCTTTACCTAATAAAAAAGAAGTTTCCTGGTGCATATTTTTATCAATTAGATTTAATTTGTGGCTTGTCGCTTTTTCAAAAGTAACTACATATTTTTGTAATTTACGGAGTGCTTATTTAATAAAGAGTCAAAACGTTTGTATATTCCAAATTATAAAACATGACTATCATATTTTTATTCCCAAAACATGACTAACTATTGTCATATTTTGGCAGCACCAGACTTTAAGCATGACAGTACTTTTCAAACTTGACAGTAATTACTCTTACTTTGAGAATAAAAACATGACAATCATAACTGCACGGGTGCAGTTAAGAAAATGGGGGGTGCTTTTGGGACCCTTGGAGAGTTTCTCATTTTAGAGAGACCAGAACTTAAAAACATAGTTATGACCTTTTTAGTGTTATTTCATGACATTAAAATATCTCGAATGTTTGAAAAGATTTGTTGATTCTAATCTAACATTGAGCTCTAAATCTTAGGGATGGCTCCTTGAAAAATGTTTATAACTGGATTAAATTTTTCTGTTTTGATTTGATTTGTTTGACTATGATCTAATCTGAACTGGTTTGCACTGATATAGTAGATGATTCGTTTATGAATATTGAGAAAGTTTTACACAACTAGTGTATAAAATTTTGTTGAATTCTAATTGAACACCAAAAAACTTTCAATAATTCATAATTGTATTTTTGAAATTTTAAATTAATGTAATGTAGAATGCATAGAATGTTTTTTTAATTACGTAGAATAATCTAGCATGAGTAGTTCTAATTCTGAACTAATTCAATGTAACGTACAAAGAGTTCCAACATTATTGTAGTACTAAATTAATGTAATATAAATTCTAAAAACCAATTATCTTTCATATGACCAGGTCAAACCACACCAATTTATCATTTTTTATTTTATCATTTTGAGTAAAATTGTGTTAATCTATGTTAGAGTGAAATTGTGTTTTCACATGTAAATCTCGTGTAAGGGTGTTTTTTATTGGTCTAAAATTTTCTGATCCAATTTGATCTGAATGGGTCTACTCTGGTGTATATTTGTTCTATAAGTGTTTTACAACTGTCAAAAGTCTAGCATGGTTTGATCTAGTATGCTCTGGTCTGACCTGGTTTTTAGACTGAAACTAATCCCATCGATGTTTCATGTATTTTGACATACTGTCTTTAGCATTTTCAGCTTTACTATGAAACTATTAGATACATATTTGAATTCTATTTGAGTGCAATTCTAGGAAATAATTAAGAGCCTCTTTGATAACCTTTATTTCCAATTTTAAAAAAAAAAACTTTATTTCCAGTTTATCAGTTTATCAACCAACTTTTTAATAAACACGTAACTTTTAATTTTTCGCATTGAATTGTGTATTATTCAAAATAAGTAAAGTTAGATTTATTTTTCTAGTTGAAATGGCTGAGTTACTATAGAAGATCACTTTATTGCAATTCTATTTGAATACAATTCTAGCCAAATTTAGGAGTCCGTTTGATAGCCTCTATTTTGATTTTTTTGAGCTCACCAATCTTATTAGCCAACTTATTTATAGCACGTAACTTTTGATTCTTAATGCTAAATTGTGCAATAATCAAAATAAATAATGTTGAATTTACTTTTCTGACTGAATTTGTTGAAGTTACCGTAGAAGGTCATTTTTGCTATTTCTAGTACGGAGTAATTCTTTAATCTATTTGTAAAACCTGTATCAATCTTTCAAATACGAAATATAATTATTTATAACTTTAGTTTGCAGATTCAACCAATTCAACTTCTTTAGTCAATGTTTCCAAACTTTCTCTAAGCTTAATTGTAGTTGATGTGTTTGAGTGTAGTTATTTTTGCATAGGTAACTAAAAATTATCGGTAAAATTTTATCAAAAAGGTTGTAATGGCAACCTATACGGAGCATGTATCTCTGAAGCTGTGTTTGAGCCCAATTGATTTCATTCTAGGCAATTTTAATATTGGGGTTTGATTAGAATGGCCGTGAGAATAAATTGATATTCTAGCTTTAATGAGAAAAATGGCCTCGGGGATGAAGTGCTCTAGGGTTGTACTATATAGGTAGGGGTTGTGTTTAGGGAGATTTTGTATTTGTCATTCCAGAATTACTTTAAGTTTCTAGATATTAGAAGAGTTTTTCCTAAAAACACATGACAATAACAATTCATAGTGATTATAGTGATAAGAATACATAATCACTAATTACCAAAGTACTCTAAGAGCCCGTTTGGTAACACTGTTATATGACTTATCAAGCTTATCAGCCAACTTTTTCACCAAACACATAACTTTTGATTTCGCGCGCTGAAATGTGTAATAATAAGAAAAGGTTAGGTTGTAGTTACTTTTTTGGCTGTTGAGTGTAGATGACCATTTTAACTATTTTTAGATATAATTTTTTCTTTATTTTATTAATAAAATATATTTTAAATTTAATTTTTTCATAAATCAGCAGAATCAGCAAATACAACCCCACCTAAGCCAGAACTTCATAAATTTCAGCAGGATCAGTCAATTCAGCTGATTTCAGTGTTACCAAACGGGCTCTAAAAGTAATAACATTTAGATTTGTACTACTGCCAAATTTGTAACTACTTAGAGCCATTTGGTACTACCTCAATCGGCTGCATTAAATAATTCTACTGAAATTTATGAAGTATTGACTGAAGTGGCTGGATTGACTAATTCTGTTGATTTATTAAAAAAATTATATCTAAAATATATTTTATTGATTAAATAGAAATAAATTTATATGAGAGATACATAAAATGATCATCTATAAACCTCAGTTAAAACAACCAGAAAGTAACCTCAAAAATATTTTTTCGTATTATTACACAATCTGACGCACGAAACCATATTTACTGCTCCCATTACTTGGACAAAATTAGACTTTCTATCGTATCTTGTAAAAAGAAAATGTTTCTTACAAGAATATTATTAAAATAAAACATATTTACATAAATATGACTATTCATTACTACAATGTGGTGTTGTGGTAACTTAATCTCAAAACTTTAACATGAATTACTATGATTTCATTACTAGTCTAGTAACTAGTCATATTTGTGTAAATCATCTTTATTTTGATCATATTTATGTAAATATTTATGTGGGCATCCGAATTTTTTTTTATTATATTGCATCCGTTCGTTCACAAATTTCTCAAAAGGTAGGGTGTACACAACTAGACATCACTGCTTTTTAAATTTGAGGTGCAAATTATAGAGCGTAAAGTTAAATTTTCACAAAATAAAATATGGAAAAATTGGACAAATTTTCCAAATATGGAAATGAGAAAGACAATAATCTAAAAATATAAAAATTTCCTAAAAAGAATACCGATCGAATAAGGCTCTGTTTGCAACCCCTTAATTTAAGTGATTGTAGCTTTTTTCTAAGAAAAAACACTTATTTTACCAAACACTACCAACTTTTACTTTCTCGGTTTTCGTGTAGAATCTACTTTTTACTTTTTCTATTACACAAAAAGCATTTATTCTATCAAACACTACCAACTTTTACTACTAATCACTTTTTTCCAAAAAAAATGCTTTTATTTAAGCACAAGCAGTTGCAAAGAAAGCCTAAATAAGAACGGAATAAGTTCTAAATTCTTAACTAAATTAGTCCTTCGAAAATCCAGTCAGCAAAACACGTATTAATATTAATTAAAATGCGGTTAATAGCAGTAACCATAACTTTCTGAAGAAGCACTCCGTTTCTAGTATCCTTCCTTCAATAGTTCAACTGTTCGAACCAGCCCTTAAAAGTTGCAGCGGCCGTTAGAACCATCATAAAGGGCACGAGAATAGAGAAGAAATCCGCTTGAAGGTAGAAGAAATCGGAGCTCCGATTTTCCAACGTTCACCTGTCTTATCAGATTCCTCTTTGACCATAACTGGACCTCAGGTCATATTAGATTCGTTCCCGTTTTCCTGCTTTTTAGAACTAAATCCGTTCACCGAGTTTCGGTGCTGAATCGACTCAGTGAGGTCTCCACTCCCCTCGTATTTTACTCCCTGTTTTTTTTCGTGCTCGCAACCGTCTTTTCCTCATTTGGTTTACTGTGTTTTGAATGGGTTTTTCTTTTCTTCACGTTTTTTGGGGCTGAGTCTGTGCTATTCTCGTTTTGTTAGTTGTTGCAATGCTGGATTATGCTTATTATGTATTTATTTATAGATCTGTGAGTTGAAACATCACTCAGCGTGGTTTGTTTTTATATCAACGCCAGCATTTTCTATTTTAGAAAATGAGCGTTTTTGTTTGCATTTTTGTGTTCAATTTCAGTTTACAGGTATGTTGTTTCGAGTAATATGTGGACTTTATTTGCATATTCACATTATTGTTGTTCATGCCAGAAATGTTTGAGATTGGACAGCTTGATTTTAGACTAAAAATACTTTTGCTTATGTAACTTAATATTTTCTGTTGCTGCTGGTAATATCAGAATGTGGGAATGGGGTGAGGACTTTTCTCAAGGTGACGACACCAAAACAGACATACCAAAGTTCCTATTGAGCCAAGATGAAGATCTTTCCTTCATGTTTGATGATGAAGAAACTACTCCAGTCAAGTCATTTGGAGATTTCCCTTACCAGTTTAGCAATGGTGGTATGCCAATATATGGTTGTATAATCTTGTATTTCACAATACATTCAGCATTGCTGATTTTTTCCCGTTTTTGGAAGTACAGAAAACAGTGATAAGGAACCATCATCTCAAGCAAAAAGGCGCCGAATGCTAGAGTTTGGATCAGAAGGCCTGGACTCCCTTGGCAATGTGGGAATGCCATCTGCATTGATGAAATCAACGGTTGCTTACAAAGTACATTTCTGGCAATGTGAATTTTATGACTAGAGTAATATTTAGTACTCTGACACTACACAACTGCATAAATGTTTTCAAGTTTGTTCTGGTAATTTATCAGTTTATTGACTTTATTTTCCTTTCAACTAGTCATTCCGAAAATGATGATAACCTGAAGTTCAATTTCTAATTTAAGGAACCCATCATTTTGAAGATTTTGGTTTGTGACATTCTGAAGAGATTCAACCTGTTCTTGAATGATATCCAGATAGGAGCATGTTATATACCTTATGCATTAGGATCTCTTCGCTTTTTTTCTAACGTACAAGTTGCATCATCAAACATAAAAACCCCATTTTCCTATGCATGTTTCCTTTACCACCATTTTCCTTGTTCTATGCTAGCTTTAGTGCTTTGAGTTATGTGGCTTAACGTGTCATTTGGTTGTGATCAGGAGGCTGAGAAGTCAAAGTCAGAATCCCAATGGGTTTCAGAATTTGCTGGTACGTCACCTGCTATCTTTTATTTTTATCTTAGAGAAATATATAAACCATAACCATCCCTTGGAAACATTTGATATTGGTTATGTAGTGTTTATCAACAGATATGTCTGCATCCAGTAATGAGAACCTGGATCAATCATCTGAGAGATGGATTGCTGAGTGCTTTAATGATGCAGAGATGCACATCAGTCCTGGAAATCTGTATGTCTTGTTGCATTCCAAGATCCTATGTTTTTTATTTAATCGTATAATCGTATTTGGTTAAAGCAGAATTCTAATAATTGATTACACAGGAATAGTGGTGTGTCTGCTGATGAATCATCAGATGTTCAGAGTGGTAGTGCATCTATTTCTTATACATTCTGCATGAGATGTTTCAATTTGTTTTTATAAAATTGCTGAGTGCTTAAATTAATATCCATTTCCCTTTTTTCTCATCTTAATTTCTATAATCAATATAATGTTGCAGAGTTTTCCAACAAACATCTTGAGAGTGAGGTTAACGCTGTACCTCAGAAGCTTCATCCTGTTCGAACTCAAAGAAATATAATCTTTAAAGGTTATTAGATCTTCTCGATTTCTCTAAATGATAATATGACATTTAGGGCCCATTTGGTAAGATTTATTTGGCTGAATTGACTCAAAAGTTGCTTATATCGATTATTCTTCTGAACACAATAAGTTGATTACAACAACAACATGAATCGACATATGATATTGGAGGCAAAAATAAAATAAAGATTAGAACATTAGGCTGACTGCCTATTTGGGATACCTTAATACGTTATACAGATGAAAACAATTTCCAAATTTTAAAAGCAAGATGTTGATGTTTATATGGTTAGTAGAAGTTCACTGTACTATTAAAGCACCAAATATGTGTTATGGAAAATACTTATTTGCAAAACATGCTCTTTATGTGGTCTCAAAAGGGCAATTGTTTTCCACGGAATAGGATCTTCTGTCAGACGACAAGCCAGTAGCTGATCTCAGCCATTTGGTGGGTGAGGCATCTTTTAGGGGCAGGGCCTGTGTTGGTCCAATGGTCATCTCTACCCACCTTTAGGCAATGCCTTTGACCAAGAAGTCCAGTGGATAAATTGGACTCATTGTCTCTCTATGGTCGACACCAACGTGTTTCAAATTTACCCCATGGTTTTGGCATGCAGTTTCATGTCTAAATGTTCCATCATCTTATTCTCCAGGTAGGAAATCGAATATCCAGACTCCTAAGGTCACCACATCTGTGGTCTATCCATTTGATTTTGTTAAACCATGTGGTGCTCATGGAGATGTGACTCTCAATGATATAAACAAACGCATAAGGACTCCAGCATTGCCCAAGAAAACTGAAAAGGCTGTGGTTGTGTACCCCACGTCTGCTTTTTCGGGCAAGCCGGTTGTCGGGAAGACTAAAATCCGTACAGAAGGAGGTAAGGGCAGCATTACTATTATGAGAACCAAAGGGTAGACCTCTCATACTGACATTCCAATATATTTATTTTAAAAGGATGTTGCTGTGTCTTGTATCTATGAAAACCTTCAATATAGAACTACAAAATTTATTTATTTATTGATGTAAAGCTTCGTTCTCTTTGTTCGTTTACTTTTTGTATTGTGAGTGTGGATCTCCTCCTTGTTCATACTTCATAGATGCATCATAGTCCATTGCATTAGGAACCATAAATGTTGCTTAGTAAAATGAGTGAGTGGGAGCCTACTTATTTTACAGACATTAAGGGTATGTTAGGTTTGGTGTCATTTCACATGAAGGTCTGAATGTGATACAAGGAGTGTTAGATGCCAATTGTTGATTCATGGATTGAGAAAAGTTACATTCCTATAAATTTGATGTGGCAGTAATGGAGGGGCATGTTAAATTTTCTAGGGATGTCTTAATTTTCTTTGGAAAATACCCTCAATTAATGATCTTTTTCATTTAATTTCTTTTCAACTCTTTCTCTTCAATTCAGAGCTAAATGTTTTCTCACCATATTTTCTCTTCTTCTTATGACAATAAACTTTTAGTACTATTTTCTTTTCACTTAAAGGTCCTTGTCCAGTCAATGTAAATTGTTCTTAATCTTTTACTTTATATATCTAACTTCTATCAATTTTGATTTTTTTAAACTTAAAACTCATATTGGAGTTATGAATGTGTAAATTTTACTTACCTAAAATAATCTTAGGAAAAATAATCTTAGGATGTTTTCTTTTGGATTGGAATTTGCTGGTCTGGTTTGGTAAATGTGCGTTCTCTATATATTTTATAACTATGGAAGTCTGGTTTGGTTTGATCGTTTTGGGACTAAAAGCAATTCAAAAGAAAAAATCTTTATTATTGATAGGGATATGTTAATTTTATGATTAGGTCAAATATCAAAAATTGCGTGTCAATCTTTAAGTGGGACATAATAGGGGTGGATTGGGACGTGCCTACTTGACTTGGTCTGCCATTGTGTAGCTTGCCTGCAGGCCCTAGTTGACCGGGACCGGGACCAATGAAGAAGCAGGTGGTATTGGGATCCTATTTTGGTGGACCGATCCGGGCCCAACGGTCACAAATTGGAATTGATTAAAAAAATAACAAATTAACGCGGGCTTGGCCTGACCGAGTAGCCCGGACCGGACCCGATACATACTGGGCTAGTACCAGGCTTGATAATCTTTGACCCGCAGCCTGCCCGGCTCCGGCCCGTCCCAGTTCACCCCTAGGACGGAGGTCGGAGGGAGTGTTTTTTTTTTATTATACTAGTGTGTACCCGTGCGTTGCACGGAAAAAGCACGTGAAAGTTTTGACTTTTTAAAAATATAAACGACAAAAATTAAAAAAAAAAATGAGATACATATAGAAGGGGTATTTGCATAACTAGTTACTTCATTTGTGCATTTCACAGAAGTGAAGACGTGAAGTACCTATATAATACTATGTCACTGTAATTAAGTAGATGCAATTATATGGAAATAAAATAAATTGACAGTGATCCAATTAACATAAATATTAAATAAAATTCCAAGTGTTACTATAATAGCAAATTAAGAAATAGACGGTAGAAACTTCAAAGGAAAATTACAAGTTATTATAAATTTCTTCGTATACAACATTCAACTCAAATAAACTTGTTACTCTCAAGACTGTAGGTATGTACAAGTGTACATGCGTAAAAAGAATTGGGGCCATCGAGGACGATGCTATCTTTTTCCAACAATTGATCCTCACTTTTGCTATTAATGGTCATTGCGTAGCTAACTATTAATGAAATTATTCCTTCTTCATCGATGGATATAGTTACTTAGGTCTGATCGATCACTTCCTTGGCCTTGGGCCTTAGGCGTCAGAGGTCGGCTAGGCCTAGTCCTCGACTTGATACTTCAAAGAAGATAGAACTCAGGGTCCGATTGGATAACTTCAACGGTCACTATGAATGAGTCATTAATACATAACATACTAATATTTATGATTGTATTATTTCATAATATTACTTTATAATTAGCCTATGAAATTGTACTAAAGTAAGGCTGACGAAGAATTACACAAATTTTACTAAATTTGATATGAGATCATCTGTGTGAAATAGATCGAAAAGGAAAGATGAGACAAAGTTAGCGGGATTGAAGGAGTAATTATTAGCGCAATTATACGTAATTACATTTTGATATATTGTTCTTCATTATTGTTCATATACATACTACTACAATTATTTTACAGGTCTTATGTTGGGTCACCTCCTAAAGTCAAACAAATTTAAAGATTTGCTAATAGAAGTCTTGTCAAATGTTGATTTTATCATTAAATATACACATACATGAATTTTGTAAATATTGTTTACTTTTGTGCATTTTAGAGATACTAGTAAACTCACCCGTGCGATGCACGGTTTAAGAATTTTTCTTTCAAATTTATGTGTGCTTAGTAATTCAAATCACATTATCAATTGATGACATCATTTATCTTCATGCAACACTGATATACATCAAAACATTAAACGGAACACACTTATAATATTATGCCTCCATCCATGTTGTGAACATAAGGTCCTTAACTGAACATGCCCGAATCACTGAATACAAAGGCTGAACTTCGCGAAAGATAATACTTTGTTCTTCCGGCAAATGGAAGCTCAAAGGTTCAACTGTCGAGGTCTTATACTGAATTTCAATCCCAAATATGCGCCAAGAAGCCTCGCACGCAGAAATGCATCTATAGTCATAGTACATTGTATCTCATCGACTGATCGTGCATCACACGATTAACATTTGAAGTTGTTAATACGAATGCTTAGGAATCAACACATTTTAGCTCGCACTAACTTATATCAAAATCATTTCTTTTAGTAAAATGTTTTGCTAGTAATTCATCCTGCGATGCGCAAATGATTTTGCCATTTTTTTTCATTTTCATGGGTTTATATAAATTAATTGAAGGTAAATTATTTGTAATGACTAAGTAATAAGGTGACTATAAATTTACACGAATTGCATTTTATTAGACGAATTGTCTCTTTACATAGGTAAAATAAGGGAGTAAAATATGCGAAAGTGTGTTATGGCATTCTTGAATTATATTTGAATCTAAATTTGTGGGAAAATGTTCAAATAAGTGCCTCTACTATTTCTAATATCCAAGTATGATCTGGTCTGGTTTGTTTAAGTTTGGTTTGGTCTGAGACTGAAATAAGTGTAAGTATAAACATCTCAAGTAATATGGTGACTATGCATTTATACGAATTGCATTTTTTATACGAATTGCCCGGGTAAATTGGCAAATCAGGGGGTGTGCAAATGTGTGAAAGTGTGTTACGGCATTATTAAACAATATTCAAATATGGATTTGTGAGAAAATGTTAGTTGAGTCCGTATATGAAAAGTAATGTTATCATTTAAGCACAATAAATTTCGAAACGCATTAAGTAGAAAAGTAATGCTATCATCTAACAATTACGTAGAAACCATAGCATTGTAAGTACATGCTTTTTCAACAACAACCCACACAGGAAAAAAATTGGCCGATAGTGAAATCTATATCTGTTTGAATGATTTTGACATTAACGCACAAAGATTAACTGGTAGTTCGAAACTAACATAGAGCCCGTTTGGTAGAACGAAAATCGGTTGTTTTGGCTGATTCTGCTAAAATTTATGAAGTTCTGGCTGAAGTGGCTGCATTGGCTGATTCTGCTGATTTAAGAAAAAATTAGTTTTAAGATATATTTTATTATTAAAATAAAGAAAAAATTAATGTAAAAATAGCTAAAATGATCATCTACAGTAACTTCGGCCAATACAGCCAAAAAAGTAACTTCAATCTTACTTTTTCTGCTTATTACATAATTCAGCGCGCGAAATCAAAAGTTACTTGTTTGGTGAAAAAGTTGGCTGATAAACCTGATAAGCCGAAAAACAGTGTTGCCAAACGGCCCCATAAGTGTCTATTCAACCCTTTTTTTTTTACAGAAGTAGACATCATGGGTATATTAATGAAAGATGATTTATTTTTTAATTTGTTGTGCCCATCTGTAACAAAAAATTTAATACTCCCCCCGTCCTAGAAAATTTACCCAATTTGACTTGGATAGGAGTTTAAGAAAGTGAGAATAAAATTGAAATGTATGATTGTGATTGAGTAAAAAAAAGTAAATAAATGATAGTCACACAAACATTTCCAAAAAGGGAAATGAGAAGAATTTTTTGGAACATCTGAAATAGGTAAGTGGGAAGATTTTTTTGGAACAGAGGTAGTAATTTTTACTTAGAACCATTTGTGAGTGTTATGGACATATCCCGAACGGATATGTAAAGCCATTATATTTTGACAGGCCCAGGATAAGAAGCCCATCTATTGTTTTAATATTAAGCCCAACCACAACAGCCCACTTTATTGCTCCATACAATCCCTCTCTAGAGCCAACCCTTCACGTGTACCCAACCTCCCTTTATTCCACTATTCCACTTCAAACTAATGAGCTAACCATAACTCCCCAACACTCCACTTCTTCCGTTCCAAATCAACCGGCCAGCCCTTTCTTCCCAACATTCCATTTATTCTGTTCAAAATGAATCCGCCAGGCCATCTCTCCAACCAACCACGCATGAAACCTCACAACCCAGTCAATTTTCAGTCACGCTACCCCCCGGTCAGACATCGATTCTCCGCCACCACAATCACCAGCGTCGCCGACAGCCATGAATCAACCTAGGTAGTCCTCCGCCATCTCGGAAACCTCGTTCGCCGCTCAAATGTTGTTAAACACGGTAATAATACACTCCCTCTACTATACATCTCAATCTCACCTATTAGACGTCCCTTAAAACAATCCAATCGGACGTATTTGTAAATACACACATCCACAACCTACAAATATAGTAGATCTATGTATTTCACTCCCACAGTTGTTAATTTTTTTTTGTTGCAAAAAATGATTTTGATTATACATGCATGAATTTTATCTATCCAAAAACACAAATTTTACAAAAAAAAAAAACATTTTCCGAAAATTTAAAATACAGAATGACTTTTTTTAAAAACGATCTGCTTAGATGCATTAAACCCAATAATTTTCATTTTGTATGTTAGTTTTTGTTTACGATCTATACACATATTTTTTGACAATTAGTATCCGAAAGTTAAATTACAATGGTTGCGACTATTTTTTTATTTGAGTTAAAAAAATTGACTTTGAAATAACATTACTTGCTTTAAAATTTTACTTTCAAAATATTTGTTGTTAAATGTGTTGGTTTAAAATAGATTTGAAATTGAATTTCTATAGAGTTCGAAAATTCGTAAATAAATTAGAATTTACATGTGGCCTTCAACAGATGTCACGTGCTACTTTCAAGTTCATTTAAACCCACCACCGACTTGGACTTTAATATTGGGATCGATGGTAACCCACCCACTTCCTTTGGACTTTTAATATTGGAACCGATGGGAACCTAACCGGTCTCATTAAATTCCATGACCAACCCACCCAAACTGTGGCTTTATAACCTGACCAATTCAACACGATCAACATTTCCCCAACACCAACTGAAGCCTAACCCCGTATCTCTACCAACGCCCACCACTGTACCATACTCCTGTGTGTTTTATCACAAAAAATCATTCAAAACAATTCACCAAACATTGCTACACCTCGCTCAACAGCAAACAATACAACCCATTATTCTTGCAAGGAACCACGGACATGAAGCAACCACTATTTTTTCTTTTAATTTTAGGATAAGGCAACATGTATGTTTACATTTTTTAATTATGCTCTTATATTTCAACCATGTAATGACTAATAATTATAAGAGCATGGTTTTTGAAGCATTATCCAATAATTAAATTGCTACACTTCTTCTACTCTTCAGGTTAGTACAACAACAAACCTATACTATTTTCTGCCTGATGATATACCCTGTCTAATGCAATAAAAAACTATAAATGATGTAGTATTTCTGAAGCACATGAAAATGCATAGGTTTACGTTTTATATATGACATTTTTGTTACTATTTTCAATGTTTGAAAAGTTCCCTAGAGCTCATCTTTGCTTTTGGTTCCATGCTCTTTCACCATCTTGTGTTGCCAAGTCTTTTAAGCTTGAATTTAAGCTTGAATTTGTAGGAAGTTTTAATGGGTTGGATTTGTTTGTTGCTAGGTAGAATAGCAATGTTGGATAGTCATCAACCTGGAGTTTGGGATGTTCCTTAACAAAAGCATCTATCCTTGCAAACATCAAATTTTCAAAACCCTTGAAATGCTTTGCCAAATTTATTACAGACCACTCAACCTAATCTCAAAAACATATAGAATTGCTCAGCAAACACCCTCTATGCAAAGTTCATGAGATTTAGTTATGAGCTGCTCGAAAATGTGAGCATGGATCATTGAGCCCTGTAGAATTCTTTTGAAGAAAACACACACATTTAAATATGATTCATTTAATAACTTTGTTTAGGATTTTTAAACAATTAATAAGGAAATAAATTAATACAGATGAAATAATAAGATTTAAATAAAAAAATTAAACATTTAGAACTGCTCACCATTTTGATAGAATTTGTATAGCATTGGTTGCATGAGACTATGAGCACCCTGTTGTTGCGAGTGAATGGTTGAAGTCTATTTTTATAGCAAAAATTGGTATATGCAAACTGTGAGTATGGTCATGTCAGATAACAGTACCACCCACACACAAACCTCTAGATATTTTTATACTCGTATGCGTTATTTATACAGAGTATTAGCTTCTCTTCTGGAACAGTAAACCCCACTCATCAAATCTTTTTTTGTCAGGTAAATGATCCGGCGCACTGTATCCACCTCTTCATCCACCAATAGAAATGAAGCATTCAAAGACATCAAATCTTGCCTTTCAATTCCCACATGCTCATGCAGATTTGCCCAACCGTCTGAACCAATAGGAGTATTGTATCTCAACCAAAACTTTCCACAATCAATCTCAGCCATTCAAGCAAACCTAACTATTATAATAAAAACAGTGCAACCGACCTCATTACCCAATAGAAACACATGCGGATGAGGATTGAACAGTTTGCCGATTTATTGGCCAGTAAATACCGGACACCACTAACATCACCAACTTCAGCACATTAATTTCTCGGGCTTGAAAAATCTCAGCACAAAAATTGATTTTGTAATTGTTTTTTATGTTATAATGATAAAAGGCATGATGTTGACATAAATGGGAGGGAACACTATTCACAAAAAAAACTGCTCCTTTAGATATTAATAGATGACTATTTTCATTTCGTCCATCTCTCCATTTGGATCCTCTTATCCTTTGTTTGGCTCATCCTCAACTTCTCTTGTTAAAAATGTTTAATCCCTGTTTTGTGAAATGTGACTCTTCCATTTATATAAGCTTATACGATAGAATTATAGCCTTTTGGTAATGTTAAAATCCACTTTGGTAGTTTAATTTAAGTTTTGTTTTTTATTCATCTGATTGATTTTTATTAGGTTTCTAACTTTTATATATAGTTACCTTATGCATGATATAAAATATACATATTCCTCATATCACTTTTTAAGGAATTCTAGTTCTAATCATAAAAAATAGCATCAGGTTACCACTCGAAACACTAAAAAATTAAAAATAAAGCCCAAAGTCAAAACCAAAATATACAAAAAATAAAGCCCAAATAAAATTATACCAAAAACACATAACTGTCAATTTTGCAGAACAAATAATTACAAAATCTTTGCAATTTATGGTGAAACTTAAAAATATTTAAACCTAAGACTGTTATCGTAATATAATTTTAGTTTTACTTTATCTGGATTTCATGAAATTGAAGGGTCCCTTTTTCAGTTCTTGGAAGCCCTCGGGGATGGGTGTCATCTTTTTTTATTTTATTGTAGGATCCTTTTTAGTTCGTTTCAATTAGCAACTTTATTAGTTTCTTTATAATAAGATTCAATTCCCCCCCCCCCTGTAATTAGCAATTGTAGCTGCTAAAGTGTCGACCTGCCCTATTTGATATAGATAACATATCCTATAACGAAACTTATTAAACTAAGAACCCTTTTGGTAGCAATTTGTAAAAAATGGAGCGCGGCTTCAAAATGTTCATCATTCAGCGTATCATGCTATGAATCAAAAGGTGACTCGTGCTTACCGAAATACTGAAGTCTTATGGAATATAGTAGCATCTATTGCGTTCCTCATATCCTCATCACCATAGTCATCAGAATTCTCCAAAAAAAATAGATTAAAAATCATTCAATTCCATATATACCTTTTGTTTATTAACAAACTAAAGAAGTGTTTGGATGTCAGATCGTGGAAAATGGGCTAGAAAATGGAGAAAATGCTAAAGAAAGTTAATTACTTACGTGTGATTTTATTTTCAATGGTTCAAAGGAAAGTGAAAATGATTACTTTAAATGTTTTTAATAATATATTTAAATATATTGATTGTTTTAAAGTTTAAATTTTTTAATCTTTGGTCTTTACAAAATAGGAAGAAAGAAGGAAAATGAGTTTGGTCCAGTCTTCTATTATTCTCCTAATTCTCTTTTATAAGCAGTTCCACATTGACACCAAACTCACAGAGAAACCCCTCAATAACAATTAATTGAAAAAAAAGTGACAGTACTCATTGGTTAAATGACCAACTCGTGGAGCATCTGAATCTATGGGCTTGCCTTCTGCACATGTCTCTACATTAGGAGCAGGTGACAAATCCCCAGAAATGGTAGCACCAATTGCATATGTAAATCTGCCAAACTTAACGGGCAAGAAGGTGCAATAGGGGACCACTGACACCACCCTCTTCGTCAAGCGACATAAGAGTGATATCATAATGATTCAGATCTATATGTCGATGGAAAATTATTGCCTCCGCCAATCCATGTTTTTGCAAAAAAGTTCGGTAACCTAATGTGCACCAAGTATAAGATGAATATGATGGGTGAGTTAAACTTCTTTCTTCGTTTGCACATGAAACAGTTCTAGACAAAATCTTCATAAATCAATCCAAATATATTCTATGATATTTGGAAGAGGTTTAAGGTTTAGAACAAGATTCAATGAGAACCCTCATGTCCCCCTCTAGCAAGCTCGACTCATGCTCCTCTAGAAAATCATTCGATGTTATAATGATAGGGCGATCATTTGATCTTTGTTGAACCTAGGCCAATCCAAAAGAATCTCATTTAACTGCAGTAAAACGGATCTTGAGATATCTTAGAGGCACAGTCAATTTGTTTGTTAGTCCTCCAAGAAGCAAAACTGTGAGTGACATTTGCAGGTGAGGCAGGATATGTCGCGGTGACTAGTTGTTGTTCACAAACTCTATGGATAAGGACGCAACTAAGAGACTGTGGTTTCACGTTTTCACACATTCCCATTTACAGCGATTCCAAAAGTGCATTAACGGTGACATGGAATTTAGCCACCATTCTCGGACAAAGCACATCGACCTTCGCTACCACTTTTATCAAGGACCATGTTGAAAAAAGAACATTGGACATGTACTTCGTGAGCTCTGAGCTTCAACCGACTGACTTATTTTCCAAAGCATTGAATGAAAAACGCTTCCAATTCCTAGTCTCTAAGTTGGACATGTTGAATCTTGAGCCCAGTTAATTCTGATTCCCTGAATCCTTTCATAACATGCTTTATACTTAGTGAATACTTTTATCGTGTATGTCTATATGTGCATGTGTTTATGGGGAGTTTGAATTTTTCTCCCCACCTTGTGTAGTCGTTTTGATATTTTTGTGTGTGCTAAGTAAGTTTGTGCATCCGTTAGGGGGGCGGGGGGTTAATTTTTATTATTTTTTGTAGTTTATTTTTTGTATGTGTCTATTCAAATGTTTTAAGATGTATTTTCTTTCTTTATTTTCTTTTATGCTTTCCTCTACCACGAACATTTTCCCACATTCACTTAAATATCCCCTAGATGTTTGTTGCCCCTCATTTGCCCTTTCACACACACTCAAAACTATCGCCAACTTTCTTGATAAGCAAACTCTCTCAACCCAAGTTCCAAATCCTTTCTTCTTTTTCGATCCATCCCAGGTATGCAAATGACCACTAATGTCATCAGTTTTGCATATTACTTCTCCCATTTCATTTCCATTATCCTTATCATGAAGTTACAGTTACCGTTCTTTATCATTTTTTTTACTCCAGGGGGGTCTGGGGGGAGACTGGAGTAATCAGGGCTGAAACTCACTCCATTGAGTTTCCAACCCTTGTGTGCCTAGCGGGATTCGAACTCGAGACCTCCCACTAGGTACGATAACCTCACAAGTCACAACCAGCTGGGCTGGAATGCTTGGTTACCGTTCTTTATCATAAACTACCTTACTTTGATGTGGCGAAATGGAATAAGTGACGTGGCGAAATGGAATGATGTGGCAAAAACTACCTTACTTTGAAAAATAAGTTTAAAATTACCTTTATTTGGTAAATAAGGTTAGAGACTACAGGAGTGTTTGGGTTTGCTTAAAAAAGGCACTTTTCAGCTTTTGGCTTAAAAAAAGTTGAAAATAGTGTTTTCAAATGACAACTTCTGCTTAAATTAATCACATAAAAGCTAAAAGCTGGAAGCAGGTAGAAAGGTGCTTTAAACTGCTTCTCACTTTTTCTATTACACAAAAAATACTTATTTTACCAAACACTACCAACTTTTACTTTTCTAGAATCACTTTTTTCTCAAACACTACCAACTTTTACTATTAATCACTTTTCCCAAAATCACTTAAAAAAATCACTTTTTTAAAGTTGAAGCAAATTGCAAACACTCCCTACATCCGTTTGAGAAAAAACTCAGGGCCTGTTTACTAACAGAGATATTTTCCTGTTTTCTACTTCTGTTTTTCGTTCTCCAATTTTCTGTTTTTATTTTTCAGTTTTTCTATCTCCAATTTTCTGTTTCTATTTTTTAGTTTTTCATTTTCAAATGTGGGTGTAAGGTAGGGGTAGGGTAGGGAGTTGGGATAGGATGGCGGTAGGGTGGGCCTGGGATCAGGGTGGGGCTGGGGTAGGGAAGGGGTAGGATGCGGTGGGGGTAAGATGGCAGTAAGGGTGGGGGTAGTGGGTAGGGTTTGGGGTTGGGGTAAGGTAGGGGTAGGGTAGGGAGTTGGGATAGGATGGCGGTAGGGTGGGCCCGGGATCCGGGTGGGGCCGGGGTAGGGTAGGGTGGGGGTAGGATGGCGGTACGAGGGTGGGGGTAGGATGGCGGTGGGGTGGGGCCGAGGTAGGAGGCATGTGGTAAGGGGTAAGGTAGGGGGTAAGTGGTAATATACAAGGGGTAGGGTCGAGGTGGTAGGGGGGTGGCGGTAGGGTAGGGTGGATCGAGGTGGGGTCGAGGTGGTAAGGTAGGGTGGATTGGGGTGGGGCCGAGGTCAGGGCATGTGGTGGGGGCTGGGGTAAGGTCATTATAGGGAAAAATGGGTACGCGGGGTGGGGGTTGGGTGGGTAGGGTAGGGTAGGGTAGGGTAGGGGTAAGGGGTAAGGTACGAGGATGGAGGTACCGGAATGGAATCGACATCGGAGCGGGACCGGATCCACCACTAGGTGTAAGTATGCAAATTCATTGCAAATGCACTGTAGCATCTGCGTTTTCCAAATTTGGAAAACTAGTAAAAGTCACTTCTCCAAATCATTAAGGAAAAGAGAGACATGTTTCATTTTTTCCGTTTTGGAAAACGATTTGGTAAACACGTTTTTCTTTTTTCCTTTCTCCAGTTTTCCAGGAATTTCTTTGGTAAACACGTTTCCTGTTTTCTGTTTTCCAGATTTCCAGTTTTCTGGAAAACTGAAAAATATTTCTGTTAGTAAACAGACCCTCATATTTCGTGTATTATTCTCTCAAAAATTAATTAATACGGAGTATAGTAATTTGGGGAGACGTACGGAGTTACAATTAACCAATCTTCCTGATGTGGTCTGTATATAATTCTGGGCCACTTAGGGGGTGTTTGGAACTGATTCTGCTTCTGCTTCTTTTTTAAAGCAGAAGCAGAATCAGAATCAGTTTTCAGAAGCTGGTCACCCCCAGCTTCTAAAAAAACTGATTCTACAAGTAAAAAAGAACACTAAAATCGCTTCTGCACTTTCTCCCAAACACTCCAGCTTCTTCTTCTACTCCCTGAGGGAGCAGAAGCAGTTTTAAGAATCACATCCAAACACCCCTTAATTTATCTTCAAAATCTGGACCTCTTTGTAGTTACGACAAAGTAGACGGTGCGTGCTGCAATTTCTTTATATCCTGCCACGGCCTGTGTATACAGCTTAAAAACCCTAGATTCGACCAAAATAATTTAGCACAAGAGAAGTTCTTTCAAATCCGATTCCCCTCTGAAAGCAACGGAATCTCAGGTAATATATTCAGATCTTCTCCAATTTACGGAGTTTTTGAATTCCGAAATAGGTGAAGGCGCGAATCTGCGTATAGGGTTTGTGGAAATTGAACCCTAGCTGTTCTGAGAGAAGTTACAGTTGACCCATTAATGTGCGTGTGAATTTTTTCTTAGTTAATTGGATACGCTTTTGCATTTGCGGGATCAAGTTAGTTTCTACTAAAATATTTAGCAACCAAAGCTCAAATAATTTTAAAGGGTTGTGATTTTATACAAGTGTTATGAAGTGCCTTTCTTTTAAACTCCGAGTATACAAGTGACATGTAAAATCTTAACTTGAGCGTTACTTTGATGTGAACTGCTCATGCAGTCTTTGAGAAAGTGTCTTTTGAGCTTGCAACACAAAGGCTGCTACTTTTAGATGATTTTGTACCAATTCAGCGCACTATAAGCATCTTTCTCTTAGTATCTACACTTCGAACTGCCTTTTTTGGGTGTGTGGATGATTGTGTGTGTTTTCCAGACACTCTTCTCTTTCTGGTGTTCTGTTACACGTTATTCACTGCTATTTTTAAAGTTTTAACCTATATAACATTGAAGATAATCCAGGGGGCTCTTCAATACTTTGGTAGCTTTCCAGCATTGGGTTTCATATGTTTTATGACAACACGTTCTAATCATTTTTGAATTTAGAGGTGAATATGAGTTCTCTAATACATGTGTCTGAATATTGGTGATGAAAAAGCTATGACAACATTGTACATACTCATTAAATTTCGTAGGCAATTTTATTTTATTTTTTACTATATAATATCTCTAACTTACTTTACACTACTATGCAAAAGGAAAATGCACTTTCATTCATGGAGATGTTACTTGAAATCATGACACAGATGCTTTGTTTATGATAGATTTCAAGCGCTTGGACTCAATTGAGCTTTGGAATCATACATTTTGATTTGTATGCGGGGAGTGGGAGATTCCAGGGTGGAATTGTGGTTTATTTGTAAATACTGAGAGGTTGTTGCACATGCTTAGAAGAGCTTTCATCTGCAAAATAATTAGGCATCACGAAGAAACCACTTTATTTAAAATATATATTTTTTGCTTTAGAGCTCATGAGCTTGGAGCTTGTGGAGCGCTGCTCAACTCAAGGATTGCTCTTTCGGTTTGCTATGGAGTCATACATAGGGATATGTTTTTGAAAGAGAGGGAATTCAGGGTGGCATTTTGGTTGTTTATATGTACTGGCATGTTACAAACTCGGAAGAGCCTTTGGTCTCTAAAACTTTTAGGCAGGATGAGGAAACATACTTTTAGATCTAATGTTTTATAGCTTTGGAGCATATGAGCTTGGAGCATGTGGAGCTCAATTGGAGGGTTGCTCTTTCGGTTTGCTTCAGAGTTTTATTTGCATTTAACTTATACTGTCATGTCAAATACAACATAATAAAAATTATTAAGCCAATGTATTAGCCTTTTGGATTAAGAGTTCACACTTTAAGATGATCATTTGTTTACTTTTGCAGTGATTTTCCCCATAGTTAACGATGAGTAGCCGTATTTCTCGTTCAATCTATGTGGGAAACCTTCCTGCAGATATCAAAGAACACGAAATTGAAGACTTGTTCCATAAGGTTTTATCCTGCTCTTTCCCTACGACAATATAATGATTTGTTACTATTGTAGCATGGTTAAGCAATTATTTCTCATTTTGAAGTGGAGAGTTGCATTTTCATACTGACTAATTACCTTGTATTAATTTTAGTATGGGCGTATTCTCGATGTTGAACTGAAGATTCCGCCTCGCCCGCCATGCTATTGTTTTGTTGAGGTGATATAAGTTTTCTCTGTTTGGCCTAATTATTTTTCTTGATTCAGATATTTTTTCTCCATTTTTTCTTGTAATTTACATCATTTTCTTCTTAGTTCCTCTTTCATCAATTATTGAAGCGGTTGTTAGAGTTAGGGCTAAGTGAAAGTCACAAATTCCACCCTCAATTCACACCTTTCTAGCCCTCATTAAGTAAGTTAATAATTAATAATTTGCTTTGCTAAAAAACTAAGACAAGAAGTCAACTTGAGTTCGAGGCATGCAATTTTTTAACACGGTGATTGTTGAATAGGGATTAAAAAGAAAGTTAAAAAATATGAGTTACAAAATTATAGGTGTGAAGAGTAAAAATTATTAATTTGTCAAGGACCTAAATTAGAAAATACCATACTGAGAGCGATAAAAACATATGCCAGTCTCTCTTTTATGTTTACTATTAGCTCCACGTACTTTATAAGCAATACGTTTGTATTACATGTTTGGTTTACTTCTCTTCATTGCCTGCATTTTATTTGGCTATTTTCTGTTTGACCATTGGATTGAATAATTTGACCTTGAGTTTCAACTTGTTCAGTTTGAGAGTCCTCGACAAGCCGAAACAGCTATCAGAGGCCGAGATGGCTACAACTTTGATGGGTGTCGATTGAGGGTAAGAAAATGTCTGAAATGTATTGGTTATGTTTGCTGTTTTTTTCTTTAACTGTTTTTTATATATATTCAAATGACATAGGTTGAGCTTGCTCATGGTGGAAGAAGCCTCTCGTCTTCAAGTGATCGTCGTTATGGGTATAACGATCGGGGCAGTGGTGGTGGTGGTGGAGGAGGAGGAGGAGGGCGACATGGCACTTCTCGCCATTCTGAGTATCGGGGTACTACTATATGACTTGAACTAAGAAATATGAAGAATTGTTGAAATTTTCCTTTATGTGATGATCCACATTATAAATGCTTTGATAAATCATATTTGATTCAAGCAGTTATTGTCCGGAGTCTTCCAGATTCAGCTTCCTGGCAGGATTTGAAAGTAAGTAAGATGGTGTCTTAAAATTTTATTTTAATTTTCAAGGGTTACTTGATTGCATGTTGAAGTTGGCAGTAATGTGGGACATATTCTATAGGACCATATGCGAAAAGCAGGTGATGTGTGCTTTGCCGAGGTTTACAATGAGCGTGAAGGTATTATTTGAATATCATTGCACAGTGGATCTGTGTCACTGTATTTTAAATTTGATAAAACATGTTAAGCTTCCTTTTCGTTTTTATTCATCAATTCACTGACATCAAATTGTTTGATGTAAACACCAACCTTAATGGCTTAATCATGCTAGACTCCACCTGTTTATTACTGTATCTGAAGTTATACTACTCCAGAAAATTGTTTGGCTTTGTTTAGTAGCCTAGTGGCAGTGGTGAGAAAATATTACAACTTCCTAGTCAGAATTTCATTAAAACAGAATTACTTGGAAATTTGACTCTTTAAACTATTGTTTTCTATATTTGAATGTATCAGCAATTATTAAAATATTCTCTTTGTTTTATGCATGCATGCATTAGCTGATCTTTG
Source organism: Cuscuta epithymum (assembly GCA_945859915.1). Classification (NCBI taxonomy): domain Eukaryota; kingdom Viridiplantae; phylum Streptophyta; class Magnoliopsida; order Solanales; family Convolvulaceae; genus Cuscuta; species Cuscuta epithymum. The sequence continues at coordinate 5,146,237 of CAMAPF010000055.1, forward strand.
AACATACTAATTTGGTTTTGTTACTAGGAACATACGGCCTGGTTGATTATACAAATTATGAGGATATGAAATATGCTGTAAGTTAAACACTCTCTTAAGTGTTTTTTCAGTTTTATGAGATGTAGGCTTTGAACCTCTAACTCTGGTTAATTTCTGTTTTCCAGATTCGGAAACTTGATGATACAGAGTTCAAAAATCCATGGGCCAGGACTTATATCCGGGTATTTATTAATTAATTGATTGATAAAACCAAAAATCTGTTGACATTAATGTTTTGTTAATTTCTTGACAGGTGAGAGAATACAAGCGACATTTGTCAAGAAGCTATAGCCGTAGCCGTAGCCGTAGCCGGAGTTTGAGCAGGAGTAGAAGCAGAAGCCCAAGGAGAAAGAGGAGCAGATCAGATGATAAATCAATTTCCAGATCGCCACCCCCACGCTCTACATCTGCATCGCCCGTCAAGCCATTGCGGTATGTGAGACATGGGTTTTTTTGTGGACATGTATTTTTTCATTGTGAAAGATCTGTTATTTTTTCTTACCACTTTGGTTTTTTTATCTTTGCATAAAACCAGTCCCATATCAAGGTCAAGGTCAAGGTCAAGATCAAGGTCAGGGTCTAGACCTAGATCATTGTCGGCTTCTCCACGTCAGGTAAGACTTTCAATTGTACAATTTGTTTCAAACTTTTATTTTTAAATTTAAGGAAAATTAGCCTTTGTATTACTTGTTTTATTTATGGGGATATGCACTCCGGTGCATCATGGTCTGCAAAGTCAAATAGTGAGGTAAATTTTCGTGCACGAAAATAGAAATCATCTACTTGGTGGTTCATCTTCCAAAGATGATATCACACAGGGTGCAAAGCCATATATTGAGGTGCTACATGCACTATGAAGACCACTTATCCCCAATGCCATCAACATCCCAAACAACTCACATTATTGATTAATAAGTACCACTATCCAATTTCACCGATTAAATGGCATTCTGGTGAAATTATTATTTTACCCCCACTATCGGGTGCAAATAATTATAGTATAGGGATAACATTATAATTTGGCCTCCTAACATCATCCAGTTGACACCCATGGTGCTTTGTTGACACCCATGGTGCTTTTAGGACTTGGAAAAATTAGTGGAAGGAGTGAAGGATAATCAGAAGGAAAATAGATGGGATCTGGGCTAGTTGGAAAATAGAAGAACTTTTTTTCAATCTCAGTAAATAAAAAAGATGTATGTTCGAACTCAACATAAATACATACATGCATATATACTATCTCCATCCCGAAAAGGTTGGCCAAATTTCCTTTTTTGGATGTCTCAAAAAGATTTGCCATTTCCATTTAAAGTAAGGAATACGCGGCTATAATTAATTCTCTCTCCTCTGCACAAATTTCAACCACACAGTTTATATTGTATTAATCCACTTGAAAGTCAACTTTGGCCAACCTTTTTGGGATGGAGTTAGTATGTAAAACCAAGTATTTATCTGAAATGTAATACTCCCTCCGTCCCTTAATGTTTGTCCTACTTTCCCGAAATGGATGTCCCAAAATGTTTGTCCTACTTTTTTATCTTCTTTATTTGGCTAACAAATCTTTATCAAACAGTGTCAAACAATGTCAAACAGTGTCGATACAGTGTCAAACAATGTCGCTACAGTGTCAAACAATGTTGCTACAGTGTTAAACAATGTCGTTACTGTGTAAAGTCAAATTTATTTCCTTAATATATGTGGAGTCAAACTAGGACAAACATTTAGGGACGGAGGGAGTATGTTCTAATCAAATTTGACCTTCATATTTCACAAGGTTAAACCAAATATAAAAACTACTTTCTTGAGCACATGTCTTCATATCTTCCTGTGTTATGAATGAATATACTAATGATTCACAACTCATTGTATTTTTCAGGCTAATGCAAACAGTGGGTGATTTGTGATGCACAAGGTTTAGCTCGAGTCAACTTCTTTGAGGGTAGGATTTGCAGGGCTTTTGCCCTTCATGATTGTCTTGTCTGGGGCTGAGTCATAAACTGAACCATTGTTTGAAATTTAAGCTACTGAAGTTGAGGTCATTTCTGTCAAACTCGTTAGTTGTGTTGACATTTTGTGTCTGATTTTGGAAGACTAGGAATGATGAACCAATTCTTACGCTTCTAGTTTCACTGGTTTGTAATGATTATGCCCTGGTGTGTCTGTTTGTTTTTTGTACTACTTAACCCCCCATTAATCTGCATTAGGAACTTATGAAACTATGGTCTTCAACTTTTATATGCAACGAGCTGCTTGTATGCTTAGGTCGACAATGCCAAATCTGCGTCATGTACAATCTCTGAGCGACTCATATTTATACTTCATTAGGGCACGTTAAGTTTTTCTATGCTCAATCTAGTTTGAGCTTTTGGTGTTCGTTAGATAGGGATGGACTCGGGCTGGGCGGCCCGGCCCGGAACCGGCCCGGCCCGGTTACTGTTTGAACTGGCCCGGCCCGGGAACCGGTCTGGGGGGCGGTTCGGGTCAGCCCGGCCCGGTTACTGTGCGGTTCGGGCCCGGGCCCTAGGATTGGTGAACCGGCCCGGCCGGTTTGGGCCCGGTTCGGGCCAAATTATTATTATTATTTTTTTTTTGAATTTTTTTTAAGTTTTTGGGTTGGGCTAGGTATTTTGGGCCATTTGAGGTGGTTTGGGGCCCTTGGGGGTGACCGGGTGAGGGGGGAGGGTTGGGACTTGGGAGTTAATTAGGAAAAGCCAAAAAAAAAAAAAATAGAATCGAGGCCCGGCCCGGCCCGGACCCGGGATTACCCGGGCCGGTTCCGGGCCTCCCATTCTTGAACCGAGGCCCGGCCGGGCCTGAACCGGAACCGGTCCACCCATATTGTTAGATCTTAAAGCATAATCGGGTGAGCTACTGAGCTCTAGGCCTTGAGCTGGACCTGCTAGTTTCGGGTGACATTAATGGTGGAACTGGACTCCAAGGTAGTCAAACTCAAGATCCTACCTAGGATCCTAAATCATAGGATCGTGAGTTCGTGACTCGAATCGTAAGATCTTACCATATATGTTACTATCTCCGTCCCAACTTACTTAGTCATCTTTGACTTTTTCAGTCAAAAATGGTAAACTTTGACCAAACTAATATATTTATGCAAAATTTAATAACTTTATACTTTTATGATAATATATTTTTAACAAGGAACATTTTCACACAACTTTCATATTATCAATATTTTTTTCTATATAACCATATAATCGGTCAAAGTTAGACGTCATTGATTTGAAAAATCAAGTTTGGCTATGTAAAATGGGAGCACGGAGAGAGTATATGTATATGTGTGTGTATATATATATGTCTATATATTAGTAATAATTAGACATGAAAATAATTCATACTACATATATAATAATATATGATATAGAATAACGTATTGAATACGGAGTATAATTCATCAATAATAATCACAATAAGATATTTAGAATATAATACCCCAGATATTATGCAAAATGGTTATAAAATAATAATAATAATAATAAATTATAGTAACAAGGCTAACAGCTGACAGTACATTAAAGTAGTATATTATTAAAAATATAGTACTGCGTAATAATTTAACATACCTATTGGTGTAAGAATACTATGCAAAACTTAATACGAAGTAGTAGTATAATAAAATAGAAATAATGAGTGCGTAAATGCGTAATACTATTGGCCTGGAGATCGATTCAAGATAACAAGGCGACTCAAAGAGATGCAGTCTTTTTTGCCGGCGATACCTAATCCTGAACCCTTTAGAATTCTGCGACAACTAGTCGCTATTGACTCGCGATTCACCTGCGATTCCACGAGTTTGCGGTTCTGAACGGCCAGAACGGGCGATCTCATTGATTCTAGTATTTTACGATCTTTATCAAAACCGCGATCCGGGGATCGTCATGAGTAGTAGAGATCGTATAATCGTACGATCCTACATGCAAGATCCGGGTATCCTTTGTAATGGTCTTGCTTCCAGCTCTTTAAACAAATCTGATCTGACATGCTTGAATTGGATTTGCTACTGCTGTTAACGAACCAAACTTTCTTCAAGTTACTCAAGTTCAATTTTGAACTTAATGAGCTTCCAATATTGAATGCTTATAAACTATGAGTCTATTGAACCCTTGTCAGTTATTGCCTATAGGGAACTCGTTGGAATTTGGAATACATCCCAAATGGCTAACAAATTGTGTAAGGTAAAATAGGAGTCCAATGCTATTTGGAAAGTAATCACTTGAATTTGGAAAAAGTTTTGGTTTTATGTAAATCAAAATATGTAAAAATTATTAGTTTTTTTTTTTGTATCGGCTCATTGAATTTCAGCACTATGTTCCTTTGTTTGTGGGTCCTCTCTCTTGGTGGCAATCTTAGTGAGGATTTTTGGAGACAAAATCCAAGTTAAATTATTGCACAATTTTTATCGTGCCATATAATATCTGCCAAAATCCATACCAAAATAGTGTGATACATAAACTTAGCAAAATTTCATCCCAAAGCCAAATCGTTTAGTCTATGAGTTCTAGTCTTCTAGAGATGGTTCTCATAGACATGGTTCTCAATCACGTTTGTTCTTGTTTTTATGTGTTGGGCACTTCATCTAAATACCTTTAATTTCAATGTGTTTAGTGATGTGATTCCCACTTATTTGGTATATACTTGCAATTCCCTCGGTAGCCGAGGGTTTGATTCTATTTTTTTGTACATAATTTTTGTTTAGTGATGTGATTCCCACTTATTTGGTATATACTTGCAATTCCCTCGATAGCCGAGGGTTTGATTCTATTTTTTTTGTACATAATTTTTATATTTTTGTACATAATTTTTTAATAAAAGCTCTTAATTTTTGCACCCGATTTTATTGTCAATAATTCAAAGTTCAAACCTGTTTAGTAGCTTGGTAAATTTAACTTTCACTATTCAACAAGAACCAAGTAAGAGATACTACGTAATTCCTAAAGTGGGAGTGAAACAATTTAAAAATACAAAAAAGGAATAGACATTTTTTTTATCTATATATATAGTGAACCGTACAAAAAACTTCTCGTTATTATCTTGCTAATTCTCTCTAGTTGAGAGCTTTTCTCTCTAGGCGGCCGTCTCCCCTAGGGTTTGAGGTTGTTTTCTCCGCTTTCGTCTTCGACGATGTGCGGCTTTTTTGTGCGGCTTTCGTCCGCTTTTTGTGACGCTTTCTTCTTTGCCAGACTGCAACGCCTATATGGCGGCCAAAGGTTGTGTACCCCTTGCAGAAGGTGGAGAGCTTCAAGGATGCGTTTATGGTTGAGAGCAGAAGGTCATAGACGAAGTGTGGGGCTAGTGGTTGAAACATATATGGACTGGAGGCAAGGAGCGGAAGATGCTACAATACTGTTGGAGCGTCCCCCTCCTGAACCGCCACCATGGAGTGCAGGAGAGTTTAGAGTTTGGAAGCAGTATTTTGATTTTACTGTTTGCTTGCTTTTTTATTTTTCATGATCAGACTGTTAATTTTTTTGTTGATTACTTTTAATACTACGTTCTATTTTGGCCATAAATATTGTGTCAAACTTATTCTAGCAAACAATAGAGTACCACACTACAAAAAAACACTGATTTTGTCAGGGATTTTAGTCAGGGATATTGTCCCTAACAGGCTTGCCAGGGATTTTGTTAGGGATTACAGAAAAATTCGGTCAAACAGTTTTGTCAGGGAAATATCCCCGACTAAATTTGTTTCGGATAATATCCGTAACAAAATCCCCGACTAAACCCTAAAATAGGTCATCGGCCAGAACTTTTTGGCCGGAATATTTGTCAGGGAAAAATTTCCCTAACAACAAAACGTTGGAAAAATAGCCGTTTGATTTTGTCAAGGACCGGATCCTTGACAACAATTAAAATTTATTATGTTAATGGATTTGTTCCCTGACTAAATAAAAAATACTTCGTATACATTTTACAATTTTGTCACGGATTTTGCTGTGACAAAAGTTAACGTTGGAAGCAAAATTCCGACCGTTACACATCCGTGACAAATGTTACCGTTTGATAAAATCCCTAACAAAATCCTTGATAAATTTTTCTATATATACTAGTCATTTTAGCTAGTTTCATACCATTCTTATGGTTTATAATTTTATAGAGAGTATTATAATGTGTTTGTGGAGTCATCAAAATGACGAAATTGGATGAATTTCTGGAGCCAAATGCGTGTTTCAAATAATAAGGTATGTAAATGTATTTCTTTGGATTTTTTTGTAATACATATTAAATTGAATAGAGTATTAGTTTATTTAAAGCATTACACTTGTTATAATAAATCATTTTAAGTATACAATAGATATTTATGTCCTTAACTAATTGTATCATTATATATAGTTGATTAGTCCATGTACTATTAATTGTTTGATTTCATTTATTAAATTAAGTTTTTGAATATTTATTAACTTTAAGTGATCAATGTTAGTGTAGGAATTGAATGTAGCTATTTCTTAATATATTATATCAAATATATGAAGATAAATTATAAATTGGATGTACAATGGACATGTCTAAATTATATATATTTATGTCCTTAATAATTGTTTCTCATTATATATAGTTAATTATTAGTCCATTTATTATTGTATAATTTCATGTATTTAATTATTTATTAATGTGTTAACTTTTAGTAATCAATGTTAGTGTAGGAATTGAATGAAACTATTTTATTATATCGGAAAAGATCATGTCCAGCCGGAGGGACAGGATCCTCCGTCCGGCCGCCGCCGTTTGGGGCGGTTTCCGGTGGAGTTTTTTGATGAAATTTTTATGGAATGTTCCTCATCAAGTCTAGTTTATCCACAAAAAATTTCAGATAACAATTCGATCGGGAAGGCAGTCAAATAATTTTTTGAAACATAACTGCGTTTTATATGTTTAATTTGGCGCAATTATCTTCAACAAATTATTTGACTGCCTTCCCGATCGAATTTTTAGCTGAAATGTTTTGTGGATAAACTAGACTTGATGAGGAACATTCCATAAACATTTCATCAAAAAACTCCACCGGGAACCGCCCCAAACGGCGGCGGCCGGACGGAGGATCCTGTCCCTCCGGCTGGACAGGATCATTCCTCTTTTAATATAATTCATCATACATATATGTGTGTGTGTGTCTCTCTCTCTCTCTCTCTATATATATATATATATATATATATATATATATATATATATATATAGAGAGAGAGAGAGAGAGAGAGAGAGAGAGAGAGAGAGAGAGAGAGAGAGAGAGAGAGAGAGAGAGAGAGAAATTATAATTTGGACGTAAATGAACATGTGTAAATAATATATATTTATGTCGTAAAATATTTGTACCATTATATGTAGTTCATTAGTCCATTTATTATTGTTTAATTTCATGTAATTAAGTTTTTGAATATATATTAACTTTTAGTAATATAATCTATGTTAGTATAGGAATTGATTGAAGCTATTTTTTAATTTCATACATCAAATATATAGACAAATTATAAATTGGATGTAAAACGGACACGTATAAATAATATATATTTATGTTGTTACATAACTGTAGCATTATTTATAGTTCATTATATATTAACTTTAAGTAATGAATAATGTTAGTGTTGCAATGAGGTTTTTTATAATATAATATGTCAAATATATTCAGGTATAATGTATAAACAAATTAGAAGTTGGATGTACAATAGATATGATGAAAATAGAGGTTATCGGAAAGAATTTCTTGCCGGTGTTGCTGAATTTCTCGCTTTTGCACTCGGACAAACACAATATAAGGATGGTGATAAAATAAGATGTCCTTGCATTAAGTGTAAAAACCTTAAATACCTTTCTTCTGAGAGTGTTGAGTGGCATTTGTGGACGAGAGGCTTTGAAGACAATTATTATAATTGGACTTCTCATGGCGAGTCATTCAACCCATCACTTTTGCCACAAGCACTAGGTTCATCTGATCATGTTCCTAATGAAATGGGTGAAGGGGAGATTATGATCAAATGCCGAGGGCCATCAAATGGTCTATGATATATTTGGTGCTTCAACCTCACAATTTAACCATAATGTCGAGCCATTAAATACCCCCCCCCTCCCAAGCCAGAGCTCTAATGTCCCTCATGGCGATGAGAATCCAATCTCTCAATCTCTTATGCTCCATATTATGTTGATGAATTAGGAGAGAGATTCCAAGATGTCTTAAAAGCAGCAGATCAACCTTTTTATGTCGATTGTGAGGGTCACTCTCAACTATCGGCAGTTTCAGAGCGATTAAACATAAAATCTGAATATAGCCTTCCTGAAAATTGCATGTCTAGATTGTTGCAGTCTGTCGGGGGGATGTTACCGCGTGATCATAGTCTTCCTAGTACATATTATGACATGAAACGATTAGTCTCTCAGTTGGGGCTTCCTGTTATAGAAATTGATGTGTGTCCTTTTCTGGATGCATGTTGTATTGAAAAGATGATGAGCCACTACTTCATTGCAAGTTTTGTGGATTGGATAGATACAAACCTCTTCCACAAAGGTGCAAAAAACCGCGGTACAGGTCTGCACTGTCTAAATTATTTTACCTCCCTTTATCTCCACGATTGAAGCGATTATATGCTTCAAGCGCTAATGCCAAGCAAACACATGACATGGCATGTGGAGCATGAAACTAAAGAAGGATTGATGTGTCATCCTTCAGATGGGGAAGCTTGGAAACATTTTGACCGTTGGAGGTGGCGTGATACTGAAAGTATGAAACTATGAAAACATGCTAACTATACGTCTATACCTATGAAAGGGGGTTGCTAGCCGCACCCTCAATGTTGCTATGAAATCATGTATCGATTCATATTAACTGACCCCCAATTTTTTAAGGACTAAGGCTTGAATATTATTAATGTACTTTTCATTAGATGTTTATTTAATAGGGTTTTACTTAAATATTGCGATGGACAAAAATGCGAAAAAATGACATGTATATTACCAACAAAGTTTCATCGGACAAAAATATAACTAATCACCGTGAGCGGGTAACTGGACAAGAGTCACTATAGATAATGAGTCATTGTGAGCTAGTCACTGGCGTCACTTTAAAAAAATAAGTCATATTTTTGTCATTTGAGTTTAATTTAGTAATATTCTTAAAAATGCCTAAAATGTGACTTGATTCATTACAGGTATGTCACTAGAGTCACTACAATGGAAATTTCAACATTGTCATTACCACTAAATTTACAATTTTAGTTACTAAAGTATAAAAATCATGTTATTTTCTATGACATTTATTTTACTACGAAGTATTATTTAAATCTAGTCTGATATGATTTATTTAAATCTATTATGCATCATAATCAGTACGAATAAAAACATCCTAGATGTCATTCACATGTGCAATCATCGATATAAAATATATGGCCTTAATGAGGAATTAACATTGTTTTGATCGAGTTTTAAAAGGTGGGGTCCTATACAATTTTAAATATGATCACAAAGTTGTTAATTTATAAGAAGACATAATTGAGATTTGAAGTACACGTATTAATTTGACAGAAATTCATTTATTTGAAGAGATTAATTTATAATTATACTACCCATACAAATGTTTTTAGTTGGATTAAAATTTTGTAATATAGTCTGATCGAAAATGAATTGAGCTGGTTTGATATGTTTAAGTTTAGTCTAGTTCAATTTGGTCTGAACTGGTCGGATTTGTTAGATGAGCATTCTATGTGTTATACAGCCTATGTGAAATCTGACCAGGCCTAGCCGATCTCCTTTCGGCTAGTCTGGTATGAAATTGAAATCACTCTAATTAAAACATCCTCGATAGTGTCAATAATATTTATATGATAATAGAATCAAGGACATATTAAAAAAATGAAAAAGTGTATGTGACCACCCAAATATCAACAACATTGTAACTGACAAACTTAATGAAACAAATCAAAACGAAAAACTGAAATATAGCTCAAATGGAGTGATGGATATGAATTAAGATAAATAAATATCTCGTTAGTCTGAAAGTTGAGATTATTATTTTTAGATAATCTTTAGATTCATCATGAAGAATGTAAAAAAAAAATCATAAGAGCACTATAATTTGCTACAAATATTCATATAGTAATTGTTTGATGGTAGTTAGAATTTGTATCATGGTTCTATGAAGATTTTGTTTATATTTTAAAATTAGTAGTTTTTAAAAATAAAGTTAAAACAAAATTTAAGGAAATATAAAGCAGGACAAATTGGTGTGCTACGTCCTAAGTGGTACGGAGTGCATTACATTACGTATTTTAATTAATTTAAAAAACATAATGTAATTTAAGGAAATATCATGGTACTGCGTATTTTAATTTAAAAAACATTACAAGGAATTTGGTGTGCTACGTGCTAAGGCCTGAGAGTGAGTTTGGGGGAGCTACGTTCTACAAGTGAGTTGAAATTTAAAATAGGACAAATTTGTCCACCAACTAGTGTAACACTCCGGGCATGCCGGGTAGTGTTATGTTAATATGATTTGAAATGGTAAATATTAATAGAGGTTATGACATGAATGAAACCTAGCCCCCCCTATGAATGAAACCTAGCCCCCCTATGTTTAATAACACTTTTTATATTGATATGTATTGGCCCATGATCATGAATGTAACCCTAGCCCCCTATATATATGGCTATATGTGAATGAATGAAATGCTTTTGGTTCTCCGACACATTATCGGCACGACTCTTCTAACAAAAAATGTTCATCCAAAGCCATCTGTTTCTTCTAGGGCTTCATCGTCCATTATTCAGTCATCTTTCTACATTGACTATCATCATCCTTCGCCGCTTTGCAATTGTGTAGTACAATCGTCCGCACGGCATCCCCAAGTCACCGTTGCCGAATCGCCCTCCAGAGTATATATAGGAGTTATAACAATCGAGGCTGTATAGCGGTGGGAAAAAAATTTTGTTGAAAGTCTACAATTCGGCTGTAGGGTCGAGGCCAATTGCTATTGAATCATGAAGGGTGCAGAAGTAGTACTTCGTATATTACTAGGGGTGAAGCACTGCTTAATCCCAAACGTATAGTAGCTCTCAAGGAGGACGGCGGCCGGACTTACCACGTGAACCATTGGCCTCAATTCAATTCCCGTTAATTTCTCCTCATCGGCAACATAATATATAAGACGGCTTCACGTCAGAATATGAATTACGTATTACTTTTGTCGTTGTTCCCTGTTTTTCTTGCCCAGATGAGTTAAGTGCTCAATTAACCTGAACTTACGCTATTACTTTGTTCATAAAAAATACGGAGTATGCATTCTTTTTACACTGAACAAACTGAAAAGAATGCTTAACACTATTTTTTTGGGAAACGCAAAATATTGAAGGTTAAATCTCTTGTCGATCTACTTCGATTTTTTTTCCTCCTAATTCATATACCCGTAGTATTTCAGATCCGTGCAACTATGCATATGCATGCCAGATTTAGTTTCATTTTTATTTGATTAGGAGACACATACTATACGTGTAACTTCAATATATGTGCTATATTCCCATGCAATAATATAAAGCTTTATAATAATGAAGTTTTATGGTAATACATACTCCGTATTATTAAATTTCTAGAAGAAAAAAGCTTGTGTGATAAACAACTTATTTAAGGGAAATAGACCTAGATAGGACCAAAACAAAGGCCGAGAATGTATATAGGACTTAGAAGTTTTTAATCCTTAAATAGGACCAAATGTTAAGCGGAGGACAAAAACACCCTTAGATATCGTCGCTGCGGTGGGATTGTTACGTTGCTGTCAAACCCAGTCATCCATTCATTCATCGCCGGCAATGATGTTCACTTGTAGCGAGTGCCTCCTGTAGAGGATCTAATGTGAACAATTTTCTTATGTGTTTCACATGATTTCATGACTAGAATTTTAAAGTGTACTATATTCATACTACTTCTCAACCTTTCCCGCAGAATGGGTTTAATGAGGAAAACATTATGCAATGAATTTGCAATTACTCATAAACCTTCTATTTGTTTACCTGAAGTAAACATATATTACTCTATGAACCAAATTGTATGCATAAAGGTGTTGGAGGCTTTTAAGTATCTAGCCAAACCTAGAAACAACACATGAGAATCTTTTGATTTGGATGGTGTTTGATTATATAATAAATAAATATCCGGTCATTATATTGTGAACACCTGAAGTGTTTGTATACTAAGTTGAGATCCTAGGGGGATCAAAACATGTCTCATTTAAGTTTTATAGACCAATATTTGAGAATACTTGATTATAGAATATTTGATGTGCATAATAACAATAAGTTTGATGGTCTTGAAATACACATCGCAGAATCATAGACAATTATTTCCGCTTAGAAATTAAACTCTTGAGGAGTTTGGTGACTAATGTTCATCAGATCTGCATAAATATTGATGGAGGTTTATATACTAAAGATTTTCATCAACTCAAATTATGTGGAGTTTATTGTATATTTTTACCTAAACATATTGAGTTGTTGAAGTGAAACAATTTATTGGTCGAGAAGATCATGTGACATTCCTTTTTCTTAGCCAAGTTTTTCCCCAAAGGGTTTTCTTGGCCAAAGATTTTAAGATATTTTTTGGTTTTAATGAATGAGAAAGATTCATAACATCCGGAAGACGATTATCCTCTAAAAGAGTGATTCTAATATTAGTTCGGAAGACAGTACCCTGAAGGTCTTAATTGGTCCTTGTGAGATCGAACAATTTATTGGTCCGGAAGACCATATGCAACTGCACTCTTTTTCCTTAACCAAGTTTTGTCTCATAGGGGTTTCTTGGTCAAAGGTTTTAACGAGGCAGTTTGTCACTTTGAATAACATACTATTTTTCTCTAGAAGAGTAAATTCAAATGCAATCAAGAAGATCAGGCCCCGAAGACCAATCACTGCACTCTTTTCTTTTACTAAGTTTTTCCCACATGATTTTCTTAGTTAAAGTTTTTAATGAGGCAATCAATGCAACACATTGTTGTACATATATTATGCACTCTTTTCCTTGATCGGTTTTTTCTCAAAGGGGTTTTCCAAAAAGGTTTTTAACGAGGCATACACATACACATTGTATAATCTTTCATTCGAGAAGCTATTAACCAGATTGGATCAAATTGAATTCAACAAGAAGTCTTGAATCAATGCAGTCAACAGGGGGAGTATACACGCGCTGCGCTCTTTTTCCTTTGACCAAGGTTTTGTCCCACTGGGTTTTCCTCGACAAGGTTTTTAACGAGACAACATTACCATTGTGTACAAAGAGATTAATGCCTATTTTTTCTTGTAATGTTTTTATTTAGAAATGTACATCCAAGGGGGAGTATTATGTAATTATGTGGATGCCCATTAACTCACATGCCTACATGTATTGGCCCATGATCATGAATGTAACCCTAGCTCCCCTTCCCCTATATATATATGGCTATATGTGAATGAATGAAATGCTTTTGATTCGTGTAACACTACAAAAAAACAGCGTTCTAGTCACGAATTTTAGTCACGGATTTGGTCCGTGACTAGTTTGTCACGGACTAGTCACGGAATTTTTAAAAAAAAATTAGTCACGGATTTGACCGTGACTATGTCAGTGACTAAGCTTAGTCACGGGGAATTAGTCACGGACACATCCGTGACTAATACCGTGACTACAAAAAAATTTAATTTTCGGCGCTCAGAAATATACTTTTAATAATTCGAAAATTTTAATTTTTTTTTTTGAAAAAATAGTCACGGTCAAATCCGTGACTACGGCCGTGACTAATTCAAAATTTTGAATTAGTCACGGCCGTAGTCACGGATTTGACCGTGACTACGCCGGTCAATGACGGCGCTGACACTTCGCCTTCCGCATGTCTGACTACGTTAACTACATACGACAGTGTAGTCACGGATATATCCGTGACTAACTCTGTGACTACGCCCATATATATAATTAACACTTGGCGAATTTTTCATTCGACACTCTCCGAAATCCTAAAACTCTCCCTCTCCCTTTACTTCTTCTCTCTGTCCGCCAACCCCTTCGACCTCCACCGTCCGTCGCCACCGTCTGCCGCCGCTCTCCACCGTCTGTCGCCACCGTCCGCCGCCTCTCTCCGGTACCTAGCTCCATCGATCTTCGCCGTCCCTCTTAGCTTTTTCATCAAGGTTATGTGTTCTAAATTTTAATTATTTCATTCTTATTTTTAGTATTTGATTTTTATTCCATGAATGCATGTTATTATAAGTATGTTCGCATTATTTTTGTTGAAATACACTCAAATGCATGATTATATACATGATTTTTAGTTTTATATAATTTCCGAAATTTTCAATTTGTTCTATGCATGATTCTTTAGCTTTGTATATTAATTTTCGGTTTTGGGTATTAATACATGTTTAATATGGTTTAGTTTATATGCTCAATTTGTTTTATGCATAATTCTTTAGTTTTGTATACATGTTTTGTGTAGTAATACATGTTTAATATTAAATTTCGAAATATGATTTAGTTTATAAATTTCTTTAGTTTGTATACATGTTTAATATGATATAGTTTATTATATGTTTAATATGCATGACTATATTTTTTGTGTATATGTTTAATATGCATTCCTAAATATGATTTTGTTTTTGTTTAAACCACATGCATGATTATTCAAACCTTTTTTGACTTATAATGAAGCATGCTCAATACAATTCTTTGGACATTATAGGGATTATTATTATTTTATCATCTAGCCAAATTGTTATTCCCGAATTATTTAAAAAAAATATCCCCTCATGTTATTCTTCCAAAAAAGTTTAACATGTTAATTTTAAACAGTTTAAACAACATATTATTAAAAACTATATAAACTGTTTAATAAAAACTGTTTTTTATTAAACTGTTTAATAAAAAACTATTTATTAGAGAGTCAGAGACTGTTTAATTAAAAAATAGTTTAACAAAAATTGCTTTTATTAAAACAGATTAATAAACACTGGTTCACAAAATATTATTGAAAACCTCTGAAATAAAATAGAAAATATTGATTATAACAAAACAGTTTACTAAAAACTGTTTTTTATTAAACTGTTTTATAAAAATTGTTTATTAAACTCCGTTTAATGAAAAAACAGTTTAATAAAAACTGTTTTATATTAAGTTGATATAAAAATAAAGTTAAATTAGAGTATGAAAAACTGTTTTTGAAATATTAAACTATTTTTTGAAATGTTATGCTATTTTTTCGAAATTATAACAATTAAAATGTTTAAAATATGATTTATAATGATTTTTTAAAATGGCATACGAATAAATACAAAAAAACTGTTTTTAAAGAAATTATAAAATTTGATTTATATAAAGTATAAAAACTCATTTTTATATAAAAAAAGTATAACAGTTTATATAAACTGTTTTTCATACAAAAAAAGGATAAAGCTTAAAACAGTTTTTAAGTTTAAAACAATTTTTAAGCCTCCAAAACTGTTTTTAAGTTTAGTAAGTTTTGAAATGATTTGTATAAGTTCCTTATAAAAACTAATTTTAATACAAAAACTGAATTTTTTAAAGTCTAGGATTTCATTATAAAAATGAATTTTAATGTCCTTATTAAAATGAATTAAAGTTAAAAAATGAATTAAAATGAATTTTATAACTTTCTTATAAAAAGTAAAAAAAACTCATATAGGTGGCAGCCAAGGAGGAGGCAGCAAAGGAGGAGGCAGTCGCGGGGGAGGCAGTCGCGGAGGAGGCAGTCGCGGTGGCAACCGAGAAGGCCAATGTGGAGGCAACTGAGAAGAAAACGAGACCGAAGAAGATTATCTATATGATGATTCTAGATATTATCATAATGGTGGCCGGAAGAGCTTGTAAATGATATACATTTTTAATTTAAATTGAACATTGTTTATTTATACTATAATTCTAGTCTGTTTATTATTAATTTTATTCCAGTCTGTTTGTTAAATAAAATGTGTATTCTAGTAGTCTGTTTATTACTTTTATTCTAATCTGTTAATTTTATTCTAATATTTGAAACATATTTTTTAATTTTTTTTAAAACAAAAAAACTTTTTTTTTTAAAAACCAAATAACTTAGTCACGGATCTGGTCCATGACTAAGTTTTTAGTCCGGAATTCTTTTATAAATTTAAAATTTTTTTTTTTATAAAAAAATTTTAGTCACGGATTTATGACCGTGACTAATACGAAATTTCAAAAATTTGAAAATAGGAACCGCAGTTTTTTGAAAATTTTCAAAATTTGAAAACTTAGTCACGAATATTTCTGTGACTAATTTGGCCGCATTTTAAAAAAAAAATATTTAGTCACGGACGTGTCCGTGACTACAATAAAAAAAATTAAAAAAAAAAATTAGTCACGGATCTTAGCCGTGACTAAAGTGCCGGAGTAGCTATTCTGGTGACAGATTAGTCACGGATCTAGTCCGTGACTAATCCGTGACTACATTTAGTCACGGACTATTTGGCATGACTAAATTTAGTCACGCCCAAACAGTCACGGATTTAGTCACGGATAAAATCCGTGACTAAAGGAGTTAGTCACGGATTTTTTAAACTAGGGTCCGTGACTAAATCCGTGACTACAACCGAATTTTTTTGTAGTGTAAATGCCCAACCCTATTGCAGATATATCAATTTATGAGGATAGTATGGGTGAAAACATGACTAATAAGATTGAACTATTTTAACATAGAAAATGAAACATGGTGTCCTAACACTGTATTTCAAAAGACCTGTTTTATGTAAAAAGATGTCATAGAAAGACCGACATAAACGAAACATCTTAGCTCTAACAGTTGATCTCTCATATGTTTTTAGAAGATGTCACATAACGGGCTGTTTTTATTAAACTTAAAAATCAACATATTTATCTTGATCACCTATCCTCATGCAGCTTGATTATTTAAACAATTTGCATTGCTAAGTAACTCTTATTTATTTGTTCTAAAATATATTATTAATTTCAATTATTTGGTTATTCATGTTATACAACTTCCATATATAAAAGGGGAGAATATCATCAAACTCTTCAAAATGAAACAGAATGACAAATTTGAAACAACAGGCACACTTACTATAATTCAACTAAATGGGGTGTTAGGTCATGTATAAAATACTTAGTCATATCAGGCTCAACTTTTGGGATTTTTAGTCATTCAAAATATAAGTATGTTTTCTTCTTTAAAATTCCTTCCTACTTATTTTGAAGACGGGAGCTGCACAAAAGGATGGAGAGAAGTATGCGACGGACCATGTACCTTCCTCCATGTAATTGATTTTAAAAGAGGCTAAATTTTATAAAAAGATGTTTAAAAAAAGGCTCTCTTTATAAAACGAAAAAATCAACCTTAACATATTCCTCTATTACTTTATATATCCAACTTTTATCAAATATAATTTTTCTTTTGTGATTTTATAAAACTTTTGATTTAGTATCTGAATATGTAAATTTTATTTAATAAAAAAAAATATAATTACGGACACAGATCAATTAACTTTATAGCCAGTAAAATATCGCAAACCATGTGGGAGCCTTTCTATGGGACGTAGAGAGTAATAGATCTTTATTTTATTTTTTTATATATGATACTGGTGTCATATGAAAAATGATAAAAAGTTATGAATTTTGATATATGTTTTGTAAAAATTGGATTATAAATATTAAAGTTATCTCACTTTAAAAATGCTAAGAGAGATTACTTCTCCTTCTTTTTCTCCAAATTAGCCGTGAGGTAGGAGTTTTATTTAAAGAGCCGTGTGAGTTATTTAATTGTTTAAGTTGTTGTGATAATAGAATTTGCATTATCCAATAGGAGGTTGACACATCATTAGTTTTTAACTCAACTTTACTATATAAAACTATAGATTGGCAAAAAAGGTGCACCTAGCAAGTTAGGGGGTGGACGAAGGAGCTCCACTTATGAAATAGTTAAAATCAAATACCAGTCCTGGTTTCTATTTTTGGGACTAGACCGGGCAGTTCTGATCCTGACCGGTAATTTTTTTCCCTACTTGTAGGGATGGACCCGGGTCGGGTCCGGGCCGGGCCTAGGCCCGGTCGGGCCTCGGGTCTGGTAAAGGTAGGCCCGGGACCGACACGAGCAATGGCCGGTTCCGGTTTGGGCCGGGCCACCCTGAAGTCTTAATAGGTCCTTGTGAGATCGAACAATTTATTGGTCCGGAAGACCATATGCAATTGCACTCTTTTTCCTTAACCAAGTTTTGTCCCATAGGGTTTTCTTGGTCAAAGGTTTTAACGAGGCAGTTTGTCACTTTGAATAACATACTATTTTTCTCTAGAAAAGTAAATTCAAATGCAATCAAGAAGATCAGGCCCGAAGACCAATCACTGTACTCTTTTCCTTTACTAAGTTTTTCCCACATGATTTTCTTAGTTAAAGGTTTTTAATGAGGCAGTCAATGCAACACATTGTTGTACATATATTATGCACTCTTTTCCTTGATTGGTTTTTTCTCAAAGGGTTTTTCCAACAAGGTTTTTAACGAGGCATACACATACACATTGTATAATCTTTCATTCGAGAAGCTAGTAACCAGATTGGATCAAATTGAATTCAACAAGAAGTCCTGAATCAATGCAGTCAACATGGGGAGTATACACGCGCTGCACTCTTTTTCCTTTGACCAAGGTTTTGTCCCACTGGGTTTTCCTCGACAAGGTTTTTAACGAGACAGCATTACCATTGTGTACAAAGAGATTAATGCCTATTTTTTCTTGTAATGTTTTTATTTAGAAATGTACATCCAAGGGGGGGTGTTATGTAATTATGTGGATGAATGTAACCCTAGCTCCCCTTCCCCTATATACTATCGTATATGGCTATATGTGAATGAATGAAATGCTTTTGGTTCTCCATTCATGACATTTATTAAGTAATAAGAAATAGTCACATTAGTGATTCATTACTCATTTTTATTATATCAAATAATAATATTTTTATTTTTATATATACCATATTGATGGCATAAGAAAGATCATAAGAATTTATGAATTTTGATATAAACTTTCTTAAAGATTGGAATACAAATAAAAAAGGTATAACGCTTTAAAAGAGATTTTTTCTCCTTCACTTTCTCCAAATGAGTTGGCATGATTAATATGAATAGCACTTATGCATATGGTGAATAGCACAGATGCACCGAGTGAACTTGAATTAATTAAATGTTTTTGTAGTTTTTATACACGAATAAGAGACTAGCACCTCATTGATTTTAAACCCAAATCTATCGTATAAAATAATGTTTTTATTTTTATATATGGAATATTGGTGTCATATGAAAGAACATTAAAATCATTATGTTCTTTCATAAAAATTGGCGTACAAATAAATAAGCTATAATACATTTTTTCTCCTTCCCTTTCCCCAAATGAGTAGCAAGTCAACTTATATGAATTAAATGTTTTAGTTGCAGTGATGATAGAACTTTTATAAATCAATAGAATTTTTGACTCAGTTTTGCTATATAAAATACTACCGTCATCCCATTCAGAACTCCTCGTCCAGTATTCTCTAGTCAACCAAAAGTCTTCTTAATCTATTACTTTATATATCCAACTTTTATCAAATATAATTTTTCTTTTGTGATTTTATAAAACTTTTGATGTAGTCTTTGAATATTTAAATTTTATTTAATAAAAGAAATCTAATTACGGACACAGATCAATTAACTTTATGGTCAGTAAAATATCGCAAACCATGTGGGAGCCTTTCTAGGGGACGTAGAGAGTAATAGATCTTTATTTTATTTATATATATATGATACTGGTGTCATATGAAAGACGATAAAAAGTTATGAATTTTGATATATGTTTTGTAAAAATTGGATTATAAATATTAAAGTTATCTGACTTTAAAAAACCTAAGAGAGATTATTTCTCCTTTTTCTCCAAATTAGCCATGAGGTAGGAGTTTGACAATAGAATTTGCATTATCCAATAGGAGGTTGACACATCATTAGTTTTTAACTCAGCTTTACTACTCCCTCCGTCCCGCTAAGATTCTTACTTTATTCTTACTTTATCAATTCAATATCAACCACACAAAATCACTTTTCTTAATAAGCATGCAAATTCTCTTTTCTCAATCTTAGTGAGAAGGAGGTAATATATAAAACTATAGATTGGCAAAAAAAGGTGCGCCTAGCAAGTTAGGGGGTGCATGAAGGAGCTCTGCTTATGAAATAGTTAAAATCAAATACCGGTCCTGGTTTCTAGTTTTGGGACTAGACCAGGCAGTTCTGATCCTGACCGGTAATTTTTTTTCCCTACTTAGAAAAAGGACATTTAAAAAAAAAAATGGAACCAGTCCGGAACTAGGACCGGACCAGGTACTCAGAACAGGCCCAGAACAAGAATAATACGGGTCAGGCCCAGGCTTCACAAAAAAATGACAAGGACCGGGAAGTCTAGGCTTGGAACTATAACCGGACCAACCAGGTCTACGGTCTACCCCTAGGTGCAACTGTGCAAGCCTACAAAAATGTTCTAGACTATTTTTCTTTTCTGATTCCTGATCTACAGACTTTATTCATTGGACTTGGAATCTCATAACGACTACAGTTGGTTCAGGGCTGTAGTCGTGAATGCAATTTGCCAAAATTCTAAAAACGCAAATATTTGATTCAGGGCTTCCTCATAAATAAACGCAGGAAACCTTCCACTGGCATCAAATGCAAACATCCAAGGAAATTATAGAGCACTAGCAAAACCAACTATCTTCAATAATCTGACGATACCTATATTAAATACTAATCCTAGAAAGACAGAAGCAATTCAACAAATAAGTGTGTGCTATTAACTAATTTTTGTGATCAAATCAACACCAAAAGAATTACTTGTCTCCCGGGAAATTTATAACAACGGTTTTACATTTTGGTGCAGTAAACCTCAAAATAATGCCAAAAAATGGACGGATTCCCGAAAAGGTCAAGCAAAATATTTGTTTAAGTTATCATCACTTCTCTATCCTTGCGTCCTTATTTTCCTCAGAAGAAGTTTCTGCATCATATTGCTTCCCAAATCCGAGTTCTGACAAGTCTTGCTTTGCCATTAGGTTTCTGCAAACCCTCATGCATCCACGAAGCATTACTCACAATTCAAATTCTGAAACTCTCTTATAAGATAATAAAATCCAGATGAAGCAAATGATCTTACTTCTCCATTCGACATTTGAGATACTTCTTTGAGAACTGTCTACACTTTTCTGATTGATGTCCAGAAGTTTTCAAACAGCCGAGGTAATCTTTTTTCTCCTGATGACAACCAGTACAATGAGAACCAATGAAGAATAATAGATCAGGACCTATTCAGTAGGACCTATTCAAGATAGAACAGAACACGTTACCTGTAACAAACAAGATCAGACTTGAATAAGCCAGAAAACTTCAGTCCAAATGAATGAGTCCTTAGCGGTAGTTCCACCACTCAAAAAACTAAGTTATCTTTGTTAATGAAAAATGGGAAGAAAATCATCAATAGTTAACACCAACATACCAAGTCACATAAATGTGAGTGGTCTAGAGGAAAAACTCCCTTTTCTGGAGGCACAGGCCTTAATCCTCTATTTCCACCAAATGCCCCTCCTTCAAACATTTAAGAGGCATCTATCAGATAAGCTTAGGTAATGGAAACAAATAAGGAGGGAGTGGCTTCACTCGCATTAGTCATTCACCCTTTGTATTAAGAGTATAGTGATTTTTCATGAACCCTCCCGAATGTAATCACAAAATGAGGGCCAATACAACATCATTGTGCAGGAAAGAAAACTCTCTACACAGAGACTCTTTATCAGGACATTGGACTGAGCTCAGAGTAATTATACTAGATTTAAACATTAGCGAGTGAGCTTAATGGGAAAGTAAAAAGGTTTACACTAGAAAATTTAAGATTTTTTTAGCTTCCCTAGTCTTTAGCTCACCATAGTATAGATTCTTCCCCACTCTTCAGCAGTTTAGAAACAACATTAACCTGATTTTTGTCAATTATTATTGCCATAGAATTGAAAGTCTCTATTCTGATGAACTCTTTATTAGTTCACCCTCAAATACTGCATTCCTCCAAAGGAAACATGGTGATGCTTCAATTTCATAATACAAAATATAAGAGATATGCTATAAAATCATGACTATAAACAGCTAAACTAGTAAGAAGAAATTATTAGGATGTTTTTAAATGGAGTCAAATTTTCTAGTTTGGTCGGGTCTGCTTAAGTCTGGTCTAACCTAGTAGACGTCTGGTGCATGTGTTTTTACTAATGTTTAAGTTTGGTTTGATCCGGTCTATTCTGATTTTTTTTAATGTGATGTGTTCTTGAGATGATACCCGTCCAATTAAAAACATTCAGAGTTTAGTTGAAAAGTGTCATTGAAAATGAACTTAACTGGCTCCATACAGGGGGCAGTGGGGGCAACTGCTCCAAGTGGATCTTGTGAACGGTGGTACATTAAACAACACAATTATCCGAATAACTTTGTCAACATTCTTTTTAATCATCCTAATAACTTTGATACTTTCCTTTTTAGATAACGAATTTATGATTCTTAGTTTTCTGACTTTCTCTCCACTATACAAACTTCAACACTACAATTTTTAGTTTATTATTTTACATGTCAGTCAACTTTGGAAAAATTATAAAGAATGGAGTGTTTTTTCGGAACGATGTTAAGGCACACAATCTATTCTGGATTTATAAAAACAACAAAATTCCGTAGAAAGATACTACCTCCGTCCCATTTATATTGGGACGGAAGAGGGTGGTACGGTTATTAAGAAAAGTGGGTTTGTGTGGTTGATATTATTTGATAAAGTAAGAATAAAGTAAGAATGATTTAGAGCCACACAAACTTTGTCAAATATGGTATGAGACAATTTAAGTGGGACTTCCCGAAAAGGTAAAACGGGACAATATAAATGGGACGGAGGGAGTAAAACATTAGACCGTGTTTTGTGTGAAGCAATGTGAACAGCTGAAAAATACTTTATCCGTCCCATTTTACCTGTCCCACTTTCTTTTTTGGGTTGTCCCAAAATAAATGTCACATTTTCCTTTCAATAAAGAAATATGTGGTCTATACCATTACAGTTTATTATACTCAAATCTCAACCACAACTTTTATTTTTTCAATCACTTTATTAATAATTTTACCAAACCTAAGTAGGACACATAAAATGGGACGAAGGTAATATTATACTATAGAAGAGTTGTACTTTCAAGTAAAATTGTTTAAATATTTTAAGTTAATTTGAATGTTTTATTCTCAAATTTTGTAGTCAATAATATTTTTAGATACGCCACTAGCTCAATACATTAATCCATATGGAATAATATGATAAAAGCTGTAACAGTGCCTGGCTGAAAATAAAAAATTACCTGCACTCATTTCGAGAGATCGATAGTTTTCTTATATCTTCTATCAAAGTTACCAGATGTCGCAGTTAAATTGTAGCGTTCGGAGGGGCGGATCTAGCATCGCAATCAAGTAGGGGTGAAATCACAAATAACATTAGAACTAAATGTATAAAATGATCATTTTATCTAATCACCTTGTGACATTAATCAACCATGTAAACACAATAACGATGTGAAAAAACAATCACATATTCACATTAATACTAAATACTCCGTATAATTATTAATTGGTTAAAGCAGTAATCAAAATAGCAAATATTTAAACTCTTATAGTCTGTTTTTTGAAGGATAAACTTGAACTAATTACATATTTATGACTAAAATGAAGACGGTTTACGGTTTACAGAAATGTGATTAATGGCTAGAGTAGTAATGAAATTATAATACTCATGTTCAACTTTTAAACTTAAGTTAGACACTACATTGTAGTAACTAATATTCATAGTTTATTCATTGTAAATTGAATACCTGAAGTAAAGAATTGTAATACTCTTAGGCTGGCATCTAAATTGCTGGTAAATTGCTGGTTTTTTTCTTTTGAAACCCTCAAAAGTAAAAAGCAAGGCGTAGGTTTTAGGGAGAAAGGGCGTATGAACCAGGTTTCAGATTTCTATATTAATAACAAAAAAATCTATAATAAAAACTGTAGCAAAAATAAAACTGAGACTTGTAGACATACCTGATATTAGAGCGGCATACACCGAGCGGCGTGAGTGCGTGACAAAGCCACAGAAGACGATGGACGCCCGTAATTCGGAAGGGCCGAAGTCTGCGACTTGCGATCCTGATTTGGGCTTGGGCTATTTTTCAATATTTTTGTGCTTGGGTGTTTAGCACCATTTGCAAAATCAATAAGAGTACCCTCAAGAATTGAATCACCCTCGGGTTTGGGAATAGATTCAGACCTAGAAATCTTCCAAATTTGATGCCAGTAAGCCCAGTCGCTCTTCTCACTTTATACTTCCTTCTTCCCAGACGCTGTCGCTCATCTTATGCACACATGTGTGCCAGAAGAATATAGGCAGGGGAGAGATAAAATAGGACTAAAACAGTTTGAAAATTCCAAAATAGGACCGTCATTTTCTTATTCCCAAAATAGGAGTAATTACTGTTAGGAGTGGGATCGGTCCGATCTGGGTCGGGTTTTTGCTAAACCCGGAAATTACCCGGAAGGTCTCGGGTTATGAAAGTTAGGGACCGGAACAAAGCCCATTATATTCGGTCCGAGTCGGGTTTTTGGTAGCCCGGGTTCAGTTCGGGTTCGGGTTGGACCGGTTAAAGCCCGGACGTGAAATATGTCATTGTTCTTTTATATTTTAACACTTATTTTCAAATAAAATTAATAAAAAATACAAACCGCAAATAATAACACAAATATTAGTCTCCAAAATCACCAACAATTCAAATTTAAAGAAGATAATTATCTTAGTATTTTATGCATGATGTATAAATATAAATAATATAGGTTTCTTAAAAACATTACGAAATAAATTTTATAAATAAAAAAGTTACTAGAGTTGCTATAAATATATTCTCATGGTCATCATTACGCTAAACAAATTCAACATATTTTTAGTCACTAAAAGTTACTAAATTTTTTTTATCCACCGTGATTATAATCATATATTAGGAAATATTTTATTTATATTCATATACTATATTAATTTTATATTAAAACTAATTGTTTCGGGTTTTTTCGGTCCGGGCCGGGTTATAGATTTTAAGGCCCGTTAATGAGCCCGGAATTTTCAGTTCGGTCCGGTTAAAAAGAAAAAACCCGGACCGGGATCATAATTCGGGTCGGTCCAGGGTCGGTTTCCGGGTTTCGGTTCGGTTTTTCCCAGCCCTAATTACTGTCAAGTTTGGAAAATACTGTCATGTTTGAAGTCTGGTACTGCCAAAACATGGCAGTACTTAGTCCTATTTTGGGAATAAAAACATGGCAGTCTTATTTTGGAATTTCCAAACCTTTTTAATCCTATTTAGGGTAATATCTCATAAAATAATACTCCCTCAGCCCCGCTATAATTATCTCATTTTACCATTTCGGTCCGTCCCACTAACATTGTCCCATACCTTATTTGATAAAATTTGTGTGGTTCTAAATCATTTCTACTTTATTCTTACTTTATCAATTCAATATCAACCACATAAACTCACTTTTATTAATAATTGTGCCACCTTCTCTTGTCCAAAACTAAGGGGAAGGAGGTAGTAATAATTTTATCACCTCCCACTTAATAGTGGCACTTAGACCATTTGTAGTGGTCAAGAGTAGACCTGTACAAAACCGGGCCGACTCGCCCAGCCCGCCCGCACAAATAGGCGGGCTTGGGCATATATATTTACCCACCGGGCCGGCCCCGGCCCGGCCCGCAATAACATATGGGCGGGTTTGGGTTAGGGTGTAGGCCCGTTCGGGCCGATAAGCCCGGCCCGCTACATTTAGTATATATACATTTTTTAATATATATACTAATTTATTTATTTATTTACATGTACACATGTATATTTATACTTATTAAATTATCTTTATACATATTTATAGTTAATTATATTTAAATTTAACATAGTCAACACATGCTCAACACCACTGGACCAACTTATTTTCTTAAGTTTTAGTTCTTAACAACTAGCTGAGTCAAGATAATATCTACTTTTGTACTTAAAAATGATACTTTGTGCTTGAATTTTCAAATTTTAGCTATACGTTCTCATTATATTTTTTGTGTACGTGGTGACAGGCCTAAAAGCATTATAAGCGTATTAGCAATTTTTTAAATGTTGTAATACTATTTATAAAGTATTAAAAAAATTATATAATTTTTAAAAATTAAAGTTTTCCCGGGCCGGGTGGCCCGGTGGACTACTCGGCCCGCTCTAACGGGCGGGTATGGACATGGGGTTAGGCCCGTTTTTGCGGGCCGGGCCGGGCCCGCCCACCCATGATGGGCAGAAAATTTATAAAAAGCCCGGCCCGAGCCCGGCCCGAACCCGTTTTTGTACAGGTCTAGTCAAGAGTCTAAATTGTTAAATTTGGACTCCGTGCATATGAAAACAGTGTTTAGACTCCGTCAATACTAAATTTTTCTGCATTTGTGCGCCGTCAATAAAATACACTCAGCATATATTTTTCACATATCAATTTAGTAAAACATTAATTAAATTATTATAAGTAATGTTTTACTTTTAATATTTTCCCTAAATAATTATGAAATAAAAAATACACATTTTGATTAAAAAATAAAAAAAATTCATTAATTTTTTTAACGTTTTTCGGTTAAAAAAATGAACTTAGTTCAAGTAAACTGCGATTATGAAATATTCAGTTATTTGAGAATGTTTCATTAATTAAAAATTTGTGATTCATGTTTTTTTTGGACTCAGAAAAACTTCGACGTATTAAAAACTTGAGATTTTTTATTTTATTTTATATATTACATATTGGTGTCATATGAAAGATCACGAAAATTCATGAATTTTGATATGTTTTTTGAAAAATCTGGAATACAATAAAAAAAGTTATAAGAGTTTTGAAAAATTTGAGGTTTAATGACACAGGGATGACATCATCATTTGAGAGTCAATCCACCCTCTATTAATAAGACCCTCAACCCCTTACCCCTTTTAAGACCTCTCTCAATCCTCCACTGCACACATTTAGTAGTCCAAAAGTTCCATTTTAACTTTTTGGACTCCTAAAACCTCTCCACTCCAAATGGTCTTAGTATATACATATAAGGGTCATAAAGCCAATAAGACATAAATGTAATAAATACAATAAAATATGATTCAATTAAGAGTTGGAAAAATTCACATGAATAATCCCAACTATCACCGTTCTTCCAATAATAATCCCAAATATCTATAATTCTAGAATAATCTGAAATTTATATGCCTTTTTCTCAAATTGATCCCGGGTGACCAGTAACTTAGTGAACCGGTATAAAGGAACATAGAAAAGAAATTAAAAAAAAAAGGTTAGAAGCCTCCTTTCTAGCCGGCGGAACTTCAAGTATGGTAACCGGAGTGCTTCTTGGGCCAATTTTGACGGTACCTTCCTCTACCTACGATCCCAGTCTTCTTCTTATCTTATGCTTCCTTTTCCGGCAGAGGAGTGCTCTGGAGTTTAGGATCAGGACTGTTCATCATCTCTGATCGGTGGCTGTGATGGTGTTCTACGGTGTCAACAACGTCCCTTTCCTTCAATCTCTCTTCTTGCTTGGAGTGACGCCAAATACCAACAAAAGGGATGGACGACTACTGAAATCGGTTCAGATGGGGATGACCGTCTTCTTCATTTTCTCGCTGGATAGAATTACCTTTGGATGCCCAAGCAAGAAGAAGACAAAGAGGGAAGTAAAAAACTTAGTCAAAATTCATCGTACATTCCGGCCATATCTATTTCCCCTAGTTTGAGACTCTTGATTCCCATCAGGAATTCATTGTGTTCCGTCTGAAATCCTCGGATACAGAATAAAAAGCAGACACAAAGAAAGAGACGTAGAAGGAAAAGGGAAGAAAGGAGAAAAAAAGAAAGAAAAGAAAAAGGAAAACAAAAAAGCTAAAAGCCAATAAAAGAATGCCGCATGTCCAGGTGACCTATTGAATTGGTTTATGCAGGTCACTGGTTTGTTTTGGGAAGACAACCCTAATAGTTTAGATTATATTCGAATTACTGAAATATGAGATTAATATTGGAAGATCGCTAATAGTTGAGATTATTTATGTGAATTTTTCCTTAAGAGTTTGATTGACATGTTCACGACAACTTGTAAATTGCTTGCGTATCTTCAAGAACATTGCCCAAAAGTGAACTCTCTAGCAGAAGTTCACAGTGTATATAGACAATTTTCATGTTTTTAATTTGTATATAGACAATTTTCTTTTGATGAACAAAGTTATGGGAATAACGAGTATTCTCTGTCAAGACCTTCAAAAAAATTATTGGATATCTTGGTAGTCATGAGACATGTTTGTACTACACAACTCATTATCGAGGAATTGACATCAAATGGATGGGAAGACTTTCTTCTAGAAGTAAAGGAGTTTTGCTCAAAACATGAAATTCATGTACCTGAATTGAATTCTAAATATATGATTGGTCATTGCCGAAAGGAAACTACAGTATAGCATCATTATCACTGTGATATTTTCAATGAGGTAATAGACTTTGTGTTGATGGAGTTAAGAACCTAGTTTAATGATAAATCAGTGGATCTCATTTCTTTGAGTGCTTCTCTAGTCAAAGATTTTGATGTTCCTCACTTCTCTCATAGTGGGGTCCTTCAATTTTCATATTTAGGCATTGTTTGTTTATCTGATAGTACACCTTCTGACTTAAAAACAAGTCCCCTCTTTAACTTATATAGTTAAAGTTTTAAACTTTGGACATTAATTATTAAAAACTGTAATATTTCACTATGTCTATAAGATTTATTTTACAAATGAAGAATTTTACTGCACAGGGTGAATTGGTTAATAAAAATAAAGCTAGTTGGATGTACTTTTTACTCAAGTTGCCTACAGTAATCATTTTATCAACTTATTATTACAAGTTAATATGTGCCTTCATTCAAAGTGTTTGTAATTTAAATTTTGAAAAATAAAATAAACATCCATTTTGGAATATTGTGCAGCCTCTGCCCGTGGATTCAGAGTGTACAACTAGGGGAGAGAACATCACCGCATGCTTGTAATGGGCTTTTGAGCCTTTAACATGATTTGATAGATAATTTCAGGTAAGAGTAATGCCTAATGGTGTTTAGATGAAGGCTATCATGTAGAAGAAGGTTATTATTCTGTTTGGATTATAACTTGTCATTCAGCGATATATGTTGCTTTACTAATGCTGCTAGACTTGCTTTAATACTCATATGCATAAATATTCTCTTCATGGTCAAAATATTTTCTACTTTATGTAGTTTTTCATGTGGCTTCACTTAGAACATATATGGGTATTAATTATCTAAAGTGTGTTTCGAATGATTTTTCCAATTTGTGAAGTAGCTAACCATAATTTTACACTTTGATTTCAAACAGGGATTTTAAAACACTTGCTCACTAATGGATTGTCACATAGGTTGCTCCCAAAACTGGGGAGGTTTAGTGTAATATATATGTACCCTTCTCAATGAAGCTTCTCCTTCTCATGTGACATTTACTTATCCACATTGTTTCCAATTTGTGATACAGGAAATGGCATGGTTTACTAATGTAGAGATTGAAGTTCAGTTTAAGAACCTGCAGGAGACAGCCATGAAACCGTGCAAGAATCTGGGGCTCATTTATTGTTGTTCTCCAATACGGCTATACATAGGGATTGTAATATGATGGTTTTACTATTAGTTTAGTTAGGTTGTTGTTTAGACAGGTCCTTCATTTCCTTTTGTGTTCATGATTTGTCTTATAGTGTTAGGGGCTCGCTTGTTGATGTTAGTCCCCTATTTGTTATAGTAATTAAATATTTGTTTAAGAAATTCTGGTGGTGTAATATACTTCGTATTTTATTTTGTTGTTGATTTTGTATTATGGAACCGAGTACTAAAATTTTGAAACATTTAAAAACTGCTGTCGAGCAATGTGCTATGAATAGTGAAAATCTTTTCACATCGGTTATTTTCGGAACCGATATTGTAAGTAATCACATCAGTTAAAACCGATGTAGTATGGAGCAGATAACACTGTTTTGATGCCATTTATTAGATCGGTTATTATATAACCGATGTTAAACCGCTTTTGACATCGGCTATGCAACCGATGTGAAATATAAGGACTTTTCACATGGCCTGGATCTACATGGGTCGTACAACCGATGTGAAAAGTCATTTTTAACCGATGTGAAAAGCCTTTTTTGTACTAGTGCTTCTAAAGACCACACTTCTCAACAAAATGAATGATGACAATGTTGCTGATTGCATGATACTTTATATTGACAAAAACTTCTTAAATATATATGTAGACTCTATTGTTGATGAGTTTTTTGTTTCAAAACCTCTTCGAGAACGAATTTAGTGGAGAACTCTTATAATTGATTTTTTCCTTTTTTCTGAAAATTTTCAATGTATTATCATTTAAGCGTTTCAGCCCACCCCAACATGAAATCCTAGATCCGCCCCTGAATATAGGTCTAGTCCACGCGTGGACAAAGGTGAAATCCTCGGGGAGGAAGATGAGAAAGGCTGGTCTAGGATCTACAGGAACGGGAGAAAGAAGAGCAAGGTCGATATAAATCCAGCCATGTTTGGTTGTGATTGGAAGAAAGATGTACAAGGTGGAGACTGGGATGAACCGAGGAAGACGAGCGATGTGGAAGTGTGGATGCGGTTGTCTGAAACTCTGGATGGTTGGCCTGGCGGCTTGGGCTGTAGTTATCCAGGGCAAAATAGACATTTAAGAATTACGAAGTATTATTTTTGATTACTTGTGGCTGTGAATAGTCATTTTGTGGCCGGGAATAAGGGTGAGTTGGAGAAACCTAAAATCGAAAATTGAATCGAAAAAACCTGAACCGCAACCAAAATAATCGAACTGCAAGAAAATTGAAACCGAACTCAAAAAATCGAACCGAACCGTAGTTGTTTGGTTCAGTTTTGGTTTTCACATCTCAAAACCGAACTGAATTGAATAAACCGAACTTTTTAAAACTAGTTATTTTATTTATTAATCATTATGTGTAATATTTTGTTTATTATGATTTGCAAGATATTGTTATAATACTAATATGTTGATATTTTAAATCGTAATTTACATTTTGCTTGTTGTTGCAGGATAATGATATTTTGTTGATATATTATATGTTATGTATATCAAAGATTAAGGAATGAAGTATTTTCCATTAACTAAAACCGTGTGTTACATGAGTATTAATAGCTAGTACAGTAGTGTAGATAAGGATAAATACAACAAGAGATATACATGAAACTAATTACATTTAATAATAATAGAATAAATAATTATTATCTAATGTTTATCCTTTACACGCCCCCGCAAGATGGAGGATCCGTCGGTGACTCCAATCTTGGATCGGAAATGAAGAAATAACGTTCGACCCAATGGTTTTGTAAGGACATCAGCCAATTGAGCTTTGGAGGAAACATGTTTAACCAAGAGTAGATCAGCGGCTACAAGATCACGAACGAAAAAATAATCCAAGGACAGATGTTTCATCCTAGAATGAAAGACTGGATTTTTACAAACATAAGTGGCACTTAAGCTATCTGTAAACAAGTGTGGAGCAGTTGTGGAAGAAACGTGCAACTCAGCTAGTAAATTTTGGACCCAAAGAATTTCAGCAGTAGCATTAGCAATAGCTCTATACTCGGCTTCTGTGGACGAACGAGATACCGACTTTTGAAGAGCAGACTTCCATGAAACAATATTGGAACCAAAATATAGAATATATGCAGTTGTAGAACGGCCAGAGGTGGTGGTGCCACCCCAATCGGCATCGGCAAAAGCAGTGAGTTGTAAGTTAGAGCCCGGTCGGAGGAGAAGACCATGACAAATTGTACCCTTTAAATACCTTAAAACTCGTTTAGCAGCAAGCCAATGCGCAGCTAGTGGACCATGCATGTATTGAGATAATCGGTTGACCGAAAAGGAAATGTCTGGTCGCGTGAGCCCAAGGTATTGTAGGAGGCCAAGAAGACGTCGGTAATCTGAGATATCAATGGCAAGAGAAGGGTCGGCATGAGGAAGACGTTCGGTGGAGGACATGGGTGTGGACACTGGCTTGGCCCCGTCCATATTAAACTTAGCCAAAATATCACAAATATATTGTGATTGGGAGAGAAACATGCCCGATGGAGTGGTAACCACCTCGATTCCTAGAAAATGATTAAGACATCCCAAATCCTTCAAAGAAAATCGGTTAGCAAGCAAATCAATAAATCTGGTGAGAAAAGTATTGTCACTGCCCATGAGAACAATGTCATCAACGTAGACTAGAAAATACATGATGACACCATGAGCTGTATAAATGAACAATGATGGGTCGGCTTTGGACTTCTGAAACCCAAACTGAACTAGAAATTTGGAGAGCTCAACATACCATGCCCGAGGTGCTTGTTTGAGGCCATACAAAGCCTTACGAAGACGACATATGTGAGTAGGATACTTAGTATCAACATAACCGGGAGGTTGATCAAGATATACCTCTTCATGAAGTGTACCATTGAGGAAGGCGTTATTGATATCAAGTTGTCGAATACTCCATCCATGATTTAAAGCCAAAGAGAGAACAATACGAACGGTAACCGGCTTCATAACCGGACTAAAAGTCTCATAATAATCTCGACCGGCCTCCTGAGAATAGCCTTTAGCTACAAGACGTGCTTTGTATCTGTCCAATGAGCCATCTAATTTTCGTTTAATACGAAAAATCCATTTGCAGCCAACTGTGTGTTGACCAGTGTTAGGGACAAGATCCCATGTGTGATTCCGTTGTAAAGCTGAGAACTCATCATCCATGGCAAGTCTCCAGAGCGGGTCCTTGAGAGCTTGGGTAACGGTCCGGGGTTCAAGAGTAGGAATAGAAGTATGGACTGTGGAAACATTGACAAACGAGGGACCGTAATGTTTTGGATTTGGGTGTTTATGTCGAAGTGGACGAGTAGAAGGATAGGGGTGTATATTGTGGTTGGGTGGAGAGGTATTAGGGGAGGGAAGTATTTGGTTGATGGGTGGGGAAAGTATACGTGCATGAGATGCATGGGTGGAAGGAGTGTGAGGAGTGGGGGTATGATTTACTCGGATAGAATTATGGGGTGGGGACAGAGAGAATAAAGGTTGATGCACTGGGTTAGAATTATTTGGTGGGGCTGGAGTAGTGGGAGAGAGAATAGGATTGGAAGGTGGAGAGTGGTCAGGAGAAGCAATAGGATAGGTTTGCTGACTCAATGGGATAGAATTAGAGGATGGGTGAATAAGAGCGGATGACTGACGGGTGGAAGGGAACGAATTTATAGGTGGAGAAATATTAGGAGGGGGTTGGGAACTTGGAGAGTTTAGTGGACGTAAAAAATGTAAAAAAGAGGAATGAGAAGATTTTGATGAGGTCGACTCATTGGACCGAGAAGATAGGGAAGGATATACATGGGGAACAAATTTAACATGGCGTGACACATATAATCGATTGGACGTAGGGTCAAAACATTTATAGGCAGATTGAGAGACGGAATATCCCAAAAAAATACATGGAGTGGAACGCGGTTCAAGTTTATGACTGGTGTAGGGACGTAACCAAGGAAAACATAGGCACCCAAAAGGCTGTAATTTGGTATAATTAGGGTCGGACTTAAACAGAAGTGTATAAGGGGATTGATAATTAAGAATTGGTGTTGGTAGGCGATTTATGATATAAACAGCTGTTTGAAAGGCGTGAGGCCAGAAATTGATTGGGAGACATGTAGTATGTAGGAGAGATAATCCGGTTTCTACTATATGACGATGGCGGCGTTCTGCGGTGCCATTATGTTCTGGGGTATGGGGTGGGGTGGTAAGGTGAGAAATCCCAGCTAAATTTAGAAAAGGAATTAATTTAATAAATTCCCCTCCATTATCGGAGAACAGAGTAACAATTTTGTGACCAAATTTGTGTTCAACAAGACGCTTAAATTGTGGGAAAATAGTAGAAACCTCGGATTTTCTTTTCAGGGGATATAGCCAACTATATTTGGTGAAATGATCAACAAATATGACATAATACAGGTAGCCATCACTGGAAATTTGTTTGGTACTCCATACATCAGTATAAAGAAGTTCAAGTGGACGAGAACTAGTAAGAGAATTGACAGCAAATGGTAATTTGTGACTTTTATTAATATTGCAAGAGGTACAAAAAAAATCACTAATGGACCGTGATGAGACGGTCATATTACATTTATTTAGTAATTGAACTAAGATTTTATTGGAAGGGTGCCCCATGCTATGATGAAATTGTGATACGGTTGACAAACTTGTTGCATGGACATGAGGTGGACAGGATGTTGGAGCATAATACACGCCATGTATATTCTCACCCCGCATGAGAGGAGTCCCTGTTATCTGGTCCTTGACAAGAAAATAATTGGGGAAAAATTCCACAGAAACACGGTTAGTCTGACAAAGTTTAGAAACTGAGACAAGATTTTTTTTAAGTTGAGGAACACATAGAACTTGAGTGAGAGACAGAGGACGAGAAGGTGTAGAAACTTGGGTTTGACCAATATGAGAAATAGGAAGACACGTACCATTTCCAAGACGGATTTCATCTGGGCCGTCATATGTAGAAAACTCTTGCAAGGAACCCACACCGGAAGTTGCATGATGAGAAGCTCCCGAGTCAAACATCCAAGGCTGAGAAGAACCAGGAGATCCATGTGTTACCGTAGTATTAATCGCCGGGGCAGAAGATATATGACTGTCTCGTAAAAAACGAGCCAACTTGCGGCAGTCCCTAACCACATGTCCCGAGAAATTGCAAAAACAGCAGATAGGAGTGGCCCGATGTGGATTTCCATGAGACCCAGATCGAGTAGAACTCTCACTGGAGGAGGACGAAGTGCGCTGGATGGATTTAGTGTAAGCAGGCCGTCCTCCAGGAGAAAAATTAGCATCACGCCGGCGAGTGTCACCAGACTGAAAACGGTCCAGTGTTTGTCTTTGGGTGACATTAGCAGTGGCAAGGAGTGTGGAGGCATTGTCATCGGACTCTTTGAGAAAACGCTCATGATCTGTGAGGATCTCGGATAGTTCCAACATGGTGGTCGGGGTATTACGAATCCGGAGGGCACTGATAATGGGACGGTAATCATCCCCCAATTGATTGAGAATAGAGATATGAAGATCAGTGGCCGAGACGGGACTTTTAGCCAAGGCAAGGTCCCCGGCAATTTCTTGCATATCCTTCAAATAGTCGGCAATGGATCGGTTACCTCGCGGATTACGAGATAATTTGCTTTTGAGAGCAAGAATTCGTCCAGGAGATGCATTGGCATAACTTGTGAGAAGTGTATCCCAAGCTTCTTTCGCGGTGATGGCTGTCGAGAGTAAAGGTTGAACATTGTCGGTGCAACTACCAAGAAGAGCACTAATCAAGATCTGATCTTGACGATACCAAATAGAATAGCACGGATTTGGGACCAATTTGGCATCATCCGAAAATGCAGATGGAACAGCAAGAGTGCCGTCCACATAAGAGAGGAGATCGTAGCCGATTAACGTGGCTTCAACTTGGCGCCTCCAAACCGGAAAATTACCGGAGGATAATTTGATGGGGAAGTTGGTAGGAGCATTGAGATGAACCAAAGTAGTTGTTGGGGTGATTGTCATGGCAGAAAAGCCGAAGGAAAAAAAAATGTATAGAGATGAATCTATAAGGCTCTTGATACCATATCAAAGATTAAGGAATGAAGTATTTTCCATTAACTAAAACCGTGTGTTACATGAGTATTAATAGCTAGTACAGTAGTGTAGATAAGGATAAATACAACAAGAGATATACATGAAACTAATTACATTTAATAATAATAGAATAAATAATTATTATCTAATGTTTATCCTTTACAATGTACTACTAAACCAAGCATTCCAGCCCAGCTGGTTGCGAGGTTACCGTGCCTAGTGGGAGGTCTCTAGTTCGAATCCCGCTAGGCACATAAGGGTTTGAAACCCAATGGAGTGAGTTTCAACCCTGATTACTCCAGGCTCCCTCCAACCCCCCCTCCCCCAGACCCCCCTGGAGTTAAAAAAACCCAAAAAAAAATATATATACTACTATATATGTTTGTTATATATAGTTTTTTATATTGAGCAAATATAAATTAATATAAACTATACTTTAAACAACATAGCAGAAAACGTGAAAATTCTGTGCATAAATATCTTTGCCTAAAAAGAAAGTAGAATAATTTATTTACTAAAAAAATATAACTTGCGAATACACTGTATATAATTCACAAATAAACTCACACATTTAATTAATTCTGAAAATGTTTAAATTGGTATACATGTACTCTCTAATTTCTTGCTTGAAAGTGCATTTGTTTCTTTTTTTAATTATGTATGTTTTTGTATTGTATAACTATTAATACTAGTTTGATATAGTTTATTTGTTTGTTTTTTGTTTTCCAATTACTATTTTTCTAATCAACAAAAATATTTTGATAAAACTGAAAAAACCGAAACCAATCCGAAATAAATCGAACCAAACAAACCATGGTTCCAAAATTTTGAACATAAAACCGAACCGAATCGAACTGAACTTTTTACTTTGGTTCGACATTTGGTTTTAGGTGAAAACCGAACCGTTTGAACCGAACCCACCCAGCTGAGAATAGAATTGCCCAAGTATTATTTGTATTTCAGTCTATATCTGGGCCTTGACTAGCTCAAGCCCAATCTGGCCTTGAGCGTTTGCGCAACACCCCTCCTCAGTTTCAAATGAATTAAGATATGGTTTACGATCCCGAGCAAGATATCACATATTCGAATCTTATCTCAGTTCAAGAATTTTGGGTTTAACATATAACATATGACATATGTAGTACTGAGTATATTATACTCCCTCCGTCCCCTTATAATTGTCCCTTTTTTCCTTTTTTGGATGCCATCTATTGTTGTCCCATACCTTATTTGGTAACATTTGTGTGGTTCTAGCTAATTCATTTTTACTCTATTCTCATTTTATCAACTCCTTATCAAATACATAATTCTACTTTTCTTGAAAATCACACCACTCTCTTAGGTCCCAATAATAGGGGACGGATGGATTAATAAATTAGAAAATCAAAACCAAAAAAGATATGATCTTTTTACTATTCTGATTTTAGAGAGGTAAAAGTATAAAAACAGCAAGGAGTCCTGAAGTGGCGATGATAAAGCACTCCAAACTCTTCTTCCTAATTACTCGGTATTGGCGAGGAAGATTTGGTTCTTGATGTAATTAAGTTACCAATATCATCATTGAAACATCGTAGCTTCAATTCAAAGTTTTAGTAGAAACATTTAGACGTAAAATTGTCCAAATTTTTAGTGAATTAATAGAAATTGGAATGATAAAAAAGAATTGGAGAATGGCTCATCAAACATAAGTATTGTTAATTAACTGCATGCCCCTGTTATAGTAAGAGTGCTCTCGAGGAAATTTACAAAAATTATTACAACCAGGTCCATATTATACATTTATACTACGGAGTACTACGTACATAAGAGTATATTTACATACACAAACATATTTATTCATCACACTCTAAATCCACGAATACAATTGTGAAGTATGTAGGAATAGTATTGACATGAAAATCTAGCAAGTATTCTTTGAATGATGAATTAAAAGAAAATTTGGATTACTAGAGTGGAAATTGAAAGGACAGTCATCAGACGTAATAGAAATGCTCATACAAAACTAACGATTTAACGAAAATACTACTCCGTACTTCCGTAGCATAGAGAACTGCGAATTGAAGCAATATTGGAACTAAGCTATTGAAAAAATGCGTGGAGTATATATTTGAATTGTGTGACAACTTGTTTGCCGGGGACAGACAAGTGTACAAAAAAGTGTACACATTTTGTGTACACCTAGTTAAACTCAAGCTATTGAGAGCTACTCAATAGTTGCTTGTACATTCTGACTTACACGCTTGTTACACATATATTTTATCTATGGACAAACAATTAATTTTCATTTTAGTAATTAGAAAACTGCCTGTGATCCTAAAAAAGTGAATTGTCCATACGTAGACAGTTC
The DNA here is from genome assembly GCA_945859915.1 of Cuscuta epithymum. Taxonomy (NCBI): domain Eukaryota; kingdom Viridiplantae; phylum Streptophyta; class Magnoliopsida; order Solanales; family Convolvulaceae; genus Cuscuta; species Cuscuta epithymum. Next base: position 5,184,427 of record CAMAPF010000055.1, read on the forward strand.
GGGATCACATACTGTCTATACTAAAATGAAAATTAATTGTATGTACACATTTAAAGTACACTCAACGTGTAAACGAGCGTGTAAGCTGGCTATACAAGTAACATTTTTGTATGAATTGCGTTGTTACCACTATTTGAACCGATGCGATTAATCATTAAATTTATATGGTATCTTTTTACTTTAAATTTAAATGAGAAACTTAATAAATACTCCGTAAATTTATGTGTGAAAGAGTTATACCACGTATATAAATTATAAAGTACGGCGTAATTCCTATTTTTGGTGCGGACTATAGCATTCATCTACCGAACCTTTTTGAAGTTTTTGTTCGTCAAAACTAATGAGGTCGGCCATTTCCTACCACAAAAAGAGTAAACGACGTACAGAAGTTGGGTTGCATTACAGGTAATGTCGTTGCGCACGGAACAGTACCTTTGTTGTTTTTTGTACATATATAGAATTACTCCGTATATAGATAGATGATTACATTATAATTATGGTTCCATAATATGCGATTCTGTTTGTTGGGCAACGTTTAACAAAAAAATTGAGAGATCCCCTCCCCACCCTACGTTTTCTTCTCCACCAACGACATTCTTGTCATACGATTCCATCCAAAACTTTATCTCCCTCTTTTTTATTCCAATTTTTAAATCTTTTTTTCATTATTAGTTACTGCGTATAAAACTTATTGCACCGTATTTCTTTCAGTGTTCTGGCGAATTTGCCTCGACTCTTTCAAAACGTCACCGCATAAGGTTGGTCAAACATTTCGCCCCTTTCTCTCTCATTCGGTTTGTTTTTTTATGGGCATTTCTTCATTTCCCACACATGGTTTTCCCATTTCTGCTCTGGGTATGCTTCCATTTTCTTTTGGTGAATTTGTTTTTGGTGTTTTGATTTGTTTTTTGTAAAAGAAAAAAAGGGTTCGCGTTTTTTCGGGATTGTATTTTTATTTCTTTTACAGATTAGGTTGTTGAAGGTAACAAAAGCCGGCGCTTTTGCTATCTATTATCCTCTGATTTTTTCCTTTTTTCCCAGGTCAATATTTGGAAGCGAACCCGAGTTAGAATTGGGATTTCTCTGTTCCTTTCTGTATGACTTTTGGTGATGATCTTCTTTTCCACACAGAAAATCAATTTCCGTGTTCCTGTCCATATGGAATGACTCCTCTTTGATGATGATGATGATGATGATGATAAGTCTCTAGATCTTTTCAATTTAATATATTGATAGATTATTTGGTGGGATATCTGTAAAAATTGAATCTTTGCGGGAGTTACTGAATTAGTTCGACAAAATATGGATTTGAAAACTAGCTGTGATGGTGACGAGGGAGCCAATAAAGAAAAGTTTGGGTGTCAAGAAGGGGAATTTTTAGGGTCTAAGTTGAAGGGGTTAGGGAGTGTTAGTGATAGGGGTATGGCCACAAGGAGCCCTAACAACGATATGATTTTCCGGGCGGATAAGATTGATCTCAAGAGTCTGGATGTTCAGTTGGAGAAGCATTTGAGTCGTGTTTGGTCGAAAAATGTGGAGAATCAAGCTCCGAGGCCTAAGGAAGAATGGGAGATTGATCCTTCCAAATTGGAGATAAGGTATCTCATTGCTCAAGGGACATATGGTACAGTTTATCGGGGTAGTTATGATACTCGAGATGTTGCAGGTATTCCCCAACCCCAACCCCAACCCCCTATGTTAGTTCTCGTTTGTGCTGTTTTCTTTTGTTTTAGTATAGCCTGGATAACATTATGTAGTCATTTCATCTTAGGTTCTATTCGGTAGCCTTATCAGGATTGTTCCGCTTCTTATGCCTATTAAACTCAATAGATTGTGACTGACTTATATGGCTAAAATTATGTTACCAAAAGCTTTTAACACTTTCAAGAAATTCAAGAGATTCAACCAGAACAAATTCAGCCAAATAACCTTTAATAAAATGGACCCTTAGTTTCTTACTGGTCTTTACAATGCACAAATTGTATTGTTTTGTTTTAAAAATTTCCTGTTGGATTGGAAGCTCGTTCACAGAATTAGCTCTTATTCCTACCTTTGTTACTGGGGAATTTGAGGAATTCTTATTCCAGGATGTTAACAATTCCAGCAATTATAGGCATGCTATGCATATCTCACAGTTACCATGGGTTTTGCTCATTCCTAGGAATGGAAGGATGACTTCTTGCTGTAACTATAGAAACTATCACAGTAAAAAGACAAGACATTATATTGAAATTTTCATTTGTATTCGTGATTATGCAGTTTCTTTATTGTTATGTGGTCCTTCTGGTTTTATATAGTCCCTGTTATCACCTGCTAGAGTTGCTCACTGCATTATTATTTTTGTAGTAAAATTGTTGGACTGGGGAGAGGACGGCATGGCAACAGCTGCTGAAACTGCTACATTGCGAGCATCTTTTCAACAAGAGGTTGCCGTTTGGCAGAAGCTTGACCATCCAAATGTTACAAAAGTATGCACTTTCTTCACACACTCCTCCTTGATGCTTTTAGAAGTAGACCTTTTTAGTCTCTTATAAATATTGATAATTGTTTAGTGAGTTCACTGTACATATGTAATGTCTACTCAGTTTGAGTCTAGTGTACAAGTCTTCGTTTGCTTCTCTGTCACTGGTATCATTTTTGAAAAATCATCTTCATTTGGGACGAACTTTGAAATACGTCGCAGCCGACGCTCTTTATGGGATAGAGGGAGAAAATAAAAATAATTGCAAATCTCAATATGAAGAACAACCATTTTCTAAGAGCTGTGGCTAGCAACACCTTTAAATTACTAATGACTTTCAAATTTTCAAATAAAATCAATATCCATTGTTCGTAAATCGTAACACAAGATTTTATTCTAGTGTGCAAAATAAATGCACTTAATAAATGTTTTATTTATGTACTAAAATTGATTCTTTTGGAAACATGATTTTAGAGCCGTGTCTGCTAGTCCGGTGGTGGTTTATGAGATACCCACCCATTCAATGGTTTGGGTCTACGTATGTTGGCCCTTCTTGTGACAACTTGAGTTGTTGAGCCCGACTTGGGATGAGGGGCGTGTTGTGTAACCATATCTCTTGTGTCCAGGACTCCAGGGTTCTAGTCTAGTCTAGTAAATAAAAGTGAAACAAACCTGGCTTCTTAAAGATCTTTAGGGGTGGGTCAAACGAAATATAATAAAAAAAGTGATGATTCTTATTTGCAGTTTGTTGGTGCTTCAATGGGAACTTCAAACCTCAAAATTCCTTCAAAAAACCCTTCTGAGGGCTACACAACCCTTCCATCGAGGTCGTGTTGTGTTGTCGTCGAATTCCTCGCTGGTGGAACCTTGAAAAATCTTTTGTTTAAAAACCGGAAGAAGAAATTGGCATATAAGATTGTAATCCAACTTGCTTTGGATCTCTCGAGAGGGTAAGACTATGATCTTTGTAATTCTTTTAATTAAAATTATATCTAATAGATTGGTGGGCGTGACTTGATTTTCCTTCATGGCTTTTTTTTGCAGTTTGAGCTATTTACACTCCAAAAAAATAGTTCATCGTGATGTGAAGGCTGAAAACATGTTGCTAGATACTAATAGAACTTTGAAGATTGCTGATTTTGGCGTGGCTCGGGTTGAAGCACAGAATCCTAAGGACATGACCGGTGAAACTGGTACTCTTGGCTACATGGCCCCCGAGGTATTCATTCTTTTGGATAAAACATGTTATTAGCCTAAGGATTACCACTTAGGTCAGATCATACACTAAAAGGTTAAATGCAGTTGATTAGCTAGTAGAACTCAAGAGGCTAAAAGGTCTACTTCTAAGTCAATGTGGACACTTAACATTGTGTATATGGCTTATGCTTACTGTTTTCTGTTGATGATATTACTCAAACTGTTGTAAAGTTATAAATTTTACTTGGTGTTAGGTTCTTGATGGGAAACCTTATAACCGAAAATGTGACGTATACAGCTTCGGAATCTGCCTGTGGGAAATTTACTGCTGTGATCTGCCATATCCGGACCTCAGCTTTGCCGAAGTTTCTTCTGCTGTTGTTAGACAGGTAAACCTGTTAATTGCTATATTCTTGGTTGCAACAAAACACCCTGTAAATTGAATACAATGATATACTAGAGTGGTGGTGGAAACCAAGTATGCAAATATATTTTATTGTGTCATATGATTGCAATATAAAAAACGAAGATATATCTAAACAATGTCCTCCCTCCCTCATAGGCTACCACATAAGTAGACAATTACTTTTATATGCTTATTATTGAATATTCATAAAGAGTGGGATAACAGATCTCATTAAGTTTAACTGTATATATAAGTAGATAAAGAATTTTAAAAAAGTAGATAAAAATTAAAGATTATGGCATTTTATATTATTGATTTCTCATTTTTGAGATATAATATTGTGAATAATAACTGTGTAGTCCAACCACGGACAGGATATTCCGCTTCCCTTCCAGCTCATTTGGCGGATGAGAGTATATTATTCATTCCTAGTTTATTACTGGGAGAAGCAAGTTTCATGCTCTAAATTGCTTTTACAAGGAAAGTTTTTCCTTCCATATGTGGAGAAAACAAAGCAACCCATTCTTTGGTATTGTTTTTTCCTGGATGGATTGAGAACAAAGATGCAGATGCTTAGACCAAAACGCCCTCACAGTAGATAGTTTCTTGTATCTTTCCACGTTGCGATATCGAAGCTGTTGGTTCCTCTTTTACTCGAGTACCACTTCAGTTTCCTCTAGTGAATGAAGTATCTGATACTGTAGCTTCTTTACCTACAAATCACCAGCCATATAAGAGATGCACATCCTGACTTTGTTTTCTAGGTTTTTAGATCGAGACTCATACTAAAGGCTCTTATATGTTGTTAGATTTATGTAGATTTGAAACTTCAATAGCTTCATCTCATATAATGTTGCATTTTTTTAAAATTTCCCAGAATTTGAGGCCAGAAATTCCAAGGTGTTGCCCGAATTCATTATCAAGCATAATGAAGAAATGCTGGGACGTAAATCCCGAAAAGAGACCAGAGATGGACGAGGTAGTGAGGCTGTTAGAGGCAATTGATACAAGCAAAGGAGGAGGAATGATACCAGAAGACCAAGCTGGTGGTTGTTTCTGCTTCGCCCCAACTCGTGGTCCATAACTATGTTTTTTAAGCCCAGCCCATTTTCTCTTTCACCGTTGCACCAATTAAGGGGGAACTTGTACACTTAATTAGTTCCTCAATTTGTTTAGGAGGGTTATTGGTTACTTTTGTGAATGAATGAATGCTGCAAAACTCGTTTCCATGTCCATCATCATCAAATAAATATTGGTGAAAAGCTCCAACTTCCAACCGGTTTGTGTTGATTTTGTTTTGTCACGTCATACACTCATACCCATTGCTGCTAACATTACTTTCATTTCGAAGTATATCAGGCATTCGTGTTATATATTAGTATATGTTTATACATGATTTTTGCTCCTACTCTCATTCATCCTTTGCCAATATTTTAGTATATGTTTATATATACTGAAGCATATAGACAATTAGATAGTGCCATAGTGGTCTTGGTTTATGTCCCCTCTCCTCTTTGTATTTCATCTATTTATTTTAATAAAATTTTGGCAAATGTTCCTAGCCATCTACCCTACTGAAAAAAACTGATACATTTTTTAATTTAAAAAGCATTTCAAAATACGAAAAAGGGGTAAACAAAAAAGGAAACGTGAAAGAAGACAAACAACAAACAAAAAGAAAAAACAACACAAATACACTATCATATCCCTAGCAAATTCCGAGTCCTCAGTGAAATCTTCAAATCTCCGCATGTGTTTGAGATCTTGTCCTCATAGATGTCTTGTATTGTCAAGATCCTTGCACAACTTGGCTAGGGTGTCCGCATACGCCTATATCCAACATAATAAGAATCTTCTCGAGTCTTGATCTGATTTAGATCAACAAAAATAGAAAGTGTTAAATAAGCTCGTCCATAGATTACCCGTACATAGGACAATGATGAGTAAACATAAAATAGAAAACCATATATAAAATAAATAATCTACATTGGATGGGGAACATGCTCACAAAAGTTCATCAAAATGAGGTGGCCGGACAAGAATATATTTGATATATATGTATATATATATATATATATAGAGAGAGAGAGAGAGAGAGTTTGGTTCAAATAAGAATATCATCTAATGAGAGAAATGAGAATACACCATAACCGTTGGATTTGTCAAGTTTAAGTACCGTTACGGCTTCACTTAAGGGACTAATATGACATTTCACTAATCTTCCTTATTTTGCTCGTCTGATTGCTTCTCCCATTTTTTCGGTGCATTAACTATCTTCTTTATCCACTATGTAGGACATAATTATCTAGAGTTTTTTTCCTAATTAATGTTAATTAATTAATTAATTACGAAAACAGGGTTGGGTTAAAAGTATTTACCAAAATACTGCTGGGTTAACCATGGTAGGGGTAAGTCGCCCAACGGTTGGGCGACTTATAAGTCGCCAAACGGTTTGGCGACTTATAAGTCGCCCAACGGTTGGGCGACTTTCCCTTTAAGTAAAAACGGGGTCCTCCCCCAAACAGAACACTTCGCACTGCAGCCCCAAATTCCCTCTAGCGCAGCACCTACGGCAGACGAAGGAAGAAGACGACCGAGCTCCTATCCAACTCCGGCGAAGCTCCATCTCCAGCCTCCCCACTCCGGAAAACCTCCATCTTCATCTTCAACACAATCTTTACTCCTTATTCTAGGTAAATTCAAATCAATTTCATCTAATTTTGCACCCAGGGTTTAGAATGTTAAATTTTTGAATTTTGGGATTATGAATTGATTGTGAATGAAGTTGTTGTGAAATGTGGATATGTATGAAATGTTGACATTTGATTTTAAATTAATTGTAAAATGTTGTGTGTATTTTGACATTTGGGCATTTGGGTAGAGTTGAATGTACCTAAATTTGGGTATTCAAAGGTAGACATTGAATGTAGATATCAAAATTTGGGTAGTTTGTTATTGAAATGTGAATTGTTTGTGAATTTGGAGTTAATGATATATTACAATTTTGGAAGCAATTTCTATTAAAAATGTGAATGTGTATAAAGTGTGTATATTGATGCCTACTCATGAATGTTTGACAATGAGTTGTTATTAGAATATGGATTTCTCAAGCTTCCCACTCGTGTGTCATTGGGGAGGGAACTATTATGAGAATGGTGGGCAAATATGCCATGAAGGTGGCAGAACGAGCTTTGTCATGGTTTCTCGTGGCGCTTGCATGCTCGAGATCCTTCAAAAAATACATGCAGCGACAATGATTCATCCCGGCCGTTCATTGCGGTTGAAAATGAAATTTCCCATGAACGGGGGAAAGTACATGCTTATGCCGCTCATTGATGAGCTAGCTATAACAAATATGTGGGGCATAATTCAGATGGAGGATATGTCGTCGCTGGAGGTATACATTGAGGAATGCTTTGACGCTAATGCTACTCAATCGACATCAAATGCTGGTGTATCTAGGCATGATGTCAGTGCAGGGGTGAATGCAGGGAAGTCGTCAAAGGTTCCTGTACTAGACATGGTTATACAGGAGGATGGCAGGTATTTGCACAACGGTGCGTCATTTGTGGATGGACAGGGAACCGATTCCTGATCGTGATTATTGGCCCAATTACAATGGACCCGAAATCGTGCACGATCCATCCATGCTTCGGGCAAAGGGAAGACCAAAATCGACCCGTATTAAGAATGAGATGGATGAAGGTCGCGGGTGCCAGAGAGGGAGCACAGAGCTGGGTGGATTTTTGCTACTCCTCCAGATTTGGTCATGGGAGTATATCCACATTGGCCGTCCCATTATAGTTGGATATCATGGCATTGATGGACAGCCACTGCCTGATGAGCCTCCACGTCTGCTAGGACCACATCATGTACGGGGCGTGGACCCTCTAGGCCGTCGGTATGTTTTAAATCATTTGTATTTGTGTTACTTTTTGTTGAATGTAAATGCATTAATAAAATCCATATTATTGATATTGTAACATTAATGGTTAGGTGGCTATATGCTGGTTTATCTCGCATGTCATCCGCTACTGGCCTCGGTGTGTATAGGGATGCATTGGATCGGATGTCAGAGGACCAGGTATGGTGTGTGTAGTATAACAGTAACTAGAATAGGTGTAGAATAAATATTAATTTTGTATGTTTACGAAACAGATCACATGGATGCCGTATAGACCTGATATGTTAGCAGAGTTGCCCCCAGCTGGCCGAGAGCAGACTCACATATGGCGAGCACGTGTGCCGCTGATATGTTTTGACATTGTTGAGCTTCATTTGCCTGATAGAGTCATGCGACAGTTTGGGTTTGAGCAGGTCATTCCACGTCCTATCGACACTTATGTAGAGCTGCATAGGCTGGATAGGCGTGGGAAGCATACAGAGGATTGGGCACTCAGACATGTCCGATACGTGACTATGTGGGATAGGAGAGCTGAGCTAGCTGTGGCTGGGACACCCACATATGTGCCATCAGTTTCAGGAGATTACATGGGATGGTACTACAGCATCACTCGGTTGTTTGTGTCTCCTTCGTTCAGACTCCCTACTCATCATTATCAGCCTAGCTCATTGGCATTGCATCTTACAGTGAGTATATTACTAATTAGTAAAGTAAGTCATTTTATTTATGTAATACTTGTATGTATTTCAATGTAATTGTAATTGTGTTTCGTATTGCAGACACGAGCTTTGCAGCGCATACATCAGCGGGCTACTGCCACTGTGACTGATATTCCTGATGTGGACATGTATGGACAGACTCTGACAGGCATTGCCTCGTTATGCTCAGATGTGTTGGGTCGAGTAGACTACGGACATCTTATACACATGCCCGCATCTCAGGAGATGGCATCCACGTCTAGTGCAGCTGCGGCTTCATCATCCCAGACGCAACATGAGAGAGTGGTTCTTCAACCACGACAACGCCGTAGGCGTAGACATGAGCAGCAACATCTCCATGACGAAGCTGATGATGGGAACTTGTAGTTTGTCTTTTGTATTGTAGTTTTTCTTATGCAGTAGATGTTGTAGGAACAATTTACAAGTTTTGATGTATTTTCTCTTGTTAAGTATTCTATGTTGTATTGATGTGTTCGAGTATGAATATTATATGATTATTTGTTATGGCATATATGATGATTGAACTGTGTTATATCGGTTATGATTTGAAAGTTTTTTAGCGGTGTGTATAAGGTGTTTTTTATGCTGTTGAGAGTAGGTGATTATAATGTGTTGTATCTAGTTCGTAATACTTTAACAGGAGAAGGGAGACCTTATTTATAGCAAACAGATGAGTCTGGGTTGAATCGGGGCGAAAAACCTGATGAAATGATGTTTTTGGACATAGGCACGATCGTGCCTACCTTTCTAGGCACGATCGTGCCTGGCTGGCAGTAGCTGCTCGGTTGTTAACATATTTCAGGGCAAAGTCGCCCAACGGTTGGGCGACTTATAAGTCGCCAAACGGTTTGGCGACTTATAAGTCGCCCAACCGTTGGGCGACTTTGCCCTGACCACGGTTAGGGCCAGCAGTATTTTGGTAAATACTTTTTTTCCAGCATTATTTCCGTAAATAATTAATTAATTAACATTAATACGGAAAAAAACTCAATTATCTACACGACTTTTTAATTATTTATTTCTATCGTTCACGTATTAAAATTTATATTTGCCTTATGACTATAATACTTCGTTATATTACGTACATATTTTGATCTACTTAAAATTACTTCCTTTCATGGCTGCATTCCTTTTTTCATATTGTGTAACTTTATTTTATTTTAAATATTACTCCGTATATCAATGTAAACAATCTGTGCACTTTTAAATATCTTTACCATGCACTTTCAATATTTTTTTTTTTGCAAATAATTATCATAATTAAATTTGTCAATATTTTATTATTGTAATTGTGCACCTTTGATATGCTTCATTCGATCTTAAATAAGTGAAATGGTCCACTTTTCACATTGTTGATACACAACTTTGACCATTAATATATATAGTTCTCTATTAGTAAAAAATTAATTAAAAAAAAAGCAGATTTGGAAAATTTGCAATGAGATAAATTTAACAATATTTAAAAAAAGAAAATTATTAATACATTAATAACTTAAAAATAGTCAGGGTAGAGAATCGAGAATGAATATGGACCGTTGGATTGTATTATATGAAACATAATTATGCGTTTGGTAAAACTGAAACGTGCATTAGATGAAATTGAAATGTGCAGATAAAAGGTTAAACTCAAATGTGCATTAGGTGAATTTGAAATGTGTAGAATAAAAGGTTAAACTCAAATGTGCATTAAGCGAAATTGAAATGCGCAGAATAAAAGGTTAAACTCAAATGTGCATTAGGTGAAATTGAAATGTGCAGAATAAAAGGTACAAAAATGACATCACATCGTACCATTTATTCTGCACATTTCGGTTTCATCTAATGCACATTTCAATTTCACCTAAAGCAAAATTCAACTTCACGTAATGTCATTATTATATCTTACCCTTTGTGTTGCACATTTCAATTTCACATAATGCACATTTCAGTTTCATCTAATTCGTACGTGTATGGAATTGCATACCTGTATGCTAAAGTGCAGTATAATGTTTAGAAAGTGCAAAATAATTGACATAGATGTGCAGTTTACAAAAGTTCATATTAATGTGATAAAATGATATTTCTCTTCACATTTGTTTTATTGATGATTGATGTTGATTTAAATTACTATTTTCGAAAATTCAAATATTTAATTAAAATGATGTTACATAAAATTTTGAATAAAAGTGCGACTATTTTGTACTTGAGTGTAAATTATGTGATATAACTTGTGCAAAGTGTTTTGAATAAAAGTGCATAGTTACAAAATTTTAATGCAAACCTTTTTGTGCAGAGTGTAAAGTATTTAGCTTAGAAGGAAGACATGATTAATACAAAGAAATAAAAATTGATTTAAAAAAATGATTTCAATAACCAAATTGAAAAAAGTACGTATTTTGGGTATCACGTAAAGGAATTAGTTTCCCTAATCATTAGGATTTAGGAAACAAGCATGACATGTTTCCATAAAGTAATCGTGCTTTCCATCCACGACTTTGAGTCTTGTACAAAAATGCCCTTTAGTTATTAAACGTATACATCATTTCCTATTTTCCCTCCGACCGTGTGTGTTATAGCCGATCTTGACATTCCATTTAATCTTTGTTATAAGCCGTGCGATTTATAACATGGTTGGTTAGATTTCGTTCTCATTTCTCTCCTAGGAGAGTGTTCTCACCTGAACCATTCCCTATATATATATATATATATATATATATATATATATATATTAATAAATGGTGAAAACGAATTATACACCCCAAATATAGAATCGTGAAAAAGATAAAGTCAATGGTTAAATATCCCCGATATACAACACCAAAATTTCTAAAGTTTAGCCTCACTTGAAATGAAAATAAAAATCAAATGTGTGTGTGTGTAGAGAGAGATGGTCTGCTCCGGTGTGCCTCACTAGATGTCCCATACATCCAAGCCCGTTTGAGGGTCTTCTGGGTCAAAATTTGTGTTGATTTTTTTGTGCATGTTCTTAATGAGATGCAAATTATATCAACATAATTTCAGCCCAAAATTCAATAAAAAAATTAGTTAAATAAAGTATTGAAATCCAATGTGGTTTTTATATATAACCGGAATTAATGAAAATGCACGATGACATTTTGGTAAATAAACCAAACTTTTCCGAATGCAACGCTTCGAACATTAATATACAAACATTTATTTCATTACAAAATAATATGTAACACTTTGAACATGAAAATGTAATATACACACAACATCCAAGCATATTCCCAAAATGCAATACACATCACACAAAAATGTATCATACAAAATTAAATTTTGAACAATAAAGACTCTTTAATTTGTATATATGTATGTGTGCATGTAGGCTACATACGGAGTAATAATTAATAAGTTTTATTACATTATCGAGAATGGAGTAATACCCTAATAAATTAAAGAAAAAATTGTTTAAACAAAAGTAGATAGACATAGAATCAAAGTTGCATTCATGCATGCAATTCAATCCATAGGCTAACCTCGGTTAAGTACAAGAGTCCTGGCTAAATCCCAGTGTCCCTCCCTCAAGATCGTAAAACATCTCCAAAGTCTGTTGCTGCAAGTTTCCAAAAACTCCCGTCACATTGTACATGTCATTCTTATTCGCGCCAAAACCCAAACACACTTTGGAAGTCCGGTCAGCACTGACCGGCACCATGACGGCGCTGCGGTGCAAAACAACCTCCATACCACCGCCAAACGTGAAGCTTATGTTGGGTATGGTCGGGTTAGGGCGGTTTGTGAAGTTGTAGCAGTTGTCAAGAATCCCACTCTGGTCTCCGGGCGCTCTCCGATAATCTTTCATGTGGTCGGAGAATGATTTGTTCAGAGCTGCGTACACTGCCGGGGGGAGGACGGATATGGGGAAGGCGGAGTCTACGAACATTCCGACGGCGTGCCGGAATCCGGCCGTGCAGTTCATTTCCAGCGCCTTTCCGTTCACACTTATGTTCGTCAGATCAACGTAGTATAAACCGGAAACATAACTATTGACGTCCACGCCCGGCGGCGGTTCCGTCAAGTTCGTGTAGCGGAGGTGTTGACCCGCCGGAGTCTTTGGCCGGCGGCAGCCGAATGCTGCATAGCCGCCGGTCCCGTTTTCCGTCGGGAGGCAGTACGAGAAACATTTCCCGACTTCCTTGGACATTTGGGAAACGATGGAGAGGTTTGACTGCCCTAACCCCATCACGCCCGCCGCGTCCAGGCGGCCGGAAATGTTGTTATTATGGCCGCACCCGAAAGTGAGGTTGAAAGCACCGCCGTCCTCCTCCTCCTCCGAAGCTAGGAATTTCAGCTGGTCAACCCCCAGATTGCCGGTAGACCGTGAGTCATCGTCTTCTGCATAATACACGTTGTAGCCGCAAATCAGGGTGTCGTTGGTGGAGCTTACGGCGGACGCCGTTAGGCCCGTGGCTTGGTAGACGTCGGAGCAGGCTGACGAGTTAAATAGGACGTCGGAGTATTTCGTTGACTTGGAAGGATCATATATGGGTCCCGACTGGTTGAAGCATTGACTTAGACCATCATCCTCCTCCGTGCACGGCTGGCATTGAGTCCACGTGAGGTGGCTGCCGGTGTCGAGGACAAGGCTCAGGTTAGTTTTCTTGCTCCCCAGTTTAACCTGCACGGTGTGGGTTCCGAAGGTGCTGCTGACATTCGCAAGACGGCGGTCGCCGGAGGCGTCGAGTCGTGCCTTTTGGGACCGAAGAAGCATACTCATCATCGTTGACCGGTCCACCTTGCCGTATCCTTGTCCTAATCTGTGGATCACATTCAGTCTCGCCATGCCTGCAATGACGTCATGATCCATATACCACGTATTAATTAAAAATAGAAATTACTCAATTGAAAAATTGTTTTTTGGGAAGGAGGTAGCGTATATTAATAAGAAAGAATGAAGCAGTATACAACCAGACAAAGAGCCCCATGTCTATCATCTGCTTTTGAATCAGACTTAAAACATGTCATCTCAAAGAAGTAACCTTGATCCTGAATTGGGCGTACTTGATGCATAATCAATTCAATTATAGGTTTATAATTTTTATAAAATTTGTAATATTGTTGATTTTATATTGGACAGATTATCTCATTCGATGGGGTCTGGGTCGACCTTGAACAATTTGTTTTAGACCCATCAGATACATGATCCGAGTTTGAAACCATAAATAAGATTAGGATTCTGGGTCTATAACGCTATGTTCAGGCCCAGACCCAATTCAATGACAGGGCTACACAAACCTTGAAATGAGATGAGTTATAACAAACAAACCATATTTACAATCAAGACACCATGTTTTATATTTAAAAATTCAATCACCATATATGGTGTTTGTACACGTTTTATGTATATGTCATTTTACATATCGGCCGAATTATCTGTCCATAGACAATTTATTTTCATTTCGTTAAAAGAACTGCTTTATGCTTTGACAAATTTTTTTGTGTGCCAAATAAGTTGTCGCACAAATAATCCAAAACATAAAAACGCATTTGTGGATTCTATCAATCATCTCCAGTACTACATAAAATGATAAAAACTCATTTGTGGATGTCAAAGAAACAATTAATTTTCTTAAACTTTGTAAAAATCAAAGCTAGAAGAATGAAACCGATGATATATACGTAATTTTGAAGATTATTTTCAACTACTCGATCGTTTTAGTTCTTAAAATTGCCTCAATCAAAAGCACCAAATTAAAGCTTCATCCACTTTATGCCCATATTTCGAAAAGAACACATTCCCAATTTCACACGATCCTCTAAGGTTTGTTCAACCAATTTTTCCTCGTCTTCATGCTACTAATTTCTCTTCATTTTAAGAATGTTCTTTATCTTCTTCCAATTTGCTTTAGCTTAACTTCTTCTACTGTGATCAAAGAGCTTTGCTTAAACTCACTTTCCTGTTTAGTTCCTTTTTGTTATTTGATTGTTAATTATGAACAATTTCATTAATTCTATGCAAATTCTTTAGCACTACTACAATGAGCACCATAAACAGATCTCAATATTCTACCAAATTGAAATTGGGTGTTACATGATAACAATTAATGTAACACTCCAAAATGAAAGCTTTACATTTTCCCTATAAATATGGCCGAGTAATTTACCCCATTTAGAGAAAGAAAACACAGTGATTCTATTTTAAAATATTACATTATTTTCACTCTTAATTTGAAAAAGTTTCCAAATTAAGAATTTGGGCAATTAAGAACTATGAGGGTGTTTGAAATTGATTCTGAAGAATAATCAGATATAGTTTTTCAGAAACTGATTCCCCTGGCTTCTAAAAACTGTTTCCAAGAGCAATTTGAAGCACCTAGAAACACTTCTCCATTTTTATCTAAATACTCTCATATCTGTTTCTGCTTCTGAAGTACTAAAAACAGTTTTAAAAAGTAGACTAGAAATTCAGAATGAAATTAAACTCGTCTGGTACGTGATCACGTTGGGCAGCCCCTAGGCCCACTACTACCAAATTTATATAAATGAGAATGGGCCTATAATATATTTCAATGCTTCATCAGTAAACGGAGATGATCATATCGTAAGAGAAAACATTAAGGGTGATTCTGTAAATTACCTTGTTGAGAAGCACTGCAAACAAATGGCCAATTGATTGACAAAATCATACTGAACAAATATGAAGTTAGAAGAAACTTGAAAGCTCCATATCCATTCGCTTTTCCATTAGCCATCATTTTGATTACTGGAGTTTGGCAAGTGCAGTGAGAAGGGTAACTCCTTAGAGATCACTAAGAAAAAAATATAAATAAATTAAAGCGCCCAAAATCGAAATTATAAGAGATGGTAATTAAACCTTTAAAGACACACTTAGACATACATATTAGCGTAGATGGGGCCCAAGTGGGCCAATTAGCATGGGACCCATCAAGTTCAGTGAATTTTAGACGGAGTACATTATTAAAAACATTTTTATGATTGAGAAAAATAAAAAAATGTTTATAATATACTCCCTCCGTATCAAATATATCTTCCCACTTCCAAAGTGGGTGAGATTAAGAATAGTGAAAGAGGATATAAATTATTGAGGGTATGATGGGAAGATAGTGAAATAATGTGATGGAATGAAGGATAAATCCAAAAAAAGTAGGTGTAATAGTGTATTATTTTTTAAATTATTGAGGGTATGATGGGAAGATTTAGAAATAGGAAGATATAAATGTTACATCCAAAAAAGGAAAGTGAGAAGATATGAATGTTACAGAGGGAGTACTCCGTACTCCGTAATTAAATGTACTCCGTATATAGTTTGTTCTTTTCGATCAACAAATAAAGGTACTCACCAGTTGGCAGAGTAACTTGTTTCGGGAGTGTTTGCATTTGATTAAAAAAGTGCTTTTCAGCTTTTGGCTTAAAAAAAGTTAAAAAGAGTGTTTTCAAACGACAGCTTCTGCTTAAATTAATCACTTAAAAGCTAAAAGCTGGAAGCAGGTGGAAGGGTGCTTTAAACTGCTTTTCACTTTTTCTATCATACAAAAAGTACTTCTTTTACCAAACACTACCAACTTTTACTTTTTCAGAATCACTTTTTCCTCAAACACTACCAACTTTTACTACTAATCACTTTTCCCAAAATCACTTTAAAAAATCACTTCTTTAAAGTTGAAGCAATTGCAAACACTCCCTTCTTGTCTGATTGTCACGATTCCCGATCTTATTTCATAGACAAGTTAGCTTTCAATTTGATTACTGCTAATTAACTTTATTCCCTTAAAAAACATTTTTTGATTAAATTAGAGAACTGATATGGTCAGTCATTCGTTCGTAAACATGTAACAACGAAGTCAATTTTTAATTTTATTTGTGGTTGCTTTATTAATTCAAAATATGAAGTGTTAATGGCTTTAATCAGGATTTGTATATATAATAATAAGAATAAGAATATTATTGACTGTAGACTCTATCATAATCATCTATACAGCCTGTACAATATCATATCTCTCAAGAAGAAGTGTATGGAGAATCTAGAGAGAACCTTTTTACAATATTTTTTCCTACTCTAACATTTAACTTTTTTTTTTGTAAGTACTCCAGAGGGGTCTGGGGGGCTTGGAGTAATCAGGGTTGAAACTTACTACATTGAGTTTCGAATCCTTATGTGTCTAGCGGGTTTCGAACTCGAGACCACTCACTAGGCATGATAACCTCACAACCAGTTGAGCTAGAATGCTTGATTTATTTTTTCCAATACTCTAAATACGACCCACCTTATGAAGTTTAGTGATTTTTTTATTGGATGACCTTTTTTTTTTGGAACAAAGACTAGCCTCTATTCATATCAAAAGTTTCAGGATCATTACATCAATCACGGGAAAAACAAAACTGACACCAATTAGACTCCAACAACTACGACTGTAAACCCTATGATGAGCTTTAGAAACAATCACCCCTGAAAGAGCTACACGAATCGCTAACCGTGTAATGAGTTTGACACAGCCATACATATTCCCATAGATCCAAACATGCTCAATCACATAAAACAAGACTAAAATTTCAAGGCCTTTTTTTATCAATATTACTAAATGGAGACTACAAGACAAAAAAGTGCCTAAAAACCTTTTTTCCCAATAATATGACCACTATTCTATCCACGTGCATTTAAAACATGAAAACTGCCATGCTACGATATATGTTAACAACCATCTCCATGCGGAAAAATGGGATCATTAATGCAGTGTAACTGAAAGATAGAAATAAGGAGCATTTCCGTTATTTTGAAGCCTTGTTTTCATTCACTAGATACCAAAACATATGGCGACTCACAGAAAAGATATTTGAGGAAGGGGAAGAAGGTCCAGTTACAAGGTGAGAGAAGGACAAAGTTACTGATAAGTGATAACCATATAGGGAATGGAAGAATGTTTTAGTGTCACTAATGTTGGATTTGAGATGAAAAAATAATATCTTTTTGTTCTTAATCGTGAATCTGCAAAAGAATGGAAATTGAAATTATTGCAGTGCGATCAACAATGAATTTTTTTCATCTCCGCCGGCCTGATTGTCGGTGTATTACGAGTAGTACGAGGGTGTTGAATGTGTAGTCACTAGTGAATTGTTTTTATCATTCTACGGCAATTAAATTAGTCACTGCATTAAATTTATAAATCAGTCACTACAACTCTACAAGATCACAATCTCATCGGTGAACGTCGCCAAAAGTTACCACCATCATTTTCTTAGTCACTGATTGTAGTCACTGAAGCTTTAGTAATCACGTTACCCTAGTGCTCGGTGACTCATTTCGATCTCCGGGGTTCAGTGACTCATTTCGATCTCTGGGGTTCAGTGACTCACTTCGATATCCGGGGTTTAGTGACTCACATCCCTATGTGCGCTGTGATTCTATAGCCTTTTGCGCCACCAGTGACCTTACCGCTGGACGCATATCCTCTGTGTCACTGTATCTCAATGTTTTAGTGACTTTACTTCTCCTGTCATATAGTGACTCCACAGCTACACCTATGTCCGTAGTTACCAACAATCGGATACAAGTGAACCAACCGTAGTGACAACACCATTGGCTATAGTGTCACTAAAACAGAGAGGCTTAAACACCGACCTTCAAATCTTGATGAAGACAGTCCAAATAGTGACTGATTTACATATGAACAAAGAAGAAAAAGATGACGGCGAAGAAGTAAACTTTGTCTTGAAGAACTTGTGGCTTACGATTCCCGAGTAATAAGAAACCGTTGAGATCTGCACCGTTGTAGCCATGGAAGAACCCTTGGCGCTAGAGAGAAGGTGTTGCCGCCACCGCAGAAATCGAAGACCCCTCAAGGCAATTGCCGCAATCGAATAGATCCACCTCCACTACCTTCGAAGAGACCTACACCGCCGTAGTCGTGGAAGATACCGGTTTGCCACTTTGCGGGGTTGAGGAGATCTTGCGCTAGATGGGAGAAATTTGTGGGAGTCGTTGATTGGGATTAAGATTGGGAAGACTAAATGAATTACTCTTCCGAAATAAATTACTCCGTAATCCAAGCTAAAGTCACTTTTTTGACTAAAATATAAGCTAGTAATATTATTGCCCATAGAAACACTATTAGTAATATCTAGGCCATTATTTCAAATTTCAAACAAACTGACAGACCTAACAACACAGACGATAACAAGAAACCAAAAGACCAAAAATGAAAACTGATAGAGTATTAATTCTAGAGAGAAGCGAGAGCTAGAGAGAGAAAGTGAGTAATTATATTTCTCGAATTGGAAAAGCATCCCCATAATTAGCCCCTTGGGGTCTATTTATAGGTAAAAATGCAGATTTGGGCCCCTAGCCTTGGGCTTAGGAGGCCCATTACAATAACCATGCCTTCTTTGGGCGAATAAGGCCACTAATGGGCTGAGTACAACACTTAGTACAAAAATAGGAAAATACATTCGCCCGGACGAAGTCCGGACGATGCGGTCCATGGACGATGCGGTCCACGGACGACGCGGCCCATGGACGACGCGGTCCACGGATGATGCGGTTCATAGAAATCAGGCGACATCTTCTCTCTTGGACGCTACGTGCCTCTGGGCGATGCGGGTGTCCCGCTGGTGCCTTTTGGGCCGTTGAGTATGTGGGCCATGGGGTCCAGGCCCATATACTCTATCAGGAGTCCCCCACTCTCTGAGCTGAGGTGAATACCGAAGCGAGAGGGAGTACTTGTTCCTTTCTGGCTGGCCGTTGCGTGAGTCTAAGGCGTTTGATGGCCGAAGAGTTCCTGCTTTGATTTTTTGATGAAGCGGTTTCCTTATTTGATGTAGATGAAGCGTGCTTGGAAACTCATAGCCTTGATGCGGGCCGATGCACACTCTGTGGAAGTGCTTTTGAAGACGAGGCGATGCGCTTTTCTTCTTTGTAGATGGTGCGAAGAATCCTTGGTGGATAAGTTGGCATGCTTTCATTGTCACTTTGTTGGGGTCGAAGAGCTCCCATCTATCCTTTTGGCCGTAGCGAGGACCTATTTTCATGAGATGGAGATGGTCGATTCTGTCTATGTGGACGATGCGATGCGCATCTTTGTTTTGTCATGCGGCCGGAGCGTTTTGATTTGTGAGTTTTTTGTTATGGTGAGACGACGCGGTCCTCTCAGGTATGTAGCCGTTGTGCTAGATTTTTTTATCTTGGGGTTCTAATTCCTGGGCTCTGTAGCCGATGCGATCCCCAGTTCTTTGTTGTTGGCAAGCCTTAGCGCACCCTTTTGTATTAAGGCCGTCGCGTTTTCTTTTCTTGTGGCCGATGCAGTCCCCCAGTCCCCCACTCCTTTGGCCGAAGAGCATCTGAGGCACAAGGGAGTAGTGAGCCGATCCGGTGCCTATGCGTTAGTCGCGACTCCAACCTTTAGGCGAACCTGTCCAAGGTAACCCTGTGGGAGAACCCTTGGACGAAGGTCGCAATGCCAGGGTTATCATCGACGATGCGCGCACAGGCAGCCGTAGCTGTCTATCTAAGGTTTTCTGGGTCTTTGTGAGGACGTAGAGTTAGGCCGATGCGTTCCTTTTCCGGCCTTATGGGCCGACGCTTGCTTTGAAGCTTGTAGTAGTTGGGCCGTAGCGATGTTCAGCCGATGCCTTGTTCTTTGTAAGGTTGAGTTGGGCCGTAGGGGCGCTTGTTTGAGTGATTCTGAATTGGTGTCCCTTGATTGGTAGGGAGAGAGGTGGCCGTTGGTGGAGCCAATGGGGTGGCGCCACGTGTAGTGACCGTTGGGAGTTTTCTATAAATACCTCCCTATTCCGTAGCCGCTACCCTATTTGCGTTTGCTAGAGTTGAAGTGCTGCTGAGATTTCTAGAGAGATAAAGTGCTTCCCAGAAATCTTCAAGTGTTCTTCGGATCTTCACCCACTCCAAGGTTAGGTTCTTGAATTGTTCTCCCTTTTTTCTTTATACTTTGCTTCCTAGGGGGTTAGATCTAGTGTTTCTAGGAAAAATCACTTTGATCCTCGAACAACCCTTAGGACGTAGCATAGTTGTTATGCCGTTCCCTGACGGCCGTAGCGTCCCCTCCCCTCTTAACTTAACAGCTTCTTTAGACGAGTCGGACTGGCCTTTTGACGATGAGGACCCGTCTCCTGGAGTGAATCTTGAGATAGTTCGAGCGTTTGAAACAGAGATGGAGAATACTGCCGATTACCGCACTTCTCAGGACGAGGAGCGTCTGAATGATGATGCGGGTTCCCAACAATCGGGCGAGGACGAGGCGAGTTCTGAACCCAAGTTTCGTGGGGACGGGGCGGGTGATGCCTCCTCCGCTGCTATCCCATGTCCGCCGCCTATTTCATCTGTGCCAGGTGGGGCGTCGTCTTCAAAGGTCACCAAGAAACGCGGGTCGCGTCGGAGGAAAGCTGCGGCTGGTGGGCGTTCTCAGTTAGACTTGACAAACCTGTATATCATAAGGCCTGAAAGCACCCGAGGCGAGTACCATCTGGCTCAGCTGTATGTTGGGCCTTATGGGAAGGTGAGGGAGCCGAGACCGACTGATCATGTTCTGGATCCTCCTCCTGGGTACTTCGGGGTTTATCCGATGGGGTTCTCGCAGGGACTACGGTTTCCGTTACCCCCTTTTGTGATTGAGTACCTGAATATGGTAGATCTCCCTCTGGCGCTCTTGACGCCGAATAGTTTCTCTCTGATCGTCGGGTTCCTCATCCGGTGCGACGAGCTCGGCTTTGAGCCCACGACGGCTCTTTTTTCCAATTTGTTCCGGATCGGCCGAGGGAGCCATAAGAACTGTGCTGGTTACGCTACGCTTCAGCAACTCCCGGAGAAGAAATCCTTTAAAGACCTTCCTTCGTCTATCCATGGGTGGAAGGCAAAGTTTGTGTTCGTGAAGTTGGCCGACGGGGTTTTCTTTCCTTCGCAAGGGCATAGTGGTGAGTTTAACCTGCACAATCCGCCGCGAAGCGCTGAGCTTGATGCCCAAGTTGAGGCATTCCTGAAAGGTGGGCCGAGGAGTGTGAACACGTATATCACTGAGTTTAAGATTGCAGCTCTCGGGATGATGCGGTACTACATTCCTGGCGACCCTGATTGCAGTTTGTGGCCGAAGATCTCTGGCTCTTTTGAACTGGCCGACGGGCCACTTATAGGGATTCCGGCCGAAGCCGAAGGTTGATAGCTTTTCTCTTAATCCTTGTGTACTTAGTATTTTTCTTTGCTTCTAACTCTTTCTCCTTTGGTGTCGTCCTTGCAGGTTACGAGATGAGTCGCAAAATGTTCATGGCTCAGGCCAAGAAGCAGGTTGCTAAGGAGTTGGAGGCTGCCCAGCGAGCCGAGGCGTCCAAGTGTTCTGGCGACGGCTCTAAGAGTCTTGCCGATGCGGCAAAAAAGCCAGTGGTGAAGAGGAAGAAGGCTGCTGAGGGCCAGCGTACCCTTACTGAGACGGGTCTGGTGCCGGCCGAAGGCGCCAAGAAGACGAAGCCGAACCCTCCTCCCAATGACGCTGCTTTGGCCGACACGCAGGCATCGGTCCCTGGGGGAGCTGCCTCTGATGTGTACGTTATTGAGGATCTGACGTTGAACGTCGCCTCGTCTGCCCTGGTTCCTACTAAGTCTGGGGCTGCTGCAAAGAAGAGTGCCCGTGCTGACCGAGACCTGACCTCCGGTCTTTATGAGGTGACGGTGCGGTATCCGCCGAAGGGCGGTTTATTCAACGAGAAGGTTTCCGGGCACGACGTCCTGTTCCAGGCCATTCCCGATGCCGATAGGGAGTACCTACGTCGGCAGAGCAAGGATGTGCGGCTCTTTGATGGTGGATTGGACTACATCGTCCAGGTAAATTTTTGACCTGGTACTTTGTAATTTTCGTATTCCTTCTTTTTCTAATGCTACATGTTTGTGCAGGGTGCCTTCATACTCATGGAGCAGCAGCGGCGGCAGGACGAGGAGCTTGCTCGCCTTCGCGAAGCTGAGATGAAAGCCGCCTCTGCTGACGAGGCGCTTTCCCAATTGGAGCGGCTCCGGACTGAGACTGCCTCCTTGAAGGAAAAAGCTGATGCGGCTGAGAAGAGGGCCGTTGTTGCTGAGGACGAGGCGAAGCGCCTCAAGGTTCAGTTAGATGAAGAAGCGGCTGCCCGTCGGCTAGCAGAGGAAAGAACTGTGAAGCTTGAGGCCGATGCGATTGCAGCTGCCGATAAAGCCATTGAGCTTTTTATGGCCGAGGGGTGGAAGGACGAGGCCCGAAGCGATTGGACTTTCAATGTCGTGGCGGAGCGCTTTGAAGCGTGGTCTCAGGAGGAGGCTGGCCGAGCCCGCCTGAAGGAGGAGTTTGAAGTCTGGTATGACCTCGGCCAGAGGCGTATGCAGATGTTGGTTTACCGCCGCCTCCGCCGGCGTGTAAAGAACCTGAAGCCCAGGGGTATCGGCCTTCCCCGGATGATGAAGGACCCCGAGGAGGAGTTGAAACTTCCTCTGTCCGAAAGGCAGCCCCCCATCCTGAGCTCGGATGAAGAGGACGAGCCCTGGACCGAGAGTGATGATTACCTCTTCCGGACCTCGACCAAGTCAAAAAATACTGAGGATGAGCAAGACGATGCGGACAGCGGAGCCGTCGAGGGTGGCCAAGGACAAGCTGTTTAGTATTTGTACTTAGCTTCCCTCCCTTTTTTCTTTTGTTCGTAGTACTATTCTTAATGGCCGAAGCGCCTTGATGATTGTAACGGCCGAAGCGCCCTCCTTGTATGTTTGAATCATCAATCAAAGCTCTTTTTGTCCAAGTGTAGAATATTTGGTCGCTTCGTCTTTGTTGCTTTAAATTCCCATGCATCTTTTGATTTTCACAATTTTTGCCAAGTACTAGGTGTAAGCGTACCCCAGCTGGTTTAAGACTAAGCGTTGCTTCGTCTTTATAGCTTTTTGACTTGTGGACTGTTGGTGTCGCATCGTCTATGTACTTATTGCTTTACAAGTTTCATCTTTTTCAAATTTGGCTAAGTGTTTGCGAACATACTTCGGTTGACTGAGACGAAGCGTTCCCTCGATGTCTCAAGGGATATGCGTCCCTTGTCGGAGATGATGAGGTGGTTTGCTGTTGTCGTTTTGGTTTGTTGAGGACGAAGCGATACCTAGATATGGGCAGGTAGCGCCTCGGCTTCCTTTGAGTGTCTGAAAATTTCTCAGTGTCAAATTTGACTTGATGGAGGTGTTTTGCCTCGGTTCGCCATTTGGGATTTGTTACTCGGAGACGATGCGCCCCCGTCGCCCAAACACTCGAATGTAGTTTCGTATAACCGAAACCGGAGCGATTCCCTCTTATGAAGCTGTGGTTGAGGCCGAAGCGTGCGCCTCGGATTCCTGTTAGGTGAAAACCTGATATGTACTTAGCCGATTTTGAGGCTTTGGTTTTTGTGGGGATTTTATTTTATGCTCGAGGCCGGCGAGTGCGCGGTCCGTCGGCTTCCCTCTTTTTTTTTTTTTTTTTTTTTTTTTTTTGGGTGGCCGAAGGGTTACTGTCCCTTCGTCCATGTGCGGTAGTTTGTCCGCTACGCTTTTTCGCGTGAATTAGTGCAAGGGAGTAAATACGCCCTCGGCTTGGTGTGTCAGTGGCATCTTTTTTGGCCTTTCCACGTCTATCGTCGACGAGGGACCGGACAAGGCATCGTCTTTTGACGGCCGCCCTTTGTGGTCCTGAGCGAAATTTTACTGACGGGTGGAGTTTTTGTAACCTCGGCCTTAATTCAGGCTTGTCGTCCTGCGGTTTCCGCGCGGACGACGCGGTATGCTTCTCCGTTTTGAAGACGTCGGACCATGCACACAGGTCCTTCGTCCTGCATATCGCCGGCCGATTTGGGTGTTTCACCGCTTGTGCCGATACGATATTTAGGTGCGTTGTCTATGCAACGGCTTTGCAGGCGCGTTGTGGATCGCAACGGCCTTAGGTGCGTTGTGTATTGCAACGGCTTTGGGTGCGTTGTTTATTGCAACGGCTTTAGGTGCGTCGTTTATTGCGACGGCTTTAGATGCGTTGTTTATTGCAACGGCTTTAGGTGCGTCGTTTATTGCGACGGCTTTAGGTGCGTTGTTTATTGCAACGCCTTTAGGTGCGTCGTTTATTGCGACGGCTTTAGGTCGCATCGGACCCGGGTGATTGCACCGCTTAGGCCGATGCGGTCCTTGGGTTCGCTCAAATCTTAAAAGATTGGGTGAAACATGAACTTTATTTAACAAGTGGCGCTAGGCCGAGGGTGATTTTATTCAACCAATAAGCCGAGGGGTGGGGGACGTTGCCCGCTTCACCACTTCTCGAGTCATTGGTAAAATTTCACCAGGTGGTGTACATTCCACAATCGTGGTACATCTGACCCATTAGGGTTCTTTAGTCTATAAGTGCCGGCTTTGACGACGGCGCTGATGATGTAGGGCCCTTCATATTTGACGGCGAGCTTTCCTCCTTCCGTCGGCTTGCTTGCTTCCCTTCGGCGGAGGACGTAGTCCCCCACCTGGAATTCGCGAGAGCGGACCTTGGCGTCGTAGTAGGATTTGACTTGTCGTCTGTAGTTCTCCGCTCTGAGGTAGGCCATTTCTCGTCTCTCGTCGATGAGGTGTAGGTCTACCTTCATTGTTTCTTCGTTGGCCCCGGGATCGTATTGTGTGACCCGTCGGCTGGGAAGCGTCACCTCAGTGGGAGCCTTGGCTTCAAAGCCATAGCACAAAGAGAATGGCGTCTCCCCAGTGGCCCTCCTTGGAGTAGTTCGGTAAGACCATAGGACGTTGGGGAGCTCGTCGACCCAACTTCCGCCTTCTTCCTCGAGTTTCTTCTTCAGCCCCTCCAAGATGGTTCTGTTGGCGTTCTCAACTTGCCCGTTGGCCTGAGGGTAGGCAACGGAGGAGAAATGGTGCTTGATACCCCATTCTTGGAGGAGGCTTTGGAACGGTTCGGCCTCAAACTGGGTGCCGTTGTCTGATATGATTTCCTGAGGCACGCCGAAGCGGGTGAGGATGTTCTTGTAGACGAACTTTCGACACCGCGCTCCGGTGATGCTTGCGAGTGGTTCGGCCTCGACCCATTTTGTGAAGTAGTCGATGGCGACGATGATGTATCTGTTGTTGCCCGCAGCTCTTGGTAGAGGGCCGACGAGGTCGATGCCCCATCTGGAGAATGGGATGGCAGTGCTGACCGGGGCGTAGTTGACGGCTGGTCGGCCAGGTGCCCTTTGATAGTGTTGACATGCGCTGCATTTGCGGGCGACCTCAGCACAATCACGCGCCATCGTCGGCCAGAAGTAGCCTTGGACGACGAGGCGGCGCGACATGCTGAAGGGCCCCTGATGTGATGAGCATACGCCGCAGTGGACTTCTTCCATGGCCACTTCGGCCTCATTCTGGTGTAGGCACCGGAGGAGGGTGCCGTTGTATGATCTCTTGTAGAGCTTGTCACCCTCAATGACATAGCTTGGGGCCCTGAGCTTGGCTAGTTTGGCCCTCTCCTCGTCTTCTGGTAGCGTGCCGGAGGTGATGTAGGTTGCGATGTCAGTGATCCAATCCTCCGGCTGGTGTTGGATGGAGAGTATAGGGCTGGCGTGAATGCTTGACATGCTCAACTCCTCCACCTTAGCTATCTTGGAGATGTGCTCAGGGGTGTCGGAGCTGAGTTTGGAGAGTATGTCAGCCTCGGCGTTCTCTACCCTTGGGATCTGAGTGATCTCGTAGGTATCGAACGCCTTGAGTAATTCCGCAGCGGCCTCCTTGTATTGCTTCATCCTCCCTTCTTTGGCCTCGTAGGAACCCTCCATCTGGCTCACTACGAGTTTGGAGTCGCATTTGATTCTGACGTGGCGTGCTTTGAGGCCAGCGGCTAGTCTGAGTCCGCTGAGGAGCGCCTCATATTCAGCCTCATTGTTGGATACTTTGAAGTTGAAGCGAATGGCGTAGTATGCTCTGAATCCTTCTGGGGAGATGAGGACGACGCCACCCCCACAAGCTTTGGTGGCCGAGGACCCGTCCGTGTACAGGGTCCAGGCTTCGTCTGGTTCGGCTCCTGTAGTGGTAACGGCCGTCTCCCTTGCCGTGCACTCGGTGACAAAGTCAGCCAAGGCTTGCCCTTTGATGGATGGCCTCGGCTTTATCTCAATCTGGTACTGGCTCAAGAATATTGCCCACTTGATCATCCTTGGGGAGCTGGTTGGGCTCCTCATGAGGGCGCCCAACGGCTGATGCGTGAGGACATGGACGGGGTGAGCCTGGAAATAGTGCCCCAGCTTTTTCACCGTGTGGACGATGGCAAGCACCGTCTTCTCAATAGGGGAGTACCTGAGCTCGGCCTCCCGCAACGTCTTGCTGACGTAGAAAATTGCTTTTTGCACCCCGTCATCCTCCCTGATGAGTACGGAGCTGACGGCCGACGTGCTAACTCCTAAGTAAAGGAATAGAGTCTCGCCGGGTTGGGGCTTGGATAGGACGGGTGGGGAGGCGAGATATTGTTTCAGCTCTTCGAAGGCCTGTTGGCACTCTGTCGTCCACTTGAAGCTGGTGGCCTTCCTCATTATCTGGAAGAAGGGGAGTGACTTCTCTGCGGACTTTGAAAGGAAACGGTTTAGGGCCGCAAGGCGTCCCGTCAGCCGTTGCACCTCCTTTATGTTGCGGGGCGGCTCCATATTGATGATGGCTTGTATTTTCTCCGGGTTCACCTCGATGCCCCTTCGACTGACCAGGTACCCCAGGAATTTACCTCCCTGGACGCCGAAGGTGCACTTCTTTGGGTTGAGCCGGAGGTTGTATCTCTTCATGATTTCGAAGATGCCCCGGAGGTCGTCGGCATGCGTAGTGGATTGTTTGCTCTTAACGATCATATCGTCGACGTATGCTTCCATCGTCCGACCTAAGACTGCTCTAAAAATCCGGGCTACCATCCTTGTGTAGGTGGCGCCGGAGTTCTTGAGCCCAAAGGCCATGACGAGGTAGCAAAAAATTCCCTCCGGGGTCATGAAAGCAGTCTTCTCCGCGTCATCTTCGTGCATGGATATCTGGTGGTACCCTCTGAACGCGTCGAGGAACGACATCAACTCGCACCCCGCCGTCTCATCCACCAACTGATCAATGTTGGGGAGAGGGAATGGGTCCATCGGGCACGCCTTGTTCAGGTCAGTGTAATCAACACACATTCTGAACGTGGGTGGCTTTGGGGCGAGGACGACGTTCGCCAACCACGTGGGGTACTTCACCTCTTTTATGTGCTTGATGGAGAGCAGCATGGCCACCTCGGCCTTGACAAATTCCCTCCTGTCGGCTGAGAGGTAGCGCTTCTTCTGCTTGATGGGGGAGGAGGCCGGGTTCACCGATAGCCGATGTGTGATTACCTTCGGGCTGATGCCCGGCATGTCCTCTGGTCCCCATGCGAAGACGATGGTGTACGCTCTCAGGACAGATAGGATGTCCCTTCGGATCTGTTGGGGGAGCTGTGTCCCAATCTTCAGCGTGCGTTCCGGCCGGGAGACGTCCAACGGAACATCTTCCACGTCTCCGACCGGTTCGGCCTTTGGTGTGTCTTCTTCGGCCGAGGCGGTGGTGATGGTATCTATCCGTTCTTCGGCCTCATTGATCTTTCTGGTGAGCTTCAGGTAGCAAGCTCGGGCTATCTTCTGGTTTCCTCTGGCGTAGCCGACGCCGTCCTTGGTGGGGAACTTGAGGCATAGATGTTTCATGGAGATGATGGCCTCAAGGTCCTCCAGGGCCGGTCGGCCCCAGATCATGTTGTGGGCGCTGTCCAGGTTGACGACCACGAACTCCATGTCAATCTTCGCCTGATTGGTACCGTCACCGACCACAACGGGAAGCACTATCGTGCCCTCGGCGTCGATAGAGTCCCCGGTGAAGCCGGATAACGGAGTCCGTATCGGCCGGAGCTCGGTCTTCTTCAGTTTCAATTGTCTGAAGGTGTCAACGTACATCACATTGACAGAGCTTCCAGTGTCGATGTAGTTGCGGTGGATGATGTTGTTGCCAATCTCGCATTTGACGACGAGGGCGTCCCTGTGGGGCAAGGGGCCGAAGGGGAGGTCCTTGTCGGTGAAAGTGATGGCCTCCATGTGCCGTCGCTTCGGCTGAGGGGGGGTGTGGGACACCTCACCAACGTATAGGGACTGAGCCCATTTTTTCCGTTGGGTAGCCGAGTCCCCCCCTGTGTTCCCGCCGACGATGATGTGAATGTGATGCTTCTTCTGGCGGGGCTCCTCTTCGTCCTCGTCTTCACTGAGGGCGCCGATCTCCCTCTTTTTCCCGGAGGATCCTTCCCCCCTTTTGCCAGGGTTAACCCAAGTGTTACTCTTGGGGGCACCCTTGACAAATTGGGAAAGTTCCCCCTGTCGGACGAGGCCGTCGATGTGCCTCTTCAAGGTGGTGCAATCCTCGGTCTTGTGGGATGTCTGGCGGTGGTACTTGCAGTATGTCCCTCCTTTGTGGACCGCAAATATCTCCTCCTCTGACCTGGGGTCCTTCACGATGAGGCCCTGCGCCTCGGCGTGGTCAAGGACGACGCTCACCGGGTGGGTGAGGGGGATGCGTTGTGCCTCCAACTTTGGACGCCATGAACGATCCTCTCTTCGCTGTCCGCCTTGCTCCTGGTGTGCCTTCTTTGGCTGGTGCTGTCCCTTGTTGGCCGGCGGGTGGTGGGGGTTGGACGAGGAGTCCTTCTTTTGTTGCTTCTCCCCACCCTTCTTCTGGTTCAGGAGCTCGTCGGCATCAGCGTGCCTATCTCCGCGTCGGAGCGCCGCGAGGTATGACCGCGGCGGCTCCGTGAACAGGCTCCGGGCGAAGTGGCTCGGCCGGAGTGCTCCGCGGAGGAAAGCCAGGAGGGTGCGCTCATCGGCTCCTTCGCATTCGTCCGCCTCCCTCGTCCAGCGATCGAGGAAGGCTCGGAGCGTCTCCTCCGATTGTTGCTTGATGGTCAGGAGATGAGCGAAATGCTTCTTCGCACGCTTCCTTCCGGCAAAGTGGGTGAGGAAGCGTTGAGCAAGGTCCTGCCATGAGTCGATGCTCCCCTCCGGAAGGTTGTTGAACCAATCGTACGCTGGTCCTTCCAAGGTGGATAGGAACCAGCGACACATGTACTCTTCCGAAGCGTTGGTCATCATCATATTGTTCTGATAACGGGTGAAGTGCTCCTGGGGATCAGTGCGGCCGTCATATGGCTTGATCGGGTTCCCCTTATACTTCTCTGGGATGGGAGCGGAGAGCACCCTCGCAGAGAAGGGGGTTCTGGTCCGTATCTGGATGACGGGCTCATCGCGCCGGTCAGCCAACTCCCTTTCCAGAGCACTGACCTTGCTCAGGAGCGCGTCGTAGTTGGGATGCTGGGATGTCTGGGCCGATGCGCGCCCTGCGGCCTCTCGGGCCTCCATATCTGCGAGGCGCTTCTCCAGGCGGGCGATGATCTCGTCCCTCGGGTCCGTGTTGGCCGCAGCGCCACCCAGCGGGGTTTGGATCCGGGCCGCGTGAGCCAGGTTGATCTGATGACGCGCATCATCATCATTCAGTTTTCCCTTTCCTTTGTCTTGTCGGGGCCGATCCGTTGTCCGGGAAACGGACCCGAAGCTTTCCTTTGGCGACCCCGGCTCGCGGCCACCCAACCGACCCGCCACCCCTCCCGTAGGTACCCGACGGCTCGCGATGTCACCCAGCCTGTTGAAGGCTGAGATTTTACCGCGAGGTTGGGCCGGTGTATCCCGGGTAGGTGAGGCAGTGTGGGAATGGGTGTCCACGGCGAGGACGTCCTCGTCACCGAAGAAGGTGACGCCTTGCGGACGAGGTGGCGGTGGAGGCACCGTCGCGACCTCTCCGGTTGCCGGAGTGTTGTTCTCCCCTGTCTTTGCGACGAGAGCGCTGACCACGTTGGGGTCCTGGAGAATGCTCGCGACGATGGCCGATAGTGCGGCCGGGTTGATCTGGGGGGGCAGCAGGGTGAGAAGCCTGCTGGCCCGAAGCGCGATCAGCATTGCGCCTGTCCTCGAGCCCGATGCGGGCGTCTGGGGCAGTCTTGTTGAGCTGGACGCGAAGGTCAGCCGTCGCGTGCTCGATCTCCTGAGCGATCTCATCCTGGTTGATGAGGTCATTGGGGACGTTGTCAGCAACGTTTCCCTGCCCTTCCTGGTTCAGAGGGGCATTCCTACCAGTGTTCTTTGATTTAGTCCTTGTCATAGCTAGTGGTAGTGTCTGGTAGCGACGAAGGGTACTCACTTGATCTGTTCTAGGCTCTCAATGAAAGCACCAAATGATAGAGTATTAATTCTAGAGAGAAGCGAGAGCTAGAGAGAGAAAGTGAGTAATTATATTTCTCGAATTGGAAAAGCATCCCCATAATTAGCCCCTTGGGGTCTATTTATAGGTAAAAATGCAGATTTGGGCCCCTAGCCTTGGGCTTAGGAGGCCCATTACAATAACCATGCCTTCTTTGGGCGAATAAGGCCACTAATGGGCTGAGTACAACACTTAGTACAAAAATAGGAAAATACATTCGCCCGGACGAAGTCCGGACGATGCGGTCCATGGACGATGCGGTCCACGGACGACGCGGCCCATGGACGACGCGGTCCATGGACGACGCGGTCCACGGACGATGCGGTTCATAGAAATCAGGCGACATCTTCTCTCTTGGACGCTACGTGCCTCTGGGCGATGCGGGTGTCCCGCTGGTGCCTTTTGGGCCGTTGAGTATGTGGGCCATGGGGTCCAGGCCCATATACTCTATCAAAAACTTATTGGAAAACTTTCACGAACTCTTACATCTCGCACAACCCATGGCGGTGGCTCAAGAGGAGGTCGTATCCTTGGTACCACTTCTCTCTCGGTCGAGTCTCTTTCCTCTTCAAGCATCTCCTCCTCAAAAACCAGTTCTTTTTCCTGATCCCCAATAGTCATGTCCTTATATTTGTTTGCAATTTCCTCCATCTTCCTTTCAAGAATGTTGAAAATTTTAATCGGTCACCTGCAATTAAACCAAAACCGAAACACACCTGCTTCCACCTATTCCGAAGAAGCTGTGCGAGCACAAACGAAGGCAGAACCCTGCCTCAAACGATCGATCACAAAGCCGGAGCACGACCCCTCCCTCCACGATCGAGGAAGAAAATCGGTGTAACAACACAAACCCTAGAGACCCAGACCCTAGGGAGACGTCCGCCTTCCATTGGATGACCTAGCTAAATACTGTAAATACGAACCAGAAATACAAGTTAGGAGGCCGAGCTTATATTAGGGAATTTTTATTGGATGACCAAAACTTAAGATTTCATTATATTATCACTACATTTCTACCACAAATTTTTTCTTGGAAGGTCGATCCCGTCAACCTCCCTTGTCTCATCCACACCGGACACAAAATTTTGTTTCACGATCTTCTCCTAGGTTGAGTACTACCAGTTGCTAATAGCGATATATTTATAATTGTTTTTATCACTCAGGGGATATTACATACACCAATATAGTTATATAGAGGCATATAGCAGATTTTTTCATCAAAACATTAATTATACCATTAATTCAAAAAGAAAAAAAGAAAAAAACCATTAAATTAACAAAAATTATACAAGACCAATTTACTACAAAATAATCCTCTATGTTCTTTAATAATTTTAAAATTTAAACTATTGAAAGATTGTACTTCTACACTTTTTATCAAGTGCGGTACAGAACAAAACATAATTTTAGAGTTCGAAACGTCACTACAAAAAAGATAAGGTTTTGACAGATATTTTTTGGGATTCCTCAAACTCTTTAACACGAATTACTTGGCATGAAATCATTGATTAATTTATCTCAATGTCTAAATTTTTTGTAGTGGCTTGATTCTTGTCACGAATTTGGCAGGAAATCGCAAATCCATGTCGAATTGGTGCCAAAATACCGGGTGTTTTCCCAAAATACGGGAAAAGGTAACATGTGTTTCCAAATTACGGGGATAAAGTTAGGTTTCCTAAGAAAGCGGGAGTCGGAATTGGCTATTCCGACTGGAGGTAGGGTGTCTGAAAGTTTCTGAAAATTTCTGAAAATTAGATGATTAGTTTATTCATCTGGTCGGATTTCCATGTTCCGACTAGTGTATTCTTTTTTTATTTATTGCAGTCGGAATTCCAAAGTCCAACTAGAGGTTTTTTTTTAATTTATTGAAGTGACGTGTATGTTTATTTATTTAATTATTTATACTAAAGATATTTAATTTGTAACGTTTTTTAAAAAGTGATGCTCCGTATTTGTAATTCTAAAAGTGAATTGTAAATTTTGAATGTATTTACATTTATATTTCCTAAAATGAAAAATATGCAGTTTAATTTTTTGAAAATAATATTGGTTACTTTATTGTAATTTTTAATCCATCGGATTAAATTCATAAAATGAATTACATTTTGAGTGAACAAAATTAACTTGTCGTTCACTATTACATGGTCAACTCAAATTATTCTTAGTCTATTGTTTTATATATCAAATTTTTATCAAACTTACAATTTTTATCAGGTTTTGTAGCGGTTTTAATGTAGTCCTCAATATATAGATTCTATTTTCTAGAAATAATCTGAATGTGAACAACATCGTAATCTAAATAGGAAGTTGTTTCAGGGATGGAGGTAGTACAATATTAGTATGATGTACTCTTATGAAAAATTCTAAAAATGAAATATATGATTAATACAGTAGAGTACTCTTATCTGATGAATT
Source organism: Cuscuta epithymum (assembly GCA_945859915.1). NCBI lineage: Eukaryota > Viridiplantae > Streptophyta > Magnoliopsida > Solanales > Convolvulaceae > Cuscuta > Cuscuta epithymum. The sequence continues at coordinate 5,217,766 of CAMAPF010000055.1, forward strand.
TTATTTGATGGTTTTTATCAGATGAATTTTATTTGATGACTTTTTATCAGGTAAATTATATCTGATTAGATCTTATGTGATTTATCTGTTTAAATGTTCTTATAGATGGTCAGATCCTATGGGGTTGAATTTTTTTATGTGGATTGAATTTCATGTAATGGGTTGAATGGGTTGAATCTATTTGAATTTTTTAGGAGGTGCGCCTCGTCAAATAGAACAACAAAGTATAGTTCTCTTTGAATTTTTCGGTTTTATTTGTATTATTTTAAAAAACGAATTCGCTAATATCACTTTATTGGTGGACTTTCTTGTGACAGGGTGTCTGGACATAAAAAATGAAAGATGGTCTTGAGATCTTCTTGACGAGACGCACCTCCTAATATTTAGAGACTTTTGAAAATGAGAGTTAGTTTTTCTAACGGCGTTAGATGTCTCACTTTGCCGGCTGTGATAACGGAATTGATAAACATGTCTCACTTTATTAGAGTGTGTTGTTCTACGATGTTTTTACTTGGACTGTAATTCATCCCAGACCAGACCAGACCAGTTCAGGCCAGACAAGACCAGACTTGGATAGTTATAAAATTACAAAGAGACCGGACATTACCAGAAAAGACGAGTTCAGACCAGACTAGACCAGACCAGCAAATTATAATCCAAGTAAAAACATTCCTATTTACAACTACAATTATTGTGTAGCAATTGTTTTGGAATTATTTATTCTCCACCAACTAGTTACTTTACAAGTTTTTTAGCACACAGTCGGAACTCCCTTTTCCAACCATTTTTTTTGTTTTTGTTTTTAAGCACCGAAACAACTTTTCCAACTATTTTTTAAATAAAAAATATACTTTTGTCGGAATTGGCAATTCCGACTATCATTATTTCCAGTCTTCTTTCCAGTCGGAATTTGTGGTTCCGACTCCCGCTATTTGGTACTCAATTTGAAATCCCGTGTTTTGGCATGTCAGACCAAAAATTCCCGTTATTTGGTAATTTCCTCCAAAATACCTACCAAATAGGTTTTGCCGCTTTGGCACGAATTGCTCTTGCCAAATCCTTAACAAAGATTCATGCCAAATTTGTGCTAATCCGTCCCTTTAGTTTTGTAATAAGGATTCATGGTCGTACACTCGTACTCTCTTATTCTAGCATATTTCTGCCACCGATCTTAATTAAGAAATTGCTTGATGATCATATTCGATCTTGTCAAGTTTTGGCTCAAGCTTGAGACACCCATAATCCTCTTTGGAGGGGGTCTTTTTTGAAATAAACTTCTTATTTATTACCATAAGAATAAAAATAAGAATACGAGTAAGAGTATTAAGTAGTTTCTGATTCCATTTCTCATTCCAAATTAGGGCTAGACTGACTTTTATTCGATACATATACATTTACAATGTAGCTCATTTAATCAATGTATTTATAATTTACTTATTTGAGCTCTCTAGACCAATAACATTTATTGAAAATGTGGTGATGACAAATTAAAAGTGTATCATTGTAGACATAAAGTTTTGCAAAGATGCAAATGTATGTGCATTTGGAAGGGTTTGTAGTAAGGAGAGACAAAATACTTCGAGAAAGAAAGTTTGTATAATATAAATTTAATAATATGGGTCAGAATAATTGAGGTTGGTGGTCTTGAAGAAGGTAAATAGAGATAGAGAATAACTTTGATGTGGAATCTTAAAAGTCAAGGTCAAGCCAGATTGTTTATCTTGGTGCTACGGAGAGAGAGGAAAGTCATAAAAAAAGTTTAAAAAAAGTTTTATGACTTATATGTATTCTTGTGTTTATATCTCTTTTAAGCATTTGTATATGGAGAAGGCAGATGACACTAAGATATCTTTAAAATATCTCATGATTTACGCCTTTAATTTTCTTTAACATTTTTCAAGAAAGTTGTTTAGTAATGTCAACCTTATTGAGCGGATGAATCTTTTAACCATTGAAATATAAAAGCACCATATAGAATAATTATTAGTTTATAGTATAGACTTTTAACTTTAAAGACTTTTTATATCACTGAGCAAAATGAATTTGATTTTGAATGAAAGTTATTAACAACCTGCTTATATTAGAAGCAATATTTAAAATGATCTCTCATACGGAGTAGTATATACTCCATAGGTTTCATTTTACTAAGCATCTTATAATTATTTATTGAGAGGAGAAAATTAAATCCCACGCCATCTGGTCGATATTATTTTCCTTAATTTCAAGATGGGAGATTTTATTTTACATACAACTTCTTTTATCAATCAAAAAACAATATAATAAACATATTTCAAACATGGGAACTAAGGAGGTTTTCTTTTGGACTGAAATTTGCTGGTCTGGTCTGCTTTGATTTGGTCTGAACTGGTCTGATCTGACATGGGACTAAAAACAGATCAAAAGAAAACATTCTAAACTCTATTCCCTAATTTCAAAAGAAACTCATATATCATCAATGAAATAAACACATGCATTATATTATATTGTCACCATTTCAATGATTTTAATTTAGTCATGCTCTCATCTTCGTTCACTAGTTACATATTAAGTGTGTGCTTTTAGGGAAACAGTGTTTTGTTTTTCTGAAAAATAAAAAATTAAAGCTTGCGCAATACACAATGTCCTTAAGATCAATTCGCTGCCTCTCATAGTGCTAGAAGCCTCGCGGCGTCAGTTTCCCATGATACGATGACTGACGAACAACTGTATTCAGCATTCAATAGGTTGCTCTGCCGAACTGGAACAAAAGGTAGAATTCAGGAAGTTTTAATTTATCGGAAGTTTGACAGAGTTTTTCGTTTGAGAGAACAATGCAGCGAGTATGTGACAATATTTCAGTATGCTCAATGTGCTCAATATTTTTTCCAAAAGATTTTGACGAAGCATATATAGGGGAGGATGAGCCTTTGTATTAATTATGCACTAATACCACACTTATTGTGGTGAAATTGCCCATTAAACACGTCTTAAGAGTTGGAACGTCACAAACCATTAACCACACAATTAAACCATGCATTAATCACATATTATAGTTTCAGAACGTTAACCAACGTTCGAAACACTTCTTGTTTGAAGAAGAAATTAAAAGGTTCATAAACCGAATGACATTCTACGTTTAGGATGTTTTTACTTGGATTGTAATTTGTTGGTCTGATCTGGTCTGAACTGGTCTGATTTCTCTGTATTTTTGTAACTATCCAAGTCTGGTCTGATCTGGTCTGGGACAAATTACAGTCCAAGTAAAAACATCCTAGTTCTACAATTGAACTTTGAGGATCAATTTCTCATTCACCTGTTATCCGTTTTAAGTATACTGTATATTGCATTGAACCTCTTACCAAGGGGAACTCGAATCCACTTTGACCCGACCCAAATTAGAAGTGGACAACACTTGAAAATCTGCCCGAAAATGGCAATTTAATGCAAATTTAATACTCCCTTCGTCCCTGAAAACTTTGCCAACTTTCCTTTTTGGTTTTCCCACTAACTTTGATACTTTCTCTTTTAGGTAAAAAATTTGTCGTTTCAGTTAATTCTCTCTCTTATACACAAACCTCAACCACACTGTTTTTACTTTATTAATCCTTGTGCCAATCAAACTTGACTAAGTTTTAAGGGACGAAGGAAGTACAAATTTTCCAACAATACCCCACATGATTGGAAATTGATTTTCAAGACTTGAAAAAGACACAGATACATAGACACGACTGTGTTCACCGGATGATTCCTGCATATGGAGAGGTAGGTTTTATCCCGGGCCAGCTCTTATGATTTGGAGGCCCCAGGCAAAATTGAGCCTCCACAGTTCTCCTTTGAAGTAGTCTTCTTCTCTCTCACATAGGTGATTCTTTTACGAGTATCTCACATACTCTTCTAATGTTATCATGCATATCAACATTTTAGAATCATTAGAGCAAATATTTTTGCTAACCTCGTGTGGGGGTCTCTGCTTCAATGAGGAGTGGGTAGGATCGAGCTCGAGACTCCCACAATGACCATCATTCATTCTACAATTTACTTGTCCCTTTTGAACCTAGGGCCAACTATAGAATTTTTCAATTCAAGGGTTAGTCGCATTCCTCATGACAACTTCTCAATCAATTCTCTCTATCCAATGCATTGATTAGCGGATCCGTTATGTTATCATTTGACTTCACGTAGTCAATCGTGATAACACCTATTGTTAGACTTTGTTTAATGGTATTATGTCTAAGCTACCACAAACATTTCTAGACTTGCCATTGTACATATTGCTTTGTACCTTCCTTATTTAATGGTTCCAAAACCTTTATCAATTTCATTTTAATTAAAAAGCATATTGTTAGAGTTACTTATCCCTCCGCTGCAAAATAAAAATAACCACACAATTTTACTTTCTTATTGGTGTGTAAATCGATTTTGGCCAAGTTGAATCGCATGTGCACGAATTGAAATACTTAAATAGTTGTGCACTCTTTGGATGACACTTCTTTTTTAAATTTGTTTATGAAAGATGTATGAAAAAGTACAGTGCATGAATGCATGATACGTATACATAAAAGAAGTGCTACGAAGTAAACAACAAATGCATCAGTAGTTCATAATACAATAATATGGAGTACGGGATATATCATATCATTGCTTTCTGGATCAAGTACAAGCTTTCTGTGTAAATCCCACTGTCATTTGATTAAGATCATAGGATACCCCCATTGTCTGCTGCTGAATGTTCCCAAATACTCCCAGATCAGAGCTTCTTGCAGTGGGAGCGAAAGCCAAACACACTTGGGAGGCGTCATTAGCAGACAGTTTCAGCATGACGGCGGCCGGAGGCAAATGCAGCACCGTGTTTTTATCAAACACGTAGCTTATCGTGGGGATTTTGGGGGTTCCCTTTGTGAAGTCGTAACAGGTGTTAAGCATCCCATCTTTGTCCCCCGCAAGTAGTGCTACTTTCTTATACTTGAGACGACTCATTTGGTATTCGAATGCGCTGTTCAGAGCTGTGAATGCTTTTTGGGGCAGCAATGATATGGCAGATCCGGAGTCGATGATGGTTCCGGGCGACTCAAACACGGCGGAATTGATACCCAGCGACTTTCCGTTCACCATTATGTCCACGATACGAATGAAGTAAAAACCAGAATCTGGGATGTATAAGTTGGCGTATACCACACCGGAAGCGGGGGGCGAGCTCCCGAAGGATAAATACCCGTCTCTCCCGCTTTCTGTGGTGAGGCAATAAGAGAAACGGAAAGAAAATGTTGCGTTTGCTTGTGAAACGATGGAGGGGTAAGAAAGACCGGGGCCTAACCCCATCACTCCCGCCTCTTCCCTTCCGGAAAAGTTACTACTATTGCCGCAACCGAAAATGAAGTCGTCCAGCACCGCCCGCGATGAGCTGGGGTCGAGCCACAGCTGGGCCTTCATCATACTGCCCTGCGAATGCGATTCTTCTGCGTAGCCTACATCGTAGAGACAAGCTTGATAAGGACCTTGTTCAGGGCCACACTCGATAAGCGGGAGCGCCTTTGACTTTGATGGGTCAAACATCGTTTCTCTTTGCTTGTAGCACTCTTTGCACCCACTGCATTGAGTCCACGTGAGGTCGCTGGCGGTGTCGAACACGAGGCTCAGTTTGGTCCTCTGGCTCCCGAGTTGCACCTGCGCGACGTGGGTTCCCAACACCCATTTTGAGCTGGCATACGCAGAGAGCCACTTATATCCCCCGCCGTTGCTTTCCACCTCCGCACCGCTGCCCCTCACTGTTCTCAGTCGTCGCGCCTTTTGGTGCCGCAGAACCTCCCTCATCATCGTTGCGTGGTCTCCCCTCGGGTTCCCCTCTGCCCCGAATCTGTGGACCAACTTCAGCGACGCTATGCCCGGTCCTACGAGATTTTTTTCGAAAAAATATCGTTAATTCTCTTATACTTCCTACCTCCGTCCCCGTCCCGCTAAGATTGTTTCATTTTACATTTTCAGTCCGTCCCATTAAGATTGTTTCATACCAAATTTGGTAAAGTTTGTGTGTCTCTAAATCATTCTTACTTTAATATTCTTATTTTATCAATTCAATATCAACCACATTTTATTAGTTTGTGTGCCACTACCTCTTGTCCCATTGTTAGTGGGACGAAGGGAGTATCAAATTTTGATAATTTGATTTATCAATATTTTTGTTCCTTAAGAATTTGTCAAGTTTGATGGGCACACACAATAATAAAATAAAAACAGTGTGGTAGAAATTTGTGCAGATGATAGAGAAATAATAGAAAGCACAAATTGATTGATTAAAAAGAAAGTGACAAATTATTTGAGACAACTAAAAAGAGAAAGTCAGCAAATTTTTACATAATGACGGAAAGAGTATTTTTTACTCACTGAAAATTAAATAAAATGACGATCAAAGTTTTGGGAGACAAGCGTGAAAATGGAATTGAAAATAACATACCCCGTAGTACATCTTTATCTGATAATGTCGTTTTGTCTTTCTTACAAAAGTGTCATAGTTTTCAACCTGAAAATTTCATATTTTATCTCAAAATATATGTCATTCTTTTTAATAGACTCAAATTGGCATGCATGTTCTTAGATCTTGATATGCAGAAATATTATCTCAATAATAGAGTTATTTAGCGTTATAATAATACATAATGACATGCTTTCAAAAAAAAACAATATATAATGACATCAAATGAGGAAATTAAGCATATGTTTTTTTTCCATCCCATAATGATTTTTTTTTATTCTACAAATCCAATTATTCTTTAATTTAGACCATTAATTTTTCAGAAACACTTCTAATCTATTATCTCAAATTCAGTGTATTGCGCTCTCAAAGTGTGCTTGTTCACCTCTTCTTTCTTTTCGTTCCTATTACCTAGACGACTTTTTGTGAAAAAAGAGATTATTTGCAATTGAGTAGTTCAGATAGAATTTATTTTGATCGATGAGAAAATGCTTATTGATTTGTGATCAATTTCTATTTAACTTTTAAGATTCACTAGAAATTGTAATCTGATATGTAGATTTACAAGATCAATACGGAGTAAGTAGCACACTAACTTGAAATATATCATGAGAGATTAATTTTATTAATTCTCAATATTTATGTTGAAATAAAAAAAAATATGTGTCGTTATGGTGTGGTCCCTAAATGTAATAGTGCATCATGAAGAAGTAAAAAAGTGACAAATTTCTATGTCTACAGGTACACACTTGTGGAAATTTATTATTTAGAGAAAAAATTGTATAGTCATATTTTATGAACTATCACCTTTTTAATTTAGTCACAGAATATATTTTTATACTTTTATGATAGACAAAGTTCAGTTAAGTATAAAATGTCACTAAATATTAAAAAACTGAAACAAATAGTTGCTATTAATAAATACAAAAAAAATTGATCATAAATATCATTTTTTTCAATAATGAAGTTGATCCGACACCATTCCCTACGACTTCCATTTCAACTTTGTTTGAAATGAGTGGTTCTACACATGTATCAAAAAGTAAAGAGACCCCAAACTCCAGGGCATTTGGCGAACAAATTAAAGAAGATTTTGGATCTAAATTGACCATCACGATATGGAATTATGGAGTAGGAGAGTAGTCTCTAATTTAAACGATTTGTTTTACACTACTTTTTCCTGTCGTATAATTACCTCCACAAAAGTAACAACTATTCCACATTTCGCCCCTGTAAATTTGAAAATAAGACTCTTCCTATCCTACATAATTCACACTCGAGTTGAGTAAAATCCGGGTTTGGTATGGACTATGGGGCACTCAATCATACAAATTTTTAAATAAATGTGAATGGAACGAACTAAAATGTACATTTTGTTCTGAAATGGAAAAAAATACTACCACTTTAACGAGATTTAAGATATGTGTCTGTGACAATTACGAGTATTTAACAGGAAAATAAAATATTTTTAATCACGTATTGTTTTTTAGATTAATAACAAAATTTTGGGAAGAGAGAACTAGTAGTATATAATTCATCGTTACCCTTTTTACACATAAACTGGAGACGATCGTGATAGGCAATTCAATGCATCAGTGCCTGACTACTACAAAGTCTACAATCTCGCGCGGTAACATAATAAATTGTTAATAATGGGAGTAAATCATGCTTAAAATTAGATGTGATCCGAACTTGCACGGAAACGCTAAATTATGAGGGAACGGGAAACGGAAAATGTCAAATTTTGCTCAAAAAACACTTATTTGGAGAGTTTTCAAAGAGTTTCCGAGAATTTCCTTAATGGCAAACATACTTTTTCACGAGAGTTTACGTGCTACATACGATCGCATCGTATCCTTTAGTTGTAACTACTTGTAAAATACGTATACATTAGAACAGATATTCACCGGATCACTACAAAAAAACACGGGATTGACAAGGATTTTGGCAGGGATTTTGCAGGAATTTTGGCAAGAATATGCCAAATCCATGCCAACTATTTGGCACAAGCTATTTGGCACGAAAAATTGGTAAATCCGTACCAAATTCCGTGCCAATCCCGTAAATTTTTTGTAGTGGGACCAGACCACAACATTACGATCCATTTAAAACATTCTTATTTAGTCCTATCAAAATATAAAAATAACTAAAATTTCCTTCAATATGAGCGAATAATTTCGACTTTGAGAAGAAAACAATGACATTCATATTTGAAAATTTGTGTTATGTTTTACTCGTTAGAGAATTCTCTCCTACCTCATGGAGATGTCGATTATGCTTAAATTCAAGGGTATATATATACATTACCTTCATGAGATGCCCTACAAACAAAGGGCGAAAGGAAGGAGAAAATGACAATGAGCAGAATGAAGATATTTGATTTTCCGCCACGAGCCGCCATTTCAATCAATCCTAGAGAGCACAGGATAAAAGAACAACACTAGACAAACTATAAGAAGATGAGAGCGAGAGAATATAACAAGTGGAGGGATATATATATATATGTATACAAATAAAAAATTGCTTCACATGGCTAAATAAAACAGGCAAACATATGCAAAACTAAGACTTGAAAAACAATATAAATTGCAAGTAATCACATATATAGATTAATAGTTGAATGTTGAAATTTCAAAAGTACTTTGTTAGAAAATGACATATCAATGGAGTTAAAGTAATTAACAACGTCTCAAAACGACCCAATAATAGTCATAAATTGAAAAAAGTAATAATGATAAACTGAAGAATTAAACAAAAGTAATCACAGTCGTAAGGCGTGAAATATAAATTAAAAGCAATATATATTATAGTCCGCATTATATTATATATACCCCATTACTTGTTTATAGAATTATTAAATCCCACTCACCTCTCGATCGAGGTGATGGATAGTTTTTTTAACCGTAAATAATGAGGTTATTTGTGTCACAGTTCTAACACTATTTGTGTTTCATCTGAACTATGTCGAACTATGTCGTGATCGATGAACTAATTTTGACATAGTTCGATTCGCTACAATAATTCATAATGCCCATCTTATTCAATTGGAAAATGCATTGATCAAGTAATATCGTGAGTTCATAATTTTGATTCAAGAATGTCACAAATGTGATTATTGATACTCAAATGTATATAGATAATGTCAAATATTATACAATGTACAGGTAACGTAACAATGCTGATATTGATATTCACGCGTGTATGTCTTGTATTTAAACTCTATTTTTCAAAAGGATGGTGAATTTAAAGGCGGTGTATCCCATAGGGTCATAGTAAAGTAAATACAATGAAACAATAAAGCATCACGATTCTAGTTGATCAAGGTGTTCCAACTACACTGAAGGGGTAAGTTTTATCGAATAACAATTAGCTTAGGTCTACATTATTGTATGCATAGAGTGTTATATTCAATGTTATATTCAAAAGATGAGTGTAGTTGAGATGTATATGAGATATGTTTATGAATTGTATGTGTGGGCATACTAGAAAAGATATCTTGAGCAATGTGAAAATTAAGAGAAAAGTTATATTAGAACCTATAGATAAAAACTGAGAGTTTCGTTGATGATGATTTGGTCATATGTGTATAAGCAGGCTAAGTGACGTGTCTATTAAATAGATTGAGGTGGAGGTGATCGAGGAAGGAGAGTGGGAGTGAGATCGGGAGGGGATGACCCAGGTTGATTAGAATAGTCAGAAATGATATGATGTGAGGTGGATTAGATGTCATTATTATATTGTTGCCTTCATCTTTCCCCTCTTATGGTTTTAACCGATATAATATGTTGACATATATTAAGCCAATCCCAAATTTTTTTCGGAATAAGGCTTAGAATTTATTGTATATGTGTAATATTTTTCCAACACAAAATCAAAGAACGTAAAAAGTTTAAAGATTATAAATTTATAACAATATCCGTGTTTGTAACTTCTGAGCTAAAGTTTTTAACTTAAACATATACCTCTGCTATTTACTCAAGTAGTCGTGTGTATCTCGCATTCCTCTTTTGGGCACATCTTTTATACCATAATCAAAGTATAATACTGTAATGATCTAGGTTATAGAGCGAAAATCATTCAAGATAAACGTAGGAATTCTAGGAAAAGAATAGAATTCGAACAATACAACACATAGAGTAAAGAAGGAGAGAAAGGGAGATCATCAATGGAGTTTATTCAGTAGTTCACAACCGATACAAGCAAGTATTTATATACAATACAATCTCAGTTACAATCATAACCGACTGGCAACAAACTCTTAATTGCCCTCTACACGTGTGTGCTACTTGGACCCAGATAAGGTTGCAGCTGATGTGGCAAATTGATGTGGCAAGAGTAATAACAATCCACCCCCTTACAAACAACTTGTCCTCAAGCTGTCAAATGCCTCTCCACAAACTCAGGAAACCTTTTAGTCAGCTCTTCATAGCTCTCCTAGGTTGCATCTTCTTTCTCCCCATTTGACCACTGAATTAACCAATACACCACAACGTGATTTCTCTTCTTTGCAATCTTTCTTTCCAGCACCGCAAGAGGTTCAACCCTTATAATTCCTTAATCATCCAACTGTGGCATATTTAGTTGAGTAGGAATTTCACCCTTGTGCTTCTTGAGTTGTGAGATGTGGAAAACTGAATGTATTCTAGCCTCTTCTGGTAGTTTGAGTCTGTATGCTACTTGCCCCACCCTTTTGAGGATTTCAAAAGGTCCAAAGAATTTAGGGACCAGTTTAACATTCATTCTTTTAGCTACAAATTGTTGTCTATAGGGTTGTAGCTTAATTGACATACACTCATTCTCCCACCTGCATTTCTTTGTCAGTTCTTTGCTGATCAGTCCGATTCTTCATTCGATCTTGGGCTCTTTTCAAATGGAATTTTAGCAATTTGATACATTCCTCTCTAGCCTTGAGACTCCTATCCAACGCTTCCACTGGGCTATTTCCAATAACATATGGAAAATGTATGGATGGAATCGACTGACTAAATCTTCAATTCAGATGATCTCTGATACCAAATGTAATGATCTAGGGTATAGAGCAAAAATCATTCAAGATAAACGTAGGAATTCTAGGAAACAAAATAGAATTCGAACAATACAACACATAGAGTAAAGAAGGAGAGAAAGGGAGATCATCAATGGAGTTTATTCAGTAGTTCATAACCGATACAAGCAAGTGTTTATATACAATACGATCTCAGTTACAATCATAACCGATTGGCAACAAACTCTTAACTGCCCTCTACATGTGTGTGCTACTTGGACCCAGATAAGGTTGCAGCTGACGTGGCAAATTGATGTGGCAAGAATGATAACAATTACAAATAATTAGATCCAAAGAATATTTCAGTAATATAATAAAGAAAATAATTGCATAGACGTGTCAGAGCCCCGTGTCTTAACATGGTATCAGAGCCAAATCGATCCATGGTGTGGGGCCCCTTATGAAAAATGATGACACGATTATAAAAAATGACAATTACGGTCGGATGAAAAAACGGACTGATGAAAAAATGAATGAATGATAGCACGATCCAGAAGAAGTGTCTGGTCGTGATGAGGGGTGTTAAATGTCCCACACCGACCGGAAAACTTTGGATGAACAAAGTGCTATATTAAGACATGGGTTACTCCTCCTAACAGGTTGACCTTTTAGGATGGAACCTCGTGTCTTAACAAAGACCGTTATTGAGGCAATGCCGACATATGCTATGAATGTGTTTGTTTTGCCAAAGGAGTTGTGTGTTGAGATTGAAATAATTATGAATGATTATTAGTGGTGGGGAGCTAGTCAAACAAGGAAGTGTATAATTTAGAAGAGCGGGCATGCATTGTGCGTTTCGAAACAGAAGGGAGGATTGGGATACAGATCACTACGAGATTTTAATATTACCATGCTTGGCAAACATGCGTGGAGACTAATAAAAAAAACTCATATTCGCTAGTTGGAAGAATTTTTAAAGCTAATTTTTTTCCAAGTTCTTCTTCTTGTTATGTTGCACTCATATATTCATTTATATTGTTGACTTCTTTCTACTTTCTACAAATCATAGTGTTTTCCCTTTTCAGCTTCTAACCTTTCTCTTCTCCTTCACACAAGTCATGTCACTTATATATGAGCAGTACATCTACAATAAGAACATCCACAGAATCATCTAAAACACAAAAGATGATTTTACTTTAGCTAAATGAGCATCTGAAGAAAGGATGGTGATTGGAGGCTATGTACTGATTATAGGGCACTAAATAATCAGACCATAAAAGATAAGTTTCCCATCCCAGTTATAGATTAATTAATTGATGAGTTAGCTGGGGCTAAAGTCTTTTCAAAAATTGATTTAAGGGCTGGATATCATCAAATAAGGGTTCATAGGGATGATGTGTTCAAGACTACATTTAAAACTCATTATGGGCATTTTGAGTTTTTGGTGATGCCTTTTGGGCTTACTAATGCACCTGCTACATTCCAAGCTTTTATGAATCATATTTTCAAAGACTTTATGCGGAAATTTGTATTAATCTTTTTTTATGATATTTTGGTGTATAGTGTGGATCTGGAGACACAAGTATCATTTACAGCAGGTATTTGAAGTCTCAAGGAAACATCAACTTTTTGCCAAGATGAGTAAATGTGAATTTGGCCTCACCAAAGTGGAGTATTTGGGACACTACATTTCTGGAGAAGGGGTGGAAACTGATCCCAGGAAGATTGAATCAATCAGGGAATGGCCTATTCCAATGTTCCTTAAACAACTCAGGAGTTTTTTGGGATTGGTAGGCTATTATAGGAAATTCATTAAAGGATATGCTCAGATAGCTAAGCCACTCACTCAGCTATATTAAAAAAGGACCATTCCAATGGAACTGTGAGGCTACAGTAGCATTTAAGGAACTGAAAAGAGCCCTGACTACTGCTTCAGTACTAGCTTTACCAAATTTTAAGAAGCAGTTCATAGTGGAGACTGATGCTTCTAATCAAGGCATAGGAGCAGTGCTGATGCAAGAGGGCCATCCTTTGGCCTTTATAAGCAAAACTCTGGGTAATAAGTGGCAGAAATTATCAGTTTATGAAAAAGAGCTGTTGGCATTGGTCTTTGCAGTGCAGAAGTGGGAACAATATCTCTTTGGACAATCATTTGTCATCAAGACTTATCAGAAGAGTCTGAAATGGTTGTTAGAACAAAAGATATCTACACCCTTTCAGCAGTTTTGGTTATCCAAACTGATGGGGTTTAGATATGAAATTCAATATAAGAGTGGAACTGAGAACAAGGTAGCTGATGTCTATGAACTGAAGGAGGGGTTAATCAGAAAGAAAGGAAAGATTTTGGTGGGACAGGATGAAGTAGTAAAAGGGAAGATACTGCATTGGGCACATGCTTCAACTACAGGGGGTCATTCAGGAAGAGATGTCACCATTCAGAGAATCCGTCACTTGTTTTATTGGAAAGGATTGAATAAAGATGTTCAAGCATTCATAAGAGCGTGCACAGTATGTCAAGCATGCAAATACGATAATGCTGCCTATTCCTGAAAATGTTTGGATGGATATGTCAATGGATTTTATTGAAGGGTTACCAAGATCTTGTGGCAAGGATGTTATTTTTGTGGTGGTAGAGAGATTGAGTAAATATGCTCATGTCATGACATTAAAACATCCTTTTTCAGCAGTTGATGTGGCCCAGGTTTACTTGGATAATGTTTTTAAATTACATGGGTGGCCAAGAACAGTAGTTAGTGATAGGGGTTCTGTATTCATCAGTAATTTTTGGACTGCTTTATTTGAGACCCAAGGAGTGGATTTGTTACTTTCTACTTCTTATCACCCACAAACTGATGGGCAGACGGAAGTAGTTAATAGATGCTTAGAAGGCTACCTCAGGTATATGTGCAATGAAAAACCTGAGGAATGGTGTAAATGGATATATCTGGCAGAATGGTGGTACAATACATCCTATCATTTGTCTATTAGGATGACACCTTATGAGGTAGTTTACAATCAGCCTCCACCTCTACACCTACCCTATATGGTTGGAGAGTCTAATGTAGCTTCAGTAGATAGATCATTGTAACAGAGGGAAGCTATGATTAAGTTGTTAAAGACTCATCTGCTGAATGCACAAAACAGAATGAAGGTCCAAGCTGATAAACATAGATCTGAAAGACATTTTGCAGTCGGAGATTGGGTGTGGCTTAAGCTGCAATCCTATAGGCAGAATTTTGTGGAGCAAAGGTTGAATGACAAGCTCTCCCCTAAGTATTATGGTCCATTTCAAGTAGGTAAGGTGGTGGGAAAGGTGGCTTACCAGTTGATATTGCCAGAAGAAGCCAAAATACATCATACCTTCCATGTGTCCCAGTTGAAACAATTCAGAGGTGAATTGCCAAAGAAGCCTCATATACCTACTTGGTTGCAGGGGTTGTCACAGGAGAGGATGGTGAAACCTACTGCTATATTGGAAAGACAGCTTGTCAAACATGGTAATATAGCTAGAATCAAGTTTCTGATTCAATAGGAAGGTCAAGGTGTGGAAGATGCAACTTGGGAGTGGTCAGACTTCATTAAAGCAGTATATCCCGACTTTTATAACAACATGACTTGTGAGCAAGTCAGATTTGAAGGAGGGAGTATTGATACAGTCTGAAGAGGAAGATGCCAGCTTAACAAATATTATTAAGTATATGTTGTATTAGTTGTTGTTGGAGGTATTGGTCCTGCCAAGGCCTCCCTTCCACTTTATTATTGACTTGCACCCCATGTTTACTCCCACTTTGGCACCTCTTGTTTTGAATCTCTCCTAATCAATAATATGGCCATTTTGACTTATGTGGAGTGACCCCTTTGAGCTGTCCTATGCTGCCCTCCTTGTCTTTGCATCACATGTGAGTGTCCTTGTGTCTACCAGCCTATTATTTAGTAGCTTTACTTCTCCCTTGTTGAAGCAGCCTGCGTGAATCTTAGAGAGAGCAGTGCCCTTCTTCTTCTTCTCCATTTCCTTTGTGTGAGAGTGTGAGAGAGAATACCTTAGTGGTAGAGAAGAAGCTTGGAGTTGTGTTGTGGTCTAGCCTAGGGTGGTGTGTGAGAGTATAGCAAAAGGGTTGGAGACCTGAGCCGGAAAGAAATCGACACCCAACAGTGGTATCAGAGCTTGTGTTGTCGTTACCGTCGATTTTGCCGGTTTCCGCCACCTGGAAACTCTCCGCCGCCGTCCACCGCCGCACGCCGCCGCACGCCGCCGCGCGCCGCCGCACGCCGCCGGTAGAAGCTACTGGAAGCTTCGCCGGATCTGGGGCGTTGTTCTTTAGCACGCCGATTGCTTCGTCGAGAATCATTCGTTGATTCCGGAGCTCGTGGGTTGTTTGCCGCTAGAGCTACGCCGCCCGCCGCTAGAGCTACGCCGTCCGCCGGCCGCCGCCGTTTCGAGGTCTAGAGGTCTGTTACTCGTGGCTGGAGGTCCGCTCGCCACTGAGAAGCCTCGCTGGTGCTTTAGCCTACCAAATCCGTCCGTCCGTCATTCGTTGAATTCGGAGCTCGTGGGTGGAGGT
This sequence comes from Cuscuta epithymum, assembly GCA_945859915.1. Classification (NCBI taxonomy): domain Eukaryota; kingdom Viridiplantae; phylum Streptophyta; class Magnoliopsida; order Solanales; family Convolvulaceae; genus Cuscuta; species Cuscuta epithymum. Next base: position 5,233,760 of record CAMAPF010000055.1, read on the forward strand.
CGCCGCCGGAACCGCCATCCTCCGTCGCAGCTGGTTGCCGTCGCAGAGAGCTCGTAGAAATCCGAGTGTAGCTGGGTTGTTGAGCTCCTTCGTCGTTGGAGCTCCGTCCACCTGGATTTCGTCGCCGAAAAAATTGGACGCTGCCAATCTCGTGGTCGTTGATGTACCTGCTGAATCCGCCATTGACGCTGGAAGCTCGCCGCCGCAGAAATTTGCTCGCCGTAGTCAGCCGCCGGAGCCGCCGGTCGCTTGGGTCCTCGTCGGTCGTCGCTGGTCGCAGAAAGCAGAGGAACGAAGAGCTTTCTCGCGCAGGGGGCAGGGACAAAGAGCTTCGTTACGCTCTTTTGGTCCGCTGGACTGTTGAAGGTGAAACCTTTGGCTATTTGGACTTCTGGGCTTCGTTGGGCTGTTTGGGCTGATGGATTGCTGAAGCTGGACGTAGACATCACGCAGAATCAGGAGCTTGGACCTGGAGGCTGGACTTTGAGGTACTGTAGGTGACTTCACGTGAAGTTGCTGGCGCAGAAAAGAGGAGCTCTTGCCTTTTGCCTCTTGGTAGACTTGGTCAAAATCAGCCAACTTTCAGTCAACAGTCCAAAAAAAAAAATCCCAATTTTTTTAAATTGGGTGGGTAAGGTCGAAACGCCTCTCCTAGGGTTTCGCTCCGGTATATTTACTTTTATCCCTTTTATCGCTTTTGTAGTGATTTTGATCTTTTATTGTGTAGAAATTATTTTTTAGGTTTATTATTGCTGTTAAAATTGTTTGAATTGTTGTATTGTGTTGTGCTGAAAATTTATTATTTATTTGTGCTTATACGGAAGAACAAGGGGTTTGAAGTTGAGTTTGGTGCTCATTAATACTCCTCACGTGTTCGTGCTAGTTGCTCCGTATAGTTGTAGCCTTATAAATATTTAAATTGTTTTTCAGCTAAATTTACATTTTATTTTGTTGCTTGTTTTTCTCTGTGAAAATGTCTGCTTATAATCAGTATGGTATGGCTCCATTTAATGGAAAATCTGATTTTAGCATTTGGAAGCAAAAAATTAAATGTATTTTAATACAACAAAAATGTTTTAAAGCAGTTGGCGAAACCTATTTAATTTCTGACACAGAAGAGAAAAGGGCTGAAATGAATGAAAATGCATGTTCTGTGATTTATTTGAACTTATCTGACTCTGTGATTAGAAAAGTTGGAATTTTAGAGAGTGCTAAAATTCTTTGGAATAAATTAAATGAACTGTATACTGAGACCTCTTTGCCTAACCAGATATTTTTACTTGAGAAATTCTTCAAATTTAGACTAGATATGTCTATAGATATTGAAGAAAATCTAGATGTTTTTACCAAACTTATTTCAGATATTAAGTTGTGTGGTGATAAACATATAGATGATTATTCCCCTATTGCTCTTTTAAATGCTATTCCTGATTCCTTTAGTGATGTGAAATCTGCTATTAAGTATGGTAGAGATAATGTGACTCTTGACATTGTGGTAAATGGTCTTAAGAGTAAGGAATTAGATTTAAAACAGATGGGTGAGGGTAGAAAATCCGAGGAAGTTATGCATGTGAGGGGTAGAGAAAATAATAGTAGACGACATAGATCTAAGTCTAGGTCTAATTCGAGGCGTTGCTATTATTGTCATGAACCTGGTCATTTCATAAGAGACTGTCCTAAATCTAGGAAAAATGAGCATAGTGAGCATGCTAATTTGGCTACGTGTGTAGATGATTTAGGTGATGTTTTTATGATGAAAAATCTATGTGATTTTGACTACTTGAGTTCTGTGATATCTGATTCTTTGGTTAAATCAGATTGGGTGGTAGATTCTGGTTGTAGTTTTCACATGTCCCCTTTGAAAAATGTTTTTTCAAACTATAGAGAGATTAAGCATGGCTTTGTGTCTTTAGCAAATAAGAAGAAATGCAATGTGCTAGGAATAGGAGATGTATGCCTTAGGTTTTCTTCTGGTTATGTGCTTACTTTGAAGAATGTTAGGCATGTTCCTGAGCTATGTTGTAATTTGCTATCTTGTGCTTCTCTTGAAAATGAGGGTTTGAAGGGAAAATGGGGAAAGGGAATCATGAAAGTTGTGAAGGGTTGCTTAGTTGTTTTCAAAGCTGAGATGAAAAACAACTTGTATGTTTGTCATGCTGAACCCCTACTTGATTCTGTGAATTGTGTGCAACCCTGTGTGCTAGGAAAACAGTCTAGAGTTGGTTTTCCTGATCTGCCTAAATGTACTAATGTGCTTGATTGTATTCATGCTGACTTGTGGGGTCCTTATGGTGTTTCCACTCATGGTGGGAAAAATTATTTTCTGACACTGATTGATGATTTTTCAAAGAAAGTGTGGGTTCTGTTGATTGAGAATAAATCTGAAGTTTTTGATAAGTTTAAAAACTGGAAAACCCTTGTTGAAAAACAAACCGGTAAGAAAATTAATTTTTTAAGGACCACTGTCAGTTTTGATTTCTGTGATAGTCAGCTTGGTGATTTATGTGATACTTGGGGTATTTCTATGCATAAATCTGTTCCCTCCACACCCCAACCGGATGGGGTTGCTGAGAGGATGGTTAGAACTTTATTAGAGAGGGTGAGGGCTATGTTAGCTTCATCTGGGCTCTCTAATAAGTTCTGGGGGGAAGCTATTTGTTATGCTGTTGATTTGGTTAATCTGTCCCCGTCTGTTCCCTTAGGAGGAAAATGCCCTGAATCTGTGTTCATGGGCAAACCGCTTGACTTGCCAAATTTGAGAGTGTTTGGTTGTGCTGCTTATGTGAATCGTGTGAATGATAAATCTGAACCTAGGACTAAGGAATATGTTTTCTTAGGATATCATGATTGCATGAAAGGTTATAGGCTTTGGTGTAGGAGTGAAACTTGCTTCAATGTGTTGATGAGTAGAAATGTCATTTTTGTTGAAAATGAATTTCCTTGCCTGCTTGTTTCTCCTGATGTTGCTCCAAATGAGGTGGAGCATTTGCCTGATGTTCATTCTGATTTACTTGTTGAAACCGAACCCAAATTTGTGGATGAAAATGTTTTTCATGATGAAAATAAAGAAAATAATATTTCTATTAAGGTGGAGCATGATATGAATGTTGTGTGCAATATGCTTGAGTTGCGTGATTGCCATGTTATTAGAGATAGAGACATTAGGAAGCATGAGAGAAATAATATGTGCAATGTGTTTGACTATATTTCCACTGAGTCTGCTTTAAATGTGCTTAATTCTCTTTTAATTAAAATCTTTGTGATATTTGGTATGCTATTTTCTTTGTGTTTTGAAAATGTGATACCATGTGATTATGTGAGCTCCGCCTGTGCTAGTGATAGAAATAATATTGTTTCTTTTATTTTCTTTATACTTGCTTTGTGTTGTTGTTGGATTAGTTGGAATCCCCAACTTCTCCCGAATGCTTGCTTGTGTGGTCTATTAACATGTGTTGTGCTTGTTAATAGTTTTGTGATGGTTTTGGTTCTGAACTCGAGGACCGATTGGTAGAGTTCAGTCCATCGTGAAGTGGGTTTGCACGGTAAGCTTGGTCCGAAAGGGAACTTTGGTTCTCATCTATTACTTGTATGATCGCAATGATGTACTTGTAATAATCCGGCGATGATGAGTCTCCTCACAACTTTGTATTGCTACTCTACACCACATAGGACCAATAAGGTGGAGAATGTTGGAGGTATTGGTCCTGCCAAGGCCTCCCTTCCACTTTATTATTGACTTGCACCCCATGTTTACTCCCACTTTGGCACCTCTTGTTTTGAATCTCTCCTAATCAATAATATGGCCATTTTGACTTATGTGGAGTGACCCCTTTGAGCTGTCCTATGCTGCCCTCCTTGTCTTTGCATCACATGTGAGTGTCCTTGTGTCTACCAGCCTATTATTTAGTAGCTTTACTTCTCCCTTGTTGAAGCAGCCTGCGTGAATCTTAGAGAGAGCAGTGCCCTTCTTCTTCTTCTCCATTTCCTTTGTGTGAGAGTGTGAGAGAGAATACCTTAGTGGTAGAGAAGAAGCTTGGAGTTGTGTTGTGGTCTAGCCTAGGGTGGTGTGTGAGAGTATAGCAAAAGGGTTGGAGACCTGAGCCGGAAAGAAATCGACACCCAACAGTTGTACATAAAGCTATTAACGGGTGATGTGTAGAATTGTTAGTTACGAGTTAGTTAAAGTAGCTAGCTTTCAACAATAATCCGAATAGCTTATATAGCAGCTGGTATGCTTGTGAACGGATTATGAAAATAAATAATATCTTCTTCCCTATTCTCTCCCTTCTCTTAACTTTCTGCTAAATCCTTCATACTTGTTCTCGTCATCTTTCTTCTCATTTTTACTAAGATAACCTGATCAGTATCAAAATAACTAGATTTTTAAGGATCAGACTAAACTAAAAACTTCTAGTCCAATTAAAACATCCATATGAGAGAGTTTTCGTAAGTAATATATAGAAAAAAGCTTGTAAATTCTTTCTAAACTAAACATTTTGCCATTTTACCTTATCTAAATTACTAAAGTATGTACTTCACGGTGTCTCCGAGAATTTCCTCCCTTCATTGTGTGGTTAGTATGGTTTTAATCAATGAGCGTGCAAAAAATGTGAATACGATTTCTAATGTTGTAATATTTGTCACTTGGTATTTTATAATTCAAAAATGGTGTTTTATATATATCTATGTTGATATATGACACATTTATTAAAGGAAGCTCCACCGGTTATTCGGAAGCTTTGTGCACTAATCTTGGGCATATTTGTCCTCTCAAACTCATGGTTCCTTTTCCTTTCTCTCAAACATAGACAGAGGTAATATACAGCATGATTCTGTGGGCAATGTTAACGAAATTTGGTTGTCAAAGATCGGCGTCATTAGAACCCAGTGGACCAGTGGTGACTTGATTTTTTTTGTATATAAAATAGAATAAGTGTTTTGTTATTAAAATGTGATGAACGGTACAATAGAGATTGAGACTCATACTTTGAAAATTTAAACCATATGCCCCTATTGTGGAACATGGAATGTGTTTTACTCCTATTGAAAGAATTAACTCTTATTTTAATTCTAGTGTGGTTGTTAACTGTTACAGCTAGATGTTATGAAACTCTTATTATGTATTATTAAACTAAAATATTTTTGGGATGTTTTTTGAATGCTCATATTAAATGGGCTAATTATCCCAGATTGCCAGATATTCAGATAATAAATACAAAGTTACCGGAGTATTACTTATATGCATCACTGCTCACATACGGTGCATAGTAGTATAACCTACATACACAAATAAACATAAACTAGGGAAATTCATTTAAAGTAGTTTTCCGTAATGTAGCAACTCAAAGCTTACTAGAGCCTGGAATAGAACTGCCTACTACTTTGACAAAGTTTGAAGCTTTGGAACAATCGGGTCAATAAAAGTGTGATGCCGCGGATTGGTTTGCCAGAGTTTAGCCAAATAGAGATGTGAACAGGTACATCTATTAACCTCTTCAATAGCCCAGATGGTGGCTTCAGCTTTACAGGGATGGACTATGGTATCCAATGGGACATCTTCGTCATGGGTTCCGATCCTAACTTGGTCCCATTGCTTCATCTGAATGTTGGTCAAGTAATGCAGCGGCTGACCGTAAAGCCTCTTAAGGGATGCAGCTAATCCCATCCATGATGTGAACGGGATCACGGAGCCATGGTGTGAAGGGACTGGTAGCTTCTGCATGTATTCTTGGTACATTTGGGAAGTTCTTATCAGCTCATCTGCATACACCACAAAGATAATTTAGATTCATGCGCTACCATATAAACATTTGTGCATCATTGAATTAAAGGAGTGTCTGGTACTTTTATAGGGGGTTTTGGAGGGGGAAGGTTGCTTTTCATATTACTAATCTGTATCAATTAGTAATCAGTCTATACTTTGTTAGGGGGGTTTAGAGACTAAAAAGTGTAAAAGCTAGCTACAACTCAGGAACTTAAACCAGCCAAACATGCACCAAGTGCTATAAAGATTTCCATGTATGTACCAGTATAGCTAAAACTCAGGAACTTAAAGCAGCCAAACATCCACCAAGTGCTATAAAGATTTCCATGTATGTACCAGTTTGTAGCTTAAGTGTATGTACCCGTATAGCTTAAGTGCATGTTTGGCACTAAGACCTAGAAAGATAATTTTTTAGCTTTGTAGTAACTAATAGCTTTGACTCAAAAAAAAAAATTAAAGAAAAAGTTTGTAGCTATTTGATAAAAGTTGCTAGAAATCTAATATAGAAAAAAAGAACGGTTCAAAGTTCTATTCTCTCCATGAAAGTTCTACACAATATGCGTGCAAGTATATACATATATATATATGTATAAGTAGTTTAGTCTAGCATATATATGCGTTTAACTTAATAAACGCTTTTTTGTCCCATGCTTAGCATGAAACAGACAGCGTGAGTTATAGAGTTTTGGGACAAATTTAATCTGGTACTCTGGTAGTAGCCCCCAACAGAACTACTGACAATGAAATGCTTAAAGGTATTTTCTTGAATGGCCTGAAGGCTGAAATCAAAGCTGAACTCAAATTATACCCAACTCAGAGACTGACCCGAGCTCGTGGACCGGGCACTTTTACTGGAAGAAAAAAATGCAGCACTAAGGTTAAGAACGTTGGGGAACTAATTCCAGATATATACCCTGGATTGAAGGAAATAAAAACAACAGCCAGACAACTCGAGTCCTACCAGATGAAAAAGTTGAAAGCAAAGGCATAAATGAAGCAACCCAGGCAAACAAGAACAGACTGAGTGGTCAACAGTTATACCAGGCTGAACTACAAGACAGAAGTACATGGGGTCTGTGTTTTAAATGCGGGGATAAGTGGAATAGAGTACATAAATGTACCGTGAAGAATTACCAGTTGGTGCTCTTGGTGCCAGTACATAAATGTACCATGAGGAATTACCAGTTAATGCTCTTGGTGCCAGTTGGTTTATCATGAAACCATCCAATTAAAATAAGACGGGGAAACTGCTAGATATGTATTATGTGTACAAGTCACAGGTGAGTGTTTGCTAGAAAACAAGTTACATTGGATGGCAACTAACAAATTGGGGAGCTTCTAGTTACTCTAGAACTTCCAGCGAAATAGAGATTAGCCCCTCCAAAATCTATATATGTGAAATGGTAAATCGGTAACTAAAAGGACATGAACTTTAATGATCAAAGTTAAAATTAAATGAAAGCTCAATAGTGTTTATCATACCTTCATAAAAAATGACACCTTTCTCCTTTAAAATGGTATACCTCCATATAATACAGAATTCCAGACTAACAAAACTCATGGCTAAAGAGAAAAATAATCCATCCGTATTTAATTGAAAAAATGTATTTATCAATTTTCTTCAAATGAAAACCAAAGCAAGCATTGATTGAAGGTTATGCTGCAAATAAATGCAATAAGAAAGAACATAATGCAGTATCCAAAACAATACAACAAAACACAAAAACAACTAAAATACCTTCTGAAAATTCATTCAATGGTTGCTGAATGACAAATTTGGTGTTGATTACATGGTCAATATCAAGATCTGGTTTCACATCATCAACATCAGAATCATCTGACGAGATATCCACTTGCTCTCCAAATGGTATAGCCCTCTTCATGACCTTTAAAAAATGAAAATCTATGATAATATAATAGTAAAGTGTTTCTTGGAGAGCAAGTTCCAACAATAGAATCGTGCAAATGCATACCACTGAAATACTTTTATGGTATTGAAAAGTTAAAAAATCAACAAGAGAGATAGAAAATCCATTTCCAAGATATTGAAAACATATATGCATAAATGCTGAAATGTCCCCCTAAAAAATACAGCTCAATATTTGAAACTTTCTTCTTCTTTACAGCAATAATTATCTGATTCCTCAAGGATATGCAGAGTGTTCCTCGAGAAAATTCAAAAGAATCAAACATTTGTCCTTTAGCCTCCCTTCTCTGAAGAGATCACAGATAGGAGATTCTCCATTTTCAGGGTCTGAAGTTGTACACCTACTAACGTTCAAGGTCCAAGACTCAGAAGTCTCCACGTCAAATGTTTCACCCCTGCAGATTAAAAGGTCAGAGCGCAAGACCATTTGTACGACTAGTTAATTTTTTCCCATTTATGTTCATTGCGATAAAATATATTAATTATTTGACTATAATATTAGTGCCAACGTAGTATACTAGTATGTTGAACTTTCTTTTTCAGTTAGCGAAATTAACTTAATTTTCAATTTTCAATTAACTAAAAATGGATGGTATGAAGACAAGATCTTTATGTCAAAAAGTATAACCAGTGAACGAGTGTACCTGAGTTTTATTTGCCCGTTTTACTTTTTTCTTTCTACGAAGCCGCATTACAGTTTAAATGTGGCCATCTCATTTTGACATTCCTTATAAAGATTACAGTCAGCAGCAGACATATAGGGGGCTGAGTGGGGGGGCGCTAGCCCCCCAAAAAAATTTGGTAGATTTACTCCAAAATTTTAATATATACGGAGTATGTATTTGTATGCATTTTTTTACACTAACATCCTCCCAACCGGAATTCCTGCATCAGCTACTGATTACAGTGTTTTGAAAAAGGAACATGAACTTAGTAGATCATTTTTCGTGGTTTAGAGTACCACAAATCAGTAAGTTTAAAGAGTTCAAACGTTTATCTGAATTTGTATACTACGTAGTTACTAAAGTACACAATTTAGTATCTCCCTTCATTGAGTATACTATAATAAAAAAGCAATACAAAGTATCTATTATTTTTTTCAATTGTGCATCCATTTACTGTATAATGAAGTAGCAATTAGGCAAAATATGTAGTTTAAAATAAATCTACAATACTGATTCTTAATATCCAATATTCCAATCTATTTGTAAGAAAAAATATTTACTCAAAAAAGAAGAATTTAAGATTGTGGATAACTCAATAAAAAAGATTGGTCAAGACCCAAAAATAATGTAAGGATTTCATTTTACAAACAAAAAAAAAATAAGGATTTCATTTTGAAATTGTGAGTGCACTTATATAACCATTCAAATATATACTCCGTATTCATTGTACAAGAATGTGCCAATTATCGAGGGATTAAACTTATGAGTCACACCATGAAACTTTGGGAGCGAGTGGTGGCGCAAAGACTTCGAAAAAGTGTGAAAATATCGGAGAATCAGTTTGGTTTTATGCCTGGACGCTCAACAACGGAGGCCATTCACCTTCTTTGACAAGTTGTGGAAAAGTATAGAGACTAAAAAGGATCTGCATTTGGTTTTCATTGACTTAGAAAATTCATATGATAGGATCCCTTGAGAAGTCCTTTGGGGGGACTTAACTAGAAAAGGTATATCACGTAAGTATATCGGTATCATCATGGATATGTATGAGGCTTGTACTACGAGTGTCCGTACTAGTGTAGGGAGGACCGCAGAGTTTCCTATTACTATCGGAGTGCACCAAGGTTCGGCTTTGAGTCCTTTCTTATTTGCTATAGTCATGGATGAACTTACGAAGTCAATTCAAGAAGATATGCCGTGGTGCATGATGTTTGCCCCGACGCTATTATATTGATTGATGAGACACAATCGGATGTTAAAGCAAAGTTGGAAGTATGACGACAAACTTTGGAGACCGAGGGTTTCAGACTGAGCCGAAGCAAGACTAAGCATATGGAGTGCAAGTTTGGTGGAGATAGAAGTAATAGCAACAATGGGATTGCTCTTGATGGTAAGGAGATACCAGTGTGTGATATGTTTCGTTACTTGAGCTCCATAATTCAGAAGGATGGTGAATTAGATGGAGATGTATCACATAGAATCAGAGCTGGGTGGATGAAATGGAAGAGTGCATCATGACTTCTATGCAATCGAGGTATGCCGACTAGACTGAAAGGTAAATTTTATCGAACAACAATTAGGTTTGCATTAATGTATGGCGTAGAGTGTTGGGCGGTGAAACAATGTCACATTCAAAAGATGAGTGTGGCAGAGATGCGTATGTTGTGTTGGATGTGAGGACATACCAGAAAAGACCGCTTGAGGAATGAGATAATCAGATAAAAGGTGGGAGTAGCACCTAGACAAGATAAGATGCATGAGTCTCGTTTGCGGTGCTTTGGCATGTGCGTAGAAGACCAGATGATGCACCTGTTAGACGACTTGAGGGGTGGGGAGAAGAGACAGAGAGGAGAGGGAGGGGAAGACCCAAACAAACTTCGATTAGAGGAATCAAAACTGATATGCGTCTTCTTGGGTTGGATGAGAGTATGGGTTTGGAGAGGGCAAAGTGGAGGGCGCACATTCGTGTGGACGATTGATCTATTTTCTATTTTTCCTCGCTCTTTTTGTTCTATCGTTTATCTTCTTTGTCTTTTTATGTTCCTATCTTATTTTTATCTTCTAGCTTTTTTATTCTTCTTTTATCTTGCAATCTTTTATCTTTCTTATATTCTTATCCTATTGTTATCTTATACTCCCTCCGTCACGAAAAGGTTGGCAAATTTCCATTTTTGGATGTCCCAAAAAGATTTGTCATTTCCATTTAGAGTAAGGAATATGTGGTTAAAGTCAATTCTCTCTCCTCTGCACAAATTTCAACCACACAATTTTTACTATATTAATCCACGTGAAAGTCAACTTTGGCCAACCTTTTCGGGACAGAGGGAGTATTTATTTATCTTTATGTTATTCGTTTTATCCTTTTGGAAAAATGGAAACTAATAATCCAACCTTTAAGCGGTCTTCTTACAATAGTCCCACATTTTCCTTATTCATGAATAATCCAACCTTTGCACCTCATCTTCATTCACTGGTCCCTGACTGGTTCATGACCTGCTATTCCAAATTATTTTCTTATCTCTGCAAAATATTATCTTTGTGAAAGGTGGGATTTATGGTATAATGGTTTGCAGAGATAAGAAAATAACTTGGAATAACAGGTCATGAACCGGTCAGGGACCAGTGAATGAAGATAAGGTGCAAAGGTTGGATTATTCATGAATAACGAAAAGATGGGACTAATGTAAGAAGACCGCTTAAATGTTGGATTACTAATTTCCTTTTTCCCTATCATTTTTCCCTTCTTGTCTGTCTTCTCTTTTTGGCATCAATATCATGGATCGATTCAATTTAGCGGACCCCAAAATTTTTTGGGATTAAGGTTTGGATGTTGTTGTAAATTAAAATGTACTATTAGATTTCTTAAACGCTTTGAATACATTAAAATGATTTAAATATAGCGGATAGCCTTGTTGTAATTTGTAAACAGTGGAAGCATAGCGGATAGCCTTATTGTAAATAACGGAAGCATAGCGGATGGCCTTGTTGTAAATAGTGGAAGCATAGCGGATAGCCTTGTTGTTAATAGTGGAAGCATAGCAGGTAGCCTTGTTATAAATAGTGGAAGCATAGCGGATAGGTAAAAAATGGGTTCAAGTAACATTAAAACAGTTAGAAACTTAGAACGAAACATAGAATCATGGGCCCAAAACTAGTAAACCTGCCAAAAATAAAAAATAAATCGTAAATGAAAGTGTTAATAACTCTCTACAACTTCAAGTCTTTTCTTCAATCCCAACAAAATAGAATAGATTCTCCAACTTGAATTGCCATCTTGGACCAAGAGTTCAACATAACTGTAGAGGAGTACTTTTGAAATAAAACAGAGGCAAGGCTCACGATGGAGGATGGGCTTGCAGTTTGCAACGCTACGACGATTCTGCATCGCAGTTTGCACAGATTCGGGGCGCTATTTGTCAATTTGAAGGATGAAATAACTTTTATCAAATCGCGTCTAAAATGTATCAAATTGGAAAGAAGACTACATATCCTTTTTAGAAATTTCTCAATATTTGATCAAAACATCGATAAAGTTTTAAAACAAGATCAAATATTTTCTTACTAAATACTACGTACTTTCTAAATTAACATGCATACAAATAATATTTCAAGATGTTTATAATAATGAAAAGACTAAACTTCATAACATAAACATAGTAGAATCACAATTTCAAAATAAAAAAAATTACTTTTTTTTAAAGGAAATAAAAAATTTACTTAAAACACACATTTTTGAAACACACATTTTTAGACTTCACCTAATTAACCCCCTCTTAAAATTCGCATCCGGGTTTTCATGAACCATATATGATTCTTTAGTCCAAAGTTTACAAGGGTCCAAATATCCTAAATTTAGCTTTAAGCTATTTGAGAAGCATTTGATTCCTAATTGGAACCTCAAACCTAAGCTTGCATTGTGGATCAAACCTAGCTATGGACTCAATCTTAATGTGCATGTCTCCATCTTTGGTGGTGGGGCAGTAATGCGGACAATGGGGGTCAACTTATATATTTTCTCTAAATCAATAAATTATAACATCAATACTCGATAACAATCAACAATTAAGAATATGAATTTAGTGTGCGATTCCTGAAGGAATACCTGAAGCCCTGAAGGCTGAAGTCTGAAGCGGTGAAGCCTGAGGGTGACTCCGCTGGATGACTGTAAGCACGGCACACTACTGTACCAGGCGTCAAAAGGCTGGACTGAGAAGCCGAGAAGGGCGAGAGTCGAGAAGCCGAGATGGACGAAAGGTAAGCGCGACAGGCGGGTCCGCGGTCAGCGAGCCGGCGTTCTTTCGTAGTTCTTCCTTGGCGTTCGGTTCGTCGTCTCGTCGATGTCGAAGGCTGAAGAAATCTCCATTTTCACTTTCTCTGTTAAGGCCGTTTGTAATACTCCCAATTTACTCAACTTTTCGGTATCTTGGGTATTGGGCCGGCTGGAATGGACAAAATCAGCCGCCCACTAATACAAAGACATAAATCTGGGTTTATTTTCTTCAATTTTTGGGCCTATGGCCGCCCCTGCTCCAAGGCCCCCCTGTTTGCTTTTCCTTTCTTTTCCATACTCATTTAACCTTTTTATGTTTTAGCCTTTTAGGGTCTGTTTGCAACAGCTTATGCTTTTAAAAAGTGTTTTTTTAATGAAATGGAGAGAAGTGATTAAATAAAAGTTGATGGTGTTTGAGAAAAAAGTGATTTGAAAAGTAAAAGTGGGTAGTGTTTGGTAAAATAAGTGCTTTTTGTGTAATAGAAAAAGTAAAAGCACTTTTGACGCGGAAGCCGAGAAAAATAAAAGTTGTAGTGTTTAGGAAAATAAGTGCTTTTTTAAAGCCAAAAGCTGAGAAGTACTTTTTTAAAAGGAGTTGCAAACCAACCCTTAATGAGTCAAACCCCTATGGGGAGCCCGTTTGGTGACCCCCTTTTCGGCTTATCAGGCTTATCAGTCAGCTTTTTCACCAAACACATAATTTTAGATTTCGCGCGCTGAATTGTGTAATAAGCAGAAAAAGTAAGGTTAGAGTTACTTTTCTGGCTGTATTGGCTGAAGTTACTGTAGAGGATCATTTTAGCTATTTTTTCATATAATTTTTTATTTTATTTATTAATAAAAGATATTTTAAATATAATTTTTTTCATGAATCAGCAGAATCAGCCAATACAGCCATTTCAGTAAGAATTTCACAAATTTCAGCAGAATCAACCAATACAGTCAATTTTAGTGTTACCAAACGGACTCCTCACATAATTGAAGAAATTAAAACCTCACGATATCTCACATAATCATAATAATACTCCATACCACGTAATAAAATAATACCAGTACTCGTTATAAGAGCATCTCCAATAGAAATGTGGATTGTAGGACTTCGAATGTGGACACATCACTGTTTAGGATGTGTGAAACAAATTTTAAAGTATTTGCTTAAAATTGATCGCTAATAATAATATATGAGAATATAGGGTACAATCTCTAAATATGAATCTTCTGATTCTTCACTTGCAATTTGAAGTAATATAATTAGAGAATTTAATTTAAAATTAAATCTCTAATCCTTCAAACTTTTGAACGTTCTTCGATCTGATCTTCGAATCTTCGTTCTTGAGATCTTCGAATATTCGTTCTTCGGATTTTCAAATCTTCTTGAATAAAGAATTCAGCTTGAAGGGCCTCCGGTTTTCAAGTGGCTTGATCTTCAACAAAAGGACCATTATGTGGCTTGATCTTCTGTTTAAGGGCCTCCCGAGATATATGGCTTGATTTTCAATTGAATTTTAATTCAATCTTCATATGAATATCTTCAAAGATTCGTTCTTCATGTCTTCGAATCTTCTAAGCATTGTTCTTCGGATCTTCGAATCTTCAAGCTTCGCTCTTCAGATCTTCGAACGTTCTTCAACTTTTGAATTTATTTTATCAAGAATGAACGAAATAACAAAGGATTATTCGTATATTCTTAATAAAATTTGTGGCTTGATCTCTTCCTCTTTTTCAGAATCGTTAAGAGCCTCTTGGGAGTTCTTCAGAGCTTTGTCGCAGCGTTTCTTCGTCTGAAAGTTCTTTCTCCCTTCCTCTCAACAGAGACCCCTATTTATAGGTGTGGAGGGGGTGAAATATGCTTTAGGGTTCCCAAAATTCGTCCATATCATTTGGTCCCCAATTAAAATGGGCTTTGGGCTCTATTTGCTTGTATTTAATAGCTACAAAAATCAGCACTTGTTTGATGTATCTGGATAGCCTTTTTAACAAAGTTCAGAGCTATTTCTCTTGCATATGGATAAATTTCGTAACAAGATTCGTCGCTCTCTTTGTCAATTGGATCATGCCTCTTATATATTGAGCCGTTATTTGATAATGGGCTCAAAAGTAGGGAAATTAATAGGACCGGTTCATTCTTTTAAAGACTAAATTTATGATTAAAATAATAATTGGACATTTTAAATAATCCAAATTAATTTAATCACTAAATTCTTCTCAATTGGTCCATATCACTACTTTTTTTAAGACTCAAAGAGATCACGAGCGGCCCAACAGAATTGAACATTGGCCCAATAGCATTCAAAGGAGGCTCAATAAAGTCGAAGTAGCCTGATAGCATTTGAAAGAAGCCTAATGAATATCATAAGCTTTCAAATATTTTTTAATGTCCACATGATGTTTTCTTTTGGACTGAAATTTGCTGGTCTGGTCTGGTCTGGTCTGGTAAACGTCTGATTCCTGTTTATTTTATAACTACGGAACTCTGGTCTGGTCAGGTCTGATCTGGAACTTAAAACAGTCCAAAAGAAAACATCCTATAAAGAGGCATGAATTAGGATGTGGACTGACTTGGACAAATACACATTTAAATAAAGGTAGATTTTATGGTACCCATAAGGTACCATACCTTTGTCTACACGGTCTAATGAGAATGTTGTAGTTGAATTATTTAAATCTAAATTAAAAATGATATCATGATGTGAACCAATCAATTGAATGGTAGGTACGGTACCCCATTTTTTAAATAGGTACCGGAGTTGTCACCTTAAATAAATACTTTGTTCTCCAACGCGCCTGTAAGAGCATCTTCAATGCTAAAACGTTAACGGTGCATACGTGGCATGAGAAACAACCAATTAAAAATCAATAAATAGAATATCTCTCCCCTTATTTGAAGGATCTTACATCATTTTGGTAAGTTTTTCTTCACAATGTCAAGCACAATGTCTAGATGTAGACATTGTGGTTGACATTGCAGACACAAACTTACCAAAAACGCATAAGACTGTGGAAAGAAGGAAAGAGAAATGTTATAAAATCAATATTTTGTGTCTATCTCTCTCATGCCACATGTGCACCATGCACATTGCAGCATTGGAGATGCTCTAACTTTCTATCTCGTTTTGTTTTGCTCAACAGCTTTTACAGTTTTACCATTACTGTGAAAAAACAATTGTTACAATTATCACGGTCAGATGTCTTCACCCAACAAATTCAATCTACCCTAAACTCCACCACCCAAGTTTCCGGCCATCGCACGCCCCTGCAGCATGGTGCTGCATCATCACACAGCAGATCTCGCAAGGAGGAGGAGGAACGGCGCTGCCGTATGACGCCATCATTCGTCGTCGCTTTCTGCTGCCTCTTCGGATTTGAAGAATTGTTGCTTGAGATCGAAGGAGAATAAGGCCGTCATGCTGCTGCTGATGATTATGGGAACGCCGGCAAAGCCAGGACCACCGGCTTCGGCAGCGTCATTTCTTGCCGAGGGGATTCGGTTGTTGCTTCGGCAGGTTGTTTCAACACTGTAATATAACACCATGAGAATATACATATATAAATAACTGGTTTAGTCTCATAATAACCGTTCATCAAATTATAATGTGACCTACAAAAAGTTTTTGATGCACGCTATATTCCTTCATTCATTTAACATAAAGAGATTGCCGGAAATGCACGCTATACCTTCACCCTACAAATTCAAATTCAGAGCAATTTCTATAACAAGGACCGGGTTGAGACTGTCATTTTATGCACGACGGCGGGCGGGCGGGCGGCGGCGGCCTTCAACTGAGAGTCCGGAGTGACGGCAGTCACGGCATGACTACGAAGGCCTACTACGTACACTTCTGGAAAGAAGTGATCGTCGCTAATGTCAATTACAAAGATAATACAGCGTCCGTTCAAGCAGGGGAGAAGAAACCTTTGTTCACGTTCGGCGGCATATTACGTATTGCTGCAAAAAAAAAGAATTAAAATCATAATTTGCTGAGTCATCCTTTCTTGGAGGCCTTCTGAAAATAGGCACATGTGTTGACAGTGTGCGTTCCACCTCATCCTCACTTTTGATATACACATTCGCGTTGGAGAAGAAATTTTTACTTCTTCCTCAGTTTAGTTTACGTGGCCGTGCATGTTTTAGAATCCAAAGCCCCATTAAAGATGCTCTAATAATAGCAGGAGTATCCAAATGGGGTGGCATTTCCTACTAGTTATTCTTAGGGTCCTCTTACCATGATTTCGGCCCATGGTGATAGAAGATTTTTGAGTTCAATTGTCCATGGAGTGGAGATCAAGAAAAAGAGGAGCCGAGAAGTGTCCTCCTTGTCGGGAGAATCAACAATAGAATGTGACTAATAACGGGCCACACCCTTGTTCATCACATGTGGTAGAGGTAAACATTGTGGTTTCAATGATTGTCTTGGTTTGCTAAGTTTTAGGATGTTTTCTTTTGGACTGAAATTTGCTGGTCTGGTATGGTCTGTTTAAGTCTGGTCTGGTCTGGTCTGTTTAAGTCTGGTCTGGTCTGAACTGGTCTGGTCTCTGTGTATTTTATAACTACGGAAGTCTGGTCTGGTCTGGTCTGTTTAAGTCTGGTCTGGTCTGGTCTGGTCTGTTTAAGTATGGTCTGGTATGGTTTGGTCTGTTTAAGTCTGGTCTGGTCTGGTCTGGGACTGAAAACAGTCCAAAAGAAAACATCCTTAATGAGCGAGGTTATTGATTTTCAACCTAATGATTAAGAGCACATGTTTGTCATTATGTTCGAAATCTTTTACTCTCATAAAATCAAGACCGACTGATTTTAGAGAGGGGGCTCGTGATGGTACCATGTATTACAACCATGGCCCAAAACTGAATTAAAATAGAGCCCATCAACGGATCACCCCATCAATGGGATCAGCCCATTCACTGGATTAATAACAAACAATAGCCGCTGGACCTAATTAGGAATCCAACTCGCGAGAGGAACCCATAACCAGCCAGACTGGACAACAAACCTCAAGCCTGGACAAAGTTCTAGCGAGGTCTGACTCTTCCTCGGGCTTTTGTGGCAGACTATCATTTGAACATAGCTATCTGGCAGCGGCAAGAAATAACGGAAGGGACGTGGACCAGAAGGAAACAATCATTGCACAATGTTCGAGACGTTACAAGACTTTGTTTCAATTAATAGCATTTAATGTATCAGTTTTCTCCTAGAACACTAAAACCTAAGGTCTATAAATACTTATTGTACATATCCTACCAAAGATCCGAATTCCAGAATAATGATGCTATCTTACGCTGCCTAAAATTCATCTGTTCTTGTAGATATAGCTCTCGTAGTTGGATTTCATCTGTGCTTTGTTAATAACCACACTAATTCTCATTATCACAATCTTAATTAGGGAGACAAAGACATATAGTGTAGTAGTATATTATACGGAGTCAGAGGAAAGATCTCCTCAGGCGGTTCGCACAGAGGCTGTTGTACAACCAAGGCTGTTTGGGACTCTTTCCGATTTCCATTTATTGATGAACTTTTGTTGACATGTTCTTCATTAGTGTAGATTATCTTCCTTTTTTTGTGCATTGTGTACATATGTAAAGCGCAATATGTTCAAATATTTTATTTCACTATCTTTCTGATTGAATTTTAAGTTGAATTTTTGTGGGCATAAACTACACTTGATGATGAATATTCTCAAAAAATTCATCAAAAAAGGCAAAACGGACAAATAATCCCTTTTACCGTTTTCTATCCGTCACTTGATCCCATGTACTAAAAAAGTATCATATAAGTACGCATTCTTTACAAAATTGATCAATTTGACCATTTAATCTATTTTTGACTTGTAATAACAACTTTTTAATATTTAAAATTCTAAAAAATGTAAAAATTGAAAAAAATATATTACAAAAAAACAAATCAAAATATCAAAGTCAGTATTTTTAAAATTTAAATAATATTTGTATATTTTACATCTATTTAAAAGGTTTTTAAATTTTTCATTTTTATTTTTTTATTTTCACTTTACTTTTTCATTTTTATGATTTTTTTTTATTTTTTTATTCTAATGTTTTTAATTTTTTTATCTTTT
Organism: Cuscuta epithymum; assembly: GCA_945859915.1. Taxonomy (NCBI): domain Eukaryota; kingdom Viridiplantae; phylum Streptophyta; class Magnoliopsida; order Solanales; family Convolvulaceae; genus Cuscuta; species Cuscuta epithymum. The sequence continues at coordinate 5,252,457 of CAMAPF010000055.1, forward strand.
TTACCTTTATACTATTTTTCATCATTATTATTATTATTATTATTATTATTATTATTATTATTATTATTATTATTATTATTATTATTATTATTATTATTATTTATTAGATTATTTATTCAAATTTATATGAATTTTGAAGATTTATCAATAATCCTAATTTAACTTTAAAAAAATAACCTGGTATCGCAGGTCAAATGGCTTGGTTGATTGTATTTTAAAAGTAGACGTACTTATATGATACTTTTTTTAGTACAAGGCTTATTAGAAGGGTGGTGCTACTTGTAGACATTTCTTGTACACATCCCCTAGTTGCCTATGTACACAGCAACTTCTGAACGAGCTCCCTGTGTTCACAGGCAACTAGGGGATGTGTACAAGAAACATGTTTATTTGAAGGATTTATTTGATCATTTTTCCTCAAAAAAGTTAACGAGAAAACCGTCAAACGGACTCGATCAGCACCGGATCAAGTCAGTTCTCAACGGAGGCGTACTTTTATAATATAGTACTCTGTATAAAGGTACAAGTCAATATAAAAACCTTTGAGCCACTCCTATCATATCATTTTGACTTCAATTTTTAGGATGCAATCTCAATTAAATTTGAGTTCAAATGAAAATATTTTTTAGGGTATGTTAAGCACTTATGAACTTTTTGGCTGAAAATATTTTTAGTTGGCTGAAAAAAAAACACTTTATGAACTTTTTAGTAACTGTTAGCTTTCAATGTCTAAAAAATCTTAAAATAAAACAGTGGTAGGTTTTCATAAAAAGTTGAGTGTTTGATTTAATTCTGTTTGACATATAAGCTATTGGGATTAATTAATGCTGAAAGCTGCGGTCTTTTCTTGAATGCTACTTATTGTAGCATGTCAAAAAAGATTTTTATTTTTAAAAAAACATCTTAAAAATAAGGGTGGGCATGGTCTGAAACAGTCCAATAATTAGTGAAACTCGTAATGTACTCGTAAGGTTTCTAACGGTTCGGTGTGGTCCGGTTTTAGGGTGGAACCATTTGATATCATGTCGTTTCAGAACAGTGCAAAACGGTTCTGTACAATGTCAAACACGTGCTAAAACATTTGGACAAATCTTTCAATTACTTTATATCATCACACCTTCCAATTCACATGAAATGTTGACAAAAAATATAACACAGTACATACTAAATACTAGGAAAGATTCTAAGAGACTAAAATTTTTGTATTTAAATTCACAAATACTCAAATAGTACAACACAATTACAACAAAATGACGATACATCAAATACATAAAATCTTTATTACATTCATGTGAAAATAATTTTTTGAATATAATAGAAAGACTCCTCTTCTTCCTCCTCATCCTCCCCTTCTTCTTAAAAACTGATATGTCAAACTAGACACTTTTATAATTTTTTAAATAATATAAAAACTAAAATGTAGGAACTTATTCTTACCACTCTTACTCAATAAAATTTGTATAATATATGAACAATATATATATCTACGGTCAGACTCCACCAAACTACCAAAACATCATTGAAACATCTAACCTAGGCAACCACACATAGGGCGCAATATACTACGTAGCTCATATGCTCTTCGATCGAAGCTCGAATTAATGGATGGTGAAATACACAATGGAAAAAATAAGACACCTTTTGCTGGCAAAGCGCGCGTGGGATTAATTACAATGTTCATCTTTAATTTGTTTGGCATCTGGATGTCACATCCTTTGAAAAAGGGAAGGTTTATGTTTTTCATTTACACCATCAATAAATAAATATATTTTCTAGGTTCGAATAGTTTAAGTTCCAATATTCTTTTGTTTGAAAAAAGCTACTCCGTATATTTAGGGAGTGTTTGCATTTGATTAAAAAAAGTGCTTTTCAGCTTTTGGCTTAAAAAAAGTTAAAAAGAGTGTTTTCAAATGACAGTTTCTGCTTAAATTAATCACTTAAAAGCTAAAAGCTGGAAGCAGGTGGAAGGGTGCTTTAAACTGCTTTTCACTTTTTCTATTACACAAAAGTACTTCTTTTACCAAACACTACCAACTTTTACTTTTTCAGAATCACTTTTTCTTCAAGCACTACCAACTTTTACTATTAATCATTTTTCCCAAAATTACTTTAAAAAATCACTTCTTTAAAGTTAAAGCAATTACAAACACTCCCATAAGCTAATCAGATCACCGGCCCCTATAGCTAAGGTTTGCAAATGCTTAAAAAAAGAGCTTTTGGCTTAAAAAATACATAGTACTTATTTTACTAAATACGACCAACTTTTATTTTTCTCGGCTTTCGTGTCAAAAGTGCTTTTACATTTTCTATTACACAAAAAACAATTATTTTACCAAACACTACTAACTTTTACTTTTCAAAATCACTTTTTTCTCAAACACGATCAACTTTTATTTAATCACTTCTCCCCATTTCATTAAAAAAACACTTTTTTAAAGCAGAAGCTGTTGCAAACAGACCCTTAAAACATTCAACATAAATAATCCTTGAAAGCTAAAAACAATAACCACAAACATATATACTACGGTGTATAGCATTAGTTTCATTAAGTGCAAGTTTGGCAGATATAAGTCTCTGTTTTCTAGCTTTTGTACTATTAAAAAAGCCTCTAAAAACTTTTAATTGTATGTTCGACATGACAAATTTTAAGAGCTTTTCCAAAAAAAATTAGATGCTATGAGGAGTAGCATCTGAGAAAAGACTGTGACTTTTAGTATTAATTTGCCCTAATAGCTTGTATACCAAACGGAACTAAATCAAACAAACGGCTTTTTATCAAACAGTTACCACATTTTACTATTAATATCTTTTCAGTCACTAAAATCTAACAGTTACTAAAAAGCTCGCAAAAGTATCTTTTCAGCTAGTCGTGCCAAACATACCCTAACACTCAAATAAAAAAGTTCAGTTCTAATAATTGTTGTCAGTATTAATTAAGAATGGTTTATGTAATTATGAACAACATTATAACTCATACTCCGTAATTCCGTATATAGCAAGATTCTAGAATGCTTGACAATGTTTTTGTGTCATTAAAAAGTTTGTCGAATTTAACTGTTTTAATTTGAACAAAGCTTTTACCCTATATGATTAATAATAATGTCTATCAAGACATTTAGTTAAAATTATAATTTTTTAATATTACAATATACTACCGTCACATAATATATTTTCCATAAAAAGGTATCATTAGTTAAACTTGAATATTGATAAGAAAAGTTGATATATTACAAGCAGGTTAATTTGTATATATATTTAGTTAAAACTTTCATTTTCTTCTTTAGTAAATCAAAAGTCGAAGCTGATGTCTTTTAGGTATTGAGGAAGTACTATCGTATAATGTTATGGACATGTTTCATAAGACTAAAATTAACTTAATCTACTGTAATTATTGCCTGTGTTTTGTTGAAGCAATTGAATGAAAACTTAAAATATACTACGTACTTTATTCCTAAATAAAGTAAGAAAAAAAATAATGAAAAAATTAAAATAGTCAACTTTAGAAATTTAGAAGGTGCTCCCATCTTACTTTAATATAATAAACTCAATCTGTGAGATAAAAAAAAGTATATCTTCCATTAAAAAATCACATTGATAAGCTAATTAGGCTTATAGTGTAAAGACTAACGTTACTAAATGCCATTAAATGTAGTGACTATGAGTAAAAATATAATGCAACATTATTTAATCAACTTAGTGAATAAAGCCAAGATAGTAATTTACTAAGCAATAAAAAAGTTTTGAACAAAATTGACGCTTGTCTAAAATCACATCACTTGATATAAATGGCATTTGTATTTTTCCTGAAGAGGGCATGGTGGATTAATTCGAGAAATTTATGTGTGTCGCTTCCATGTTTGGCTATCGAGTCAACGAGGCGTGAAGAAAATGGACCAAAACCTCATCCTCCCATCATACAATCATTGAAAAACTTTATTAGATGCCTATGAATTAAGAGAAGTATTGTAGGAGTAATGTGATTAAATATTTGTTCGGTTGTTCCTACACTGGTGAGTGAGGATTTTATCTGATCCACTCAATAATGCATCCAGATCGAAATTATGCACATCAATCTCGTCAAATTCATAATGGTCAAAGGCATATCCTAGAAGTCGTATAGGTAGCCCCATATACATTGGTGTAGGTAAAAGATTATAAATAATTAATATTAAAACATTTCTCTTATAGGAAAATTTAAATTATTTTTGTTCTTATAATTCCTCTAAGCAAAAAAGGATCATATACTTCACAAAAACCAATTATCTTTACTCACACACAAACATATACTACAAAATAACTTCACGTTCATTTTTGTGCAAAATATAAATTTTCAAAAATAGTGTTCAAATAAAATTTGTTTACAGAAATATAGGAGTAACTATTTTACCCTAAGTATAGTATGATGGTCATCACTTAACTGTAAAAAATAGACCTAAGTTACTATAATTAAAGTTACTACTACGAATGTTTTTACGTCGATTGATTTCAGTCCAGACTTGTCTTAAATAAATCAAACTAGACCAAATCAGACTTAAACAGACTCAGACGTTGATATTTATAAGATACATATAAACCACACATCGATCGATCGTTTCAGACTAAACAAGTTTACACCGAATCAAATCATGTTAGACTTAAATAGAGCAGATCAGGTCAAACAAAAAATTGTACATAGTTCAACTAAAACATCAACCTCTGTTCCGACTTAAGATTCTCATTGAAAATTAATATAACTATTTAAACAAGAATTAAATAAGGAAATTCAAGTATATTAATTATAAAAATTAGTATTAATAAGCATATATAATATAATGAGGTTATTGATAACAACTGTGATGTTATAGTGTATTTCTTTTAGTATTTGATGATTAATTTATCATTTAAATGCACTAAATATATCTTAAAATAGAAATTAAAGAAGTCCTGCAGTTAAAACATTCAAAAGAGGCAAATAAAAAGTTTAGGCGGGGATAGAGCCATAGAGGGAGTTTAAATCTTTATTTTAACCGTAAACGTCTAATTACTTCCAAAAGATACAGACCGTAAATTTGAACAAGATCAATTATTGTACACTCAAATGATTCTGGCATATTACCAAACCTATTAATCGATTATAATTAGGATCATATTAATTAAGTTTGAACTAAATCATTGGGGGGAGGGGGGGGGGGGGGGGGATTGGTGAACCTGTGATATACGTTCATAATTTATGTTCCCGTGGTTTCAATAAAAAAATTGATGAAAAAATTGATGAGCGATACCGTGCATATCCATAAAATGAGTAGGGGTGAGTTCTGTTCAAACACTTCAGTTTTCACCTAAAACCAAATGCCGAATCAAAGTGAAAATTTCGGTTCAGTTCGGTTCGGTTTTATGTTCAAAAATTTGAAACTATGATTCGTTCGGTTCGGTTTATTTCGGTTCGGTTTCGGTTTATTCGGTTTGTACCAAAATATTTTTGTTGATTACAAAAAGTAATTGGTAAATAAAAAATAGACTACATCAAACTATAATTAATAGTAATGCAATACAAAAACATAATTAAACAAAGAGAGGAGAAACAAATATAATGCATTTCCAAACAATGAATTAGAGAGTGTATATTATTAAACATTTTATAAATTAATTGAACACATAACTTTATTTGCGAACTATATATAGTGTATAGTATCCGCAAGTTAAAATTTTAATTGTAAATGTTTTGTGTACTAATTCATTTTCTCTTTTACTAAAAGATTTTTATTGATAGCAAATAACTTATTTTACTTTCTTTTTAGACAAAGAGATTCATGCTCAAGAGCTCCACGTTTTTTACCATATCGTTTAAAGTATAATTAATATTAATACATATTCGGTCAATATAAAAAATTGTGTGATAACAAACACACATAACAAATACTTTATCAACAAAATATCATTGTCATGCAGCAACAAGCAAACTTTAAATTATGATTTAAAATATCAACTTATTAGTATTATAGTAATAGACTCAATAAAACCTTAAATATCAAATGTCAACATCTTGCTAATCTTAATAAATTTAGTATCAAACATTAGTGTTCTAGAATTAAAAATTAAGAACTAAACAAGATATTAATATATTAGACTTAATGATTAATAAATAAAATAACATATTTTAAAAAGTTTGGTTTGTTCGGTTCGGTTCGATTTTGAGATGTGAAAACCAAAACCGAAACCAAACAAATGCGGTTCGGTTCGGTTTTTTGAGTTCGGTTTCGGTTTTCTTGTGGTTCGGTTATGTTGGTTGCGGTTCGGGTTTTGTCGATTCGGTTATCGGTTTTTGGTTTTCACGACCCACCCCTGAAAATGAGGGCGTGTACAAAAATGTGACATCTTATGTATCGAGATTATAGTAATAAATTAATAATTTAATCATAGTAATTTATGTCCAATCTTTACATGTAAATAATTATGAGATTTTACTATAGTAATTATTAGTCATATTTTTGTAAATAACTTTCATTTTTGCAATAAGTTTTAATAAACCTCTTAAATATTTATCTTAAGACTTTTGTGAAATTATCTCTGGACGGATGTTGAGTTCATATATCGTGAGAATAGAAGTAATATTGTAAGTATAATCGGAAATTGTAATATTGTATTAGGATTACAAATTGATGACTTTTCTGTAGTTCATCACTTCCTGTTTAGTATTAGGTTATTTTCTATTTGACAAAAAATATCCTTGCCCACTCCTATGTTTAATCAATACTAATTTTTACTTTTGAGACAATTATGATAATATTTTACATATGATTTTAAACTTACATTGATTGATACATACATATTGTCGAAATACATTGTAAATATATAGTGCGAATGTCAAACAATTAAAATCAATATATATATATAAAAGAGGAACTTTTTAAGAGCATACGGCGCGCCACGTAATCATGCCATGTCATCATATATAATTATTATTTAATTACTTTCTATATCTTTTATTTTCTTTTCACTATTACGTTTTGTATACCATCTAATTTGGTAACTCTTATTTACATAAATCTGATTTAGTAAACTTTTAGTAAACTTTTGTATATATTGATTTTTTAGTATTACGTTTCTATATTCTAATTTGGTAACTCTTACGGAGTATGTATTTACATAAAATCTGATTTTATTATAGTAAAATTTTAGTAAACTTTTTGAATATATTGATTTTTTAGTATTACGTTTCTATATTCTAATTTGGTAACTTACGGAGTATTTACATAAAATCTGATTTTATTATAGTAAACTTTTAGTAAACTTTTTGTATATATTGATTTTTTAGTATTACGTTTCTATATTCTATAAACTTTTAGTATATTTTATGTTTCTAAATTTAGAATTAGAAACATAAAAACTACCTATAGTGCATATGTAGGCTATTATAAATATACAAAGACAATGTAAATAAAAGTGTATTTTCACTATTGGCTTTCTCCTTAGTTTGAAGAATTCTATTGCTTAGTGTTCTTATATCAAGAATGTCATCACAGTAAGTTTCTACAACATTTTTAATGATATATTATTCAATACTACGTACAGATGATACTTTACCATTCACATGTTTATGATACATGATATTAATATGCATTATACCTGATTAATTAATATTCATCTTTTTTTCATTTTTGAAAGTTTTTTTTTAAAATAGACAAGTTGAAGTTTTGTTTTCAAAAAGAGACCTATGCGTTTACGCCTAGACATTGACTCCGTAGTCCGTTCCTACTTAATCCGTAATATTCAGGTATCTTAATTACAAACTGCACCAAGAGCTCTTATCAACGGATCCATTTGGCACCTGGATGTCGACTCATCACATCCACTCCCTTACCTAATACGAAGTATTAGTGTTACGCACTTTCATTTTTTAGACAAATTAAAAACTAACAATTAAAAGCAATAATAATAATAATAATAATAATAATAATATTAAGTGAGTTACCCTTCAAGCTTCTTTTTTTACTCGGTATATTGGCTTAGAACTTTAGACAACTTTTTTTTGAAAGGATTAGTTTAGAGAACTTATGATAAATGTCCAATTGAGAAAAGTGTTTTGAAATTTTAAAAACTATACTTTGAAACATTTTCAATGTGACTGAAGAATGAGTAAAATCATTTGAATTTGTAACTATTAGAATTAATTAAAAAAATTATTATACATACCATTCAGACAGAACTTAATCGGTTTCAGCATAATCAGTCAATTCGATCAATTTTATTGATATCAAACGGGCTCTATATTAAATTGAAGGGTTCCTTACTATTTTCTATTAAGTACAGTCTGTATTAAGACATATGTGTAGGTTAAGATGTATATCGGGATAAAATGATATTTGTATATGAGGTTTTAAATTTGTATGCTAAATAAACAGTCTGAACCAAGTCAAATAATCAATTTAGTATTTTTCTTAGATGATAGTGTCAATGAAAAACTTCATTTACTAATATAAATTAATTCCATAACCAATTTTTTTTTAAAAAAACACATTTTAAAATAGCTAAAATACGTACTGCCCGTGCATCGCACGGGCTTGAAAACTAGTAAAGTAATAAGCTTCATAGTTTTTATCCAACACCACTCCTCCGTTCCATTGAACTTAACTAAATTTACCTTTTTGTTATCTAAAAAACTTTGTCACTTTCTCATTAAAGTAACTATTTTGTGTTTCTGCTCATTTATCTCTTCTCTGTACAAACACCAACCACTCAATTTTTACTATTCTTAATTATTTCTCATCAAACTCAAAAAATGCAAAGCCCATTGTGAAATAACTTGTTTTTAAGATATTCAACAACCCTTCGTACCTAGGGGTGGTTCAGTACGGTATACTGAATATTTTGTATCATACATTTACCAAATCAAAACTTTTGGTATGGAAAATTTATATACCGTTACCTTACCGAAGATTCGGTATACCGCATTTCGGTATACCGAAGTTTCGGTTCGGTAACGGTACGGTATCGGTAAATTATCATGCATGTCTCTCAATACAACAAATTATCATTGACTAACAAAATATACTAAATCGGTGTTAGTAGCGACATATTTATTCCATTATTAAAATGTTAAAAAACCAATAATATATTGATATCATATTCAATATTGAACAATAATTATTATTAGTAATTTAAGCAGTTCAACATGTCGCATATTAAAAATAACACATTCTCCTAAAATAACTTGAGCAATATAGATATAGTTAAATTAATAGTGATCTCTAACAAAATAAATAAAATTATTCAAACAACCTGGATATAAAATCACTTATTCCTAGTGCGATATTGTGTATTTAGTCATTTTTATAATTTAAAAAAATATTTGAAGACTTTCGGACAAAGTTGTGTGCCTCGATTTGAGGAATCCCTACGTAGATACACTCGTCACATAAGTGTATACCCCTTCACTCTTCAGCTACTCAGTGACTCAACCATCGCAACTCGCAAGCTTTTAGAACAAGATAGACTTGTTTCTGGACATTAGTATGTTACTCATTAGTCATTAGGGTTAGGTTGTTTGAATGTTACGTAGTAGAATTATAATGGGTTTGGAAAATTGAGTCTTTATTTTTGTGTTTTGGTATTTGTAACCAACCTAAGTATTAATTTTGGACTTCAAAATTGTAATGGACTTTTGCAATGTTTTAATATTAAAAGTAAAGGGAAAACTGTCAAATAGGTCCTCGAACTTTCATAAAAAGGTCAATTAAGTCCTTCTATAGAAGGTTCTGTCCGGCCGTCGCATTTTGGGGCAATTCCCGGTGGAATTTTTTGATGAATTTTTTTGAGCATCTTATTCACCAAGTCTAGTTTACGCATACCAAATTTCAGCTAAAAATTCAATCGGGAACATATTCAAATTAATTCTTGAAGATAACTGCGCATTTTTGCATTCTCGAATTAATTTGAATGCACTCCCGATTAAATTTTTAGCTGAAATTTGGTATGAGTAAACTAGGCTTGATGAATAAGATGCTCAAAAAAATTCATTAAAAAATTCCACCGGGAACCGCCCCAAATCGCGACGACCGGACAAAGTGTCCTATAGAAGGACTTAATTGACTTTTTTATGAAAGTTCGAGGACTTATTTGACAGTTTCTCCTAAAAGTAAATGTTGGCCAGGGAGTTGGTACGGTATTATACCGGTATACCGCGGTATTCGAAAACACTTACCGTTACTGTACTGAAATAAATCAGTACGGTATGATACCATACCGAAAATGTGGTATACCAATATTTTGGTATTATCCGGTATTTTTTGATACGGTAAATGCAATATACCGATTTTTCCATATTTTTGCCCACCCCTATTCATACCAACACTCATGCGCTAACTTCCTAAGGAAAGAGGTGTTGTTCCATAGGTCAATAGAATTGTCTAACTCTTGATATGGTTCTACTCGTGGGCCGAGCCGGGAGACTTCATCTAGTCCATTAAAGGATGTGCATTGTGAGACCACCTCATCAATGCAGACAACCCTATGTACCATTGATACGGGTACGCGAAAACGCGGTGCGAAAACGAGTACGGGGATACGACACAACAACAAAAAAGTAGGATACAGGACCATATTTATAAATATTAAAAGTTATGGAGGTGTATTTATAAATATTAAAAGTTATGGAGGTGTATTTATAAATATTAAAAGTTATAGGGGTGTATATATAAATATTAAAAAAACAACTTTGTTGAAAAAATAGACATATATTATCCTTTGGCGTCTACCCATTCGATCATGGCATTGAAGCATTTTACATTTTCAAGACACTTAGAAATAAGTTCATATTTTATCTCAAATACACTAGTGCTTGTTTTTACTCCAGGGAGTTTGGGGAAATACACTAGTTCATCTTGAAATATAAATATAGTAAATAAGTCATTATTTTAAAATGAGAAATAAGTCAAACAACTACAATTTTGAAATTAAAAGTGCAAGTACTCAAAGTTTTAAAATAATGAAGATAGAAAACAATATTTTAAAAGTTCTAATACATATTTCTGTTAGAGCTATTAATTTACAGGAATAATTAGAATTAGGGATAGGAGGATGGGTGAATTAGGAATAAGCCCATTACTTGTGTATCACATAAAAGCAAGGCAAAAATTATTTTTAGTTTTTCGTTTTTTAAGAATTTTATTATATATGTAAATTTTGAGTGTTTTTTTAAAAAGTTTTTTTGGAAGATTTTTTTTAAAAAAGTTGATACAACTATCTGCCAGGATACGAGTATCCAAAATTTTAAAATAATTAACAAAAAAAGAAAACTTTTAAAAATTGCATATACGGCCCGGAAACGTACGGTACGATATCCTAGAGTATTGTATATGGGAACGTTTCCAATACGCCGATATGGCACCCTTGTGAAGTATTCGTGTTTCATAGACTCCATCACATGTAACCTAAAAAAGGATTGTGTTTACCCCATATTGATAAATTCTTTTTGTTGATCCTGAGGTGCAATCTAAGCATGAGGAGTAGGGGCGTAGGTAGGGGAGGGCCTACTCCAAATTTTCAAAATGTCTATATTTTTTTTGTAAAAAATTGTGTGTAACTTTTTCCCAATTTTTTTTACTGATCTAGTCTGTCTAGTGTCCTGATTTTGTCCCGAGGAGTGAATTAGGTGCACTCCTAAAGTGTTTGCATCTTACAAATTTCATTGTGTTATACTCAACCTCGCCTATCAATTAGTTTTTTAGGAAAAATTGAAAACAATAATCCCAACTATTGTTGGTCCGCTGAAAATAATCACAATTATTGATTATTTTTGTATAATCCCAACTATATAGACTATCCGCCAATAATGGTCCATGACCATATATTACCTCTATAAAAAGTGAATTTTAAATAGAAATTAAGCGTAAAAAATTAAAAGTTGAGATTATTTATAGGGATTACTTGTTATATCTCATCTCATCCACTTTAGAAACTACAAGAATTTATTCATAGGGACCATTATTGGCAGAAGGTACCTAAAGTTGGGATTATTCTGTAATAATCAATAGTTGAGATTATTACGAGCGGACCGCCAATAGTTGGGATTATTATATCAATTTTTCCTTTTTTTTATCGTATCCTATCAATTAGTTGATAAAGAGAAAATCAAGTTCTCTCGGTTTAAGTTTTTGTTGAATCTAGGAAGGATTCAATAGTCTCATACTCTTATCAACGTGTAAGGTTTTACCGGATTTCCAAAATAACATTTTCTGTCCAATAAATGAGTGAACTTTTGAAATAAAATAAAAACAAATTAAAGTTTATGCCAAAGTTAAGATCTTCATATACAAATTAAAGCTTTATTTGATAATTTATATCTTTTGTTTGACTCACGGTATTTTGTATGCGGACTTTCAAAGGTTTCCAACCAGAAAATATGTGGAGTCCACTGTCCACACAAGTTTCTTACGAAGTATTTAATTTGGCCATTTTTTAGCTTGTGATAATTAATTTTTATTTTTTACACTGTCAAAATTATATAAAAAAAGAGATCAAAACCAATTTTACCAAATACTACGTAATACAAATTGTTTGATATATTACACAAAGGTGGTTAAATTAATTATTTCAAGAAAAAAGATTCGAAGTAGTACAAATTTTGATTTAGAATTCAGGGTGCCCAATCTATAATAAAATATATTAAAATAAGTGGAATAATAATTCTTTTCTTGTAGAGCTTGTATTTTAGGAGATAAAAATTCATACATTTTTATAAATTGTCATTTGTCAAGTACTACGTATTATTTAAAAATGGTAATCCATTCTTGTAAAGAGACTTCAAAATTACTTCCGTAACTTTGTCTTGTGTGTTCATAAATACGAAGTATTGATTTGCGAGCCAACAAAGATACATATTTATTGTGTGTGACATTTAACTTTATTCACACACATATTTTTTATTTCTTCCCTAACCCCATATTTAAAATTGTTTGTATAAGTGTAAAATAGTGTGTACAACAAACATTGTTGCAGCATAATACTATGAGCCCGTTTGGTAGCACCAAAATCGGCTGTTTTGGCTGATTCTGCTGAAATTTATGATATTCTGGCTGGAGTGGCTGTTTTGGCTGATTCTGCTGATTTAAGAAAAAAATATTTTAAAAATATATTTTATTAATAAATTAAAGAAAAAATTATATGTAAAAATAGCTAAAATGGTCCTCTACAGTAACTTCAGACAATACAGCCAGAAAAGTAACTCCAACCTTACTTTTTCGGCTTATTACACAATTCAGCGCGCGAAAGTAAAAGTTACGTGTTTGGTGAAAAAGCTGGCTGATAAGCCTAATAAGCCGAAAACAGAGTTCTCCAAACGGGCTCTATGTGTCTATGCTTTCAAGACATTGTTGGATCCGATGTATCACATGATTACTTATTTCTCTCCGAGGACACGAAGAATAACTAAAATAGTATTCTACACTAACTACACTAACTTCAATTAATATAGTAAGAAAAATAATTATTTTCTTGTTTATTTTGATTGTTACACAATTCGACGCACGAAGTGAAGAACTATGTGTTTGGTTAAAAAAATTGACGGGTAATGTCGAATAGCTCAAATTAGCGGCTATCCCTCAAAAAGTAAAATTAAAACAAGTTGAATGGAGAAACTAAAATTATTTTCTTCAACAACTTCGATCCATTCACTCACTAAATTAACTCCCACCTTAAATCTATTTTAAAGTTATTACACAATTTGACTCATGTTATCAAATGGACAAAAAATGAACTAGATAGCGGGAATTAGGGGTGGTTCGGTACGGTATACCGAATATTTTCTCTCATACCTTTACCGTACCAAAACTTTCGGTATACAAAATTTATATACCGTTACCTTACCGTAGTTTCGGTATACCGCATTTCGATATACCGAAGTTTCGGTTCGGTAACGGTACGGTATCGGTAAATTACCATGCATGTCTCCCAATACAACAAATTATCTTAGACTAACGAAATATACCAAATCGTTGTAACCAGCGATCTATTTAATCTATTATTAAAATGTTGCAAAATACAATTAATAATCTATTGATGCATGTTAATTCAATATTTAACAATAATAATAATTATTATTAGTATATTTAACCAGTTTAACATGTCACATGTCAAAAAAACACATTCTCCTAAAATAACTTGAACAATATAGATATAATTAAATCAATAGTGATTTCTAACTAAAATAAATAAAATTATTCAAACAATATGAATATAAAATCATTTATTCCTAATATGGTATTGTGCATTTAGTCATTTTTTAGTATTTAAAAAAAATGAATAAGACTTTCGAACAAAGTTGTGTGCCTCGACTCGCGGATTCCCTATGTAGATACACGTGTCACATAAGTGTATCCCTTCTTCACTCGTCAGCTACTTAGCGGCTTAGTCATTGCAACATGCAAGCTTTTGGAACAAGATGGACTCGTTTTTGGACATTAGTACATTACTTATTAGTCTTAAGGGTTACTTTGTTTGAATGTTATGTAGTAGAAGCCTAGAAGGTTATAGTGAGTTTAGGAAATTGGGGTTTCGTTTTTGTATTTTGATACTACGTATTTGTAATCAACCTAAGTATTAATTTTAGACTTCAAAATTGTAATAAATTTTTACAATATTTTAGAATTAAAAGTAATTGTTGGGTAGAGAGTCGGTACGGTATTGTACCGGTATACCGCGGTATTTGAAAACATTTACCGTTACCGTACCGAAACAAATCGGTACGGTATGATACTGTACCGAAAATGACGGCATACCAATATTTCGGTATTTTCCGATATTTTTTGGTACGGTAAGTACGGTATACCGGTATTTCGGTATTTTTGCCCGGGATGCATGAGACAATCACTTCAAGTTGGATTTGGCAACCACCCAACACTAAATATTCACGAGTTCGTAGAGAAGTAAGATTATTAGACTCTTCCTATGCTAGTATTCGTTTATTATAAATGAGTTTGAAATATGTATACATACCTTTTAAATGAGTTTGGAATGTTATAAATGAGTTTGGAATTATATGAGCTACACCTTTTAAAAGTTAGTATAATGTCATTACTATTCTAACGATCGAATATATTTGATTAAAATTCGAATCGAATATGTTGATATTCATGTTTGTATTTGAACTTTTCGAATTCAAATAGTGTTATACAAATTCAAATCTCAAACCGAGCACAAATTATATGAGTCCTATACAATCCTATTATTAGTTCACAAAAATGAACTTGGGGTAGGTTTTGGGCACTATTAGAGACCTTTTGTGTGCATGTACTTATCTACTTAAGTTTTTCAGTCACAATTTTTTTCATCAATCGATGATGATATTATTATAGATAAGAGTACTCTGCCCTTGATGTTGTGCCATCTCAACATATCCAAAGCTACAACTGATTGGGATGTAGTGAACTTATTTGGTTTGGAAGCAAAAAGAACATTAAAATACCCAATTAAAATATAGTAGCCGCCTGAGGCCTACACCAAGTCCCACTAATTATAAAAAACAAATTTTATATACTCAAAACAAACCTGAATTTCTAAATTACATGGCTCTAAATTCTAAAAGCACATCCTGAATGTAATTTTCATTGAATTGAAAAAGAGAAATGCAAAAGGAAAGGTTATGGTGCACAATTAAGAATACATTCCCAGGGACAAAACCCAATGCAGAGATGAGAATAGTACAACTATTATTGCTGCTAAAATAAGAACACACATTCCTCCTTTAGCTTTATTTCGCATATACTTTTTTTGCTTTTTACTCCCTAACTTGGACCAAATGGCAAATAAAATTTTGTGCAGTAATAAAAAGGAAAAAAGATGACATTGGATTAGTATACCACATTCCAGATCTCCACAATCTTGCACTTTTGCTGACCTTTGGGCAGCTGACTAGGTCGCTTTATAGTCCAAGAAAACAACCTGCCCGTTGCCCGGCTGAATGGGCCGGCGAGCCTTGGGTTTTGGTGAGCAAAAAAGCAAAGCAATGAGGAGGGAGAGATTTGAGGTCACTTTATTCTGTTTTATTATATACTTTGCTGTTAATGAGATTGAATTGAAAGAAGAGAAAGCTCCCCTCCTTAGCCCACACACTCTCTCTCTATTTTAGACTACACTGTCTTGTGCTTTGCCTTAAGTGTCATATTTGTCTCATTTCTCGGTCCACTGTGTTTCTGAGCCTTTGTTTACCTGTACGATGCACTATTTTATGTTTATTGATTTCATCAATAAAGAATGCTAGGAAAGAGTGATTCTTGGAGGAGAAAAGGGTATTTAGGTCTTGGTGTTTGGGAGTTGCCAGAGATTGAAACATTTGTAAACGGTCAATCAGTGATGTTTTTTCTTCATAAGAATTGAAGAAACCTAAAAAAGCCGCCATCTTTGGGAAAGTTGAGAACTTTGGGAGGTTGAATTGCAGAAGCAGAGAAGTACATGAAGGAGCGGTGAAACAATGAGAGATGAAAATTTCAAAAAAAGCAAGGTTTTTTTTCTTTCTTTTTTTAATAATTTTTCTATGGATTATTACCCATCCTTAGTTCTCTGCTTTGATTAGTAATTTCCTTGGGAAATGCTGATGTTACTCTTGTTTTTTCCCTTCCTGGTAATCAGTTTTTGTGTTTTTTGCTGACTTGTTGTGTTCTCACTTATTGGTGAAGCTTTCTTGGTCAAAGAAATTGGTCAGAAAGTGGTTCAACATCAAGGGAAAAACTGATGCATTGCAGACTGATGAAGTTGTTAATGGAGCAGGTGTGCTTCTGATCTTCTGCTTCTCCTCAGCTTTGCCTGGACACTTCTTCATCTCACCCCCTCTTTTTTTTGCTATTTTTATTTTTTTTAATTACAAGGACTAGGATGGGTTTTTTTTTTTGGGGGGGGGGGGGGGGTAGTGGTTAATGAAGCTGCAGAATCCAATCTTTTGTCTTTCTGTGTATTTCGCTATCTGTGATAGATATTTTTACTCCATTTAAGCTATTTTGTGTTCTGGTTTTGAAATGGAAGTGAAATTGATAATCACTGTGATGTGTTGGTCAAAAGAAACTTTAGATGGTTTCTTGCGCGTGAGAGATGAAAAAATTATTATTTTCTTATTTTTCTACTCTGCCATGAGTGGCAATTTTGATGGTACTGAAATGAAAGAATCAATTTTTTCCCTTCTGTAGGTTGTGATGAGTGGAGAAATAGCTTTTCTGAGAGAGAGCCATGGACATTCAAGAAGAGTAGAACTGGTAAAGTGACATTTTTTATTAGGAATTTTTACCTAATTTGTTTTTGAATTAACTCAAGTCTACCCTCTTGAACATGCAGAAAAATCAACCCGGGGTGTGGAAAAGTCTCGACAGAAGAGAGATGATGTTGATCATCATCCTCAGGTCATAAACGTCCAGAATCATAGGTTTGTTTTGGATTTAGTTCTCCATTCAAGAATCTGGCATCTTCCATTTATTAGTTATAATTATATGAAATAATGTAATTGTTTTTCTTCAACTTCACAGCGTGTTCGTGGCTACTTGGAACGTGGGAGGCAAATCTCCATCCAGTGACTTGATTCTTGATGATTGGCTTCATTCTGCACCTCCAGCTGATATTTATGTTCTTGGGTATGACTTCTTCAATTTTTTCTTTATTACTCCCTAATTCCGAATGACTTGTCATCTTACTTGTTTGTCCCAAAAATTTGTCACTCTTAGATTTTCAATGCATATCATATACTAACTTCCATATTCTCCAACATTAATTTTTTCTTCATAAAATGCTTGAAGAATCTTTATGTTAGGCTCCTGAATATGTGTATTTTTTTTAGCAAAATACTCCTGAATATGTGTATACTTTGTAAAAAAATAATCATTTGACATTTGAACTTTTACTATTGTACCAGATTTCAAGAAATAGTTCCACTAAACGCGGGCAATATATTGGGGGCCGAAGACAACGGTCCTGCCAAAAAATGGCTATCTTTGATCCAGAAGACTCTTAACAACAGCCCGGGCAGTGGAGGGTCGTACACCCCATCCCCCCTTCCCAACCCAATTGCAGAATGGAATGCTGATTTTGAGGGGTCAACCAAACACAAGGCATCGTCTTTCTATCCGCGGCGTTCTTTCCAAACACCACATTGCTGGAGGACGGAACACGATACCTCAATGCCCCGCTTGGACAGACGCTACAGTGTTTGTGACCGTGTGATATTTGGTCACCGTCCCAGTGACTCCTCATCCTCTAGTCAAAGGCCAAGTGACTACTCCTCTGCTCATAGACAAAGTGACTACTCGGGTCATAGGCCCAGTGACTACTCCTCTGCTCATAGGCAAAGTGACTACTCCTCTGCTCATAGGCAAAGTGACTACTCATGGGGACAAAGGCCCAGTGACTTCTCACGATGGGGCTCATCAGACGATGATTGTGGGCCCGGGGATTCACCCAGTACTGTGCTGTTTTCACCCTCTGTTAACGGAGGAGGAGGGTGTGTACCAATGGAAGAGGGGTATAGAATGCCCAGGAATAACTCAAGGTACTGTTTGGTTGCAAGTAAACAAATGGTTGGCATTTTTCTCACGGTTTGGGTTCGTAGTGAACTTAGAGAACATGTTCGGAATATGAAAGTTTCATGTGTTGGCAGAGGACTGATGGGCTACCTTGGAAATAAGGTATTATTAAGACATAAATTATAGTATGTACTATTATTCTATTTATTTATCATTTTTGTGAGTGTCCTTGTAAATGATAGGATCTTTATAAGACTTGATAAGAGAAGTAGTCTTCATATTTAACAAATGTGGATCAAACAATTCAATATAGAACAAATGCAAATATACCTAGACTAGTACCTATTGTATACTCTAAGTTTGACCATGGCCCCACCTTAAAACAATGGATCCAATAGACAGATTAGCTAGTTTTACACAAATCCTTATAAGATCATTACCCCGTTAGTATTTTGATGTGGAATTCATATATGTTTCAGAAGCGTGAAATTTAATTTGTCATGTAATTGTATAGAGATTCTATCAATGACTAACATAAGTTTCTTCAGGGATCAATTTCGGTCAGCATGTCATTGCACCAAACAAGTTTTTGCTTTGTGTGCACACACTTAACATCGGGTCAGAAAGAAGGCGATGAGTTGCGCAGAAACTCTGATGTTATGGAAATCATAAAGAAAACAAGGTTTCCTCCCGTGAATGGCACGAGTGCTGAAAAAACCCCAGAAACCATCCTTGAGCATGAGTAAGAGCTTTTTGGTCCTAACGTCTAAAAATCATTAAGGCTCTGTTTGGTAGTCAAATGTGGCTTATTGTACTCATATGTGGCTGATGTAGGTATTACTAAACGCTTAACCTTTCATAAAAAACAATAGATTAATCAATATAAGCTATTTCAGTTAAATAACCCTTACCAAACAGGCCCTACTTGATTCTTCTACTTAGTATATTGTTTCTATATCTGATGAGTTCCTCATATATGTATTTAGCCGTGTCATTTGGCTGGGTGATCTGAACTACCGAATTGCACTTTCTTTCCGGTCTGCTAAAGCACTAGTTGAGATGCAAAATTGGAGAGCCTTGTTAGAGAAAGATCAGGTAATTTTACTAGTATTCTGAAGCAATATTTTTTTAACCATGATCTGCCTATGTCAGTTTGTTATCCACAAATATTTACTATCTGTCGTGTTCTTTGTAGCTCCGGATAGAACAAACACGAGGCCGGGTCTTTGCGGGCTGGAAAGAAGGCAAAATATATTTCCCGCCAACGTATAAATATTCACGCAATTCTGACAGATATGCCGGAGATGATATGCATCCAAAGGAGAAGCGTCGAACGCCTGCCTGGTAATGGATTTTCTGTAACTAAGCCTTTGAAACAAGCCTGTAATGGATTTTACCGAACACATTACCTTTCCTTTCAGTAAATTCAGCAAATTCAACTGTTTCAGCCGAATAACCATTTCATAACCGATTAACCGTATTGAAAAATATATCTGAATTTACATAAAATACCAAGGTGCTGAATGCAATGACTTAACTTATTAAGTAATCTATTTTCATGTTTAAAGGTGTGACCGGATCTTGTGGCACGGAGGTGGTCTTCAGCAATTGTCTTATTCCCGTGGAGAATCAAGATTCTCGGATCACCGGCCCGTATCCAGTTTGTTTTCTGCTGAGGTGGAGTCCATCTCGGCCCGTTTAAGGAAAAGCATGAGTTGTTCAAACACAAGGATTGAAGTAGAGGAACTGTTGCCTTACTCACATGGTTATACAGAAATCTGCTTCTTCTGAGGATAGGATGGGAAGGATATTAATCCTCAATTTTTGGTAAGTTCACACCCAATTTTCTTAGTACAATTAAGGCCTTGTTTGGAATGACTTCTTGTTCCCGGGAATAAGGGAATTCAAGCTTCCATATAATCCACAATTTGTCAAATTGAAGGAATATGCTTTGGGTTTTGCCATATAAGGGAATATGCCTATATAATTTCCTTCTAATTCAATTCCCATTTACCCAATTTCCAGTAATATAATTTCAACAACCAAACATTTCAAACGAGGTGTAAGTGTCCTTGTCAATTTTTTATATAAAATGCCACCGGGGTGCACTTTTTGCTTTAATTTTTCATGATGGACTAAAAGTTTTAAATACATCAAAATCTTGGGACTAAAATTGGTATATAAACAACATAAAAATCACAGTTTGTCTTTGGTGGTAGAGATTCTTAGAAGGAATCTCTGCTAAAATTTGTAATCCTAGTATCTTAGTTATTGAATATACTCCTTAGTATATACTCCGTAGTCATTTATATTAGATCCAAATATATTTTGAAAAATTTTGAAGAAACAACAAAATGGTATTCAAGGGGGACAGAGTATTTATGCAGCCCACTAACAAAAAGAGGGTCAGCACTGTTTGGGTCTCTTTATTCTTTTTCTCGGGAGTGATGAAGATTCCATTTTAATGAACTCTCCTAATCACTTGCTTTATTTTTCTCTAATTTCAGGTGTAGATATTCAAGATTACTTTTGATGGCTAACCAAACACAGCTCTAATGACAACATCCCATTTATTTCCAGTTACTACCAATAACATTTGAAGTAGGAAACATTATATAGCAGCTTTTAACATCTCCCACTATGGTTGCCCCATTTGGACTCCACTTGGCAATCATTTTTCCTCTGCTATAGTTAGGTAAACATTTTAGTCTTCCCCCAGTAGGCTCTGTTTGGTAACAGCATAATTACTTATTGGTTGAAATGGGTGATACAGAAAATCACTCATTTGGGAAATTCAGCCATTTCAGCCAAATAACACCTACCAAACATGTCTTTAATTTTTGTTACTGAAGGCTTCTTAATATGGATTAATGGTTGGATATTAATGAAAAATATCATCACTGTTTTGCAGGATTAACTGAGCTGGTTAAAAAGGCTGCCAAGTGGGCAATTGACAATTATTGTGTTTCAGGATTTCTTTGTTTTTTTTTCTTTTCCTTTTTTGGCTAGGATTGAGATTTAGATATAGGAAGAGAATGTGAAAGAAGATGGTGAAAATAATCATTCTTTCTTTGAGGGTTTTTGGAGTTTTTTCTCCCCTTTTACCTTTTATTTTTGTTGTTGTTTCTAATGCTTTGTGGTATGTATACTCAATGATAATTGTAACCCTGACAGAGAAATTGTAATCTAATCTAACATACTTTTTTTTTCATTCTAATTCTGATAAATATTGCCAATGATTTTACTGAAAAGCAGGCTTCTTTGATGGATTCTCACATAGGTCCCATCAATAATTCTTTACTGTGGTCTGCTTTTCCTCTTTTTATCATCTGAGAGGTTGAAAATCAATGCACAAAAGTGAAACAGTTTACACAAATTTGGCAGTAAAGTAAGAAGAATTGGGAAAGAAGGCATGCATTTGCCTTCACAGGTCTCTATCCATTTAATTGTTCATATTTGTCTCACTGACAAATTGTCTTCCCTTTTGTTTGCCTGAGGCCACCCTTGAGTCAGAGAATTGTATTTGCGGTAAAGTCAAGGTTGAAAATGTGGGTACTTTTTTAAAAAAAATTATAATTTATATTGATATTTGTAGGTAGTGTACTACGTAAAATATTACGAAGTACTCCGTACGTTAATTAACGAAAACTAGTAGGTAAAAATCTGATAATGTGGAGTACTCTATATTGAAAATGGAGTACTTTGTATTAACCAAAACTTTGGCTGATGATGTGGATTCGTGTATTAATTTCAAAATCTTTAAATAAACCTTGCAAAACTAATGTTAGAGATTATGAGTCCGTTTGGTAGCACGAAAATCGTCTGTTTTGGCTGATTCTGCTGAAATTTATGAAGTTCTGGCCGAAGTGGCTGATTTGGCTGTTTCTGCTGATTTAAGTAAAAATTATTTTTAAAATATATTTTATTAATAAAATAAAGAAAAAATTATATGTAAAAATAGCTAAAATGGTCATCTACAGTAATTTCAGCCAATACAGCCAGAAAAGTAACTCCAACCTTACTTTTTCTGCTTATTACACAACTCAGCGCGCGAAAGTAAAAGTTACGTGTTTGGTGAAAAAGCTGGCTGATAAGCCTGATAAGCCGAAAAATGATGTTACCAAACGGCCTCTATAATTTTTTGGTGTACTGATAGGTCAAACGCCATCATAGATTAAAAGAAAGGAAAATTTCTAAAATGGGAGTAAAATAATGTAAAAATTTTAAAAAAACGGGATAAATATTTTGTATTCCCTAAATATGAATAATTTACTATCATTCTAAATTTTACTTGTATTCTCACTTTTTTAATGTGCATATTACTTAGCAACAAGTTAAAAGTATCACACCACGCATTGGAAGTAATAGTCATTACAAGTCATTGTGAAAAAGAGTTCATTTAAGAGGCCAAGGGGAACTCTAAGAGGGTTTCCCCAACATTGATTTTAATTAAATTTAAAATTCCACAAGGATGAGTGTCCTTGATTTAGATTACTGTGGAATATATTAAAAGTTAGGTGTTCTGAAATATTTAATGGATTTTCATTATTTATTTATTTAAGGGATTTGAATTGATTTTAATGAAGTTGTACTCTACATTAATGAACCACTCTTTCCACCCAAAATCTCCACACACCATTTTAGGTTTCACAATCCATTGAATTTACCACACATATCCTTGTCATTTTTTTCTCTCTTCATGTCGCTTTTTTTCTTCGTTTTGCCCTTCTCCTTGGCACTCTTCTATTCTTCTCATATCCGTAGACCCTCACACAACAAGTGTGTAGATATTATCGTTAATAAATATTCCATTTTTGTGTCAATTCATAAATTTTATTGATTCCTAAAATTAAAGTTAATGAAAAGCTATATGTAACGATATTATATTGTACTGGATGGAGGATAAAATGAAGAATAACATTTTTTGTTGTAAAAAGAATGACAATATGAAGATATACTCCCGGATAGAGGGAATGAAAACTGGATTTTTTTTGTTAGGATTAGAATGATATATGAAGACATGCATGGTTAACCAATTCTCATTACTCATTATATGTTTTAATTAAAATGCAAATCTCATTGTTGTGTCAAATATTGTGGTTTCATATGCTCAAATATAAGATTGCTGAAGAAAAAGCTGATAATTTCGTTTGTTTACAAAATGAAACTTCAAAAGACAGTAATTATTATAGGCAAGTCATTACTCATTAAGGTGTTCATTCAAGTACATAAAGTAGAAAGTTTTTTATCTGAATGAAAATTAGATGGGTTGTGGTATGTATAAATTAAAGTAAACACTTCTAAAATTTTGAGTTTAAATTTTCTACTTTTATAAGATCCTTGGTTACAAATAATTTGTGATTCATATTCAGGGTCAAAGACCATTCCTAAAATCCTAATTCCTTGAACTCCTTTTTATGAATTGACCCCAGACTCCACTTATCCTGCTTGCTATTATATATATACTCCGTATAAATCTTTCAAAATTGGGATGAGCCTATTGATTTAAACATATGTTTGCTGTTTAAACTTGAAACTTTGAAACTTTAGACAATGAAGGAGGTTTCACCTTTCAACATCTATATTTTGTTATACGTATTATTATTATTTATACAAATCACATGGTAGAACTTTATTATTATTCTTATATTGCAATCTCTATTGAGTTTTAGTTCATAAACTCAAAAGGCTAATCTAATTTAGAATACAATAGATTCACTTTTCTCTATGAGCTACTCCGTATATTTCAATATGTACCGATCTCATTTTCTTTGGGCCGGTAGTGGTATTACTAAGAGCCTAACAGGTGATTTGCAACTGCAAGGAGAACGAAGATGATGGTACCAGTACCACCTCGGTCCCTCGATCTAAAATGCACGTTAAATTACCAAATAACGGGAATTCCCCGTCTTACATTCCCAAAAGCGGGCCTGACAATTAGGTTACCAAAACACGGGAGTCGGATTCCCCAATTCCGACTAGAGTTTAGGGTTTGGAAAAATGCATAACACTCTAGTCGGAATTGGGGAATCCGACCAGAGTAATTTTAAAAAAAAAAATCCCACCACCTAGTCGGAATTGGGTAATCCGACTAGGGGGTTTTTTTTTAAAAAAAAAATTATTTGTTGCTTTAATAAATGGAGTATAATTAAAAAAAAAATTCTAACTACCTCTAGTCGGATTACCCAACTAGGGTATTCTTTTTTAAAAAAAATTATTTGTTGCTTTAATAAATGGAGTGTAATTAAAAAAAAAAATCTAACTACCTCTAGTCGGATGACCTATTTCCGACAGTATTTTATAAAAAAAAATTATTTTTTGCGATAATAAATGGAGTGTAATTAAAAAAAAATCTAACTACCTCTAGTCGGATTACCCCCTTCCGACTGGGGTATTTTTTTTTTAAAAAAATTATTTGTTGCTTTAATAAATGGAGTCTAATTTAAAAAAAAAAATCTTACCCAATTCCCACTAGTCGGATTACCCAATTCCGACTAGGGTAATTTTTTTTTTTAAAAAAATTATTCTTGTTTTAATTAATGGATTGTAATTAAAAAAATAATCTACCTACCTAGTCGGATTACCCAATTCCGACTAGGGTATTTTTTTAAAAAAAATGGATTCTTTGGTTTAATTAATCGCACTATAATTTAAAAAAAATACCTTGTCGGAATACGGAAATCCGACTACAATATTGATATTTAAAAAAAATTGGATTGGTGGAAGTATAATTTAAAATAAGAATCCAATGTATACGTACGCATGTACGTAGTCGGAATTGGGCAATCCGACTACGGGGTAGGCGACGTGTTTAGTTGTGGTTCGGGTATTTCACCAAACTCCTACGCTAATAACTCTATAAAAACCGTTCATTTCTTTTCAAAATTTACAAACACACTCCCAAAACACTTCTTTCTTTCTTAACATACCATCCGCACATACACTCCGCGCCCAGGGCCTGTTAACCAGTCACTACTCACGTTGCCACTTCGTGCCCATCGTGCAGACCGTGTCTGGTATGAACCAGATTCCAAAGACTCGTGCTTGAAATGCGTCAGTTGCCCTTCAGCTGCATTCGGATGTGAAGCGCGACATCAAAGGGTGATAAATATGTTAGCATATGCTGGGTTCTTGGGGGTAGAGCACATTGCCCGTATGAAGGTGGACCATAGTTTAATATGCGCGTTGGTGGAGAGATGGAGGCCGGAGACACATACTTTCCATCTTCCGTTCGGTGAGGTGGGCATTAGTCTACAAGATGTGGCGGTAATCCTTGGTTTGCCCATTCAGGGTATGCCCCTCAGTGGTCCAACCATTAGGGGTAAGGATCAGTGGATCGACCTGTGCACTCAGTCGTGTGGTTTCACTCCTCTACTGACTGATATGCGCACGACTGATATCACTATGAGTGCTGTTACCCGTAACCGGATCCTAGATGACAGTACAGACGAAGAGGTCACCCAACACACCAGGACTCTAATATGGCAATTGCTTGGAGGGTTTTTGTTCCCTGACACGAGTGGGGCAAGAATACGATTGTACTTTTTGGAGGTCTTGCAGGGTGACTTGGCTTTAGCCCGTCGCTGGAGTTGGGGATCAGCGGTTCTCGGCTACCTCTACCATAACTTGTGCAACGGCGCGATGTGGGAAACCAAACAAGTTGGCGGTTGTATGCACTTGTTACAGATTTGGGCTTGGTCGAGGATTTCGATGGTCCGTCCCTCAGCACTTCAGGTCATTCAACATGGCCATCTTCCATATGGGTGCAAGTATGTTGTCAATTACATCTTAATAATTGAGAATGCTTTACATGACGTTACATTTTTTAACTTCATATCGGTAATCAATAAATGTAGGTGGATCGTCCCCAAGTCCTATAAGGGATCCCCAAGACATTGCATACGCTTGTACCGGGATGACCTAGACCGCATGAGTGAGAGTCAGGTAGTACATGAAATTTTTACTTCAACCGTACTATTCAGCGTTAAAATACACTATTTTTTCTAGTTTATAAGTTGCAAACTAAACTTTTTACAGTTTGATTTCACTCCCTACGCGTCCGAGATGCTCCCACCTCTCATCCTTGATGATGCTCCGCTTTGGTCGGCTAGAGTTATGCTCATATTTTGCAATATGGCCGAAATGCATTACCCGGATCGATTTCTTCGGCAGTTCGGTATAAGGCAAGACATTCCGAATGCTCCTTTTCCGGGTACTGATCATCACGGATCTCGTTCCAACATAGTAATTCGTGCCTTGACGATGTGGGCGGACATACAACATCATATATACTTTCTTGATTATGATCGATATATGTCCTTCGAAGCAACTAAAAGGTACCGAAACTGGTACAAGAAGCATGGTATGACACGTGTCCAGAACCCTTCTCACAATGTGCCCACGACAGGCTACACCCCGACAGCACACGATTGGGGTATTGTGGTAAGTTTTTGAATACATACCATATTCGCTACCATATATCGTGTCATATTATTTACACGTGTTACATTTTTATGTAGAAGCAAGGCGTTCACGAGGTGTATCAGCTCTTAGCCGACCGCGCGAGTTACGAGGATTGTCAAAAAAGACTACGGCAGATGGCCCTGGATGTAGGTGATGAAGATATGCTCCACCGGGGCATATTCCACTATGAAGATGAAGATGCGGGTGGAAGTGACGAAGAGAATGATTCAGATGAACGTGAAGATGGGGGTGAGGACTCACAAGCTCCCCCTCAATTCTCAACACAGGGTGTCTCATTTGATCAACCACCCCCTCAATTCTCAACGCATCAAGGTGGGTCATTTGATCAACCACCGCCGTATTATGATTCTTATCAGTGGTCCACACAACCGGATGATTATGTTGAGTCATTTCTGAATTCGTCTTTTCACTATGGAGACACAACGGGGCCTTGGAACACTGGCGGTGGAGACGGAGCAGGGCCGAGCGCGCAACGTTAGATGTAGTATTAAATTTAATGTTGTATGTACCGTCTATTCATTAATAAATTATATTGAAAACTACATTTGTTTTGTTCACTTCCATTAAAATTACAAAAAAATTCACTTAAAACAAAATGAAATTTTTATCTAATTAGACGAATGGAGTAAATCAAAATTGCACTTAAAATTACAAAAATTGCAATTAAAATAAAATTCACAATACTAATGGATTAAAAAACAATTCAAAGGAATCAATTGTTTTCTTACTAAAAAAATCATAATGCTAATGCTAAGTCTTCATTTTAAAAAATATGTCATCAATCTCAAAAAAGTTTTAAATTTGGAATTGATATAATTTAACCCTAACACTTTTATTTTTTTTCGAACTCAAAATCAAAAACAAAATTGGAAAAAATAAATATTTTTTGCCAACCTCTAACTAATTCGAAATAAAAAACAAAATTTGAAAAAAAAAATTATTTTTTCCCTAGTCGGAATTGGGTAATCCGACTAGGGGGAGGGAATAATTTTTTTATTTGGAAACTCTATCTACTTCGACATAAAAAAAACAAAATTAAAAAAAAAAAAAATTCCCCTAGTCGGAATTGGGTAATCCGACTAGGGGAGGGAATTATTTTTTATTTGGAAACTCTATCTACTTCGACATAAAAAACAAAATTTAAAAAAAAAAAAAAAATTCCCCTAGTCGGAATTGGGTAATCCGACTAGGGGGGAGGGAATTATTTTTCGAAACCCTAATCCCTGGTCAGAATTGGGAGTTCCGACTCCCTTGTTTTGGTAAACCCTAGGAAAATCCCCGTGTTTTGGCAACCCTTCCCCCCTTTTCCCGTGTTTCGGTAAATCACCCCGAGTTTGGTGCAAACTTTATGAAAATAAACGATAAAATGATTATTTTACATTCTAACCTACAAAAGATACATCAAAAGGAGAAAAATGGATTCACAAAAAATAAAATGTAATAATGATAGATAAAGAGATAAAATGAGATGAGTAAAAAGTAACTAGAATTTAATTTAAGAAAGTTCATATTTTTGGAACAATCTAAAAAGAAAATTATATCTTATAAAATGCACTAAAGGGAGTATAAATGAAGAGGTTTGTCTCATTCGATATTTGGTAATAGTTAGTGAACTTGTACTCCGTATTACTCCTATTATACATTTGTGAATTCAAAAATGACAAAAATGCAACACGGAGGTCATCGAAAGACAGAAATGATATAAGATCCCGTTTTGGACAAATCCAAGACTAATAGAGGCGTGAAATGTCACAACTGCCCCTGGTGTATTTCCTTCTCCATTCACGTGTGTCTTATACGCTGAAGGAGATTAGCCCTTGCTACTCTTATGAGCCGAAGGAAACGAGGCAACCTACATTCAATCTCAACCGCCGACTCCATCGTCTTGGGCTCTTAGTCTTCTCTATCTCCTCTGTCTTCACCACTACCTCCGACTCCGTTCTAATTTTCTCCTTTTCTGCTCTTTCTGTCTGATTGCAACCTACCTAAGGTTTGCGGGTATGACGGCTATATGGCGGTGTGGACAAGGCTTCGAAGCAGAGGCCGCTAGGGTGGCGATGTGGTGTTCGAATCGTTGCTCTACCGCGCACCGTTGCAATTGTGCAAGAGGCTGGGCGTGGTGCGGTGGTTGTGCCGTGGCTTGGGGGGAGGGGGCTGGATTGGGGCAGGGGCTTGAGCTGGCTTGGGATGGGGGGGGGGGGGGGGAGGTTGGCTGCAGGAACGGGCTTGGTTGGGTGTTCACTGTGGTTCTCAGATCTGGTGGCCAGAATTGGTCACTGCTGGCAGCGCAGGCGACGCTAACTGGTCATTGGCGGGGGCGGGGAGGACGGCGGCAAGGGATTGGTCACTGGTGAGAGTGGGGACTTGTCACTAGTGGCGACAGGGTACATGTCACTGAAAGCGGCGCGGACAAGTCAATGGCGGCTGCAGGGACATGTCATTGGCAGCGAGGGTGATCACTGGCGGCGGCAGGGATAGGTCACTGGCGGCAGCGGGTGGTCACTGGCGGCAGCGGGGTGGTCACTGGTAGCGGCGGGGGTGGTCACTAATGGTGAGTTCACTGGTGGCGACGCGAATTAGTCACTGGCGGATTAGGTCACTATCCGAAGAAATCACCATAGGTTAGGGGTAAACTAGTAAGTGTAAGGCTAATTAATCTCATTTTTGGAATTTATTTAAGAAGTCACTTTATTTGTCCGTAGCTAATATTTTAGTAATATTAGTGACATAACCCCTAATTTTATTGTTAACTTTTTGTTCAAATCGGATAACTCAAAATAGTGTACGTCTGATTCTTATAGGACGATGTAGTAATAATAACTTTAAAAAAAGATGGCTTGAACAGATTTAAGTGCACATTTACAAGTTTACATTTCTATTTCTTGCCTTGAAATTTACAATTCAACGTCATTTTAAACGGCTGAAAAGGTACTATCAGCGCAATAATTGCCGCAATAATTTATAGTTGTGTTTTTCCTCAATTTTCTTTGTTTTTTAAAAATATTTTTAAAATAATATGGAAATGCAAATTTCAATAAACGCTGGTTGTAAATTTAACATTTTTACACGGTCTCTTAAGAGGTGCAATAGATGACGAACACATTTTTATATGGGCGTGCAGTCGGTGATGAGCACATTTTTATATGGGCCTTAATAAATTAATATATAGTACTTGGCAACTAATAGTTATAAGTTTGATTTTCCTAATTGTTACTCTGTATTTATTACATCAGAATGTGAACAATTTCTTAGTTTTTATAAATGGGGAAATATAGCATTTTTATGAAAAAATGATTAATGACTTTGGTTTACTAACTGTGAGGACAACACTATACAAGTGAAAGCCAATCGATTGTGTAATATGGAGTATTATCTTAAGATTGTCTAATTTATGTACTTCAAACATTATACTTCGTAAAATTTATATTTCACTGAACTATCTAATTTGTTTGTACAATGTTACACTTTCATATAATACTATTTTTTCTTAGCTTGTTTCACGAGCCCACAATTTGTCATTTAGAAGAAGGCTTCTAAGATCTGTTAAATGGTCATGCATCCTGATAGCTATTCAGCGCAACTGATTTGAATTACATTAGTCCTAAATGGAGCCACCAGAATGCTATTAACAACCCTTCAATAAAATGAATTTTTAAAAATATAAAAAGAATAAAAAATTAAATGATTAGTCCTATTATGTCCACTAAACTCCATGCCAACGCCTTCTCTTGCTCTTGGTCTATCTAACCAACGACGCTCCTCCTTATTAAGAAGCTACTATTGTACACTATCAAGATTTTTGTGATTGGATTTAAACGTGACATCATTTGAAAGTTATCAGCATTTCATCAATTATGATGGCTAGACAGTGTACGATTTGAATTGATTAAATTCATTTGATGGCATATTATATTGCTTCTTGTGTTAATTAATACGAGTACGAAGTATCAGTGAAGCTGCTTATTATTAACTATAGACACCTAGATAGATTATACATGTGTTTAATTGAAATTGGGGTTTTTATTTAATTAGTTTGGAGCGGTATTATAGATACAAAGAAATTTGATCCATATTTTAAATTCATTTGATGGCTGATTGATTCTCCCATACTTCATTGTCATCTGTGCATCTAGCTCCATCCTTGGTCATCTTCGATGCTCCTCGCTATATTGCCTTCATATACCACGTATGATAGATAACTCTCCACTAGATAGACGAAGTTTGTTAAGGTTAATCAAGGTTATGTTTGTAAAGTTAATCGATTTGTTCAAAAGAATTTAAATATGAGGTTGTGTTAAGTAAAAAAGTGACTGGATTTAGAATTACCCTTTGAATTAACTGTTGTATTCATCAAGCAAAAAATATAACAGGTTAACTATTGTCACTATTGGCATATCAAAACCAGCCATGCCACGTCAACAAGCCATGCAACGTAAAAGAAGCTGCTGCTGCTAAGAAGATTCAAGAAGCTCTTAGATAGCTGGATTAGTTTCTAGTTAGCTGAATTAGTTAGAATTCGGTTATAGCAGTTTTTCTATTTATAAATACTTCTAGTATAACTTTCAGTTTAGTTGGCTTGTATGAATCTTGTTCAATACGATAGTTTTGTGAAGATAAATAAAGTTTACTTTCTTCTTCATCTCCTTCATACATAGTTCATCATTCCAGCCTGTTTAATTGTACATGGTATCAGAGAATATGCTCATAATAATCGCTGCAAAATTACAGTTAAACTGATTTCCATCACTCTGTCAAAGAATTGGAAGAATCATGCCTCGTTCAGCTGCGGAAGATGATTCAAGTCCGTATTATGTTAGTCCTTAAGATAATCCGAAGGCAGCACTTGTCAATCCTCAATTGAATGGAAATAATTTCCATTTATGGAACAAATCGATGAAGATTGCTCATGGTGCGAAGAATAAGATGAAATTGGTCAACGGTGATTTGCCTAAACCTAATCTGGATCATAAGGATTTTAGAATTCGGGAGAGAGGAGATCTTATGGTTCAGTCATGGATTCTCAACTCATGCACATAAGAAGTTGCGCAATGCATATTGTATGAAGAAACAGCTGCGAAAATGTGGAGCACACTGAATGAACGATTCTCTCAAGGAAATCTTCCAAGGATCTTTGATCTTAAAAGACAAATTTATGCTAGTGTTCAAGGTAATCTCAATATTACTGAGTATTACAATAAACTAGACTCCCTCTTGAGAGAATTGAGTCAATACAATCCTGTTGTTGGATGTACTTGTGGAGTTGTAAAGGGTTGTAAAAGTGAGTTTCTAAAAACCATGCTTGAACAAGAGGACAAATCCTTGTGATCAAGTCTTTTCCTACTCTTAATCAGATTTTCACCTTTGTATTACAAGACGAGATGCAAAGAAACATGGGAAGTCGTTTGAATTTGGAATCAATGGCAATGATTTCTAAAGGAAATATCAATGAACAAGATGATCCTGAACCTAGTGCAAACTACAGCAATCATGGAAAAGGATTCAATCCATATAACAACAACGTATAATATGAAGGAGAATAAAGTTGTATGCATTCACTGTGGTTTTACCAATAATACCATAGATAAGTGTTACCAACTTCATGGTTATCCACCTGGATACAGATCCAAAGGAAAACGTGCTCAGAGTGATGGAAATAACAATTCTGGACAAACAAATGTCTATATTGCACAAATAGAGAATGTTTCTCAGAGGGCAGATAATAAAGCTAGCCCAATGGTAACTCAAGATCAGTATCAACACTTGCTTAGTCTTATCCAGAACTTGACTCAATCTCAGAATACACCTCTCACTCCTCTGTCTCTAGAACAACCATCTAATTGAGGTAGTCATTTCAGTTTCCATACTTCTTTGATGAGTGCTAATGTTACTTTACCTACTAGCTCTTCCTGAATACTTGACACAGGAGCAACTGGCCATATGGTCAGTGATTTCTCCCTTTTCAAATCTATTGGACCCATTTCGAATTTGTTTGTTCACTTACCAACTGGATCCAAAGTCTCAGTCACACACATTGGGACTGTTCAGCTTTTTCCCAATGTAATCCTAACTAGAGTCCTGTATGTTCCCAATTTTAGTGTCAATCTCATTTCTGTGAGTAAACTCATATCTGAAACTTCAATAATCCTCACATTTCTTGCAAATAAGTGCATTTTACAGGACAAAGGTTTGAAGGTGAGGATTGGCACTGCTAATTTGATCAAGGGGCTGTACATACTTTAGCTGCACAAGGATATGATTTCTGACAACATTTCTCATGCTACACATAGTGCTATCTCAAGCATTTGGCATCAAAGACTAGGTCATGTTTCTGATTTCAAGCTCCAGCCAATCAAAGACATTTTACATATTTCTGTGCTTGATAATAAAGATTGTAATGTTTTCTGATGCGTACTATTTAGTAGTACATAAACACCACATTTTAGAATGGTTTTACATTATGTTTACTTAGCTTTTGTACAATTATGGTGTAATCTTTATCTTCTAAAATTAAAGAAAAATTAGAAGATATTAAGATATTTTGACATGTAAGCAAAAACATGATGAAAAGAAGAGGAAGGAGCTTGGGAGCATAAGGAAGGAGCATTGGAGACAAGAGGAAGCTTCATGGAGGACAAAAATGTGTGAAAAATCGGATATGATTCGACCCGGAGATCATAAGAGATCAAATAAAGCAAGTGAACATGGGAAAATCAGATTATGTCTTAGACCCAACCACCTCACTTCTCCTATAAAAACACCTCTTTCCTTCCTATTTTAGATACCAATTTATCCCCTCTTTCATATACACATTATTCTTGTACTTTAGGTAGTCTTTTGAGCTTGGTTTTGCTCTTGAAGCTTGTTGAATTGATTATTAAAGTTGTGAGTTATTTTCTTAACTTCTTCCCTTGAATATTAATTCTTCCTTTAATCTATCTCTATATTAATGTTGGAGAGTGTTGCTAAGATGACAATTAGTTAACATCTCGACATTAATTACTACTAGAAACGATCAATGAACCGATGGTTAATCGTTGATGGTTTCACAAGTAAGTAACTTCGGTTTATTAATGCACGGTCGTGGTTAATAAACTTAAGAGGGATTAATTGTGTTGGTTAAACCAAAACCGTTGTGTTGAGGTTATCAATCTCAATTGATTTCATCAAGGAGTTAAGAGATTAATGCTACTATCAAGTCGATATATGGCGGTGTTCTATACTTGACTAATAGTAAGAGTTATTAATGAACGGTCGTTGTTAATAACTACCCTCGATGAATTGGAGATACTCCTCGATTGAGTATTCGAGAAGGGATAAGTTATAGATATAACAATGATCGACTAAAATATATCAACAAGTGGAAAGTAGCAAAACCAAGGTTGATTACCTTTGATATTTTATTTCCCTCATTTTAGTATTTTATTTTCTTTCTCAATTATCAAAATTTCCAATTCCCCCTTCCATTTACTTTTATTAATTACGCTTACACATACGCAAAAAGCATCTTTCCCTGTGGATACGAACTCTACTACGCTATACTACGGTATTAGCCCTTAGTAGTGAATTTAATTTGAGACACACTACGACAAAGTGCTCGTCATTTTCCCTATGGCAAAACATCATAGATTGTATTTCCCTATAAGTACTATCAAATCTGTAAAAACGTTTGATCTAATTCATTGTGATGTTTGGGTTCCATTTTCAATCCCCACCTATGATGGTTTTCAATACTTTCTCACCATAGTTGATGATTTTTCTAGGACTGTTTGGTGTTGTCTAATGAAGCACAAATCTGAAACTAAACATCATCTCATATCCTTCCATAAGCTTGTTTTAACCCAATATTCTGCCCACATTAAAGTCATAAGGACTGACAATGGAACTGAGTTCCATATCCCTGATTTCTATTCTGCTGAGAATCATATGTCAAACCACTTGCTCATACACTCCACAGCATAATGGAGACACTGAAAGAAAACACCAAACCCTCTTAAATATAGCCAGAGCTTTAAGGTTTCAAGCACATCTACCCTTACCTTTTTGGGGAGATTGCATTCTCACAGCTACTTACATTGTTAATAGACTACCCACCATAGTTCTGAATACTAAATCACCTTTTGAAGTGTTTCACAATCGAATACCTGATTATTCTGTGATCAAATCATTTGGTTGTCTTTGGTACGGTTTGCCTCTAATCTCATTGGTCACAAAACCAAGTTTCAATCAAGAGCCGGAAAATGTATTTTTCTTGGTTATCCTTCTCACACCAAGGGATACAAACTCTATGACCTTGATACTTGCCAAACCTTCATTTCCAGAGATGTAGTGTTCCACGAGTCCACATTTCCATTTAGCAATCTATCATCCAATGAAAATAACACTGTTCTTAAGTATATATGGACTTAAGCAAGCAAGCAGGCATTGGTTTTCTAAACTTTCTACTGCATTGAAAAGCTATGGTTTTGTTCAATCTCAAGTAGACTATTCACTATTCACATTGCACACAAATCAATTCACCTTGATTTTACTTGTTTATGTGGATGACATCTTGGTTGCTTGTCCTGATATGCAACAAATTCTCAAACTCAAGAAATTTCTAGATGACAACTTAATATATAATTAAAGACCTAGGACCTGTGAAATTTTTCCTAGTTTTGGAAGTAGCACGCTCTTCTTCTCGTCTTTATCTATGCCAAAGGAAATACATAATGGATCTGCTGCAGCACTTTGGCTACCAAGATTGCAAACTTGTGTCATTTCCTATGGATACCAAACTTCGTCTCAACAAATATGATGATCAATACTTAGATGACCCTTTTGTATATAGATCATTGATTGGGAAGCTTCTTTATCTCACAATCACTAAACCTGACATAAGCTTTGCTGTGAACACATTACCACGGTTTATGCAGAAACCTGGATACTCACACTTGTCTGCAGCACATAGAATCCTAAGATACCTTAAAGGATCTATAGGACAAGGTCTTCTATATTCATCTAACTCTGATTTACAGTTAAAAGGGTTTTCAGACTCAGATTGGGCAAGTTGTATTGATACCAGAAGATCCACCACAGGGTATTGTATGTTTTTGGGGAACTCTCATATCTTGGAAATTAAAGAAGCAACATACAGTCTCTAGGAGTTCAGCAAAAGCAGAGTATAAGGCTTTAGCTACCTCAGCTCCATAAGTCATTGGTGTGTTACAACTCCTCAAAGACTTCAAAATACCTGTGTTCAAGACTACTTTTTTTTGTGATGGCAAATTTGCATTGGCTCTTGCTGCCAATCCCATTCATCATGAAAGAATCAAACATGTAGAAATTGATTGCCATTTCATTACAGAATGAATTCAATATGGTATCATTCATACACTATTTGTTCCTACTCAACATCAACTTGCAAATCACTTGACTAAACCCCTTGGACGTGCTTCTTTTCATTCTCTACTTTCCAAGATGAGTGTACACAATTTGTACTCTCCTCTTGAGGGGGTATTGGCATATCAAACACCAGCCATGCCACGTCAACAAGCCATGCAACATAAAAGAAGTTGTTGCTGCTAAGAAGATTCCAGAAGCTCCTAGATAGCTGGATTAGTTCCTAGTTAGCTGAATTAGTTAGAATTCGGTTAAAGCAGTTTTTCTATTTATAAATACTTCTAGTATAACTTTCAGTTTAGTTGGCTTGTGTGAATGTTGTTCAATACGATAGTTTTGTGAACATAATTAAAGTTTTCTTTCTTCTTCATCTCTTTCATACATAGTTCATCATTCCAGCCTGTTTAATTCTACAGTCATGAACTGGAAACATTGTTTTTCAAAAAAGATCAATACATAGCTACCCTTGACAAATGATCGATCAACCAAATTTGGATCAATTTAACCGACGTTAAATATTTTACCCATAAAATATAAACCGAGTAATATTCGTTTTTAGTTAGTACTACCCCCGTCCCGAATTGATTTGCAAATTTAACTTTTCTTGGTCAAACAATTTTATTTTATTCGGTTAATTAAGATTTCAAACATTAATTACATTCTAATTTGGATTGTGCAACTTTGAAGAGATTTCAATATAGTTTCTAAATATGTAAATATTAATTATTAAAAATTGAATTGATTATCAATAGAGAGGATTGACTTTTATTATTGGTTGACCAAAAATTGTTGACTTACTGTAGAGTGGATATATAGATCTCTCTCTTTTTTAGCCATAGATATTTAGATCTTTTGTTCTGGGCGTTTTGACTAAAGAAATACTCCGAAAATTTTGACCGGTGGAAAAAGCGAAAGGAACCATCCTAGTCATTTGGATATACTCCGTAGTACATTGCGACCGTTATGCATTGCTGTACATTTTCTATAAGATATATAATACTCCCTCCGTAACATTTATATCTTCCCACTTTCCTTTTTAGATGTAACATTCATATCTTCCCATTTCATAATCTTCCAATCATACCCTCAATAATTTTAAAAATAATACACTATTACACCTACTTTTTTTGGATTTGTCCTTCATTCCAACACATTGTTTCGCTATCTTCTCATCATACCCTCAATAATTTATATCCCCTTTCACTATTCTTAATCTACCTACTTTTCAAATGGGAACATATATATGTTACGGAGGGAGTACTCCGTAGTAATCTTCAAAAAAAAAAAGGATATAGTACAATTCTTTGTTTTTCTTTATTGCACTTCGATCTTGAAATTTGACGATGATAATTCTTCCTTACAAAATCCAATTGGAATTACAAACTAAAATTACATATTGAACCTTAATTAAATGGAAAATTTTGAATGTGAAATGGTAAAAATCTGACACATAAAAGTAAAGATAAAAAGTAATTTATTATTACCACAATTTTAAAATTGCGTGTTCCATAAAAACTACTGTTGTTATAAGATAACGCATTGCGTTATTGTAAGCTAAGATCCATTTTATGACTGTTCTTAATTAGTGGGTCATTTTCATTTTATATTTAGTGTATATACCTAGTACGTACTTTGTATATGATAACGCAATGCAGTTATGCACTTTATTCTAGTGACATTCTATCATCTACATATAAAAATGGATACCAAACAAATGCAAAAAGTACTCTATATAATTTCATTGTATTATATCCCAGTAAATTTAAGTTCCAAATCTCTCATGTTGTTTTGATGGTCAAATGAACTAGGTGGATTTCTATAACACGAGTGGTTGCTTAAATTAATTCATCATTTCCATTTTTATTTGTAAAAATGATTAGATTTCATGTTTGACATACCGGGGGAATTTTGTGAGTTCAACTTCATATTTAATTTACCACTAGACGATGTACCCGTGCGATGCACGGGAATATCTAGAATAAAATAGTACTATGAAGGTTATTTAAAATTATATTTTATATGGAGTATATATATAGAAACAATAATATCGTATAATCTTATAACGCTGGTCATATAATGTCAGTTTACTCACAATGAATTAGTAGGTCGTATGAAGAATTTTTAGTAAAATTACTAAAAGTACATATTGTAAGAATAAGTTGTATGAGACAATGAAAATGTCACGATAGTACAATACTACAATGTGTAGTGTTTATATTGTTGATCATCCCTATGTTTTGTAAATCAGGACAATCTTTTTTTAGTGGTACGTGCATAAAAATGATCAGAAGTTTTGTAAAATATCTTTATATATAAAAATTTGGAATTTTTTAGTAATTTTTTTTGGTATTTAATAAAAAGTTTTTAGTAAATATGTCATTTCTTTAACGGTCGGAGGTGGTGGTGCAGGGAGGTAGTACCACCACCTCCTGTCACCGGGGAAAAAATTTTAAATTCATTACGAATGCCATAATTTTGGCAGAAGTCAGAATGATTCAAGTTGCCAGAATGAAAGTGTTGGCATTCTCAAAGAGTAATATGCCATGAGGCTAGTGGTGCAGGGAGGTAGTACAGGCGGTGGGAAAGACATTCATATTTGTTTTAATTTTTTATGGAGTTTTACTATTTTTTATTAATTTTCAGAAAAAATAAAAAAGAAAAAGAATTTTAAATTTTTATTTTATAAAAAAATTATTAATTTTTTAATTATTTTTCTAAGATTTTTTGATTTTTTTTTTCAAATTTATTATGAATTAAACATTTAATTATGACTCTTGACCACCTTTTACACATATTTAAAGGAGGGGTAAGAATGGAATGAAAAAATAGGTATGTTCCCATAAGACCAGGCCAATATGATCCTATGTTGGAATAAAAGTATAGCAAGTCCTATTTTGAACTTTTGTCATAGTTTTAGTCCTATTTGAAGTAATTTCTATTCTAAAAAGGGTTGAAATATACTTTCACTTGAATGTAATACTTTTATAAATTAATGGGAAAATGGAAACTAATAATCCAACCTTTTAGCGGTCTTCTTACAATAGTCCCACCTTTTTGTTATTCATGAATAATCCAACCTTTTCACCTCATCTTCATTCACTGGTCTCTGACCGGTTGATGACCTGCTATTCCAAGTTATTTTCTTATCTTTGCAAATCATTATACCATAAATCTCACCTTTCACAAAGATAATATTTTGCAAAGATAAGAAAATAACTTGGAATAACAGGTCATTAACCGGTCAGAGACCAGCGAATGAAGATGGGATGCAAATGTTGGATTATTATTGATAACGAAAAGGTGAGACTATTGTAAGAAGACTGCTAAAAGGTTGAATTATTAGTTTCCATTTTCCCTAAATTAAATTAATTGTTATAAATACTCCCTACGTATTTAAATGTTTGTTAACTACACTTTCTTTTCTTAGATGTATTAAAAAGTTTTTTACACTTTCCTTCTTTGATAAACTTTTCCTTTAAAAATAATCAATTACCTTATTTTTTTCCACTTTTTATCTTCTCTTTCCTATTTTTCCACTTTCTTTCCTACTTTTTAAACACTATTCCGTACTCTTACTATTTCTCTCTAAAATAGTGAGCCAATGTTTAAGAGCATCCACATTCATGATTTTAAAATAATCTGATTATTTGTGACTCTTACCTTTTAAAATTTGCCACATAAATGTTTTGGAAATAATCTCATCCCCTCCGAATTACCTTCAACCATCATCCCGAAATAATCTGATCTTTTGTGGGTCCTGTAGCAACTAATTAACTCTAATTTCATAGATAATCTCAAATTAATCTGGTTTCATATTTTGATCTCAGATTATTCTATCAATTAATTCTGTCCAATAATCTCTCTCACTCAATCATGCTCTCCCAAATAATCTGCCATGTCACTAGAATAATCACTTAATAATCTTATGGATGGTGATGCCCTAATATAGTGATCTTTTAATACGGATGGAGTACTAATTTCACTGTAGTTGTAAGCATTAAGTTAAACTAAAGCATGTAGAAGTAAAGTCAAGCATACAGTCACTTCAAATTATTGAACCTAGAATGAAAAATAGATATTTATGTAAACTTTATAGAAATTTGAATTAGAAGCTGATAAAATTTGATGCATTTTGAGAACAATTCTACGGAGTACATTTACCAAAAACATAGGAATTGTTAAATTTGATGCTATTAGTTATGCATATGCTTGCTGATTCGGTGGGTTTTGGTCTAATCCCCCATACCGTGTATTACTTTCATCTGTCTAATAAATTGGTAAAGTGTTTCTCAGCCCTTACCCTACTTTGGCTTAACACCGGGGTAAAAAAAATATATGTAGTAATGGGCGGCCAAGATTGACAAATATCTTTGTATTACTTTATAATATAAAGATATTTTTTGAAAGATTATTTTATAATTAGGATGTTTTCTTTTGGACTGAAATTTGCTGGTCTGGTCTGGTCTGATCTGGTTTGGTCTGGTCTAGTCTGGTAAACGTCTGGTCTCTGTGTATTTTATAACTACGGAAGTCAAGTCTGATCTGATCTGGTCTGGTATGAGACTGCAAACAGTCAAAAAGAAAACATCTTTTTGGGTTACGACCTTGTTCGAAATCATAATGACGAATTTCCTAAAATTACCTTTATGGCCAGAAGTAACTTTGATACTACTCCGTATTAATTACTTTTAGTGTTGTTTTTTTTAAATGGAGGAAACTCAGGAAAGGCATGATTTTAGCATATATTTCTAAATTTTAAATTTATGAAAAATTAAACTATGATAGTGATTTTTAAATTTTGTCACCTCGTCATTAGCAACGGTTGATTGTTTTTTTTTTTGGAAATATTGAGTTCCATCTTTGGCCGATAATTTGGTACTCAAAGAATTTAGCAACTTTATTATTGTTGGGATAATGGGCCGGGTCCAAGACTATTAGCCCGTTACGCCCAAGCTTTGGCCCGACCAAGCTCAGAACACAGCCCGGCTAGCGGATATTGGTCCGGGATTATTTAATTACTTATCGGGTTGGCCGGCCCATTAGCGTGAGTGTTAGTGGGTAAATCGGGCCAAGCCCATATAAATAGGCCACCAACCCCTTGTATTCGACTAAGCTATTCTCACTATACTGAAATGCTGCCGAATTCTCTACCCGGGTTATATTCTACCAACATTGGTGCTTTCATTGAGAGCTATCTCTCACATTTTTGGTAGAAATTTGGGGGAGATCCGAGCAACAATCGAGTAAAAATCACTCCAGAAAATCATAAATTCATTACATTCACAAAAAGAAAATACAGCCGGGTGTATCGCCCCACTCCCCTGCTACGCAAAGACGGCTAAAATCTGGACTCCTAGGCCTGGAAAGTTGGAGCCGCCGGGACCTCCACTCAAGGTTGTAGTCATCATCGTCTCTAGCAAAGCCGGAGTCATCGCCTCCGTCGGCCGTCACCACGGCAGTCGCTACGACGATTGGTCATGGTCACCACCAGCGGCTCTCTCCTCTGCCCCGTCGCCATGTCGTCAATCTCCGCCTCGGTCTCACCCCTATAAGCCGTGAAGCTTTAGGTGCAAGTGTGAGATGAAACGGATCGAAGTAGCAGGTCTCTCAGCCTGATTTCGCGGACCAGGGTGCGACGCCATTAATGGAGGCTTCAAGTTCGTGGGGAACGGGTCTTCCGTGACGATGATAGCCGAGTTCGGCGACTAGGAACTCATCTCCTGCCAACACAAACTACAGAGAAGGTCGTCTCGACTGTTGCGACCTCTGATCTGTGCCTCAGCATATGAGTAGGCTCCTATCAACTGAGTCTTTTCTCTGCCAGCAACGTAGATGGGAGGAGATGACCGCCCACTGAAGAGCCAGCCTCTTTTCCCCAAGCAACCCTCCTGATTTTGACCTGGTCAAAAGTCCACCAAAGGCTAAATCAAATCAATAATTTAAATTAGAACTAATTAAAAAGGTGTGCGGCCAAGTACAAAATTAGCTTCGCCCAGTCCTCCAAATCAAGTTCAGGGTAGCTACGTTCCAATTCAGTCTCGCCTGACCTAGAACTACATTCTAACCAGGACGCCACGAACGGCGTCAAATCCGGCAAAGCTTCAGCCAAGGATGGACGAATTCTGAACTCTATCTAATACGTACTACAGAGAGGAGATCTAGACAGGTGCAACAACGACTCAATAGCAAGTATGAGAAGCCACTTATTTACGCTATGCTGGTACTGTCCCAACGGAGCACTAAAAAATGGTGTGTCATATTACGTTGTACATCCGTACGACCCGAGATGAACAATTGAAGAGGAAGATACCACAAAAGCTTGTACGTGGACTGATTATCAGCAGATGGAGAGGTTGACCAGCGGAACCCTAGGACACTAATGCAACCTCCTTGGTCTCGAGACAACCCGGAAGCTTGGTGGCATGGGCTTAACCCGG
Organism: Cuscuta epithymum; assembly: GCA_945859915.1. Classification (NCBI taxonomy): domain Eukaryota; kingdom Viridiplantae; phylum Streptophyta; class Magnoliopsida; order Solanales; family Convolvulaceae; genus Cuscuta; species Cuscuta epithymum. The sequence goes on from CAMAPF010000055.1 coordinate 5,295,232, forward strand.
TGACGTGAACCTCCGATCTCCATCAGGAGGCCCGTCTCTACCGGGAGGTCCGGATGCACAACCTTGTCTTGGGGCGCAAGCCTAGGGTCGGTACGCCCGTACGCCGGAACTTGGTGGCATGGGCTCAACCCGGCGACGTGAACCTCCGATCTCCATCGAGAGGCCCGTCTCTGCCGGGAGGTCCGGATGCACAACCTTGTCCTGGAGCGCCAGCCCGGGGTCGATACGCTCGTACACCGAAACTTGGTGGCACGGGCTCAACCTGGCGACGTGAACCTCCGATCTCCATCGAGAGGCCCGTCTCTGCCGGGAGGTCCGGATGCACAACCTTGTTCAGGAGCGCAAGCCTGGGGTCGGTACGCCCGCGTACGCCCGGACGCCCGGACTCTTGTATGCCCGAACTTGCGTACGCCGGACTCCTGTATGCCCGGACTCCTATACTCCCGTACACCCAGAATCTCGTACGCCCGGACTCCCGTACGCCCGTACCCTCACACGCCCTGCACATCACTAGTGCACCAGGTCAAAGATAGTTGAGCTGCGATTCAATCCATTCTGACCAAGCATTACATTTAGACTGAAGATACTCACTGGCGCCGACAAGTCACAATCACGTAGCATCGAGTGAGGGTTGTGCACGTTGTAGCTGTCACCGTATACGCTCGTATGCTCTGCGCTCGTGCGCCCCTACACGCCAAAAATAGTCCAAGCGACAATTGGCGGGTCGGGTATCATCCACGCGAGCCCCACCTTGCGAGGTGGACGTAGTGTCATGGCCCAGAGGTTTGCTTGCACGAGCCCGCCATGGCGAGACGGCCACACGGTCGTCACCAGGACGCATTGTCGCATAGGCCCAACCCGGTGACGTGAGCATTCGGTCACCACCAAGAGGTTTGGTCGTACGAGCCTGATCCGACGAGATGAAAAGAAAAAGTACATGCATGAAGACCCGAAAGCACCATTATCCAAGTCATCCTCGAGAGACCGGACAAAAAACCAAGTTTGGTGCATGGCTCCTGATTAATCTTACATGTTGAAGACTACGACGGACAAGCCTGAAGATCAAGTACGGAGTGCAGGGCACCTTGTCAAATCCTATGAGCGGAGCATAGCAAGATTGTGGATCAAGTACGGAGTGCAGAACTTGGAGCAACTCCTTAAGTGTTCAAATTCTTTCATTACACAAGAAAATCAATCTAGAATTTAATGAGGTCCGACCTCACTTGGAAATGAACGGGCGGCGGCAAAAAAAAAAAAAGAAAAAAAAAAAACTATAACGCCCCGCTCTCGGTGTTTAGTCGACCACGGCTCGATCCTCGGACAAGGAAATGATCAAACTATTTTCTAAGTCTAGGATTAGCTGCTCGGTCAGGGCGACCGTAAGACCGGCCCTCGGGTCGAAAAGGTATGCGAGAGGTCGTGCCCCGAGCCCCTCTCGTACATCTGTTGTCCGACGTTGCTGTCTAAACAGCTCTGATGGTCCCGGATAGAGGTAAAAGTCTAGAGGGGGGGGTGAATAGACTTTTAAATCTTTTTCAACTTTGTGAAGTTTTCCCTCTAGATGAGTTGATCTATAATCTTTTAAGAGATTAATAGATGCACAGCGGAAGTCTTTAACCTCTTTATACTTGGTGTGAGACAACTTTCTAGTTTAGATGATGTTTAGACTGGTGACAAGAGGAAGTAGGCTTGGCAGTAGACTGGTGAGCAGATAACTGCTTAGTCTACTGCTGCACAGGCAGTTTGCTGACTGGCAGGCAACTGCTGAATTGGCAGTTGGCTGGTGGGCAGGTTACTGCTGAGGCAACTGTTAAGAACAGGATGACTCTTGGATGGCTTTTTGTTCTGGCTTGTTATGGCGTTCGGAAAGACACATATAAATGGGCAGTGGGCTCAGCAGGAGGGTGAAGACCAGGGTACTGCTGAGGCACCTTCTGAGTGTAAGATAACTTCTAGTGGAAAACACTCTCAAGGAGAGTGAGTTATTAAGCAGTAGGCTAAGCAGTACAGTCGATGAAGACTACTGCTTAGGATGCTGCTGGCAAACTTCAATCCTTTAGTGAGATGTGTTTGGTGTGTGCTTCTGTATGTATGAAAGTAAATCAACACACGATATATCCTGGTTCAGAGGTGGTGTAATCCTCCTACATCCAGTCCCACCCTATTTCAGATGGATTTCCACTAAAGTATTCAGCCCAATACAATTAGTGCCAATCTAGCCTTGACAACTCTGGCCTAGATTGAAGGTTTTTCACAATGAGTATAACACCACTCAAAGTTACTCAGTCCTTAGACTTTTCTCAATTGATCCAGTGGGGATCAAAAGGTACTCTATCTATCTAACCACACTTTAGGATCCGAACAACTGTTCTCCTAAGTGTTTACAACAATTTGTTTACAAGAAAATTTCTATCCTCCAACTAGAAACTAAGCTCTAAAAGTGTAATCGTGTATGATCTTAGTCTAAGAGCTTAGTGAAGCATGAGTCTAAGCAGAGAGCAAAGTTTAACATGCACTTTCTCTTTTGCTAGATATCTCTTGGATGTTTGAAGTGAATACTCTACTTAGATGACTCAAAAACTTGATTTTATCACTCATGCTTCTGCCTATTTTATAGGCCTTTTGAGCAGATCAATCTCCTCCGTTGGTTGAGAGGAGTTGATCGTAGTCGCTGAAAGAGTTGTACTCTTTGTCTTCATGTGTTGGAGCAAGATAAGGAGATAATTCTTGCCGATCAGTTCTTCTTCGAGAGATCACTTCTTGTGTATCATCATCACCTTTTGGGACCCATGTACAATTTCTTGCATTAAATGCTTTTTAGCCTTACGCCTTTGTTATACGGCTTATCCCTGCATGTCACTGTGCACCAAGTAAACTATGTACTGGAGGTAAAAACACTTACCCTGGTGAATTTCCAGCAAAATTTATTTGGAGCATTTGTTCAACACTTCCCACTTCTTAGTTTTATTTGTGTATCAAAATAAAGTTATACTGGTAGGATTTTAATGTCCTTTTTAAGGTAACAAAAATTACCTAAATGTATTTTAAGTTTCCAGTATACTTTATTTGATACATTTTATTAGTCATGACTTATTAGGTGGTGGAGGTGTTCATTTATTGGTATAGTGGCATCATCAAAATCTATCAATCGTTGGGTACTAACAATTTCCCCCTTTTTGATGATGCCAAAACTATACCAAGCAGGACAGATCTCCTTTAGTTCAAAAGGAGAATAATGCAATGTTTTACAGTAGTTTATAGTCACTTTCAGACTATTTGCAGCTGCCTTCTTTGCTGCTATCTGTCTTCTTGAGGAGGGTCCTGCTGAGGTGTCTTCCCCCTTTTTGGCAGCATCTTCCGGTTGGACCTTTTTGAAGATCTCTTCAACCTCTTCTTTTGAACAAACTTTTCTCTCCTTGGATTGTTCTGACTCGTGGGCCAGCCTTTAGAGATCATCGCCCAGCTTTCAGAAGGTTTCTTGAGTATTCTTCTGAAGTGTGATGAAGCTCTTAGCGATGTCTTGAGTAAGTGACTCATAGGACTGAGCATGTGTTTGTTGCCCGCTGGGTAATTTTGAGTGTGAAGTCCAGCAAGGCAGGGAATTCTTTTCTTGTGGTTTGTGAATCTGCTGTAGTATCCCTAGTCTCCTGCTTCTAGAAGTGTCTTGTGGCAGGGACCTCTGCTGAGCCTTCTTCTTTTTCTTTTGTTTCGGACCTTGTTGCTTCAATCCCTTGTTTTTGAGTATCATTCCCCTTAAGATGATGCTCCTTATGATTAAAATAGATAGGTTCCCCCTGAGTTGATGCAACATCAATTTTTAAGTTGATCAAGATCATCGAGCATTCCAAGCTCCTGCCTTAGGGAATTGAACCGTGCTTCACTGAGAGGCTTGGTGAAGATATCAGCTAGTTGTTTTTCTGTGGGGATGTACTCCAATTTGATGGTTTTCTTCTCAACATGCTCTCTGATGAAATGGTGCCTGATTTCAATGTGTTTGGTTCTTGAGTGAAATACAGGATTATGAGTGATCGCAATTGCACTTGTGTTATCACACAGAATGCTAATTTCTTTAGTCTCTTCTCCATAATCCTTCAATTGTTGCTTCATCCATAGTACTTGAGCACAGCAGCTGCCTGCAGCTATATATTCAGCTTCAGCAGTGCTAGTAGCAATTGAGTTTTGTTTCTTGCTGAACCAAGAGACAAGTCTTCCACCAATTAATTGACAAGTTCCTGAGGTGCTTTTTCTATCAATTTTGCATCCAGCAAAGTCAGAGTCCGAATAACTATAGAGTTCAAAACCTCCATTTGTTGGGTACCATAATCCAGAGTTAGGATTGCCTTTTAGATACCTCAGAATCTTCTTGGCAGCTAGAAGATGGCTTTCCTTAGGTTTAGATTGAAACCTTGCACACACACCAACTGAGTAGGAAATATCTGGCCGACTAGTGGTGAGATATAACAAGGAACCAATCAGACCTCTGTAAAGTGTGGGATCAACATCTTTGCCATCTTCATCCTGACTTAGACTTTGGGATGTATTCATGGGTATTTTCACAGTGGACTTGTTTTCAACTTTGAACTTTTTCATGAGATCTCTTGTATATTTTGCTTGGTTGATGAAGATACCTTGAGGAGTTTGCTTTACTTGTAGTCCCAAGAAATAATTCAACTCTCCCATCATGCTCATCTCAAACTTGTTTTGCATGAGAGTTGAAAATTTCTTGCATAGTGCTTGGTTTGAACTTCCAAAGATTATGTCATCAACATAAATTTGGACAAGCAGCAAGTATGGACCTTCTTCAATTTTGAATAGTGTCTTGTCTACTTTTCCTTTAGTAAACCCATTATTCACCAAATATTCGGAGAGAGTGTCATACCATGCTCTTGGGGCTTGTTTGAGTCCATACAGAGCTTTATGCAGTTTGTAGACTAGATCCTTCTCTCTGTTGACTTCAAATCCAGGAGGTTGCTCCACATAGACCTCCTCTTCTAGTAGACCATTTAGGAATGCACTTTTCACGTCCATTTGAAAGACAGTGAATTGCTTATGGGCAGCATAAGCCAAGAAAATTCTTATAGCCTCAAGTCTAGCAACAGGAGCAAAGGTTTCGTCAAAATCTATTCCTTCCTCCTGGCAGTAGCCTTTGGCTACTAGTCTTGCCTTGTTCTTGATAATTGTACCTTCCTCATCCATCTTGTTTCTGAACACCCATTTGGTTCCTATTACATGTTGATGATAGGGTCTGGTCACAAGCTCCCACACATTGTTTCTTTCAAATTGGTTGAGTTCTTCTTGCATGGCTTGTATCCAGTCAGAGTCAAGTAGGGCTTCTTCAATTTTCTTGGGTTCAGATTGTGAGATGAAACATGAGAATAGTGCTTCTCTTTGGATTGATGATCTGGTACGAACTCCTTCATGGATGTTTCCAATAATCTGTTGTGGTGGGTGTTGATTCAGCCATCTGATATCAGATGTCTGATTAGAGTTAGTTTTCATTGGTTGGTCATCCTCCTCATCTTCTTCACTGTCCTCTGGTAGAATAGGATACTTAGGAGTTTCATGAGTTCCTAAAAGGGGGTTTGTTGGTGAGCCATTTGCTGGCAGTGTTCTATGGTCAGAGGCAACTGCTGGCAGTGGGCTGCCTTTGGAGTTAACTGCTTCCACCATCATTCCATCCTTTTTAGCATAATCATTTGGAAGGCAGCTTGGAGCCTTTCCTGTGTCCTTCTTTGATTTGGATGACTCGCCTTTATCTAATGATTGAGCAGTGGAGTGGTTTTCAAAAATCACATGGATTGATTCTTCTACCACCAGAGTTCTTTTGTTGAGGATCCGGAATGCCTTGCTTGTTGCTGAGTATCCCAGGAAGATTCCTTCATCAGATTTGGAATCAAATGGCTTGAGATAGTCTTTTCCATTGTTTAGAATGAAGCATTTGGATCCAAACACATGGAAATGACTAACATTAGGCTTCCTTTCTTTCCATAGTTCATATGGAGTCTTTTTGTAAGTCTTATGAATGAGACTTCTATTCTGGGTGTAGCAAGCAGTGTTGATTGCTTCTGCCCAAAATCTTTTGGGTAAGCTAGCTGCTTCTAAGATTGTCCTTCCGGCTTCCTTGAGAGTCCTGTTTCTTCTCTCAGCAACACCATTTTGTTGAGGTGTTCTTGCAGCTGAAGTTTGGTGATGGATTCCATTTTCTTTACAGTACTGAATTACTATAGAGTTGAGGAATTCAGTACCTCTGTCTGATCGGATCTTCTGGATTGAGAGACTTTTCTCATTTTGAATTAGTTTCATCAGTTCTGGAAGTTTCTTCTCTGTTTCATTCTTTTTCTTTAGGAATATGGTCCAAGTGTATCTAGAGTAATCATCAACTATCACCAGGGTGTATCTTTTACCACTTATACTTGTTGGTTCAACTGGTCCAAATAAGTCAAGGTGTAGTAGGCTTAAGGGCCTAGTTGATGATTCCAGTTCCTTTGATTTGAATGATACCTTGGTTTGTTTCCCTTTTTGGCAAGCATCACAGAGATGGTCCCTTTTGAAGTTGATCTCAGGAAGACCTTTCACCAATCCTTTTCTGGACAATTTGTTGATTGTTTTGAAGTTGAGATGGCTTAATTTGTTGTGCCATTCCCAACTCAAATTTGAGTCTGCCTTTGTCACCAAGCAGATCCCTTCCTTTGCTGAGCTCCAATCAACAATGTACATGTCCTTCTTCCTTCTACCAGTGAGCACAATTTTGTCATTTTTGACATCTCTAATCAAACAGATGTCTTTGGAGAATGTAACATTATAGCCATTGTCACAGAGCTGGCTTGTGCTTATGAGATTGAACTTTAATCCTTTAACATAAGATATGTTTTGGATTGTAAGTCCATTGATGGATAGGTCTCCAGCTCCTTTGGTCTCTCCTTGTTTTTCCACATTCCCAAAAGTAACTTTGGGTCCTTCTCTTGCCATAAAGTTGGACAGGAGCCGTCTGCTGCCTGTCATGTGCCTGGAGCAGCCTGAATCTATGTACCATGTTTGTGAGTCAACTGCTCCAGCACCTTCCTGTATTCATCATTGTTGAGCAGTAGCCCACAAGTTAGTGGGCAACTTCCTTTGTATAAGTTTGGGCATCCATGCCCATCTAGAACCACTTAGTTCTAAGCAGATTGGTCTATAGCCATTTGAGGTATTATAATCATAGGGGATGGCTATATATTTGTTAATCCCTTTTCTTCTTGAAGTGGAAAATGGATTATTGGCTTTTGGAGGAAACTGCTTAGTGTTTTGTCTGTAGTTGGTCTTACTGGTTGATTGCCAACGGGTTCTTGGGTGTTGATGGTAGGGAAGTTTTTGATTATTCAGGAGATTGGATTTTGATTTGGGAGCTGGCAGGTTCCTTCTTATGGGAACATTTTGAGAATGGGATTTTTGGTAGATTAGCTTTCTTGTATTTTGTTGGTGGCTTGTGGAGGGTGAGTTTTGAGTGAGTCTGGTGGGGGATACATATCCGAGCCCTCTTCTCTTCCTATTTAGAACAACTTCAGCAGTAGAGTTATCGGTTTTACTATTCATGCCGAAGTTAGTCATTTTGTTTTTCAGCTCTTTGTTCTCTTCCTCTAAGACATTGTTTTTGGTTAAGGCATCTAACAACTTGGAATGAATGGCCTTAATGTCTTGTTTTAATCTATCATTTTCTGATCTTAAGAGAACATGGTGATCTTGGACTTTCTGAAAATCTTGTAGTAAAGATTTCAATGTGATATTGGTTGGTCCAGAATCACTAGAGCTATAGGAAGAGCAGGATGTTACCTCAACATCATTGTAGTGGTCTTTGGCCATTAGGCAGTTGTTGGAGCAGTTTTCATCATCTTCGCTGAGCCATCTGCTCTTTTCTTCAGCCGTCTGCCAGGATCCCAGGCATAGTAGTGCCTCCTCTGAGTCTCCAGATGAGGAGCTTTCATCACTTGAGCTGCTCTCATCATCACTTTGGGATTCGTCCTTTCTCTTTTCACTTACAAAGGCTTGTCTCTTGCCCTTGAAGTCCTTTATGTATTCTCCTTTTCGAGCAGTTGCCTGTTGCCCTTGATACTTTTGAGCCAGTGGTAAAGGACACTCATTCTTGTAATGTCCTGGCTGTCTACAGTTATAGCATAGAATAGTGTCCTCACTTGATTGAGGTCTTCCTTGTCTCCTGGGTGGCTGATTGTATGACCTCCTTGGAACAGTACCCTCCTTCTTTATGAATCTTTTAAATTTCCTCACAAACATAGCAAACTGCTCGTCAGTGAGGAGATTATTGAGGGATTTTTCAGCAGATTTGAAAGTGCTTGGCTCAGACACTAGGGCTAGTGTCTTGTATTCATCTTCCTTCTCTTCCTTGATTTCCTTTATTTCAAATTCATAGGCCTTGAGATCACTGAAGAGTTTGTCAGTTGACAAAGTTCTGAGATCTCTACTATCTCTCATAGCAGTTACCTTCATGTCCCATTTTGATGGCAGGCCTCTCAAGATTTTAAGGGAAATTTCTTTTTGAGAAAGTTCTTTCCCAAGGTCAGAGACCTCTGCCACAATCTTCAGGAATCTGGATTCCATCTCATGGATAGATTCAGACGACAGCATTTTGAAATCCTCAAATTTTTTTAGGGCAATGGTCAGTTTATTGTCCTTCTCCTGTTCATCCCCTGCTCCAATCTTTGTTAGCTCATCCCAGACGTCTTTGGCAGTTTCGCATTTCCTGATTCTGGGAAATATAGATTCATCAACAGATTTGAAGAGAATGTCCTTGGCAATGTTGTCAAGATTGTTCCTCTTCCTGTCCTCAGTTGTCCATTCCATTTTAGGTTTTGGAATGTACACATCATCTGTCCCTTCTATGGTTCTGGATGTGATGACCTTTATTATTTTGATAGGTCCATCAGTAATTACTTCAATCATCTCATCATGTAAGGCACTGAGATGTGCTTTCATCCGTATTTTCCAGTCATCAAATTTGTTCAAGTTGAACAGAAGATTCTTGGCTAACTGACTGTCCATTTTTAGAAAGTGTTTGGGATAAAAGTGGATTTGGATCTTTTAGTTCAAAAATAGTCAGAAACTGACTCTAGGAACACACCGCTCTGATACCACTTGATGGTCCCGGATAGAGGTAAAAGTCTAGAGGGGGGGGTGAATAGACTTTTAAATCTTTTTCAACTTTGTGAAGTTTTCCCTCTAGATGAGTTGATCTATAATCTTTTAAGAGATTAATAGATGCACAGCGGAAGTCTTTAACCTCTTTATACTTGGTGTGAGACAACTTTCTAGTTTAGATGATGTTTAGACTGGTGACAAGAGGAAGTAGGCTTGGCAGTAGACTGGTGAGCAGATAACTGCTTAGTCTACTGCTGCACAGGCAGTTTGCTGACTGGCAGGCAACTGCTGAATTGGCAGTTGGCTGGTGGGCAGGTTACTGCTGAGGCAACTGTTAAGAACAGGATGACTCTTGGATGGCTTTTTGTTCTGGCTTGTTATGGCGTTCGGAAAGACACATATAAATGGGCAGTGGGCTCAGCAGGAGGGTGAAGACCAGGGTACTGCTGAGGCACCTTCTGAGTGTAAGATAACTTCTAGTGGAAAACACTCTCAAGGAGAGTGAGTTATTAAGCAGTAGGCTAAGCAGTACAGTCGATGAAGACTACTGCTTAGGATGTTGCTGGCAAACTTCAATCCTTTAGTGAGATGTGTTTGGTGTGTGCTTCTGTATGTATGAAAGTAAATCAACACACGATATATCCTGGTTCAGAGGTGGTGTAATCCTCCTACATCCAGTCCCACCCTATTTCAGATGGATTTCCACTAAAGTATTCAGCCCAATACAATTAGTGCCAATCTAGCCTTGACAACTCTGGCCTAGATTGAAGGTTTTTCACAATGAGTATAACACCACTCAAAGTTACTCAGTCCTTAGACTTTTCTCAATTGATCCAGTGGGGATCAAAAGGTACTCTATCTATCTAACCACACTTTAGGATCCGAACAACTGTTCTCCTAAGTGTTTACAACAATTTGTTTACAAGAAAATTTCTATCCTCCAACTAGAAACTAAGCTCTAAAAGTGTAATCGTGTATGATCTTAGTCTAAGAGCTTAGTGAAGCATGAGTCTAAGCAGAGAGCAAAGTTTAACATGCACTTTCTCTTTTGCTAGATATCTCTTGGATGTTTGAAGTGAATACTCTACTTAGATGACTCAAAAACTTGATTTTATCACTCATGCTTCTGCCTATTTTATAGGCCTTTTGAGCAGATCAATCTCCTCCGTTGGTTGAGAGGAGTTGATCGTAGTCGCTGAAAGAGTTGTACTCTTTGTCTTCATGTGTTGGAGCAAGATAAGGAGATAATTCTTGCCGATCAGTTCTTCTTCGAGAGATCACTTCTTGTGTATCATCATCACCTTTTGGGACCCATGTACAATTTCTTGCATTAAATGCTTTTTAGCCTTACGCCTTTGTTATACGGCTTATCCCTGCATGTCACTGTGCACCAAGTAAACTATGTACTGGAGGTAAAAACACTTACCCTGGTGAATTTCCAGCAAAATTTATTTGGAGCATTTGTTCAACACTTCCCACTTCTTAGTTTTATTTGTGTATCAAAATAAAGTTATACTGGTAGGATTTTAATGTCCTTTTTAAGGTAACAAAAATTACCTAAATGTATTTTAAGTTTCCAGTATACTTTATTTGATACATTTTATTAGTCATGACTTATTAGGTGGTGGAGGTGTTCATTTATTGGTATAGTGGCATCATCAAAATCTATCAATCGTTGGGTACTAACAAGCTCGCATACTCGTTTGATCCAATCAATGGTGTGGCGACCATATGACCGGTCTTCAGGCCGAAGGTATGCGGGAGGTCATGCTCCGAGCCCCTCTCGTACATCTGTTGTCTGACGTTGCTAGGTTTAACAGCCCGCACACTCATTTGATATGGTCAGCGGTGCGGGTCCGTTCTGGTCTGATCATGCAGGGCCTCGCCCTTACGTTTGGCCGACTTCAGTTTGACTTTCAGAAAGGGATAACAAGATTTTTTCCTAAGTATGAAACTAGCTGTACAAGTCAAGGTGTAAGACCGGCCTCCGGGTCGAAGGTGTGCGAGAGGTCGTGCCCCGAGCCCCTCTCGTACATCCGTTGTCTGACCATTGGCCGAACAGCTTGCACACCCATCGGTCCTAGATCGATAGTGTGCGGGTCAGCCCCGCCTTACCAAGCAGGGTGCGGTCAAGGTCGGCCCTGCCAACCTGCCGCCCCTCACGGCATAGGTGGGGAGCCAGATCCCCGATTAGTTCTCCAAGTATTCTTGAATGAAAAACGGCTAAGTAAATTGAAATAACAAATGATGCATACATGCAAGCTCAAGCAAAAATCAATCACAAAGACCAACTCCAAGATCATCATTGCCCGATTTTCTTCGCCTCATCACAGGTAGTCTGCATATTAGGCCAACCAATTACAACCCTCCTTGTTCCGCAGCTAAGCTCGGATATACTCCGGACACCAGTCTTCAATCCTGGAAGTGATGAGCTCTGAAAACTTTAAGGGGATTTGAACAAAGCAACTGCCTCATCTCCCACATCCTCGTGCCTCTCGTATGCCAAGCGAGACGTCGCTGCATCACGGCAGACCCCTCGGTCTCAACGTGATCATTTATCTGAAGACCGGCCTCATCCCCTCACTTCATGGATGAGGACCGTTGCGTGGATTTCCGGACTGACCCCTCAGTGCCGATGTCCTTGCCTCACGGCAGACCCCTCGGTCTCAACGTGATCATTTATCTGAAAACCGGTCTCATCCTCTCACTTCATGGATGAGGACCGTTGCGTGGATTTCTGGACCGGCCCCTCAGTGCCGACGTCCTTGCATCACGGCAGACCCCTCGGTCTCAACGTGATCTTTTATATATCGACACGGCAGGCCCCTTGGTCTCAACGTGGTCGTCATACTCTCAAGACCGGTCTCAGTCATCCCTTCCCGGATGGCGACCGTTGCTTGGATCTTTAGATCGACCCTCCAGTGCCGATGCCCATACATCACGATCAGCCCCCTCAGCCTCGATGTGATGCTATATATCAAAGACCGGCTCCTCAGCGCCGAAGTCTTGATCTAGCGACCGGGCTCGCCATCCCTTCCTGGATGGTGACCGTCGCCTCTACATGACGACCGGCTCATTTCTTCCCCGTCATCATTATTCGGACCGGATACCCCGGATCGCCATCCTCAGCGTACAAGTGTACAATTGCGACCCGCCTTCTCCAAGCATATCTCAGCTCGACACCATCAACAGACAAAGTTGCTAGGTGGTCTCTCCCGAGCATACCCTGGCTCGACGGACACCACTGACAAACAACCGTGTGACTGGTCTTTTCGGAACATATCTCGGCTTACCAGTAAAGCAGGCACTCAACCAAGAACCGAGGGGATTGACCTTCCTTTGCTTTATTTTAAGGTTCTGGTGCACTCTTTTTCCTTCACTATGATTTTTTCCCATTGGGTTTTTCCTAGTAAGGTTTTAATGAGGTACTCCATCATCATGAACAAAGGAAGAGGTCCCCGGTCGGAGCAAAGAAGAGTCCTTCCTTTCACAAGCAATGGGATCAAATTCAAGGCTCGATAATGACCGGCCGACCGGACCAAAACCCGGACCAATCCCAAAACAGCTTAACTACTCCCTTTTAGCCGAGTCTACTACTCGACTAAGGGAGTGGGGGACTCGTGTTGGGATAATGGGCCGGGTCCAAGACTATTGGCCCGTTACGCCCAAGCTTTGGCCCGACCAAGCTCAGAACACAGCCCGGCTAGCGGATATTGGTCCGGGATTATTTAATTACTTATCGGGTTGGCCGGCCCATTAGCGTGAGTGTTAGTGGATAAATCGGGCCAAGCCCATGTAAAACTTAATTGGTGGGCTATTGTGTATGCCTATAAATAGGCCACCAACCCCTTGTATTCGACTAAGCTATTCTCACTATACTGAAATGCTGCCGAATTCTCTACCCGGGTTATATTCTACCAACAATTATATTACTCCTTCTATCCCTGCTTAAACTTTTCACTTACTCTTTAGAATGTTCTTCTTGTTTCTATTTTTTTTATGATGTTCTTGTTTCTATTTTAGAAAATATTTAGTAAATAAGAACTTAATCATCAAATTATAAAAATTATACACTTATAAATCACAATAATTATCATCAATGAAATTATTATATTTTATATGTATCAAAACTAATTATCAAAATATACGCAAATAACGTTATTTAATATTGTCTGAATAATCGTGTCATTTTCAAATGAAAAATTACTTAAACCGGGATGGTATATGTTGTACGTGGTATATGTTATCTTTATATAATATCTTTATATAATATAAAGTAGCAAAGTTGCTACTATTTTTGGAGGTAAAAATCCCGCCCACTTTAAGGGCATAATGGGAAATCTTTATGTAAGACTTTAAAAGACCGCCATTGTTAGTCCATAAATGCAATCCTCCGGTACAATTAATATTTCCATAGTATTTGCTCATATATATATATATATGGAATGCACAGTATCATTAATACTCCGTAAATAACGTATATCTAGACGGCATACCCATAAATAACGTAAATAACCATGTACTCCGTATATCATTAGTAAGAGTGCTCCATAGTACGAAGTATTTGGTTTAATTGGTTATATATTTGCCTGTATATCTGGTAATATCAATTACGGAGTATCAGTAATCAACCACCTTGGAGACCTTATTTCGGAAAGTATTAGCAGTTTAGCACGTATCATATATATTTATACACACCTTATACTATAAGTGTATAAACTATAAACAATGTATCAAAAGTAGAACAAATAGTAGTTGGATATAAATACGTACATTTTCCCATATAGTAAAACTACTATAATTATTATATGGTCCTAACATTACTTAGATATAATAACAATAACAATAATAGTAATAATAGTGATAAGAGTAACAATAATTATAATTTTAATAACATATATAGCTATGGGAAAATGACAATCATTCCATTTCGGTTTTAGGTTATAATTATTGTTACTCTTATCACTATTATTACTATTATTGTTATTGTTATTATAGCTAAGTAATGTTAGGACCATATAATAATTATAGTAGTTTTACTATATGGGAAAATGTACGTATTTATATCCAACTACTATTTGTTCTACTTTTGATACATTGTTTATAGTTTATACACTTATAGTATAAGGTGTGTATATATATGATACGTGCTAATACTTTCCGAAATAAGGTCTCCAAGGTGGTTGATTACTGATACTCCGTAATTGATATTACCAGATATACAGGCAAATACATAACCAATTAAACCAAATACTTCGTACTATGGAGCACTCTTACTAATGATATACGGAGTACATGGTTATTTACGTTATTTATGGGTATGCCGTCTAGATATACGTTATTTACGGAGTATTAATGATACTGTGCATTCCATATATATATATATATATATATGAGCAAATACTATGGAAATATTGTACCGGAGGATTGCATTTATGGACTAACAATGGCGGTCTTTTAAAGTCTTACATAAAGATTTCCCATTATGCCCTTAAATTGGGCGGGATTTTTACCTCCAAAAATAGTAGCAACTTTGCTACTTTATATTATATAAAGATAAAGATATTTAACTTTTGTTCACTACGTGGTGTTAACCATTAGTTTCAACTTTCAAGTTTAAAATTTGTTCGAAGAGAGCCTACAACTCACTTTTCACTTCTAATATTTAATTTATCTAACAATTAAAATCAATTCGTTATAAAAATGAAACTAAACTTTGTAAAATGTACTTATTACGTAGTCTGCAGTAAAACAGGTTTTGTCTGCAGTATTTGACTATGACTCGACCTGATATTACATTTGCTGTTCACCTAGTCTCCCAATTTATGCATGCGCCCCGTACTACTCATTTGTTAGCTGTTAAGCGTATTTTCAGGTATCTCCAGGGTCTGCTGCTCACGGCTTGCTTCTTCAGTCCAACACTTCTTCTCCTACTTTGTAGGCTTATTCTGATGTTGACTGAGCTGGTGGTCCTGACAGTAGCCGGTCTACTTCTGGGTTTACTCTTTTCTTGGGTCCGAAGTTAATCTCATACATGGAAGTCCAAGAAGCAACCCACTGTCTCCCAATCTTCTACAAAGGCTGAATATAGATCTATTGCATACACAGTTCAAGACACACTGCATATTCGATCCATCTTGTTCGAGTAAGGCATCACCATTCGAGAACCAGACCAGTTATTATGTGACAATGTTTCTGCTTCATACTTGTCCACTAATCCTATTCAGCATGCCAGGAGCAAGCACATCTGCATTGATTATCACTTTGTTCGAGAAAGAGTTTCGCATGGAGATCTGGTTGTTCGCTATGTTCCTACTCAGTTCCCGTTGGCAGATATTCTCATTAAATGTCTGTCACCACGACGTTTTATTTTTCTTAGAAACAATCTGCACATTGTTTCCCCTGCACAGCTTGAGGAGGTGTAATAGAGTAATTGATACCATTAATTAGGTTTCCATCTTTATTAAGTTTCCTAATGTATTCAGGACATATTTTATTATATATATGACACCTAAGGCTACCACATTGGTAAGTCAGGGCCGTCTAATGATTTCGGAGGCCCGGTTCCAAATGAGGAATTGAGCCCCCCTAAAAAAAGAAAAAAATACAAAATTTAACAATGAAATAAAAATAAATTAGACAATTCAGTGAAATACTCCCTCCGGTTTTTAATAAATTTCACACTTTCCTTTTTTGGACGGTCTAAAATAAACTTCACACTTCCTTATTTCCTTTTTTGGCAAAGAAATACTACGTATACATCAAAACAGTGCCAAACAGTGTCTCAACAGTGCCAAACAGTGTCTCTACAGTGCCAAACAGTGTCAAACAGTGCCTCAACAGTGTACTCTACAGTAAAGTCAAATTTCTTTCCTTATTTTGTGTGAAGTCAAAGTGTGAAGATTAAATAAAACCGGAGGGAGTATATGTTTTCTGATGTTTAAATTACACAAATTAGACAATCTAAAAGTTATACGGGGTATATATTTAGAAATATTGAATAATACATAACATATAGAAAAATCAACCTATAACTAATATTTCATACTCCATCTGCCCCTTAAAACTTTGTCAACTTTTCTTTTCTGGATGTCCCACTAACTTTGCCACTTTCCTTTTCAAGTAAAGAATTTGTGGTTCCAGATAATTCCAGATAATGCACAAACCTCAATCACGCGGTTTTTACTTTATAAATATTCGTGCCGGTCAAACTTGGCAAAGTCGTAAGGAACGGGAGGGAGTACTAAATTTATGGAGGCCCCCTGCAAGAGTGGGCCCCGGTGACAAGCAGGGCCGGTCCCGACTCATTAGAGGCCCTGTGCAAAATTAATTAGGAGGCCTCATTTTTTAATAAAGAAAATATCACAATAAGAAAAGTAAACTCCATCTCGGTGCACAAGTACATTAAAATAATCGATTTCACAATCCTAGCCTCCCATGTATGAATTGAATTTACAAACAGTTAAGAATTAAAATGCACTTGCTTCGTTGCTCGGTAATTAAAAACTAGCGGAGTAAAAACATCTTTTAGATCACAAGGATTCACAGCATCTGCCCAAACTCTCCATTTTGTGATACAGGAGATTGATTCCATCAATAAAGTATTTTTTTCAACCATATCTATTACAATTGAGATCATGTTTTTTTGTAGTGTGGGTTATTTCTCCAAGTCCCTCCAATATGTATGTCAATTAGGAACACATGGAAGACAAAAGAACTAGAAACAGAGTACCTAAAAACCATAAGAAACCGTAGAGGCAAAAGACGTAAGTCTCTCCCTCTGTCCCGTGATTCCGCGGCAGCTTCGTCATTCCGCAGGAGAGAGAAGTGGTTTAAAGAGGAGGTGATTGAGAGAAAGAGATCTAGTAGTTGATTAGTTGCTCCTTTCAAAGAGTCGCTTTGTGGATTATAGAGAGTTTCTAGAATCACTTCTAGAATCGCTTTGTGATTAGTTGCTTTGTGGATTATAGAGAGTCTCTAGAATCACTTCTAGAATCACTTCAAAGGGTCGCTTTGTGAATCTCGTTTAGGTGCCTCTTTGAAAGGAGCAACTAATCAACTACTAGATCTCTTTCTCTCAATCACCTCCTCTTTGAACCACTTCTCTCCTGCGGAATGACGAAGCTGCCGCGGAATCACGGGACAGAGGGAGAGACTTATGTCTTTTGCCTCTACGGTTTCTTATGGTTTTTAGGTACTCTGTTTCTAGTTCTTTTGTCTTCCATGTGTTCCTAATTGACATACATATTGGAGGGACTTGGAGAAATAACCCACACTACAAAAAAATGATCTCGATTGTAATAGATATGGTTGAAAAAAATACTTTATTGATGGAATCAATCTCCTGTATCACAAAATGGAGAGTTTGGGCAGATGCTGTGAATCCTTGTGATCTAAAAGATGTTTTTACTCCGCTAGTTTTTAATTACCGAGCAACGAAGCAAGTGCATTTTAATTCTTAACTGTTTGTAAATTCAATTCATACATGGGAGGCTAGGATTGTGAAATCGATTATTTTAATGTACTTGTGCACCGAGATGGAGTTTACTTTTCTTATTGTGATATTTTCTTTATTAAAAAATGAGGCCTCCTAATTAATTTTGCACAGGGCCTCTAATGAGTCGGGACCGGCCTTGGTCTTATGATCAGATGACACGACTGAATTGATTGTGATAGCTTCTTAGAACAAAGGACAGAGAGTTTGTAGGTTAGAAATGGAACAATAGGACGGCTATAGCTGAGATACACAAGCACCAAAATCAGTACGTTAAAATTAAACCAGCTAGCTAGCTGGCGGGGAGCTCTAGATAGGTCAGGAAAGCGATTTTATTGTACTCTTCAAACATTAATTTAATTAACCGTTTTATAGTAGACTACTCCGTATAATTTAATCAACAATTCTTGGTGTACTTAGCTTCGTTGATGAATAGGTTATTTTTATGGTGAATAGCATGTTCACAAACTAAACATATTCATCTACGTCGGTGAATGTATTTGGTCTGTGAACATGTTATTGACTACAAAAAAAGCATATTCACCACGAGTGTACTGATACAGTGGTGTGGTACAAATAAAATGTGTATTTGTACGACTTCAGTGCTATGAATTCATTAGAGTAAAATGCATAAACAGTACCTCAACTATTGATAATTTTGCATTTTGGTACATCAACTCTTTAATGAAGCAAATTAGCACCTCAACTACGTTTAAATGTTGCAACCGGCGGTACCATTCAATATTCCGGCCAAAAAAATGTCATTTGTCCGTCGGAAATCCATGTGTATATCATAGTCATCGTTTTTGTCCACATCATTATTATCCAAGTCATTTGTGTATTATCCATGTCATTAGTGATAATTAAGCCACCAAAAATTTAAGTATATCCATGTGCCACAAATATATCGTGTAATTCATTATCATCGACTAAAATGTCATTTTGGCAAACCTTTCAAAAAAATGTCTGAAATTTCAATTGTTGTAATTTTAGACTAAAAACGTGAAATATTATTTTTAAAATATATTGTAGTATGTATATATAGTGAACATATTTAAGATGATGTGAAAAATATATAATATACCATGTATTTATGATGTAAAGATACTTTGGTATACTCCTTATAACATACTCCGTATTTAGAGACTGTCAAAAAAATAAAGTTAATTAGTCAAAAACTATTCACGGTCGTATAATGGTACTTATATGACTTCTGTCTATAAAAATACAACAAGTTGGGTGGCCGGATGGCGTTGGTATGTGCACTAAGTAGCAGCACGCATGATTGACGCGGGTTCGATTTCCAGGCGAGGCTTTTGCCAAAAATTTAAATTTTTGTGGCTTAATTATCACTAATGACATGGATAATACACAAATGACGTGGATAATAATGATGTGGACAAAAACGATGACTATGATATACACATGGATTTCCGACGGACAAGTGACATTTTTTTGGCCGGAATATTGAATGGTACCGCCGGTTGCAACATTTAAACGTAGTTGAGGTGCTAATTTGCTTCATTAAAGAGTTGATGTACCAAAATGAAAAATTACCAATAGTTGAGGTACTGTTTATGCATTTTACTCGAATTCAGTATGTGTTTAGTTTAAATTTGCAAAAGTCATTACTTATCCACACATGAAGCTAATTAATCGAGTTCATCATCAGTATTAAAGAATATTTTTTGAAAACAGGATTACTATATTATTATATACTCTCGTATTTACACGTTTCCTACACTTTCTTTTTTGGATGCATATATTTAAAAGTATGTTACATTTTACCTTTTGGTAAGTTTTTCCTTAAAAATACTCAATTACTCTTATATTCCCTCCGTCCCATTTAAAGGTTCTAACTTTCCCTTTTTAGACGTCCCACTTAAAGTTTCTCACTTTCTATTCTAGGAAACAATTAACACTCTCAAATGACAATTTAATTATCAAATACTAATTAAAATACATTTTTAAAATCACAGTTATCATCAATAACCCATTATAGTAAATACTCATCAAAATTATTCCTCAAAATATACCCGAATTAGCATGTTTAATTATTGTCTAAATAATCGTGCCATTTTACCATGTGAACCTTTAAATGGGACATATGAAGTATTTTCTATTCTTAATCTTTTCTTTCATACTTTTTCACCCTCTCTCTTACTTATTCTACACTATTCATTACTCTTACTAATTCTTCCTTAAGTACGATGTCAATGTAATGTATTGATCTTTTTAAATACGGAGTGAGTACTAAATATATTTGTCTGTGTCCACAAACAATTTGGTAGGCAAATGCTTCTGACTGATAAACATTTACACTTAGTGTAAGCTTTTGTACATATGAATTGAAGCAGCAGCTTTATATATTGAATCTAAGAGCCCGTTTGGTGACCACTTTTTCAGCTTATCAGGCTTATCAGCCAAGTTTTTCATCAAACACGTAATTTTTGATTTCGCGCGCTAAATTGTATAATAAGCAAAAAAAGTAAGGTTGAAGTTACTTTTCTGTCTGTATTGGCTGAAGTTACTGTAGAGGATCATTTTAGCTATTTTTTCATATAATTTTTTATTTTATTTATTTATTTATTTTATTTATTAATAACATATATTTTAAATATAATTTTTTTATGAATCAGCAGAATCAGCCAATACAGCCACTTCAGCCAAAACTTCATAAATTTCAGTAGAATCAGCCAATACAGCCAATTTTATTGTTACCAAACGGCCTCTAAGTATCTAACTTGGTGACCGATTACCATACACTTAAAAGCCTAACCCCAACCGAGACATGCCTTTTGGCTTTTTAGACGAACATTCATGCTTGATGTATGGGTCAATTTAAATTGGATCATAGAACACTTGAGCTAATATCCTTTTATAAATTATACGTAGTATATTGTTATGAATATATACTTCTCGAATTGCAGAACTGCTGCTTTGTATTTTTAATAAGTTTTATTTGCTTATAAGATATGGAGTATTAAATAATGTCAAAATTGAACAAGAGAACATTGAGTCTTCCCTTGTTTCATGAGTAAGATGCATGTATTAATATTAAATAATTTACAATTATTTAAGAAGAGAGAAAATTCTAAACGCAAAGAGAATTGTGAACGTATAATTGTATATCATGCATATGGTACACTCATATGGTGAAACAAAATTTTCTTTTATATAAAAAATTGTTTTTTTTCTCACGGAATAAACATATTTTAGAGTCAAAGGAGTATTGTATTGAATGAGAAATGTTCAAAAAATTGTAATTTGAATAAAACGAGTATTCTAAATTTCTAAGTACGTACGGTATTTGAATAAAACAAAGTAATTATTAGAATATTTCTCAAAGACAGAAAATTTATTCAAAAACATATACTTCTTCTGTCCTTGATACATTTGCTGACTTTCTCTTTTTGGATGTCTCATTAACTTTGCAACTGTCCATTTTAAGTAAAGAATTTGTGGTTCCAGTTAATTCTTTCTCCTCTGCACAAACCTCAACCACACAATTTTTACTTTATTGATCACCATGCCGGTCAAATTTGACAAAGTTTTAAGGGTCGGATGGAGTATATTTTAGACAGAATAAACATATTTTAGAGTCAAATGGCTATAGTATTGATGAACTACGTAATTTTAATAAAACGAGTATGTTGAATAAAATTATAACAAAAGCTCAAAGAAAGATTCAGTCTTGTCTCATTACCCAATTAAGATGGTAGCAAGTACGTACGTATAAAATTCGTGTAATGAACAATTGATTTAAGAAGGGAGGAGTTTAAGGATGTTTTTAGGGTTTACTAGTTTGGTTTGGTCGGCCGGTCTGGTCTGAATTGGTCTGGTAAACATCTTATCTCTGCGTGTTTTATAACTAAGGAAGTCTGGTTTTGTCTAGCTTGGTCTGTTTAAATGTGGTCTGGTTTGATCTAGTCTGTTTAAATCTGATCTGGTCCGGGATAGATCAAAACATGTTAAATGTCCCACACCGGAAAATTGAGAAGCATTAGAGTGCTATATTAAGTTTCGGGCTACTCCTCCTAACAGGTTGACCTTTTAGGATGGAACCCCGGATCTTAACATGGTATCAGAGTCAAATCGATCCATGGTGTGGGGTCCCTTATGAAAAATGACGACACGATAAAAAAAAATGACGAACCGATGAAAAAATGAATGACGACGCGATCCAGACGAAGTGTCTGGTCGTGAGGAGGGGTGTTAAATGTCCCACACCGGAAAATTGAGAAGCATTAGAGTGCTATATTAAGTTTCGGGCTACTCCTCCTAACAGGTTGACCTTTTAGGATGGAACCCCGGATCTTAACAAAACAATCCAAAACAATCCAAGTAAAACAGTGTTCAAATGGTTGGTAAGATGTTATTTTGGGGTAATAAATTAAGATTGAATTGAATTTTGGTTCTTCAAAATGATTAATTCAGACTGATCGAAACACATGGGTATATGATTGTTATATCATACCTCAGCTCGACCTTTTTCTCAATTGGTTCTCTATTTTTTAATCTAGTTTGATCTGGTTTTTTATGTAACATTATATTATACTCCGTATGTTACAGCATTGTCTGATGCTGAAGGGTAGGACACCATGTTTAGTCGATCTACTAATTATTCCCAAATTAATTAAAGCAAGAAAAAGAGCACTGTATGTCCGTAACCATTATTATTCATAATGATTATATAACCATATGTATGTATCTATTCAATGTTCTAATATAGGTCCACAAGTATATATTCTGTTGCATGGTGATCTGATAACAACATGGGGGTCATTAATTTAAAAAAAAAGAATCATTTCGATAACACATGGAATGATGTTCTACTGTGTAATGAATAATTCCTTATATATTCTGTTTATTTTAACTTGGTCTATTTTTCAGTTTTTAATGATTACATATATACCGAGTTAAAAGAGGCAATGTTTTTACTACGTACTTTTTATGTCTTCTTTTCTAATTATTCTTATACTTTTATCCATTTCCGCGATATTTACTCTTTGTATCAAGGAGTCAAGGACCATTCTTGGTGTACACAGACAATTTGACATTAAATACTGTCTCCTTTTAAACAGTCTGTGTACACAAACAATTAGAAAGGTTTTGTGTACAGTACAACTCATGCATGTACACTATAACACTAAGCATTTTGCTTATATATCAATACAAAATCTAGCAATACAATATAAAAGGCATGGTGTCAAGGAAGGTGCAGCATAATCAAGATCCATCACGTTCGAGTACGTATTGGGGTGTTTCCTAAATGGCCTATTAGAAGCTATTTCAAAAACTTTAGCTTTTTAATCATTCCTATTATTTGTTTAATTATAATGACAATTTGGTTATAAGGTTATTATATCAGACGAATAAAAATGAAAAAAAAATCCAACGATATTTATATGATTCTTATTGTAGACACCTTGTACACATTGCCTGCCAAGGTGTTTTTTTCCTATCTCAAACAAAACGTATTCAAAAGGTGTATACAAATTTGTAAATAGTAAAAGTGTGCACAACGGATTTTTTTTGTTAAAACTCTCTACCTCCCATAGAATTTAGTCATATGTATGTAATACTACGTATGAAATTGAGTTTTTATACCATGGGAGCAATCCACGGTGAGCATGGTGCTCCCAAAGGCAAATTCGCGTGTTACTGTTCACGCGCGTGAACAGTAACTTTTTTGTTTTGTTTTTTTCCTTGTCCCGCAGCAGGGTGATGTAACTCACGTGTAAAAAAATGTAACTCACGTTGAGAAAAAGTGTAACTTCAGGCAAATCGAAATTTAACTTGTGTAATACGGAGTATAAAAAATACAACATTGATTTCAATGTAAACAATGAAAACAAGGAGTCTAATTGCTCAATTACTTTACGTAAATAGTGAATATGTTTTATTTTTAATATCATGATCATTAAAAGGGTGTAAAAAATTATTTTTTTGTTTCAATAGTAAAGATTTATTTTTTTGATGTAACTCATGTTATTACAAATGTAACTCGCATTGATGTCAAATGTAACTTAGGTGTATACAAAATGTTACTTGTTGAGGCAATTCCAAATGTAACTCGCGCTTCAGAAGATGTAACTCACGCTTTAGAAGATGTAACTCGAGTATAAAAAAAAATGCAACTTCATATATTACACACATATATACATACGTATATATACACCAACTATCGATCGACATCTTTAGATATTCAACAGATTAAAAGGGTGACATGTTAGCAGATTAAAAGGGTGATGCTTTAGTTTTAAAGTTTATTTACTTAGAAGCTGTTCTCTTCGCCTGATCTGAATGTTTCTGATCTGAATTTTTTAAGTTCTGATCTGATCTGATCTGAATTTTTCTGATCTGATCTGATCTGATCTGAATCTTTCTGATCTGATCTGATCTGATCTGAATCTTTCTGATCTGATCTGATCTGATCTGAATCTTTCTGATCTGATCTGAATGTTTCTGATCTGGTCTGATCTGATCTGAATGTTTCTGATCTGATCTGAATCCTTCTGATCTGATCTGAATCTTTCTGATCTGATCTGATTTGAATATTTCTATGATTATAATTATAATTATAATTATAATTATTATAATTTCAATTACAAATATAATTTAAATAAAATTATAATTATAATCGTAACTATAAAAATAATAATAATAATAATAATTAAAATTAAATTTAAAATGAAAAAATTTATACTTATTACACTAATTATAAATATAGATATAATTATAATTGTAATTATATTTTTAATTATAATTACTTATATAATTATAATTGTAATTATGATTACAATATTTATCTCTATAATTGTAACTATAGTTATCAATATTATTACAATTACTCCGTAAAATAATTACAATAGTAATAATAATAATAATAATAATATTAATAATTATAATCATAAATTATAATTATAAGTATAATTATAATTATTATAATTATAATTAATAATAATTATAATTATATTAACATTAATTATAATATTATAATATAATAATAGTAATATAAATAATAATGATAATGATAATGATAATGATAATGATAATGATAATGATAATGATAATGATAATGATAATGATAATGATAATGATAATGATAATGATAATGATAATGATAATGATAATGATAATGATAATGATAATGATAATGATAATGATAATGATGATGATCATGATGATGATGATGATGATGATGATGATGATGATGATGATGATGATGATGATGATGATGATAATAATAATAATAATAATAATAATAATAATAATAATAATAATAATAATAATAATAATAATAATAATAATAATAATAATAATAGTCTTCTTAATAATTACATTTATATTACTATTATTATATTAAAATATTATAACTATTATTAATATCTTATTTTCTTTTATCATATTATTATTAATATTATTTATAATAATTATATAATAATAATAATCATAATTGTAATAACAATATTATTAATAATAATTAATATAATAATAAAAGTGATAAATCATGTTTGAACTTTTCTGATCTGATCTGATCTGAATGTTTCTGATCTGATCTGAATGTTTCTGATCTGGTCTGATCTGATCTGAATCTTTCTGATCTGATCTGAATCTTTCTGATCTGATCTGATCTGATCTGAATCTTTCTGATCTGATCTGATCTGATCTGAATTTTTCTGATCTGATCTGATCTGATCTGAATTTTTCTGATCTGATCTGATCTGATCTGAATAAAATAAGAATAAGCAATAAGTAATAAGAATAAGACGAACAGAACAGCACCTTAGTTGAGTCAGAAAAGAAATTTGAAGAGGGTTTGAAGATTTGTCAATCGTTGCTCCAGTCGGTTGCCAACAAGAAAGATAGAGGAATTTCTCAATCGTTGTTCCAGTCGGTGGCTCTAGATTGAAGAGCTTTTGCAGATTGAAGTGGCTCCAGTCGGTGGCTCCAGTCACAATGCAAGATTGATCTGTTATTTTAATTGATAAAGCGGTGTCGTTTTGGGATCGGCACACCTTGCTCACGGTGGGTTGATCCCACGGTATAATTTGCGTATGAAATTAGTTTGTGATATGAAAATAATATATTCCTTTTAGGGAAAGTTCCCGAAATAGGACTAAAACAGTTTGAAAATTCCAAAATAGGACTGTCATGTTTTTTATTCCCAAAGTAGGAGTAATTACTGACAAGTTTGGAAAATACTGCCATGTTTGAAGTCTGGTACTGCCAAAACATGTCAGTAATTAGTCCTATTTTGGAAATAAAAACATGTCAGTCCTATTTTGGAATTTCCAAACCTTTTTAGTCCTATTTTGGGTAAATTCTCTTCCTTTTATTATACTCCGACAGTCCGAAGTTACACATGTTTTAACTATACCGTGTTGTAAATTCCTGAGAATGACAAGTGTGAATTGTTCATCCTTGTCATCAGGACACTAATCCAATTTCCATCCTTGTAATAAACAGATGGCTAGGTTTAATGTTGCCAGCATATTATGTAGAATGATTCTTTGATGATTCATCACCAAGCTCCATCAGTATAAATAGGGGTTTGGTGATGCCTTGTAAATGTACTTAGAAATTCAGAAACTCAGAAAATTTCATAGATAAAGAAGAAGTTATTTAGAGGTTTTTATCAATATATCTATCTCTTAAAGTTGTTCTTCACATTCTTCATTTCACAACACGTTATCAGCACGAATCTGCTCAAAATCTTCAACCATCAGTATCTTCTTCAAAATCTCCTGCAGGTATTATTATCATTATTATACCCGTATTATTCCATGTTAAATTTTAAATATGAAACTATAAAAAAAAATAGTTTTGCGAGTATACAAAATTAATACTCCATACTTTTCAAATCCGTAACTTATATTCTTTTTACAATGAAAGAAATTAATAACATACATACCTTTGAATGATTGTTTTCTAGTCTTCTTGTAGCTTAGCCTCAGCTCGTTAAAGTAACTAGTTTATGAACAAGTCATACTACTCCACAATAATATATACTACGTAAAGCATAAGAAAGAGATATTACTTGTGTAGAAAAGAAAAGTGATAGACTGATAGTTCGTTAAAATTAAAGAAACGAAAGTAGGTATATGAGGATGAAAGAAATAGTATCCGTATGTATGCAGGGGCGGAGCCAGAGCACTGGGCCGGACTGGGCCGGTACAAAGAATATTTTTAGAAAAAAATTTACACGAAATTTTTTACCTTAAAAATTAAGCCATTTTTAAAATTTGGGGTGGGCCATGGCCTAGGTTGGCCCACCCCTAGCTCCGCCCATGTATGTATGTAAAGATGAACTACAATATTTAAATATTGTCGTCACTTTTTCACATGCACCGATTACAGTCACGGGCATACAGTTTCACATTTTTCATTGCTTCATTACTGTCAGAAATTTTTACACGTAGTATTACATGGAAACATGCATGGTTATCAGTCTGCACACATTTGTTCTCTTCTAGACTTCTAGTAGTATGTACAGATTTTTTTAATATATGGAGTAATACGTAGTAAATAAATTAATAGGAGTAATACATAGTTTCATAAACACATAACTATATAACTATATTTATATAAACATCCAATCATAAGGTTTTGTGTTTTATAAATTTTTATTCTAAAACGCAATAAATTCAATCAATATACATTAAGTTATTAATCGTTGTCAAATAAATACTACGTATATGGAGTAAGTTATTTACATCAATGACTATGTATCACTTATATATAATCATATACTCTTGATTCTTGAGTATTACCGATTGCATATAAATTTTACTAATTAAATTTAAACACAATTTTTGTAGTCTAAAATGGCCAACATTAGCAAAAGAGAGTTCGACGTTCTTGATTTGTCCGGTCAAAAATATTTGGAATGGAAAGTCGATGCTCTGGCACATCTTAAGGCTAATGGTTTAGAAGAAACAATTGAAGCCAATAATATGTCATCTTCCCAAGACAAAGCGAAAGCTATCATTTTCCTCCGTCACCACCTCCATGAAAGTCTCAAATCTGAATATCTTTTGGTTGATGAACCAAAAGAATTATGGGACAATTTACAAGAGAGGTATGGTCACCAGCAAAAGGTACTTTTGCCAAAAGCTCAGTATGACTGGATCAATTTAAGATTCCAGGATTTTAAATCTATCAGTGACTATAATTCTGCTATGTTCCAAATAACATCAAAATTAAAGTTATGTGGACAAAAAGTCAATGATGCTGATATGTTGGAGAAAACCTTTTCTACAATGCATATTTCTAATATGCTGCTACAGCAGCAATATAGAGAAAAGGGTTTTAAAAAATACTCTGACCTTATATCAGTTTTACTGGTCGCTGAGCAAAATAATGACCTTTTGATGAAAAATCATAATCTGAGACCCACTGGTTCTAGTCCTTCGATTTATGGTCCATCTGGACATAACATTGCCACTGAATCAAACGCAACACGTAGTGGCACACGAAGGCATTTTAAACGTGGGCATTTTAATGGTCATAAAAACAAGTCACACCGAGAATACAAACAGGTCGAAAGACCAAATTACAAGGGCAAGGGCAAACAAAAAGCCCATCAAATAAATCGCCCTCCAAAATCCTCGGGAAAATCGACTTGTTATAAATGTGGCATGACGGGGCATTGGGCTAATAAATGTCGCACGGCTAAACATCTGGTGGAGTTATTTCAAGCTTCCATGAATCTGAACAAAGGCAAAAGTGTGGAAGCTAATTATGTTAATGACACAACTCCACCTCTGCCAAAATTTGACGTGTCCGATTTCTTCGTGGATGATGCCATTATGGACGATGCTTTTGCCACTAATCTAAATGACACAAAATAAATTATAGGACTTTCATGTTGTAAATTATGTATTTTTCTTTCATGTTGTTATCATAAATAAATTATGTAATATATGTATTTTAATGTTATATATGATGCATAATTTGTGTTACTTGCATATCAAACTTATGCTTATTTATATATATTGAAGATATGGATCACTCAAGTGATAAAGAGCTATGTCTGATAGACAGCGCCACAACGCACACCATTTTGAGGAATAAAATCTATTTTTCTCAAATGACTTTAGTCGAAGCTAAAGTCAATACAATATCAGGTGTTGCGAAGCTCATTGAAGGCTCTGGGAAAGCATATGTGATACTCCCTAATGGGACAAAATTACTTATAAATGACGCTTTATACTCCAGCAAATCGCGGAGAAATTTATTAAGCTTTAAAGATATGCGTCAAAATGGTTATCACATAGAAACCATGAATGAAAACCAAAAGGAATATCTTTGTCTAACGACAACTAAATCTGGCACTAAATATATTTGTGAGAAAATGCCAGCATATTCCTCAGGACTATATTTCACTTATATTAGTCCATTCGAAATAAATTTGGTTTCTAACGCAAAGTTAGATGATCAGAAAACATTCATGTTGTGGCATGACCGTTTAGGTCACCCAGGCCAAGTAATGATGCATAAAATCATTAAGACTTCACTTGGACACCCATTAAAGAATATCAGGGTTCCATTATCAAGTGATTTTCCTTGTAAGGCCTGTTCTCTTGGCAAAATGATCATCAGGCCCTCTATGAACAAAATTGCAACTGAATCACCTGCATTTTTAGAAAGGATTCAAGGAGATATTTGTGGGCCGATAGCCCCGCCATGTGGACCATTTCGATATTTTATGGTGTTGATTGATGCTTCAACACGTTGGTCACATGTTAGTCTTTTATCGACTAGAAATTTAGCATTTGCTAAACTCCTTGCTCAAATTATACGATTAAGAGCTCATTTTCCGGATCATTCTATAAAGAGAATCCGACTTGATAATGCAGGAGAATTTACATCCCAATCATTTAATGACTATTGTATGTCGATTGGGATTGATGTGGAGCACCCTGTTGCTCATGTCCATACACAAAATGGTCTTGCTGAATCTTTGATTAAACGATTACAATTAATCGCTAGACCATTATTAATGAAGTGTAATTTACCTTCATCAGCTTGGGGACATGCTATTTTGCATGCAGCAAATTTAATTCGGCTTAGACCGACTGCATATCATGAATATTCCCCAATGCAATTAGTTACTGGACAAGAGCCAAACTTAGCACACATAAAAATATTTGGTTGTGCTGTTTATGTTCCGATTGCTCCACCTCATCGTACAAAAATGGGTCCTCAAAGAAGGTTGGGAATTTACGTTGGATTTGAATCTCCCTCAATAATCAAATATCTTGAACCGATGACTGGTGACTTATTCACCGCACGGTTCGCTGACTGTCATTTCAATGAGACAGTATTCCCAACCTTAGGGGGAGAAACTAATCAATCGGACCCAAGTACGAAAGAAATAACATGGAATGCAACAGGATTATCACACCTTGATTCTAGATCAAATATATGTGAGCAAGAGGTGCAAAAGATAATCCATTTACAAAATGTTGCAAATCAGTTGCCTGATGCATTCACAGACACAAAGAAAGTGACAAAGTCACATATTCCTGCTATGAATGCCCCTGCCAGAATTGAAATTCCAGCGGAGAATTCTGAAAAATCTCTCGTAAATGATTCTTCTATACGCAAAAAGCGTGGCAGGCCACTTGGATCAAAAGACATAAAACCAAGAAAGACTAAAAGGCAGGAATTGATCTGTGATGCCAAAGATGTTCATCCTTCTGAACAAGAAAATGAACAATTTGAAAATACTGGCATAGAAAATGATATTGACAAAACAAACATCTCAAATAATGATTCAACTTCCTTAAATGAGGAAGATATTCCAGATACTGATAGAAACGTTGATAATTATGAAATTTCAATAAATTACGTTTCTACTGGAATGCAATGGAATCGAAAAGATATTGATATTAATGAGATATTTGTCTATGCCGTTGCCACAAATGTTATGAATGAAAACAATGACAATGAGCCAACATCAATAGAAGAATGTCGGAAACGACACGATTGGCCAAAATGGAATGAAGCTATTCAAGCTGAATTAAAATCACTTGAAAAACGTGATGTTTTTGGACCGATAGTCCCTACGCCAAAAGGCGTAAAACCTGTGGGTTTTAAATGGGTATTTGTGCGTAAACGCAATGAGAAAAATGAAATTGTTAGATATAAAGCCCGACTTGTTGCCCAAGGTTTTTCTCAAATGCCGGGAATCGATTATGAAGAAACCTATTCTCCAGTAGTTGATGCAACTACATTAAGGTTTCTCATTGGCATGTCTGTTTTTGAAAGGCTGCAAATGCGCCTAATGGATGTAGTGACCGCCTATCTATACGGTTCACTCGATACAGACATTTATATGAAAGTTCCCGGAGGATTTAAAATGCCTGATGCTTATAGCTCGAAACCTCGAGACATGTTTTCCATTAAATTACAGAAGTCATTGTATGGACTAAAACAATCTGGACGAATGTGGTATAATCGTCTCAGTGAATATCTTCTCAAAGAAGGATATAAGAATGATCCAATTAGTCCATGTGTTTTCATTCGGCGATCAAATTCGGGATTCGCCATAATTGCAGTATATGTTGATGACTTAAACATTATTGGAACTCCCGATGAAATTGAAAATACTGCAAAATATCTTATGAAAGAATTTGAAATGAAAGATCTCGGGAGAACCAAATTTTGTCTTGGACTTCAAATTGAGCATTTGAAGAATGGAATTTTCATCCACCAATCCAATTACACCGAGAAAGTGTTGAAGAGATTCTATATGGACAAAGCTCATCCGTTGACCTCACCCATGGTCGTTCGATCTCTCAACATACATGATGATCCATTCCGTCCCCGAGAAGATGACGAAGAAATACTCGGTCCCGAAGTACCATATTTGAGTGCTATTGGAGCATTAATGTATTTAGCTAATAATACTAGACCAGATATTGCATTTTCTGTTAATTTATTAGCTAGGTACAGCTCATGTCCAACAAGACGTCATTGGAACGGGATGAAGCACATATTCCGTTATCTCCGTGGTACAGTTGATCTCGGCCTATTCTACCACAAAGATGCAACAGCTTCTTTAATCGGATATGCAGACGCCGGATATTTATCAGATCCTCAAAAGGCGAAATCACAAACCGGGTACGTATTTACTTATGGTAACACCGCAATCTCGTGGAGATCTATGAAACAGACGTTGACAGCTACATCATCAAATCATTCGGAGTTAATTGCACTTTATGAAACCGGGAGGGAATGCGTGTGGCTGCGATCTATGATTCAACACATCCAAAATGAATGCGGTATAAAGCCTATTACTTGTCACCCGACAGTGATCTACGAAGACAACAATGCGTGCATAGCTCAGATTAAAGAAGGCTACATCAAAGGTGACAGAACAAAACACATATCACCAAAATTCTTCTCTACTCATGATCTGGAGAAAGAAGGGACGATCAACATTCAACAAATCAGATCCAGTGAAAATCCAGCCGATCTTTTCACCAAATCTTTACCCCCGAAGAAGTTCATGGAACTTGTACAGAAAATCGGCATGCGACGTCTTCATAATTTATACTAAATTCAGGGGGAGTATTTGAATGCACTGCACTCTTTTTCCCTTCATCAGGTTTTTATCCCACTGGGTTTTTCCTGATAAGGTTTTTAACGAGACAGTACATCCAAATACAATGACATTATAAGTCGTAATTTTTACCCCTTAATTTCACAACAAGTTTTTAAATAACAAATAACTATTCAAGGATGAACATTCAAGGGGGAGTGTTGTAAATTCCTGAGAATGACAAGTGTGAATTGTTCATCCTTGTCATCAGGACACTAATCCAATTTCCATCCTTGTAATAAACAGATGGCTAGGTTTAATGTTGCCAGCATATTATGTAGAATGATTCTTTGATGATTCATCACCAAGCTCCATCAGTATAAATAGGGGTTTGGTGATGCCTTGTAAATGTACTTAGAAATTCAGAAACTCAGAAAATTTCATAGATAAAGAAGAAGTTATTTAGAGGTTTTTATCAATATATCTATCTCTTAAAGTTGTTCTTCACATTCTTCATTTCACAACATACCAAAGTTTATTAGGTAGTATTATTGATCAAGAGAAATAAAAATTAATTTTTTTATGGCGGGCAGCAGGTAGTGGCCTTTTGGATTCTCTGATAGTCTGATCTGCATACGGAGTACTAAACATATCCTTTAATTTTACTGCATTTTCTGAGTTGGTTTTTGACTACTAGTAATACGTAGTAGTTGTAGTAATATATACATACAGAAATTTACCAAAATAATAATAATAATAGTAGTAGTAATAATAATAATATAACTTATTCTTATTACTTATTGCTTATTCTTATTTCAATCAAATCATATCAGAGGCATTCAAATCAAATCAGAAAAGTTCAAACATGAATTATCGTTTTTATAATAATAATAATAATAAATATTATTATTATTATTATTAATTTTATTACTTTTATTATTATTATTATTCTACTTATTATTCTTGTTGTTGTTTTTATTACTATTATTATTATTATTATTATTATTATTCTAGTGGATATTAATATTATTCTAGTTATTATTATTATTATTATTATTCTAGTTAATATTATTACTATTACTATTATTATTACTATTATTATTATTAGTATTATTATTCTAGTTATTATTATGATTGTTGTTATTATTAGTATTACTATTAGTATTATCATTGTTAATGATTATTATTGTCGATATTGTTATTGTTGTTGTTGTTATACGAAGTAATTATAATTATAATTATAGAATTAACTATTATAATTATAATTTCAATTACTCCTTCCGTCCCATTTAAATCTTTACACTTTTCTTTTTGGGACGTCCCATTTACTCTTTTACGTTTTCTTGTTAGCAACTTTTTTTTTTACTTTAATTGTCATAACTACCATTTACTAGCCTACCCACCCACATTTTACATTTCATTGGACAACATTGATGCACCCACTATCCCAGCACGGTAGTACCCACTTCCAGGCCCATAGCTCCGGCCAGAGTTTGAATCAAAGGATTATCCTTCAAAATTAGAATGACGTGGGACTCTCAACCCATTCATAAGATCAAGAGCCCGTTTGGAGAACTATGTTTTAGGCTTATCAGGCTTATCAGCCAGCTTTTTCACCAAACACGTAACTTTTACTTTCGCGCGCTGAATTGTGTAATAAGCCGAAAAAGTAAGGTTGGAGTTACTTTTCTGGCTGTATTGGCTGAAGTTACTGTAGAGGACCATTTTAGCTATTTTTGCATATAATTTTTTCTTTAATTTATTAATAAAATATATTTTTAAAATATTTTTTTCTTAAATCAGCAGAATCAGCCAAAACAGCCACTCCAGCCAGAATATCATAAATTTCAGCAGAATCAGCCAAAACAGCCGATTTTGGTGCTACCAAACGGGCTCCAATTCTCCAATCGCATGTGCTAGTTTATCTCTGTCCGGAGACAGAAGCCTTCATCTGCCTGGAGATAGATCAGAAGCCGGCGTTAGGTATTGCTGCCGCCAAGAACGTGGTCGCAGGCGTGCAAGATGCCTTCTTCGAGTCATTGAGCTCTATAAGGGCTATTAGATTCCTTTCTTAAGTCATAAAAGATTAAAATCTGGATTTTCTTAAGGAATCCAAAATTGCCGATAGAGAATTTGCGGGGTTTAATGCATCAAACCCCCCTGTGATACGGAAATTCGGCGCATTAGCCCCCTATGATTTAAAAATGCGTCAAACCCCCTTGTGTTTTAATTAATTATGCGACAAATCCCTTCTGTGAACAAATTCAATTGTTAAATAAAAGAAAAAGGGATAAGGGTCAGATAGGGCCTCGAACTCGAAAAAAAATGTCAAATAAGGTCATATTTCGGATGCTCTGTCTGGCCGACGCCATTTGGGGCGGTTCCCGATGGAATTTTTTGATAAAATTTTTTGAGCATCTTCCTCATTAAGTCTAGTTTACCCATACCAAATTTCAGCTAAAAACTCAACCGGGAAGGTAGTCAAATGAGTTTTTGAAGATAACTGTGAAGTTAAACAACGCCATACATTTCGGAAAATTATTTGACTACCTTCCCGGTTGAATTTTTAGCTGAAATTTGGTATGGGTAAACTAGACTTAATGAGGAAGATGCTCAAAAAATTTCATCAAAAAATTCCATCGGGAACCGCCCCAAATGGCGTCGGCCAGACAGAGCATCCGAAATATGACCTTATTTGACATTTTTTTTCGAGTTCGAGGCCCTATCTGACCCTTATCCCAAAGAAAAATGATTAACATTGTTGTATGATTCAGAGATTTTGACATATTTACTTGCATATTCAATCAAAATATTAGGAAAAGTGATTTCAAAATCGTTAAATTTATTCATAAAAGGGGTTTTGTGCACGATTAATTAAAACACAAGGGGGTTTGACGCATTTTTCAAATCACATGGGTTAATGCTCTGACTTTCTATATCACCAGGAGGTTTGGTGCATTAAATCCGGAATTTGCGATTGCAGCTTCCCTTCTTTACTCTTGTTCTGATGAAGTATGATGTAGTGGGATGAAGATGGGGAGGTCATTGGTTCAACAAAAACTAGAAATTTTTAAGGTAAGAGTAGTCGGTTGAAGTAAAATCAGTGAGGGCAAAGGGTAGAACTGATATATGCTCTCATATTAATTGATCTCCTAAAAAACCGATATAAAAGCAAACATAAAGATGTATCCGGACGGAGGGAGTATAATTATAGACATAATTATAATTACAAATATAATTATAATTATAATTACATCCATAATAATAATTAGTGTAATAGTTATAATAATTATACCTATTATAATTTTAATTATAATTATGATTATGATTATATTTAAATTATATTTATAATTGCAACTATAAGTATAATAATAATAATTATGACATAGTATTATAATTTTAGAAATATTCTAATCAGATCAGAAAGATTCAAATTAGATCAAAAGGATTCAGGTCAGATCAGAAAGATTCAAATCAGACCAGATCAGAAATATTCATATCAGATCAATTCAGATCAGATCATGTCTTAAAAAAATCAGATCAGAAACATTCAAATCAGGTGAAGAGAACCACTTCTAAGTCTCCCGGTCCCCTAACATGATAGTTTGTATCCGCGGGTGGTTGGGAGATAACCTTCGCTTGCAATCAAGAAAGTCACTTGCCCGACTCGACCTGATAGGAGTACAGGTAGAGGGCCTGATGGGACCCGATCTATTCCAAATTTGAAAAAAGATTGTTTTATATTTGTATGTAGAAACGGCAAAATTGGGTTAATTGGCAGGTCTCTTTGCATGTGTTGAAAAAAATTACTTGAAAAATTCTTTACAATGATCTATCTTTAACTTTTGCTTCTAACTCGGGCATAATGCTTTGAAGAAACTTGATTTAATTTCAATCAGAGGAACCAAGAGCTGACTGCAAGATATCATCAAGGTACTTCTCTGCATCAGTATACTGTCTTTTCTTCTCCTCTATCGCCAATGCCGCCAATGCTTTGTCCTACATCATCATAGTAAGGACTAAAATTCAATGGAAAAGCATATACAGGAAATTACAAAAGATTAAAAAAATCAGTAGATCTTACAGGGGGCAGGTCCTGGTAGCTTCTCAAGGTATCAAGAATGGGTTTTGTTTTGTTCTCTAAATCCTTTCTGTGCTCTGCCATTTCAACCAGCACTCCATGACTTACCTCCGGGGTATAGCCAACACGGTTGAGCAACGCCTGCATATCAATTATCAAGTACATTTTAAGCTAATTTACATGCATAAAATACATTTATTTAGAGCATAATGTTAAAATTAAGCTTGAAATGCACCACCATATTACGGTATGTGTTTGGTATAGATGAAATATATTACTCCCTCCTTCCCACTAAACTTTGTCAACTTATTTATTTAGCCATCCAGAAAACTGGCATATCCTTTTAAAGTAACAATTTTGTATTGGTGTTATTTCACTTTCCTCTACACAAACCTTAACAACACAGTTTTTATTTTATAATATCACCTCCAAGTAAAAATTGGCTAAGATAGATTATTAAATTATTGCAATAACTGATTATAACAAATACCCCTTTTGAAAGATGCATCTTTTTTAGTTGTCCCAAAACTATCAGCACTTTCCAAAATTGAACAGTACAAACACTACTAGCTTTTTACTTTCTCACTTTATTCATTTATCTATCACTTCACTTTTTTACTTCTCGCGGAGTTTAAGAGTAAAAATAGAGTAGTCAATATTAGGCAAGAGTGGACGAAAATATAGACAGAATTAAAAAGAGATGATAAAAACTCCTGATATTTGTGCATCTTGAATCATGATATGGTAAAACATTCCAAATAAGGTGGGGCAAATAATAAAACACTTTCCAAAAAGGAATGCTAGGGATAGTTATAAACCTGCAATAGCTTGCTTACACCAAATTCCTCATTTTCCTTACCATATGACAAGAAGACTAATGCATCTGTATATGGACTCTTTAGTAAAGAAGACTAATGCTATCCAGCAATGTCTAATGTACTATGAGTTTCACCTAATTTCTCAGTCATCTAGCATTTGGTTCCATAATTCCTTTAATCATAAATGAACATTATATGCACTTAATCACTAATACTTCTACTACGGGGTATTATTTTTTAAACAAACAAGTATAGCAGCTATAGTAAGCAGGCCTTCACCAATGGAACTAAACATGTTCATTTGAGAATAATACACAAAAAACTCTTTGCATTTGGCTTGGTATATTAAGCAAAACTCCAAGCCATACAAGTTTGCCATAGAGCCTGGATTGCTAATGTCTCATTGTATATTAATGATCTGCATTTCCCTTGCAGAGGAAAACTAACACCAAAGTCAATCAATTATGTCCCAAGCTGAATTTTGTATCAGTCATTGAGGTCCATTGAAATCACTACTTTAACAAAATTAAAATGAAAATAAATGAAGCTGTAGAGGTTGGAAACCTAATCCTTTAACCGTGAAATGATGTTTAACAAAAACATTAAGTTACCTTATAATTAGAATACTGCTGAAAATATTGTCTCTCTTTTGACTCCATAATTGCCAGGTTTGTTTTCCAGTTTTCCATTTTTCCATTTGTGCTTCACAGGGAGAAATGTCATCTTCAAGCTGTGCAAGTGTTCTACCAAAGAATAATAGTTCAAAAGCAGTCATGGAAAAACCAGATACTAATAAACCTTTTCCAGACATAAAATCATTTCAATAATCCTCAAAAATAGCACAATATGTGATCAAGAAAATATCAAAAAGAATATATCCATAAAGTTACCTTTTTAAATAAGTCAATCTTGATATTGCCTTTCGAGTATAATCAAGAAGAGCTTTGGATTCCTGCTGCACTTTGGCCCTCTTCTCTTCAACTGCTGTTTTCCTTAGAGATAGATCTGCTATTGCTACAAGAAAGCTACAATTTTTTCCTTTCCTAAGACTGTGAACCGCAAAAACAAAAAGAAAGGGAAAACAATAGATGTAAAACAACAAAAGCTCGCCCACCTACTCAATTCAGTATCTCTAATATTCAACAAATTTGACATGCTGGCAAGGACTTGTGCTGAGGAAACCACATTTGGGGTTAAACTCTCTTGGCCCAATCCCACGTTCTCCAATATCTCTCTTATCCTAGCAGCTAAAATCATGGCAGATTCAGCCAGTCAATTACAATACAGCTTGACATAGAACAGTTCAGTCCGATCATAAAGAAAAAATTTAGGTTTGCATTAGACAGTGAGAAGGTAGATCGTAGGAGCACCTTGAGACCTAAATTCAGCAGCTTTTTGACGGAAATCTTTAGATACAATTCCAGCGGCTAGTTTCGAAAGCTTCGTGCGGTGTATTCGAAAGCAGGGACATCCTTCCCAACGGCATCGAATTGGGAAGTCAGCCACGATTTTACTTCAGCAATTCTACTCGCATCAAACACATTGCCGCTCTTAAGCGGTGTTTCCGTCGATACCGGAGGATCACTTCCACTCAATGTTTCACTCATTTTGCTTTGCTGATCACTTATCAGGGTTGCTCAAGCTCAAAATTCGAGTGGAACTAAAGAGTAGTTACTAGACAGTACACATGAAGCCGTTTTGTTCAGAAATGTTTCTAAATATGGCCTTATTTGACATTTTTTTTCAAGTTCGAGGCCCTATCTGACCCTTATCCCTTAGAATTCTTTAGGGTAGGGAAAAGGGGCAAAACCTATGAGTTTAAATCCCTCTATTCCATTCAAAGAGAGCAAATGCCCCCTTCTCTATACTACGTACTAGTACAGTATCCGTACGATGCACTGGAATAAAAAAAATCTAAATTCATTTCATCTCATGATCTTATTTTGTAGTTGTATCCTTCTTAAAATGAAAATAGTAGTAAATTTAAAGAATAGATAGTTCAAAACAATAAATTTAATTAAAAGATAATTAAAGAACAATGTATAAAAGAATAGATAGTTCAAAGCAATAAATTTAATTAAAAGATAATTAAAGAATAGATAGTTTTTTTATCATAATTAAAGAATAGATAGTTCAAAGCAATAAATTTAATTACAGGACACAAATAAATAAACTGATTAAAACACCCAACATAATGAAATACCCAACATAATGAGAAGTGATATTTTTTGACAAATTTTACTCTTTTCTCTTCTAGAAATTCAATGATCACATGATTCAATTCCATATGCGTACACACATACTCCATATATGTTTTTTTTCATGGTGCACTTTTAATCATAAATAAATGTTCCTACTTTCACAAAGCATACTCCCCATTTAGTGTTTTAAATAGCTGCCGCTATATAGCGGTCGCGATGTGTACTGTTACCTCTACGGGCCGCTATCAGGATGTGATTTTCAAATCACCGAAAATCCCGCTATGCCGCCCGCTACAGGCCGCTACCGGCAGTACATCACGAACTGGTCGATGTGTAAATGTGTACATGTTGTGTGTATGATGTGAAAAAATACATTAATGGTGATGCATTATGGAGTGAAACTCTAAATTAAATGTACATGTATCCACATACATTATGGTAGCAAATATTAATATATAAATTTTAATTATTAAAACCGAATTAATTATTAATAAGAATGATTTAACTTTAATAACAGTTGACGAAAAAAATGTTGACTTACAAAACAATTTGGAACGGAAGTGGTATTATTATGGATTATGCAAGTTGCAATGCATGGTCCACTTCTTAAAATTTGATTGTGAAAGGACAACAATTTTTCATATAAGTACTTAAAATTTTCGGAACAGAGGAGTATATCTTTTTATTGAAAATTATTTATAATATACAAATGAAATAAAATTGTTTTTTGTTAAAAGTACTTTCATAAAAGTATAAAATTTATAACTTTTATTAAATTATTTGGCAAAAAAATGTTAACTTTCATGATCCAAATTTTATGAAATGGCAAAATTATTTGAGACGTACCGGAGTAGTACATTTAAACGTCTTCTTAAAAGTTGGCTACGTCGTACTTGCTATTATTATGAAGCTATGATAAAAGTATGAGTACATGCAAGTTACTCCTTATTGTTATTAAGTGTTGATTAATAAGTGTTGCTATTATTAAGTGTCATATTTTTATTGGTTGTTATATTAGTTGTTAATGTTCTAAGTGTTCAAACAAATATTTGTTTCTATTAACTTTAGCACCCATTAAATATATAGTTTGCGCACTTGAAAATATTTCACGCTGTTGCAATCGCTACAGGCTTCAGGCGACTACAGGCCGCTATCGAGATGACCGCTGCCGCTACCACTGCCGCTACGGCTATTTAGAACACTGTTCACCACATCTCATACATGTTTGTTTTTAGTGGATCAGAGATGTGTAGAAATCACTTTCTGATTTTGTGAAGAGTGATGCTCTTCAGAAAAAAGCAAGAAAAGAATGAATGGCTTTCCACTTAATTACGTATTTGCTGATTTGCTCTACTTGTAGCCATATAAGCAGCATTTACTTGGTACTGTTTAGAACTTTTGCATGTATTGCTTTACAAAATTAACTTAGAAGGATTAATATAAATACGGAGTATATGTTAACAAAAATATGCATATTTGGTGCGGGCTTTCTTAAGTTATCATTCATATGAACTCAGAAGAGTATTGGTACATAGATAGTCATTTGTACTGTGTCAATACATAAAATAACACATACTTTATGTGTGTTTGTTAAAGTTTATCAACATGTTATCTCATTTCTTATATTCATACGATGAGACCACCTTCCCACTTCCACTTCAAATTAAATGAAGAATCTGCAATAAAAGCGGTAATTACTTCCTTGAAATTTAATTTATACTGCTCAGAATTTACAAAAGAAATTGAGGAAAATGCATAATTTTTTTTTCTCAAATGGGATTGGCTACCAATTCAAGTTATGAGTGGGGTGAAATTTCAATTTATTGATCTTTCTATTTTAAAATGAATTACAAATTGAAACATAATAAATATTTTAAAATGATCAACATATAATCCGTATGTAACTACTGTACAAAAATCGGGATGAGACTCAAATTGGACACTATGGTTTCATCAGAATCCCATATTGGACACTAAAGTTTCAAATGGACCAAATTAGATACAATGGTTTCATATGTATCTCATATTGGACACTAAAGTTTCATAATTCATAGTTTTGGGACACTCACTTATATTGGATAAAGATCAAATTGAACACTCACTTATATTGAACACTCACTTATATTGAATTATGAAACTTTGGTCGACAGTCTCCTGGCTCACTTGGAGCCGGCTATTTCACCGGAGGAAAACTGTTTCCTTACTGAACTCCCGAACGCCCAGGAAATCAAGAACACAGTTTGGGCTCTCAATCAGGACAGTAGCCCTGGCCCAGACGGCTTTAACGGACATTTCTATCGTTCATGTTGGGACATTATCAAGAGTGATTTGATCCTAGCCGTACAAGAATTTTTTCTTGGACTGCCGATGCCTACTGCCCTTTCTAGCTCTTTGATCGTCTTAATCCCAAAAATCCCAAACCCTAAAAAGTTCACCCAATTCCGAACCATTAGCCTCGCAAATTTTTTAAATAAGATTTGCACCAAAATATTGGCTACGCGCCTTAAGACGGTTCTTCCGAAACTCATCTCTAAAGAGCAAATCGGGTTTATGGAGGGGGAGGACATTCACCAACACATCTTACTCGCCAAGGAGATCCTCCACCACCTAGACAAAAAAGTCTGGGGCGGGAATACTGCTATCAAACTGGACCTGGCCCAAGCTTTTGACAGAGTATCTTGGGTATTTTTGGAGGCTGTTTTACTCAGGTTCGGATTCGATAGGCGTTTCACACGCCTTATCATGTCAAATCTAGCCTCAACACACATTTCCGTCCTGGTCAACGGTTCTCCCTATGGCTTTTTCCAGCCACAGAGGGGGGTCAAACAGGGAGACCCCCTATCCCCCTACCTATTCTTGATCACTATTGAATGCTTTACAAGGGGGTTGCAGAGCCTGTTTAATAACAATAAGTCAATAAGATAAAACCCTACACTATTGGTAAGGACCCCAGTCCTGTTACACAACTTGGGTACGCAGATGACATCATATTGTTCCTCAACGGGTCTGCTCCTTCAATCAAAAATCTGTTGAAGTTCCTCGACCTATTCAGTAAAGCATCCGGCCAAGTTGTCAACTACAGCAAAAGCATGGTTACAGTCAGCAAAAATATGAACATCGGCAGGCAAAGAGGGCTGGAAAGACTTACGGGAATGAAAATCTCATTCTTACCCATATCCTATTTAGGTGCTACTCTTCACCAAGGCATAACCAGGGCCGCACACTGCCTCAGCATCCTCAAAGCATTTGAAACCAAACTCCTATCCTGGAAAAGGAAACAACTAAACCAATCGGGGAGGCTAATACTCATCAAACATGTACTTACATCTATCCCCATTCACCACCTTGCTACTACCAAATTCCCAAACAAGATCATTCATAATCTTCACAGAATGATGAGCAATTTTTTCTGGGGATCAACTGGGGAGAAAAACAAATACCATTGGAAAAGTTGGAAAACCATTTGCAAACAAGGAAGTGAAGGGGGGCTGGGTGTCAGATCCTTATCTGATATCCAACAGTCCTATCAACTTAAAATTTGGTGGAACTACAATGAGCAAAAAACAACATGGGCTCACTTCATGCGCTCCAAATACTCCAGAGATGGTATAATGACACACAAACCTAATGACTCACCTGCTTGGAAACTTATTTGCAAAACAGCCCACCAAAACAATGACATCATCCTAACCTCTACAACCACCCCTCTCTGGACTCTGGAAAATCATGGCCAATTCTCTCTAACCAGTGCTTTTCACCATTCCAGAACACACTACCCAACCACATACACACTCACCCACATCTGGAAAACACCCATCCAACTCAAAATCAAAATTTTCCTCTGGAAATACCTATCAAATTCATTACCTTTTCCTGACAACCTCAAACGTTTTAACCTTCAATTGGTCACTAGATGTCCATTCTGTTTACACAATCAGTACACTCAAAATCACTCCCTATTTTCATGCCCACTAATAAGCCCCATATGGAGGTATTTCTCTTCTATTTTGCAGGTTAGGACAACACATCACGAAGACTTGAGACAGACTCTATACATTTGGTGGATGGGAAGGGACTCAAAGAACATTAGAGACATAATAAGACACGCTATGCCAGGAATTATCATGTGGCATGTATGGAAAACTTACAACAATTGCATTTGGGAAGGGAAAACTATGTCCAAAACACAAATCATCTCAGAAATCAAGCAATACACAACCAACTAGTGCTACTCCAATCTCAACAAAAAATTCTACGAATTCGACGCAGACTTGCATACTGACGGACTCATGCCATACATCAAGCAAAAACAGAAAACCAGACAACCTATTAAATGGAAATACAACTCACCATCCACTCTCATCCTCAACACAGACGCAGGTTATAAAGAGGGCAGTGCCTCTGGAGGAGCCATTCTCCGGAACTCGGAAGGTGAACTCATAGAAGCCTTTGCATTCCCAGTCCAAGCGTACAACCCCCTCCACGCAGAAATCATCTCAATGGACACCTCAGTTTCGATCATTACACAAAAGGGTTATGTTGGATTCCAAATACAGAATGACTCAACAATTTGCATCCAAATGATTCAAGGAATTAAAAAGGTTCCAACTTACCTACGCTTAGAGATCCAGAGACTACGTTGGACTGGAATAAAATACCATCTATCTTTCGACTATTGTCCGAGGGAAGTCAACACATTGGCTCACTTCCTCGCTAAATCGGCCATCGGGTCAGCTTCGATCTCCCACTACACCACAGATCTTCTTCCCACCAATGCCAAGCAAGCTTTCTTCAATGACAAGGCCGAAGTCAGTTTCTTCAGGGACGCCGGCTGAAATGTTTCCCCAGGAAGATGAAGTCTCTCTCTATAAACGATGCCTCCAAAGCTTGGGGTAGAGACAATTCACTTTTGGCACTTTGCGTTTCATGGCAGGAATTTATTCTCCTGTATTGGACGCATCCTGTTTCTTTCTTTCCTTTTTTATTTGTTGGGCCGGATCTGGGCATCTATCCCACACCATAACCAATCTTTGTAATCCTTAACCTTTTACTATTAATAATATTGGTAAATGTTTCCCGACATTTACCCCACTATATACAGTGGGTTTTCGGGTAAAAAAAACATATGAAACCATAGTGTCTAATTTGGTCCATTTGAAACCTTAGTGTCCAATATGAGATTCTGATAAAACTATATTGTCCAATTTGAGCCTTATCCCTAAAATATTCATATAACATGCATCTTTCTCAAACAAAGATCAAGCGTCCAAATATTCATTTACTTTCCAAAACAATAAAATGATACCTATATAATGACATGGTATTAACTTCTTTCCAGGTGTAAATAATAGCTATGTGTAAATTTCCATCTAGAATTCAAAACAATAAATTCATCCTCGAATGTTA
This sequence comes from Cuscuta epithymum, assembly GCA_945859915.1. Classification (NCBI taxonomy): domain Eukaryota; kingdom Viridiplantae; phylum Streptophyta; class Magnoliopsida; order Solanales; family Convolvulaceae; genus Cuscuta; species Cuscuta epithymum. The sequence continues at coordinate 5,339,915 of CAMAPF010000055.1, forward strand.
TATTCCCTCCGGTTCTAATAAACTTCACACTTTCCTTTTTGGGACGATCCAAAATAAACTTCACACTTCCTTATTTCCTTATTTGGCAAAGAAACCTACATCAAAACAGTGCTAAACAGTGCCAAACAGTGTCTCAACAGTGCCAAACAGTGTCTCAACAGTGCCAAACAGTGTCTTAACAGTGTACTCTACAGTAAAGTCAACTTTATTTCCTTAATAACTGTGAAGTCAAACACTGAAGTTTAAAAAGATCCGGAGGGAGTATTAATAGATATCAAAATTTTTATAAAAGAAATGTACATATATAAATCTAACCTTTTTCATAGAATTATAAATCAGATATGTGTAGTGCATATTGCATAATATAGACATTCATTTGCTTTGGCTAGCGACTCTACTAATGAAAAGTTCTTTGTTGTGCAGTCGTGATTTCGTGAATGGCTGGCTGTATGACTGTATCCGTTACTTATAGATTCTTTAGCTCTTAAATATTGAAACAAAATTTTAAAGCCATACTTGAAATTTAAAAATGATCTATCCGCAGGGGAACTGAAAGGACTTCACTTTGCATTAATTAATTTATCTCTTCAATCATTATTGAGAACATTATTATTAATCTGTATTTGCTGACATTGATTAAAAACACCATCCAATGCACCATTTAATTATCCACAGATGCTTCGGAGTTGCTAAAGTAGTTCTAGAATATTCAATAGACAAATTCTAGTTTACATATTAGGTCAACGAGTGCTAAACTTCCCGCCCAAACGACTTTTGGCTATTGCGTTTTTATATATAATATATAGATTTCTTTTTTTCTTTTCTTTTTTTGTGAAGAAATGTTATAAATAAACATGGGGCAACTTAACTAACTAAATGTCTAACTACAGAGTTGGGATGTTTTTTACTCGATTGATTTTTTTTGATCTGGTGTAATTTGGTCTGATTGGTTTTAGCCTGATCTAATATGTTATAGAAGTTTTTACTTGAATTTATTTTGGTCCCAAACTAGAACAGATCCGATCTGATCAGACATAAACAGACCAAACCTCGATGATTATAAAATATATAGAGACCAGACATCTGCCATATAAGAAAAAAGTTCAGACCAGATCATATCTGACTAGATCAAACCAGAAAATTTCCGTCCAAAAAAAAATCTTAATCTAGTCTAGTGTATAATGCTATTTTAATTTATACTATGTATTACTTATATACTTGTATTATAGCTTTAATCTAGTCCTAATGAAACTTTTAATGTAATTTCTGAATATGTGTATTTTCATATTATCTTTTGTTTATACTCTATTTATAACTAATTTTAATAATTTATTGTTAAAAACACTAAAATTCCTTTCACATTATTGTAAATTATATCTTCTCGATTTGTACAATATATCTTCTATAAGTTAAAGGGGAAAAACATTATTGTATGATATAGAAGATACAATAGTTTTCGTATACTATTAATTATTTTTAATTAACCCACTAATTAGTTTTGGAATGGATTTTATTATTTTTAATAATAAATGAATACACATTGATTATATATGGATTATACTATATAAATATTACCCCGTAGAAAGGTTCCCACACGATTTACGATATTTAACTGATCATAAAGTTAACCGATCCTTGTTCGTAATTAGATTTGTGTTAGTAAATAAAATTTACATATTAAGAAACTACATTAAAATTTTAGAAAGTCGCAAAAGAAAACTCAAATTTAATTTGATAAAAGTTGAATATATAAAATAAAAGATTAAGAAGATTTTATGTTGGCTGTAGAATAGCGGACAAGAACCTTCGAATGAGACGGAGATAGTAATATAAAATAACATTTCAGACAATAGTAGATTAAGATTTTTTTATTTAGACTGGAACTTTGTGGTTTGATCTACTCTGATTTGGTCTGGTCTTATCCGATAGATGTTTGGTGTCTATGTATTTTATAATTGTTGAGGTCTGATGTAGTCTATTTATGTCTGATCAAGCCTGATTTGTTCTGGTCTGAGACTGAAAAAATTTCAAATAAAAAACTTCTAAAATATATTGGATCGAACTAAAATTGATCAGACCAAATTACACCAGATCAAAAAACTTGAATACAGTAAAACACATCTTGAATACAGTAAAACACATCTTGAAAATATACATATTCAGAAATTATATTAAAAGTTTCATTGGGACTAGATTAAATCTATAATATATATAAGTAATACATAGTATAAATTAAAATAGCATTATGCACTGGACTAAATTAAGATTTTTTTTTTTGGACGGAAATTTTCTGGTTTGATCTAGTCGCATATGATCTTATATGAAGTTTTATTATAAAATACATATAGACCAAACATCTGCCATATAAGAAAACTTCATATAAGATCATATAGCAAATGTGCTCTTGGACCACTTTTTTTTATTATCTATTTAGGTAATTAACTCTTTAAAATTTTATAATTTAAAAGTTAGCTGAAGGAATGAATTTTGTTTGGAAAAGGTGAACTTAAAAATAGGAGTGAAATGATGAAATCAAATATCATATGGCTTTCTTATATGGACCAACAAGTGAGCAACCACATGGTCCACATTAGAACAAGTGAACAACTGAACGAGACTCAAACCACCATCTAGAGCCCGTTTGGCAACACTAAAGTCGGTTGATTTAGCTGATTCTGCTAAAATTTTTGAAGTTCTGGCTGAATTGGGTGTATTAGTTGATTCTGCTAATATATGGAATATATATATATATACACACGCGGAAATGTTCAGGTCCCCTCGTTCGGACAGGAGCCTCCGTCCGAACATGGCTATTTGGGGCTCTTCCCGGTGGAATTTTTTTATGAAAGTTTTTGAGCATGTTCCTCACCAAGTCTAGTTTGTTCATATCAAATTTCAGCTCAAAATTTGATCGGGAAGACATTCAAATCATTTTTTGAAGTTGACTGCGTTTTTATATGTATATTTTGGCGCAGTCAACTTAAAAAAATGATTTGACTGCCTTCCTGATCGGATTTTGAGCTGAAATTTGGTATGGACAAACTAGACTTGGTTAGGAACATGTTCAAAAAATTTCATCAAAAACTTCCACCGGGAAGTGCCCCAAATGACCATGTTCGGACACTGTTCGGACAGAAAGTTGTTGGACAAGATCATTTCTTTCTCTCTCTCTCTCTCTCTCTCTCTCTCTCTCTCTATATATATATATATATATATATATATATATCAAATAAAATAAAGAAAAAATTCTATGAAAAAATTACTAAAATGATCATCTACAGTGACTTCAGCCAATGCAGCCAGAAAAGTAACTTCAAACTTACGTTTCCTTATCATTACACAATTCAACGCGAAATCAAAATGTTCGTGTTTGATTAAAAAGTTGGTGATAAGCCTGATGTTGAGGTTTGTTCCTTCAACCCGTAGGCTCAACACGTAAGCTATGGATTTCGAGCGGATGGTGTAAATGAATACGTGAATATAGCAAGTGAGATGAGCTAAGAAATGTATGCAATAGTGGACCGAGTATTATTAACATCTAATAAAGCCTCGTTACATTGCACTATGCTAAGGCCTGCGGCCGTTCGTCTCGCACTCAAGTAGAAGAGCTGCGAATGATAAGTTAAGAACTATTTGAATGCTAGTAAGCTAAGCTGGGAAAGTTAGCAACCTTTTACAATGAAATAAATGTTACTATTTATACTACCAAGGGGCAGTTGAATATGCTGACGTGGAGGGCTGTGGATAGCTAAAGCCCCAACCACCAAATCTCCAGCATTAAATGCGCTTCCCGTCAGTATCTAGGTTTCCCGCCTATTCTTGGAGACGAGCGTCTTCATGTCATGGGGCTTTCCTTGGTTGTATCGCAAAGGGTTGTAGGTCGTACGTCTTCCATCCGTTAGAGTAGGAGTATGTTTGCTAGCTTTGGGCTAGATCTTCTTTGGGCTGTGGGCAAGGTGTGGAGGCGTACATCACATCTGCCTTGGGTTTTGAGACATAACTGCCACAATTTCACGGAGACGTCCGCCTTTACCTGTTATCCTTGTTGGGCTTGGACGTTCGTACATGGGAGGGTTGAATGTCCGATCCTCTAATCGGGCCATTAACCCAACACCTGATAAGCCGAAAACAGATGCACCAAATGGGTTCCTGATTTGTCTATTTTTCTAACATAGACAAATGTTTTACTGTTTTCATGAGCCTGAAATAAAAACTAAATTTCTTTGTTACACGGTTACACCTGCTAAACATTACTCCCACATTAAACACTCACTCCCAGTTTATTACTCCTCTATTTTCAAACCTGGGAGCCCTTGGAAACTTAATATTACCTAATTTATCAAAATATAATTGAAATGATTGGGTTATCTCAATTTTGTCGATTAGGAAAAGCAATACGAATATCATTTTTTTGCACATAAAAAGGTAAAATAATTATTCTAACATTTCCAGTTTTTTTTTTGGCGTTTTGTTTTTTCTATCATTTTCTTAGCCATTGGGCACAATTAGAGAAATGATGTTTGCGGAAAAATTAAAAAATTACGCTTCTATTTCACTGTCTTTATTATATTACGGAGTATATTCCATATGTGATAATATTTATGGGATCACTCATTTAATACTCCGTATTTTATAAATTTAATATTACATAAATAACATATGTAAATTGTTATGATAAAAAAAACAGATGTAAAATTTTCAAAAATTCAAAAATGTATTTCTCATTATCTAAAACTTGTGGGAGCGAGATAGTAACTGAAATAAATGACTATCATAATAATTGAACATGAAAAAGCACATGGGGGAGAATGGCTTATATGCAAGTGCTAGAATTGAGATCTAATCATTATTTTTTTTCTCTCGTTTATATTGTTTTGGAAATAGAGAAGTAATACGGAATAACAAGTAAAAAGCTAAACTCTAAATATATTTATGTTTACATCGGAATGTTTGACTTTTTAAATTATAGTTATTCACAAAAAAGAATATGGGAAAATAGATGTATAATCGTTAAAGAAAGAATTTAATTGAGCATTTTGTTGGATGAATAAATTGACGATGCTGAATTGCAGGAATAAATGAATCGACTAAGTGAATACGCGTGAACATGGGAGAAATTTAATTTATTGATGGAAAAGGTTACGATTAACAAAATAGGAATTCAACTTCTCTGGAATAATATAGCAATTGACCTTATTTTTGTATTTTGAATGTGTTTTTCTATTCAAAAAAATGGCACGCGTTTGAAACGTAAGAAACTAAGAGCTTGTTTGACAATAACCAAATCAGCTGTATTGGCTATTACTGGTGAAACTTATGCAGTTCTATCTAAAGAGACTACATTGGCTTATTCTATTGATTTATGAAAACATGTGTTTAAACTATATTTTATTAATGAAATTAATGAAATAAAGAAAAGAATAGATTGCGGCCTTCCCTCTATGTAGGGGTTTGAGCTCTCCGCCGTTTCTGTGCCATACGGTAGCGTACGAAGGGTGAACGAAGCGGAACTTGAGAGCCATCATTGCAGATGAATACGTTAGAGCCAACATCACAGGTGATAACGTTGTAGAGTGGCGGCGTCCCTTCTCAGCCGATTGGGGGGGTCCACGACGAGGATGGTGAGTCATCGGCGGCGATGGGGATGAGGAACGTGGAGAAACTAACCGAGCAGTACGATGGGATGGTGATGGGCCTTCCGGAGGATGAGCTACTGCTAATGAGGAAGAGGCGGAACTCGATTCCGAAACGGCTATCGAAGTGGTGGATACTTTTCCTGTGGTTGGAACGATTCTCACTGACAAAGTGGTAAAATTCCAAATCTTCCGTGACCTGATGGCGTCTCTGTGGCGTCCGAGAAAATGTGTACTGATTCAAGAGATCGAGAAGAAGAGATATCTGTTTACTTTTTAGCACATCATTGATATGAATCGTGTATTAGATAATGGACCTTGGTTATTTGATCAAAATTTTCTAATGTTAAAGGTCACTAAGCAAGGAGATATGCCTCTAAAGGTACCTCTAGATGCAGCTGATTTTTGGGTATATGCTCACAATATCCCCTATGGATATTCAAACTTGGGTAATGCTTGTAAAATTGGGAATCACTTGGGGAAATTTATTTCATGGGATGATAAACAATTTGGCGAGAAGTGGAAAGCCTATATGAGGGTTAGAGTGATGATGGATGTGAGGAAACCCTTAAATTAAAGGTGGGGACCACTCTAAAAAGGGGCAAGGGGGAAGATTATTGGGTAGACTTCAAGTACGGAAAACTTCCTGACTTTTGTTTTGCCTGCAGAATAATAGGTCATGCTGAGAAAATTGTCCTCTAGTGTATGAAAAAGGGAATAAGGAGGTTGTGAAATCCTTTGGACCATGGTTGCGGACGGGTGAAGGGAGACCTCACCTTTCTATGGGTAACAAATGGCTCGTAAACGAAGGAGGGGTAGGAAGAGGGCAAACAGGGATGCAAAATAACTTTAAGGAAATACAAGAACAGGGCCAAAGTCACATAAAGAGTAAGTCTCGGGAAGCAGGGGTGGATACAAACTATGAGGATTGAGGAAACAAGAATGAACAACAGTGGAACAGGAGAACAGAAGCGGGGGCGGACCTAGGATGTACAAGAGCGGGAGCAGGAGCAATCATGGGAAACGCCATGACTTTGGATGGAACAAAAAACAGCGAAGAGGCGAGCTAGAGCACTCAAACCCGCCTAAACATGTGAAGATCGTGTGCTTCTAGCAGACTGAAGTTATTTATGACTTTAAACTGGTTTTTCTTCATGTTGGTTTTTATTTTGGACATCATGTGTTTTTGTTTGTTGTTGTTTTTATTTTTGTCAAGACTCTAGAACATAAGACAGGTGATGGGGAGCCTAGTTTGACACTCACTGGCTCAGATAAGCCAATTCAGGATCAACGAATCTGATTGCTCAGATAAGCCAATTCAGGATCAACGAATCTGATTGCTTCTTTTAAGGTGGCAAGTTCTAAGTTTGGTTCAAGGTCGGACGGTGGACAGTGGATTCTTTGTCTGGTTGTTACCTGCTCACGTTCATTCTTATTAATATAAGCCACCTTCTTTCAAAAAATGAAATAAAGAAAAAGTATACATATGAAAAACGGTTATGATCATCTACAGTAACTTCAGCAATACTGCTCGAAAAATAACTTCATTCTTACTTTTTCTTCTTATTATACAATACAGAACATGAAATGAAAAAGAACAACTATAATGAAAAAGTTGATTGATAAGTTTAATAAGAAAGTATTTAAGAGAAGTAAAAATTTAAAAGAAAAAAATAATTCATGTATTTTAAATGAAAAGTATAAAGAAGAAAAAGGCCTTCCAAAGTTCCGGGTTAGTATATGCTTGTTCTCCAAGACGCCTTCAAGCTCTTCTTTACAGAAAGAACCATTCAGAGTTAGGAGGCGAAGTAAACGAAAGACAATCAGAAGAGATCTAATAGTAGAAGGAGAAAACAATGGAGTGCGTATTCGGACTTGTCGGAAACGGATTCGCACTGGTGGTCGCCGACACCTCCGCCGTGCACAGCATCCTCGTCCACAAATCCAACGAGGACAAAATCATGATCCTCGATTCCCACAAGCTAATGGGAGCTAGCGGCGAAGCTGGAGATAGGTATCTATATTGATGATTTCATCTTGGCTGTCTATATTATTTGCGATTAATTTCTTATGTTTTGGGGTTCTGAATGGGCAGAGTTCAATTTACTGAGTTCATCCAGAAGAACGTGTCCCTGTACCAGTTCAGAAACGGAATTCCTTTGACTACTTCGGCTGCAGCAAACTTCACTCGGGGTGAACTTGCCACTGCCTTGCGGAAGGTCTGAACTTTATTATGCATTAGGGTTTCAGCATTTGCAATATCGTTTACAAAATTACTGTGATTTTTATGGAATTGTTGTTAGAGGGTTTAAATCTGAATTAGGTGTATGTTTTATATCATAGTTTGAGCTCAAATTTGGTCTGAAATGCAACCCTCTTTTGTGATCAATGTCCATTATATGCTCAAAAGCTGTTGATCACTTAACAGACCTAATATTTAACGACTCCTTTCATTGTTATATTAGTTTACACGCTACACAACATTCTTAAATTAGTTCATACGTAGTATTAAGTAAACACGTGTTTTTCACAAACGAGTGACCATCAGGAATTCCAGTACAATTCAGCAATAGTAAAATCACTTAGTTGTTCACCATTTCTGTTCATTTCCGATTCGCTACTCTTAATGCCTAAAGTTCAGTATAGGTATGTGTGTCTGTTTGTGGACACTAATCATCACCCTAAGAACCATATTTTTTGCTGGATGGACACTTACTTCAGAATATAATGAGTATTGTTTACAAATCCAAATGGGTATCAATAGGTTCTTAATGCAGACTTCATGGAAAATATGATGAATTGAATGAAATGCATCTATTTTTTTTGCCTTACTGAAGATAAGCTGTATTTGAATGTTGAGCTAAGGGTATTATAGAAGGTTCAGATCTTCTTTTGACCGTACTAAGGACTGCATCGATGGATATGACTCATATGAGTAACAGTGGCTATACCTGAAATGTGATTGCTGTTGCCAAGTGGTTCCAATTGGATTTAAACCATGCATGTCAACAGTTACGTCCATAGGCTCATCATATGCCTTACTATGGCTAGCCATTTTTTGTCCATTAGAACGTGGGAGGATCTGATGAAGGAAGAATCTCCGTTTTCACAAGAATATCCATATCTACTCCCAGAGTTTCAAATTATTCCCTTCTTGATCATCCCTTCTAGTTTTGAACAGAGCTACTCATCTGCTAACCAAGTATTTCTTTTCGGGATTAATTAAAGCAGATTATGTTTTGTTCTAATATTGTAATTAAATTTTAATTTTTAAACATGTTACCGGTCATGCAGGGCTAATCTTGGAAAACAGATCTTATAGCTATCACTTTGGATTATAAAAACATAATCATTAATTGAGATTAATAAAAGCGTATTGCCAATAGTTTTGGTTATTGTATATTGTAATCAACTGTTGTATTTCATATTCCAACTAACTTAACAACCATATTTATATCCCTCTGCATTTACATACAAGAATATATTTAGGGCATGGTGGTAGTATCTCTTACACTGAAAAGAGTGAGGCTGGAATGCGAAATTTGAATATGAAGGCGACGTTTTCTAAGTAACAATTATCAAGTTCTTCTCCAAGTAACAATCTTCAAGTTCTTCTTTTATTGGTTTTACAATTCATCAATTGTAAAACTCAAATTGAGTATGAAGGCAAAATTTTGGTGCAAGAAGTTCCTTTTTCATTCATCATCATCATCATTACCCCAGTGCCGCAAAGGCTCCCACCTTCGGTGGGGTAAGGGGGGTCGAATGTACGCAGTCTTACCCTTGTACTAAAGCACAAAGAGACTGTTTCCGAATGACCCAAAGTGAAAAAACGAGTCAAAAATTGCATGGACTGAGTGCTACTTCATAACAAAGAAGCGCAATCAGTTTAGTGAACCATTTTGCTTTATTCCATCATATTCCCAAGCCAAAAAAATTGTGAGTCTTTGGCTCATTGCCAATGATGGAAAGCAGTTCCTTTTTCATTAGATCCCTTAATTTTTCTACAGTCATTTTGGTAATGTAGTGCTTAAACATGAAATAGGGTTAGGAAGTTAGTTTGGATGTAGTGGCTTTGAAAGCTTAAGTTTTTTTACAAGTATAATGTATCCAGTAACAAATAAATGGTGAATGAAAAATATTACATACTACGTATATGATTCTGTATTCTCTTTCCTTCAATTTTTTTAATAAAATCTCATATATACATCAACATATAGACTTAGCCTTCCAAAAGCTTCTATTCAACCAGATCCTGGAAGATCATTATTCTTTTATTTGCATTCTCCCTTGTGGGGTAGATTCTGAAAGCTGAAGCCCAGATTTCCATTTAAGCTCTATGATGTGGGGAGGAACCCCCATATTTAGAGCCCGTTTGGAGAACTCTGTTTTCGACTTATCAGGCTTATCAGTCAGCTTTTTCACCAAACACATAACTTTTACTTTCGCGCACTGAATTGTGTAATAAGCCGAAAAAATAAGGTTGGAGTTACTTTTCTGGCTGTGTTGGCTTAAGTTACTGTAGAGGACCATTTTAGCTATTTTTACATATAATTTTTTCTTTAATTTATTAATAAAATATATTTTTAAAATATTTTTTTCTTAAATCAGCAGAATCAGCCAAAACAGCCACTCCAGCCAGAATATCAAAAATTTCAGCAGAATCAGCCAAAACAGCCGATTTTGGTGCTACCAAACGGGCTCTTAACTAATTAAGTTGTTGAATAGTTGCTTACATTTACCTTGACACCAACTGCTGAAAGTGACATTTTTAATTTCTTTATCCTTTTCCCTTCAGAATCCATATTTTGTGAACATCATCCTGGCTGGCTATGATAAGGAGACTGGTCCTTCACTATACTACATTGATTACATTGCAACTATGCACAAAGTTGACAAGGCAGCGTTTGGTTACGGATCCTATTTCTCACTTGCCATGATGGACAGGCACTACAGGAAGGACATGACAGTTGAGGAAGCCATTGATTTGGCAGACAAGTGCATAGTGGAGATTCGGTCTAGGTTGGTTATGGCCCCACCAAATTTCGTGATAAAAATTGTTGACCAGAATGGGGCTAGGGAGTATGCGTGGCGTGAATCAATCAGGGATGATCAGGAACCCACATCTGAGGCTGCCTAAATTCTTAGGTGGTGAATCTTCTTTGTAACAGTCTCAACAATGTTAGAGTTTGAGATGAAGTTGTCATGGAGTGTCGCAGCAGTTTTAACATTTTAAATATCTTTTTTATTCAGTATTGCTATAAAAATGGTCTTGTAGAACTACTGTGCCAAGATGGGGAGACCTTGAACTTTGTTCTCTATTTGATTGTGTTCTCTAGTTAAAATGTTTTGCTTTTGATTGAATATCATCCATTTCTGCAGGATGATATTAAAAAGTGCACCTTAATATATTTTGCCTTTGATAATACCCAAGTTCTTGTTAAAATGGGAAACAAATGAGGTGGGCTTAGAAATGGACCTAAAAAACTTTGATTCACATTGAAACAAAAAAAACATTAGAACATCAAAAACCTTTTAGGTACGAACTCCTTACCTACATCACTTTGCCATTCTTAAGCTCCTTATTACTTCCTTTGGTAATTTATCATGGGGTTTGGTGTTCTCTCACTTCTGGTCCTTATGAGCAGTCTCGCTAAAAATTTATTGGAGTTATGAGTAATTACATCTAATTTCTATTAAAGATGTGGCTGGAAGGAACATGACTTCTCCAGTTCTCCATCCACCAGGTGATGATCATCAAATTTCCAAATTGAAAGGCTTGCTTGGAATACTTACGCTGCCTATGTTAACGAATCTGAGCAAATTTGCCACCTAACGAGCAGCTTGCCTGGCATGGTGAACAGATTAATGCATAGATGTAATGTTCTTTGGGATGAGTGGTGTGGCTGAGCACGTGAGTGGGTCAGGCGATCGGGACCATCCTATTTTCAATCTACAGTCTTAAAGTTACTTATGTTGGAATGAAGTAAAAGAACTGTACGCTGTGGAAAGTGAAAATGGTAGGCTTGATACAAGAAACAAAAGAAAATACAGTACATATAGCAAGTGATATACTGACCTATTTGACAACTCTTATATACCTCAAACACGAATTACACGAGCGATTGTTTTATTGTGGAAACTAAATCCTCGGTAAACTATATGAACATGTTGACAAGCAGAAGGGGTATCCCAAGGGAATTGTAGCGACAAGAGAAACAGATTGTTACTACTGTAGATGCACTTCGTGTAGGTGTTACTGTCATGTTGGTGGGAGATTCAACAGCAACAGCAGGTGGAGTATGTGTTGTAGTTATGGCGGGAAATTCAATATCATCAGCAGGTGGAATAGATGAATCATTTGCACGGGGTAGTCCTGATGTTTTATTATCAGGTTTAGGAGGTAGACTTACAGGAGGTGGTGGGGCTGAATCTTCCCCGCCTGCAAACATACAGGTTGAAAGTTGTTAAAGAATTTCCTCTTAAATTACAGAAAAGAGATAAAAGGCTATGTACTGTATCTATTTGCAGCCTATTGCCATCCAAATTCAGTGTTTTATTACCCGGGAGGTGTGGAGTTGAAATCCCTGGACCTGTAGCAATACACATCACACGCTTATTGAAAAATTGCTAACCGAAATCATTGAAAAGTGGAATTGAAAAAGCGGATGAGTAGCACCTGTTATGCTCTTCAGTGGAGGCAATGTAATGTTTCCTGAGTTGGAACATGAAAAGATGAATGATCAGAGCCTATTTACTGTTTGATCATTCAAAGAATTCTTCACAGAAATCAGACACAGCATAAATTCTGTCCAATTCAGGCATTTAAGTTCGGTTATCCATGTCAACAAGATTCTACTGAACTTGGATCATCCCATTGCATCTGATTAGTGCGGAACAGCGGAAACTCTCAAACTCGTAATTCGTAATAAAATAAAATAAACTTCACAAATAGATAAGCAGTTTACATTGCAACGTTTGAAATTAGTAGATTGGAACACGGAGTAAATAACAATTAGAATGACGATCACGAAAACAAATTCCACAAAATTCACAGATGCGTGAATAAATAAGATGGTTAATAGGATCGATTATCCGAAATTCGTTCAGCTATTACGTGATTACGATTCTACGAACCTGAACAGAGATGCTTAAGGGAGGTGTTCGCGATGACTTCTCCATTTCTCATCCGGCAAACGGTGGGGAGAGAGACCACTCTGGTAGAGTTAACTGAGAATCCGAGTATCCGCGGCTCCTGTATGAGGTAGCACAGGCAGATTGCACCGCCGGATTCCATCGCAGAGGCGATTTCATCGCAACAACGGCGCGATGGCGAGTTAGTGACGTTGTTTGGAAAAGAGGAGATGAACGGCAAGCACGTCGAGAACAGAACTAAATCATCGGAGCAACTGGAAGTAGACGCCGGAGATTCCGGAGTTGCGGTTGTGAGCAGAAGAGCTGAGAGGACGAAGACTATGCTGATTTCCATGCCGGACGGCGTCTGATTATTGACGATGCATATGGTCGGGAGGGAAGGGAAGAGGCCGTTTTTGAAGGTCGCGGCGCGGGAAAGTGGAAGACTAAGTTACCAGATTGCCCATGTTTTGTAACTAATTACGCAATTGACACTCTTTCATGAGTTTCATCACTGTCCATTTCAAGTTTCTTTTTGATTCAAAAACATGAAATCTATTGAATATTTTCACGATGTTATAGAGACTACATATGCAAATTTCTTGAAAATGTTCACGTAATCATTTATCTTCCAAAAATATGTTACCAAGACATGTTTCTCGAGTACATGTTAACGAGATAATGAGATTTTCCAAGTTTATAGATGGACCCTTAAAAGCTCGAAAAAAGATTTTTAATATTTATTACTCCTAATTGATTCATTTTGATCTAACAATTATACTCACTAGCCACAAGTCCTACACTTACTTCAAATATGTGGATTGATAGAAAACGAGACAATATGGACCTCCACATATAATCTTATTTACATCTAATATCTAATATATATCCAACAAGTTGGAACTTGGAAATTCACAAGTCCTTGTGCAACATGATGCATATGTTATCTAGTACTGATCATGAGAAATGCAGAATATGATATCTATTAAGCTATAACAAACCAAAGAGCCTATTAAAGTGGTAACGAAAAATGCAAATTGGAATTGGAAATAAATAATTAAATACATGTTCATTTAGAGCGTGTTTTACTGATTTAGTTTGGTATGCTATAACATAGCTTGGTTTTGAACTAATTTAGTATGGCCTGATATATCTTGACCTATAAAATTTAATCGGTTAGGATTGTTTAATGTTGAATTGTTGATCTAATCTCGTCTAACGTAATATTATTTTTATTAATATATTTACAAAGTAATTCGTAGTACTACGTATATTATTTCTATGGTGGTGGTGTTGAACCTAGGGGTGGACCGGGCCCGGTCTGGTTCCGGGTCGGGCCCGGCCGGGCTTGAATTTTTTTGGACAAGGCCCGGGACCGGCCCAGGAGTCTACCGGTACCGGGTCGGTTCAGTTTTTTTTGGGGGTTTCTTATTTATTCCAACCCCCACCCCCCAAACCCCGCGAAAACACCCAGCCCAGCCCACCTAGCATAGGCCCAAATCCGAAAAAAAAACCAAAAGAAAAAATTAAGGCCCGGACCGGCCGGGCCGGTCCCCAAATTTCAAGTCCCGTAACCGCACCCCATTAATCCCCTAGGTCGGGCCTAGGCCCGTTACCGGTACCAGTTCACCGGGCCGAGCCGGGCCGGTCTCGCACAGTGGCGGACCGGTCCGGTTCCCAGGCACACGGTAAAATTCATTACCTTCGTCCGCTCCCTGTGAATACTTCGATTTCATACACTTTTTCATATATGTATCATATATCCTTGTTATGTTATTTTCCATTTTTCTTGCCAGTTAGAAAATACCTTTGCCAACTTGCCTAAATTCTGCATCCGACTTTATAATTTAGTGTTCTTCTTATCTGCTTATATGCTATTTGGATAGTACCATTGAACTATGTTAAAATGCACTCCGTAAGATTTAGGAGTATACTTACTAAGACCACTGTTAGCAAGTATACATATTTGTGTGCATCCAAATAGTTAATAAATTGATTTTTTTTCCAACTTATTCTGTTAAGAAATTCTTTTAAAGGTTGGTTGTTTAAGAAAAGAACATGATTGCAGTTTATATTATTTTCCCACTAAAGCAGAGTCATCATTCCTAACTGCTTCACCCTAGCACGAAATAAGACTCACCTATCAAACCTATAAGCTGGAAGCGTGAATAGAGCCATTACACCCATTCTAATTTTTTCATATTATTATATGACCCGCCTGATTTTAATTAGATCTAGGTCTGACGGTTTGAAGAGTTTATTGTTCGTATTAGGAATACCCATGTCTACGTCCATTTGCTTCATGCCCGTGTTTTTCATTTTTCAAAAACACTTTGAGTAGTGTACTATTTTCAATTTTCATTATCATAAACAAATACATGTAGTAAATTAATTATTTCACTGTTTAATCATTCTGAGACAAGGTCTTCAATTGTCTTGATGTTTACCCATAATTTTGTGCGGCAAACTGTTGACTAGTCTGGAAATATAAATATTGGTTGTTGGGATAATATGCCAGGCCCAGTGCCATCGGCCCGTTATCCCCGAGCTTTGGCCCAACTAGGCCCAAGACGCAATCTCACGAGCAGGAATCGCCCCTTGCTCATTTATTTATTTATCGGGCCGGTTCGCCCGATAGCTTGGATATGTATTATGCATTTGGGCCAAGCCCACGTAGGTTAGACTTTGGACTTGTTATGGATGTCTATAAATAGGCCATCACCCCCTCATGTATTCTCTACGCTATTTTTACTATACTGAAGTGTTGCCGCTTTCTCTCTCAAGCTATTTTCTACCAACATAGGTCTTGTAAGATGGTGTTTGTAGATAAGATCTGTTGATTGTCCGTTAGCAAGGTGACAATATCACTTATTGAAGTTGACCTTGCTAACCCTCACCCAAACAGACCCTTGGGCAATGTTTAGGAATTGGGTTTATGGAACATAGTAATAAATAAGTAAATATAACATTTACTTTGAAATGTAAGTATCACTTAAAATTCAAAGCTTTCTTGTAGTGGTAAAACTACTATGTTCCTCATAGGAGGTATCACTTTTGACATCATTTGATCCTCATATACTTTTCTTTCATTTGATTCAATAACTTTTCATTCTAAGCCGATTTTGGAGTTGTGGAAAATATGCTTTAATTCCATGTGTATAGCAGATTATATTTGGTGCTAAGTTTATGTTAAATAATGTTCAACATGAGAAGTTTAGTATCTTCTGAATTCTAATTTGGGACAAACACTTGCTGATGCAACTTTCCTTTTCACCTGGAAATCAAGTGTTTGTTTTCAGACTTCAGCATAAGCTTATGTTAACTGATTTGTATAGTGCAATTAGTTAAGCTTTGGATGATCATGAACTTAATACTTACATGTTCCCGTATTCAGTTGATGGAGGTTCCATACATTCTCATCAACGTTTTAGCTCAAATTTAAGGTAAGCAAAGTCTTTGGTGGAGTTTAACTTATGTGCAAATCTTTAGTTTGCTTTCTTCAACTGTGATTTTTTCGATGTTTTCGAATTTTTCAATATAATATCAAAGAAAGTTGAGAAAACCCGCTTCCTCAAGGGTTCTAATACGTTTAGTATTATGTGAGTGGGTTTGCTCTTACGTGAATAACACGCACAAAGAAAGGAAGAATTGTTGGAATATTTTATTCCAATAATTAATATGGGCTAATATTATAATTATTTTATTAGCTATTTATCATAATTGAGTTTTATTTATGTATTATCTAAACCCAATAGACTATTAAGATAGGTGTATGGGCCAAAATAATAAATGGGCAGAAGCCCGTGTTGCTTGTTAGGGTATAATGGGAGCTCTAACTAGATCAACACAATCTATAAATAGGCTATGGTCCCCAATACATTGAACGACCAATTCACTTCTCTTCTCCCCATCGGAAGAGAGAAAGACTCGGGTTCAATTGAGGAAGATCCAGACGCCATCTACCTCGTTCCATTCCTCCTGCGGCTTCGCTATGGATCCAGGTAGTAATCTTATTATACTCTATTATTCAACATGATGAAGGTCCTAGAATTATTGAACAATCCGTTTGATTTGTTCTTGTATTGCTTCCGCTATATGTAAAAGTATTTCCAACAATTGGTATCAGAGCCTCCTTCATGTTGAATTATTTGGAGTTTTTCATATTTCTTGTTTCAATCTTAAACGATTGAATTTCTAGATTTTTTTTGTCATATGATCTGCCGATTTGAATGAAATAAGGGTAATGCGATTTTGCGTTTATGCAATTCGTTCCTGATATATTCACATATTAGATCGGTAGTTAATCGTAAGGCAAAATTGATTTAGTCTTAATCGGCTGTTTCGTTTTGTTTTCTCAATCGTATTGATCATCTACGATTGGAACATCTGAATAATTTTAATCTGCCATATCAGTTTCGTTTTTGAATGTGGCAGATTGGATTTTATTTATTGCTTGTTTGGGCACTTCAATTCAATCCCATATACGATTAGCCGATTACAAATTTACAATGGAATCAGAATTCATATGAATCTGTATTTTTTTGATAATCGTATCGGCCATGATCTGCAATATGTGATGGAATTAATTGAATATTCTTGATTTATTTTTTCTTTTGAGATTTATTCGGCGCTCAGTAGAAAATTATTGTAGAATTTTCAATTTTTATGTCAATCTTATGATTGATGTTTTTTGTTTGGAAAAGGTGATTCGAATATTAATATTGTGATCGTTAAATCACTTACGGAGCATATTAGTGCATACGTTTATTAGTTATCCCATTTGTTTTTTTTTATTCATTTTCCAAATTTTGGCTATTTTATACTAGTATTGTTTATACGGAGTATTATATATGGAGTATGGGCAATTTGGTGCCTTGGGAATTAAAGATTCCTTTTATAATTGTGATTAATCATTGCCGTATTACAATATACTAGTAATTGTGAACTATCAAGTTCGAATTTTTATTTATAGTCAAATATTATTTTGGAAGGTGATTAAGTTGTCATTTTTATCTTCTATTGTGAGAATGACCTTAATTAATTACTTTGGTATGAAAAGTAATGAGTGGTATATAACTGACAGATCACTTACTAATTAGTGAATGTTTTACCACGTTGATTTGCTTTCAAACTTTTAGTGATTTTTGTCGGTATTTTATATGGCTTTGGTAATTAAGTACATATTTGTGATTATCATTTTCAGTAATCAAATACTCATATGTAATTACGGCCAACATTTATCTCATCAGAAATATAGATTATTTTTTATGTGATTATTATTATTATTATTTCAATTGGTCATTGTGATTAACGGCTTAAAGCGACTGATGCAAGCGACAGACTTGTCGCTGTCTAGAGGAGGAGAATCCAGGTGGCGGATACATGTAAACTTCCTCATCCAATTGACCATGTAAAAATGCATTGTCCACATCCATTTGATGAAGTTCCCAATTCTTAAAAGCAGCAACGACTAGAAGAGTCCGCACATTCGTCATTTTGGCCACAGGGCAAAAGTCTCGTGGTAGTCAATGCCCTCCACCTGTCTGTTTCCACACACTACAAGACGCGCTTTAAAACATTCAATAGTACCATCACTATTATATTTAATTTTGTAGATCCATTTATAATGAATGAGTTTCTTGTGTGCAGACAAATCCATCACAGTCCAGGTCCCATTGGATTCCAATGCGTCGATCTCACGACGCATGGCTAAACGCCTGCGAGGATCACAGACGGCAGCCTGATAAGACAAAGGTTCTTTCTCTAGGGAAAGAGCTGCAAGAAAGGCTCGATGTTGTACCGAGTAAGCGTTATAATTAACATAACAAGCCAAGAGATAAGGATAACCTGAAGACACCGATGGAAGAGTGAAGTCGTATGGGTCAATATTGGCGGTGTGTGTCTGCACATAATCTTTTAGCCGGACTGAGGGCAGTTTGCGTCGAAAACCTCAGCCAAGTGGAGGAGAGACATCTGGTGAGCGTGGCATGGATGGAGGTGCTCCTTCAATTTCGTGATCATTCTGTGCATGCATGTACATGTCCATGGGCTGGGAAGGCATGGCAGCAGGAGATGACACGACGGAAGAACCCGTGTCCTCAGTACGCGAATTATGTTTGGGAGAGCTTGACATAATTATGGGGTTATTTTCATGAGGTAAGTCCAAAATCTGCCATGTCGTCAGCATGTATGTATGATCGATACTCCAAATTATTTGGAAATTGGGTCTCTTCAAATTGGGTCTCATTAGTGGAGCATGAGTCAGCAAATGGAAATTGGGTCTCTTAAATTCTTCAAATTGTATATCCCTGGACACAAATTGTTTTTGGGATTCCAAATCTAACACTTTCCAACCCCGTTGAGTATAAGAATATCCCAGAAAAACGCATTTGCGACTACAACCTTCAAATTTATCACTAGTTTTGGAGTATACAAAGCACAAACAACCAAACGTTTTGATGTGTTCATAAGATGAAACCTTACAATACAAGCATTCAAATGGGGTTTTCCCAATTCGCCATAGATGGTGTCCTATTAATTAAGTAGCATGCGGTTAAAACACACTCTCCCCAGAATCTGATAGGAAGATTCGCCTGAAACCGTAAAGCACGTGCCACATTTAAAATATGACGATGTTTTCTTTCAACGCGATCATTTTGCTGCGGTGTGCCAAAACACGAAGTTTGAAATAAAATCCCATTGTTTAAAAAATATGGCCACAAGGGGGAAAATTCTGTCCCATTATCTGCCCGTACAATTTCAACAGACGTTTTAAACTGAGTTTTAACCATAGCAAAAAACGTTGCAGAATAGTTGGCACCTCCGTTTTCCCAGCCATTAAATGGACCCAAACAGCTCGCGAATAGTCATCGACAATAGTCAAAAAATAATATGCACCAGACGTACTAGGTTGGCGGTAGGGACCCCCCACACATCATAATGAATAAGTTCAAAAAATACGCAAAGCACGATTTAGACTAGGAGTGAATATTTCACGTGTCTGCTTAGCTCTAGCACAAATATCACAACTTTTACTAAGAGTACCACTACCAACAACTTTTTTTTGACTAACAGAAAGAAGTCGAATAACCCGGGATGAAGGATGTCCCATTCTTCTATGCCATAAATCTTCTGTGTTATCACTGACCACATGTGAAGCTTGCACAGAACCAACTCCTCAAAGATAATAGACCCCACCACGACGTTCACCCACTCAAATCAGCGTCTTCAAAGTGAGGTCATGTACCACACAAAACTTGTTAGTAAAAATAACGTGACACGGCAAATCATCAATAAGACGCCCAACAGAAATTAAGTGACATGTCAAATTTGGTACATAAAGTACTCGTTCAAGAACCACTCCTGTTCCTAACTCCACTCGCCCAATGTGACTAGCAAATGTAATATTCCCATTAGGAAACATCACGGGTATGGATGTCACAGGATAAGTATTAGTCATTACTGTTTTGTCACCCGTCATATGATATGATGTGCCCGTGTCAAGAAGCTAGTTTAAACGCATTATACCTGCAAGTTTTTCACCACCATCACCTGAGTGGTATTTTTTCACAAATTCTAACAAGGAATTCCATTGATTGGCAGAAAGGGTAGGAAATGGCTTAAAATTTCCTTGCTCCGATACATCATCCACTTGAGCTCCAAGTCCCTTCCGTTCTTCGCTCTGCCGATAATTTGTCACCATGGTTATCAACTGATCTGGTAAAAAAACGGAGGCTCAATTTGCCTTCTCTGATACCATAATACGTTTAGTATTATGTGAGTGGGTTTGCTCTTACGTGAATAACACGTACAAAGATGAATATCTTCTGCATTTCAATATGGCCGAATACATGCTTATATACAATTGGTGATAATCTAATCATGGTAACTACAACTCAAATAAATCCTCTCAACCATAAATATTAATTGGAAAATTAGGAGACAAATAAAGAGAGAATATGTGATAATAATATACAATAATAATTGTACATAATTATGGAAGAATATTCTCGTACAGGTTCTTCCAATTTCACTAAGCATATTTTTTATTTCATCTTAGTGCCTAACAGCACCCAAGGGTTCTTCCCTCATCATTTTAATTGTATTTTGAGGCTTTTGTTCCACCATTTGTCAATGCCTTAAATGATTGTTTTAGTGAATAAAAAATCTTAAGTGAAGTTACTTTGTAGTGTTCCAATAGATTTTGGATATTGTTTTTAAAGTTCAATAAATCTAATCGTCTCATCATGTTCTTGTTTGCAGTTTTAAGCTATGGTTAGTCCTTCAATTTACTTGGAAAGGAGAGATTTACATGCATTATAATTCCTCGGGGAGATTGGAGACTAAAAACACTGCTGACCTAGAAAATATTTTTATTACGATTGTTGTTATAGTCACAGTCTCACATTTATTGGTGGAGTGAGCATATTGACATGAGTGTTGAGTATTTGAGAATTGAAACATGCATGATGGAGTTGATACTTGATATCAAGGACAAAATTAGGTGAAGAGTGACCCAAGAGACTCACATACGCTTTACAATTACTGCCCAAGAAGCATATGCCCTTTCTTTTTCAATATTGATTACGTAGATTGATCGGATTGAACTTGCAAGTGTACAAGTGCCGATATAGTAATAAATTCCGGTAAAATACCGGGTCGAATCCACAGGGAAACGTTGTTTAATTCAAGTCCGAGAGTAGATAATTTTAAATATTGAAATGAGTAAAGTGCAGGGATTTTGATTTGTGTTTTGTATTTTTGGCTTTTCACTTTTAATTCAAGGAAACAACTTTAATTAATTTGGGTTTAAAATTAATGATAACAATGGCTAAGGCTTCGGGAATCACTTAAATGCTTTAATAGAGTTGAATATTAGTTCTTTACCAATAATTATGAATACGATGTTGCTAATATATTCTCAACTCCGGTTAAGGCAGCGAGAGCGTGGTTTTCGTTACGTGTAAGTCCCGTTACGGCTTACATTCATCTACCGAAAACCCCGTTGAATATCAAGACATCACACCCGTATCATATAATACCGGATATATTTCTATTCTCGGTATATATATGTTTATCCTTTAATGTTCATAGTTTAGACTTCAACGTTAATTGCAAGCATAAACTAAGTTTAACATACTTCTATGTTGTACACCATAGTCATAAACAATCAAAATGTAAAGGATAAATCACAATTTATTGGTTTAGAACTTTTATCAAACACCTAATGGGCATAGAAGTTCATCCCTAGCCTTAGCTAAGAACTTAGCCTCTAATGCTCATATTAATTACAAAAGTGTAACTAAGAACAATGAAATACAATAACATACAAGAAATAATACCTAGAACCAATTGTAGAGGAGACAAATAGCTTCTTCTCCAACACTTCAAGAGAATGCAAAAGTAAAATATAAAAAGTGAATTTTTTGCTCCAAAGATGGATTGATGATCTTGTTTGATGAATTGGGGGCTTTATATAGGCTAAAGATTGACATCTTTTAGTCTATTCGAGCCCAACAATCAAGCATGGAAGATATATTTGATTAGCTCATGTGGAAGGTGAGTTTTTTCCATCAAAATATTTCAGCACGTTCTTTTGTATTTGCAGGATCAGACCTACCCGGCGCCGGGTTCAGGCCTACCCGGCGCCGGTTCTTCATTGTGCGCAGGGAAATCTGAAAATTTAGCATACCCGGCGCCAGTTATAAGGCCTACCCAGCGCCGGGTAAGCTACTGGTTTGTGTATATGTGAAAATCAACAAACGGGCGCCGGTTTGGTGCAAATTCCGGCGCCGGTTTTGTCTTGGGATTTTGGGGATGTTCCGCTACGAATTTGGACATGATTCCTTCACCAAAGTTGTAGATAATGAAGTCTTCTATCCAACAAAACTTGAATGACATGATTTTATTCAGCCAATCAAGAGATATGGATAAAACACTGAGAGGTATGCATCCTGAAATCCCACCAGCAACATCTGACTTTGTTGGTTGATTGAGTCTTGTTCCTTTCATATTTTGGTCATGACGTCTTCATAACATTTGTACCTTATTGAGTTAGTATTCACATGAAACTCTAATCGAGTGATTTCGAGTTCTATAGAATACGTTATACTCAAATTATGGGCAGAACGTCATTCTCTTGGTCCAAAAAGTCGTTCATCGCAATGTTTTATGATCTAGCTCTCATTCTGGAGGTATTTGCCCGATTTCTCTTCTTTTCTTCAACAAATACTTATAAATACTTATGTTAAACACAAGTAAATATAACGGCTATCATAGATCTTCTTTCAAGTGTTTGATCTTTAAAAATGTAACCTTATGAATAAATATCTGCATGCACATCACAATAATAAAAACATATAGCAAATGATAAAATCACATTTTAAAGGTAAAAATTAACACAATATTTTGGTTGGGCATCATGTCAAACGCGCATCACGCATACAGATAACTAGTGTAAAGATAAATGAGAATATGATTTGAAACAGAAATTTCCATGTTGAGTCCGTTCTTGAAAACTAATCACCTTGTTGGGCCAAGCTTTGGGTGAGGTGCACGAGAATCCCAATAATAAAGAAAGAATAAGCTGCTCTTTGTGGAAAGGAACACTAGACTTCATCAATACACGAATCACTTTACCTAGCTAGAGGATAAACATATAGTACATGGATACATTGTTTAGATCACAAATCCCGGTGATTGCTGTTATTGAAGTGCGGTGTTCCTACCTACAAAACGCGAATAAACCATGTTTGGGGCTTGATGAAGATTGGGTTGTCGTAGCCCACCTTTGTGGAGATGATCATTGTAAAATTACACACGTGTTCTGTTGGTGCGACAATATGAAGCTCAAGAGGGTGATCAATATAGTTTAGCAGTCGTGACGTATTGGAATATCAAAGATCCCTACTGATTGCCAAACGCTTATTGGCAACAAAGAGTACAAATCGATTGGTTTCTTGCCTCCAAGGGAACACTGAGCTGTGGTCTTTTTATTCGATGAACTACCGCAACTTATTGTCTGTGACTGATGAGGTTTTTCCATAAAAAATCTTGCAGCTGAAAAAAAAGGAGAAAATGCGTATGTTCGCTCAACTTTCATTTGACACATTTGAGCACAAAAAAGTAAAATTAGAACAAATATACCCTTATGTTCAAATAGTTAAGGGTTATATGTGTTCTCTAATATATAATTAAAGAGTTTATTTTTTCGAAGTTTAAAAGATATGTATTTAACAAACTCAATGTAAAATTAAATAGTATATTTGCTCTGATACATAAAGTGTAAAATACATTTGCTCGGTAATTATTGCTATTACTTTTGAAGTTTATTTAGATTAGTTTTATCATATTCCAATGAAATTTATATAATATATTTTATATTTTACTTTTACATATCGTGGTTTTGTAAGGTGTTACAAATATTTTCTATTGCGTTCATTCACATTATTTATCTTTATATTTGTGTATTAAGTAGATTAAAGAGATCAGATTAGTTATTTGACAAGGCCAGTTTTATATTCGGACCCATAAACGTTTTTTAATACAAAAGTCCACCCTTCACATATTATATATTTAAAGGCTTACTTTTATAACTTTGTCTTTGGATTCACGTACCCATACATTCCAGAGAGCCGAGAATCGCATTTTCACTATAGCTATTGAATACTGTGTACTACTATAAACGTTCTTCACCATTACTGTATTAAAAATTGCCATTAATATTCTCATTTCTTCGTTGTTTCACCGACAAGAAACTAGTTCGAAAAATAATTTTTTACCACTTCTGAAAAAATTACATGACTGACTCATTTTGGTGTGCTGATCATCCTAAAAAACATTGTAGCAAAAGTCTTCATCATAGCTTTTTTTTCGAAAATTTTGAGATTTTCGAAAAGTTGAGCTTTTCGAAAACCTTCTTGTCCTAGCAAAAAGGGCTCGTTTACTAATAGAGATATTTTTCTGTTTTCTTTTTTGTTTTCCGTTCTACAATTTTCTGCTTTAATTTTTCAGTTTTCTATCTCCAATTTTTTGTTTTCATTTTTCATTTCTCAATTTTCAAATATGAAAACATATTCATCAAATTTTTTTCAACCGGTTCTGTGATTGAGCGGAAGACCGAAAGTACGGTCCCGATCTGAAACCAAACCTCGTATAGCTCAAGTAAGGTACCTGGTACTGGGTATAGGAAAGTTGGGACCGAAACCGGACGGTACCGATCAGTCCCAATAGCTAGTTTGACTAATTTTTTCTCTTTTTCCTATTGGTTGGCAACGCAACGGCTCTTTTGAAACTCTTCACTTTGAAAAAAAATTAAAAAAATGGGGACTGAACTGCCGGGTCATTGACATGACTCGACAAGGATTGTTGGGTCATTGACCAAACTAGGTAGGGATTGTCGGGTCTTCGATCGGACATGACAGTGACCATTGGGTGGTCAACCGGACCGGGACCACCTAGTCGTCGACCGGATTCCACAAAGACCGTCGTGTCATCGACTGGACAGGGACTGCCGAGTCATCGACCGAATGGGACAGGGATCAATAATTCGTCGACCGAACCAGACAAGGACCACCAGCTCGTCGACCAGACCAGACAAGAAATGTCGGGTCATCGACCGAACGAGATAGGGACCGACGGGTCATTGACCAGATGGAACAGTAACCATTGGGTCTTCGACCGGACCGGTCAGGGGCCGTCAGGTCGCCGACCGAACTAGACATGGACCATCGGGTCGTCAACAGGACCAGACATGGACTTTCGGGTCGTCAACTGGATTGGACAGGGACCACCTGGTCGTCAACCAGACCGGACAGGGACTGCCAGATCGCCGACCGGACTAGACAGGGATCGTTGGGTCATCGACTGGACTGGATAGGGACCAATGGGTCATCGACCAACAGAACAGGGACCGCCTGGTCATTGATCGGACAGGGACCGTTGGGTTGTTGACCGGACCAAACAGAGATCGTCGGGTCGTTGACTGGACTGGACCACCGGGTCGTCAGCCAGATCAGACACGGATTGTCGGGTCATTGACCAGACCAAAACTGAGACCGGAGTAGGACCGGGTCCATCATTAGGCGTAAGTATGTAAATTCATTGCAGCAACACTCTGACATCCATGTATTTCAAATTTGGAAAACTAGCAAAACTCACTTCTCCAATTCATAAAGAAAAACAGAGACATATCTAAATTTTTTTCGAAAATGATTTGGTAAATGCATTTCCCTGTTTTCATTTCTCTAGTTTTCAAGCAATGTTTTTTAGTAAACATGTTTTTTGTTTTTTTGCTTTTTCCAGTTTTTCCAATTTTCTGGAAAATATCTCTATTAGTAAAAAGTTTTCTTGAAAATATCTTTGTTAGTAAACAGTTTTCTGGAAAAGTGGAAAACTAGAAAACTCGAAAAGTTTTACCCATTTTGGAAACCTCATTTTGAAAACCTCTTCCAAAAACCTCTTTTCGAAAACACATTTTGGAAGCCTCTTTTCGAAACCTCAAATTGAAAATTTGGCATTTTGGATTTGAAACCCCGTTTCGCAAACCTACCCTCTTTGAAAAGCTTGTTTCGGAAACTCAAGCTTATTCAAACTTAGAACTTGTTTTGGCGATTACTTTTCACTCGGTAACCCAATTTTGAGCAATAAGTAATTTTCGAAAAGGGAAAACGGGTCTTACACATATTAGCGCTACGCTGTGAGCCTGTGATGAATCCCCTCGACCTCTAATTCTCTTAGCTTGACCAAGTTTTCTAACATATACGAAGTATTTTTGAAAAACCTTGTTCAATTGTCATTCGAGAACTAAGCTCTTTCCCTAACCCAACACCAAAGTTGACTTAAAGTTTTAAAAGTCAAGTTCATATAAAGGTCAAACTTTGAGTTCATATTAAATGTCAAACCCGGGTCGACTCTCATAGTCAAATGAGGTCAAAACTGGTCAATGACTCACTCTAAGTTCCACAAATCTTGCAGAGAATTCTAGACCTGCACAAAAGCGGGTTCGGGCCGGGCTCGGGCCGGGCTTTTCATAAGTTTTCTGCCCATCGTGTGTGGGCGGGCTCGGCCCGGCCCGCAAAAACGGGCCTAACCCCATGTCCATACCCGCCCGTAAGAGCGGGCCGGGTAGTCCACCGGGCCGCCGGGCCCGGGAAGACTTTAAATTTTTCAAAATTATATAATTTATTTAATACTTTATAAATAATATTACAACATTTAAAAAATTGCTAATACGCTTATAATGTATATAGGCCTTTCATCACATACACAAAAAATATTTACACAAAAATAATAATGAGAAACTATATCTAAAATTTAAAATTCATGCACAAAGTATTATCATTAAGTACAAAAATAGATATTATATTAGTTGGACTATTTGTTAAGAACTAAAAACTTAAATTTAAACATAATAAACTATAAATATGCATACAGATAAATTAGTAAATATAAAAATATACATGTGTACATGTAAATAAATACATAAATTAGTATATATAAAAATATATATGTATATATACTAAATGTAGCGGGCCGGGCTTATCGGCCCGAACGGGCCTACACCCTAACCCAAGCCCGCTCATATGTTGTTGCGGGCCGGGCACGGGCACGGGCCGGTGGGTAAATATATATGCCCAAGCCCGCTAATTTGTGCGGGCGGGCTGGGCGGGCCGGCCCGGTTTTGTACAGGTCTATGACACTAACACATCAACAATCCATATACGACAACAAAAAATGGATGCCTACTCCTACTCATCATTGTCTCTGACCATTAATGCGCTAAAACTTCCTATGAGTTTGAGGTAAGTACTTCTAATTCAAATTTCACCGATCACTTACATCCTTTACATGATAAAAAATTTTCCTTGAGTAAAGAACATAAATCAATTAATGAATTAGAAGCACGATTAGCTAATAATGAAAATGTCCCGGGAAAACACTTAAGAGAGAAATCAAGCCTCATGATTCGTCTAACCAACACACAAGATGAAATCGCTATCATTAAGTCTAAGGTAGAAAACTCAGAATCCAAAATATGTGTTTAACTAAACAACTGAGTGCCACCGAACTTAAATGTCGTAACATTGCCAGCTGTTTTAGACCTCTTCAAACGGAACGTGGGAGATTGTACTTAAAGATCAAAGAATTTGAGGATCTTCTTGCTAAATGAGGTCAAACTGATAAAACTATTTTTGTAAACCACTCTAAGGACAATACTTTCTACAATCCTAAGGATGGCATAAGATTCCACAATCCATGTAACCTAAAGAAAGTGACTTCCATTCAATGGTATGGCATTAACTTAATGCCATTAAGTACATGCAGTTTTAGGTTTAATTTGACCAAACCGATGCCTTTTAAAGGAGCTTGAGAAATTAGTGACCTAGAACAAGAGTTCAGAGACAAAATCAAGGTCGGGGTCTCTTTTGGCTATTCATATATAATTGAGTTGATAATTATAAGATAAGGGAAACTCCTTTGTCTAGTTACTATTATTCAATTTATAATAGTCAAGCGAGTGAAACTGTGCCTATAGGGAAAGAATCATTTGTTTTAGAAAACCATGAAACTGAAAATATTTACATTTTAGAGATCATTGGCACAATTTTGGACTTACACAAATATTTGGAAACTAAAAATGATGTTTTCCGAACAAAAAAAGAAAAATTGTTGAATGAGTTTTTCTCTCAAAAATGCCCCAGTACAATCACAATTTCAACATCTTCTCTTGTCTTAAAGGCCAAATCTTCAAGGCCTCCCTCACTAAAGTTTGGATAAACTAGAAAAATAAAATAAAAGACAAATTACGTATCTTGATTTAATAGATTGTTAACGGATTTAACTAAATAAACAAGATTATGTGAAATGAATACAAATATATGGGACAACTAATGGAGTAGACTAAATAAAGTGGACCGATGAACTTATTAGACAAGATTAATAAAGATGGAATCAATTAACGAATGTTGGTAAATAATTTGTACCGAGTAAATTTGTGGAAATGGGGTAAATTAATAAACATAGAATAAAGGATTGATTATGTAACTTAAATTAAAAACGTGATTATTTAAAGGCAGGTTTAGAAGACGTGAATTAAGAGCCTAGATTCTGAAGTTTTTCTGTCAACCAGAAATATATTTTTTCTCGTAATGTGATAAATGTTTCCTTAATTGACAAATGTGTGTGTGTTTATGCCTCATTATGAATTTATGTATTACTACGTAGTATACATAAAGGTTACGTATATTATACTCTGAATTAAGGATATATGTTTTTGGACTTAACCCCTAATATGTTTTTGGAGCATACATACATACATATGTGTGTATGTATGATGGACATATCTATTTAATAGATATTTTTTGAAAGACCTTAGTGACAATATGATTGTTACCAAAATGATTAATGTTTTTATAATGATTATTAACATCTCAAAAGAAGCATGAGGCGTGGATTGTTAGGAGCTACTACTATTTTTGGTGAGAATTGATAAATTGATTATTGATTGGTAGACACCCCGTTATTTTTTAGAAGTTAAAAGTCCATTGGTGGCCGGTCTGCCTGAAGTAGTGAGTATGCATTACTAAGCTACATGGGATTTTTACCACTCACACTACAATTTTTAACTACGGAAATTAATGACGGGTAGAAAATCCCCTCATTAATGATACTTTTTGTGGATCTTTTGTGAGGGGAAAAATTCCCTAACTAAAAAGTATTTTAGTTATACTTTTAATATAACTAAAAAAATTCGTTGGCTCTCAGATTCTTCTTAGATTCGCCAGTTTTCTGATTCGCGGGTTCTCAGTCTTCTCCAGCTTGACGAGGGGATTTTCACTTGTCTTATGCATAAAATATGTTCTGAATTTGATTTAGGTTGTGAAATTAGTGCATTAATGGCTACAACTTCTGCAATTATTGACACTTCTCTTTAAATTTCTATTGGACTTTGGGAGTGTTTGCAATTGCTTAAAAAAAGCACTTCTCGGCTTTTGGCTTAAAAACACTTATTTACCAAACACTACAAATTTTTACT
The DNA here is from genome assembly GCA_945859915.1 of Cuscuta epithymum. Classification (NCBI taxonomy): domain Eukaryota; kingdom Viridiplantae; phylum Streptophyta; class Magnoliopsida; order Solanales; family Convolvulaceae; genus Cuscuta; species Cuscuta epithymum. Next base: position 5,369,717 of record CAMAPF010000055.1, read on the forward strand.
TTTCTCGGCTTTCGAGTCAAAAGTGTTTTTCCCCTTTTTATACACCAAAAGCACTTATTTTACCAAACACTACCAACTTTTAATTTTCAAAATCACTTTTTTCTCAAACACTATTAACTTTTATTTAATCAATTTTTCCCGCTTTTTTAAGCATAAGCTGTTGCAAACACTCCCTTTGTATGTTATGAGATTTATAAATTGACCAATTAGGATATTGAGATTGAAATTAGAATTGATTTACCCTCTCAAAATCTTATGAAGTTTATGTATGTTATTTTTATTCTTCTTTACTTTTAGTGTTGGGGGAAAACACGACCCCCGACCTCTTTCAGGATCACCAGCTCAAAGGACTCTTGTACATTCACCCACCCACTCGTAACACAAAGATTCAATCTAGGGAAAGTTCCCGAAATAGGACTAAAAAAGTTTGAAAATTCCAAAATAGGACTGTCATATTTTTATTCTCAAAATAGGACTAATTACTGCCAAATTTGGAAAATACTGCCATGTTTGAAGTCTGGTACTGCTAAAACATGACAGTAATTAGTCCTATTTTGGGAATAAAAACATGGAAGTCCTATTTTGGAATTTTCAAACTTTTTTAGTCCTATTTCGGGTAATATCTCTTCAATCTAACAATATCACTTTGTATTATACAATTGAAATGTACAAGAGATATTTTACAAGTATACGGGTAGCTCACATCACTCTTTGTATATGAGACTACTTCACTCACACACACCTCTCTCAAGGAAGCACTCACTCACTCAAGAGCTCTCCTCAAGGCTCTCTCTCTCATGACTTGAGGAGGCTCTCTCTAGGCTCTCTCTCTAGGCTCTTACATGGCTCTCCCATAGGAATGAGGAGTCTCATCCCCATTTATACAACTCTCCTCAAAACTTCTCTAGATCTTTCTAAACATCACTACATTTCTAGATTCTTCCAAGAACTATCCATAAGCTTCTCTAATCTTTTAGAAGGATCTAGAGAACTCCACATCGCTTGAGAATGTTCTAGAGGCTTCCACACACTTCCGCACGATTCTAGAGAATTCCACATTTCTCTAGAAAACTCCACAATGTTCTAGAATATTCTACACTCTTCCACACGCTTCTAGACAATTCCACGTCTCTCTAGAAAGCTCCGAAATATTATAGAACATTCAATATTTCTCTACACACATCTAGAGAATTCTAGACATCTCTGTAGTATTTTAGAATTCTAATTAGCTTCTCATTTGAGGGAACCCAACATTTAGCCCTTGGTGTGTTGGCCCTGGTGTGTTGGTTCAATTGCATCGAAATAGGCTGAACTATGGCAATGCTATTTTTACTCTTCTTTATTTTTCTTCAACGGCGGCTGGATATTTCCATTATGAAATTGCAGTATACATCCTTACTTGAGTATACTTTGTTCACATTGACAACTCTATGAAAGAACAACATGGAGACCCCATCATTTTTTCCAGGTGTTCAGGAATAACACAAACTATTCAAAGATTTACCAGCAGTTCAGATGCATGAAAAGAGAAGTCTCTTGTAAGTTCCAGAAGCCCTCTATATGTTTCTTCTTCTACTTCCAAAAGCCTCTCAGGGAATACTTTAGCTAGTAGTAAGACTATAATAAGTTTGAAGCATGTGAAAAAAGCTCTTAGTTTTGCTATGAAGGTGGAACTTAATCCTGGCTGTATTACTTCTACTATGAAGGTCTGCCCTTGTACTTACTGCTTTCTTAACGGCCATCATCGCCTTAACGCATCATCGGGTGCATTTGGGTCTGGTTGTCTTTTTTACATATGTGCACTAATTTTCTCGGGATGGACTTGATTTCTGAAATTCTAAGGGTAGAGGTATGACTCTCGGTTTGTTGATATTTTTAAAAGCCTTTACTGTTCTAGGTTATAACTTCAATATTCCTTATTTGATACTTCCTCCGTCCCTCAATTAAGTTCCCGGTTTGACTTCATACATATTAAAAAAATAAATTTGACTTTACTGTGGAGTGCACTGTTTTGCATTGTTCAAACACTGTTTGACACTGTTTGGACACTGTTTCGACACTGTTTGGCATTGTTTTGATGTACATGATTTGCCAAATAAGGAAAGTGTTGAAGTGTGAACTTAATTGGGAGACGGAGGGAGTATATCATTATAATTTTACTTTGCCCTTCAAATCTGAAAGTGAGAAATGTCGATACTTGGTGATTTGAAGGCAAATGAAAACGTTAAAGTATGTGGTACATTAGTTGGAGGAGTTGAGGTGCTGGAGTTAAGATCATCTTTTTCATGATTATGCTTATTCTTTAGGAGTTTCGATTGCCCGCAAAATAAGTGGGGCAGTTTGTTTGATGTTAGTAATGTTATGTTAGAATATACAGAGTATGTTAGTAATGTTAGTACTATTACAGAAGAAATGTCTTAAAAGCAGCATTCTGAAATCATGAGGTGCTTTGAATGTTGAGGCTTAGCCCTGAAATTAACCTGAATATTGAGGTTTAGCCTTGTTTGGAACCGACCCAGTTGTTGAGGTGCTTTAGCCCTTAGATTTATCAGTTGTTGAGCTGACCCAGTTATTGAGGTTTAACATTGTGTATATGCAAACAATCTTGAGTGCTTTCCCAAGGTTACCCAAGCTTACAAATGAGTGTCAAGAAACAAATTCAATATCATTTAATTGATGATTATCATGCATATCATCTATTTTTCTCTAAGAATCATTATAATGTGAAACTAATTAAATATTTTTTGTTCATTTTGATCAGGTACCAAACTATATATTTTGGGTCAAAAAGCTGCAATGGAAGCAACTTATTATTGTCTGGGAGCTATAACATTTAATTTGGTAAACCCGTATTAACTACTGCGTAGTTAATTTATCTTACGGTTACTATTTTTCAATTTAGAAGATGGTATCTCTTCTCACTCTATTTATGCACTTTCAAGAAAGGTAGCTAAAAGAAAGGAGTGCTTGACAAGGATTTGAAGTTGCTTGTTACTTAAACGGTTGTGACTATAGTTTCAGCCTTTCAGGTATGAGATGTGTTAGGTCCCTCAGACTTTGATATAAGCTACAGTTGTAAGAAATAGTTTTGATGATGTCACCCTTCTTTTTGGTTTAGACTTTTTGCTCAAAATTATCTGCTTATTGTGTAAATTGTAGTGTGCTCCAAAATTGGATAGAGTATTCACCGTACCATTAACGAAAAGAAACAAAAGAATCATTTGAAAAGAAGCAGGTACTAAAAATACAATGTAAAGTGACAAGATTTAAAATGTACAATTTTATGTCAAATTAAATATACTGGAAGTATAAAATGCAATAAGGTAAAATTCTACCTTACAAGGATATTCAAATCCAACTAGTATGTTTTTATTTGTTATAGAATTATTCTTGTCACTAGTAAAATTGTGACCAATTTTACATGTACACTTTTTGTATCAAATAAATTGTACTGGAAATATAAAACGCAATAAGGTAATTTTCCTTTACCTTAAAAGGATATTTAAATCCTACCGGTACAAAATTATTTGATACAGAAAGACTAAAGTCACAAATTTACTAAGTCCACTATATATATAAAATCACAAGACACTACACATGCAGATTGCATGAGAAGCCAAAACCTACAAGTAGGTGAATAGTGCATACAAGGCCTAAGGTATGAGTTTACATATCCCGCTTGCAAATTGATCCAATTGCATCTGAAGAAGATAATCTGCTTCAACACAAGAAGACGAAAGTACAACTCTTTCGACGACAAAGATTAAATCCTCTCAACCAACGGAGGAGATTAATCAACCGGAGATGCCTATAAATATAGGCACAAGCATGAGTTCATATTTAAGCTTTTAAGAGTCTTCTAAACAGAGAAATTATACCAAGCATTCAAAGAGAAACCCAGCATTAAAGAAAGTGCTCATTTAAACTCGGCTCTCTGTTTAGACTCATGCTTCACTAAACTTCCCAGACAGAACACTCATCGCCATACTCTGGAAGTTTAGTTATTAGTTGGAGGCTAGAAATTTTATTACTTTTGAGAATGTTGTAAACACTTAGAAGGACAATGTTATCTAGTCATAAGTGTGGTAGAATAGAACAGAGTACCTTTTGATCCCCACTGGATCAATTGAGAAAATCTAAGGATTGAGTAACTTGGAGTGGTGTGTACTCCTTGTGAAACACCTTCAGGTCTGAGCTAGTTGGATGATAACAGCCAGACGGGCACTAAGTGTATTGGGCTTAATACTTTAGTGGAAATCCATCTGAAAGAGGGTGGGACTGGATGTAGGAGGATTACACCACCTCTGAACCAGGATATATTGTGTGTTGATTCATTTTCAGTCAACAAAGCACACACTAAATCACCTCTCTGTTAAGCTTACTGCTCGCTTATACTTTCGTCCAAAGACATCCCCTTTTCTCTAGAAGTCTTCTTCATCCTTCACTACGAACTCCTCTTCCAAACAGAAGCCTCTAGGCTATTATCACCTTACAAATTCAACAGAAGCCCTTGAGAAGGATTCTGTTCGAAGGTCAACAGAAAACCTCAGAAAGGGCTCTGTCAAGAAGACATCAGAACACCACACCAAGGTATTCTGATTGAGATCTTCTGTCCAAATCATCTCTGTCACCAAAGCTCCTCTGTCTCTCAGACTTCTCCTTGTCCACTCACTAATAGAAGGTTGTTATATAGAGGTCAAGACTTCCGCTGCAATCCTTAATCTCTCAAAAGATTACTGATCATCATATCTATGAGGGAAATTCTTTAAAATTTGAAAAAGCTTTAAAAGTCTATTCACCCCCCTCTAGACTTTTACCTCTATCTGGGACCATCAAAATGTATCTGGATTCCTTGTTGTGATTAGTGTTATATATATAATGCAAGCCTTCCATATTGCATATATGTTGGGGTACAAGATCTTATAGTTTAGTTTCTTGGCTCACAGGTTGGGATAAAGAAAGGGAAAGTTCACGAAACAGGACTAAAACAGTTTGAAAATTCCAAAATAGGACTGTCATGTTTTTTATTTCCGAAATAGGAGTAATTACTGCCAAGTTTGGAAAACACTGTCATGTTTGAAGTCTGATACTGTCAGAACATGACAGTAATTAGTCCTATTTTGGGAATTAAAACATGTGAGTCCTATTTTGGAATTTTGAAACATTTTTAGTCCTATTTCGGGTAATATCCCATAAAGAAATATAGAAGTGGATATCTGCTCTTTGCATTTACTAAATCAAATGCTAAACCCCCTACAGCAAAGCAAGCATATTGAGCACACTTGTTTGTCTTGATCACGAGCAGGCTAACCAAGCAGCCAACCTATTTGTGCAAAATCTGAATAGTGACATAGTGGTGGATTATCTAAACATTTGAAGTAGCTCTCAAAAGACATAGAGCGTGCGGGCTATTTTAGTAGGTGCCCTGAAAAATTCTAAATAGTGTAGTCTTTAAAAAGATTGAGGAATCTTTAATGTATTTTTTTTATATGTATTTATGCTCTTCGGGTAAGGCCTCAAGTCCTCCCTCTTGTAAAGATCACGTTTCTTCTTAATAATATGGAAAAGTTCTCGAAATAGGATTAAAAAAGTTTGAAAATTTCAAAATAGGAGTGTCATGTTTTTATTCCCAAAATAGGAGTAATTATTGTCAAGTTTGGAAAATACTGTCATGTTTGAAGTCTGGTACTGTCAAATTAAACCTTGACAGTAATTGGTCCTATTTTGGAAATTAAAACATGGAAGTCCTATTTTAGAATTTTAAAACTTTTTTAGTCCTATTTCGGGTAATATTCTCTCATAATAATAATAACTTGTATGTTTAGTTATATATAATAGAAAGTGTCAATTTTATCAATATCGTGTAAAGTGTCAATGTGTTAAAGTGTCTTGTAAAGTGTCAATTTTACACAATTTTTTATGTAAAGTGTCAATAATAAATTTGTGTAATAACGTGTAATAATGGGAAAATTTTTCATAAATTAGAAAGTAATTAGATGTATTAATGACGGGATTCCCCTTCACGAGTGGTCCTTTTTAATGAGGGTAAATGCACTCTCACCATTTACTCATCAATGATAGGAACATATCCCGTCACTATATACTTTTAACCGCAAAAGCAGTAGTGACGGAGGGTGATAGTAGATATCCCGTCATTAAACATATTTTATGACACGATTGTATCTTTTAACTACATGTTACTCTCTCATTATAGACAAAGTTTCTCTCATATGATCATATGACTTGGAATCTCTCTTAATAATAATAATAATAATAATAATAATAATAATAATTATTATTATTATTATTATTACAATAAGTTATAAACTTATAGTTATAATTATAATTATAGATATAATTATAATCACAACTATAATTACAATTATAATTATAGGTATAACTATAATTATATTTAAAATCTAAATCTTTCTGATATGATGTGATCCGATTTGAATCTTTCTGATCTGATCCGAATCTTTCTGATCTGAATCTTTCTGATCTGATTGAATTTTTCTGGTTTGATCTGCTCTAAATAAAATAAGAATAAGCAATAAGTAATAAGAATAATACAAACAGAACAACTTGTAAATACTCCCTCCGTTTCGCAAACAAAGTCACACTTTCCTTTTTTGGATGTTTCAAAAACAAAGTCACACTTCCCTTATTTCCTTATTTGGTAAAGAAATACTTCAAAACAATGCCAAACAGTGCCAAACAATGTCTAAACAGTGCCAAATAGTTTCTAAATAGTGCCAAACAGTGTTTTCTAAAGTAAAGTCAATTTATTTCCTTAATCCTAGAGAAGTCAGACTGTGACTTTCTTTGTGAAACGGAGGGAGTATGTTTTACTTTTCAAAGATACTAATTATTTAGTCTTATTAAAAGACTAAATTAATTAAAAGTCAAAATAAGAGGGAAAAGGTCATATTTTAAGCATAAAACTATAATAATCCTGATGAATTTTATTATTATTGTAATCCTGTTTATGGAATTATCATATGCCCATATGACTATGGCTTCCTGAATCACAACTTCATGAAAATTTTGAAAGCTTTACATACAAAAGGTAACGTCAGGATCAGTAGAAATAAGGCTGAACACGACCGCATCTCTCGGCTTCCCTTTGAGAAGATAATACCTCCTCAAAACTCCTTCCCTTTTGAACCCAACCTTCTCCAAAACCCTCTGCGATCCAAAATTGTCGACGTCAACAAGCGCCTCCAGCCTTTCCAGCTCCGGCCACTCCACGAACACCGACGCCGCCGCCATCTTCACCGCCTTCGTTCCGATTCCCTTCCCCCAATACTTGGAGCCCAGCACATACCCGATCTCGGCCCTGCACCTTTCGTCCCCTGTAAATTGCGACACCGAGATTGAACCGGCAACCTTCCCGTCGACGCAGATCGCTCGGAACCACCGGTGCGTTAATATGTTGTTGCAGATGTACCGTTCGACGGATTCCTTGGATCTGAAAGTGTTCCAGGAGCAGAATTTGCTTACCTTTTCGTCTGATAAGCATTCCTGGTAGTACTCTTCCGCGTCCGAGAGATCCATGGGCCTCAAGGTCGGGCCGTTATCGCCGCCGTCTTTTTCCGGCCCTTCGCCGGCGGAGGTTAATTTGGGAGTTTGCTCTTCTACGGGATCGCAAAGCGACATCGCTATGGAGTGTTTGAAGGAGAAGGAATATAGAAATTGCAGAGAAGGAAAAGAAGAAACGGTTTCATTTTATGGTGGGAACTGGGAAGTGGGAAGGGAAGGAAGGCCTGGAATTTCACTCGGGTTGACTGCGTCTATATAGTCAATTCGTTGTTGACTTGGTCCCCAAACAATGTTTTTTTGCTGACATTTTAATACTCCCTCCGTAACTTAAAAATCTTCCCACTTTCCTTTTTCGTCCGTAACAAAAAAATCTTCCCATTTCTAAATCTTCCCATCATACCCTTAATAATTCTTAAAATAATACACTATTACAACTACTTTTTTTGGATTTATCATACATTCCACCATATTATTCCATTATTTTCCCATCATACCCTCAATAATTCATATCATCTTTCACTATTCTTAATCTACCTACTTTTGAAATGGGAAGATTTTAAAGTTACGGAGGGAGTATTTTATTCCTTATCGCCATCCATTTTAGATTGGATAAATATGGAGCATTACTCATTTATATAAGTCCATATATTGGTCAACATATTTGGTTATCAAGAGCCTTTCTTATAACCTCTACTTTCATTTAGCTCACCTAATTTTGTTTATGAAACACATAATCTTTTTGTTATTTTCCATCATTTGCAATGGAATCAAGGACTCACTATTTTTTTGGCTTAACAATATGATGAAATAAAACAAAATGACTTACTAAACTGTCCACGCTTTTTTGTTATGAAGTAGCAGTCAGTCTATGCAATTTTCGACGTGATTTTCACCATGAGTCATCCTGAAATAGTGTCTTTGTACATTAGTACAAAGGTGAGACTGCGTACATCCGACTCCCCTTACTCCACCGTAGGTGGGAACCTTTACGGCATTGGGGTAATGATGGTGATGGTGATGGTGGTGACATAATCTTTTGTTACTTTTTGGATTGAATTGGTCGAAATTGATGTTGTGCAATATTTTAACTACTTTTTATATAATTTGTTAAATATTTTATTAATAAAATATATTTTAAGTACAATAGTTTCATTATTCAGTAGATTTAACTAGTTCAGTCTTTGACAGCGTTTCATTAATTTCAGCAAACTCATCTTGTTCCGTCGATCAACGGAAGAGGTTGTTCTGGGGATTAGATCTCTTATAGATATTGAAAAAGCTTTTACCTTAAAGTTGTGACGGAAGTGGAAATTGTGTAATTTTGTATGGTCCTCTTTCATTCATGCAAGATACCTCATAAATAATAACTTCTAAAGTTACTGATTGCTCAATATGGAGAAGAATCTGCGGTATAAATGATATAGCATCATTTTTCAGCTCCTTGGATTCTGAATTGGAATTGTGGTTATTTGGAACCTTGAGCAGTTGAGCCTGATGGCCAGTTCTCTTTTTGCCTCTGCGTATAATTAAACTAGATAATGTGAAAATCCCACCTTCTATATGAGCCTGTAAAGAATACATGGAGTCTAACTACCATTATGAGCCCGTTTGGTGGGGATTTGTGACTTTATGGTTCTCTTTCATTCATGCAAGATACCCCATAAGTAGTGAGATGTCATGTGATATTAAGACAGAAATGACCGGAACTTTGGAGCATCTATTGGTCATAGCTCAGAAGATCAAGTTTATACCCAAAAAAAAGTGTGTCCTCATTCCTCAAAATTCAGGAGTATTTGCCATAACTTGCACTTGAGAGAAGGGTCTCATCTTATAAAACTAAATGGAAGGAATGACAAATAAGGATAAGTTTTGAACAGGTGTTTCATTCCAAAAAAACGTTAATTTGCTTTTCATTTTTGCTGGTGCGCAATTGGGGTGTTGGATTCTTCCGGCCGTCTCACTTGACTAATCCTCATATCCAATCATATGTTAATCAAGGAGATGGCCTATCACGATTCTTATACTACGTATAATGTTTAATTTTTTTCTGCAGAGGCCAGCATGCAGATTTTAGTTGTAAAATTCGGCTCAAGTGATATTTTCTGATTCCAGCTTTATCAACTTTCCTTTCCATTTCTCTAAAAACGTTTCGTCATTTTTTTTAAAGTAATGGATTTGTGACTATTTATTTCACTCATCTATATAGTATGGTATTTACCAATTCTATGAAAATCACACGTTTTAACAAGAACCGTGCTTAGTAACATTCAGAAGTCTAAATATCATAAGGGGTGAACTACATGATTATATAAACTGATAAGAAATAATTAAGAAATAAATAAAACATATGTAATTCATCTGATAATGCAGATTTTTGCAAGAATAAATCAGGTCTAAGCATCAAAATTTATTTTTATTAATTAGGAAACTCAAAGCAAGGAGCAAGAACAATAATCATTACACAACTATCATATACACACATTGCTACACATGGTGTGAGCATAAGTGAAATATGTTTTTTCTTTTCATTTCTAGCTTTCGTTCAAATTTCCTAACTTATTTATGATGATATATTTATTAGTTTGATATTATATTTTCATGTGTTACAGTTTAATGATGAAACCCAATGATGGTTAAATATATTTATATTTTCTAATGCTTAATTGATAACATACAAGAATCACACCAATATGCACTATCGATTCTTATATCGATTCTTCAAATAATTTTTAGAACCAAATTGATATTGAATTATGAATTCTTCAAATATGTCCTAATTTTTAGAACCAAATTGATAACATACAAGAATGACACCAATATAATTTTCTTTTTAATTTTTATTCAAATATATCTTGTATATCAGTATTCATGTATAATCTCTTTGTTCAATTAAATGCATACGAGCTCATCCGGGTACCCGCCTCTCGATCTCGTACAATTCCTGAACTGATTGGTCAATTCGTGATCTTGGATAAATAATTAGTCAATTCCGATATGATTCCGGAACCGAGTATAAGCGTACTCGTCAAGACAAAAGAAAAGATCCACGAATTTTTTTTTAGTAAGGAGAAGAAACTATTGTAGAGAATTAGAGCCTGTTTGGTAGCACGAAAATCGACTGTTTTGGCTGGTTCTGCTGAAATTTATGAAGTTCTGGCTGAAGTGGCTGCATTGGCTGATTCTGCTGATTTAAGAAAAAATTATTTTATAAATATATTTTATTAATAAAATAAAGAAAAACTTATATGTAAAAATAGCTAAAATAGTCATCTACAGTAACTTCAGCCAATACAACCAGAAAAGTAACTTCAACCTTACTTTTTCTACTTATTACACAATTCAGCGCGCGAAAGCAAACATTGCGTGTTTGTTGAAAAAGCTAGCTGATAAGTCTGATAAGCCAAAAATCTGGGTTGCCAAACGGGCTCTTAATGTACTAAAATAAGTTAAAATTCTAAATTGTGTCACTTAAACTTTTCAATCTATAACCTTTTAAAATTTTCTACTAATTCTTGACTGTATATAATAGACTTTTTAATTGAAATTTGATCCTATTGTTATCCTTAAAAGTTTTACCATTCTTTCAAATGATTTTTGCCCGAATGAAATGGAAGTTATATACTCCGTATATGTTGGGAAATTGAGCATTTCTACCCAAATAAGATGGACAATGTCGGTTCCTCACTGCTTGCAGTTAACACTCTTTTTTAAAACAATGAAACATACTCCGTACTAAACACGGTACGAAAGTTAACAGATTACAGAAATAGAATAATACATAAAATAAATGGCGAAATTAATGCCCATTTCATGCCCAATCTTACCTTCGGGCTTTACAACTTTATCAGTGCTTTACGATCCTCCATCTATAACCCGGATTCGTTGGAAGCGGCCTGCCGTAATCGCCGGGTCTCGCCGTCCCACTCGCCGGAAGCCACCATTTTCAGACATGTCTGTTTCGGTTCCTATCGCGGGTTCTATCCGGCGAGAGATCGATTCTGAACCGTTGCTAGGTTCTCGAAATGGTAAGTATGTTCAGTGCATATATAAATTTAAAGCATTAATCTCCATAAAAGCTGTGTCTTTATAAGATATGAGTTACTTTTCCGATTATTTGTGTATGTGGACAGTATTAATTCCCAACCTGATCCATCACTAGATAGTAAAGCTGGAACCAATGTTTGCTAGCTCAACGAACTATCAATCGATATGAAAAGTACAACTTACGAATCAATAAGTGGAGCTTAGCTAAGTTTATTTTAGAATAAATGGATGTTTCCGAATCAATTTTCTTGTGAAGTAAATTGGTTGTTAAAGACTTATAATTTTGAATGTAAAAATATGTAGACTTTAATTTTAATTGATATAGATATGTCATCAGGTTAACCATTAACTTGTTTTAGAATTTTATTAAACGTGAAGTAGTTTCACCCCATGTTTTGTTCAATGATTTCTTCGGAATATTTTTTCATATATAAATCTTAAAGATGTATATAATTGTGAAGGATAGATATGGACCTATGCCTTGGATATGTTTTTTGATTTGTTTATGTGCCTGAACGGTTACAGCTCCAGCAGCAGGCTGTCACACAGTCACACAGAAAGAAAAAACTAGCTAGCATTCTTTAAAATGTTGAGCATGCGTTTTTGGTTTTGTCATTTTTAGATCCTAGCTAATCGAACGATCTGATTGCATTTTTGATTGGATGTATGCTTTTTCCTGTAATAAAGGTGTAGGGGAGGGGGATAGGCTGACAACAGATTTGGAGCAAGCTACAAGTGCATCAAGTAAAGGCCACAAAAACAAGTACTCTACGAGCTCCATCCGCTGCTTCGGAGTTGACCTTACACCTGATAACATTGCAGTGGCTATGGTATATTTTGTTCAGGGTGTCTTAGGACTTTCAAGACTTGCTGTCAGCTTTTACTTGAAAGATGACCTGCATCTAGACCCTGCAGAGGTATGATGTCTGGAATTCTGGATATTCACAAACCCCATTATCATCATGATTTTTTAAAGCTGAATTTGTTACTAAGTTTACAATATTGTTAGACTAATATATCTTAAATTATGCAGAGTTAAATTCTTTATAAACTATCTAAAAATGAATTCCAACAAGGTTATCTAACATGCCATAAAACACATTACCTTGGTTATACTTTCTAACCAAAACAAACTTGAAATGCCCCAGGTCGGAGTGTTAAGTAACATGGAGGTATATGGTGAAAAGAATTGGAGGACTATTTATTGAAACTGGAAACTTATTGATAGTAACCCCCATGAAAAGCCGGCCATTAATAAATTCTGATGGACTGGACACTATATCATAAATGCTTTCAGAATTTAGAATTAAACAAGATTGCTAGAATAAAGTGTAATAGGGGGTGCTATGTAGCATTAGTAGTAATGTGTAAAAATGTGTTGAATACTTGAATGGGCTTCCTAAAATTGTGTGTCTAGTCAAAATGAGAAATAAAGTTATAAACTTTGTTAATCTAGTCAATAGATGAATATCTGATCTTAATAAAAGGACTGACAAAATCTTATATTGCTGACTAGACAGCAGTTATATCAGGATTTGCATCATTACCGTGGCTTGTAAAACCATTGTATGGATTTATCAGGTGATTTAGTTAAACTTGATGCTTCTTCCCTTAAAAATTGCTTTAAAAGTTAGCAAGTTCTCAAGTAAACTTTTTTCCTTGTAGCGATTATTTCCCTCTTTTTGGATACCGGAGAAGATCATATCTGGTTCTATCAGGGCTTCTTGGAACACTCTCCTGGAGTTTGATGTCAACCTTTGTTGACAGCAAGTATAGTGCTGCTTTTTGCATTCTTCTTGGATCTCTTTCAGTTGCTTTCTCTGACGTTGTAAGTTCCTTTTGTCACCTACTCACTTATTCAACCATATGAATTCAATCTAGATGCCACCACAACTACCTTTTTTTTTAAAGCAACTACCTATACCTAGCATGTTACCCATAGTAGTTTTAGGTGAACATATTATTTTTATTCAACCAGTAGGCTATTACTTGGCCATCATTCTCATGGCTGCAAAATTGTCATGTGTGGATTGAGTTAGTCCTATCTCACCCCAAATAGATCTTCAAAGGTCAATGGCGAATGCTCTACATACCCCCTCACACCAAGTTTATTCAAAAAAGCTAGGGGTGGGCAAATGAGTCCTCACTTCCATAAGGGATGCCCTAAACCAACCACGGATTAGGTGGACACTTTGCAAACCACTATTAAATTAGCATCTATTCATCATCATCATCATTACCCCAGTGCCGCAAAGGCTCCCATCTACGGTGGGGTAAGGGGGGGTCAGATGTACGCAGTCTTACCCATGCACTAAAGCACAAAGAGACTGTTTCCGAATGACCCATAGTGAAAATCGCGTCGAAAATTGCATAGACTGACTGTTACTTCATAAGAAAGAAGCGCAAACAGTTTAGTGAGTCATTTTGCTTTATTCCATCATATTTCAATCTTAAATTGAGTTAAATCGTTCTTCTACTTAATCGCAAGGTAAGTAGCAATTTGGAACAATTACTCGGTAGTACTCAGTGCTCATGTAGCCTTTTATTACTGTGTATATAAATACACACACACATTTATATTTATATTTATATCACATATTTTGAGTTTAAGTCCTATAATCCTATATATGTATGTATGCATAGAGAAAAAGAGTAATCATCAATAACTCACATTATTCATAAATCATCTAAAGAATTTCCTGTCAAATCACAGAATAGGAAAGAAACTGTAAAATTTATCCAGAAGTATTCAAAGCTTCAGACTTCATTAATGGTGGATTACAACTGAACATCAAGAAAGTAAGAACAGATAGTCAGATAGGACTCTTCGAGAGGTCCTGCTTCATCCTTGCGCCTCTTCCTTCCCAATACTTGACTGATTGCTGGGCCTTAAGCTTCGGTACCTGAATCTTTTTCCCTATGTACTTCACAGCAGAAAGTAACAGAAGCAAGGACATGGTGGTAATATGCTCCTCAATGTTGTAAAGGTTATAATATCCCAACACGAGGAATTGTCTTTACAACCAGAAATTGTTCGGTACCTGAATCTTTTTCCCTAAGTACTTGCTTTCGAACAATTTCTGGTTGTAAAGACAATTCCTCGTGGTACTCTCTATCTTGGGGACATCAATTACAGCAGCCTGAATAGTAAAATCCAGATTCACATTGGTTCCACCCCACTAGTATTCTGAATTAAAGCCAATAACATCACCACGATTCTTACAATTGTCAACAGCACCAATCTCTTTTATTTTATCAACTTTTTCCTCAACACTGCTACCAAGAGCAAAATTATCAGCCCATTTCAGTCCAAAATATGAGGAGTCCAAGCATAGAAGCATGACCATCTTGTGTTCATTTATATCCATTATGTTTGTTCGGAAACAGTCTCTCTCTCTGTGCTAAACAGGGGCAAGACTCCCTTTGTGGCACTGGGGTAACGATGATGATGATGTTTGTTCGAATTGAATGTCCAACAGAGACTACACCCGATGTGTCATATATCTTGTCATCTGTAGCCTTGATCCATTTACCAGCAATAGCCATCTGAAACCGATAGTCACAAACTGCACCCCCATCTGGAAGAAGTATACAGACTACTGGCGTTCCCCTAACATTTCCCTTATCATTCCCAGTAATTCCTACTCCCAACCCAATTCGAATATATTTCATAGAATTCACACCATCCATTTTGAAACCCTCAAACTGATTCAGCCCTCCCAAAATTCCCTTTGATGAATGATTGTGCAAAGATCTATTAGGACACCCAACTCCAGTTCATGAACTCTACCCATCACAGATTTAAAATGCTCTGGGTATTGGTCTAGTGCACTAGCATACCTTTGAACTTCATAGGTAAGGTTATCTGATTTGCACGCTTCGGACTCTTCTAGATTATCTGGTGAATCAACGTTTTCTGCCCCTTCCCGAATATCATCATTTGTCTCCATTTCTTGAACTGAAGGTGCAGACGGCGTAGGCTTCAACTCAGTGTTCAGAGTTGGCGGTGGAGTTCTCAGCAATGAAAGTTGTGCCTGGTGAGAGATGACTAGCGAAGATGAGTTGTGAGAGTCCGCGAGTGAGGAAGCCTGCGGTCTTGGAGAAACGGCTGGTGACGACACCTGCGAACAGTGCAATTCTGTTCTCGATTGCGTCGCACTCCGAAGCGAGTTCATAGCAGATGAGGACGCCTGCGAACTGAGACCAGCTGTTGCCGACCACTGCAAACTGAGTGAAGCAGTTCGCGAGTGCGAACTGGGAACTTCACATCTTGATCACGTCCTACGTGAACTGGTAGCCGATAATGAAGCCTGCGAACTGGGAGGAGAAACAGTTCGCGACGAAGCCAGAGAACTAGGAGGAGTTGCTCGAACTGGGAGACGCAGTTGACGACTACGATGAGCCATGTTTTCAGATAGCCGACGGCGTCTAGGGCTCCTCGCTCTCCTGCAATTCAGCTGATCGATAATGGTCCGCACATTGTTAACATTTTCTCGCATTTCTCTCTCCAATTTTTCAATTCGAATCTCCAATTTTTTTTTCTCACCAGAATCGGTGCTCTGATACCAAAGATAAGTAACTCACAGAATAGTAAAGAAACTGTAAAATCTATCCAGAAGTATGCAAAGCTTCAGAGTTCATTAATGGTGGATTACAACTGTAAATCAACAAAGTAAGAACAGATAGGACTCTTGGAGAGGCCCTGCTCTCCCAGTCTATTTCTAACTGACTAACAACCTACCTCTTTATTCCTCCCTTCCCGTCTTACATACACAATCTCTCTTCTTTGAAGCTTCTCACATTTAAATCTAGCTTTTTTAATGTTTTTATTTTTGGGTTAAAATATGTAGTTTAAGAAATTCTCAAAAACCTTTAAAAAGTGTTTTACTAAATTGAAGCTCTTAAGATATTTTTAATCCCACCATAGCCTAAATCTTATTATATTCCTTAAGATTTGTGCCAAGTAAACACACTCACCGGTCATGAAAACCAATGAGGTGGTTAACTCGTTTTTTTATACGAATTGAGTAGATAAAGTAGTTGACACGGTTATAGGATAGAATACCGAACTACGTGCCGATTAAAAAGCTTAGTACTAGATTCAAACCCAGTAGAAACCAATCTGAGATACTCTGAGAGTATGCATATGCCTAATAGAGTATTTGCAACAACCTTTTCATGGTACATCATAGTGTTGATGCAGAAAGTAATGAACAAAGCAAATGTGCTCAAATTCATTGAGGCCATCTCGCTGGCGTGATTTAATTGACATGCATATATCTTTTTTTAATGTTGTATTCTTTTTTTATGTTATTTTCAGATGTGATATCAATTTGAGTCTTGGTGTAGGTCGTAGACTCAATGGTTGTTGAGAGGGCACGAGGCGAGTCGCAAAGTATGTCTGGATCTCTCCAGTCATTATGTTGGGGTTCTTCAGCCTTTGGTGGAATTGTCAGTGCCTACTTTAGTGGTTCCCTGGTGGATGCCTATGGTGTGCGGTATGCTATATTGCTATGCCCTGTTTGTTGAGTGAAGCCATCTGACTATATATTCCCATTATGAATTTCCCTGCATTACTATACTTGCAGGTTTGTTTTTGGCTTGACAGCTTTGTTACCGCTGATTACTTCTGCAGTATCTGTCCTAGTAAATGAGCATCCTGTACGTGGCCCACTGAAGGGTCAGAATATTTCTCTAGACGATAGTTTCTTTAAGAGCTCAAAGAATAACATTATTCAGTTATGGGAAGCTGTTAAAGATCCCAATGTTTTTCTGCCGACAATCTTTATATTCCTTTGGCAGGCAACTCCACAGTCTGATTCTGCAATGTTTTATTTCACGTATGTGCTTCCTTGTAAATGTTTCTAAGTCATTTCTGTGGTTATGTTTCCAAAACCTTAAAAGGTGTTTTTTGTGATTCTTGTAGGACAAATAAACTTGGTTTCACTCCAGAGTTCCTGGGACGTGTCAAACTTGTCACTTCAATTGCATCACTTGTTGGTGTTGGGCTGTATAACGGTTTCTTAAAGAATGTCCCCTTAAGAAAGATATTTCTTGCAACAACTATTATTGGGACAACCCTTGGGATGACACAGGTCTGTGATAATAATTATTCTTTTTTGTTTGTACACGCTGTATTCTTCATTTCCCCCTTCTTTTGTTGGGTTGTCAGATCGATATATCAAGTTGAAAGGATGTTGTGTCAATTTTGTGCCACATAGGTACTCCTCGTAACTGGATTGAACCGACAGTTTGGCATTAGCGATGAGTGGTTTGCAATAGGGGATTCATTGATTATTACAGTCCTTGGCCAGGTGATTACATTTACATTTTAAAATATTTTCTTCTCGTGTGCTATACTGTGTATTTTCAAGAAATATTAAATTTGGTCTAACACATCTCATAATATCATATTGAGGAGAGGTTTAATTCACATTTATACTCAATACAACGCCTCATCCATCCCATCAGGCTTTGATATCACATACCGTAGTACTACTTATCATACCCCCCTGCCATTTTGTTTATCATGTTCACCAACCTAATTCACATTTCTTCCCTGATTTTGTATATCAAATTACTGCCATTGCAAGAATCTAGTTTTTGTGGTTCAATAATACTTTAAGTAATTCTAACTATAACTTCAAAAAAAAGTAATTCTAACTATTATTGCTCCACAAGGAAGATTTAACTTTAACTCGAGTCAAGCCTTGTATTCCAAAATAGGACATATAAGATGTTGAACATAATTTGCACTTATATACTAGATGACCGATGTGGTGTAGCCATCCATTTGTAGCTGCAACCATATGTGTTTGGTTTTTATTTGTCACCTATGTTTGTAAGCCAAACTGACCCTGCTTAATGTGTCCGCCTAGAACACATTGGTTCTGTGGTTCGTAACGACTGGTTCTTGCTTTCAGGCTTCTTTCATGCCGGTTCTTGTACTAGCTGCAAGAATATGTCCACAAGGAATGGAAGCAACTCTGTTCGCAACACTAATGTCAATATGTAATGGGGGAAGTGTCCTCGGGGGTCTCATTGGCGCCGGCCTAACCCAGATCTTCGGGGTGACCAGGGACAAGTTTGACAACCTGGCAGCTCTGATCATTCTTTGCAATCTCAGCTCATTGTTACCTTTACCATTGCTTGGTCTCCTGCCCAAAGACGAGCCTGAGTCAAATGAGAACACAGATATCGAGATGAAGTCCAATTGAGTTTCTTTCCCCTTTCCACGCATTTATCTCAGATGATACTTTTTGCTGCAGTTATAGTAATTACTTCGGGAGAGAATCAGTGTATATAGACTATGCAAATGTAAATATGGGAGAAAGACACATTGCTAATGGAAACCATTACTAACTTGTGGGGATAGAGGTAAACTTTAACATAATTTTAGAAAATGAGAGAATTTGATTATTCCTCGTTTTAGTTTGACTAGTTCTGAACAAAGAATCATATATCCATTAATGGTTCCTGCTAATTCCCATAACTGTTAGCAACTCACCATTAAGGAACTTGGATTTGAATCAGTCTCTAAGATTCTTTTTATGGAGTAACATTTGAATCGGATAACCCGGCAGCTAATGGTGTGAATCCGTCCTGCTTGTGGGAAACTTGTCACGTGGAGAAGTGATTGGTGCTCACATGGTGGCCCCTTTGATTTAACTACCATCAACAAGATTGTCGCCACATCTTACAACCCGTCGCCAGGCCACTTTGGAATTGGAATAGAATGGGAAGGGATTTTTAGGCTATCAATATAGTACTAATGCATCAATTTATATCATTAGTTGATGATATAGTATAATTGATGATTTTTTTTTTAACCCCCCACCTATATTTATATCATTAGTTTTAGGATGTGAAATATAAGTATGCCAAGACACCTAAGTGCAACACATGAATAAGAATTCAACATTGACTTGATATTTACTAGGTATTTCATAGGTAAAGCTATGGTTACATTCATGATAAACATACAATCGTTTAAAAAAATATAAATGATTTTAGAGGATATCCATCATTGTAAAATTTAAAGCACGTTACTTTGTGTTGAAGTGATACTTTTGAGTCGTTTTGACATTTCCCATTCCTTAACGAATAATATTATTATCAATCGTTTATTTCAATTTATAAGGGATAAACAAACTTACACCAATGCTTTCATGTAGATATCAAAGTACATTCTTGACATGATTTCAATGACAATGTACGCTACTACGCTATGTTGACCTTGAGCTATTTTTAGCTAACACGTTTATGATAATGTAATATTTGGTCGAGTTTGTTTGTCAAAGTATAATCATGTGCATATTGCACTTACATAGAGAATTCTTTCTCTCAATACTTTTCAATAATGGATTTTTTCTAATATTCATATTTCGACGAATCATATGACTACTAATAATTTGCATTTATTCATGTTAATTTGTCTGAGAATCTTTTTGGATATATGCAACCGATGAATTAATTTTCAACAAACTCGGGGTTTGATTTCAAAACAGACCCGAGTTTCCCATGACTCTCCATCTCAATTATGACTTTCAAGTATCTAAGATTTCTCATATTTGATTATTTGTACATATTATGTCTATATCTTCTACATAAAATGATACTTGGGAATTCAAAACATTTTGCTTTATAAATGTTCACGGTATGATCACTTATTCTATATCCCACTCAATCCAGTGATAACCTAGCTATATAGAGGATGTGTCACTTCTTTCTAGATTAATTTAATCCAAAAGTGAACAATTCAATATACTTGTAATATGTTACTTAGAATCACTTGATTTGAGACAGTAAAAACACAATAGATGCTTGATTCACATTAGGGATGTCAAAAAAACCTGACCCGCAATGACCCGCCCTGGCCCGAGACATTTGGGGCGGGTCCGCCCCGCCTATACAATGGGGCGGGTCCGGGTATTAGAATTGACCCGTTCCGTCCCGCCCGCCCCGCTCAATATATAAGTATACATACTTTTTCTTAAATTATACTACAAATACACTTCAACATACATATGTGTGTATACAATAAATCATAAATGCTTTGATTTTATAATATATCAATATATATTAGAATGAGATGAACGACGGATTATCAATGTCTTCTTTATATATAACATTTTAATACATATATTCAATTATTAATATAATTAAATAGATTAATTATTCAAGTCTGAGTCATTTTTCCTTAATTTTTGAATTTTTTAGCGTATCATGAATTTGATTTAATATATTAATTTTTAATTAGTATTTAGAGATAAACTTTATGTAAATTCAATTGTTCCCACAAATAAAAATACATACTAGCTAATCAGGTTACGGCGGGGCGGGGCGGGGCGGGTCATGGGTCAACAAGTTTGGACCCGTG
Source organism: Cuscuta epithymum (assembly GCA_945859915.1). NCBI lineage: Eukaryota > Viridiplantae > Streptophyta > Magnoliopsida > Solanales > Convolvulaceae > Cuscuta > Cuscuta epithymum. Next base: position 5,390,679 of record CAMAPF010000055.1, read on the forward strand.
CAGGGCACGGGGCAGGGCGGACCCGCCCCGCCAAGTCACGGGGCGAGTCTGGGTCTTGTAGTACCCGCCCCGCCCCGACCCATTGCCATGCCTAATTCACATCTTTAAAATGAGATTCTATAGAACTTATAGAACTTTTGATAATGTAACCACAATCTTTAACTGTGTCTTCATTACTTTTGAAGCTACTTAGAGACTAAGTAACTAAACATTTTGGTGTTCTTCATAATAGAGAAGCGTAACTTCTCATATTTGAATACAGGGCGTTGCGAAAATAATCAAAACCTCATTATCTCATTACGCTTTCTAACAAAAAATTATTTTATGTCCTACAAGCTTTACACTTGATATATTATCATCAGTATCACATACCAAATAGGAATAATCATGTTGACAGGGGCGGACCGTAGTACAGACCCAGGGGGGCTGCCGCCCCCCCAACAATTTTTTTTTTAGTATATATATACAAAATTTTTATTTTTACCCCCCCCCCCCAACATTTAATTCTCACCCCTCCAAGAAAAATTTTGACCCCCCCCCCCCAAAAAAAAAATATTTTCTCCCCCAAAGCATAGCCCACTCGCAGAAACCCAATTGTTTAAGAGCCTAAAAAAATAGAAATTTTAAGGGAGGGTGGATGGGATAACTTCTTAGAAATTGTTAAAGAGTTTTGCACAAAGCATGAAATTGAAGTTACTAATATGAAGTCTCCTTATGCGGTAAAAAGCAAATGCCATGATCAAGAAGGGTTTGATATTGAACGTCACTATCGGGTTGATATGTTTTACGCAGCCATAGATTCATAATTGTTGGAGCTGAATAGCAGATTCGGTGAACAGATAATGGATCTTCTTACTCTTAGTGGTGCTTTGGATCCTAAGGAGTCATATAAGTCTTTTAACATTGATGATATCTGTTCTTTAGTGGATAAATATTACCCCTATGATTTGATTGAGCAGGAGAAGGTGAGCTTGAGGTTTCGATTGCAACATTATAAGCTCAATGTTCTAAACCATCCAAAGTTGGCGAATTTTTCTACGATGAGTGAACTTTGTCAAAGATTAGCAGAGACGGAGATGTCAAAAGTGTACTTGCTTAGCTTGTTGATAAATTGATCAGACTTTTGTTGACTCTACCGGTTTCGACAGCAACAACCGAAAGGACTTTTTCCGCAATGAAAATTATAAAAAACAAGGCTTCGCAATAAAATGGAGGATGAGTATGTTGCAGACAACCTTATTGTTTATATTGAAAGAGATATTGCTAAAACTTTTGACTAAAAGCCGTTATTGAGGAATTTATCTCGTTGAAGAAGCGTTGGGTACAATTCTAAGGTACTAACTTTAACTATTTTGTAATAATATATTTGTCTCTTCTTCTATTATAATGCTTCATTTAATTACTACTCCGTATTATATTAAGGTTATAACTTATAATAATAATCGCCTAGTTTTTTTTGTTTAAATTATCGCCCCCCAATATCAATTTCTTGGGTCCGCCCCTGCATGTTGATAACGAGTTATAGAGAGAATAATGTTCATAATTTTATTATCAAATGTGCTATAAATAGGGAGAGTTTATGGTTTGTAAGGAAGGGCCAACTGACCCATAATATATAGTTTACATAAATGACCCAAATATAAATTATATATACACGATGACACACTAAATAAGATTTTGTTCAACACGTCTTTAATTTTCCTCTATTTTAACCCTCTCTACCCCCTTTTCTACTTTTATCCCCTTATTTGGTCCGTAATGTAACAATTTAAACATTTTAAACTCCTAATGCCGACTACAAGTGGTCTAGGGAGTCATTTTGACGTTTAAACATTATTTTTTTGTTCACGACTTTAAAAAAAATTATTTTATCTCCTTATTTATTTTTCAAATTTTTGGACAATACCCTCAACCATTTTAGTAAACACCACTTATTCTTAATTATTTTTCAACAAAAGAAAAGATTTGTTATAAGCTAATCTATAATTGATGGTTATCAATTTACAGTTTTAATTTGCCGAAAAAGATTTACTTTTCTCAAATGTGTGGAACTAAATCTTAATTGGGTTGTGACTTGTAAATATATGTTGTTGCCTGGCATACATCTTATATACTTTGTCTAGCTTATTCGATATGGGCAAGGGGAACAAGGGTATAGCGGAAATGTGCAAAAGTTTGACTATCGTAGAGTAAGATGGAAGTGTACGTTTTTTAAGTTTCTTTTAAGTGCATAGATAAGTATTAGTTTGGTAAATAAACCTTCAAATCCCTCTAACCTTCATATCATTTGAGCATTGCTTAAATGATATGCTGAAGGAGAAGATCACGAGTTGTGAAAAATATGCACGTTTCACCTTTAATTCAAGGTGACTCGAAGTCGAGACTTTCCATAGTGATGAAATTAAAGTGGGAGTACATCTAGTTGGATCACTCCTCTTTTCATTATTACTTGGATGTGTGAGTACTTAAAGAACAATAGGAAAGTAAATGAAGGAAGTCTTGTCTACGTGGAAAATTTTCTTTAAGCAAGTCATGAGACTTGATGTTTTTTAGCAACTAGGTTAGATTGGAGGGAACTTGAGAGATCTCATGGGATTACATCTGCAAATGTGGTGTTTTTATAGAGATACAGTAGTGCTCAGGTTTAGACTAAATGGTGAGCTAAAAAATACAGTAATATATTTGGCAGTTGTATATATATTATTATTGGTGAGCTAAATATGAATTATTATTTGTGATTAGAGAATAATAGATTGGTGAGCTAAATATGAATTATTATTTGTGATTAGAGAATATATACCGCCACCATCACTAAATGTCTCGACGTCTCGTTGAGAAATGTAATAGTTACCTATTTAAGGAATATAAATTATAAAACATGTATTCTCTATTCTTTTCACAAATCTTATCATACATTCTTTACTTTTTTTTACTTCATTTCATACACTAACACGAAGTTGAGAAAGTCCATTAGAACATAATTAATATTCAACTCTACACCCCATTAGACTTTTTGTCATATTGGAATTTGGAACATGGTTATGTCAAAAAATTCCCATGTTGAGATGCTGCGGGGTTGGAGGCACAGGAACGCATATGTGCTACAATCACGGATACAGTTTTCAGTTTCCCCAGGGTCCCACCTTATACCGAGTTTTTCCCAAATTTATTTGTAAAGTCAAGATTTTTTGATCAATCAATTTAAAGTTTAATCCTTCATATTTATATTTATTTCAATTTTTAATAATTAAAATTTACATATTCATAAACTACATTAAAATCTTTTCAAATTGCAAACTTCAAATAGAATATAATTAGAAATTGACATCCTAATTAAGTGAATAAAATGAAATTGTTTGACAAAAAAATCAATTTTGCTAATCAATTTGGGATGAAGGTATAAGTAATACGAAGTATATGCTCAATATTTCGTATTAGCATTCATTCTTCGTGCACATGTCGGGCTACACGTCTGTTATCGGTACATAAACAATGTTTTTTCGTTTTTGTAAATAGAATTGTTCGTGATCTCGAAAAAATCTATTGTCTTTGGCATAAACAATTCACTTTTTGAGATAACAGACAATCCTCTTTACAAAAATGAAAAAAATTGTCTATTGATACAAAAAGTTGGACGTATAACCTGGCATCTACAAAGAGACTTTCTATCTGTTGATCCCTATATGCCAAACACGCCCATAGAAAAAGCAGACGCCAGGTTATACGTCCAACTTTTTGTATGCACAGACAATTCTTTTGTTTTTTGTAAAGAGAATTGTCTGTTACAAAGAGAAAATGTGACACAATCCTAGCGGGACAAGAGAAAAATAGAACCAAAGAAGGTGTGTAGCCAAATAATAAGTCGTAAAGTCAGACTCTCTTAAGATCGCCCCCGTCTGGGAATCATGGAGGCTCCATGAAGTACTTGAGCTTGACGTTGCTGTTGAGTTCAACTGCTACCCACTATTATCCAGGAGTATTTTGGAGCGATTTAACAGCTACCTTCCTATCTCCAGTGCAATGGGTTTGTCAATTCAGAGATTTGATTCAAGGCAACACTGTCGGGTTCCGCAACAATTGTGTTGTTAGCAATTGCGTATATTGGGGTGTGCCGATACAAATTAAGTTTTTTTGGGATTTTTTTTACATAATATTTTTACCGTAATAATCGAACTAAAATTGAATTCTGGAGTGGATTGGGTATAGGGATGTTTTTACTTGATCTGTTTTCCATCACACAGACCAGAAAATTCAAGTCCAACTAAAAACATACTAGGTTGACCTCACCCCCTCTTAACTTAGAGGCTCATGATAAGGGAAGGATGTTGCATGACTTATAAAGTTAATGATTCGAAATACTCAAATCATTCCAATAAATGTCAAATTGTGAATGTTAGGAGATACTCCCTCAGTCTCATTTTGTAAAATATTTTTCCTATTCACTTGGTCAACACAAACCATTCCTAATCTCTTATTTGATACGGAGTATATCAAATTTTTATCAAATTTGATTCTTGTTGTTGCGACTTTGTAAAACTTTTAACGTAGTTTATTAATATGTAATTCTTTTTTTCTAAAAATAATTTGAGTACAGACAGGGATTCGTTTGTTTTATCGTCGGTCAAACTGTAAAGTGTCTTACAATTCGGGACGGAGGGAGTAAGAAATATGGGTTTGTGCCAAATGTGGCTGGAAACTACCATCATAACATGATAAATGCACCATGTGAACAAAAGATGGAAGGATATTATAGAGACACAAAGGGCCAAGAATTACATAGAGTCTATGTGAACTGAAAACTGATAGAGATGGAAAGCTAAAACTGATGTTGTGGGGTGCAAGAAAATGCTGCTGACCTACTGGACAAGAATTCACATGTTATCAAGAATTTAAGATAGGGGATATAGCTATGGCCACACTACTGTTTATTTTGTATCATGTGTCCAATGGACACAATGCTTATGATATGTCAAGACTGCTCTCCCAACCTCAAAATCAGCTAAGATATCCCCCACATGCTTTGCCATTCTTGTCTCTAATGGGACCAATTATTTATTGCTAGAGCATTTAACTTGTTTGTTGAACATTTCTATAAACAAATGTAGACTTTGGGATAGCTTCTTTAATCATCACTTCTTAAAACTTTGATCAGGTTTCATGAATAAAAACTTCGGTCAGCTATAGTCACTAAATAATTTTCAACATATATGACTTTTTAGCTATCTTTAATAACGGTGGGCATATACGAAGTATATTGGTTTGGTTTAACCGAATCAAACCGTGTGAAACTGAACTAATTTAATCCTAACTAAAACAAACTATATGGAATTTGGTTTGAGTTTGATAGCATTTCTTCCGAACCGTATTAAGTCGAACCAAACCGAGTTCAAGAAAAATCGAATAAAACCGAAGTGAACTAAAAGAATTCAATAAAACCTTCATACGGAGTATATTATTAAAAAATAACAAATCCATAATGAACCGAACCAAACCTAACCGAAAGATAGTATGGTTTATATTTGGCAATCTTTCCAATTCATTTTGAATCGAACTAACCAAAAACTGATAAAACCGAACTGAAAACTGATATGCTCACTCCACACATATGAAGTATATACTTTTATAAAAAATTAAAATACACTTGGATAAATAATTTGACATATACACACACATATAATTTTGATCAAATGAGAATGCTATCTAAGGAGAAAAATTAGAATTTATCTGGACATTAATTTTGGAAAGGTGAAACAAAAATAGCATGTAGTGACCTTTTAAAATAAATTTAACTTTTTCTGTCATTTGAATGTGCGCGATTTTAAGCATGAATGTGTACTTTTATGAATCATAATGTGCATTATTTCAGATCCAACGAAACTAGCTAGACCTTGGATAGAGATATAAAACTATTTAAGATTATGTAGTATTCAGTATGACATTTTAGATAGGAAACACACTCTGAATGAAACCCTTTTGAAAATGTGATTGACCCAACACGGATATTGATATCATCGTGTAACTAACTTCGACTTCACCTTTCAATCTTCATTATTTTTCTATCAATCAAAGTCGTAGTACTTCATCCATCCTAAAAAAATCTCAATTTAACTTGCTATGTATATTAATAAAGTAAGAATAAAGTAGAATTGTATACTTGTGATTGAAGTAGAAAAATGTAATGAATGTAGAGCCGGTCCTGACAATTTATAGGCCCGGGGCAAAATACAAAAATAGGCCCCTAATTATATAAGTAGTATGTTGTAAGAATATATTACAAAAGTTTCATTATCAAAAATAAAATTCGTTACACAACTAAATGTTTTTGTTAATAAAACTACTTGCTATCATAAGTCATACAAAAACAAATTTTTAGGCATTCTTAAAGGAAAATTGTCGATGATAATATCATCTTTAATTTTCGGCTTCTGTGAGGAAAGTTGAAAGTCATTCAATTGTATCTCATGCGTAGCTGTGCTGTTGTGGCTCACTCTATGGATATGAGGGTTGAGGGGTATCTTTGACGGAGTGTTAGAGTATAAGAAAATGATCTGGTCAGAAGCGCCTGACAAAATGATCTGGTCGATTTTTTCGATAAAATTTTGTTAGCATGTTCTTCACAAAGATTAGATTATTTACACAAAATTTCAGTTTTGAATTCAATTAGGAAGTTAGGTAAATAAATTACAAAAAAAACATTGCGTTTTTTAAACAAATATAAAGAGCACTATTTTTCAATATTTTATTTAACGGACTTCCTGATGGAATTTTAAGCTCAAATTATGTGGACATAATCTAAACTTAATGAAAAACATGCTAACAAACTTTCATGAAACAGTTTCATTTCAAAGCACCTCAAATGGGTTTGGCCGTACATAATTCCGATCAAGCGCGTCTTAGGTGAACATAACTCAACATACATACTACTACTAAATGATTTGCGGGCCCCTCTTTCTGGTGGGCCCTGGGCAGCCGCCCATCCTGCCCCTAAACACACAAATCATTCCTTAAAGAAAAATTGGAAACATTTTTTGGGATATATCTCAGAAAGGTAAATGAGAAGATCAGAAGAATATATTGGGATTTGGGATGGAGATGATATGTGTTTGTTGGAGAGATGTTCAATGTTCAAAATGAGCATTTGATCATCTGAGTAAATTGTATCTCGTTAATAGGCTTGATAAATACGATAGTATATTTGGATGCAATTGTTTGCATATACATAATAATTTGCCCTATAACTTATGATTGTTCAATAGGCTCGAGTTCAAACCAAGCCGAACATCATTATACATTTATGCTCACATTCGGCTCGAATATCAAAACCTAAAACTTTGTTCATATTCGAGTTCAAAGCGCATTAACTCGTTCAGTTTGAAATTGAACACTATCTTGAATGTACAGTTCGATAAAATTGAAGATCGGCACGTTAATAGCGCTAGCCTGAGAGCTCATACGAGCTCCACGTTCAATCTTTTAGCTAACTGGGGATATTAGGATATTTCCCAACGATACAAGTTAAGTTGGTAAACAAATAGTCTTATAACCAAAGCAAGCAAAACGTACTTTATATTATAAATATAAAAATATGTATAGCTACGTGATGACATTCACTTCATTGGAATAATATAGGGATTTGAGATATGTTTTCCCAAGCAAGGCGATTTTGGTTCGACTAGATATATGCTAGCTGGGTTTTTTCTTGATTGTTAATAACAAGTGGTAAGACTTGTTGAGTTCAAACTTCTTATTTAATTCATTTCTTTTAGATGTTTCCTGGTAGGAATTGATGATAATAGGCGATCATGATTGTTTGCTTGTTAGGATAGAGTAATTAAATATGGAAGTTTATTGTGAGGGTGTTTGATTAATCGTTAAATTAAAAGCAAAGTAAAATTATAAACTACGACTTACAAATTACAATTATGCTCAGCTCCTTTTATTTGTTAATAACTTGCCAATCCATTTGTTATTGCAATATCTTCCGCGAAACGACACTTTTTAGTTGTATTTAAAAATTCCTTACACTTTTCTTTTTGGGATGTATTTAAAAGTTCCATACACTTCCATTTTTGGTAAATTTATCTTCTATAAAATACTCAACTACCCTTACTTTATCTACTTTTTTTATCTTTTCTTTCATACTTTTACATACTCTCCTACTTTTTCTACACTATTCACTACTACTATTTCATCCTAAAATATTGTGCCAAAAGCAAGTGTAGTGAACATTTAAATACGGAGGGAGTATCTACTGTTGATAGGTTTTATATTTTCAATCGTATCATTTCTAGCATATTTTTCCTCAAGTATATACGGAGTAAGAGCTATGATGTTTTTACTTGGACTGTAATTTGTTGGTCTGATCTGGTCGGGTCTGATCTGATCTGGCTTCTTTGTATTTTTATAACTATTCAAGTCTGGTCTGATCTGGGACAGATTACATTCCGAGTAACAACATCCTTAAAGCGTGTTTGGAATTGATTCCGCTTTTCCTTCTATTTTAAAAACAGAAGTAAAGTCAGATTTGGTTTTTCTAAAAGAGTTTTTTCCCGGAATAATGCTAATTAAATAAATAATTCCCAAAATATTGCCGGGTTAAGAATAATTCCCGAAATACTGCTGGGGTTAACCCCGGTTAAGGAAAGCCGCCACTCCGAGTGGGAGCTCTTTATACCAACTTTCAACCGTTTGAATCAAGGTATTTCACCATTTTTGCTAAAGTTAGTTTTTTTTTTTTGTTATTGCTTGGAATTTGTGTTGTTTTGCTCGAAATTGTTGTTCTTTTGCTCGAAATTGTTGTTGTTTACTGGTTTATTAATGGCTTTAGATTGTTAAATATATTTTAACAAATAGCATTAAGAGGAATAAGCAGCTAAGAAGTTTCTGCCCCTCTGCCCCCTGTGTGTATTTTTTTTCCAGTGTGCTTGGTGATAGTGTGATACTACCACTACTACTGTCGTATATAGCAGTAGCTGCATGACTTTGGCTTTGAAAATTATTTTTTCTGACATGAAAAAAAATAACTTGGATTCCATCCAAACAAAGTTATTTCTAAATTTTTTTAGCCTTTTACAGTTTGAATGGAATTGTATGAAATCGTAATATGTATCTGTCTTATTTTTTAATTTAATGTAATACTACCTCCGGTTTTTTTTAATCTTCACAGTTTGACTTCACACAAAATAAGGAAAGAAATTTGACTTTACTGTAGAGTACACTGTTGAGGCACTGTTTGACACTGTTTGGCACTGTAGAGACACTGTTTGGCACTGTTGAGACACTGTTTGACACTGTTTTGATGTAGATTTCTTTGCCAAAAAAGGAAATAAGGAAGTGTGAAGTTTATTTTAGACCATCCCAAAAAGGAAAATGTGAAGTTTATTAAAAACCGGAGGGAGTAATAAAAATGATATACTAGTATATGATTTAATGCATTTCGTTTGAATTAAAGTAATTGTAGTTGAATTTTCAAATAGCGGCATACGTCATAGTTCTTTTGAATTGATTTTTTTGGTAGAATATGTCTCCAAACTTCCCCATTGTTTGTCATTGGGGAGGAAATATTATCGAGGAGTCAAACGGAATTCATTATGAAGGGGGGAATCAGAAGATAATTCTTGTTCCCGTGAGATGGATGTGGCTGAATTAATGAAAGGATGATCACACTGGCGCTCAGGGGTCTGACATGAAATGAGGGTCCCGGCTCTGATAGCTCAAATAGAGGTAAGAACAAAGGTCCTCAATGTGACGTTTTTGGCCAAACTTAAGGTTCGACGCATGTCCACAAACGATGTGCATAGTGGAATTCGATTTTAGACTCGTGATGTCATTTGATCTTCAAGCTTTTCTAAAATGGATATTTGATTTCAACCTGAGAGTGTGGTGTTTGGACTTCCCCTTGATGCATGACAAGAGAGAAAAGCTTCAATGACTCCTTCGTGCTTGGCCAGAGAGTTGTGCTCGGACGACTCATTCCTTGATGAGGCAGCGAGATAGTTCTACTGCAGACCCGTTCAGGTGATGGAGAGCTCAGGGTGACCCGCCACCTGCGATTGAGAGTGGTCGGAACCTTAAACCGTCTTGATGGTGTCTGGGCAGGACGTACAACAAGGGTGGTAAGAATTCTAGAGACTTTTACAAGTTTACATAAACGTTAAGACCATTTGTAGTGGTCAAGAGTCCAAATTGTTTAATTTGGACTCCGTCCATATAAAAATAGTGTTTAGACCCCGTCAATACCGGTTTTCCCCGCATCCGTGCACCGTCAATAAAGTACACTCTACTTATTTTTTACATATCAATTTAGTAAAATATTAATTAAATTATTATGATTAATATTTTCGTTTTGAATTTTTCCCTGGATACTAATGAAATAAAAAATACACATTTTAAAGTAAAAAAAAGAAAAATCGCTATTTTTTTAAACGGCTTTTGGTTAACAAAAAATGAACTTAGTTCAAATAAAATTTGATTATGGAATATTCAGTTAGTATTTGTGAAAGCTCAATGAATTAAAAAATTGTATTTCGTATTTGTTTGGGTTCAAGAAAACTTGAACAGTTAATACTTCAAAAACAAAATTCATTTTATATTATTACATATTGGTGTCATATGAAAGATCATAAAAATTCATGAATTTTGATATATTTTGTGAAAAATTTGGAGAACAAATAAAAAAGTTATAAGAGTTTAAAATTAATTGGGGATTTAATGACATCATCGTGACATCAGCAGAATACATGAACAACCCAAGCAGCCACTTCTTCTTCTTCCTTTTTCCCTGTCAATCCAACCTTCTACTTTTAGACTCCTCCACTCCCCTTCCCACTTTTACTCCCACTTTTAATCCACCACTACATCCAATTAAGAGTCTAAAAGTTCTATTTTTAATCTTTTGACTCCTAATCTTCGACCACTACAAATGGTCTAATTAGAACCCAACTAACAATGTTTTCAAGCGGGAAAACACAAAAAGTAAATATGTGTATTTTTGCATTCTAACTTCAATTCTAGAACCTTTCAGAACTTCAATTCTAGAAAATTAGGAAGTGTTTCGAGTTTGTAAATTAAGAACACTCGGTTTTTACGTTGAAACTCGAAAGTGAGAAAACCACGAGACTTTTTAGGCTAATGTCCAAGCCTTCTATTTCTCATTAATCTTTCCTCACTATTACATAATGCAATTTGAGCTCCCATTCATGGAGTCTTGCAAGCTAGCTAGAGAGGGACTAATAAGTTGGGGAAGAAGAGAAAAAAAGATCCTTTACATGGAGGGAAACTCCGGGAAAAGGGATTGGGAAGAACTCCACCCTAATGGGCCAAACGGGCCAATGCTAAGCATGCTGGACTAAAGTGGGCCAGATGGGCCGAAATGGACCTCACTGAACGGGCTTCGTACTGAGTAATGTCTTGGACCCCTGAACAGTAACAGATCGGGATAATATATCCCAACAATATGTATATCACATAACTTCAAATCAGATGACTTACATTTTGAGAAGTGTGTTTGAGGACATTATAATTTCTATTTTGATATTTAAATGTAGAAATAATTACATAAATATGACCAAAATAAACATGGTTTACAAAAAATATGATTAGTTACTAGAGAAGTAATGAAATCATAGTAATTCATGTTCAAGTTTTGAACTTAATTTACCACAACACTACGTTGTAGTAATGAATAGTCATATTTTTGTAAATAAATTTTATTTTAATAATATTCCTGTAAATAATCCTTAAATTTAATGGGGAGGTTTGAGGTTTGAGGATATTCTATTTGGATTTGGACTGTAATGTTATTATTTTTATTTGGCACCTTAAAGTTCCTAAAGACGAGTGTAAATAAATAAATTTCTAATATACTTACTCATGGGAATATCTATGAAAAGTAATTTTTTTGTTTTTAGAAAATGAATTACGAAGTCAAATGATTTCAGAATTGAAGTGGAGAAAAGTCTAATATTGATAGTGAAGTGGGTTACCAACTAATTTTAAATTTACGTATCACTTTTCAACCTTATTGTCAAACAAGTACGTAGTACAATGATTATAAGTCAATGCTTGTAAGTGATGTTTTTTTCGTTTGTTTATTATTTTCGTCTTTAACACCAAAATATTTGATTTCTAAGATATGACTAGAGGTTGGCATATGAGTTTTCCATTTGGTTTTTATCAGGTTTGATTTGATTCAAAATGAATTGGAATAATTAATAGCAAACAAAAATCATACTATTTTGGAAAAATTGACAAGAATAATCTCACCTTTCATTGGTCTTCTCATAATAATCCCACCTTTAAATAATCTCAAAATAATCTCACATTTTCACCTCATCTTCTTTCATTGGACCCTGACCAAGTTTTTTACCTTTTTTAAAAATCTTATATAAATAATCTCACATTTATAAGGATATAATTAAAAAGTGAAAGGTGATATTATTTGTATAATTTTCAAAGAAAGAGTAAAAAACATGGTTAGGTCCAATGAAAGAAGATGAGGTGCAAAGGTGGGATTATTTTGGGATTATTTAAAGGTAGAATTATAATGAGAAGATCAGTGAAAGGTGAGATTATTCTTGTCAATTTTTCCTACTATTTTTCGGTTTGATTCGATTTGATTGGATTTGATTTAGTTCAATTTTCTCAATTTCGATTCGTTTTAATACAATTTGAAAGAAATACTAAGTCACTTAAATCAAATTGCAAATGGTTCAGTTTCGGTTTCAGTATAAATCAATTTGATGTACATGTAAATGAGGAAGGCTAAAAATTACGGATGTACATGTAAGGATGTTTCTACTTGAACTGTAATATGTCCCAGACCAGACCAGATCAGACCAGACCATACCAGACTTGGCTAGTTATAAAAATACAAAGAAACAGAACCAGACCAGATCATATCAGACCAGACCAGCAAATTACAGTCCAAGTAAAAACATCCTAAATGAGAATTAAATATGTAATGTCCAATCCAAATGTGCAATTTTACCATTAATACCGATTTTTTAAGTAATTTGCATCCAACAATGATTGTTATGTTTTTCTTCCCGAATATGAGTAATACGGTAGTGTTTATTGTCATATTGGAGCCATTATTGCCAAAATAATTGCACTACTAGACATTAACATGTCAGTAATGACTCCAATAATTATTAATGGAATTCAAAATTTATTTTACATTGTATAATTATTGTAACTTTAACATATACTCCCAAAAGGAATATCCACTTTCCTTTTATGGATGTCTAAAAAAGAAGTTCTCATTTTTCTAGAGCAAGAATCCACTTTTAACTCAAAAGTCGCAATTACCCTTCCTTTTTACCAACTTTTTGCTTGATTTCTTATATATAAAGTAAGAGTATACTCGAAAAGTCAAAATAAAACTCTACCATATGTCCATATATAAGTAGGGAAAAGGGGCAAATAAGCCCTCGAACTAATAAAAAAAGTGCAAATAAGCCCTTTTGTAGGAGGTTCTGTCCGATCATCGTCATTTGGGGAGGTTCTTGGTGGAATTTTTTGATGATTTTTTTTGAGAATCTTCTTCATTAAGTCTAGTTTAGCCATACCAAATTTCAGCTAAAAATTCAAACGGGAAGGCACTCAAATGATTTTCGGAAATATACTGTGTTGTTTAACTGCGCAGTTATCTTCAAAAATTGATTTGACTGTCTTCCCGATTGAATTTTTAGCTGAAATTCGGTATGACTAAACTAGACTTAATGAATAAGATGCTCAAAAACTTTCATCAAAAATTTCCACCGGAAACCTCCCCAAATGACGATGGTCGTACGGAACCTCCTACAAAAGGGCTTATTTGTACTTTTTTTTATTAGTTCGCCGAGGGCTTATTTGCCCCTTTTCCCTATATAAGTATATGTGTGGATCAAACCGAGAACTTTATTTCAAGATGGAGAGAGTATTAAATAGGTAAAGCCGGGTTAAAGAGTGCATGCCTAGCCTACTCCATTTCCTCATCTAGAAGTTCTAATCGAATTGTTAATTTGGTCATGTAATGTGTACACGGTACACTTGAGAAGCATGCATTGCGTTGCTGTTGCTCTAGTTATTTTCAAATAATTGTTCCACTTCGTAGTACATGATCATGTGTGCATAGCATTTTTTACAAACTTTGTAGCTTCTCTTTTTCTTCCCCATTTAACTAAATGACTTATTCCCAATGAATAATTATATTGGGTGAAGTCGCGAATTTGAATCTGAAGAAAATTGTGATTAGGTGTTATTATGTAAAAATGCATAGTCTCTGCAAATACTTAGATTAAAGCCTCACTCGCTATCTGTAAACTTGTGGTTAAGTTCAATTTACATATCCCTATTTAACTGTCTAGGCGGTGCTGGGCCGTTAGGAATGAGATGGTAATTCTTTTTATTAATCATGGGTAAAATTGATATGAGCCAAGATTTGCACCACCAATGATTAGATATGGTGCAGTGTAATTTTGTATTATTGTATGGTATATTAGTGGTTTCACTGTGTATTGTCATTATTGTTTCTTAAAGGGAAAAAAAAGCGAGCAGAGATGAAAGTTAGAAAAACTTCATTGAAGAGAAAAATATCAAATCCTCATTAAACAGTTATAGAAGTGAACAATTATAACTTAATACAGCCACCTTGTGGCTTATGGGTCCAAATAATTATCTGACTCTGTTTTAAATAAGTAATTAAAAGTGGAGCATAGTTCACCAATAAAAAAACAGGAAATACTTGAAAAGGAGAAGATATGAGGGCCCCCCACATGGGTCAATTGTTTCATTTTCCACAGCCTATGTTCCTTAGAAAATGGAGGAAATCATGGAAGCTTTCCACAGTATAATTAGTTCCCTTCCATTCCCCCACCCCTCCCCTCTCTCACTTTTCATCTTTCTTTATCTCCCTCCAACATACTTGCTCCACCTCCCCTCCACACATTCCTATTGTTTTGTATTCCTGAAGCAGGCAGGCAGGCAAGGAGAAACTGACCAATTGGCTAACCAGAAAAGAAGAATAGGTAGAAAGATGGAGATAGAATTGGCAAAGTGTGAGTGCTGTGGGCTGAAGGAAGAGTGTACACAGGACTACATAAGTGAGGTGAAGGAAAACTTTGATGGGAAATGGCTGTGTGGGTTATGCTCTGAAGCAGTCAGAGATGAGGTCAACAACAGAGTGAAGAAGAATATGCCACTGTTTGGTTTGGAAGAAGCTTTGAAGGCTCACATGGCTTTCTGTGGCAAATACCATAGATCCAACCCTGCCATTTGTGTTGCTGATGGGATGAGGAAGATGCTTAGGAGAATATCTGCTGCTAATATCTCTTCTTCTTCTACACCATCATCTCCATCATCATCTTCCTCTTCATCTTCTTCCAAGAAGCTTCTTTCAAGATCATCATCTACCACCACCTCTGCTTCTTCCTTCTCCTTTTACTAAAGGAGGAGATCAAGAAAGGGTATCCTTAACTTTGATGGAAATAAGGTAAAAACCAACTAATTGGGCTTAGTCAGAGTTTAGGAGGGAAGTTTAGAGGATTTGTATGAACAAAGCTTTTCTGGGCTCATCCAGTATATATGTCCTATGATCATCTTTTTCTTGTACATAGTATGTTGATCTATGAAGGATGTAATATAATTTTGGTGTTCCTTATGTTATTATTCTTTTGCTTTTTGTCTTCTAACTTTTGCCTACACTATTTGATTTGATCTTAGAATTTCTTAAAGTATCTCCTATCCCAAAAAACACATATTTCTCTACTACCTATGAGTATTTTTCTACACTTTATTGTCTAGGTAGTCATGCTCATTAAACTGAGAACATGATAAAAATGAACCAATGATTGACTTTTATCTTTATCTTTAAAAGGTGTCCATTGTAACCATATATTTGAAATTATGGAAAAATTAAAGGTTAATGAGATTGAAATTGAATAATTAAATGGGGTTAGGATTACATTCTGTTGAATGAAAGAAAAAGTTACTTGTATTAACTGATCAAAAGTTTCCTTCAAAATAGTTAATAAGTCAACTTCCCTAACTATTCTGGAAGGAATGGAGGAAAATGGTGTATATATGCTCCAAATGTTCCTTGCTCTTATGACTCAATTTTCTTTATCATCTTTCGTTATTTTGGACGGTTTGCAACAGCTTTAAAAAAAGCATTTCTCAGCTTTTGGCTTTAAAAATGACTTATTTACCAAACACTACCATTTTTTACTTTTTTCGGCTTTCATGTCAAAAGTGTTTTCCCCCTTTTTATACACCAAAAGCACTTATTTTACCAAACACTACCCACTTTTACTTTTCAAAATCACTTTTTTCTCAAACACTATCAACTTTTACAACTAATCACTTTTTCCAAATCACCCCAAAAGTGCTTTTATTTAAGCAGAAGCTGTTGCAAACACTCCCTTAGTCGATCTAAAATAGTAAATACTTTCTTTTATAATAAAAAATAATATTATGTTACGGGGTTGTTTCGTTCTAAAATGATCTCAACCATTCATTTTTTTCTTCTTATATTTCTAGCATTTGAAGACAATTGAAATAATACTTTATAGGGATTATTTTTAACTTCAACTGATTGAATTATATTGATTTTGTTTAAAAAAGTTAAGGAATATCAAATAGACGGTTATCACCCATCTTTTTTGATAAGATTCATAATCCATATGCTGACAAGGTGACCTCTATGGGTAAATGACTTGCCTTGACAGTTTAGGCAAATTTAAAGGTCATATGACTCATCCCAGAACGTTTTGTCACTTTGGCTGTCAATTAGCTCATACGTAGTATGTTGTTATTTGAGAGACCCACAAAATTCAGTAAATGAGTATCTCATGGGTCTCAAACACCTCAATTGCCTCCAGACTTTGGTCTCAATTATTTAATGCATCTTTTTTCTATAACACTAAAAATATCTTATATGTTGACAGTTGACAATCCATTATATTTGAAAATATTGTTCATCAATTATCCAAATAAAAACTTTTTGAGAAATAGGATAGAGATGTCATATCATTTCCTTTCATTCAGTAAACTGTGAAACCAACTTTTGCACTATTGTTTTTTTTTTTCTTAACAACCAACCAACCAATCCTATAATCCAATCACATGGGAAAAAAAGATGACACCTCATCCCTGAGGGGCCCCCAATATCGACCGGACGGCACGATGGGAGGATGTAAATTGGATTATAATCACAATCTGACAGATAGAGAGTGGAGCTCCGTCTCCAATACTTGCAGAAGCCCTATGCATTTTTAGCATGGTAACCCCTCATCGCAATTGTCGGGATTCGAATCAGGGACCTAACCCTTGTGGCACTCCCTCGCTACCAGTTGAGCTACGCCCACCGATTCCAATCACATAGTATTCTACGAAGTATATGTGTGTGCGCTAACGCGAAAATCACTTTCAGGTGTGATCAACGAATGGTGTAAGGCACAACCTGTGCCTTACAACACAGCCATAGATGAGGGCGTGCAAGAAGTGCTACCGCACAAGGCCTCTCGATTCAGAAGGCCCGAAATTTTAAATATAGTCTACATAATATACACAATCATTTTTTATTGGCTAAATGGTCAAATAGGCCCTTGAACTAACTTAAAGTGTCCAATTAGCCCCTTATATACGAGGTTCAGCCCGATCATCGCCAATTGGGGAGGTTCCCGATGGAATTTTTCGATAAAACTTTTTGAGAATCTTCTTCATTAAGTCTAGTTTACCCATACCAAATTTCAGCTAAAAATTCAACCGGGAAGACAGTCAAATGATTTTTTGAAGATAACTGCGAAGTTAAACAACGCAGTACATTTCGGAAAATCATTTGACTGCCTTCCCGATTTAATTTTTAGCTGAAATTTGATATGGGTAAAGTATACTTAATGAAGAAGATGCTAAAAAAATTTATCAAAAAATTCCACCGGGAACATCCCCAATTGGCAATGGCCGGGAAGAACCTCCTATATAAGGGGCTAATTGGACACTTTAAGTTAGTTCAAGGACCTATTTGACCCTTTAGCCTTTTTTATTTGATTAAAGATTCCTATTTTAGTATTTTGTTTTTTAATACAAACATTAAATACTAATATTTATATGTAACTAAAATGCAATTGTTAATTATAAATGTGCAACTTCTTTATTACATAAGGCCAGAAGGATAAGGCCTAGTTATAATAATTAGCACAAATTCCTCGTACAGTTTGGACGAGCTTGGTTTTAAGGGACAGGGGGGTAGTTTTTCAGTAATATCATACTCTATATTTTTTAATTCATTATTTTAATTCATTTCTTTTCGTTTTTTTATACAGATTTTGGTTGTTCAGGTTCGAAATATGATTATATCTCAATGTCACATTTGATTGTAGTCTTATTTGGGTTATTTCTTAAAGACTACTTTTTATATTATATTTATTTAATATAAAGCCTATTTTACGTGATTTGCACCGGATCTCCTAATCTATTGAGCCGGCCCTGGTGTAAGGAGATAGCACTTTTAGTTCATTACTGTACACTTTTTATATTTCAAGAACAACATCATTTTTTCATCATTGGCACTATAGAGGCCGTTTGACAACACTCTTTTTTGGCTAATCAGGCTTATCAGCCAACTTTTTCATCAAACACGAAATTTTTGCTTTCACTCGTTGAATTGTGTAATAAGCAGAAAAAGTAAGGTTAGAGTTACTTTTCTGGCTATACTGAATAAAGTTACTGTAGATGACCATTTTGGCTATTTTTACATATAATTTTTTCTCTATTTTATTGATAGATTATATTTTAAAATAATTTTTTCTTAAATCAGCAGAATCAGCCAATGCAGCCACTCCAGCTAGAACTTCATAAATTTCAGCAGAATCAGTCAAATCAGCCGATTTTCGTGCTATCAAACGGGCTCATAATGTGCTTATATCTCAAACTTAATGTGGGGTTATTTATTTACATTTCTCTATATATAGAAGATTTCTTTTTCATTTCAATAAGGGGCATATATAGTCAAGGCATATATTGAATTGAGCTGAGACAAATATCTATTTTAATTTAAATTTTTATACGAATTTTTACATTTAAAATAACAAAACTTTTTAATCCGAGATGGGCTTAGACCTATTCTAGCGTGACCCTTACCACCGTCCATGATTTCAACCGATTCATACATGTTTGTGTGTTCTCCATGTGCTAAACTAAATTTCATGGTTTACTTTTCGAGCCAACCTTTATTAAATTTGACCTTTAACTTCAAATCATAATAAACACGGAGTATTATTTAAAATAAAATTACTCGTACCAATTTGTTTTAGTTTATATTTTTGAACTATATTATCCTATTGTGTCGTATAACCTTTATATAAAAGAAAATAAAGAAAATGAAAACTAATAATTCAATCTTTTAGCGCGCAGTTTTCTTACAGTAGTCCTACATTTTTGTTATTCAGGAATAACCCAACATTTGCACGTACCACATCTTCATTCACTGGTCCTTGCCCAGTTGATGACTTGTTATTTCAAGTTATTTTCTTATCTTTGTAAAATATTATATCATAAATCCCACTGGTCACATAATGTTTTGCAAAGATAATAAAATAACTTAGAATAGCAGATCATTAACCGGTCAGGGACCATTGAAAGAAGATGGGGTGCAAAGATTGAATTATTCTTGAATAATGAAAATGTGGACTATTGTAATTAAGAAGATCGCAAAAATGTTGGATTATTAGTTTCCATTTTTCCAAGAAAATAATAATGGCAAAAGAAAGCTTACCCCCTATACGACTATACACCTTAGTGATGAGACCCTCACCCCGATCCTCTCTTTACAAGGATATGAATGTGCACTGAGCTAGCTACTTCCACAAAAGAAAATGATAATGACAAAATATCGCATTGGATACGAGAAACAATGTTAGAATTAATTACCCTTACTTTTTTATCTGCTTTTTGTTTGTTTTGATAAAAAGAAAAAATAAGTTTATATAAGTTCATATCCTCATTTTACCCTAAGTTCCTAACTGGTATATATGCTTATTGAAGAAGTACAAAAAAGGTGGATTTCACAAAATACTGATTTTTAGTTGCCTATATTGTTCATATCGTATTCCAATCATATCATAACTCACTTCCTAACTCGATCACTTCCTAGTTCGGTAGTTCCTATTGTATGAACCCATGTGGCCCATATAAACTCTTATATTTGTTGTATATTATCATTACAAGTAATATAAATGCATCTGAGTTTAATATATTCTTGTTGATTGCTTTCGCTTTTTATATTTCAATGAAATGGCATAACTTAATTAACATTCTATTATACTTCGTACTTGGTACAAATGTAGTTAGATTTAGCATGTTTTAATATACATATATTTTCCGATATAATTTGATCGGGTATATGTAAATCTAGCTTGGTCTGATATGTTTAAGTCTGATGTGATATGATTTGTTATATGTATGTTATATACTTGCATGTGTATTTTAACTGTCGAAGTCTGATATGGTCTAATCTGTTTAAGTTTGATTGATCTCATCTGAACAGATTTGAAATAAAAATCAATTCAATTAAAATCATCATTAGTTTGCATTTACTAAAATATTAATCCATACTAAGATTGAAACAAAAATACAACCAAATGATTGCCGTAAATTAACACCACATAGCTAGTGCACCGGTCAAATATGAACGCTACACATAAGAGCATCTTCAATTAACCCAAGGGTGGAGCTAAGTGCCAAAAAAAATCCATTCACCTCACCAAAATGACCAAATACACCCTCTGTAAGCAAATGCATTCTCCAATGCAAAAAGAAATGAGTTGGGTCCTATGAGTTTCATATGGAAAATTACCGTCCGGCCGAGGGGATTTCGGGCACTTCCCAATAGAATTTTTTGATATTTTTTTTAGCATGTTCATCATCAAGTCTAGTTTATCCATACCAAATTTCAGCTCAAAATTAGATCAGGAAGGCATTCAAATAATTTTTTGAAGTTGACTGTGTCAAAATATACATATAAAAACGCAGTCAACTTCAGAAAATGATTTGAATGCCTTCCTGATCAAATTTTGAGCTGAAATTTGGTATGGATAAACTAGACTTGATGAAGAACATGCTCAAAAAATTTCATCAAAAAATTCAATCGGAAAGTGCCCGAAATACCCTCGGTCGGACGGAGGTTCCCGTCAGACCGGCCGAACATGAAGTTTTCTCTGATATGTTTATAACTTAAATAAAGATAGTGGATAAAAATGTGACTTTACAGTGATTATAACAATATTTTTAGTGACTATTTTTCTTTTTCAGCTTTCACACTTAAGTGAGTATGATACGGAGTACAACTTATACTCATAGTAACTTAAACCATATTTTTATCAGTAAATATTTTAGGAAAAATCTCATTCTTTTATCAATATTTGTTATAGTTACATCAATATACACATTCGAAATATCTACGTTTGATGATTAAATTAGCACAAATAAGAATTAAAAGTGAAAATCAAATCAATATACAAAATAAGAATTAAATGAAAAGAAAAATGAATTGAAGCGTATTAAACTAAGGGGAAAACTGTCAAATAAGCCCCCTAACTTTTCAAAAAAATCAATTAGCCCCCTCTACTGAAAATTCATCCAATTAAGCCCTCAAACACATTTTAAAAAGCCAAATCCTCCTTTTAACCGGCAGTGATCAGGTCACCGGTAATTTTTGTACACCTGGCGACAAATGTGACTTTTTCTATTTTCTTTTTCTTTTCTTTCCTCCACCTGGTATCTCCTTCGTGTTTCTCCTTCGACCTGCAATAGCACCAAACTTCAGACAGGTCAAATTCTTCCATTTTCTTTCTTCCACCCACTCTTTCTTTTCCCCCTTTCTTCTTTTTTTCTCCTACCCTTTGTTCGTCGCCCGTCATGAATCCGACTTTGCCTCCTTTCGGAGTGGTGATGAAGACATATCAGGTGGCCTGGTAGATGGTGGCGGTGACTGGTGAGGGTTTTCTCTTCGCTAATTTGGTGGATCTTCTTAGATCCAAAGTGGTGGGCAAAGAATTCGAGGGAGAAGATGCTCTTGATGGTGTAGAGCCGTCGATCGAGGGAGAAGTGCTTTGTCGAGGATGGATTCATCACTTTCGCAATGGAGATCGAAAGGGAGGCGGATGAAATTTAGTCAAAGTAATAGGGACTTATGGAGAAGACTTTGCTAAGGAGGTTTTTTATTATTAGAAAAATGAAAAAAAAATGACATGGATATTCACATCAACAACATAACCGGCGAAACCCAATAGTAACATTTAAAAGTACCATTTTGAACGTTTTTTTATGTTCGGGTACTTACTTGATTGATCATTTTGTATGGGGGTTTAATTGATTTTTTTATAAAGTAGGGTGGCTATTTTGATAGTTTTCCCTAAACTAAGCTATAAGCCTTTAAACACATGAACCTTTTTTTATAGTGTGAGTTCATTGGCGCATACTTATAGACTTCTTAGCAAGGTAAAAGATGAACTAGTGCAGGAAATACATGTGGACAACCAAATCAAATTGAAACTACATATTACTCTCTGTCTCATTACATTTTATGAAATTTCTTTTTATGTTTATCCCAAAACTTGGTCATTTTCATTTTAAAGCAATGAGTGTGTGGGTTTTCTTTATTCCTCTCTTCTAGTTTGCACAAATCTCAAATATATAATTTTTACTTTTCTTATTTCAAACCCAGGTCAAAATAAGCAAGATTGAGAGACGGGGAAATATATCATATCACCTCAATTAAATGGTGTATGAACTGGGGCGTAGTCGGGAATGAAATTTGGAGTGCGCCGTATAAAAAAATTCAAATAATTTTTTACACATAAATTTTTATACAAAAAAATAAAAAAGAATTTTAAAATTTGGGGTGGGCCGGGGCCTGATTGAACTAGGGGTGCAAACGAGCCGAGCCGAGCCCGATTTTCTACAGGCTCGAGCTCGAGCTCGAAATATATAGCATCGGCTCGAGCTCGGGCTCGGCTCGAACGAGCCTACAAAATCGCTGCTCGAACTCGACTCGCAGAAGGCTCAGTTCGACTCGGCTCGGCTCGAGGCTCGATAACCATTATGATGCTCCATAATGAGTCCGAAGTAAAAATTCAGTGTCATCGGCCCATTCTAAGTTTTTCTACTGAGTAGTAACGACCTAAGCCTAAAAATTCTACAGGGAGTATAAAATATATGCTGAGTATAAAATTTTACTAATCAGCATATATTATATACTCCCTCCGTCCCCTTTTAAATGTCCCGTTTTACCATATTGGGATGTCCCTATTTAATTGTCTCATACCTTATTTGGTAAAGTTTGTGTGGTTCAAAATTATTTTTACTTTATTCTTACTATATCAATTAATATCAATCACACAAACCCACTTTTCTTAAAACTCGTGTCATACTCTTCCGAGACATTTAAAAGGAGACGGAGGGAGTATATCATATATATTACTCCGCACATTATAACAGTATACATTATATATTAATTTATATTGCATAGTAATATATTATATATGATTATATAATATATATATATATTATAAATATTCACATATAAAATTAGGCTCGCGAGCCAGCGAGCCTGAAATTAGAAGGCTCGAGCTTGGGCTCGACTGCTTAACGAGCCGGCTCGAGCTCGGCTCGAGCTCGAATTTGACCGATCCCGATTCGAGCTTTGACCGAGCGGCTCACGAGCAGCTCGGCTCATTTGCACCCCTAGATTGAACCCCTCTACCTCCGCCCATGTGTATGAAGTGACTAAAGATGTTTTTACTTGAACTGTAATTTGCTGGTCTGGTTTGAATCAGTCTACTCTTTTTGTATTTTTATAACTATTCAAGTCTGGTCTGATCTGAACTGGTTTAATATACTCTGGTCCAATCTAGTCTGATCTGAATTGATTTGATCTGCTCTGGTCTGGTCTCGGAGAGAAACAGTCCAACTAAAAACATGCTAAATAGCAACATTAATGGGTGAGCCCGGGGTGAGGTAGTGCTAACTCACACATGACACAGGGTGGCTCGACAACTAGAATCTTATACTACGTATAATGCTACCTGCGTCTTGTACGTCTTAGATTATTATTAGCTTTATTAATTACTCAGAAAAAACACCAAGTAGTTGGATGACACATCTTATGGTTAATTAATTACTAGTATCAGTTGCCTGGCCTGGTACACGAACCATAATAAATTCCCCTGCAAAGAGTGGCCAGCAATCAATCTTAACAACCACACGCTAATTAATTAGGATCAAATCCTTGTGTTCTATTTATGTTGTCCACCACTACTATGTAGCTACTAGCTACGTTGCCCACTTCCTTATGGCCTTCAACCTAACTGAATTTAACGGTCAAAATTCAACTTGGATTGTTCCGTCCATCCAATTTTATGTTATGTAATTATGTTTGTATGTACAAATATTCGGCATGCAAATGAAAATAACAATTAAATGATTAAGGAAAAAGTAAAATTACTTGTAACCGAGCCCAACGTAAACGTTATTTCCTTAAGACACACGTAACAAACGTCTCTCAGGATAGAACAGTTCTTTGCTCTCAACGGGATTTCGGAGAACTAAAAGATGCAACGAAGGAAGAGAGAATATGGAGGAATTGTTTTGTGAATTTCGGATATATATTAAAATTGAAGACAAGGCGGGTGGTTATAGAGCTTTGACTAGGAGTCTCTAACCCAAAAGACACCTATTAAAAGAAAGTTCATGACCTTTCTTTTAAAATGAATAGTTGTGTCTTCTATTTGGTTTTATCCGAAAAGCAATAAAAAAACGTAGCAAAAAATAATCTCCTGTCTTTAGCCATACGGAGATGTCCGGTGAGACTCGAAGCCGACCCGGCCGACTAACAGCGACGGTGTGTGCGTGTTAAATATAATTTCACGCCTAGTTAGTTAAATACGATACAGGAATTAAACGAGGTTTAATATGTACACATTTTATTCGGTAACATGAATTAAAAAAACGGTCAAAAATTCGTTGAAAAAAATGTTGACTTTTATAAAACGTGTAAATACGTTATCGGTGTTGCAAAAATACGGACAAAAAAATGAGGTAATATTTTGAACATATAAATTATATACTTCACACAAAATAACATTTATAGTAAAAAGAATTAAAAGTATACACAGAAACACATATTTTAGTAGCAAATTTCATTACTACATAAAAAATAATTCATAATTCTACCGAAGAGCCTCCAAGGAGGCGGCGATAAACCACAACTGATGTAATTAAGTCCAAGACATACTTTTGCAAAATGATGTCAAAATAATAAGACATAATAACAAAAGAATGAGACTAAGTTAAAATCATTATCTTTCTGTTATCATCAATAACACTTAAGGTAAAGTCATCATTTTCATCAAGATGACGGATGACATATGAGAAAAGTAGTGTGATTGTTACGCTTATTATTGTTTATGTGTAAAAGTTTATACTAAAAAATCTAGTTGGAACGACAACGTGGAGGACTTGGGGGCAATTACCCCAAACTACTTCTGGTGTCCCAATTTAGGATATTTTTAATAATAATAATAATAATAATAATAATAATAATAATAATATTAATATTAATATTAATATTAATATTAATATTAATATTAATATTAATATTAATATTAATATTAATATTAATATTAATATTAATATTAATATTAATATTAATATTAATATTAATATTAATATTAATATTAATATTAATATATAGTAACCTTTCAAAAACAATAATAGTAATAGTAAATACGAAGTAAGTAATATTATAGTGATAGTCATAGAAATCAGTTACACACCTGCCAAACACATTCCTACATTGATAATAACGTAGTACTTTTTTTTGACAAAAACCAAAGATGAAAGAATACAAATATTAATAAAATAAAATAATGGTTCAAAGATCAAAGAATACCATTAGGAGGAAAATTATGCCAAACATAAGGGACAAATATAGAACCCACAACATTAGTCAAACTATGGGTTACTCGGTTCAGTGATTGCTTCATATGAGCAAACTTAATTAATGTCACAAATACTAGTCGATAGCTCTTTAATATCATCAACAATTATCCCAAAGTGGACGTGCATAGTACTTTTCAAAATCTCATATTTCATGTTTTAGAGGTAATGGTATTTCGCTTATCATACTAGTCAGTCACAAATATGAGCTATTTTGTTTGCTCACCTCCTTCAAGCTTTGCACTACATATACATGATAATTTCTTTTTCATTATCATATAATTTTTCTTAGCTCAATTGTTTAAATTAATTAAATAGATCCTTTAAATAATAATATTATATTACTGCATCCGAACTATACGTTTATCTCTTTCGAATTTAAAGTTGTTTTAAGCGAGTTCAATGATATACCGAGTACCACACAATCTAACACCAAAATATAAGCTTGAAAAGTCCTATAAACTTGAAAATTAGTGCATTTGCTTGACATGTTTGTTTAGATTTGGACACATATTATAATTAATACTCAAAATATACTTGTTAAGTTTAATTTTATGTTATATGTTATGTTATGGTTAGACCCAAAATAATTGACCGAAAAGAAATTTTTATTATTAGTTTACAGCTATTTTCATTTGTAAATGATATTTCTAACTTTGAGTCTTATATTCCGCAAAATGCCGTTCTTGCCAAGGTTGTATGTCATTTTTGAGTCTTCTCGATCGAGCCCAAACCATTGCAATCCCTTAGAGGTTATAACCAGGGAGCTCATAGATCCTAAAAACGTATAGTTTCACCCCAACCTAGAGTAGCTAAGTTTGGAGTTAATAGTTCCAAAATCATCTTATTTGACTAGTTCGAAGTTCACATAATGGAGCTATGTGGATATGAATAATATGATGTATATTTTCATTAATTTACTTACTAGCTAGTCAATTAACTCGTACGTTTCACGAATGATCGATAAAGTTATCAACTATGGTAATTTGGTAAGTCACTATATTTTCACTCGCGCGATGTGCGGGCTATTTAAAAATAATAGTGATACGACAATTTTTTTAAACATTGTTTGGTTGTGTGAAACGAAAGAAAATTGTGATGTACGTAACATGCATAATAATTTGTAATTATAGTTGGGATAGTGAAAACTCAGAGAGAGGTAGTAAGTATGTCTTGGAATAAGTAGGAAAAAGTAAACGGTAAATAGGGTTTCACAATCTATACATTCTGAAAAACTTCCTTGTAAACTACATTGGTGGTATGATCAGTCGGCTGACCATCTTCACCACAAATCAATATCATCAAACCCTTCGGATTTGTTACCCTTGACACTGCAACATACAGTTGATCATGCGTGAAGACCGACTTTTTCAATAAGAGTCCAACATGAGACAAAGATTGCCCCTGACTCTTATTTATCGTCATCGCATAAGATGTCATAACTGGAAATTGTCTTCTCTGAAACTTGAACGGGATTCTTGAATCTGAGGGAGTTAAGCTTAATCTGGGAATGACAACTTCATGCCCGGCATATTTACCGCCCATAATTTTTGCCCCTAAGATGTGATTTCCAAGTCGCGTAACAATTAACCTTGTTCCATTGCAAAGGTCCAACGCCGGCCTGAGAATCGGAATCAATTACACCCTAAGCTACCGCGACACTCGAAAAAATGCAGACGACAGGTACATCCAAGGGCACAATGAAGTCTGGCTCTGCCTCGCTGACTATCTCACCTGCGCCGCCGCCGGCGGGAATATTAGCCGGAAATGGAGAAGCTGATAGGGCTCCTTCGATAGGGACACTTACAAAGGAAGCCAGTCTCGGGGGTCAACCTGCGAGTCAGACCTAGACTAATACTCCCAAATCGCTCACATGGCCTGATAAGGCTTCTACTGCTAACAGAGATGCAGAGAACTGGCCTTACCTAGGTAGCTCAACTGGAAACCCCAGTCCCACATGGGCTAATTTACTTCGGAGTGACAAGGAAAAAACCCACGAGGCCCACGCTACGCCCCAAATCTCAGCCGCAAGAGCCACAATAGATAATGAAATCACTTTGATTAATGATATTATCTCACATATAGATATTATCTAGTCAGCTTCAGCGATCACTTCTCAAGACTCTGAAAAATTCCACTTCTTTGGAGAAGAAGGATTTGACATTTTGACTCTATCAAATTGGAATCTAAAATCTTTAAGTTTGGAATTAGAAACAATGAAATTGCAATATTAGAGATCAAGAGGTCTCAATTGCATAGGATTAGCATCGATCTTGAATTGGCTCCTCAAATGGCTAAAGGGTCAAATAGGCCCTTGAACTAGCTTAAAGTGTTCAATTAGCCCCTTATATAGGAGGTTCTGCGTGACCGTCGCTAATTGGGGCGGTTCCCGGTGGAATTTTTTGATGAACATTTTTGAGCATCTTCTTCATTAAGTCTAGTTTACCCATACCAAATTTCAGCTAAAAATTCAACCGGGAAGGCAGTCAAACGATTTTCCGAAATGTATTACGACGTTTAACTGCGCAGTTATCTTCAAAAAATCGTTTGACAGCCTTCCCGGTTGAATAGTTAGCTGAAATTTGGTATGAGTAAACTAGACCAAATGAAGAAGATGCTCAAAAATTTTCATTAAAAAATTCCACCGGGAACCGCTCCAATTGGCGACGGTCGGGCAGAACCTCCTATATAAGGGGCTAATTGACCCCTTTAAGCTAGTTCAAGGGCCAATTTGACCCTTTAGCCTCCTCAAATTATCAGTTATATTTATGAGCTCACAGGAACTGACCTCTTCTACCGGCAACTAAGGAGATTTGGGCCTATCTCGGTATCTTCAAATTTCAATAAAATAGGCGGCTACATAAAAATTGCCAAACAAGAAGGAAACTTCATTTTAATTCCGGTGGGCCCACAAAAATCAAGGCTGCTTGAATTTTTGGCAATCATTTCTAATTTCGTGGGAATTTCTGATTTTATACAGGAGGAACCTATGCATCGGCTACAAGCCTACAAGGAACCGCTTTAGTTACAGAGGAGCCAAGATCAATATCCAAGCTTATTTTTGATTCCCATATTCGGGAAGCCTACTCAGAGAAACAATGGTCTCTAACTCAAGTGGAACAACATAGGCTTGTTCAGGCTTACTCGGATGCATCAGACAGCTTTTATCAATCAGATGACTCTTTTTACACGGACGAATTTCTGGGCTCGGATGCATCAGACAGCTTTTATCAATCAGATGACTCTTTTTACACGGACGACTTTCTGGGGCATGCAACCGAAAGCGATCATTGTCCCCCTATCTCAACGCCAGCAGAAATTACGAAATCAAAATTCAACAGAGCGATTTGCAGCAAGTCTCAGTTTGTGACCTCAGAAAATTGCCTACCAACAGAAAACTTGAACACCCAGCTCAAAATCTATAGGAAATCTCAAAAGAATAAAAGGCGTCACAGCATGACGACAAGGTATCAGTCTAGAGATTTCCTAGGGTCTAGTTGGTTCAGGCTTTTCTTTCATTGTTCTGTTTTTACTTACTTTCTTTTATTTCCTATTTGCATTGTAATGTTTACTTCTTTCAATGAAATTCACTTTCCCTAAAAAGAAGGCCCATCGAAGGATCAATATTCCTTAAAAGCATTATCGGGGTACCAACCTTTAGGGTTAACTCATGGTTTGGAACTCCAGATGCACGTATTTTGTTGAGAAAATCTGGAGTGTGCAAATCAGCCAGAAAATCAGCATTCGAGTCTGACTTGCAAATGCTATCTGAACTTAAATATGTCATTGACTCTTCATTAACATTCAAAGAAGTCATGTATTCATTGATTGCATCAACAACATTAAGGGTTGGAGCCAGAATTGCACGCTCTTGCAAGTAAGCCGGGTCATTCACAATATTCTCAAAGTTTGGGTATGTACTCTGAACAATAGTGGCAATGGGGTCAGTTCCAGACTCTAACAAAAACTCATTTGTAATTTTAACATTGAAAAAGCCATCATTATCTTCCCCCGCAGTCATGTCTCCTAAACTCGCAATCCACTTTGCAAACTCAAGTAAATCTTCATATTCACGATCATCAGTCAATGATTGCAACCTCATGTTCTTCGTTAAGCGTAATACCAAGCATTCATGCCAAATATATGAAGAATTAATCGTGGCATTCACAATGTCTTGTCTAGTACCTTTTGTAATGACTGGTAAAATTTGTCTTAAGTCTCCCCCGAATACCACCGTTTTACCTCCAAAGGGGTTTTCAGCGCTATTTGAATTAGTGAATCTCAAGATGTCCCACTAACTTCTGTCTAAGGATTCAAAGCAATACTTGTGCATCATCGGCGCCTCATCCCATATAATCAGTTTGCACTGAATTATAAGTTGAGCTAATGGGCTACCTTGTTTGATGTTGCACGTGGAGTTTTCATTCGGGTTGATTGGTATTGAAAAGCGGGAATGAGCAGTCCTACCACCCGGTAACAGTAAAGCCGCAATGCCACTCGATGCAACATTTAAAACAAGTTCTTCTTTGGACCTCAAAGCAAATGACAATGTCTTCCACACAAACGTTTTCCCCGTACCTCCATAACCATATACAAAGAATACCCCACCACTATTTTCTTCAACAGATTGCATAATGGTTGTGTACACCCTACATTGATCATCATTCAGACTCTGCACGCATTTGTCATGGTCTTCACGTAGGGCAGCACGATTGTATTGCAACTCGTAAAAAATAAGCCGGTTCTGATACATGGTAGCATCACTTATCATGGGAAATGGCATTGATGGATAGTCCTTTAAAGTCCTACCAATTCTCCTCAACATCATTTCTATTTCAGTCAATGCATAATTCTTAATCTCCGCCTCAATCAACTTCAAATATGATATGACATGTATCAAGAGAGTAATATCAAATAACATGTGTAATATATTATGTGTGTATAGGTGTATGTATGTGTAAAATATGAACTGTCTAGTGCCTGTGTAGAATGTTATCTGACATAAATGTCCAACACTTGTCCCACACAAATTCTGGTCTACTCATTGTATCCGTTGCCAATAAAATCACAAACAACTTTCTAAGTAACCACGCAGAAGCCCAATAACTACCTTCTGAAAATCAATCAATGTACTCCTTGTCATCGTCCAACAACCCTAAGGCGAAACACGCCTCGCGATATGTATTATGAATAATTCCATCCACGGTTCTAAGATCAACGTAGCTTGTAGCCCCACGCCTCAAATTAAGAACACATCGCAAATAATAAGCTTCTCCTGGTCCTGGAGGCACAAGCGTGAGACGACCTATTGCAAACCCTCTTTTCCGAGGTACGAACTCTATTGTAGCCGCTTTCCAAACAAACTTTTGAGGGAATTCGGCATAAGTTAAATCCCTTGCCTCGGGGTACTTTGCATTTGCTCTCATCCATGCCAGAAATATACTCTCCTTAACGGATTCACGCAACACAACGTCATCTACCGTTGCACTGTCTTCAAAATAAACATACTGTTCGTTAAGGAAGTGAAAGCTCAGACGTTCAACAACTGGATTCTTATACTGAATTTGAAATCCAAAAATTCTCCACATTGCCTCACATGTAGAAATATAATGACAATCATAGTACAATTTTATTTCATCAACAGATTTCTCAGTGTCATCTTTACCTGTTGTTTCATAAAATCCTGTTGTGACATGATCATGTCCCTTGTTCATATATTTGAACAAATATTTTATGGATCTCGATTGATTGCACCACTCCACATTAAGATGGGCACCATACCTCATCAATAACGACCTATTGTGGGGCACAACATATCTATTGTCAAGCGGCACACCACTTCTGACAATTGTTCTTCCATCATTCCGCCTCCTATATTTAGGATAACCCCATTCATCAACGTTAGTTTGCTCATTGAAGTTCTTTGGGAAGTGCTTTGAACATTTTGAATGAACCATGCAAGGGGTGTTCTTTGCATCATTGCCACATGGTCCGTGCATCATATGTGTGCATACAGCTTTAAAATATTCAGGATCAGCCACCTAATCAGGTATTTCTGCTGATATAATGCGGTCAATGTATACCGGGGTGGGAAATTTGTCTGCATTCCCCATGAATAATAAAATATGAGCATGTGATAACCCACGCTTTTGAAACTACCTCCGCAAGTACCCAGTAAACATCTTCCTGCTCATTTTAAAAGTTATTAGCAACCATACTTAAGTATATGGTTCAGTCAACATTTTTTTTCAAAATCAATAGCTCATGAAATTATTATTAACCTCGGTAGCGTTCATCAAATCCTTCATAGTGGTTAGAACAGCACGCCCACTAAGCATATCATCCCTTCCTTCACCTTGTGAGTATTGTGTGACGCAAGTATGAGTTATGGTGTCATCACCATCAGCAGGAAATCTGCATCCATCATTAAATTGTTTAATGTCAGTTGTGGTATGAATGTGTTTTTTGTTAGATATAAAATTGATTGTTACCGTACTCGCTTTGGAACTCCAAAAACTCCGTCGTGTTTTCGTTTATGATAAGTTTAGACACATCAAAAGAAGAGGTCACAGTTAAAGTCCCTGCATCATATCCAGTAGTTAACAAACTGCGACTGGCTTATTACTTATAAAGAATTTATCAAATATTCCGAAACCATGAAATCTTTTAGGTCTGTAGAGTTGAAGTATCACAAAAACTGGCACCCCTTCGTTCTCCTTGACATAATCCTGGTACTGGTTTATGTATTTGTTCCATAAGACACAACCTAGTCGGTTATCCCTGTTGTTTTAAGCCCCGTTAGTATTCTTGAAATTTGCTTCTCAAACCATAAGGGTTTTTTAAAAAGCACAAATTAAACTTACTCTGGGTCTGCCAAAGTCAGTTCCATAAGCATGTCTGTCTTACCGCTGGAAATGTGGGTCTGAACAACGCTTTTGCTAATAATTACCTTCCCGATGATATCTAAAACATTGCAGTATAGAAATGTTAGCTCAGTTCACCAAAATATTTTGCTAAGTTTATGGTTGTAGTTTACTCACCAATGAGACTCTTGTCATTCACAACCCTTTGGGCGTGCAGCATATCAAAAGGTTGGAAATCATAGACCATCATAGGCAGCACTGCCTTGGTATCCACTCTGAACTGAGTTTTAGAGATGAATTGAATTGGGTAAGGATGATCCATGGTCTTCACCGTTTGGTAGTTGTCTAGCACTAAAAATTTCCTTAATGCGTAGGTGTTGTTCTCGGTTATCATAGGCCTGTACATTGCAATTTGTGGCCTCTTGATTATCGCATGAATTCGATCACCCTATTTCATACAAACAAAATTAACATTAATAATTAAACTTTTAATCACCTAGCATAGTTGTGTGTTCAAAATAATATATTGTACCTCAGCATCGTGCAAGAGGAGGAACTTCATATGATCTTACCACCCTAACCTTTAGAGCCCATGTGGTTTTGGTATGATCAATGTCCTTGATTAAAGACCACATCCCTGTTGAGGACGAACCTGCCATTGCTTAGATTACTTGCTTGCTTGCACGGAAATAAAATTGATGTTGCTTGGTTGTGGTGTGTTTTGATCACCCCGGCCTGGGTATTTATAGGAGCTGGTGGGAGCATAATGTGAAGCAATTTGGGTATTAACCAAAGGTTAAACCCAATCAATCTTGTTTTGAGATTTTGTTGTACAACACATTTATTATTTTGGAGGCTCAAGAATTGTGATGGGTAGCTTCATTTCGATTTGGAGGATGGAGGACGGCCAACTCAATGCTGCATTTAATGTTTTTGAGGCTCTAGACTGCATTAGGATTTCATTTTTTATCTATAACTTTTAGAGTACAACTAAAACTATTTTGTATTCATAAAGGTTACACTACATTTATTGTTTGTGAGGCTCAATGTTGCATTAAGATTTTATTTATGATCTATAACTTTAAAAGTACAACCAATACTATTGTTTATTTCATAAAAGTACACGGCATTAATTGTTTGTGAGGCTCGAGATTGGCATTGTGTGGCTCCATTGCTCTTAAATTATTTTTTAATTCTTAAAGCATGCTGCATTAACTGATCTGTCTTGAGCCACACAAATGTAATATTGGATGCTGTGAACACAGAATTGGGCCTCCACATTGACCCATCTCTACACCCATATTAAACTTGACCCGGCCCGTCAGTGTACAATGTTTGGGCGGGAACACTGTACACTTTTACACTTGCTTTTGTATAATAGAAGATGTCTTTATTAAATACATAGCTAGTCAATCATTTTTCTTAACTTTTGATAAAGCTTCTCTCAAAAACAAAAAAAAAAACTTTTGATAAAGTTAAAAAGCTCAGGTGTTCAGGTGGGTCAAGCCACAGCGAGCACATCTGAAATTGAATTTGGGGGGGGAGGGGGGGAGGGGGGGGTCTATTGGCAGAATGACAAGTCCTCGGCAGGATTCCTAGGAGGACTAAGCTTTCCTTCCAGAAGGCGCTGAAATGGATTGAGGCTCTTCGGTTGCCTCATTTAGAATTAGGGAAAAAGGGTGAGATTGGCCCTCCTCGAACTTACATGAAAAGGTCAAATAAGCCCTTATATAGGAAGCTCTGTCCAGCCGTCGTCATTTGGGGCGGTTCCCGGTGGAATTTTTGATTAATTTTTTTTAGCATCTTATCCATTAAGTCTAGTTTACTCATATTAAATTTCAACTAACAATTCAATCGAGAATCCATTCAAATGAATTCTTGAAGATAACTGTGCAGTTATCTTCAAAACTTCATTTGAATGTCTTCCCGATTGAAGTGTTAGCTGAAATTTGGTATGAGTAAACTAGACTTAATGAATAAGATGCTCAAAAAAATTAATCAAAAAATTCCACCGCGAACTGTCCCAAATGGCGACGGCCGGACAGAGCCTCCTATATCAGTGTTGCAGTTTTACCTCACATGAATTACGAAGATAATAAAAGTACAAACTATTAATATTGACTTGTACTATTTGCGGTACTGAACCATAAAAAAAAGTTCTTTGACTCTATGAAATCTCACTAATTTTTTATGCACTATAAGTTTTGTTGATTAGTTTTTCTGAAAATCAATGTCTTTCCTATAGTCAAATGACCCCAATGATATACAAGTTAACTCCGTATTTTTTAACTTATTCACAGTAATGCCTTTGTTTTTAGTCTTAAAATTTGACTAGATCCTTCTATTTTATCAAACTAATGACCAAGATTAGTTTTCATTATCATTTAGAGAGTACTTTTTATTTGAATCAAATTTTATACGGAGTATATTTATTGGATGTAAGATATTCCCTTATCATGTACTTTTTATTTGAATCAAATTTTATACAAAGTATATTTATTGGGTTCAAGTTATTTCCTTATCATGACTCATGAGTACTCTTTTAACTTAAACTGCTTGAGTCTTTTTTATACTACCTTCGTCCCAGAGTAAGGTTTTTGTCTACTTTTTATCTGATCAGTTTAAATTGTTTTTATTCTTTTACTTATATATCCAACTTTTATTCTGCTACTACTATTTAGGAAGGCTAATACTGTATATATATCTGATGTGTAGAAATATATGCTATACAGGCTTTTATCTTGAGAATCTTTTGGAATTGAATTGCAATTCATAGGCTTTCATGAAGCTGGGGAGCCCTCAAATTGATTCTTGACCGAACTTGTCAAAAACTTTCTTCACCAAGGGCAAACGAAAATACTTGAAAACAGTTAGAATAGTTGGACAAGGGTTATCCAGCTAAAATGACTCGATCTGTCGAATTTTATGAAGGGAGGGGTTTTGTATTTAGCCATTTGAATGTGTCAATTTAGCAGAACATGTGATTAATATAGACGAAGTTACTAAATTGTTGTATCGTGGAAAATAGTATTTTACTAATATCGTGCTTAGTAGTGAATCTGATCAAACTTATTACCAAACCTCCATATGGCGGCTTTGTTTAATCTGTACCCCACTGTCGGAGTTCACTAAAGGGCCATCTCGTAGTATACTGGTATATATGCTTATTGATGAAGTGCAAAAAAAGGTGGGGTTTCAATTCTGTAGAAACCTTCACAAAATACTGAATATTAGTTGCCTGTACTGTCCATATCATATTCCAATCATATTTTAACTCACTTCCTAGTTCCTATTGTAAGAACCCATGTGTCCCATATGAACTCTAACATTTTTTGTATATTATCATAATATCATTACAACTAATATGCATGATGGTGGCTCGTTAGAGTAAAAAGGTATTGGAGTCTGGTTTGATTTGATATGTTTAAGTCTGGTGTGATATGATATCATGATATATGTATGTTATATCCCTCTATGTGTATTTTACCGTTTTCAAAGTTAAATCCGGTCTAATCTTTTTATGTTGAATTCTGATTGATCTAATCTGGTTAGATTTGGAACAGGAATTGGTTCAATTAAAAATATCCTTATTTACTTTTATTAGCATATTACTAAAATTGAACGCATTGACAAAAATATAACCAAATCATTGCTGCAAATTAAACACCACATAGTTAGTGCACCAGTCAAATAGGAACGCTACACATTTTTTTGAACATATGAACGCTACAAATAAGAACATGTTTCCTTGTAACTTTTATTATAGTAATATATTTTGAAATGATATACTTCCTATTTATAACTAAAATAAAGATGATAGATAAAATGTAATCTCACAAATGTAGTGAATAGTAGTAATTTTTAGTGACTACGGAATACGGAGTATTTTTTTCCCGCTTTCACACTTAAGTGAGTATGATGATGACTCATAGTAACTTCAATCAAATTTTTATCAATAAATTTTATTTCACTAGTAAGTAGTATTTTAGAAAAACCCTCATACGCACATTCATCAATATTTGTTATAGTCACCTCCATATACACATTCAAATACCTACATTTATGATTAAATTAAATGTGAAAATCAAATAAATACAAAATGAAGAGAAAAATAAAGCATCCGCCAAGTACCTTATGGTCTGATGGCATCACTGTGACACTTCCAAGGAAGAGGTCACATGTTTGAATCTCATCCCAGTTCAAGAATGTTGGCAATTAACATTGAACAGATACTATATAGGTTATAAAGAATTGTCCAAAAAAATAAAGCATCCCATCACCAAGCCCGTGAAACCAATCAATTGTTAGAATAAATTCTGCATATAAAATTGAGACCAAACAAATTAAATAGGCTGTAGCATATAAAAACCAAAAGGCTATGTGTGTTACCAATCTTTATCTAAAATTGAGAGCAATCAAATTAAATAGAATTATCTCTAATCCATGTGCTCGGGCGGTCGGTTTAAGACACTAACATGAAACCCGACCCGACCAATAGAACGGTGGCGGTTGTGCGTGCGTGTGAGATATAATTTCACGTTTATCTTTTTCGGGGATAATTTCTCATTCATTTCAAAATAGTTTTCTACAAAAAATATATGGAAACGTTCACGTCACGAAGTACAATATGTTAAAACTTACTCCTATTAAAATAGAGACTTGAATCCCTTACATATATTAACTCCAAAATAATCATAATATTAATTTGTAAAACCATTTTCCAACTCCAATCAATTAATCGGGAGTGTATTAAACTGAGCTATAACCGCAACCTTTTTATAGTGTGAGTTCTTCAGCGCATACACACTGAGACTTCTTACTTAACAAGGTTGCCTTTTAAATATACGGAGTAATATACTAATGACGCTCACAAAATTTTATACTCATGAATTATTAAAAAGAGTTTTTAAATCCGTATAAACTTTTGAATTATTATTTTCTCAATTCTGTATTCCAAATGCATCAAATTTTATTTGCTTGTTTAGACAAGGAAAAATTGATAGTAATAATCTCAACTATTGGCGGTCCGCTAATAATAATCTCAACCATTGATTATTTCAGAATAATCCCAACTTTAGGGACCTTCCGCCAATAATGGTCCTTATAAATAAGTTCATGTAGTTTCTAAAGTGGATGAGAAGAGATATATCAAGTAATCTCTATAAATAATCCCATCTTTTATTTTTCACACTTAATTTCTATTTAAAATTCACTTGTTATAGGAGGTAATATCTGGTCATGGACCATTATTGGCGGACGGTCCATATAGTTGGGATTATACAAAAATAATCAATAGTTGGGATTATTGTCAGCGGACCAACAATAGTTAGGATTATTATTTTCAATTTTTCCTTTAAACAAAGACACTTGCTCAATAAAGTGTGGCATATTAATTTAATTATCTTAATTTTACTTACAGTTTTAGAATTATTAAGCTTTATATTGTTTTCTTCAACATATATTATATATATATAGAGAGAGAAGTGATCAGGTCCAGCCGGAGGGACGGGAGGCACCGTCCGAACTCCGCCGTTTGGGGCGGTTCCCGGTGGAATATTTTGATGAAATTTTTTGAGCATGTTCCTCATCAAGTCTAGTTTGTTCATATCAAAATTCAGCTCAAAATTCGATCGGGAAGGTATTCAAATCATTTTTTGAAGTTGACTGCGCCAAAATATACATATCAAAATGCAGTCAACTACAAAAAATGATTTGAAGCCTTTCCGATCGAATTTTGAGCTGAACTTTAGTATGGACAAACTAGACATGATGAAGAACATTCTCAAAAAAATTCATCAAAAAATTCCACCGGAAACCGCCCCAAATGGCGGAGTTCCGACGGCGGCTGGACCGGGGAGGGCTGGACCTGATCTTTTTCGTGTGTGTGTGTGTCTATATATATATATATATACATATATATATATATATATATATATATATATATATATATATATATATATATAGAGAGAGAGAGAGAGAGTAATGATCCGGTCAGAAGTTCCTGACCGGAACCGCCGTCCGGACCGCGGCGTTTGGCCGCCTTCCCGATTGTGTTTTTGGCTGAATTTTTTTGTGGATAAACTAGACTTGATGGAGAACATGTCATAAAAAGTTCATCAAAAAAAGCCACCGGGAAGGCGGCCAAACGCCGCGGTCCGGACTGTGTTTCCGCTCAGGAACTCCTGACCTGAACATTTGTGTGTGTGTGTGTGTGTGTGTGTGTGTGTGTGTGTGTGTGTGTGTGTGTGTCTATATATATATATAGAGAGAGAGAGAGAGAAATGATCTTGTCCAGCACGTTTTTGTCCGAACGCCGTCCGAACATGGCCATTTGGGGTCCTTCCCGGTGGAATTTTTTGATAAAATTTTTTAAGCATGTTCCTCATCAAGTCTAGTTTGTCCATACCAAATTTGAGCTCAAAACTCGACCCGGAAGGCATTCAAATCATTTTTTGAAGTTGACTGCGTCAAAATGTACATATAAAAACGCAGTCAACTTCAAAAAATTATTTGAATGCCTTCCCGATCGAATTTTGAGCTGAAATTTGGTATGGACAAACTAGACTTGATGAGGAATATGCTCAAAACATTTCATCAAAAAATTCCACCGGGAAGGGCCCCAAACGGGGATGTTCGGACGGAGGGTCCTGTCCGAACGTTCTCTCTCTCTCTGTGTGTGTGTGTGTGTATTGACTAGTCT
Organism: Cuscuta epithymum; assembly: GCA_945859915.1. Taxonomy (NCBI): domain Eukaryota; kingdom Viridiplantae; phylum Streptophyta; class Magnoliopsida; order Solanales; family Convolvulaceae; genus Cuscuta; species Cuscuta epithymum. The sequence continues at coordinate 5,430,216 of CAMAPF010000055.1, forward strand.
AATTTCTTATGTTTCTGTGGTGCTATCTTTTTAGTTTATGAATAATTATGTCTTATTTTTTACGCTACATTTCAGAGTTTGTTGTTGTTTATACATTTTTTTTAGATGTTTTGTTAACTAATTCAAAACTTTGTTTTAAAGTTTTATTGTGAATTTTTACTCTATTATGGTGACTTTGATACTTAATTGTTTAAAAATTATATTACCTACTAGATATTTTGTAAGTGTAGCAGTATTTTTTTAGAACCGAACCTACCCGTCAAATGGAACCAGCAGTTCTAGAAATTTTATCAACTAACCAGACCGACATGGACCGTGCCCACCCCTAGCAGGGAAGGGTGGAGTGACGTGGTGATAGAGTCAGATGCTCAAGTGATAGTACAGGAGATCAAGAAAGGTGAAGGAATTTCCTACACGGATTTGATTATTGATGATATACGACAGTTAGTTAAAACAAAGAGTAATTCTAATATCTCTTTTTGTAAACAGTCTACGGATCGTGTCCTTCATACGATTTGCTCGGGCACACGTATCCATCTCAGATCAGAGTAATATTTTTATGTTTATTCATAATTTTCTTGTAAGCCAGGTGACGAACGATATTTTAATGAGATGTTTGATTTTCGCTCAAAAAAAAAACTTGCTTCTTAATAATTAGAGAGTAATCAAATGATGAATCATTAGAACAATAAAGTTTCGCTTCTTTTTACTCCAAATAAAAGTTTTATTTGGATTTACACCATATTACCATTATATATAAAAATTCCGTTTATTTATTATAGTTTAAATGCCCAATACATTTCGTTTAATCAGAATCTTACTAAATATTACATTTATTTTAGTCGATCTTCCTCAGATTTCAAATAACATGACAAATGTTATAACAATGGAAGTTATTTTCAAAATCAAATAACTGATCCATTATTAAAAGATATCAATTTAAATTATCAAATTCGGATCTAACAAATAAATATACTACGTAGGAATGCAAATCAATAATTAAATTATCAAATTCGGATCTAACAAATAAATACTCCGTATTTGACTAACTCGGTCAATTTGTATATAACTTTGGAAAACTTCTCTAAAAATGAGTAAATATGTTTGTATATTCCAAAATAGGATTATCATATTTTTATTTTCTAAATAGGAGTAATTATTGTCATGTTTGGACAGTGCCAAATTTGAAACATGACAGTACTTTTCAAGTTTGAATGTATTACTCTTATTTAATGAGTAAAAACACGACACACATATTTTGAAATTCTCAAATGTTTTTAATCCTGTTTCGAGAATTTTCCCTAAATTTTTCATAGAGTATTAATATTTTCTTAAAGTTAGTACTCCTCAGCCACTATTTAATTTTACTATATTGAATTGTGAAATACATAGCATTTTTTTCCTTGACTTACTACTAAAATCCCATTTTTCGGAGAGATATATTTTATTGTGTAGTTCAGTGTTTTGGACTTTGTTATCATGATTATTTAGGGATAGTATAGAAAATTAATATAAATTTATTTATCAATAGGGAGGTGAGACTTTATTTAGGGACATGCATAAATGAAAATTGAGAATCTTTTTATGGGGCAATACCAAAATTGGTCGACTTTAACCTTTATAGCGATATCCAAAAAGCTTCAAAAAACAAAAAGGAAATTTCCATAAAACAGAGAACAAACTTAAAATGGAAAATAAATAAAAGTTGCAGCGCACATACAGGATGAAATCGAATTCATAGAACATACTACCTCCGTTCTCTTTTAAATGCAACGTTGGACTTTTTGCACTATTCACATGTTCTACTTTGACTACGTTTTATTTATCAATGCAATAATATATATTTTTGAAAAAAATATTTTTAAATTTTTCTCATTATAAATTTTCAAAATCTATTTTTTAAACTTTTTTTACTAATCGGGAATTATATATATTAATGGTCAAAGTTGTGCCTCGACAAATGTGAAATGTTGACTGTTGCATTTATTTAAGAACGGAGGAAGTAAGACCGTTGGTTTCAAATTTTAACACTCATAAATCATCTTCTCCAACAACTGAGCAGAGTATCGAAGAGGCAGAAGCTGAGACCTTTGAGAGCTCCGCTGCTTTAGATTAAAAGGAAAAAATCATGAAAACCCTAGCTACAACAACACCGATCTCTTCATCCAAATCGTCATCCACCCCCTCAGAATCCAGCAACTGTTATTTTCCTGGCTGCCGAAAAGATGCGAATTGCAACTGCCAAATTTGCATTGCCAGTATGAACGCTGCCTTCGATCTGATGCCAGAGAGCGTCCAGAGGAGCACTCTTACCAAGCTCTCCGCCATGAAGCGCCGCCACTCCGCCACAGGGCGTCGTGAGCTTCCTAGAAGCCCTATAATGTTCAACTCTTCCAGCCATTCAACTCCAGATTCCAGTTCAAGCAAGTCCACTTCACTTTTCCCAGAATTGGATTCGGAATCCGAATTGAGATTTCATGATAAGAAGAAAACGAAGGCAAAGAGAGTAGGGTTTGGGGTTCTGATCACAAGGGTTCTGCTTGGATTGGTATTAATTTTGTGGTTTGAGTTTGGGTTATCTCCAATTCTTTCTGGGATGATGGGTCCTGAATTGTCCTCAGAAGCAGTGAAGAGTTTGGGCGAAAAATCCCAGGCTTTGAATGGTTTGAATGAAAGATTAGTTTTTTTGAGGAATGAACTGCAAAGATATGTTGGTGAAGAGGTGTCAAATTGCAGCTCTGATAATTCATTGTGGAAAGTTGATCAGGTCTGCCATTTTTGTGTTCCCTCCTTAATAAAACATTAGCAGATCTTATATTTTTAGCTTAGTTTTTAAATACTCCATATCATTTGTTTGAGTTGTTTTTGACTAGTAATAATAACAATGGGTTTTCTAGGATGGGTTTCTTTTGAATTCAAGATGCACCTTTTACAAATCTCTTACAGAGGAGGTGAGCATTTGGGGATGGCCTCTCCAAACTGCTGGATTGCTTAGTGCAGGATACTGTTCGAGATCATTTACCCTCTTATCAGGGAGATTTACAGAGGTGCGATATCATACTTAAATGATCTTATGGGTCCACTGGAAGTCCTGAAATACAAAGGAAATAAATTAAAGTCGAAAATTAATCGAAAAATTAGAAGGAAATATAGGATAAACTCAATAAATTCACTGCAGATATTTGTTCATACTCATTTATTTATTTATATATCTCTATTAAGGAGTATATGAAAACTAGTAATGTTCAACTTTTCAAGGTGTTTGTCGGTTGGATTTTAGTTTGGTTGGTTGTATTGGGTCCGTTTTGCTCTTATTATATAACATTAATAAGTCATTTTTGCTGGACTTCATTTGGTTTATGTAGGATTTTTTTCAGTTCAGTCGCTTTTGCTTAGGTTGCGGTTTTGAGTCGACTTCGTTTGGTTTATGTCAGTTTGGTTGATTTTCAATGTCTAACCCCAAACCTGCAAACAAACTACTTATGGTAAGATTGGTTTTGTTCATAAAATGTCATTGGTAAATTGGTTTTGGTTTGGCAATTTTTTTTTATGAAGTCCTAGTTTTTAATTGTAAAGCCACAAAAATAAGAAGAAACTACCCTTGACTCTATTTTCCTTTTCCCTATGATTTTGTGAGGTTCATGCATACCCTTGTATCTTCTACTTAAATTTCTTTTTTTTTTCCTTCACACTAAATCTATAATTTTGATATTCTGCTTGAAAATCAGTGGAAGAATGGAGAGTTGGGATATTCGATTCGAAGAGTTAACAGTTCATGGACACAAGGGGGATGGAGCTCTTCAGCAGTTCAACTGGATCCAAATACATGGATATTAGAATATAGTGAGATTCCCATTAGGTCAAATACAAAACTGATATCAGCACTGTTGGAGTTTCTGAAGTATAAGCTTGCAAAAAAGCTGAAACGGTTGAAACAACAGTTTTGGCTTTGGGCTGTCTTTGGAAGGAGCCAGATGCGATATCTCGGAGCGGAGAGTTTCAGAGTCCCAACTTAGGCCTGATGACAAGTTTCTAATGCTTCTTGCATTCCTTTTTACATGTGCTATTGCTTTTTGTTTAGTGCTTCAAGCTGAACATATAGTTCTCTCTGGTCTGCTACTACTATAGACACTATTTTGGAAGCATTAAATGTATATATAATATATGCTATAGAGGCTTTTATCATGAGAATCTTTTGGAATTGAATTGCAATTCATATAGTCTTTCATGAAGCTGGAGAGCCCTCAAATGATACTTGTCCCACATAAATCACGGTTGGAGAGCTCCCCAGCTCCTTTGCTCCAAACAACGGACTTGTCTAAAACTTTCTTCACCAAGGGCAAACAAAAGAAAATTTAAGAAACTTGAAGACAGTTAGAATAGTTGGACACGGGCTATCCGGCTAAAATGACTCGATCTATTGTGAATTTTATGAAGAGAAAAGTTTTGTATTTAGCCATTAAAATGTGTCAATTTAGCCGAACTTGTGATTCATATTGATGATGAAGTTACTAAAATTGTTGAATCGTGGAAACTAGTATTTTAAAAATATTGTATATATCTTGTTAACGAAACAAGGAAATGAGTCAATGACAAACAAAAAGAGATTTGAAATGTAAGATTTCCGAAGAACTCTTTTAGTTTTTAACAAACAAAACTATTTTTGTGCTAGTCAAACTTGACAAAGTTTAAGAGACAAAGATAATTTTATGTAGAAAAAATGAATAAATAGGAGCAACGGTATTACGGAGTATATTCTTAAGAAAGGATTTCTTTAATCTTATTCCAATTTGATGCTTCAGTTTCTAAAACTAGATGAGGATGGTGTTTTTTACATTTGTCACTAAGGTAGCTGTCTTTTTTTGCTTTTATCAGATTGCTTTAATGTATTTATTTACTTCAGCTTTTTTATCATTAAATTTCCTTCACTTTATATTTCGAGATGGTATGTCATTTTCGAAGAGGTATTGGTTCAATGGTTTGGTTCCCCTCTTCTTTTGTGACCTTTTATATTTTTAATAAAATCTTGGTTAATGTTCCTTAGCAGTTATCTCATTGATTGGGTGGTTTGCCTACTGGGTTTTAAAAAAGAATGATAACTCTTTTAAGAAGAAAATAAATTATTGTCCCATTTATACACTTTACTTATGTTTTAATCATATTAAACAAATTTTCTCTAAAAACACTGTGTTTTAATACCTCTTTTGACACATTTTTTCAATAATTTATTTAATGACTTCCCGATTGACATTTTAATGAAGAACATGCTCACAAAATTTCATTAAAAAATTTCACACAAAAGTACTTCAAATTGAGGCGGCAGGATGGTGGTTCCGATCAGACCGGACTAACAGGAATGGTCCTCCAAGTCCATATGTGGTAACTGTTACATGTGCACTAAAATTGTGCATGTAAATGAAAAGAACAAATAATTAGTTAAGGAAATATGTGAAATTACTTACAATTGAGCCCAACATAAACGTTATTTCTTCAAGCCGTTTTTGTCCGACACACTTAGCAAACGTCTCCCATGATAGAGCAGTTCTTCGTTCCCAACGGGAGTCTGGCGAACTCAAAGATGCAACAAAGCAAGAGAGAATATGGAGGAATTGTTTTATGAATTTCGGATGTCCCAAAACATCAGACCGAGAGGGTATTTATAGAGCTCTGGCCGGGAGTCTCTAACCCAAAAGGCATCTTTTAAAGGAAAGGTTATTTAAATAGAAAGGTCGTGTCTTTTCTGTTTTGGTTTTTTCCGAAAAATAAGTAAGAACGAAGCAAAAAATAATCTCTAGCCTTTAGGCATGCAGATTGTTAAACACTCGAAATTGACCAATCAAAGACCTGAACCCAAACCCAACCCGACCTGGCCGGGCGACATATAGGTCTCACTGCACAACAAAACTTCTGTGTCCCAAGGACCAACCCCAATAGCTAAGGAAAGATGATAAAAAGACTCTTCCTTTTTTTTTTTTGAAAATTAAAAAGACTCTTCCTTAAATCTCCATTTTCGGTGGGACAAAGTTCTTTCCGAAATTGAGTTATAGTACACTCTAATATATGTACTATAAAGAATTGTGGATCCTTCATTTATTTTTGGTCAAAAGTGACCATTATATCATGGTAAAACCATTTTTTTCAAACAGTAACCACTATTAGTCTATTATTTCAACAACGATGTAAAGTCACTATTTAGTTCTTTAATTTCTTACTCAACACCTTTCCACAACACGCCAACACCCAAATATTCGAAGTTGGATTACACACCCACTTCTGAAAAAAAAATCTGTCAGAAATACTCTACTTGTGTTCCTTTTCTTTGTTTATATTTTTTCAGATGCAGCAATTTTTTCCATTAGCATCTCTATGCCAAATTTGCCGCTTGTCTATAATGACACGGCTGTCTTATTTAAATTTATAATCGAACTCTAACGAGCAAGTAGACTACACTGAGGACATTCTACTGCCAAAATTACTACGGAGTATTTGTTAAGCCAATAATAAAGCATAACTTTTATTCCAAACATTCCATACAAGCAGTAAACATAACTAAGGACGTGCTCTAGAAAGTACACAATATGCAAACTCAATAAAATGTCATAGTCAATGAGTGCAGACCGACCAAGTGACATTAAACAAATTCCTTCAGGACTCGAAGGTCATATTCTCTGCTTCATGCCTGACGGACTCAAAGAGAACAGAAGAAAGATAACGCTCTCCAAAGCTCGGGAAAATGACCTGCACAGATATGGCAAAAAAACAAGTTTAGTAGCTGAATCTCATATTTTCGGCTTTAGAATAGTTGTTGCAATGCTGTTTAAAAGGGCAAAACATTTACATGTCAAGACATCACACATTGAGGTGCAGAGCGGTTTCTTAGTGTAATTAGAATTTAAGCAACAAGTGTAAGAATTGGGTGTTTTGGCATGTATTTCTTCAAAGTTGATAAACAAGTGTAAGATTGTCACTAAGGTAGCTGTCACCCAAGTTGTGCACCATTTTGATATGTAATTGCACCAAGTATGGAGCTTTGTGTAGGAGATGAGCTAATGCAATAGTATGTTCACTCTAATCTGAGCAGCTTAAGTCATTCATTAAGCGGTGAAGGAAAAAAGGTAACACATACAACAATGAGTTTCCCAGCATTCTCAGGCCTCTTTGCAACTCGAATTGCAGCAGCAGCAGCTGCACCTGATGATATACCCACCTGCAGTACATGTTTTCATCTTCAAACCATCTTGAAATAGGGTGAAGTTGGAAAAAAAATGATGAAGGATTTTTTCCCTCTTAAACAATCAACTTCTTTGAACACGAGAAGAACTTACTAGCAATCCCTCTTTTGTAGCAAGCTGCTTTGCAGTTTCAATGGCTTCATCACTCGAAATCTGGTTTTGTTGTAAAAGTCACAAATAATTAAATTATTTTAGAGAAACATGATCACTACATTCAATGAGTATCCCACATCGGGGAACATACATGTGTGAGGTAAACCTCACTTTTTGAAGATATGTTTGGGTTAATTAGACCCGATTTAACAAGGTATCAAAGCTAGGTCTAGTTGCACCAATCTAGTTAATAGTTAGGGTCAACCTCCTTTGGGCTCATTTGCCAACCCTTTAGTCATAGTCCTTGGGCTTAGGGGTGTGTTGAATATTCACATGGATTGTCCACAAGGTATGAGCCTAATATATAATTATTATATATATGCAAAGTAAGCCTCAAATATGGATGATCTTTTACAGAGAGTTGGGCCAAATTTAACAAAATTGCTCACAACATAACAAAACATCACCACTTCTTACTTGAATTACTTCATCGATAAGATCGGCATCCAAGACCCCGGGGACAAAACCAGCGCCAATACCCTGGATCTTGTGTGGACCTGTAGTGCACCAAGTAAAAAAACCACAACAATATAATCTTTTAAGTTTTAAACCCCATACAATTTACATAATTTCATCTTGTACATACTCTTTAATCAACAACATAGCATAATAGTGGAAAGGGGCAATGAAAAAAGAGACATAATCAGCAACTGAAACATAACTCACCAGGCTTTCCTCCGCTGAGAACAGGGCTCTCAACAGGTTCAACTCCATACAGCTAAAAACACAAATGAGAAATAAAAAATATAAAGTCAGCACAAAAAAAATACATTGTTTCTATGTAAATAAGATCCAACATGAATATAATGATCCATTTGGAACTTGGAAAATACAATAGAAATGAAATAGTTACAAAAAATCGTAGAAAAAGTTTTGAAGGAAGAAGTGTGATTAAAAGCTATTCCAAAACTCAATAGTTCTATTTTACATATTGTTTGTACTTATTTAATCTATGTCTATCATTTCTAAGTACACCAATAAAATCTAATATAGGTAGAATTTGAAAAGAATTTGTTGAATTTCATTTTTCTTTGGCATTTCGAAAGGTAAAACAAACATAACAAATGAATTTTTCTTAACAGTTTCTTTCCTTTTTGAGATATTTTATCTGGATCCAAACATACCCTAAAACCTGAATCATACCTTTACGTTTGGGTTCTGCTCCCTAAGGAACTTGCCCACACCAGTAATAGTGCCTCCTGTACCAATTCCAGAGACGAAAGCATCAACTTTACCATTTGATCCTTTCCAGATTTCAGGCCCAGTGGTTTCATAATGTATCTAACATAATAAAAAGAAAGATAACTATAGAAATCCATCACCACGTTGATACACCTTTTAAGTCAAAAGCAACAAACCTTTGGGTTCGCTGGGTTTTCAAACTGTTGTAGAATGTAAGAATTGGGTGTTTTGGCATGTATTTGTTCAGCCTTTTGAATGGAACCTTTCATGCCCTTAGCAGGATCAGTGAGAACCAATTCGGCCCCAAAACCGCGGAGAAGAATTCTTCTCTCAAGGCTCATGGAAGCAGGCATGGTGATGATAAGTTTGTATCCCTTAGCTGCTGCCATGAAAGCCAAGCCAATGCCAGTGTTACCACTTGTAGGTTCTATTAGGACACTCTTCAACAAAAAAGAACAATTCCGTTAGGAAAATAGGGTCATAATGAATTACGATATACTAGTACGTAGTATAAAAAAACAAGTGCCAGTTTGGGTGAAGGGTTTGGAGGGGAACATGGGAAGGAATTCAAGCATTCTGAGGACTTGGTCTATGTGCATGTTTGGTAGGCATATGTGCCTACCTTCTAGCTTTTGTAGTATTAAAAAATCTCTAAAGGTTATTACTTGTATGTTAGGCACAACAAATTTTAAAAGTAAAAAAAAAAAATAGAAACTACACTGGACTTAAGATCTTTTAGCATTAATTAATCACAACAGCTTTTTATACCTATCGTCAGCTTTTATCGAACACTTACAACCTTTTTCTTTTGTGATCTTCTCGGTCCCTTAAAGCTATCATTTACTAAAAACCTCATAAAAGTATCTTTCCAATAGTGCCAAACATGCCCTATATCTTGATAAAAGAATATTTCTTTGAATAAATAAATGTTGATAAGAATATTATATCAAGATTAGACTTAGCCTTCCAAAATAATCCCCTCGAAAAGTCTACATCCAAACTGCGCTAAGAAGACAAATAAACTCATGGGATATTGATCACTCACCTCTCCCGGTTTAATAAGGCCTTTCTCCTCAGCATCTGTAATCATACTATACCCAATCCTACTCACACAAAAACATAAAATGTCATTTAAGCACTAAATGGTACTAACCATAGGTACAAAGAGTACGAACTATAGAGAACAATAGTAAATAAACCATGAAACCTGTAAACCCTGTAATAATCTACTCAGCCCGTGATTTGATTGGCCTGTGATTCAGGGAATAGGGCCGTTGCAAAGTGCAAACATGATATATATGTAAATTTTCAATAACATTGAATTTACAGTAAAGCAATCCACTTTCCAGAATTTCAACATTCTAACAACCAAAGAAATCCAAAGGAGTTAAAATCAAAGCAGTCACCTGTCCTTAACACTGGAGCATGGCTCCATCATTTCCAGCTTGGCTGCAACACGAGCAACGCATCCATCAACGATTTTGTTCAGGTACACCAGGGGTGTTTTTCCAATCAACTGTAGATACAAAGTGCTGAAATCAGATACTATATACAAAGCGAGAGTCTGATTTTAGTCAAAGCAATTCTTATAGCACGCTAAATAATTTCAAGGGAATAAAAACTTACTTCAGTAACATCCTTGGCAATCCCGTGGTTTTCCTCTCCCATACTTTTCAGATTAGATTCTGCAAAACAAAACGAAGTAACCGTTAAGAAGCTCAAATATGCATCTACACACACACCCCTCGCTATGATGCACGGAAGTGCCAAACCTGAAGAGGAATCGCGTGGCGGATGAGAGGTGATACGAGCTTTTGAGGGACTTTTTCCCTGCGTAAGGGTGGAGATTACTGGAGGCGAAACTTCAGAAACTGATCGGGTCAATATAGATATACTTGCTGACTATACTTATTTTGTACACGTACATACTTATCGTTTGCTTATTTACCAAATTATTTACATAAAAAAAGTACAAAGCAGTGTCAAACAGTGCAAAACAGTGTCAAACAATGTCAAAACAGTAAAATTTACCTCTCAATAACTTTATTTACTTAAAATGTGTGAAAGTCAATCCGGGAACTTGTTTCCGGGACGGAGGGAGTATTTGAAATACATTAGTACATAATTGATACCTATTGATACACTAGTGTTTTTTACGCGCCATGCGCGATTGAGTTGATGCCCAATATAGTACTACTCATATTCTTAAATAAGTGCAAGAAATTAAATTTTACACTATTAACATATTCTACTTTGACTACATTTTATTTATTAATGTATTACAGAGTAGTAAATTGTATTGAAAAAAATAGTGAAATTTGTCTCATTGAGAATGTTCAAAATCTGATTTTTTTTTCGAAATAGAGAATTATATATACTCCTTCTGTCCCAAAAAATTCTTCCCACATTGATTTGGCACACAAATTAAGGAAGTGTGAGTAAAGTGGAAATGTATGATTGTAGTTGTGTAAGAAATTAAAAACGTATAATAAATGTGGGCCACACAAGTTGTCCAAAAATGGTAAGTGAGAAGATTTTTTTGGGACGACCCCAAAAGGAAAATCGGAAGAATTTTATGGAACGGAGAGAGTATTAATGGTCAAAATTATGCATCGACAAATGTGCAAAGTTGATCGCTGCACGTACTTATTTAAGAACTGATGAAGTATATGTAATGTACATATCAACATATTTAATCTGTTGAACTATGTACACGTGTAGATTGGAACATTTGAAAGTAAATTTAGATATCATCACCCCAGGGGGCAATAGGGGCGACCATCCTAGCCGCCAAGAAAATAGAGTGTATCTAGCCCTTGATTTGAAATGTGAAATATAGAGATTAGTAGTTCTCATTTGTAAGGCATAGCTCAACTGGTATATAGAGGGTGCCACAAGGGGTAAGTCTCGGGTTCGATGAGAGGTTACTATGCTAAAAAGCATAGGGCCTTTGCAAGTACCAGGGCCATATCAGCCTCACTCTCTATCTGTCGTCTTATGATAATTGAAGTCCAATTTATATCCTCCCATTTATCTGTTCAGTTGGTGTATTGTTGGGGGGCCTCGGGGATGGGGTGTCATCCCTTTTTTTTTGTAAATGAGTTCCCATTTTAGAGGAGTTCTCATTAAAACTATGCCCCACACGGCCACATACTATACATCCAATTGTTTTAGAAACTTTAATGAGAAATTAGCTTATTTTGTGCTTAAGTTTAGAGTACATGTGAAGTGATCATTTATAATGGAGTGATATCTAAATTCTATAATCACAAAATATATCTAATTATTTATCATTAGTATTCTTGATTGATTGCTATTTTGCTAAAAAAAATTGGAGCAAGCATGATCGATGAGACGATGATGATGAATATTACTACATGCATCCCCTTTTTTTATAAATGGCACAAAACATGAAGCATGAGTAGAGCAAATCCCTACATGTGATATAAACATGCATGATGCATGCAAAACTTTCGATCTTTCTCGTACTCACGCCATAACATACACACCCATGCATATGTAGAATATGATGGTGGGTTTATTCTTTGCCTCATGGTTTCACAATCCCCACGAATGTGGCTTATTTTATTGTGGAGCATTACTATTGGACTACTGGAGATCGATGGGGCGCTGGTATACTATCTCTTCCGCTTCTAACCGGCAATAAGTATTTCTTGACGTTGATAACTAACGGAAGCCGGTAACATCTTAAGTTTTAATTAACGGAATCCAGGGAGAAAACATTAGTAGTACAACACCTTAATCAGATTTTACAACTTAATAATGCTATAGAATTACACCAACATTTTTTTCATCCCTAAATTGCCCTAACCTTCATTGGCTATTATAATATTTTAGATACGGAGTACGAAGTATTTAACACATGTTTGTACATAATTGTCTGGTGGAATCGATATAAATATACTTGCCCAATGTTCAGGTCCGAACATTCTCCGTCCGAGCACCGTCCGAACATGGGCGTTTGGGCCACTTCCCGGTGGAATTTTTTGATGAAATTTTTTTAACATGTTCCTCATCAAGTCTAGTTTGTCCATACCAAATTTCAGCTCAAAATTAGATCGGGAAGGCCTTCAAATCATTTTTTGAAGTTGACTGCGTCAAAATTTACATATAAAAATGCAGTCAACTTCAAAAAATGATTTGAATGCCTTCACGATCAAATTTTGAACTGAAATTTGGTATGGACAAACTAGACTTGACGTGGAACATGCTCAAAAAAATTCATCAAAAAATTCCACCGGAAAGGACCCCAAACGAGGATGTTTGGACGGAGCGTCCTGTCCGAACGTTCGGACCTGATCTTTTTCCCTTGCCTACTATACTTAATTTGTAAATCGTAATACTTACCCGTACATATTTGATACACATTTATGCATAATTGTTGTGTATACATATATCTCATTAAAATATTGTTTGTGTATAAATATAAATGTGTGTGAAATGTATACAAATTTTACGTGCGCTCAAAATTGTTGATATTTTCTTGCTCCGTAAGAGAGAAATTCACTGGTGTTAGTTTTAAGTTGAAAGTCAAGGTTGGCCATATGGCCAGTGTTGGTGAGGTAAGATTTTTTGGTCCAAAGTTTTCCCCAAGAAAGAAATTCAAGAATCAAGATCATTATCTTGGGTATAACATTCAAAATGGGAAGATACAATTTTATCAAATGAAATGGAAAGAAAAGATCCTCCAAATAGTGAAAGAGCAATTTCTATGTTATTCTAGATTGCACACTCAATGTTAGTCATTAGGAGTAAATGACACTCTTGGTAAGATGTGTAAATGTGTCTACGAGTCCGATTCAAGTGAAAGAGTTTTTTATTACATATGTGAAAATGGTTAAGACAACCGATGAAACTCTCTTTCATGAACTTAAAAAACATTTTGAGACTCATGAGCTTGATTTTAGCACTATAAGAGGACAAGGTTACAATCATGCACTCAAACATGAAAGGACATAAGTAATTAACAAGGTGTACAAGGTAGAGAGTCCTACGAAAATATCCTAGAACTTTTTATACTCTATATGATTGTCATTCTCTTAACCTTGCCTTAGTTGTAGTGATGTGCTTACGAAGTTCACTTTTCAAAACATAAACCTCATTTCACTCCATACGCATTTTAGTTTATTTCTATTTTGTAATGTTTTAAAAAAAACATTGTTCAAAACTTCAAAAAAATGAACTCATTCAAAGAGTTATAAATTGGCATTCCATCGTTAATTGTATTATGTACTTCTGTGAACATAGACAACACTTCTTATCATCAGATCATTTCTTGCATATGATAATTATATAAAGAGAAAACAGGCAAATAAGCTCTGGAACTATTTGCGTTTTTGCAATGAGGCCCCTGAATCGGAAGAATTACAAATACACCCCTCAACTCATTGAAAATCCAGCAATCAGGTCATTTTTTACCTCCTGGTGCAGGTAAGGAGATGAGCAACTACCGACACCAGCGGGTAAAAAAGGACCTGATTGCTTGATTTTCAATGAGTTGAGGTGCGTATTTGTAATTCCTCCGATTCAGGGGCCTCATTGCAAAAACGCAAATAGTTCGGGGGCTTATTTGTCTGTTTACTCTTATATAAAAAGGGTATACTCCGTATCAATTACTATATTTTTTACTATATCAGAACACTAATATTTTCTTCAAAATGTGAAATCTCTCACTCTTGAAGTTTCAACCCACACTCTTGTTTGATGAGTATGTTGAGGAATTACACCAGTGACGTATGTGATTTCAGATTTGCACTCATAGAACGTTGCACACAAGGAGACTTCCCACTGTGAGAGTAACTCCCGAACTCACTTTCATGTGAATTGACTCCCTTTTATAAATGTTGTGTTGTCTTAACAAATAGTAGGATATCGTACGCACACATACAAAAGTACTATATTCAACTAAATGATATCATATCGTATATAAAAATAATAAAGCAAACCGTTATAACTAATTAAATACAAAAATATGTATTTTGCCATTTTTGGGTGATTGTAGAAGTTTTTCAGTCTAGTTCTATTCTTAAGAATTTGAAGTTTTGAACTTTTGCTTGATTTCAAACCCGCTACCGCTCCAACCTAATAACCTTTGAGAACCATGATTAGCGTTCTTATTTGATGAGTATATATAGGATTATATTCTTTTGTCAAATTATGTTGTACACAGAATAGATGATATCATTATTATAACATAAATCCATAATTAGACAACCAAATTCAATCCTAACGGGCTGCTGCGATTGAGTCGAGAAGCATGTCCAGTTTTGTTTTTTCCCTTGATGGGTAAATGTTGGTCTGTATTCCAAAAGCTTGCCAATCATCAAAAGATGTAACAAACTAAAAAATTGTGTAAAGCATATGTTAAGCATATTACTAAAATTAATTTTCACACACCCTAATACTATTAAGTTTGATCAACATCACAAGTACAGTGGTACTACAGCCTGCAAAGGACAAGTGTTCAGATTAACGATTAACACACAGATAGAACTACAGTTTAGAGATTAGTGATTACATATCACTTCAGAGAAGAAAATTCAGTTTCAGTCATCATATCTCTTCAGCCAGTCATCTGTTATATCTCTTCAGTAGTATGCTTGCTGGTAAGCCGGTAGTGGTGGGGCCATTCCATTGCCATAGCTTCCGTATGGTGAGTATGGGCTACCTGAATAAGGAGAAGACACCTCGGGAGAGTAACAATATGAGGGACTCAAGCTTCCGTGCCCATATATTGGCGATGCAGGGTAAGCTGGGAGCGCTGTAGGGTACTGAGTGTGGGAGGGTGACCTCACAAATGTTGGGGCTGGCGGGAAAGATGAAACGTAAGCATTGCTTGAGCGGCCAGCCTTAGCAGGAGGCATGGGCCCACCGGTGTTACTGACCCTCGTACGCTTGGCAGCAGGGGCGGCGGCAGGGGCCGGCTTCTTCTTCTCGGTCTTCGTCTTCTCCAGCTGTTCAAGACGCTTTTTGAGATGTTCTGGTGGGAATTCAGATTCAAGCTTGTATTCTTCAATGCACTTGAGAACTGCTCGGATTGCAGATAGCTCTTTCTTTGCAGATAGATGCTGTTTATATTGCAAAAATTAATGATTAAGAACAGTGTATTAGAGAAGTGAACTGGATGTGAAACTAAAAATAATCCATTTACACCGCAACATCCTACCCAATGCACTATTATTGTTCATTGGGTTAGCTATCACACATCAGACAGTAAAGTTGAGTTTTAGTAATGATGGGTGGGCACTAGGCAGATTATAGGTGAGATTGGACAAGGTATATTCAGGAATAACATCACAGACAGGGGCAGCATAACAACTATGCAGGGATGGATTTTGCAGTCTATAAGCATTCAAGAAAACAGACAAAACATAAAAAAACAGTTAACAGAAATAGGCAGGTGAGTGAAAGCAGCAGGGATTATGCATTCATTCAAACAGCATCATGACAGATATATAAAATCGCAGACACATTTACAGGTAATCAAGACTTAACCTTCGCAGATATGCAGATGAGTGGAAGCAAAATGACTACTTACTAAAAAGGTCATGTTTAACTGAGAGGTACAATCTTTAAATTTTGGAAAGAAACAGCTGCTAAATGTATCATCATATTTTGACTAGGTTGAAACTTTTTGTTGGCAAATTACACGAGGAAGGGAGTACCATGTTTTTACTGCAAGTTATTGCAGGTTTACTACTTGTGATAATTAAATTTAAAATCAACCATATTTGACCCTTGAGTATTAATTTTGCATTACTTTTGGTCCTTTCACACCCCAAATTTACGACTCAAAGCATTACAAAATCAATTCCCTCAAGGTCAAGATGGTTTATTTTTAAGTCTGAGGACCACAACTGGAAACCTTACAACCCTCTGAGGATCAAGAATCTTGTTGTTTACTAGGGTATGCCCCTTCAAAATTGTAAATGGTGTTGGTATATACTACGTATGTAGTTTTTATGATTTATGCAAAAAGGAATAGCAGTCTATAAAGAAATCAGAAGAGCCTCCGTGATAATATCAAGGTATCAACCATGAATACGAATTAGTTCCCATATATATCATAGACTATTAGAGAAGAATAAAGAAGGGAAGATACCGCAGCTCGACCAGAATTGTTAGGATCCTCAAGAATGGCAGTTGCAGCTTTTTTGGCATCCTTAAGAAATGCTTTAAGAAGAGGAACCGGAGGAAACTTGTAGATGAGGCCAACTTCATAAGTGAAATGCACAGCATCAACCTGTTGTCCTCTACTAATTAACTCCTCAATCAGCTCTGCCCATGCAAACAAAACAAAGAACACCAGCACTAAGATTCCTCATGAAGAAAAGCAAATTTGTTCAATCAAATATACAAGTAAAAAAGTTTGGTGAGCATGTTTGGTAAGGGTTATTTGGCCAAATCTGCTGAATTTTTGGAAAGGAAAAGCATTTGATAACATATACTTCATTCAAATAAGTAAGTGAAAAGCTCCTTATTCTTCCTACAGGCAACACAGAAGTAGTAAGCTGTAATGACAAAACCGGCTGCCAGACTGGGCTATAGTTTCACATAAAAACCAAAGATCTATTTCCACAGCTTCATTATCCAGTAAAAGTTAACTCAAACTTGAATTTTAAACACTAAATAAGTAGACCACAAATTCCTCCAAGTTTCCTACAAAATGATAACCTCAGTTCTTATATATTTTCATATTCACGCACAGAAAACCCCAAAAGAGTATTAATTCTTCATCAAAACTTAAACTTTTCATCTTAAAAAAAAGAACCATGAGTATAATTGTAGTTTTTTCTTCAATGGGTCAATGTGGGAATTACTTAACGGAAAACAAACATGAATAACTATGAAAATATACCTGGCATTTTATCTCGAAGGCCGAGAGAGAGTGCAAGCTTAGGCATATGTTTCCTCCAAGCAGACCCAACGACAAGCTTTCTGTACAGATCAACATCATCCCCCTTCACAACCCCAAACGTCACAAGATGTTGCAGGAAAGTATGGACATCAGGGGTTTTCACATTCTCAATTCCTCCTCTCTCATCCAAGCTCTTCTTCCATGTCTCTGCAATTTCATTCGCCCTCTCCCTCACGCTCGGCGTCACCAGCATCCTGTCAGGCCCGAGCACAGGATCCATCATCACCGGGATCAATGACTCCAGGAGAAGAACGCAGGCCCAGCCCAAATCATTGCACCTCTCGCTCTTCAGCTCACGCTTGTCCACCGGAAACACCTCAGATATGGCTTCCAGAACGAACTTCGGTGGGTCCACACACTCCGCCAAGGCTTTCGGGATCTCCACCCTCAGAGACTCCAGCTCCTTCTTCCGAAGATTCACGAAGCTCCAGAAGCTTCTCGAATCCATCTGAACGCAATAGGACCTCAGCTTCAGAAGCAGACCGGCGGAATTATCAACCTCCGGCTGCAGCTCAGAGGCATCGTCGTCCCCTGATTTCGCGGAGTTCCCGACCTGGACGAGCGCCGCCTTCCTGCTCTCGTCCACTTTCTGGAGAGCGATGGAGATGGAAGCGGCGATAGAAGTCTCGCGCTTCTCGAGAACCTCGAGGGACTGCTTGGTCTGGTCGTCGAGGGTTTGGAGCTTAGATTTGAGGGCTTCAGATTTCTTCAACAGATCCTGCTCCAGGGAAGTGAAATGATCGGAGAGCTCTTTCCAGAGGAGAGTGCAGCTGGTCATCAGAGAGGTCTGGCGCTGAAAGTCGTCGAAACTCGGCGGCGGCGACGCCTGAGTGACCTCGCCGGGATCGGCGATCGAACTCATCGATGCGGAGGAGATAAGGTGGGTGAAGGGCAGATTGAGGGAGAGAAACGGAAAACCCTAGGAATCAATCAAGGGATGGGATATTATTGCAGTGTGAGCTTGCTGAGTTGAGGTGTGGTTATGGCGGGCCCGGCGGCGATAAAGCGACGGAGGATGGTACGGTGTTGCTTGCGTGAGCGAATCATAGCAGGCCACGTGCACTCTGGTCTACGCAGAAGGAAGACTTGCCGGAAGATGCTAATGTGCGCCGCTGTGTGGATTTAGCTTATGTTAACGATCCATTTATGTCTTATCCCAAGTATGTTGCGGGATTAATAGACCAACCTCTCTAATGTTCCGTCCTTCAACTGCATACTACTGAGCAGTCTAAGCTTAACTTTGGATTAAAATTAAAAAAAAATAAAAACCGGACCAGGAAGCGACCCAGCCGAACGATCGGATCACGGGTCAACTCGAATCCGGTGGGTCAATCCGGTCAACGCCGAAAAACCGGTCAACAAAAAAATAAAATTATTATTTTAAAATATACAATTTTTTACAATATATAAAATGTATATTAAATTAGATGGATATTAAATATGAATATGATGCTTATTAAAAAATGAAATACGGAGTACTACGTATTGTATAAACACTTTCACTCATACAATTAGTAAATAGCATATAGCGTTTCAAAAAAAAGTAATAGCATATACTGTATTTACTATTAGTAATAGCATATACCGTTTCAAAAAAAATAGCATATACTGTACTCCGTATTTACTATTAGTAATAGCATATACTGTATTTACTGTATATGATGTTATCTTTTTATTGTGATTATAATTTGAAAACAAATCTATATTCAGTGACACATAGCAAATGTATACGGAGTAATAATTAAATTTAGACAAGTATCTCATAAAATAATCTCGACTTCTCATCCATGATCTTCAAAAAGATCCTCCACATTATCAAAATGATCTAAAAAATAATCTATGGATGTGGATACCCTTAGCAGCGGCACCAAGTGTCAAAGATTGGGACAATTCAATTTACCATGCTTGACCGACCATAAAGCAAACAGAGTCATGTTTGCTCTCAAATTATTTTTAGAATATTTTTTTACATATTCAAAAACTACATTAAAAACTTTACAAAGTCGCAAAAACTTGAATCAAATTTGATAAAAATTGATATGTAAAGTAAAAAAAAATTAAGAATGATTTGTGTTGACCAAGTGAATAGTGTTTGGGACAAACTTGGCGGGACGGAGGGAGTAATTCTTATTGTTAAAGTTTGTATCAAAATTGTATCAAAATTGATTAGCATAAAGAACAATAAACTAAAAATTATTCGCCATTGATTAAATCCAAACACCGGTATAATAAAAAGTAATAAAGTGCCATATTAAGTTTTGGATTACACTTCAAATCATGGAACCAAATCTTAACATGGTATTAGAACCAAAATCGATCCATAACCATGGTGTGTGCTTCTTATGAAAAATGTCTACCCGATTATAAAAAACAACAAACACGAATAAATGGAATAATGATAAAAATAAATGACGGCACGATCCAGATAGGGATGTCAAAAAAACCGAACCCGCAATGACCCGCCCTGACCCGAGACATTTGGGGCGGGTCCGACCCGTCCCGTCTTGCAAATGGAGCGGGTCCGCCTCGCCCCGCCTATACAATGGAACGGGTCCGGGTATTAGTATTGACCCGTGCCGCCCCGACCCACCCCGACCCGACCCGCTCATTATATAATTAAGTATACATATTTTTTCTTAAATTATACTACAAATATACTTTAACATACATATGCGTATATACAATAAATCATACTCCGTAATTTTTTTGATCTTATAATATATTAATATATATATTGGAATGAGATGAACGACGGGTTATCAATGTCTTCTTTATATATAGCATTTTAATACATACATTCAATTATTCATATAATTAAATAGATTAACTATTTAAGTCTGAGTAATTTTTCCTTAATTTTTGAAATTTTTAGCGTATGATGAATTTGATTTAATATATTAATTTTTAATTATTATTTAGAGATAAACTTTATGTAGATTCAATGGGTAACAACTTCCCACAAATAAAAATACATAATAGCAAATTAGGTTTTGACGGGGCGGGGCGGACCTGCCCTGCATGGGGCGGATTATGGGTCAACAAGTTTGGACCCGTGCAGGTCATGAGGCGGGTCCGGGTTTTGCAGTACCCGCCCCGCCCCGACCCATTGACATGCCTAGATCCAGACGAAGTGTCTAGTCGTGAAGAATGGTGTTAAAGTCTCACATTGGTAAATTAAGAAGTAAGAAAGTGCTATATTAAGATAATTATTTCTCATATCAAGTTGACCTTTTAGAATTGAACCTAACAATCTTATCAAAATGATCAATCAAAAATTTTGTTCTTCAAAAATAATGGTATATCCTCAATTTCACCTTCTCATTAGTTTGGGTGTGTTGCAAGACTTTCCCCAACAAATTACTTAACACTTCAATGTCTATCCATTCTCATCGAGTCACCAGTACTAATATAATCTTGCAGGTTTCATTGTCGGATCTATTTCATATATATCCTCCTGCCACAATCACCACATATAATATTGAAAATGCTTGATGTATACATTTTTGTATGCATTTTTTGTACATTCGTTTGTCTCACGTAGACAATGTTGTCTGTCCACAGACAATTCAGTAGAGTTGTCTGTGGACAGACAAATTTGCGTGCGTGAGATAAACAAATGTACGAAAGGTGTACACTAAAATGTTTACATCTAGCACAACTGTATAATATTACGATCTCGCTTGTTGTTCACTTTACCTACATTCATCGAGACAAACTCCTCTTGGGTGCTCTTATTCATCTTATTCATGCCAAGCAACACAAGCTAATATTTGTGCAAATTCTGAAACACAACTCGGGATGAACTTGCGCTGCTTGAAACACCACTTTGATCACGAAGGTTTGATTGAAATCATTCCTTAATGTTCTCAATTAATATCAATAAGTGTGTGGTGTGTCATTGATGCCTTTGTAAGTTGCTGAAATCTGCACCTCATTCAACGATTTTCATGATAAACTTATCCATCTAGAATTTGAAATTCAACAATAATTTGTTTAGGCTTTATCTTCTCTGATTACGACTAATATGGCAACTCGTGGATCTCCCTACTCTCGTTGTAGTGGAGAAGGCTTCGAAACAGTTTTTCGTTAACTATCTCTATAAACTTTTAAATTCATAGACTTTTTATTTATGAATTCTATTAACTTCTAAATTCATGGATAGGTTTATAGACTTTCAAAAAATTCGTAGACTTTTTAACTTTTAAATCCGAAATTTTTACCCAAATCACTGCTACTGATATGCATTAATCTTACCTCCATCCGCCTCGTCACCATAGAAACAATTAAATATAACAAATAAAACAAATAAAGTACATCTAGCCACGCAGAGTTGTACAAGAATACATGAAGCATAAGCTTGTTAATTTATTTTTATTAATAAAAAAACTCAAAGTTTCGAGAAAACTCAACAAACTCGGTCTCTTTATGATCAATTGTTATATATCACAATTCAATATAATGAGTAAGAACAATAATCGTTACACTTAGTGTCACATGTGTTACAATCATAGGTGCATTCGAGATTATCTTCTTAATAATTATTTTATTTTCATTTTTAGCTTGTTGTTTTTTACTTATTTACGGTTCAATATTTATGAGTTTGAAATTATATGTTTATGTATTAGCAATTTAACGATGAAACACATTAACAATTAAATTTTTTATTTAATGATTAACTGACAACATCCAGAATTACACTGATATAATATTATCGATTCTTATATCGGTTCTTCTAAGAACTTTTAGAACCGAATCGATATTGGATTGACAGTTCTTCAAATGGTTTCTAATTTTCTTTCAAGAACTTAACCAATTTCACCCCTACATTTTTCTTCGTAAGACGGTATATAAAAATCACTTTTTTAAGTTTATCTTGTGTAACAGTATTGATGTAGAATCTCTTTGTTAAACTTTGTTTATTGTAATGTGATAAAAATCAAAATTTAATTTTCAAATCTTGCACATTGAAACCATCCTAGTACCCACCTCCCGACTCGGTCGGTACTACTGTAGGACTTGAGGCTGGATTATGATCCCGGATAAATAATTATTCAAATTTAGTGTTATTCTGTAATCAACCCTATATGTACTTGTGACGAGTAAAAGATAACAAAAAAGTAAATCTTTGGTGAGAAAATGAGAGAATTGCAAAGAATTTAGTGCACTAATAATTATAAGTTCAACGGTCATGAGAATTCCTAATTTTAGAAGTTAATAGGAATGAACAAACGTTTGAAAACCTGTAGACTTTTATAGACTTTTAAAAGTCTACATTATACTATAGTATATTTTTTAGACTTTTACAAATCTACATTGAATACACTTAAACTTTTAAAATTATCAATTTTTAAAAATTTGGATTAAATCCTTATACGTTACACCCCTTTAACTTTCAATTTCTTGCATTGATTCACCTTTTATATTTTATTTGCAATAGTTAATATCGGATAGATTCATGGGAGTATATTTACACTTACCTTAAAATTTTACTTCTCCTATTACATATCATAGAGATGTAAAAGTAAAACAGAAATTGAAATGTATCGTTTTCATTACCTTTACATTACGCGTTTTGAACTTGGCAGTTGCACTACTCATTATGTATTTAGAATTCGAATGAAATTGTCCATTTCTACGTAGCTTTTCAAAAAGTCATTTCTACATTTTTGCAAACATTGGATTTGAGTCGGTTAACTAGGCAGTCATTTTATCCGAAATTAGATTCTAAGGAGTGCAAAACTCGTTTTTGTGCAAAAGAAATATTATTAAGAAGAAAATACTAAAGCTGTCACATTTTGTATCATCTCCCTATTTTTGTGGTTCATAAAGGCAATGAATTAAAGTGTGACAATTATTTTGTTGGGTTGAGATTTTGTGAGATACTTGATGAATGAGGTACAAATGAAGAGAGAGTACCTCATTCACACAGATATACGTTTACATGACTACACGACATTTTTTAAATGTATGAATAAAAGTGAACACATGACATTGCTCTTTGCTTTTCTCCGACCCGTCTTCATTCTATAGTTCTTCTTAACATTGTTAGAGTAAGCAAAAGTAAATACTGAAATATTTGGGTGAGAAAGTAGAAGAATTTCGAAAGGCTCCAAAATGCATTAGAAGCAATTTTTTAAAAGTTAATGGAGTTCTGAAAACTGATTTTTTTATAAGTTGAATCAATTTCATGACTATAATGGCACATTGTCCTATACATGACTATAATGACAGGTGATTAAACACTCGTGTTTTTGATGACTCGTGTATTTCACATAAGACTTAAATTTATTTTATTTAATAAGGGAAAGTTCTCCCGTAGAAGTACATAAGATTCAAAAATTTTCTTCACGAAATAAGAGTAACATGACGGTGTTTGCTGCAATTAATTTTAGAATCATTACTTTCAAAATAGTTACACTACTAGACATGAACATGACAATACTTAACGACATTAATAACACTAATTTTCAATGATGACAATAATGATTCCTATTTCGAAAAGAACAACACAGCAATCTGATTTTTGTATTTCAAACTTACTCTCACATTAGTTTCCCCTGAATTTGAAAAGAGTCTCATACAAGCATATAATGCAATTAGTCAACAAATTTTCTTCTTTACACAAACAAAAAACTCCACCAACATTATTTTGTCTATACATTTTTGGTCTGAATAAGTTTGTCCAGGGGAAGATCTATATATAGGCTATGGTGGGTTGAAGCCCAAGCCAGGTTAAAAAAAATCAATTTTTTTAGTGTAAATTTTTTATTTTTTCATATTTAGCCCACTCCACTAATTTTTAAGCCTAGTATATTTACTTTTCAGCCTAGGGCATCCCGAAATCCTGGATCCGCCTCTGAGTTTGTCTATGCAAAAGGAAAAACATCTATAGGAACAAAATCCATTCTAACATATAAATAACAATCTATATGGGCAAACAAAAATCTTGGAAATGTCAACAAAACAAATTGTACAAAACACCAACCATTTTTTAATCAATCAATTAATCAAAAAAATTGTGGAGCACTTGACTGACGAGTACTCAAGTAACATAATTGGAAGGGAGAAGAAGGGGTTGGTGATTGAACATCTCGCCCAAAGTCCACCCAAAACTGAGACTTACCACGTCCCCAAATGCTAGGCCAACACTACAAAAAAACACTCGTTTAGTCACACACCGTAGTCACGGATTTGGTCCGTGACTAGCCTAGTCACGGACTAGTCACGGACTAGTCACGGAAATTTAAAAAAAAAATTAGTCACGGATTTTACCGTGACTACAGCCGTGACTACACGTAGTCACGGATTTTTGTCCGTGACTAACATCCTCCGATTGCCCGTTTGATTTTCCGGCCTGGCTTGCTTTACTCCGGCGACATAGTCACGGCCACATCCGTGACTACAGCCGTGACTAAATTTAAAAATTAATTTTGCATCTCCCATAAATCAATCCGCAACGGTATTATGTACGGATAAATTTAGTCACGGACATGGCCATGACTATGTCCGTGACTACTTTGATTAACACGTCATTTACACGTCATTAACACGGATCGGACGCGTAATGGACACGGTTTTGCTTAGTGACGGACAAATCCGTGACTAAGTCCGTGACTAAATTTTTTATATATGCAGGAGCAGCTCATTCATTCAACAGAACCACACCAATTAGTCAACAAATTTTCTTCTTTACACAAACAAAAAACTCCACCAACATTATTTTGTCTATACATTTTTGGTCTGAATAAGTTTGTCCAGGGGAAGATCTATATATAGGCTATGGTGGGTTGAAGCCCAAGCCAGGTTAAAAAAAATCAATTTTTTTAGTGTAAATTTTTTATTTTTTCATATTTAGCCCGCTCCACTAATTTTTAAGCCTAGTATATTTACTTTTCAGCCTAGGGCATCCCGAAATCCTGGATCCGCCTCTGAGTTTGTCTATGCAAAAGGAAAAACATCTATAGGAACAAAATCCATTCTAACATATAAATAACAATCTATATGGGCAAACAAAAATCTTGGAAATGTCAACAAAAAAAATTGTACAAAACACCAACCATTTTTTAATCAATCAATTAATCAAAAAAATTGTGGAGCACTTGACTGACGAGTACTCAAGTAACATAATTGGAAGGGAGAAGAAGGGGTTGGTGATTGAACATCTCGCCCAAAGTCCACCCAAAACTGAGACTTACCACGTCCCCAAATGCTAGGCCAACACTACAAAAAAACACTCGTTTAGTCACGGACCGTAGTCACGGATTTGGTCCGTGACTAGCCTAGTCACGGACTAGTCACGGACTAGTCACGGAAATTTAAAAAAAAAATTAGTCACGGATTTTACCGTGACTACAGCCGTGACTACACGTAGTCACGGATTTTTGTCCGTGACTAACATCCTCCGATTGCCCGTTTGATTTTCCGGCCTGGCTTGCTTTACTCCGGCGACATAGTCACGGCCACATCCGTGACTACAGCCGTGACTAAATTTAAAAATTAATTTTGCATCTCCCATAAATCAATCCGCAACGGTATTATGTACGGATAAATTTAGTCACGGACATGGCCGTGACTATGTCCGTGACTATACTTATATTTTGTGAATTATTGTTGTGAATTGTGTGCATTTCATTTAATTTAGTGAAAATTAGTTAGTTGATTATTTAGTGAAATAACTCACTTAAAATTTGTTAGTATTATTGTTACATTAATAACCTTCGTTTTGAACGTGTATACTTTTTTATTATAATATTCAGGCATAATGTATAAACAAAATAGAAGTTGGATGTATGATAAAGATGCGGTATTGTACGGAATGCAATCAAATTTTCTCGAGGGAGTTGGGGAATTTATTGAATTTGCACTTGAACATCCGGCTTATATGAGTGGTGATAAAATAAGATGTCCATGTTCAAAGTGTAAAAATCTCAAATTTAAAGACCCACACGAAGTTGGGTATGATTTGTACGCGGTTGGTTTTGTTCCCAATTATTATAATTGGACTTCTCACGGCGAACCTTTGGATCCATCTGTTATACCACAAACGGTAGGTTCGTCTCGTTACGTCCCTCCAGAGATGAGTGCGTGGGGAGACCGTGCTGAAATAAGGTGGGACCAACAAATGGTATATGACGCATACGGTGTACCGATGTCTCAGTTCAACCCCCCACAACCACCTAACGACCCCCCTGAAGCCTCAACCTCGTATCAACCAGATGCGGATGAAAATCCGACATTTTATCAACCTTATGTGGATGAAGGTTTGGCTGAGAGATTTCAGGATGTTCTAAAAGCTGCCGACCAACCTCTGTATGCTGATTGTGAGGGATACTCTCAGCTATCCGCCGTTACTGAATTCATGAACATAAAAGCCGAATACAGTCTCCCTGAAACTTGCATGAATAGAGTCTTGCAGTCAGTAGGAGGGATGCTACCGCGAGATCATACCCTTCCGGATTCATATTACCACATGAAGCAGTTAATGTCTAAGTTGGGGCTACCTTGTGTTGAAATTGATGCGTGCCCGGAAGGATGTATGTTGTTCTGGAAGGAGGATGAGGCACTTGAGTTCTGCAAGTTCTGTGGTGGAGACAGATACAAACCTGTTCGTCAAGGTAAAAAGAAACCACGACATAGGTCTGCACTGTCTAAACTGTATTACCTCCCAATAGCTCCTCGACTGCAGAGGATGTACGCTTCGACTGCTACTGCGAAACACATGACATGGCATGTTGAGCACGAAACCAACGAGGGTATGATGGCTCACCCTTCGGACTGTGAAGCCTGGAGACACTTTGACCGCTGTCATCCTCAGTTTGCTATGGAGCCACGAAATGTGCGGCTGGGATTGTGCTCAGATGGATTTGCTCCTTTTGGCAGGTTTGGCAAGAACTATTCATGTTGGCCGGTCATGTTAACTCCTTACAATCTCCCTCCCGACATGTGCATGAAAAGTCATTTCATATTTTTGTCTTTAATTTGTCCGGGTTCCAAGGATCCTGGGCGAAAGATAGACATTTATCTCCAACCCCTTATCGAGGAGATGAAAGAACTGTGGGCCGTTGGGACACCAACTTATGATGTTTCATCAGATAAAATGTTTATCATGAAAGCTGCCATCATTTGGACCATTAGCGACTTCCCTGCCTATGGCATGCTTTCGGGATGGAGCACACACGGTTTGATGGGATGTCCGATATGCATGGAGAAATCAGGTGCCAACTGGCTTAGTTACAGCAAAAAAGGAAGTTACTTTGATTGTCACCGCAAGTTTCTCCCGGAAAGGCACCGATATCGAAAGGACAAGAAGTCTTTCATTAGAGGCAGAGCGGTACGAGAGAGCCCACCCCCGAGATTGACCGGTGAAGAAATTTATAACCGGGTTCGACGTTTTCCTACGGCTATGGAAGAGCCAAACCAAGAGCCATATGGGTATTGTGATACCCATAAGTGGACAAAGAGGAGCATATTCTGGGAGTTGCCTTATTGGAAAGACCTTCTCATCCGTCACAATTTAGATGTCATGCACACTGAGAAGAACGTCTTTGACAATATATTTAACACGGTGATGGATTTGAAAGGCAAAACTAAAGACGGTCTTGCAGCTAGGAAAGATATGACTATTTGGTGTGATAGACCCGAACTTTCTGTTGATCTAGAATATCAGGGCAAGGAAGTTCCAAAAGCAGTCTACCAGGTCACAGAACCACAAAAGGCAGCAATATTACAATGGCTTGCGTCTCAGAAGTTTCCAGATGGCTACTGCTCCAACTTGTCTAGATGCGTAGACATGAACAAACTTACCACGACGACGAGCATGAAAACTCACGATGCTCATGTAATAATGCAAAGACTTCTACCAATTGCACTAAAAGAGATGCTTCCTGAACACGTATGGTCCTGCATTACTGAAATCAGTTTGTTGTTTCAATCGATATGTTCCAGCGTTTTGGATGCGGCATCCCTCCGGAGACTACAAGAGTCTGTTCCCATTCTGATGTGTAATCTAGAAAAAATAATGCCTCCATCGTTTTTCAATACAATGGAACATCTTATAATACATCTTCCGTATGTGGCTTTGACTGTTGGGCCCGTCTTCTATCGCTGGATGTACAGATTTGAAAGGTTAGTAACAATTTCATTTAAAAAAGAATATTTATTTCACAATAACTGTTAACATGTGTACCGTTGTTATATTGCATTATTGCAGATTTCTAGGAGAGCTGAAAAAGAAAGTGACCAACAAGGCACACGTTGAGGCTTCAATTTGTCAAGCGTATCTTCAACAAGAAATCTCAACGTTCTCGTCTTTTTACTTCGAGCGTGACGTCATCACCAGAAGGAAGAGACCTGCCCGGAATGATGACATTGGCGAGGATTTATATGAAAATGTAGTTTCCATCTTCAATTACCCAGGCAGAGGTAAAGGTGCTGCGACACAACGATACATCGTGGGTGGGGAATTGCAAATTGCACATACTTATATCCTCATGAATTGTCCAGAAATCTCACCGTTTTATCAGTAAGTTAAATTTGTAGTTATAATTGTAATACGTATCAATTAAATTTGTAGTTAATTTATAATTTTTTTTATTTTTGAATTCACAGTGAATTCAGAGCTTCTTTATCAGCCTTTCCTGAGAATCAAATTGATGCATTGGTAGACTCTGATTTTGTAAATTGGTACAAGTATCAGGTATATATATACACACACATTAATTATATATATATTATTAAGTAAGATTTTTCAATATTTACCTAATGTTATTATCATGTTTATATTTACAGATCAATAGTCGTGGGATTGTCGACCCTTTGTTAGTATCATTAGCGTGGGGCCCTAGTGCCAGTGCCAAAGTGTGGCGGCAATATGTGATAAACGGTTACACATATCACACAGCCGATTACGGAGAGGGCCGACCAACAACGAACAGCGGGTTATGTGTCCCGACCATCGGTTATGATAACTCGGAAACCAATTTTTTTGGTGTCCTGCAGGAGATTCTGGAACTTGAGATGCCTTCTGGTGCGAACAAATTAACATGTGTTCTGTTCCGTTGCACATGGGTCGACCCCACACGTGGCGTGCGCAAAAATCCGAAGTATAATATGATTGACGTCAACCAGTCTCGTGTGTACCTGTTGGTCCCGTTTAATATGGTAATCAGTCTAGAGGGGGGGTGAATAGACTGATTGGTTTTTCAACTTTTTCTCAAAGTCAAAACTGACTTATCAGAGAAGGTTTGATTCTGATGACAGAGAAAGGCTGGTTCTGATATCAGAACTGGCCTTGGCAGCGGATTCTGATCTGTCCGGGTAGCCTCAGAAAAATACTAAGGCAAATGCCTTTCTGATAACTCTGGGAACAAGATCTGCTGAACACAGATTCCAAGTCTTAGAGTTAATCAGTTAATATCCTAAGTGCAGAAATATAAATTGCAGTAAAGTAAATGACACCGGATATTTTATAGTGGTTCAAGGAACAACACGTTCCTCTAGTCCACTGTTCCACTAGCTTTGAAGTAGATCAGTTACAAAGCTAATTCCTAGCACTTAAGAAGCACTCCTCGTCTTCTTCAAGCCTAGATGCCACCCAGGATGCAGTTCCACGTCCTGATGGCTGATCCTTTCACTCAGCTTCCCGGAAGTATCACCACTTCACTACTGCAGTTACTTGGACGCCCTTCTTTTCAGAAGATCCTTTGAAAAACAGAGTTTTTCCTCCAACTTGCTTCGTTACAAATGATGTTTGATGAAGTTCTTGAAGTGTTGAAGAACAGGATGAACTTTGCTTGTTTGTTGGGGATGAGAGATTTGGAGTTTGAATCTTCCCAACGTAAGCTTGTCTTGTTGAAGGTTGTAGAATTTGAATCTCAAGAGAGCTTGAATGATGATGAGCAAAAGTTGTAGCAAAGTTGTTTTTCTGTTCTTCGGTGTGTAGCTTATATACTGAGGTTGTCTGCCCGTTGGAGGAGGAGACAACTGCATTAAATGCGCGTACAGTTGACTTGACCGCCGTTTTGGAAGGTTTCTATTTTTATAATATATCTTCCCGGATTCCTTGGTCAATCATTTGCAATCAATCCTCAGCGTATCAGGCTCATTTAATGTGCATTAAATGCTTTCCTTTCATCCACAGTCTTGTAGCCGTTGGATGTTTTTACCCGTTGAATTCAGAGCTGTTGGATGTTGCTCGAAATTTTTCTAAGTGTTCGTCGGGCTCTGATCAGGCTCTTCTGATATGTTGGATTCTGATGGCTTTCGGATGAGTTGAGTTCTGATGGAGTTCTGATCTCTGACTGAACTCTGACTCTGATAGGTTCGCTGATGAGTACCTCTGATCTGTAGATCTCATTGGCTATCAGATGTCCAAGTTTATCAGCAACTCTCATGGTGCAACTCTGATGGACTTCTGGTAAGAGAACTCTGATGGAGCAGTTCTCATAGAGCAAGTCTGGTCGAGCAGTTCTGATGTACTTCTGATCTGATCCAAAGTAGAGCAACTCTGATCGTCGACTACACTAATGCTTACAATTGAAAATTTCTAATACACAAAATCTAATTTGGGGTACTCTAAAATTCTGATCCTATAGCATCATCAAAATCTAATTACATTTATTCCTTACAATTTCCCCCTTTTTGATGATGCCAAAACCCTTAAACTATTTCCAGAGAAGTGCCTTTCACCATAAAGAAAATAAGTTAAAAATAAACTTTCATTTAAAAACTTGGTGGGCACTTAGCATAGGAAAGTAGTAAGAGTAAGATACAATATAATCAAATAAGATAAGAAAAAAAAAACACAAGATATCAGAGCATAGATAATCAGAATGCAATAGAGAAATAATTTGAAATTGCCATGCAAAATAGAGGCAAGCAGGTTATCTTATTAATGAAAGATATTTAAAGCAACAAGAGGGTAGAGTTTAGATATCTTCCTCTTCTAGATCAGCTTCCTTTGCTTCAATTTCCTTCAGATCAGCATTGACCCTAGCTCTGATTGTAGCAAGATTCCTGGGATTCTGATATTCTGACCAGGCAGGTTCAAGCTGGCAATCTAGATAGTTTCTGATGGCTTCTGATATGTTCTTGCCAGGGATCACTTTCATCCGCCACCAATCTTCTGCCTCTTGCATTGAGCCACCATGGTTTATGATTATCAGCCCATCTTTATCTAGAATGAGATTCTCTTGTTGTGTGGGGGTCATATGCTTCTTCATTTCCCTGAATTGAGCAGCATCAGGTTTAGCCAAGTCACTGTTGAGCCATTGGGCCAAAGTGAAGGTAGAGGCTGTCTTCTTCCCTTTCTTAGACCGAGGAGGAGGGGGTCTTTGAATGCCAGCAGCTAGCCTCTTTTGCCTTGCTCTTTCAAAGTACCTAGCAGGGTTAATGGCTCTGGAGCTTGGGCCTTCTGCTTCTCTGGGATGTGGGACAGGTTCTCTGCTATCTTCCCCCTTTTTGGCATCAACAAGATCACCAAGTAGGAGTCCAATTTTCGAGAACTCTGTAGCATTGCTCTCTTTTATAGCTTCAAGGGTACCTGGCAGAGTCTGAGTTACAGAAGCCAGCCCTTCTATCAGCTCCTTTTGCTTGCCCACAGCCGACTGAATATCCTTGGTAGTAGCTTCAAGGAGAGTCAGCTTGTGATCTCTGTCCTTTCCACTGTTTATCAATTTGATGTCAAATTCCTTCAAGGTTTTGCAGATGTCCTCTGCATCTGTGAGTTGTTCAGCATGCTTATCAGAGGACCATTGAAGATCATCCACAGCATCAGATAGGTCTTGAATAGCCTTGTCTTGAGCAGAGAGAGTCAGAGATTGAGAGTAGAGGACAGTGTGAATGCTTGCTACCTCTGAGGCTATATTGTCTGTTTTCTCATTAGATGTCTTCATGTAGCTCAGGAAGGTGGTGGCCAAAGTGGAGAGTGTATTGGATATCTTGGCAAGCTCTGACTCAATGTTGTACTGAACCAAATCCAGATGAGCATCATGCTTCTGATTCAGTACAAGCATTTTGTTGATCCCAGCAATCATTTGGTCTCCAAATTCTTCGGCTGACTCCACAAACTCTTGGAATGGGATAAGAACTTCTTTTGGAGGCTTTTGCTGAGGTACCTCATTGATTTGAGGTTGAGGTTGATCAGGAGATGGAGGTGGTGTAGGAGTCTTCCTTTTTGCAGACTGAAGATCACCAGCTAATGAGGATGTAAGGAACCCATTATTATCTTCAGTTGAGGAAGGAATCCTTACAACTGGTTCTCTCTTTTGAGTGGAGGCTGCAGAATGCTGAGGAGAAGGACATTTAGATGTAGGCTTCTGCTGAGTAGAGACAGATTTGGATTTCTGATTGTTGGGGCTCTGATGAGGTGAAGTTTGAGGGATAGGGGTTCTCTGATGTTGTGATGGAGGAGGAGGTGAGGGTGATCGGCTTCTGATGGGGGTTACCTGATGGCAGGGTGATGGTTGTTTAGGTGTGGAGGATTTCTTGGGTGTTGGAGATGGGATTTGCTGAGGTTGAGGAGGAGATGGGGGTGGAGTTGTGGTTGGTGTGATAGGTTTGGGTGAAGGGGATTTGGGAGGTGAGTGAGGGGGAGATACTGGTATTGCCTCTAAAACTGCTTCTTCGACTGGAGATTCTCTCCATTCTCTGATCAAATTCATCATGGTCAGAGACATATCATTTGCAGTAGAGGGTTCACCCTCTGCACCTGGAAGGGGCTTCATCTTGATGAGAGACTCCCTTCTTTTCTTCTCCATCAGCCATGCATCAAAGATGGGAATCTCACTCTCTGATAAAGGCTTGACTTGCTCTTCTGATGGTGGAGCAGTCAGTTTCTCTTTTCCTTTTAAGCTTTCCTTTTTCTTCTCCAAGACAGAATGTAAGAATTGAATATCGAAGCAGAGAGAGATGTCATCTATACCTGCCCACTTGAGGACTTCCTCTTCCTCTGATTCAAAAGTAGCAGCCTGTGCAAGAATTTGTTGCAGAGGTCCCATTCTCCACTTCCTCCATGTTAGCACCCTTTGAAATTGTCTCTCAAGAGCAGAGATGGGATCTACCTCAGGAATTCCAGTTGAGGAGGTTGGGTGCTCTGGTGGAGAGATGGTGACTTGCAGTGCTGATTCAGAGATGGGCTGGATCTCAGATTCAGGTTCCCCCTGAGGTCCTGATTCCTTGGGAGGAGAGTTGGTCTGCTTCTTCTTCTTCTTCTGGATTCTGATGGGAGATTTGGAGCTATCAGAGTCACTCTGAATGACAGCTCTTTTTCTCCTCTTCTGTCTCATCTTCTTGACAGGAGCCTCTGTTGGTGCATCCTCCTCTGATGCAAGTTTCTCTGGGGAGGTGTCAGGCTTCTTCTGAACCTTCTTCTTCTTTTCTTTGGGTTGTCCATCATCAACCGCAGCTGTAGTAACTTGTTTCTCCCTTAATTGCTCTTGCTTGTTGATTTTCTTCAGTTCTGCAGCAATAGCTACATGCACCTTGGGAGATGAGGTGAGGAAGATGGTCTTGGAATGATCAACTGATGATGGATTTCTGAGAATCACTCCTTGACTAGCAATAGCCTTGGAGAGAAGAAGACCATGGCCCATCTTTGTGGAGAATAGACCGGTTTTCTTGTCTTTCTTTTCCACTGTTTCAGTGAGGGATTTGTACAGAACCTTCCCCCAATTGATGTTCATCCCATGATGGACTGCATAGAGGGCCTTTGAGTTGGCGTTGTTCATCTGGTCAGTAGAGCTTGTTTTGCACCACAGACATCGGTGCATTATGCTCATCAAGCGCTCAAAGTCCTTCTTGAGCAAGTTCTTCTTCATATAAAGTTTATCCACTCCGGTGGCATCTGTCCGGCAGTAGGTTTCAACGAATGTCGGCACAGAGACATCAACTGACTCCAGGTCGATGAGAGTGGGAGTATCTTCATCTTGTGAGTCGAGTTCGATGTTGAAGAACTCGTTGAGGGCATCCGCATCGATTTTCAGGCTTTTCCCTTGTACCTGAGAATGAATGGCGTCGCCGGTGATGTGCGCGTTGAGGTAGAACTCAGCCACATCAAGGGTACTGAAATGCTCATAAGGATGAGCCACAATCTTTGTCAGCTGGGAATCATTCATTCCTGCAATGACCGCCTTCATTGTTTTCTGATTATCTGCTAACAAGGGTAGTGAGGACATGTCAACCTTCATTCCGGTGGCAATGTTAGCCACAAGTGACTTAGCTTCAGCCTCTGAGAGATCGGAAATGTTGATGAACTTCATTTTTGGATCCTTGGAAGGATTTGAGAGTTTTGATGGTTGAAGATTTGGAGAAACAAAGTTTGAAGTCGAAGAGTAAAATTGCAGTAGCGATTTAGGTTTCAGAATGAGTATATATGAATTTGGGTTAGTGGACGTTTGATATAATTTGTGGTTTCGAGGTCGCATTAAATGGATTGTGGGCGGAAAGCCGTTTTCCAAATATGGTAATAACTACCGGGGGGTAAGAAGGTAAAACCCAGTTTATTGAATAGTCTCGCCCGAAATTTAGAAAATTTTTCTAAGTCCACAGCCATTCTGATAATTATTGGCCCGTGTATCAGAGATAGAGATGTTCTGATATAAGGACCTCTGATGAATACCAAGTCTGATCCTTCCTGCAACTCTGACTTTTGCAAGTCTGATCCTTCATAATTCTGATTCAAGCTTCTGATGGATAAGAGCTTGAGTATCAGAGATGGGATGTTCTGATGAGTCCACATCTGATACTTCTGCAACTCTGATTCATGCATCTCTGGGAAGATCATCCATCATTCCCAATTCTTCCCTTAGCTTGTTAAACCTTGCCTCTGTGAGAGGTTTGGTTAAGATATCTGCAAGCTGGTCTTCAGTTGGGACATGCTCAATTGAGATGTGCTTCTTCTCCACATGATCTCTGATGAAGTGATGTCTGATCTCGATATGCTTGGTCCTTGAATGCAGCACAGGATTCTGAGTGATGGCAATGGCACTTGTGTTATCACACAGCAGCTTGATTTCCTTTGCTTGCACTCCATAGTCTTTGAGTTGTTGCTTCATCCAGAGTAATTGAGCACAGCAACTTCCAGCAGCAATATACTCAGCTTCAGCAGTGCTAGTTGAGATTGAATTCTGCTTCTTGCTAAACCAGGAGACAAGTCTCCCACCTAGCAATTGACAGTGACCAGAAGTACTCTTCCTGTCCAATCTGCAACCTGCAAAATCTGAATCAGAATAGCCAATTAGTTCAAAATTACCTTCCTTGGGATACCATAGTCCTGCGTTTGGATTTCCTTTGATATATCTGATAATCTTCTTAGCAGCAACTAGATGACTCTCCTTGGGCTTTGATTGGTATCTGGCACAGATTCCTACTGCAAAAGCTATGTCTGGTCTGCTTGCAGTCAGATAGAGGAGAGATCCAATGATTCCTCTATAAGTTGTTGCATCAACATCTTTGCCTTCATCATCTGGTCCAATGCCTTGAGAGGCATTCATTGGAATTTTGACTGAAGATTTTCCATCTATTCCAAACTTCTTGATGAGATCTCTGGTGTACTTTCCTTGGTTGATAAAGATGCCTTCTGGTACTTGTTTGACTTGTAATCCAAGAAAGTAACTGAGTTCTCCCATCATGCTCATTTCAAACTTCTTCTGCATAACTTGAGAAAATTTCTTGCATAATTCTGGATTAGTGCTTCCAAATATAATGTCATCAACATAAATTTGCACTAACAGAATATGATTAGCAACAGAAATTTGAAATAGAGTTTTGTCCACTTTTCCTTTAGTAAACCCATGGTTCACTAAGAATAGGGACAATGTGTCATACCAAGCTCTGGGAGCTTGCTTAAGACCATAGAGGGCCTTTCTGAGCTTGTAGACACAAGAAGATTGAGTAGGAATGACAAAACCTGGAGGTTGTTCAACATAAACTTCCTCTTCAAGTTCTCCATTCAGAAATGCACTCTTGACATCCATCTGGTATACTTTGATGTCCTTGTAGGCAGCATAGGCTAGAAATATCCTGATTGCTTCCAGTCTTGCTGCAGGTGCAAAGGTTTCATCAAAATCTATGCCTTCTTCTTGACAGTATCCCTTTGCTACTAGCCTTGCTTTATTCCTTACAATGTTGCCTTCTTCATCTGCTTTGTTCTTGAATACCCACTTGGTTCCAATGACATTCTGATGCTTTGGTCTGGGAACAAGTTTCCACACTTCATTCCTTTCAAACTGTGTCAGCTCTTCTTGCATTGCATTGATCCAATCTGAATCTTCTAGAGCTTCTTCCACACACATTGGTTCCATTTGAGATATGCAGCAGGTGAACATGGCTTCTCTTCTAGATGCAGATCTGGTTCTAACACCATTGGTGACTTGACCTATCACTTGATTAGGAGGATGATCTCTTAACCAAGTTAGATCAGGTTCTGACAATTGCTGTTTAGGTAACTCTGATGGTTCATCTTCTGATACATCATCTTCATCTTCATCTTTGTCTATCAGAATTGGATTGGCAGGAGGAGTTGAGAATATAGGATTGTTGATGGCCTCTTCTGATAGTTCTGAAACCTTATCTTCAAGATTGATCTTCTGCAAGGTCTCTGATAGTTCTTCTGCAGAGGTGCTGTCATCAAACTTGACATGAATGGATTCTTCAACTTGTAGAGATCTTCTGTTGAGTATTCTATAGGCTTTGCTTGAGCTTGAGTAGCCTAAGAATACACCTTCATCAGCTTTTTCTTGAAATACTTTCAGGTTCTCCTTTCCATTGTTTAGAATGTAACACTTGCATCCAAACATATGGAAGTAGCTGATGTTTGGTTTTCTTCCTTTCCACAGCTCGTAGGGGGTCTTCTGATGATTCTTGTGGATCATGCTTCTATTTTGAGTGTAGCATGCAGTGTTGATTGCTTCAGCCCAGTATCTGATGGGCAATCCTGATTCTGCAATCATAGTTCTTGCAGCTTCCTTCAGTGTTCTGTTCCTTCTTTCTGCAACACCATTTTGTTGGGGTGTTCTGACAGCAGAAAGTTGATGGAATGTACCATTCTGATCACAGAAGTCTTTGATCACTTTGTTGACAAATTCAGTTCCTCTGTCAGATCTGATTGTTCTGACCTTCATATTTTTCTCAGTTTGGAGTTGCTTTAGCAGAGATGGCAACTTCTGAAGAGTTTCATTCTTCTTGGTTAGGAACACAGTCCAAGTGTATCTTGAGTAATCATCAACCATAACAAGAGTATATCTTTTTCCACCAACACTGGGAGTTTCAACTGGTCCAAATAAATCCATATGGATCAGATTTAGAGGACAAGTAGACAGATCTCCAGCTATGGGTTTGAATGAGGTCTTCACTTGTTTGCCTTTCTGACAAGCACTGCAGAGGGTCTCCTTCTTGTAAACAATGTCAGGCAGACCATCTACAATGTGTTCCCTTGCCAGTTTGTTGATGGTTTTGAAATTCAGATGGCTAAGCTTCTTGTGCCAGTCCCAGCTTAGCTTTGAATTGTCCTTTGCTATCAGGCAAGTTCCATCTTTTGCTGTTTGCCAGTCAACAACATAGATGTTCTTCCTTCTTTTGGCTGTAAGAACCACTTCTTTGGTTGTCTCATGCTTGACATAGCATAAGGTCTTGGTGAATACAACTGTGTAGCCTTTGTCACAGAATTGGCTAGCACTCAGCAAGTTGAACTTCAGACCTTTGACATATGAGACATCTTCAATGATTATCTGGTTCTTGATCAGCTTCCCTCTTCCTTTTGTTTGCCCTTCCTTGTCATTTCCACCGAAAGTGACTCTGGGTCCATTGTATTTCTGGAAATCTGATAGGCAACTCTTGTCACCTGTCATGTGCCTGGAGCATCCACTGTCAATATACCATTCTTGTTCTGAGATGGCTCCAGTACACAGTTCCTGCAAGATTAAAAGGAGGATTTAGGTACCCAAGCAATGTTGGGTCCTGGGGGGTAATGCAGTCTTGGTAGTTGGTACCATTTTGGTCTCATCAACTGAAACCTTGGTGGATGGTACCCATTGTCCACCTGGTAGTTGTAGTAAACAGATGTATGATTCACTTTGGGCAGATGCTTGTGAGGATCATGCTTTCTGTTTGCATACTTCTGCATAGCCTTCTTGGTTGGAAAGAAGTCCCATATACTGTCAAGATCAGAGGAGCGCTTAACTTTAGACTTCTGAGGTTGACCAGACAACCTCTTCTGCCTATAGTTAATCTTCTCTTGATATCTGCCTTTCTGATAGCAGTTTCTGATACCATTGTCATGAGATTGTCTGATAGGGTTAGGCCTTTGATTATTATTGTTCTGAAAACTTTTCCTTTTGTTAGAGTGTCTGCCAAGTTCATTAGTTTTCAAGCTTTGTTTTGGTTTGGCCTTTAGAGTTTGTTTCTCTGGTATGACCTTCTCATGAACAACTTTAGTACCAGAAGTACTAGCATGGCAATTGGGGCTCAGAGTCTGTGGCACTATGACCTTTTTAGCCTTAGCAACTTGGGTGCTAGGCCTTACAGAAGGCTCACCAGACTCTGGTTCAACATATCCAAGACCAGAGGTGAAGTTATGAGAGTCACCAATATTCTTCATGGAAGATTGCATCTTCAGAAGACTATTATATCTACTCTCAAGTTCCTCAATGTCTCTTATTCTTTTCAGAAGAGACTCATTTTCAGCTTTCAGTCTATCTCTTTCCTCAGTTAAGAAATTAAGTTTACACTCAGTCTCTTTCCTTAGATCAGAGATATCAACTTTCAGCCTGCTGTTCTCTTCTTTAACAAAAGAATAAGTGGCTTGGATAGTTTGGAACTCTTCCCAGAATGATGACATTGGATCATCATTTAAGGCTGTGCCTACCGAAGAAGAAATAGAATCAGAAGTAGAGCATACCTCATCATCTGATTGTGCCATGAGGCAAAGGTCTTTAGTTTCTGCATCTAAGCAGCAGAATGCTTCATCAGAGTCGGAGTCTGAGCTGGACTCTGATTCAGAGAGTGGATCTCTCTCAGCTTGTTCTGAGACAAATGCTCTTCTTCTTCTGTGTTGATCATCTGGTTTCTTTTCTTCTTCATGTCCTTGCTTCTTGGACACTCTTGGATAGGGGCAATTTGCTTTGAAATGCCCAGGCTGTCTGCAGTTGTAGCAGAGGTACTCTCCATTGCTTTCAGAAGATTTGGTCTTCTGATGTGGTCTTCTGATGGAAGATGGACTCCTTCCATCTTTCTTCATAAACTTCTTAAACTTTCTGGCAAAAGCAGCCATATACTCATCAGATAAGAGAGTAGAAGGGTCAAAGTCACTTACCTTTGAGGTGCTAGCAGTGAGAGCAGTGGTGGTCCTCTCATCAGGAGCTTCTTCCCTCTCTTCATGCATCTCAAACTCATAAGCCTTGAGATCAGAGATGAGTTTCTCAGTGGCATAAGTCTTGATGTTCTTGCTTTCCTGGACTGCAATCACTTTCATCTTCCAAGCTGAAGGCAGTCCCCTGAGGATCTTCATGTTGACCTCTTTGATGGTGAGCTCCTTCCCAAGCTCAGAAATCTCACTAATGAGAATCAGCAGTCTCTCATGCATCTTAGCAATGCATTCTTCTGGCAGAAGTTTGAAATCATCAAACTTCTTCATAGCAATGGTCAACTTGTTATCTCTTTCTTGTTCATCTCCTGCTCCAATCTCATCCAGCTTGTCCCAGATTTCTTTGGCAGTTCTGCACTTCTTGATTCTGTTGAAGTATCTTTCATCAATAGCCTTGTAAAGGATGTCCTTGGCTATATTATCTAGGTTGTACTGCCTTTTCTCTTCCTTAGTCCATTCTGACCGGGCTTTCTCAATCATCTGGGGTTGAGAGTTATCAATAGAGTGAGCAGGATTGATCTTCATGAACTGGATGAAGGGGCCATTTTCCAAGACTTCCCACATTTCATCATGAAGGGCACAGAGATGAGCTTTCATCCGAATCTTCCAGTCATCGTATTTCTGATCTGTGAACATTAGATGCTTGGCAAGAGAGTTATCCATAATAACAAATAAATAGAGGCTAAGAACAAGTGGATCTTTGTTCAGAGAGTAACCTAAAAGATTACAAGAACAAGGAGGCTCTGATACCACTTGTTGGTCCCGTTTAATATGGTAATCAGTCTAGAGGGGGGGTGAATAGACTGATTGGTTTTTCAACTTTTTCTCAAAGTCAAAACTGACTTATCAGAGAAGGTCTGATTCTGATGACAGAGAAAGGCTGGTTCTGATATCAGAACTGGCCTTGGCAGCGGATTCTGATCTGTCCGGGTAGCCTCAGAAAAATACTAAGGCAAATGCCTTTCTGATAACTCTGGGAACAAGATCTGCTGAACAC
This sequence comes from Cuscuta epithymum, assembly GCA_945859915.1. NCBI lineage: Eukaryota > Viridiplantae > Streptophyta > Magnoliopsida > Solanales > Convolvulaceae > Cuscuta > Cuscuta epithymum. The sequence continues at coordinate 5,471,075 of CAMAPF010000055.1, forward strand.
AGATTCCAAGTCTTAGAGTTAATCAGTTAATATCCTAAGTGCAGAAATATAAATTGCAGTAAAGTAAATGACACCGGATATTTTATAGTGGTTCAAGGAACAACACGTTCCTCTAGTCCACTGTTCCACTAGCTTTGAAGTAGATCAGTTACAAAGCTAATTCCTAGCACTTAAGAAGCACTCCTCGTCTTCTTCAAGCCTAGATGCCACCCAGGATGCAGTTCCACGTCCTGATGGCTGATCCTTTCACTCAGCTTCCCGGAAGTATCACCACTTCACTACTGCAGTTACTTGGACGCCCTTCTTTTCAGAAGATCCTTTGAAAAACAGAGTTTTTCCTCCAACTTGCTTCGTTACAAATGATGTTTGATGAAGTTCTTGAAGTGTTGAAGAACAGGATGAACTTTGCTTGTTTGTTGGGGATGAGAGATTTGGAGTTTGAATCTTCCCAACGTAAGCTTGTCTTGTTGAAGGTTGTAGAATTTGAATCTCAAGAGAGCTTGAATGATGATGAGCAAAAGTTGTAGCAAAGTTGTTTTTCTGTTCTTCGGTGTGTAGCTTATATACTGAGGTTGTCTGCCCGTTGGAGGAGGAGACAACTGCATTAAATGCGCGTACAGTTGACTTGACCGCCGTTTTGGAAGGTTTCTATTTTTATAATATATCTTCCCGGATTCCTTGGTCAATCATTTGCAATCAATCCTTCAGCGTATCAGGCTCATTTAATGTGCATTAAATGCTTTCCTTTCATCCACAGTCTTGTAGCCGTTGGATGTTTTTACCCGTTGAATTCAGAGCTGTTGGATGTTGCTCGAAATTTTTCTAAGTGTTCGTCGGGCTCTGATCAGGCTCTTCTGATATGTTGGATTCTGATGGCTTTCGGATGAGTTGAGTTCTGATGGAGTTCTGATCTCTGACTGAACTCTGACTCTGATAGGTTCGCTGATGAGTACCTCTGATCTGTAGATCTCATTGGCTATCAGATGTCCAAGTTTATCAGCAACTCTCATGGTGCAACTCTGATGGACTTCTGGTAAGAGAACTCTGATGGAGCAGTTCTCATAGAGCAAGTCTGGTCGAGCAGTTCTGATGTACTTCTGATCTGATCCAAAGTAGAGCAACTCTGATCGTCGACTACACTAATGCTTACAATTGAAAATTTCTAATACACAAAATCTAATTTGGGGTACTCTAAAATTCTGATCCTATAGCATCATCAAAATCTAATTACATTTATTCCTTACAGTACCCGAAAAATGAGCCTTTCATACTCGCCCAACAAGCAGCGCAGATTTATTATGCAGAATATCCTTCAACAAGGCGGACACAGAATCCTTGGGTGTGTGCATGTCCTGTCCGTCCGAACAAAATAAAATCACAAACTCAACACAAGGACGTTGATCTAGATGCTTTTCAGCAACAATTTTTCCAACCTCCGCCTATTGTTGAGACGGTCAACTATGACATCCAATTAAGTGATCCAAATGGCGGACGTGTTGAAGTCATGCCAGAAACGCACCTTCCGGACCCAACCATTCCATCTGAGCGCGAAATTGAGGAAATGTATGTAGCACAACAAAACGCTCAATATCAGGAAGAAGGTGAATGGATAGACGGTTCAGATACAGAAGAAGATACTGTATATGTAGAAAATGACGATTCTGATAGCGAATAATTGTGCTGTTGTAATTTCAATTTTATTGACTTCTAATATTTGTGCAGATTTCTTCATCATTATGTTACTCCAACAATATTTGAATTTTTTTCTATCTTTATCATTATTAATTATTTATGAACAAAAAATTACTCCATATTAATTCAACCACAACAAGTTTTTTATATCCATATTATAAATTCAAAATAAAATTTTTCACAATTCGAAGTTTGAAAATTAAAATTTACCCAATACAAAATATGAAATTACTCTATATTATATCCATGTAATTTCAAATTCGAAAATTCAAATATTATTTTTGATTTTTCTAAATTCGAAAATTTATTTTAATAATTTTTAATAATTCGAAATTCGAAAATTAATTTTAATAATTCTAAGTCTATTCGAAAATTAACAAAATTCAAAAATTAAAAAAAAAAGTAATTTACTTTTACTAATCTGAATATTATAATAAATTTAGATATTAATAAACAACTAACAGAGATTTATTTATCAAATTTCAAAGATAAATACAAAACACACAATGAAATTGTCACATATTATTTATCAAACAACTAACATAGATTTATTTATCACATTAACCTAACTAACATTATTCATTCCTCAATCGGAAACTTTCAAGAGGCCTAGCCCACAACTCCTGAATTTTCATTCGAGCTTCTTCGTTGATCGGGTCCATATACTCTGAAACTTCTTGTGCACGTTGAAGCATCCGACACAAATTTCTTGCTTTTGACTTGCCCAACGAGTCGGATTCTTCATCTTTATAATCGCCAAAACTTTCAAGGGGTCTAGACATCAACTCCTTGATTCTCTCGTATGCTTCCACGGTTTTCGGCTCCATTAGCTGTGTAATCAGCTTAAGTCGTTTCATATCTCTACACATCGAATCCCAGTCAATTGGACCTCTATTATCCATTTTTTTTTACAGTCCAGTCTTGGGCCGGAGAAAGATGATTTATACTAAAAAAATTTAAGTTGTCACGGTCTTAGTCACGGATAATGCCGTGACTAACCTGTCAGTCTGGCAGCCGGAGCGGTGTCAGGGCCGCCGGTCTAGTCACGGTTTTACCCGTGACTAGGACCGTGACTAAATTCAAAATTTGAATTAGACACGGTCTTAGTCACGGATAAAACCGTGACTAAACCGGTCAAAGGCGGCTGATGCCGCGTGGCTGATTTCGTTGATTACGAAGGGTTTAGTCACGTATTTATCCGTGACTACGACCGTGACTACACCGATATATAAAATCAACACTTAGCGAATTTTTTCATTCCACACGCCTCCAACCCTAAAACTCTCTCTTCACCTCCCTACTCTCTCGTCGACTCTTCCACGGACCCCCGCCGCCGCCGTCCAGAGTCCAGCGCCGCCGCTGTCCTCCGTGCACTGCCGTTGTCCGTCGCCGGTTGCCGCCGTCCGCTGCCGTCGTCCACCACTCCTCTTTTTTCGCACCTCTCTCTCCACATCAAGGTTATGTTTTCTCAATTAATTTTTTACTCACAAATGCATGTTTATATGCTCCTATGCATTATTGAACATTGAATGCCCTAATGATTTATTCTACAACTACATATTTATGTGTATACACATTTAATATGATTATATGTGTATATGTTTTATGTTTATACACACAAATGCATGTTATTATTATGTTCGGATTACAATATTAATTTCACATTACAATATTAATTTGCATGCTCAATATTAATCTCTCCCTTTTATTAGTTTTGTTTTAATTTCGAATTACAATATTAATTTGCATGTTCAAAGATGATAAAATTTATTTTTTCTTTTTTGTTTGATTTATAGTACACATGCTTTAGATATAGTTTGATTCAATTTTATTTTTTTTGTACAAGTTTAATATGCATGCCTAAATATTATTTAATTTTAGGTTAAACAGCATGCATGTTTTTTCAATCAAATGCATGATTTAATTTCGGACTTATGCATGAATTATTTAGACATTGTTAGGATTATTATTATTTTATCATTAATCAAATTTATTATTTCCGAATTATTTAAAAAATACCCCCTCATGTCAAACTTCCAAAAAAAATTGACATGTTAACTATAAAATAATTATTTAGACATTAAAAACTGTTTTCCGAAATAAATTGTAAAATATAGATTATAAAAAACAGTGTAATAATATATTGTTTTTGTATTAAACAGTTTAATAAAAAACTGTTCAATAAAAAAACAGTTTAATAAAAAAACAGTTTGATAAAAATCAATTAAATAAAAAACAGTTTGATAAAAACCAATTTAATAAAAAACAGTTTAATTAAAACAGATTTTAATAAAAAGTGATTAATAAACAGTTTAATTAACCGGTTTTATGAAATTTACTAAAAATGAGGTGTACTAATAAATATTTTTTTTATTAAAATTGACATAAAAATATAACACTGGTATTTTAAATATTATACTGTTTTTATAAAACAGTTTTTATAATTTATAAAACTGTTTTTTATAAAACTTTTTACAAATAAAACCGTTTTTATATAAAACTGTTTTGTATAAAAACAGTTTATACAAATTTGTTTTTATATAGAACTGTTTTATAAAACAATTTTTTGTAAAACTGTTTATAAAAAACTGTTTGTATGAATATAAAAAGTAAAAAAATAGTACGACAAATGCAATAAAATGAATTTATTGACATCCTTAAAAAAAGTCAAAAAAAATACATATATTTAAATTTTCAAAATAAATTATGTTCCCTCATGTAAACTTGCCTAAAAGTTTAACATGTTACCTTTAAAAATAATTTATTTTAGGGTTATAAAAGTTTTTATAGAAAACTGTTTTTTATAGAAAACTGTTTACGAAAACTGTTTAAAATTGCCTACAAGTTTAACATGTTACATTTGATAACAATTTATAAAATTACCACCCCTCATATTAAACTTACACATAGTTTAATATGTTTTACACATTTTCAATTGATAAATGTATAAAAATTTGATCTTCTATTATGATTAGACAAACATTTAAAAATATAAATTAATATATTTTAGATGAGCAATGAACAATCAACCTCCCGTCCCCGCCCAAAATATGTGCCCTTAACCGAAGCTGAGCGCAACAATGAAAATGCGCTTTGGGTGACGCCCCACATGGTTGCGAAGTAAGTAACTATGAATTTTATCTAACGTGAAATAATTTTTTCAATGTATCATAATGTAATCAAAACTTTTATAAATAAATAATATTAATTTTCTGAAGCGATCAAGATGTGTTGGACCAAATCAAACTCATAATCGGAGGACACTTTCTTGGGAACTGGGCAACATACACGGATGTTGACCCCAAGGTTCGTGAACTTTGGTGGAACCTGTTCAAGGTAAAAAAAAAATGAATTTTCTCTGCGTAATTGTATTAACGTAACATTTGATAAAAGATAAATTAATTTATTTGTTTTTTATAAAGGGTCGGTTTCGATGGACTGAAGCCCAAGGTCCCGCTATTCTTAGAGCGTATAACGCTAGGATTTCAAATTGGCTTCGTCCTACTTTTAGGCGTGCCCGAACGAGCGGGGTAAAGCCTGGATGGTGTTCGGATGAGGTGTGGGCTAACCTCGTCCGTCACTGGTCTTCTGATCCAAACTTCTTGGCAAGAAGTCAATCCGGTAAGAAAAACCGGATGTCCGAGAAGGCCTTAGAAACCCAATGGCATGGGGGCCGCAAACCTCAGAGTAGACATAAAGAAGATCTTGTAAGTATTTTTCAAAAAACCTTACACAATTACAACCCTTTATTTTAACAATTAATTATGGATCTTAAGCCTTTTTTCCAAACTGTAGTCGGGGCCTGAGAAGAAGAAGGTCTCAATTCTCAAGGTCATCAAGCACTGCTGGACAAAGCACGGCGATGAGTCCGATGCCGATCTGCCACCCCGCCTCGCTGAAATCGAAGTAAGTAACAATATTTTGTTACTTATTTCCATTCAAAATCAAATTGAGTAACATTAAATTAGCAATTTTTGTACATGTAGTCGAAGTATAACACAAATGTTGAGAAGAGGCGGGCAGAATTAGGCTTGACTCAGGAGGATGAGATTGATTCTGATGTGGAGGATGATGCCATCTTTGAGGCAGTTGGGGTGTACAAGGGCCGGGTCCTGTGCATGGGGGCTGAGGGGCAACGGATCTTGTACGACCGCAGCGGTGCTTCATCTTCCCGATCAAGGCGCGGAGAGGATCCGCGTATCGCTCAAATGCAGCGGGAGATGGAGGAGCAGCAGCGGGCCTTGGATGAGCAGCAGCGCACCTTGGAGGAGCAACGCAAAAAAGAAGAAGAAACAAGGGCCCGGCTGGAAGCGATGGAACGGATCCTCAGCGCCGGAATTCGGAATCAGCCTCAGCCTCAGCCGTATGTACAGCACCCCGAGCAGACTCCTCAAGTACACATGGGCGGTTATTTCCGTTCCAACTCTGCTACCGGGTTGCCTTCATTTGGTTCTATTCAGGATATCAATTTTCACAACCTGTTTCAAACATCTGGAGGCAGCCAAGGAGGTGGCAGTCGCGGAGGTGGCAGTCGCGGAGGAGGCAGTCGCGGTGGCCAAGCTGGATACAACCGAGAAGATGAGACCGAAGAAGATTATCTATATGATGATTCTAGATATTATCATAATGGTAGCCGGAGGAGCTTGTAAATGATATGCATTTTTATTTGAACATTGTTTATTTACTATAATTCTATTGTGCTTATTATTACTTTTATTTCAGTCTGTTTTGTTATGAAATGTGTGTTCTAGTAGTCTGTTTATTACTTTTATTCTACAAATATTTTTTAAAATAAACTTTTCTAAAGAAAAAATTAAAAATAAATTTATTTTTTTTATAAAACAAAAAAACTTTTTTTTTAAAAATAAAAAACTTTAGTCACGGATCCGAGCCGTGACTAAATTCTAGACCGATTTTTTAAAAAGTTATTTTACAAATTTAATTTTTTTAAAAAAAATATAAAAGTAGTCACGGATCAAGTCCGTGACTAAAATTTGAAATTTGAAAATTTAAACCGTAACATTTGGCGGTTCATTTTTTAAAATTTGAAAGTTTAGTCACGGATTCGTCCGTGACTATATTTAGTCACGGAAAAGGCCGTGACTAAGTCGTCGGTGTGGTTATTCCGGTGACAAGTTAGACACGGATACGGACCGTGACTAAACCGTGACTACGCTAAGTCACGGATAAAATGACCGTGACTAGAATTAGTCACGCCCAAACAGTCACGGATTTAGTCACGGACAAAGTCCGTGACTAGCAGAGTTAGTCACGGATTTTTTATACTACGGTCCGTGACTAAATCCGTGACTAACTCCGTGTTTTTTTGTAGTGCAAGTTGTGGATGACTGGATTTTCCATCCGACAAGGATCCGGGTCAGGTAATATTGGCTTTAACGGTTCAATGTAATGTTTCAAAATTGAACTGAGGCTAATGGAATGGTCTAAACAAGAACATGACTCCCCAGAACCCCGAATTGTTGAAGTGTGACATTTTCAGATGCTAATGGATAAAATTGCTCCCATGCACATGTATTTTGGGGATGTAAATTAAAAATGTGTCATTTTTAGAACGTAAAAAGATTCCATTTTTAAATGATTAAAAAATGTTCATATAAAAAACATGACATTTGCGTACGTTAAACTTGGCAGTTTCGTATAGTGACATTTGCAGATTGTAAGAACTTAAAAGCCCGCAACATATAAGTGAGCAATGATGGCATTGTCAAAATACGTTCATCGAGATAAACTCCTCTTGGGTGCTCTTATTCATCTTATTCATGTCAAGCAACACAAGCTAATATTTGTGCAAATTCTGAAACACAACTCGGGATGAACTTGCGCTGCTTGAAACACCACTTTGATCACGAAGGTTTGATTGAAATCATTCCTTAATGTTCTCAATTAATATCAATAAGTGTGTGGTGTGTCATTGATGCCTTTGTAAGTTGCTGAAATCTGCACCTCATTCAACGATTTTCATGATAAACTTATCCATCTAGAATTTGAAATTCAACAATAATTTGTTTAGGCTTTATCTTCTCTGATTACGACTAATATGGCAACTCGTGGATCTCCCTACTCTCGTTGTAGTGGAGAAGGCTTCGAAACAGTTTTTCGTTAACTATCTCTATAAACTTTTAAATTCATAGACTTTTTATTTATGAATTCTATTAACTTCTAAATTCATGGATAGGTTTATAGACTTTCAAAAAATTCGTAGACTTTTTAACTTTTAAATCCGAAATTTTTACCCAAATCACTGCTACTGATATGCCTTAATCTTACCTCCATCCGCCTCGTCACCATAGAAACAATTAAATATAACAAATAAAACAAATAAAGTACATCTAGCCAAGCAGAGTTGTAAAAGAATACATGAAGCATAAGCTTGTTAATTTATTTTTATTAATAAAAAAACTCAAAGTTTCGAGAAAACTCAACAAACTCGGTCTCTTTATGATCAATTGTTATATATCACAATTCAATATAATGAGTAAGAACAATAATCGTTACACTTAGTGTCACATGTGTTACAATCATAGGTGCATTCGAGATTATCTTCTTAATAATTATTTTATTTTCATTTTTAGCTTGTTGTTTTTTACTTATTTACGGTTCAATATTTATGAGTTTGAAATTATATGTTTATGTATTAGCAATTTAACGATGAAACACATTAACAATTAAATTTTTTTATTTAATGATTAACTGACAACATCCAGAATTACACTGATATAATATTATCGATTCTTATATCAGTTCTTCTAAGAACTTTTAGAACCGAATCGATATTGGATTGACAGTTCTTCAAATGGTTTCTAATTTTCTTTCAAGAACTTAACCAATCTCACCCCTACATTTTTCTTCGTAAGACGGTATATAAAAATCACTTTTTTAAGTTTATCTTGTGTAACGGTATTGATGTAGAATCTCTTTGTTAAACTTTGTTTATTGTAATGTGATAAAAATCAAAATTTAATTTTCAAATCTTGCATATTGAAACCATCCTAGTACCCACCTCCCGACTCGGTCGGTACTACTGTAGGACTTGAGGCCGGATTATGATCCTGGATAAATAATTATTCAAATTTAGTGTTATTCTGTAATCAAACCTATGTGTACTTGTGACGAGTAAAAGATAACAAAAAAGTAAATCTTTGGTGAGAAAATGAGAGAATTGCAAAGAATTTAGTGCACTAATAATTTTAAGTTCAACGGTCATGAGAATTCCTAATTTTAGAAGTTAATAGGAATGAACAAACGTTTGAAAACCTGTAGACTTTTATAGACTTTTAAAAGTCTACATTATACTATAGTATATTTTTTAGACTTTTAAAAATCTACATTGAATACACCTAAACTTTTACAATTGTCAATTTTTGAAAATTTGGATTAAATCCTTATACGTTACACCCCTTTAAATTTCAATTTCTTGCATTGATTCACCTTTTATATTTTATTTGCAATAGTTAATATCGGATAGATTCATGGGAGTATATTTACACTTACCTTAAAATTTTACTTCTCCTATTACATATCATAGAGATGTAAAAGTAAAACAGAAACCGGTGGGCGTAGCTCAACTGGTAGCAAGAGAGTGCCACAAGGGTTAGGTCTCGGGTTCGAATCCCGGCAACTGCGATGAGGGGTTACTATGCTGAAAAATGCATAGGATCTCTGCAAGTACCGGGGACAGAGCCCCACTCTCTATCTGTCAGACTGTGATTATAGTCCAATTTACATCCTCCCATCGTGCCGTCCAGTCGGTGGTGGGGCCCTCAGGGTGTCATCCTTTTTTTTGTAAAAGTAAAACAGAAATTGAAATGTATCGTTTTCATTACCTTTACATTACGCGTTTTGAACTTGGCAGTTGGCACTACTCATTATGTATTTAGAATTCGAATGAAATTGTCCATTTCTACGTAGCTTTTCAAAAAGTCATTTGTACATTTTTGCAAACATTGGATTTGAGTCGGTTAACTAGGCAGTCATTTTATCCGAAATTAGATTCTACGTAGCATTTTTTATTCCCACACAGATATACGTTTACATGACTACACGACATTTTTTAAATGTATGAATAAAAGTGAACACATGACATTGCTCTTTGCTCTTCTCCGACCCGTCTTCATTCTATAGTTCTTCTTAACATTGTTAGAGTAAGCAAAAGTAAATACTGAAATATTTGGGTGAGAAAGTAGAAGAATTTCGGAAGGCTCCAAAATGCATTAGAAGCAATTTTTTAAAAGTTAGTGGAGTTCTGAAAACTGATTTTTTTATAAGTCGAATCAATTTCATGACTATAATGGCACATTGTCCTATACATGACTATAATGATAGGTGATTAAACACTCGTGTTTTTGATGACTCGTGTATTTCACATCAGACTTAAATTTATTTTATTTAATAAGGGAAAGTTCTCCCGTAGAAGTACATAAGATTCAAAAATTTTCTTCACCGAATAAAAGTAACATGATGGTGTTTGCTGCAATTAATTTTAGAATCATTACTTTCAAAATAGTTACAGACATGAACATGACAATACTTAACGACATTAATAACACTAATTTTCAATGATGATAATAATCATTCCTATTTCGAAAAGAACAACACAGCAATTTGAAAAGAGTCTCATACAAGCATATAATGCAATTAGTCAACAAATTTTCTTCTTTACACAAACAAAAAACTCCAACATTATTTTGTCTATACATTTTTGGTCTGAATAAGTTTGTCCAGGGGAAGATCTATAAATAGGCTATGGTGGGCTGAAGCCCAAGCCAGGTTAAAAAAATCATTTTTTTAGTGTAAATTTTTTATTTTTTCATATTTAGCCCACTTCACTAATTTTTAAGCCTAGTATATTTACTTTTCAACCTAGGCGTCCCGAAATCCTGGATCCGCCTCTGAGTTTGTCTATGCAAAAGGAAAAACATCTATAGGAACAAAATCCATTCTAACATATAAATAACAATCTATATGGGCAAACAAAAATCTTGGAAATGTCAACAAAACAAATTGTACAAAACACCAACCATTTTTTAATCAATCAATTAATCAAAAAAATTGTGGAGCACTTGACTGACAAGTACTCAAGTAACACAATTGGAAGGGAGAAGAAGGGGTTGGTGATTGAACATCTCGCCCAAAGTCCACCCAAAACTGAGACTTACCACGTCCCCAAATGCTAGGCCAAGTTGTGGATGACTGGATTTTCCATCCGATAAGGATCCGGGTCAGGTAATATTGGCTTTAACGGTTCAATGTAATGTTTCAAAATTGAACTGAGGCTAATGGAATGGATAAAATTGCTCCCATGCACATGTATTTTGCGGGTGTAAATTAAACATGTGTCATTTTTAGAACGTAAAAAGATTCCATTTTTAAATGATTATAAAATTTTCATATAAAAAACATGACATTTGCGTATGTTAAACTTGGCAGTTTCGTATAGTGACATTTGCAGATTGTAAGAACTTAAAAGCCCGCAACATATAAGTGAGCAATGATGGCATTGTCAAAATACGTTTTGTCTGTACAAACAAAAAAAAACCTACACAGACATGTATAGAAGTGTGTACATCAAAAAGTGTGTACAAAGAGTATTTTTATCAGATTATCGTATAGGAATCTAAGAGCTCTTTCGGTGATCCATATTTTCAATTTTTTATAAACTATTTTTTTTATACTGAACACGTAACCTTTTGATTTCGCACACGAAATTGTATAATATTCAAAATAAGTAAAACTAAGGGTTTGTTTGGTAATAATTGAAATGACCGAAAAGCCTGAATAGAGTTAATCTGTTGAAGTAAAAGTTTTTGGTAATATGTTGGGTATTAAACTGGTATATAAAAGCTCAACATCGAATGCACATAATTTCCTTTCATAGCCTACTTATGTGATATTTGATATTTCCAATTCTAACTAAAAAAGGGGGATTTTTTTAAGAGAAAAGAAAATTAAAAAATCTTGAAAAACTCCAGGAGTCCAGGGGGCTCGGGACAAAAAACGGGTTTGAAGATGTTATTTACTCTGTATCTTTGAGTCTCAACTCAAAGGAGTTCTTTGGATGCATTTACAAATATTTACCAATTGAAAACATAAAAACAGAAAATTATATCAAATAAGAATGATATTTGAGAGGTTCAATTCTGATATATAATGGATGAATCAAAATCAAATCCGAGAGAGATTATGCACAAGATGAATAGATAATCAGGAAATCAAGTTTTTCTCAGCCAAAGAGAAGGAAGTGCCGAATGGCTTGGGCCTTGGGATGATCTTCTGATACAAACGAGCTAAAGGGCAATCTTCCCATGCGAGCTGAAGGGTCTTTGCAATGGCCAATAGTAGAATACATATCAACTTTGGAAATGTAAGTGATAAGAAAAGTCATCTCAAGTATCCAACTTGGTAGATGTTTGGATATTTTTGTGCACTTTAAGGCTTATCAGCCTATTTTTGATCCACCAAACAGCCCCTTAATTTACTTATTTGACTTAGTGGTGGACTCGGGCCGGGCGGCCCGGCCCGGAACCGGCCCGGCCCGGTTACTGTTTGGCCCGGCCCGGCCCGGCCCGGGGCCCGGTGGGTCCACCGGTTCGGACTCGGGCCCAGTTTTTGGTGAACCGGCCCGGCCGGTTCGGGCCCGGTTCGGGCCGGTTTTTAATTTTTTTTTTTTGAGTTTTTTTTAAGTTTTGGGTTGGATTAGGTATTTTGGGCCATTTGAGGTGGTTTGGGGTGGTTTGGGGTTGAGGGAGAGGGGTTGGGGGTTAAATAGAAGAGCCAAAAAAAAAAATTAAAACCGGTTAGGCCCGGCCCGGCCCGGTTTGGCCCGGAACCGGAACCGCCCACCGGCAGTTCAGGCTCAGGCCCAACTTTCCTGGCCCGAGGCCCGGCCAGGCCCAGGCCCGAACCGGCCCGAGTCCACCAATAATTTGACTGAATCCATTCAATTTATTTATTTGTCCGAGGTGTTTGACATTACTGTTAATTCCATTTCGACCACTTTATTAGACAAAATTTCACCAATTGCAATTGGTTCACTTTATTCAATTAATTTCAATGTTACCACATAAAAGTCTAGTTAGTTTAGTTATTTATTTGACACTGATGATTTGAAGCAACTTATTTAAATTCTACGAGACATGTAATATTAAAAAAATACTTTACGTCAGTTCGGTGCAATCTTCGGAGTACATGGCTAATTTTCTACATTTCGAACATTTGGTGTTTGTGTAATTACTGGAGTTTGTGTACTATTTAACCTCACGACATTTTGTTACTGAAATGGGACGGGACGGCACGACCCAATAATCGGCCCAACTCGGCACTGTGCAAGCTCAACCCGGCATAGTTGACTACTTGACCAGGACCAGGCTCGAGGCCCAACCCAAGTGAAGAAGCAACAGGCTACGAGATCAATATTTAGTGGAGCGGACCAGGCCCAACAGCCATTTTGTTTTAAAAAAATAGGTTTGAATTAATTGGGAAGGTTCCTAGCCCGACCCAAAACGGCCTGAAACCCGAAGAGGTAGCCCGACCCGAACCAGTACCTACCCTGGCCGGTACCTGGACTGACATTTTTGGACCCGGGGCCCGCCCAGTAGCCCGACCTGGACCCAGCCTAATCCACCCATAAATCAAACTAGTTCTTGTTTTTAATTGGTACTACTGTACTAGTACTAGTATGATTTTGACTGAATTTTGAACTTAATTATACCACCTTCATCCCACCAACATTAAACAAAAGGAGGTGATACAATTATTAAGGAACATAAGTTTATGTAATTTATATTGAGTTCATATAACAAAAATAAAATAAGAAATATTTAGAACTACAAAAATTTACCAAATTTGATATAAGACAATCTTAGGAACAGACTCAAAGAGAAAGACAATCTTACTAGGAGTCCTGGAAAGGCTGGAATACTAGTTACTAACTTAACAATATTTAACCCCTAGGCCATGATCCTTCTAATATAAAATTGCAGTCTTAATAGGTATTAAAATCCAAATTCCAAATAATGAATGAATATATTCTATTATTATCGTTGTGGATAAAGTTGCAACTAGTGTGGTCTAAAAGCGTCTGGCAGACAAAGATATACGCACTAATTCCACAGCGCATGTGAACCTGACACATTTCCACTATTATTATTATTGATTGATGTTCAAAGTTCAAACGAACAAAGACAGAATCGTTGAACAAGAAATCTAAAATTACTTTTTATTTTATTTTCAATCTAATGCAAACATTTTGTTTCTGCCATTCTACGTACATGTTCATTCATTCATTTCTTTAAGTGAGAAGCTGGAATGACATTATATACTAGTATCTGTCTGTGCCTTTATTCACACCACAACATGGACAAGGATCAAGTAATAAAGCAAGGCACAACAAACAAAGGGATTCAATTCGAAAACAATCAGCCAAAACCAAGAGACCTGAATTGGCTATAACAAAATGAATGCACAGTAACGACCCGAGCCAATATAACAAAATATAGTATGTAGTAATGAATAAGCATTACTAAATCAAAACAACCTCAAAATACTAAACTAATGACTAACCTGCCCTTTCATTTTTTAACCTAACACTAATAACAGGAGTAAAGTATTAGAACTCCTCAGGGATGCATTATTATATGAAGAGAAAACAAAGCATTGAAACTTTGAAAGTATCTTGATGAGCGTTCTGAAAAGTGTTATTAGAGAGGCTTTATTCTAGCTCCTGGGCTACAAGTGAGGGAGTTGGATGGAGATTTTTAGAAAACCCGTCCGGGTCAACCCACAATGACTACAAAGCAATATGCATCCAGATAAAACACAATGCTATTGGCTAATCCAACTAGCTTGACTGAGGCAAGGGAATTTCCCAGCCTTGATTGTGAAATGGGGCAGACCGGGTCTAGGGGATTCACAGCCAAACAGGGCACCAGTTTTTTCAGTTCAAGAACCGGTATACCCAGTTAAGGTTCTGCTTCCCCCTTGGCCTTAATAAGAACCAGCTGGTCCCAAACAAGAACCAGGCTAGGTTCATGTCTTGCTAAACGAGACATCCACATTTAGGAAAACAAATATTCCCTCAAATCCTCTTCACCCGTACAAAAATAAGATGATATGCAACCATCTCCTATGTCACCTAGAATATGCCACTCCTAAGGTGAGTATGCCCTTTCTTCACTTGCGTTTTACCCTACATTCAGGTAACCTCACATCACCTTCATAATTACAGATTACCAATGGTAATATGAGAAAACCACCACATAGTTCACTAAGGTGAAGCTGTAGGGGCTGTGATTGAATTGTTAGCTGTTGTAAGATACCGTGTTAATATTTGAAATTATAACGACGTTTCCAGTAGCTACTTAGCATCATAAGTAATATCACAACCTAGGAAAAAACAGAGCTTAAGTTTATCTCTGAGTCTTCCCATAATCTCACTTTACTTTTGAGGAAGTAATCCTATTAATCAGGGCTATCTTACATCCAATTAAGGCACGAACCCACACCCTCATAGGACTTTAAGTAGGATATATCCTACTAAAACCAACAGATCTGTTCATGAAACAAGTAACCAGAACAGCTAACTAGCTAAAGTGGATGGAATTAACACCAGCCTGTAATCATTAATAAAGGAAGAGCAACATGTATCATTTGTGTTCACGGAATTAATAAATCAGCCCAAATAAAAAAGGTGAACTTCAGATCAAGTGAACAGGCGGTACTTTTTCTAGGCAAGCATGATGGAAGCAAATTGGGAAATTGTAACTTAGCCGGAAGAAGAGTTTACCATTCGCGGGGTTTGTTTTATTAGGAAGAAGACTGCAATTCTCGTCTGCTCTCAATAGATACCTTCTTCCTTGTTTCAAAATCAACCTTTTCCATATCAGAAACCGTTGCCAGGTAACCATAGAACACTCTCTTCTTCTCCCCCGTCCTCTGGTCAACCTTTACTAGGTCCGGATTGTTATCTTCATCCGCCCCTCCTGAAGTAGTAAAGGGCTGCACGCGTGCCCAACCGTTGCGCCCACGGTTGTCTTTGAGGAAGTATTCAGCCATCCTCACAGCCTCTTTCAAACCGGCTTGATCACCGGAAAACTTCACAAGGGAAATTCCTAAATGACCTTCTCTGCTGTATATTGCTTTTGACTTTCCCCCATGAAACCCTACATCTGAAAGCAAAAATGTGTGAACATTCCATTAAATGCACACCCCTTCATTTTTCATGAAAGAAAATTAAAAATATGAGCATCTCCTGGATGAATAGCAGTATAAAAAATGCAAGAGAGTGGGCCATGCCTCTAAGGTAATTGTCCATCACTTTATTACCCAAACCCTCCATACGGCCGTCTGGACGCTTTCCTGTCATAGTGTTGTGGATGATCACCAATGGAGGCCACAGGATCAAGTCATTCTGGTTAGCAGATGCTTCATCAGCAGATAACAACTGGTACGCCTTTGAATGGTTAGGAGGTACCGAATAGTTCCATCCCATTAGAAAGCACAATGCTTTATGAAACCCTAAATGTTCTATGGTTGAGTCGGCGTTGTTTGAATTGTAGGAGTGCATAATCAGGCTATGCATGTCAGGGAAATCTTGTGAAGCACTGCATATTACATATTGAATATCAGGGAGTGTATATCAGGGAAAAGCCTAGACTTTACACAGATAAAAATGCAGTGCTCTTCAGTTTATTAATACCATAGTTAAAAAGGCACAAGGTGCAATGAGGCATAAAGCAAGAAATTTTGCAATACTCTGTAATTTGATCAGTAGTCATTCAAAGTTAACTGGATAACCAGTAGGGTTATTTCTTAGCAACCTACCATGAACAATAATTACCATATTTCTGGAGTACAAGTTATAATTTAGAAACAAGAGGATAAATGTTCTTCCTTTTCCCAATTTATTTTTGTTCTGGAAGCAAGAGATGACATTGCTAATTTCCTCTGCAACTTTTTTCTATTCTTAAAATATTCAGCAAAATCCTCCAAAAACTTTTACTTGCTCACAAACAAATGTTTCATATTTGAAAACAATGATCTATATAAACAACTAGGAAAACACTATAGTTATAAGATCAAGACAATGCCATTTGTCAAGATGGTAAAAGACTTAGGTAGGACTACTATGTCACTCAATCACATTATAAGATCCACAACTCCAATAAAGAAAAGATTATACTCGCTAAAAAACATATAAAGCTTAAGACTAAAGAATAATTTTCCATAAGACCTTCAAACTTCAACCTAGGAAATATTAGTGTGTGTATATTATAGCTCAAATGCCTTGGCCAAGGCATCAGTGCCAGCCGAAACATGAAGACGAAATGAAAGCCCTAGTAGGAACCATAAGACTGGCCCACCTCATGAGCTCCACCACCTTATCAATAGATGAAAGAAGGTACCTCTCTGTCCTTAACTCCTGACTGTAATCACTGACATCCACTACAGGCACCCTACATGCTATCAGAGTAAGAATAGTCTTTGCACAATCAACTGAGGACACGTGTCCTGAGTCCTGAGTCCTGAACCATAGGCCCTCCACCTTGAAGGGGAGGCTGAAACATTCAATTATCTTAGTTACACATTGTTTCCCTGTAAATAACTACTAAACCACCCAACCCCTTCTAATCTAATGAAAACAGTACATTTGACCTTTGGCTTCTTAACGATAATAGAAGCTCTTTAATGTTCTTATACTTCCTCCTACTTCACTTTTATTCCTATATGCTAGCAAGCTAGTTAAGACTTTCCTCCAAAGTCACTATGGGTCATCCGGGAACAGCTCTCTGTGCTTTAGTACACGGATAAGGCTGCGTACATCCGACCCCTTACCCACCGTAGGTGGGAGTCTTTGCGGCACTGGGGTAATGATGATGATGAGGATGGCTTTCCTCCAAAGTCACATCGATAGACAAATCCAAGTCAAAGGTTGTGGAACAGTGTGAAGGCTCATGTTCAGCGTACACCAACATCTAAACTACTCCAGAAACAGAGAATAATCATAATAAGGCACTGTAATAAAATTAAATAAAATAAACCTAGGGCAATCTAGAGCTATATGGATACTGGTTTCTGTTCAACGTACAAACAATGTGCAGACTATTGAGAATATGAAGTTGCAAGAAGTATTTACATGTGCTGGGGACAGTCGAGAACGAAAATCCTACAAATAAGTTCAACTAGAATAAATTCAGACCTCAACTGACTTTTCTAGGAAAAGCCAGCAAAAATGCATATAAACACGTATGCATATGAACATAAGTACATAACCAAGCACAACCAAATGACCAAGGATTGTTTCCCACACAGATTTATTACCAAGATTATCTTCTATGGATGGAAGGAGTGAAACATCCATAATATAAATGAAATCATGTAAATAGCTCTCGAATGTCCTAAATACTAACAAGAAAAGGGGACTCAAACATGAAAATCTTTAAAGAAAAATCACTGTCATCAATACCAAGATTGATAAGAATACTTAGTTTGAAGTTCATAAGTCTGAATGCAACAATCTTATTTACTCCTTTGGTAGAAGTGGTAAGCTCTGAAAATTTTACGGAATTCAACTACAAATAATTCCTAGATTTGAACATAAAAATGTGAATATTCACATGCATGTTGGATATGTGTCTCACTCTGAAGCATGTGGCATAGTGAGCAGCAGAGTAGCAAGATAACAAAAACAATAGGAACCAAGGTAGTCAAAGTCGCGAGGCGCACTTAAGGCTAGAGTACTCCTATCGCCTGAGGTGCAAGGCACAAGAAAGCACTCTCTTAGAAAATATTACGCATACTATTCTACAATTATCAAACATGATGTATATAACATCATATTGAATCTACTGCACTAAAAAGTTGTATTTCTCGAAAATAAAGTCATGATTCACCAAACTAAAATCATGATTCGCCAAATAAAGTCAAGATTCACCAAAATAAAATCATGACTCACCAAAATAAAGTCATGTTTCACAAAAACAAAACAACCGAATTTAGAACTCATAATTTAAATAGTAAAACTAAAAATAAAACATAATTTGATTCTAGCCCAACTACCCTTGTTCAAACTCTCAAGGACTATTCGTCACTAAAAGAGGGGGGAGGGGGGTTCTTCTCCGTTTTTTATTTAAATTTTCTTCCATCTTCTTCAAATTCTCTATCACTTTGCTCATCCATGCGACTAGTATTCGGAATAGGAATTGTGGACTGCCTCCTAGTATATCTGATTGGTTCTTCTTCTCCCATTGCACTACTCACAGCACCCCATGTCAAGCCATCCCCATATTCACCCCATGAAGAAGAAAACTTACTGTGGTTGATCGTAGAGCTGCTTTCAAAGCTGAGAGGTAGTGTGAGTAGAGCAGAACTGGGACTTATACGGTTTAATGTAGGTCTAAGTTGTTTTGAACTTTTATTTGGATTGACTTAATCTTATATAGGAGTAAAAAATATAGGCTTATTATTTAAAATGGTCTCAAACAAAAAAAAGGTTGAAACATGTTTCCCCCATCAGGAGATTAAAGCTAGCGCTTTTTATCGCATCACCGCTTCTGCGCCAGACTTGTGCCTAAGACAGGCTGCTGTGCCTGGCACCCTTTCAGTCACTAGGGTTCATCTGGACCTCACCTAATGCACTTAAGTGCCCAAGCGCTCTCTTTTGACTACATTGATAGGAACTTTCTCAGGGTCAAGTATATATACAAATTTTCTTAAATAACAATTGTTGCATAAAAATGCGAAAAAAACACAAGAAAGCAGCAGTATCAACGTTCCAAGAATAAACAAGCAAAAAGATCAGCACCTCATTGAACCAGCACCCCACTACCACTACCACCTTTTCCCATTGAGCTAAATATCACATCTTGGGTATCATAACTGTATATCCTAAAGCAAGGTATGTGGTAACCAAATACAAGATGCTTGCACATAACTATATTACATACTAATGTTTATAGTTATCAAAACTAAGCTATGGTAAAATTTAACTTGGGTGCCCAAGTTACAAAGACAACAAAATAAATATGAGCTGACAACCATTGCAAAATAAATTCTTCAAATAACAAAAGCAGCACACGTTTAAGTGCCAACAACGTATCCAATATCAATACCACCAAACGTATTGAAGCAACTCTAGTTTGGTAGTCCTTACCTATTTGACTATTATTCAATATTCAGATATTCTTATTCAGCAAAAGTTTGGTTTTGATCATCACCATTACGAAACACTGAAGTAACACATTTAGACCATCAGAAACTCCACAACTAACATTTCTCCACAACCAAGAAAGGTATGGTGTGAGCTTATTACATATTAAGCATTTCTGGTAAAATAGAGATTCTATTCTAGAAGACTAAACAAGGACAACAAGCATGTACACGAAAAAAATCTGCTCAAGAAATTTAAGGGTCATGTGGTCTAACAAATTATCACTGCTTTCACTTCTTCCTCATGATGCACAATGTCTCGTGTATCACCAAGTACGAAATATAATGTGACTGCCCATGTCTAACAAATTAACAATTACAATGGGTATTTGAGAATGCTACAAAAAAAACAAACCAATAGAAAGACACGGTGGAAGAAAATGGCAGCTCTAAACCAAGACCACATGCAGACTATGACTAAATTGGATTAATTCCTAATTAGCCTTCCACTTTAATAAACACTAACTCAGTAACTCAGTCCCAATAAAGGAACCATATTTGAAAAGGTGCAGATTTTTTGTTTTAAGTCAACTCAATCAAGGTACAACTTTAACCCCTAAGATTTGTTTGCAAGCTTTTTTTGGAGTAATTGGACAAAACTGCTAACTACTTGGCCATACTAGGATGCTACTTAGCCTTTAAAACTGGACTATACTTTTGGAAAGGAAAAAAATCCTGAAACAGGATTATTATTATTTTGTTTGTAGGGTACTATTAAAGCTATTAATGTAAATGCACAGCATATGAATGTTCCAAACGAAACAGACACTATGCAGTCTCACTATTAACATTTATATTGGATGTATAAAGGTCACAGTCAATAAAAATGGGATAGAAAAATGTAGATCAAGCACCTGTTCATAGCAGATCAAAACCTACCGATTCAAAAAGAACAAACAAAAATCAAAATCTACCAAACAGAAACTAGTGAACAAGATAATAGACCATTTTATAAGGGACGATCCTAGTTTAGTTCCAAACCTGCCACAGACGGCACAGTGAAGGCGGCCCTGCTTTCCATCTGCCAAATATCGATTCTTCTGGCTTATGTTTTCATAAATAACCTTAACGTGGTGCAAAAAAGCCTTCTTTAAGGCATTTTGATCAACACTATGATGCTTAAGCTGACCTACATTGGCCTCAATAGACCTCATAAATTTGGCAGGCCTAGAATCTCCTACATCTCTCCTGTACAACCCGCTAGTCCCAGGGGAGTTGCTAGCATTCCCTTGCTGCAAAAGCTGCTGCCTTTGCCTCTCAAGCCCACCATGGACTTCCAGTGCTTCATCCCCGAACTTCCTCTTCATTGGATTATTGTCAAACCCACTCAGACCCATCCCTGGACCACTACCCGGCCCGTCTAACCCTAAAGAATTCCAATGATCCGGATTCCGGTTCCACATTAGCGGATTCTCACGATTCCTGAACTCGGGTCGGAATTCCGGACTCATAGGAAACTGTCTATCTAAGCCTAATCCCGGGCCGCGGAAATCCCTAGATGGGAAAGAGGGGAAATCCGGATAATTCGAGGGCAAAGCGTGGTAAGGCCTAACAGAACCATCTGCAAGCGCGATGGTCCTTCTTTCGAGCATATGAAACCCATAGGTAGGAGGCGGCGGAGGATCTTGGAAAGGAAACGGAGGTAACGCAGATACGGTTGCATCTCGGTCAGGTCTGGGTGAACGATAATTGGATCTTGACATAGGCTGCAGCGATTTATTTGCGTTCGCCGCTACAGACGCAGTTTCTTTGCCGGTTTTAGGAGAGGGCTTGGGTTTATTATCGGCTAAACCAGAACCGGAGGATTTGGATTCCTTGGGAGGGCGGTGTTTTCCGGGAGATTCCCAGCGGGGCGTCCGGTTGGAAGCATTGGCAGCCTGCGGTGGCTGTTGCTGTGACTGTGTCTGTGGCTTCGGATTGGCTGAGTTGGAAGATGGAGGCTTTGAAGTGTTCCCTCCTCCTGCCATCTCTCTGCTCTCGGAATTTCAAGATCTCAGGCGACAGCCGATAGGAGCTTTATTATATGAACTTGCAAAATTTTCACTATATAATTGAAAATACAGATCGGAAAGTTGAACCGATGAAGAAGATAGATGCCGAGATGCGTAGATGAAGAGGAAAATCTTTGAATGAGATCGGTAGGTGCTAAAATAGGACTCCGATAATTTTATTGCAGTTCATAGATATGGGGTTGGGTTATCAGCGTGAATCTTGTGCCGCACAAACCACGGCCCGCGAGACTGCATTGTGGGATTCTTTTTCCTCGCGTGAATCTGATTCCATATTTTTAATAAGATTAGAATTGATTCTATGGAGTATTTTGAGTAATAAAATGTTTAGGATCAGGGGCGGACGCCCCCCAACAATTTTTTTAGTATATATATATACAGAAAAGATCAGGTCCCTCCGGAGGGACGGGAGGGACCGTCCGAACTTTACTGTTTGGGGCGGTTCCCGGTGAAATTTTTTTATAAAATTTTTTGAGCATGTTCCTCATCAAGTCTAGTTTGTCCATACCAAATTTCAGCTCAAACTTCGACCGGGAAGGCAGTCAAATAAATTCTTGAAGCTTACTGCACATTCTGCGCATATATAAAGTGCAGTAAGTTTCAAGAATTTATTTGACTGCCTTCTCGGTCGAATTTTGAGCTGAAATTTGGTATGGACAAACTAGACTTGATGAGGAACATGCTCAAAAAATTTCATCAAAAAATTCCACCGGGAACCGCCCCAAACAGTAAAGTTCGGACGGTCCCTCCCGTCCCTCCGGAGGGACCTGAGCAGTCCTCTATATATATATACACAAAATTTTTATTTTTACCCCCCCAACATTTAATTCTCACCCCTCCAAGAAAAATTTTGATCCCCCAAAAAAATATTTTCTCCCCCAAAGCATAGCCCACTCGCAGAAACCCAATTGTTTAAGAGCCTAAAAAATAGAAATTTTACAAGTAATATTATATCAACTCACTCCAAAATTTATTCCCCATTAACACACCCCAAAATCTAATCCCAGCCCACCGCCCAGACCAAACTAATGAAAAACATGCGCACCTAGAAGAAAGAAACGGAAAGATCGATTATTTTTAACTGGTTGTCCTTATGCCTACTATGTTCATTGCTTAGCACATCAGTTGCAATTAGCATTGGTTGCTGCTTCTAGAGAGGTGAAATATGTGCACAATTTTTTCATCGATTCAGTCTTTATTATTAATGTGACTAATTCTTCTTGCAAACGAAGTGATGAATTAAAGGAAGCTCAAACACTTGAAATTGCAAGAATGTTGGAAATTGGTGAGCTTGAAACAAGCAGAGGACTTAATTAGGTTGGTACATTACAACAAGCTGGGGAAACTCGTTGGAGCTCACATTTCAGTTCTGTTTGCAGTTTGATTAGGATGTTTGCTGCAACTTGTTTTGTTTTAGAAGATGTTGAAGAGAATGGCAATAACTATTCTACTCGTGGAAGTGCAGCTAGAGAACTTAAGAAGATTAAATCTTTTGATTTTGTTTTCTTGTTGCATCTTATTAAAGAAATTATGGGCATTACAGATCTTCTATGTAAGCATATACAGAAGAATTGCCAAGACATAGTAAATGCTATGCATTTGGTGTTAAGCACCAAAATGTTGATCCAAAAGTTAAGGGAGGGTGGATGGGATAACTTCTTAGAAATTGTTAAAGAGTTTTGCACAAAGCATGAAATTGAAGTTCCTAATATGAAGTCTCCTTATGCGGTAAAACGCAAACGCCATGATCAAGAAGGGTTTGATATTGAACGTCACTATCGGGTTGATATGTTTTACGCAGCCATAGATTCATAATTGTTGGAGCTGAATAGCTGATTCGGTGAACAAATAATGGATCTTCTTATTCTTAGTGGTGCTTTGGATCCTAAGGACTCATATAAGTCTTTTAACATTGATGATATCTGTTCTTTAGTGGATAAATATTACCCCTTTGATTTTATTGAGCAGGAGAAGGTGAGCTTGAGGTTTCAATTGCAACATTATAAGCTCAATGTTCTAAACCATCCAAAGTTGGCGAATTTTTCTACAATGGGTGAACTTTGTCAAAGATTAGCGGACACGGAGATGTCAAAAGTGTACTTTCTTAGCTTGTTGATAAATTGATCCGACTTTTGTTGACTCTACCGGTTTCGACAGCAACAACCGAAAGGACTTTTTCCGCAATGAAAATTATAAAAATAAGGCTTCACAATAAAATGGAGGATGAGTATGTTGCAGACAACCTTATTGTTTATATTGAAAGAGAAATTGCTAAAACTTTTGACTAAAAAGCCGTGATTGAGGAATTTATCTCGTTGAAGAAGCGTTGGGTACAATTCTAAGGTACTAACTTTAACTATTTTGTAATAATATATTTGTCTCTTCTTCAAGTATAATGCTTCATTTAATTACTACTCCGTATTATATTAAGGTTATACTTATAATAATAATCGCCTAGATTTTTTTTGTTTAATTTATCGCCCCCCCCAATATGAATTTCCTGGGTCCGCCCCTGCTTAGGATGAATTATCTGGTAGAGTATTTAGGATGTTTTCTTTTGGACTGAAATTTGCTGGTCTGGTCTGGTCTGGTCTGATCTATTTAAGTCTGGTCTGATCTGGTCTGGTAAACGTCTGGTCTCTGTGTATTTTATAACTATTCAAGTCTGGTCTGGTCTGGTATGGTATGTTTAAGTCTTGTCTGGTCTGGTCTGGTCTTGTTTGATCTGGTCTGATCTGGGACTGAAAACAGTCCAAAAGAAAACATCCTTAGAAGTTATTCAATATATAGAACTAAAACATAAACAATCTTCATGAATAGGACTACCTATGTTTTATTCTCTAAATAAGATTTGTTTAGTCTTATTAAAAGATTAGGTTTTTTTGCGAGGATATTAAAAAAATTACTACGTAAAAGATTGGATTGATCAAAACTTTTCAAGATATGAATGAATGAGACATATTTCGGGAATAAAACAAAGATAATGATCATATTTATGAACTTAATCATTCTTTTAGTTTTATTTAAGGAATTTTCTCAATCGGGTTTTGTGTAAAACTTCAAAGGTATTAACTATGTAGAGTAATACTCTAGCTAGGTGATGTAAAAGTAAATTTGAAATCATCTACTTAGCATATCAAAATTTAACATTTGACTAGTGTAAGAAATACCCCATATCAAATAATCTACTTAGCAAGTTAGCATATCAAAATCTAATCTACAAAGGTACTAAGCGTTAACTAATATGTTGTCATATTCATGTTTTTTTTTGAAAGCCATATTCATATTCTTTTGAATCCTCGAAATGTGATACATGCAAATATATCCTCATACTTAGCCATTTCAAAAATTTATAATGATATGATAACTCAAAACTGCATTTATATTTATAAGTACATCTATGTTTATATTTATATTGATATTTGTATTCATAATGACATTAAAAATTACATTTTTATTCATACTCATATTCAAAATTTAAGTACTTGACATATCCATCATATCTTAATACATAGTATTAAAGTAAAAGATTTTGCTCCATTTTTTGCTCCTCGTCTTTACAATCACGTACTGACGTACCAAATCAATTGCCGCAAGACATATACAGTTTTTACTCAAAAAAAATGGAGCAAAATGGCCTTTCAATTTGTTTCATTATATACAATCAGTGAATCATGAGCTTTATTGGATTTTACAAGTTATGAATGTTCTCACAAACTAACTTCCACTTTCTTTCGAGACAAATTATTTAGGGGACTTTTTTGGTTTGTGATGATGGAATGTCGGGGGAGATAAACAATTATTATATATCAAGTGATAGAAAAGGGGAGTTCAGACGATCATCAATTTGGTATTGAGTTACAAAGGGTAATTTGAAGTGTTTACAAATAGACCGAATTCGGTGAAGAAGTTATCGAGCTAAGGGTGCTAATTGATTCTCAATCCGAGAAGCTCAGTGAGTTAGATTTATGTTTTGAATTCTGTAATTTTTTTTTCTAGCTCTCTTCGCGTAGCTTAGAAACTACTTCGGGCACCCTCTTTTGTGTATGTGTTGACACTGTTACCCTTTTGCTTTTTTGTGTGTTGACACTGTTACCCTTTTGTTGACATCTGCTGCCAAAAAAGTCCAAAAGTGCTCTTCAAACAAAGCTTAAATTATTTACAACAGTGTGTCATGCACTCTAGAGATACTTTAGGTTTTTAAAGAACCTTTTTTTTGCAAGAACCCTTTTTTATGATGGATTAATGTGCACAAACAATTGCTATAAGCCTATAAGGCTAACCGCAAACCTGTTCCGTCAATAAATCAAATTTCCCACCAATTTATACGTATTCATTCAGTCAATTTATTTTTTACTGCAATCCAGCACCGTCAATATATTCAGTCAGCAAAACTTTTCCTAATTAAAACCTTGCTTTTACTATTATACATTAATTTTTTCTCAACTTTCTTTTTGCAAATAATTATGATTTTAAAAGTAAAACATTTTGATGTAAAAATAAATAAATTTGAAGTTTAATTTTTTTTGTTAATTTATACCTATTTTCTAATAAATAACTCGGAGGTGTAAAAAAAAAAATTACCCATGAAGTCTTAATTTTAGAAATTTAACATAACTATTGAACATAAAAATCTCCAATTGATAAAAACACATATTTTATTTTTTAAATTCTATATATATAATATTGGTGTCATATGAAAGATAATAAAAAAATATGAATATTGATATAATTTTTATAAAAAATGGATTATAAGTAAAAAAGTTATAATAGATTAAATATTTTTGGGATTTTTTTAATATTCCTAGCCCACATTTCTAGAGAACCACAAGCCTTCTCTCTCCTTGAATGTGCTCTCTCAATACCCACTCCATCCGTGCTATCTAGCACAATTTGACACCCATAAATACACGGGTTGTAGCAAAAACGAGAGTCAAAACTTCAAAATTAGCTTTTCACCTATAGGGTTGTGGGTAGCCTAAGTATTCATAGTATTCGGAGTAGTTGTAAATGATTTTTTGCAATCACATCATATAATCAAATATGACACTATTTAGTAGTATTATAATCTCTCTACATAATTGTACTACTTTATGGTTTCAAACATTCTATTCCGTCTCTTTCATTCTTTCCACATCATCGATGAACAAAACCCCATATCTCTATACTCACCTTCCTCCGAATTCATCTGGCTTCAATCGCCTTGTTCTTTACATTTTCATTATTCACAATTTCAAAATAAAGGATTTCAAGGTCAGTTCATCCTTGACAATTGACGTCATTAAGATCTAATATTGAGTTTTCTTACAACTAATTGATTTATTTGTCTTATTGTTGATTATGTTTTTGAGTTCTCAAGATTACTACTCTTCTTTTTCTTTGTCAGAGTGCTCATTGCCATCTTATGTCTTCTTTGAAAGTTTTAAACAAGGTCAATCTGTTCTTTGTAATTCCGCTTAACATCATCACTATTGAATTTCCATTTTTCTTACGATTTGTGATTATGATTTTGGCTATATTTAAATAATTGTAGGGCACATCTTTAAATAGCAAATACAAAATTATGTTTTTGTGATCAAGATTTTGACTTTACTCTAAAATACAACCACTATATTTTAATTTTATGATAATCCTATTTTATGTCTCTTTTTTTCTCTTTTATTAATTCATCTCTCTAATGGCAGGTTCTTAACCCAGAGTATTTCCCTTTCTCTTCATTTCTCTTTTACACTATCATTTTTGTTTCTATAGTTAAATTTTGTTAATGTCATTTCATAGTAACAAAGATCCCTTATTTGAGTAGTAGACTATTCACACATTCCCTATCGAATGCAAGGTAAATTTTTATTCTATAAGTTCTCTGTTGAAAAAGCTTCTACATATCTTTGAGGCATTGAACTAATTTGTTTTGTCATGAATTTCTTACTAAAAAAACATCTAAAACATCTCTTGGTTAATTAAAATATTAATCAGGCTATATTATAGATTTTATTTTGAACTTGGATTCGCTTTTGGAGCTAAGAGAATGATGTTCCTTATAAATTGAAAAAAGTTTCTACATATCTTTGAGGAATTGAACTAAAAGTTTCTAAATATTTCTTTTGAACTGGGATTCTTTGAATGTCTTATTATACACGAGTTTTAATAAGTATACATTGATTGATTTACATAGCTCAGGAATTTTTGAAATAAGAACCACACCACTAAGAGGAAAAAATAGAGGGACATTGTTCAAGTTAACTTTCGTGTGGCAGCAGAGTTAATTAGCATAAGACATTGCTGCCAAAAGCTAACATTTTGAGGAGGAAGAGACACGTGCAGGTTCCAGTGGAGTGCGAAGTCTGTAAATGAGTAGAAGAGAGTGTTCTATATCTTAACAGATTGTCCAAGCACAAAGGTAGTTTGGGAGAAATTTGGGCTCTCAATTGCAGGTGGAGATTCATCTATTATGGGCTGGTTTGAGGTTGCTTTTAGGGATTTAACATAAGAGAAATGGTGCGGATTTGTCATGCTTTTTTGGAGTGATTGGAATCAAAGAAACATGGCGGTCTAGGAGTTGGCTGTGTTCTCGGCAGATGGTGTTTGGAGGGATGTACCAACAACACCGTGGAGAAACGACAAGCCGCAGGCGGTGGTAGCACTGATGGATTCGGCTTAGATGGTAACTGATGTAAGTAAATGACAGACATTTAGATCATCTTTCCGTTTACAATTTCCAATTGTTCTTATGATTTTCAATATTCTCGATTTCAATATACTTTTCCTCTTCTCAACTTCAAAATAAAGGATTTTAAGGTGAAGTAGGAACGTAAATTTCAAGATAAAGTTTTTTTTTTCATTTTACGGTAGAATTGGGCTTTTTAAAGTGTTCAATTAAACCATCAAGTTGCAGCTATGGTCTATGGTGATTTAATTTTCAATAAACCTTTTCTATTAAGGTAGTATTTCAGTTCTCCCTCACATCTCTAACTTCTGTTCCACACTCAGTCAATTATTGGTTCCAGTTTTTCTTTATTTGACATTCTCACAAGTTTCAATGCATAACAAATTAATAAGTGAAACTTAGTTTTCATCTAACCTGCCTTTTCTTTTTGCTCTTAGTTTCCCTGACTAACATGTATGGATGTGACCTATTTGAATTTTATTAAAAAAATTGTTTTACTTTGCTTTGTTTTTAGCCTTTCAGGTGATTTAACTGTAGACACGGAAAACTAAAACAATTTCTACAGTCATGGTTCTATATTACATTTAAAAGTTAAATGTAAGGGGTTGTGCTTATAAGAGACCTATTTGATACAGGTATTACATTTAAACATTTAAATATAAGGGGTTGTGCATCAACAAACATTTAAAACTTAAAAGTAGATTAAATTAAATGTAATCATAATCATGAAATCTCTAAATGTATTGAGACCTACTTGATACATGTATAACTCAAATAATAAAAGAATCAAGAAAGCTAAATATCTTTAAGCATACCAAATCATTGTTAGTGTTTAGTTCACCTCTTCTTATTTTACCAACATTTGTTTTTTCTATTGTAATTTGGCCTGATTGAAATTTATCAAATATGATTTTTGAAAATCTTTATAAACCGATTTTTCCATTTACAATACTTACCAGTAATCCTTCTAAGAGTAAAGTGGATCTCAGTTCCGAGTTGAAAAGCTCGGAAGCAGATCTTTTTCTAATTCCCTCACAGGAATCCATAGTGTTTTACCTCATGTTCTTTTAACCTTAAAAGATCCTGCTAAATTTGAATTTTAATCCAGATATGGTTCTATATTACATTCATAGATAAAATATCTATCATGAATTTTACTGGATTCATCTTCATGATGCTATAAGAAAGCCCCTTATATATTCTATAATTGCAGATGACATTGGAAGTCCCGATAGAGTTGATAATAACAGTAAGTCAGAAGCCTCCATGGATGTTTTTCCTGGCTTTATTCCCTTTGGATACCTATATTTGGCATTATTAGTTCCACAATTCGAGAGGTAAAATAAGCTAATAGCATATTCAATGTGCATATTTAAAGCATCATTACTTCTCTACCTGATGGACTAACACGTGATTTGGGGAAGCTTCACCCTATCTACCTGAAAGAAAATCTAACTTTGTATTGATACTTGCAACAAATAATTAAACTTTATATGAATATTTTATATTGATATATATGTTATTTTAATTGTTTTTAAAGAATCAATTACTCGGGGTTTAACCTGTGAGTTTTTTTAAATGTAGTTAATTAATATATGATCATGTTCCATCTTTATGTCTTTTTATGTTTTTCTCATTTTTTGCACTTGATGGCTGTCAAATAGTCCACTGGCCAATGTTTTTATTCAGATTGTCTTAATACTTGATAAACATTCATGTCAAATTTGCACCCTGAAAAATTCATTCAATACATACATTTGATTATATTCCATCTTTAGTTTATTTTAAGTTTCTTCCAAAATTTCACTTCATGGTTGTTAGATAGTCCATTGGCAAATTTTTTTATTCAGATTTTCTTTAGTACTTATTAAACACTTATGCCAAATTTGTATCCTCACACATTGATTGAGCAGAAACACACTTTCACTTTATTCTTGCTTTCTTGAGTGTGTGTTTCTTCCAACACTTCATAAATAATACGGAGTAGTTGTTATAAGTTTAATATTAAATAATAAATGTTGTTCCAATGTTGTTCTGTTTAACTTCTACATTTAATTGTCATTGTAATTCTACTCCTATATAATTGCAGTGCTTTGTGGATTTCACTTTCCCGCTCAAGCATTGAACATATCCAGCCACATGTGCACCGTGCACATTGTAGCATTGGAGATGTAGACATATCCGCTCCTAGATGTAGACATTGTGATTGAACACATAAGACCATGGAGAGAAGGAGAGAGAAATGTCATAAAATTAATATTTTGTGTCTATCTCTCATGTCACATGTGCACCGTGCACATTGTAGCATTGGAGATGCTCTTATCTCACACTCCATCAAAGTTTGAAGTATTTAAATTATTTCCTCCAATTAAAAATTACTAAGTACGTTTTTTTGATGAAAAAGTTTGTTCATAAGACTGAGAAGTCAAAAAATAGTATCTCCAAAACGGGCTCCAACTGTGTCTGTTTTCCCCCCTTAAAATTCAAATATTTAGAAGTATATGTTTGACGTATAATGTGTATGGTTTTGGTATTTATGTGATATATCATGAATGTACTAGGGGTAGGGGCATCTTTCAAAAGCATTGTTTTTTTTGTATCATTCAATTTTTATAAACGGATGCAAGTTAGTAAATATAAACCAATAAAACTTCTATCCAAATATTATTGAGACCGTTATTCCTAGAATTAAGTTTATAATAATGTCTAATGAAGGGAGCAATCAACCATTATTGTTGTCCAATACTTTGAAATATTTCTCGATATGAACATGTATCACAACTACGGAGTATGACGTAAGACCTTCATTATTTAATTCATGTTTGTGTATCAATTTTAAAAAACTAAATATTCCGTGCAATGCACGGGTGAAAATCTAGTTATATATGAATGTCTCATGACTCTCGTCATAACTATAAATGTGTCAATAATACTTTTTCTTTCAAATTGATATGTAGACATCATAATTTCAATTTTTTCTTATTATTATGAAGTATTAGAGTTTTTTTCACTCTCGATCCCCGGACTATTGTATCAATGAAACTTTTGGTACATGAATTTGAGAGTTCGTATGGTAACATTGAAATTGGCTGAATCGGCCGATTGTGATGAAATTCATGAAGTTTTGACTGAAGTGGCTATATTGGCTGATTTTCCTGATTTATGAAAACAATTATATTTAAAATATACAACCTGAAAATAAAGAAAAAGTTATATGAAAAATAACTAAATTAAAATGGTCAACAGTAACTTCAGTCAATACACCCAGAAAAGTAACTTCAACCTTAAATTTTCTTATTATTACACAATTCAGTGCACAAAATCAAAACTTACGTATTTGGTTAAAAAGTTGATCGATAAGCCAGATAAGTCGAAAAATAGAATCACTAAACGGTGTTTGAATATTTTTACCTTTAGTCATTCGATTGTTGTCTCAAAGACACTTTTAGTATGTGTCTTTAAAAATTTTCATATTTAGTCTTACGCTTTACGTGACATTTTTTTATCTTTCAAGTTTCAACTATTAGTCTATTATAAAAGTGAAACTTTTGGTCCTCCACTTTACGCGTTAGAGTGATAGTGAGAGGACTAAAAACATCAATTTGATAATACTCAGGTGACTAAATGTTAGAAACTTTGAAGTCAGGGATTAAAAATGTAAAAAAGGGAAAGTCCATTACCAAAAGTTCTAATTTTGAAGTCAATTACCAAAAGTGGATAAAAAACAACTAAAACATACGTAGAACATCTTCACCAAATTGAGTACATATAAATTCAACTAAAATATCATATAAAGTAAACCTTATTTATTTACGATTTATGGCTACAAAAAAGAAATTATACATTTAAAGTACGTTCGTTCCATGTGATATAGGTGTCATGGAAGATTATAAATATTAGGGAAATTCTACCGTGCATTCCAAAATTTCGAAGGTTTCGGTACCTCAGTTTACACACCAATCACATTTTTTAAAAATGCAGTTGCACCGCTCATAAAAAAGGAAAACTGCATACGTAATAATCTTCATGAGATTTAAGGAGAAACTAACTCAACCAAAATTCAGCGAAAACTTTATTCCAATTTCCAAAAGCTTGTTTTATACTATCGTATTTTTTTAAAATATAAAATTAATTGTCTAACACGTGATTTTTTATTGCTCTAACGCTTGAATTTTAGAACTACTCAATATTTGTTACGGTCTCACATTTATGTGTCTCATTTGTTTTTGGCACAATTATTAATAAAGTGATCAAAAATGTAAAATTGTGGTTGAAATTTGAGTACAGGGGCATCCTAGGATTATTAAGAGATTAAGTTAGTGACATGACAATTTTTTAGAAAATTATCGCTGAGTGACATAAATTATTTAATGAGATTATTTGCTAAAATAATCTGGTATCAAAATATGAATCCGGATTATCTTAATATTATTTGAAAAGTATATGTAATATTGAAAATAATGTGGATTATTTGAAAATGATGGTTGGGAGGCATAAACAAATTTTGAGATTATTTAAACATTAATTATGTAACAATATTTAAAAGGTGAGAATGCTAGAAAATATTGTTTTTTAGAGATTATGAATGATGATGCTTTTTTTTAATCATAAAGGAGCAGCCGTTATATTAAAATCAAGAATACATACAAGATAATCTTCGGACAGAATTTACAAATCCAATCGTGAACCCTGGGAGTAGACTTAGAGTCAGCCACCTCATACAAAACAACATGACTCGCTAAACCTGAAACGAGCAAATTTAGGCTTAAAACGATCGAAACCGAAACACTGCCTATCAAAAGAACTCCAAAAATCCAAAGATTCAAATCAAATCTACTCGAATTAAAACTGAAACAATTGCAACTAAAGAGAAAATAATACTGAAATAAAATCTGTCCACAAAGCTCTTCCTTGTATGGAGGTGGTTCCGGAGGAGGATGAGCTCTTGCAATATGGATGAAAACCAACGCAACCACCGTCGAAATTGCCGACCAAGGCTTCACGATCCAGCCTCGATACAATCTTCTAGTCACACCTCGTTTATCCGTCAACGATATCTCTTCCGACGTAGTTGCAATCCCAAGCATTAAAACACTTAAAATCAGTATACTCTGCCGCTCCAACCTCATATTGATAGGGGCGGTGGAAAATCTAAAACCCTACAAAGAGGGGAGACGACCGCTGGGGTTTCTCTCTATGAATAGTGATGATTTAATAAAGTGAAATGCTGTGAATCACATATTTTTTTCCAAAAAAGAAAATATGTTACTTATTTTGGGTCAACTCAAAAAAGAAAATAAGACAAGTAAAATGGGATGGATGAGTAATAATCAACAACCAAAACACAAAAGTTTTTCACATATATTTAACGAGCCTCCATAAGGAATTTTAGCTTCACATAATCGAACAGAAAAATTAACCTCGGTTTCTTTCTAATATTCCCTCCGTCCTATTAGATTTTGCCAACTTTCATATTTTTGTTGTCCCAAAAAACTTTGACACTTTCCTATTAAAGCAACTAATTTGTGGTTATCCACATTTCTCTCTCCTCTGCACAAATTTCAACCACACCATTTTTACTATTCTTATTTGTCACATACATTGCACTTGGTAAAATTCACCGAGATGGTAATAATATATAAGAAGTACTCCCTCCGTATCAAATTAATTGACTTGTATGCTTTTTCACGTAATTTAAGGCAAATATATGTAAAGTAGGAGTTTTTTGGTACTGTAACGGTACTGTAGCGGTATTGTAGCTGCTTTTTAGGTGCGTTTATTTCCAAAAAGGGAAATGTGACATTTATTTTGATACGTCCCAAAAGGGAAAACGGGTCAATTAATTTGATACGGAGGAGTAAATGATTTCCTGTAATTAAGGTTGATGACAGATGTCAATCAACTATTTTCGCTTAAAACATGATTTATGAGCAAGCATGAATGTTTAATTTTCTTTCCCATCCGCTAACTCGGAATTTGGGAGGAATTAAATTGCAAATAAAAATGTGAGGTGACAGTTTCCTGTATTCCGATTGGTTTAGAAAAATATGGGTACCGAAACCCATCTAATTTATGTTGGTACCATAGAAGAACCCTAAATATTAATCAAGTAATTGGACATTTTTTTTGTAAATATCAAAGCAAAAAATTTGACACATGGCACCAAACAAAGGACGGAGAGGAATTTTGAAAGAAATTAGCGGGTGGCTTGTGAAGCTCCAAATTTCTACTACGTATGTTGCAATTTCGTTCAATCAAAATTTAAAAAGGTCAAATTTGTCTACCACGGGTTGCATTAAGTAAGTTAGAGGGTGTGAGTCTGTGAGACTATGAGTATTTATCATCATTTTTGTTTGGAAAGACTTGAATAAACTTGAGATCTTCAAAGATTCTGAATTCTGATTAGAAGAAGTCATCAAATAGTGTAGCAGAAATGTTGTTGAATAGGGCATAGTTGATGAGAAGCGACTTTAGATTCTTGCTTATCAACATTTCCTCCCTAATTTCGATTCGGCTTTCTCGAGCATTGAAGTTGAAGATACACTTATGAGGATGCCCTTAATTAAAATCAATAGCTACTACTCCGTACAACATTTGGTAGATCTTAAATTGATCTCGAGTCATGCCTAGATTAAATCTCGAATATACTTCAAAATGAAATATTGAATCCGGGCGTAAGAAGGTTTCTTTGGGTATTTCTTTAGGTTTCGGGAGACATAATTTGCTAGGGGTCACATGTAATTGTTGGATGCTGGATATTTTGACCTCTGGCCTTCAGACCATTGTTAGGCTATACTCCAAGTTGGCTTTTCTTATAGCAACCTTTTTTTGGGGAAGAGCTTAGCGGTTTACCTTTTTTCATTAATTTATACCCTTCATTAGCAGGTGTAATTTTTTTTATTAATTTTAATAATTTATTTTTTGCTTTTTGAAATGATTTTAATTCATTCTTACTTTTCACACTTTACCACTTTAATATTGATCACATAACTCCATTTAATGTTAAAAAGCATCACCCAATATAAATGTGGTTATAATCAATACATGTAGTTTTTGGAAAACTTAAAGAGGGAAAAGTTTATGACATCTTGATCTATCCTAATGATAAAGTTAAATTCTAGAGAGAAGTTAGATTTAGAGAGAGAAAGTTGGTAATTAATATATTTTTCAACCCCTATAACTATCCCCAAGAGGCTATTTATAGGAGTTAATGTGGATTTGGAATCCTAGTCTTGCCTTAGGAGGCGCATTACAATAATAAGGTCTCTTTTGGGCATTATAAGACCTCTTATGGGCTGAGTACATGATTTATCTATGTAAGCATAAAAATACATTATGTCCGGAATTTGTTGGCCGATGCGGCATGGTATGGCCGATGCGGCACTGGGGGCTATGGGCCGCGATTCGAGTATCTCTGTCTCTTGCCGATGGGACGCGATGTGGGTGACAGTCCCATGCTTTTACCTTCTGAGTATGTGGGCCACGAGATCTAGGCCCATATACTCTATCACCTAACTTCTCAACAACTCATTCCAAGGGAAGATTGGTGTTCAATTTCACCTAAATAGTTCTACATGTACCTGTACCTATACTTTCTCAAGAGCAAAAAAAAGTCAAAACACCATTCACCGGTTTGATAAAACACGCGGTTAAAATATGTTTTTTAGAATATGTGTGGTTTGATCTGTTAGAATCTGATCTATTTAAGTTTGTCCTGCTCTAGTATGGTCTGCGACTGAAAATATCATTACTACATAAACCCAGTTAAAATTGCAATAAAAACATCCATCATAATGCAATAAATTCGAGTATACATACTTAAAAGACATCATAGATCAATATAACTACAATATTATAGATAATCAATGTGTAAACAGTAAATACATTTTAAACTAAATTAAACATAACACAAAAATTAATTTTCTAGGAAAACCAGACTTTTGATAATATTACGGGAGTGTTTGAGTTTGCTTAAAAAAAGCGCTTTTCAGCTTTTGGCTTAAAAAAAGTTAAAAAGAGTGTTTTCAAATGACAGTTTCTGCTTAAATTAATCACTTAAAAGCTAAAAGCTGGAAGCAGGTAGAATGGTGCTTTAAACTGCTTCTCACTTTTTCTATTACACAAAAAGTACTTATTTTACCAAACACTACCAACTTTTACTTTTCCAGAATCACTTTTTTCTCAAACACTACCAACTTTTACTATTAATCACTTTTCCAAAAATCACTTTAAAAAATCACTTTTTTAAAGTTAAAGCAATTGCAAACACTCCCTACAAGTATATTATTATGATATGATTAATTAATGCTTAACATTTAAAAAATAAAATTTCAATTCGCTTCGGGTTTAAAGGACAAAAACCAAAACCGAGCCTATGAACTACATTTCATTTCAACTTTCTACATTCAATTTCAAATTTTTGGCGGTTGAATTTTATTTTGCTCAATTCGATTTATTTTGATTTGATTTTCAATTTCTCAAACCCAGCCCAAGGTCCAATACAATATTACAATGGCTACCCACAACAAAATGGATGTGACTTCTGCTAAGGCAAGTTGTTAAGTCGATGCCAATGAGAAAGTTCTGGTCATGAAGTAATGATCAAATTTGTACATTAGTGTTAAAAACTCGATGATCAATTTCCAAATTTAGAAAAGAAGGGGATGAAGCCATGAAGGCAAGTTCAGGACTTGAGGTTTACAGCCTGATCAATTATTTTACAAGACTGATAATTAGAGGAATAAGAAAGTAAAACCCAAGCAAAAAAAGATAACAAAATTTGGAATGAAAGAATCGAAATTACCAAAGGAGGCATTAAACCCACAGAAATGATTATAGAAGTTCTAAAAACTCATCACTCATCAGTTCAGTAAATTAGTAATATAGAGAGGAAGCAAAAGGCTGTCGACTTTGATTGAAAACCCTAAAGGCTCACATGCTTAGGAAACAGGAACTCCAAGTGCTAAAACCACATCATTCATTGTATATTTAACCAAAATTTGAAAAATAAACAGAACATAATTTAATGAGAACAGATGGGGTGTAAAAACAAAATCTCTTAACGCTTCTTGGAGACACCAACAGTCTTTCCCCTGCGTCCAGTAGTCTTAGTGTGCTGTCCACGTACACGAAGACCCCAGTAGTGTCGCAGACCACGATGGTTCCTATTTTTTTTACATCAAGAGCAAGTCAGATACTGTAGGAAGACCTTACCAGCTAAGACAGTGAAAGCAAAATGGTAAAATAGAGATAGACTAAAGAAATGAGTTGTACATGATCTATATGTTCAGTCCAACAATATAACACAACTAATAATGGATTGAACAGTATCTATCTCAGATCTTATTACCCATTGAATCTCAATAGGATCAAAAAAATAAAATATTTAAAATATACTGTACTTAAAGAAAAAATGATATGGTATGAGTGAACAAAAAAAAGTGAAAGGAACTTTTAGCATTGGGGTTAAATGGACCATAAAAGTTGCTCTCAATCTCTGTTAATATCCCAATTTCATTTCTCATCAATTTCACAAAATTGAGATAACAAGTTCAATGCGCAGAATCTCACATTGGAAGCCGCAGTTTCAAAGTTCCTTAAACAACGAAATAGAACTACTATAGTAAGAATCCTTACTATAGTAAGGCATACGTAGTATAAGAACATTAAAATCTTAACAATTTTAAATAATTAGGGTAAGAAATCATTACCTGATTTTCTTCAATCTCTCAAGATCATCCCTGAGTTTCATATCCAAAGCATTGGATACAACCTGTGAATAGTTACCATCCTTGTAATCCTTCTGCCTGTTAAGGAACCAGTCTGGGATCTTGAACTGACGGGGGTTTGCAACAACCGTCATCAGATTTTCAATCTCAGCAGAAGACAGCTCTCCAGCCCTGCAGTCAGCCACATATGATTTATACATTCAGGCAAACACTCAGAAACTTGAATAGCCAAACCAAGTAATGAACCTTAAGCAATCAACACCAATGAGTCCAACTATTAAGAGCAAGGAATAAACCACTTAGGCCCATCTAACTAAATCAAGATGCTAAAGACCATTAAAATGTGAACTTTTGTGGTTCAATACAAGAATACAATGAGTTAATGCACCAAAGTTACTCCGCACTAAAAATAGACAAACGCTTAAAACTAACCGAATTCCATCAGTAGGAGGAAGGAATGCAATTTTTCAAAAAACAAAATGTTTTACGATTTTACAAACAAATTAATACGTTTGTGATCGGCAATGTAACTTCCTAGCAGATAAATAAATGTGAAAGAAATGATGATTGGAAAAACATAGTCAAAACAAAGGTTCAGATTGCTGAATGGTGTAAGAAAGATGGACCTTTTGTTCATGTCGATGTCGGCTTTCTTGCAGCAGATGTTGGCAAATCGGCGGCCGATACCTTTGATGGAAGTGAGAGCGAACATAATCTTCTGCTTTCCATCGACGTTGGTGTTAAGGATACGCAAAATGTGCTGGAAATCTTCATTCGCTACCAGACTCTGCAAAATCACAAAGAAACATCAATGAAATCATCAAAGAGCTGGTGATAGAGTTCTACTAAACACAGTTCAACGGAAATCGCCATCGAACTAACCATGGCTGCGGCGTTGCTTTTACCCTCTACTGTCCGTCTGTCTCTCGAAGGGCCGCTAGGAGTCTGCTAGGTTTTTAATGGGTTGGGAACGAAGAAGGGGTTTTATTAGGAGAAACCCTATTTTTAAAAGGTCTAAATTACCCTCATTCTTTTTACAAAAACTCTTTTGTGTCCCAAAACTATGGATAACATATGGACGGGCCCAATACTGTGTAATCCATTAAAACGTTCGGTCAGAAGGTTGGTTGAAGCGAGAAGAAACGGATTGAGGTTAGCCAGCTTCTTCTTCTTCTTAAATTGATCATGACTTCGTCCAATTTTATGTAAAAAACAACAAAGTTCATCGAATTACAGAGTATTAGATATTGGGTTCTTACACTCTTTCTATAATCACTGAATTTGAAGCAAAAAAACAGTTCTTTAGTCTGTCCATTACTTGCAACCCAAAATCCTAATTGATTATTTGTTGGAGGATTTGGAGATTGAATGATCTTTCTTTCATTCTTCTTTGATTTTGTTTTCTCTATCTAATACTTGGTATTTTAATCAATGTTTATCAACAAAGGTGGAACTTGGAAGTGGGGATTGCGCTAAAAAAACCTCACTCATAATGTTTATCATTATCATGGGGCACATAATTACCTGAATTTCTTAAATTAGTAGGGTTTGAACATTACCACGTTCTCAAATTATTGTGATATATCCTATCTAAACAGAGAATATGATTATACAAAAATGTTTTTTTGCTCTAGCGAAATTTTTTATGTTTTGGTGACTTGGTGTATAGTTACGACATTCCCTTGATTTGTGGGATAGCATGAGCCGAGATCCCTCGAAGGATGGCTTTCTTCCTACCTGTTCAGATGAAGATGTGCCCCGTCAATGTTTTCAGCTCTGTTGATAGGTGTAAAGTTGTCACTGACTGTAAGTAATTACTCTTCTCTTAGCTCCACACTAATCTTCTTAGCAGCAGCAAAATAGCTAAAAGTTGAAAGCTTTAATTGATATTCGAATTGTTTGGTAAATTTGTTTTTAAGTAGCTGATTTATGTAAAGAGGACATGACAGGCATTGCTGGTATTGATAATAGATGAACAGAGATGGTTAAATTTCTAAAAAGAATAAGTGGATTAGTGGAAACAAATAAAAGATTAGAGCTTTCAATAGGAGATAGCTTTTCATATACGGAGTATTAGCTTAGTTTAAGCTTTATTCTATTTACAGGAAAGGTTAAATAGTTATTTAGAAATTGGCCTAAATAGGAGTAAATTCCTAGATAGGAGCACTACGATTTTTCCCTATATAGGAGTAAGTATTGTCATTATGAAACCATACTGCCAGTTTCATACTGAGATCATAATGTTGCCTTAAGTTTTAAGCTCCAAAATAACCTCTGTTAAACACAAAGTTATTGTAAAAATGAAGAGACTTAGATTTTCTCCCGAAATCAAAACCAATAAAAAAATTCCTCGAACTTATATATATGGTTAAACCCAATGCTTGTATAATAATATGTAAAACTAGAAACTATGGAAGATAAAAATCTCACATCTCTTGCAAACATGTTTAAATATTCATCTAACACTGATGAGAAAATTTGGGAGAGCACTATTTTGTTCAGTAGTTTAATTATGTCAACTATATCTTGATCAAATAGCATTGACTAAGTTGGGAGGCATAGATAGATTAAGGATCAATTGTTCAAATAATATATGCCGTCCTTGCGTGATTTAAAAAAAAAACACTGAAAACCATATCTCTTAAGGCTATCTTTAAACTATGAAGGCAACCTGAGGTTATGTCATAATTATGAAGGCAACCTTACATTTTCAAAAATCAATTAGTTACCCCCTAAGTTTGGATCATTCTCATTCTTTGCCCCTCACGTTAATATTTGTTAAATCAAATTTAATATAACTCTTATATTCAATGAAAATTGTTTATAAATTAATTTTTAAATTAAAACACAAATTATTTTCATATTTATAATTCATTATTGTTGATCATTATTTTTCTACTTAGCTACTCCATCGTGGAATAAATATTATTGAGAGTAGTTAAGGGAAAATACTCACAAGTACTACGTAAGATATAAAATATCATGAATTTCGATATTTCGATTATAGAAAATTAAATATCATTCAATCTTATAAACTAATAGACTTCTTACTGTAAAAAAATTGTGAAGATAGAATCATCACAAATTAGTAACAAAGTAAATAAAATATTTAAATAAATCAAAATCCATGTTATTTTAGGTCTTAGATTAATAGCTTTCAATTATTTAGCTCCTATACCGATACATTCTATATTTTAGGTCGCTTATTGATGTTTGACCTATCTTTTAGGTCATGACATGATGAAATTCCTTTTTTCTTGGTATTTCTAGCTTCTTTGCTACACATGAAAGAAAGGTCATTGAGAATAATTCAACCAGATGAATTTCAAATACTTTTATATTCATGATGAAGTGCCTATAATTTTGACAACACATTTTTTAATGACTTTCTTTGATGTATCCCGTGAATATTACTCGTGAATCTTCCCCTTACCTACTCACATTAATAGTTATTCCATGATCGAGTAACTAAGTAGAAAAATAACGATCAACAACAATGACTTATAATTATGATAATAAATTATGTTACACTTTGGAAATTAATTTATAGGCAACTTACATTGAATTTAAGAGTTATATTTAATTTCATTTAACAAATATTAACATGAGGGGGCATATAGTGAGAATGACCAAAACTCAGGGGGTAAACAATTGAATTATGAAAATGCAAGGTTGCAATAATAATTATAACATAACCTCGGGGGGCTAATAGTAATTTTCCCTATATTTTTCTATGTGATTTTAAATAAATATTGAATTTTTTAGTGGATGATTACTTAATTACTTAATTGGTTGTTTGATTATATATTTGGTGTTCAAATGCTAAACATCAAGTGTATTCATTGATGATTTAGTTACACAACTACTAAGCCGTATTTCCGAAGAGTTTGGAGTCAATCGATAGACATATGAATATGATATCCGGGTTCAAAACTATCATCATCATCATTACCCTAGTGCCGCAAAGGCTTCCACCTACGGTGGGGTAGGGGGGGTCGGATGTACGCAGATAGAGAAAATGGAAGATAAACAAAATCTAAAGATCAATACTCTTCACTTGTATTCCTTCCACTTCGCCCTCTCCAAAGTCATACTCTCATCCAAAGTCATTCTCTCTCATGAATGTTAGATAATGCATATGGTTAACCAGACCCTTTTTCAATGCTTATAATGCTTATAATGCTCATAATGCTTATAACAGACCCAAGAATTATTCCTTTTGTAGCTTATAATGCTGTTTGTTATCTTATTTTCATTTTGAAGTTTTTAATATTATTTTGAAAATGCAATTTTTTCATGTTGCAACAGATAAACTGAAATCAAGTCATCATGATGTGCTGGCCGGGGAAGAACAATCTCGTCGCAGGTTTCTTCTAGGATGTAGCATGATCCCTTTTGTTTCATTTAATGGAAGATTTGGTTTGTTACCAGCTTGGGCTGGAGAGAAATCAAAAGCAGCCCAAGATGATGAGGGCGTTATTGGAGCCTTAAAGTCCTTGTTTGAACCAAATGAGAAAACTAAATCAGGGAAATTCTTACCCAAGGACTACTTGAAATCAGTGAGAGAAGTGATTAAGACATTGCGGGAATCACTCGAGGAGGATCCCAATGACATGGCCAAGTTTAGGAGAACAGCGGATGCAGCAAAGGAGTCAATTCGTGCGTACTTGGGTGGGTGGAGAGGAGATAAAACTGTGGTTAATGAGGTAAAATTTTAGATCCTTAGACATTTAAAGGTATGTGTATTTGTAGGTCAAATCAACATGCTTGATCCTTTTGCAATATAACCTGTTGAAACTGCAGGAATCATATGAGATGCTAGAGAGAGCAATAAGAGCATTAGCCAACTTTTACTCAGAGGCAGGCCCATCTGCACCACTTCCTGAGCATGTTAAAGTTGAGATTCTAAATGATCTCATCAAAGCAGAGGATGATTTGTAAAAAGAAACAGCAGAGAATCTGTTAATGCACAAGCAATCCACGGGAAGACGCTGTACTTTTTCTCACCCCATTGCTGTATACACGATAGCAAAACAAGTTTCAGGAATGGGGTGACAACCCCCATCTTGAGTTACATGATGGATGACAATCTATGGGTCAATTTGAGATTAGTATTATTATGTGCTGAGTTGTGAAGTGGTCCTTGAATGCCCATGGATACATTTGTTCCAATTTTACAAATTTTGTTTTAACTGTTCTAAAACAAATTGAAGGGCATAGATGTTCTACGCAGTATAATTACATTGTATATACATTTTTATCCCATCATTTTATGCTAAATAAATTATAAATAAATAAATAAATTATTTAGCATTTGGTAATGAGGTTGTAAAATTTTAACCAAACGAATAAATGACCCATTAGTTTATATGCCCTGAATTGGAAGCATCGCTAGGTACTTCTGGAAATCTCGTAAGGAGCTTGTGGAGTTGTGATACTGCGTAACAAGGAAAGATGTTATATCAATCTTCAAAAAGGGTATTATTTGAACAAAAATCGGTGTCATAAAAAATGGTGAAACCAATTTTAGCAAATAAGTCAAATACACAATGATTATCATCTTGGCAAATTACATCACATGGCTCTGATGTTCTAACTTCTAAACAAACTACAGTGGCATCTATCAGTTGTTGAAAAGGATGGCATACAGCAACACCATCATATTCTTCTATAACAATGGTAGTCCTTTGATAAATACTGCAAAACACAACATTTGGTTCCTCCCAATTAGAACAAAAATCACATAATAAAATACGTAGTAGTAAACAACAATTTTGACTAGAAAATGTAGTAAAGTTACCTGAGGTAGTCTAGGGCATCCACATTCCATCAAATTTTAACACTTTAAGCACGTGAAAGAACCCCCTTTGAGCTGCATAGTGAGAAACAACTAATGAATGAATATCAATAATGATAACCATAAAATAACCAGAGATAGGCATCCTTTATTATGTAAAGAATATCTAATTGGAAGCACTTTTACCTAAGGGAACTGTACTAATCACTAGCTACAGTCCAGAAGGAAGTCCAATTAGAAGCAAAACCATAACTAGCTTAAAGCGCATTTAGGATGACTCACTGAATGAGGCCTTTTAGAAGATGAAAAGTACTTTTACTTGAAAAAGAAACGTAATTTGACAGGAAAGTAGGAAAATATAGTTTCACGGTGAAAAAACACACTTTAAGGGCGGCTTATTTGAAAGATCACTTTTGCAACGCCATTACTCTGGAGTCCGGACCACTTGGTATTTTCACTTCAATAAAATCTTAATTTTAAAAACAGTAATCTCAATAGACTTTAAAACTTAAAAATATTATTATACGTAGTATAAGGGAAAAGAGAATGAGAGGAACCTCGGTATACTTCCATGACGACGCAAGTCATACTCGGTTGCTTGTCTAAGGGCTCTTGCAAAAGCCTTAAAGGTGGCTTCAATTATGTGATGAGAATTTTTTCCAGCTAGCTGCTTCCAATTAAATGTAACTTATCAAACACTATAAATTGAAACAAAATTCAAAATGCAGCAGAACCTAAAAGGATCACAAGCAAATGCATTCAACTACCTGTCGTATATGAAGTGTCATTCCAGAAGTGTTGACCACGGACTGGAAGAAGTGTTCTACGAGCTAGGAAATCCCATATTCAAGTTAGTAACCCATGGTGT
Organism: Cuscuta epithymum; assembly: GCA_945859915.1. Classification (NCBI taxonomy): domain Eukaryota; kingdom Viridiplantae; phylum Streptophyta; class Magnoliopsida; order Solanales; family Convolvulaceae; genus Cuscuta; species Cuscuta epithymum. Next base: position 5,516,055 of record CAMAPF010000055.1, read on the forward strand.
ATCCATTTATTAGGGTACTATTGGAACCCAGTAGCTGCCCGGTAAAGATAATAGAAAGAATAATAGAAGGAAAATCTGGAGGGGGAGCTCAATAAATCAATAGATATATATTACGAGGCATGTATTTGTACTACATTAAGACAAAAATGAAAGTACAAGTAAAATATGTAGTTTTGAATTCTAATAAATTCAATTCTTCTTTTATATTTACAAGGTGAAACCAAACATAAAAACTACTTTTAATGGCCATATTCAACTCAGCAAACAAATGCTATATAAGCTACCTGACTAACCTGTGTATCATATGTTCCCACTCTCTGGGTAGGTATTTGTAAATCATAACTTAAATGTGGTCGTCCAGATAAATCCTGCATTGAAATTTAACAATAAGTAAAACAGAGCACATAAAAAGCTACTCCATGAATTCATCAAATTAAAATGATATAGCATCTCTGGTTCATATAGATGTTTTAAGACCATTATATATTTAGATGTACCAATGCAACATGTATCAATGATTCATCCAGAGGAGCTGAGAAGTCACCAAACCGGTTGATTCCTTTTCTATCTCCAAGTGCATCCAACAAAGCCTAGATTTTAACAAATAGAAGCATATAAAGGTAAGCTTTTTATAATGAATTATGAATATGTGTGAATAGAGCAAATGCGTGTAGATATATTACTGATCCAATAGCCAACCCAATGTCTTCATTTGTGTGATGATCATCTATGTGAATGTCCCCCTTGGCCTTCACATGCATGTCCAACAACCCATGTGATGCAAGTTGCTATAAACAGCAAGAATCCACACCACAACTAAAATCGCAGTACAATTGAAATACAAAAATGAAATAGTGCAGTAATGAGCATTCTTGATGATATAAACCATTTTGATCCCCTACAAAGCAACTACACCAGTAGACCCAAGCGAGGTTGAAAAAATTAGTATTTCAATTTTCTAGAAATATCAATGAATATTCTTGAGAGTGATATTGAAATTGACTAAAAAAGAATGATAAAAATGCCAATAAGTTTTATAAGTATTAGGGACTTGAGATACCCCTGATACTTAAAAAACATGTGTTCCAAAAAGTTAAGGGACTTGAGACACCCAATGTTATTAGATGAAGATTGTGAAAAGGCGCGCCTAATTTCAAAAGAACTACAAACTCTAGTGAACCGAAGCAGATCATTTTGATAGTGTGCTACATATTGATATTTCCCTTTTTCTTTGCACAATGAGCAAATCTCTTCTCAATGAGAGATGGCATTCCTAGGCACAAGTTCAAGCTTTGAGGATATAGAAACACTACGAACCAATAAATAATCAAGCACAACATTGAGAGCTTGAGCAAGATGCCAGAAAATTGTTAATTTTAATTGAATTTAAATTTTTTTGAATACTAAAAAGAGCAAACAACCAACAGAAAGACTCACATCCAACATATGGTCAAGGAATGGAATTCCAGTGCAGTTTTCAGCTACACCCGTTCCGTCCAAGTTTATCTTCACAAACACGTTAGTCTCTTTCGTTACCCTATTCACCTCTCCAATTCGACCTAAGGAATCCGAAGTTTGGGCATAAGTTACGCCAATCGGTATCGAAATAGAAATCTGTAAAAGGAAGAGCTTTTACCGGTCGTGAATATGGAAGACTCTGAGGGTGAGACATTTTCAAGTGAATGAAGAGGACTGTGAGAGTCCATTAGCGAAGCCGAGCGACTTTGGAGACGTGCGAACCCCAGTTGTCGTTTATGCAATGGATTTGTAGGATTGATGATCGGAGTGTTCAGGAAAGTAAGCTTTGTAGGTAGGAGGCGAGAGGGGAGAAATGATGGCGGAGAGGGAGAGTATAGAAGTCGGCAATGACAGACTGAAAGCTCCATTGCTGCAACTGAAGCTACGATTAGATGTGGGCACCTGATAGTCTGATACGGATTAAGGAGTATGGTTTTTCAATTTTTTTTCAAACGATAAATACTCCCTCCGCCGAATATTTGCAAATTTGACTTTTCTTGATTAAACTGTTTCATTTTATTGACTTAATTATGATGTCAATTTTTAAATATATTCTAATTTGGGGTTTGAAACTTTAAAGAGATTTTAATGTAGTTTCTGAATATGTAAATTTTAATTATTAAAAATTGAATTAATGATTGATACAGAATATTGACTTTTATTATTGGTTGACAAAAAAATGTTGACTTTGCAAAACAATTTGGGACGGAGGGTATAATTTTTCTGACACCTGTTCTAAGGAATAATTGGAATTCCTAATTTTTATTTTTTTAAATAGTAAGTAGTATTATACTCGTGCGATGCACAATGAGTAATTTGTCACACTCGATTACATATGTAGGGTTGTTATAAAAGTGAAATATTGAAATACTCCTAAAATAAAAAATCAATGATAATTACTATTCAGTTGATAAATTATTACGATGATACGCTATAAGTGAATTGCATTGAATACATGCGAAATTTATAAGTTATGGAAAACTTCCTGTATATTAAACACACGGTCTTGTTTTTGATCTATCGTCATCAAAATGGAGCACCATTGGCGTACAAATATGTAACTTTTATGGCTAGTAACAGCCTAACAAGACTTTACCTTGAATCAAACACAAAGAATATTTTGGATACTTTTACATGGAACAACTCCTTAGTCCTATTTTTGGAGTTTAAATTTTATGCCGTTTTGATTTTATTTACTTCTATTCAGAGAATTGTTCCTAGAATGATTTATATATGTTTAAAAAAACAATGAAATAGCCCTTTGTCCAAATGGCACAATCTAGTTTATGAACTAAAATATCAATTAATACATTTATAAGTATTTTATAATTACACTTTCACATCCTATAGAGTGTGTATGTGCATCTAATATGAAAACTTAAAGGTCCAATAATGAGTAAGTTAATTTTGGAATTTTAGACTAGATACACAATTTTTTGTTGTTGGACGAATTCAATGAGTTCGAATTTATTCACCTCCCACTTAAAGGGTGAACATGACCCCCCTTTATTTAATATTAAAAGTAAGTGAGTTTCCTTTCTTTAGTCATTACCTATCCTCTATTCAAGACACATTCACACATATTTTTAGTATTCAAGACACATTCACACATATTTTTAGTTTTAGAATTGGTTTGGATTAGACATGTGAACCTTTTTTCTTTTATTCATTTATAAACTCATGTGCTTTTTGTTTAGGATACAGAAACGTACTCCGAATTTGTATTAAAAAGGCTAGAAAAAGGGTCAAATAAACTCTTCTACTATTTTCAATCCGTCACTTAATAAAGCTCTTGTACTAAAAAAGTGTCATATAAGTACGCCTACTTTTAAAATACAATCAACCAAGCCCTTTGACCTACTATAACAGGTTATTTTTTAAAAAAATTAAATTGCAAATATTGATAAGACTTACAAAAATTCATATAAATTTGAATAAATAATCTAATAATAACATAAAAATAGATAAAATTTTAAAACCATTAAAGTAAAAAAATTAAAAAATATCATAAAACTGAAAAAATAATGTGAAAATAAAAAATAAAAAATAAAAATTTTAAAACCTTTTAAATAGATGTAGAATATACAAATATTTTTTAAAATTAAAAAATATTGACTTTGATATTCTGAAAATTTTCACATTTTTTGTATATATTTCTTCAAATTTTAACATTTTTTTAGAATTTTTAAGTATTAAAAACCTGCTATTACGAGTCAAAAATGATTAAATGGTCAAATTGATTCATTTTGAAAAGTAGATGTACTTATATGATACTCCCTCCGTCCCATTTTACATGTCCTACTTTCTTTTTTGGGTTGTCCCAAAATGAGTGTCTACTTTCTTTTTTTGGAAAGAGATATGCGGTTTACACCATTTCACTTTATTATACTCAAACCGCAATCACAACTTTTACTTTCTCAACCACTTCATTAATAATTGTGTCAAGTCAAACTAAGACACATAAAATGGGACGGAGGTAGTACTATTTTTAGTATAGGGGCTTAAGTGACGGTTTGATAATAGTACAAGGTCTTATTTGAACCTTTTTCCAAAAGGCTAAATGAAATACTCCATATTTTCCAGTTTACGGATTGAAAATGTTTTTCTTTTAAATTTGGTATACATATAAATAAATGTTTCTGTCTTCATTTTAGCAAAATTAGTGGAGCGAAAATATTTGTAATTATTTTGCCGGTTTTCAAGAATAATCCAAACTAAATTAAACAAACATCTAATAATAAACAACATACAATCGTTTGTATTTCTTTTTATTTTTTAATAATACTTGATAAATGTTCCCCGACATTTGCTTCACTGATTTTTGTGGTTGGCTTAATTATCGGGTTAAAAAAACAATCGTACTTCACAAAAGAAACAAGGTAAGCAAACTTTTTCCGGAATAAGTGTAAATGATATGGAGTATATATAAATAATTGACACAATACAAGACAACTAGGGGTATTCTCCTCAAAACCACCATTCAAAAGCAAAAACACACATCCTGCATAGGTCTAAATTCTTTATACACCAGATTATAGTCAAACAAAAAATAATAATATTAACAACACCTGCAATGTAGCCAAATAACCCCAACAAGACATCAAAAAACCACCCATTAAAGGTAATGAGGGATTCAAAAACTAACTATCCTCTTGAGATAAATTGTGACACCGCACCCAAACGTCCTTGAAATTCAATTTAAACTTTAAAGTTTATGTATTGAACTTCCTATTGTCGAACGAGTGCAAAACGACTAATGATTCGTGTAATGTGTGTTTGAATATTTTACCGTTTGAGCTCGTATATTAATAATGGGCCTTCAAATACTTATGTGGGCCATCTAAATAAATATAAGAGCCCAACATTATCTAAATAATGATACATAACATTTTGATACAAAATAAGGAAGGTTGGGCAGCCCAAACATCATTTTGGGTCCAACCTGCTAAAAATAGTAAGTATTCATGAATGACATCCTAGGCTCTCTCAAGGGTGACCCACACGGCTTGTAGCCCATGAATATAAATACAAATGTCATAAATAAGTGATAGGATGATTAGAGAGGGATACAAATGTCTATGGTCTCATCTTTGACATTATTGAGCTAAATAATAGAAGTAAGTTTTCCTCCTATAATATTCATCATATAAATTATGGGGATGATCCTACACATATTGGAGATCAATAATATGATGTAGGGAGTTGACTTGGTCCATATTAATAATAATGAGTACAAAAAAGACATCTCATGACAAAGATAAAATAATAGGACCCTTCTTTCCATTTTTTGGAAGTATTGGTAGATATTTTGGACCCCAAATGGATTGGGATCAAATGGGAACCATTCCACATGACTTGAGCACCTGCAAGACAAATAAAATGTGTTAGTTGGGGAGGGATGGTGTAACGACCGTCCCCAAACGACCATTACGATACTCAAACATAAACAAACTCAATATACAAAGCGGAAGTAAAGATATAAAGTCTCCTCATGAAACTTTATTTCTTATATACATAACCAAACTTCTTAACAAAAACATAAAGAAATCAAGATAAACCATCCGTAAACATAACCATTACACCTGATCAGGAGTTTTTGAAAAACAAAATCTTTATCAAAACATATAAGTATCATAGTACTAATACAAAACATAACAGCCAGCCAGGTCTTCTCCGTTAACCCATCCAAAACCCTGTCACCAGCTCTGTACATTCTCTCAAGCTTCCATCCTTTATTCATTTCCTATACATGAGAACACGAGAGAATAGAAGTCTCGTAAGCAAAATTTGCTTAGTAAGTCACCATTTCATCCACTAAAATAACGGAGTCTTAGCTAGCCATAAATAGATACACAAGCTAAAATACTCAAAAGCATCTTACATAACCACATACAAAACATATAACATGACAAGCAAAGCTTCAAGTGTCGAAACTAAAGAAAAGTTTCCTTATACATCATTCTTTCTCCTTCACTTTGTCCTTTTCATTTATGGGCCCGTAGCTCGTGTCCTGGCCCCTCGCCGATGACCTCGGGTAGCTAGCCCGCAGCCCATCAGAAGTAACCCCGGGACTCCCCGCGGGAGGACGTCCCGCTACGCTCAGCTCAGGTAGTTACTTGGGGGCACGGCTACCTTAAAACATTACTTATAATTACTTCATACAATTCGTAGAACTTGATTACTTCATATTCGATAACACAATAACTTCACAATTTACACACCTGTCAATCCATACATCCAACTTGGAGTTTACACAAATCTCATGCTATACACTTTCAAGTAATGAAGCAAGTATATCAATTCATAATTAGCTAGACATCCATAATTTATTTAAAACTATCATGTATAGGTGGTGATGACTTACCTGTCAAAGCCAAACTCAAACCGCTCAAATAAGGGTGGCACCTTGGTAACGTCTTCCGGTTAGCTCTTCTCTTATATCTTTAATTAAATGAAATGATAAAATAAGAATTTGCTTTGTGAATACAAATGGCCATACTACTGGAGTTTTAATTGTCTGTTTGACATATCAAAAGCTTTGGAAATCTAAAATTCCTTTTCTTGCTACTACGAAGAACCAAAGAAAGACTAATTTTAAACTAGGAAACCCTTTTGATTTTTAAACATGCATGTTCCTGATTTAAGAGCAGCAAGGAATCAAGCATATAAATCAAGCTAATAGAGATTCTAAATCTGGATGACAAACCATCGAGCATCTCAATACTATATTCGAACAATGAAACATCAATTAAATTCCACTTTATTGAGAATTAAGATTCTGACAGTAGAGAGCCCCTATTAAAATTGATGATTTGAAATCATCACTCAAATTTCCAAAACCATCACTTAAGGAATAATCGATCTTAACATTCAAATTTCCAAAGTATTCAAAAATCTGAAATCTGAAATGAAGTCTGCATGTTTGCACCGAATTAAAGTAAACATGCGACTAACTCAAAGAAAAGCAACTCCTGGAACACTATTATTTGCTCAGAAAAACTTAATTAATTGCTGTAGAACAAAGCTAACTAGACTGGGATCAAAGAAGCTGGAACAATCATTACTGTCAAAAGAAAGCATGGAGGCAAGGTGAATTTGACATACCGATTTCAGATTGTCACTAAACCCAGACTATAGCTTTAATCGAGAAATTGAATCGGAGGAGAAGAGAAACCTGTTTAGAACAAATCAGGGGAGTGCGGCTGTTGTTAAAGAAGGGGAAAACAGGAGATCAGGAAGATGGGTTCCCCATCGATTTTATTTAGGCGGTGCGGCTACTGTTGTTGGAAAAAGAAACAAAGGCGGCGTATCTTTTAGGGCGCTTAACCCAGACACTGATTCGGCCCAGGTAACACATTTCGGTGTCTTAGTATGCTAAAAAAATGCTTCTAGTTCCAAAAGCGGAATATTAACCCGATTGAAAAATATTTTAAAATAAACAGATATAAACTGATAAATTCAGCATATCATTATTTATTCATTTATGATTTCTGGAGCTTACCGGTCAACGTTACCTGCCATAACAATACATGATTAATAATAATCACATTACTCATAAAATAAACTTATTTAACTAACTAAATAAACAAAAATGATTAATATAACTAGCTTATAAAATCGGGGTGTTACAAACCCTCCCACCTTATAAAAGTTTCGTCCTCGAAACTTAGAATAACTCAGGGTAGCGCTTCCTCATGGCATCTTCTGGTTCCCATGTTGCTTCCTCAATTTTGTGATTTCGCCACAATACCTTGACCAACGCTATCTCTTTGTTCCTTAGTCTCTTAATCTCGCGATCAAGTATTTTCACGGGCCTCTCTTCGTAGGTCATATTCGGTTGAGTTTGTACTTGTGGAGGTACCAGGATATGTTCTGGGCTTTCAAAATATCTTTTGAGCATTGAAATGTGGAACACATTATGTATACCCGCCATCTCTTCAGGTAAGGCTAACTCATAAGCGACTTTACCCACTTTCTTGGTAATTTCATATGGTCCCACAAATCGCGGACTGAGCTTACCTCTCTTACCAAATCTCATCACCCCTTTCATCGGAGTGACCTTCACAAAGACACGATCCCCTTCTTGGAACTCAAGGGGTCGTCTCTTAGCGTCGGCATAACTCTTTTGTCGACATTGAGCTGCCTCAATCCGTTGTCGGATGGTTTTAATGGCCTCAGATGTCTCCTCGATTATTTCAGTTCTACCCTCGAGTTGTTCTTCCATTACTCTCTTTTCCCCACTCTCAAACCACGTGATAGGGGACCTGCATCTTCTTCCGTACAACGCCTCGTAAGGAGCCTTACCAATGGTGGCCTGGTAACTATTGTTATAAGCGAATTCTGCGAGGCTTAAATATTTCACCCAACTGCCCTGAAAGTCGATAGCACACGCCCTTAACATATCCTCGAGAACTTGATTGACCCTCTCGGTCTGCCCATCAGTTTGCGGGTGAAAGGCGGTGCTGTACTTCAATCTTGTTCCCAATGACCGCTGCACACACTCCCAAAAGTGTGATGTGAATTTGGAGTCTCTATCAGAAATTATAGTCTTGGGGACTCCGTGCAATCGGACTATCTCACGGACATACAACCAAGCCAACTTTTCCACATTCATGGTTACCGCAATGGGAATAAAGTGAGCCGACTTGGTTAATCGGTCTACAATTACCCAAATGCCATCGAATCCTCCTATGGTCTTTGGTAGGCCTACAATGAAATCCATTGATATGTCCTCCCATTTCCACTCCGGAATCTCAATAGGCTGCAACTCACCCCCCGGCCTCTGGTGTTCAACCTTTATTTGCTGACAGGTCAAACATGACTGTACAAACTTCGCTACGTCTTTCTTCATTCCTTTCCACCAAAAGCTTTGTTTGAGATCACTATACATCTTCGTTACACCAGGATGCATTGCAAAAGGTGTTCCATGAGCTTCCTTCAGAATCTTCTTCTTAAATTCCTCGACGTTTGGAATACACAAGCGCCCTCGGAACTTAAGCACACCTTTATCGTCAACCTGAAAGTCAGAGGACTTACCTTCGTGAATCCCTTTCTTGATTTCTACTAGATCACGATCTTCTTCTTGCTTGTTTCCCATATCCTCAAAAATTGATGGTGTTGCCATAATAGCCATCAAGCGTCCCTGTACCACCATCTCCAAACCAAATGCATCGATCTCCTTTCGTAGCTCAGGATGTATAGTCTTCATTAGAGCTATCGATGCATGAGTCTTCCTACTCAAAGCATCAGCAACTCTATTGGCTTTCCCTGGATGGTAAAGGATCTCACAATCGTAGTCCTTAACCAGTTCCAGCCACCTCCGTTGCCTCATGTTCAGTTCCTTCTGGGTGAAGATATACTTCAGACTCTGATGGTCAGTATAGATCTTACATTGTACACCGTAAAGGTAGTGCCTCCAAATCTTTAGAGCATGAATAACTGCCGCCAATTCCAGGTCATGCGTTGGGTAGTTCTGTTCATAATCCTTTAGCTGACGAGAAGCAAAGGCAATGACTCTGTCATTCTGCATTAGAACTGCCCCCAATCCCATCTTCGAAGCATCACAGTAGATCACTGATGGATAGTCTACCCGGGGGGTATCTTATCCGAGGGGTTATTGCGGGAATAACTTAGAGAGAAGTCAGAGCAAAATAGGAGGAGAGAGAGTCGATTTTATTAAATGAACTCGAGATGTGGAGTTGAGATGTAGATTGTGTCCATTACAAGGAGAAATAGGCTGCTATTTATAGCAGCAATAAATGCGATGAGGGGACACGTGTCAGTAATCCAACGGCCGAAGGGTCACATCAGCCTAGTGGTGCTGGCAGTGGTACGTCAACCGCATTGAATGCGGTTGGCGGATGTGACGTGGCATTAAATGCGGTTTGTTGGCTGTCTCTAAAAGGAATCTTCGATGATTGAGCTAGTCCAGCCGAAGGCTCCTCGTGTAGCCGAGGGCTCCTTGTGTGGCCGAAGGCTCCTCGTGTAGCCGAAGGCTTGGTTCAGCCGAGGGCTTCCCCTGGTGCCGAGGGCTCAATAGTGCCGAAGGCTAATGTTCTCGCCCGTTTTCTCCCAGTAGCTTCTCACGCCAGAGAAGGCTATTCTGAGAGTTTTGGAGCCTTTGGCCAAGGAGGCCGAAGGCACCCCAGTGTGTATTCTGGGCTACTTTGAAGCTTGGGCCGTTGTATTTGGGCCTGAGATGTCCTCTGGGCTCAATGGACTTGTGTAGGGGAAGTAGGAGTCTATGGGCCGGGGGTTCTTGGGCCATATACTCCATCAGGAGTCCCTCACTCCTTTTGCCGAAAGGTACTTGAGGGAAAAGGAGTAGATGCACTGATTCTTCCGGAGGCTTCATCATTTGGTTGGGCGCCTTTGCTCGAGAGCTGCCTCCTGCTTATTGCCGGAGGCCTCCCTCAGTCCCTCACATGTCGGGGGTTTTCTGAGGGAGGCGCAAATAATACCTGTATGTGTTGTGATGAAGGCTATTCCATCATTGTCAGTGATTTTGTGGAAAATTGCTGAAATCTTGCTTTGCCGAAGGGTGTAATGGTGTATGCAGTCGAGGGTTACATGCGTTACTCGTGGGAATGTTTGTTTTTAGTCATGTGTGATTCCCGAGGGGTGTGTCCCAGTCCCCCACTCCTTTAGGCCGAAGGCGAGTTCGGGCTGAAGGAGTTTATGATGAGTTGATGAGTCCCCGAGGGGTGGCGACATTGATAGGTCGGGGGCTTACGCTGCCGCAAGCTCGTAGGCATTTGATGAATTTTGCTGGCAGAAGGGTGTGGTGAGTGATAGCCGGAGGCTACCATTCGAGGGCACCCCAGTGTTGTCGAAATATAGTCGTTTGTAATATAGCCGTTGGGAGAGGGTTCCACGTGGCGCTCTGTCGTTGGCAGATGGGGGCGGGTGCTACCCATTGGTCGAACCGGCGGCCCGTAATGATGGCCTTTTTAAAATCGAGGCCCAGTTCTCGAGGCTGAAAGCCTATAAATACCCCAAGTCCCAAGCCATTTCCATTGTGCGTCCTTAAGCTATAGCGAAGCTCTGCCCAATTTTCTAGAGAGAGAAAGTAATCCCTTCGATCAAAAGCGACTTTCGAGGTCAGTTCTTCTTCAGTTCTTCGAATTCCTTAGCATACTTTGCCATTTCCTCCATTTGATTTAGTGTTAGAGTAATCTTAGGAGCCTTCGGTCTGTAGCCTTCTTTTCCTTTCTTTTTTTTTTAAAAAAGTTCCCACCTTTATCATCTAAGAAATGTCTTCGCAAAGCGACTCTCAAAACATATCTGAGGAGGCGCCGGTGCTGTCTGAGAGCATCTCTGAAGTGGAGTCTTCAAGTGAGCAGCCCTCGTCCCGGGGGGATTCCGCCGTGGCCGAAGAGGTCCAGAATAACCTCCGGACCGAGCTTGAAGCCGAGGACTTCGAGCAGGTAGCGGAGGATGAGGAGCTTGCCCTCGCCGTTCAGGTGGCGGAGGAGGAGGAAGAAAAGGAGAGGCTGAAGGTCACCATTGCCGTCCTGCCTGCTCGCAATGACTCCGAGGCCGGGAGCTCCAAGCCACTCGACCCGGAACCTCTAAGTGTGGCTCCGGGTAAGAAGAAGAAGAAGATCCGGGGGCCCTCAAAGAAGAAACAAGCAGCCGTCGATGCTGGGAGGCCGGTGGGAATACCCGAAGGGCACTCGTACCTGAACACTGCTGCCTTAGAGGTGAAGACGAAGGCTACGCATGCGGAGTATATGGCGACACAGTTCTTCGCCGGGCCTTCGGCGCAGGTGGTGGAACCGGGGCCCAACGACGTGTTGTTGCGTGCCCCCGAAGGCTGCTTCGCTGTTCATATCTTATCGGTGGAGTTGGGTCTCCGGTTTCCACTCCACCCCTTCGTGCTTAAGTACCTCCGCTTTGTCAAGCTCGCCCCCTGCCAACTGACTCCCAACAGTCATTCGTACCTCGCGGGGTTCTTGGCCCTTTGCCGAAGCAGGGGCGTGGAGGCCACCCTGGATCAATTCTTCCTCTCTTTTAATTTATGCCGGGGGGGACATTCAAATGCCGGGGGCTTCGCCAATTTGCAGCAGGTCCCTGAGTTCAGGCTTTTCTCCGAGGTTCCTTCATCCCACAAGGGATGGAAGGACAAGTTCTGTTATATCCGCTTGGCGAACAACCCTTTCGCTGCTCCCCTCCGAGATAATTTCGAAAGGCACCCGAAGGTTGGAAGCGCCGTCCTTGCCAAGAATGGGAAGAAACTGGCAGAGAAACCGGAGGGGTCCGACAAGCTGAAGACCATCAAGGAAGCCACCCTTCCGGAGGAACTTCTCAAGCTGGGCTTTCGGCGATATCGTTTGGTGGGCGAGTCTGGCGATCAGTACCCCCCGATAGACAGAGTCTATGAGAGTGCCGAAGGTGGGTGCCGAAGGCTTCTAGTTGTATACTTAGGATCTTTCTTGCTTTCCTTACTTCATTGTTCTGTTTTAATATTGGAATGCTTTTTTGCAGGCCCCGAGATGGACGCGAAGAATTTCGCCAGGCTGAAGAAGCAGTTGGCCAAGGAGCCAAAAAGGAAGGAGGCCGGGTCACATAAGCCCGTTGATGAGTTCTTCCGCAAGGATGAGGCCGCCCAGGCCCAAATCGCCGGGACCCCCCTCCAAAGATGCCCCCGAAGCTGGTGCCATCAAAACCGAGGCGGCAAAGAGGAAAGCGCCGGGCAAAGGCGTCGTTCCCGGAGGCAAGAAAGCCAAGGGGGCTGCCGGTGCTAAGGATGTTCCCGTGGTAATTTCCGAGGGGCACTCCTCTTCGGGCACTCCGGCGGCGGTGCCTGCTCCTGATAATCCCTCCCCGGGTCGGGGAGCCGAGTTGACGTGGCCTCAAGATCACGTGCAGTTTTCCATCACAAAAGGGACCGCCATTATGCATGGCACCCTAAACCCGAGGGAGTTCTTGGCCGGCGCCACCCCCCCCGACGGATAAATCGGTGCTCTCCAGGCTGAAGGACGATGCCCTCGGCAGCAAGGTCCTCCAAGCTTCGGTCACTGTAAGATTTCCCACTTCCCTTTCTTAGCACATTCTGTCTGGACTTAGCGCTTTTTCGGGTTGGCCATCTTAACATTTGTCGCCCGATGTTTTCTCCCGTAGGCTTCCCTCGGACTTGGCGAACTTCTGAGGAGGTTGGAGGAATCACAGGCCCAGAAAAGGCGAGCTGACGAGGCTTTGGCTGATTCCCGGAGGCAGCTCTTGGAGGCCCAAGAAACCTTCCGGTTGGAGCAGGAGGCTTTCAATAAGATCCTTCAAGACTCCAAGACGGTTGCGAGAGCCGAAGGGAAGGCTGAAGGCAAGGCCGAGGCCGAGAAAGCCGCCGTCGCTGCTGCCGAGGAGTTTGAAAAGACCAAGAAGGAGGCGGTGGCTCAAGCTGAGAGGGATGCAATCGCCGCCTTTCTTTCCGAGGGATGGAGATCCGAGGACCACAAGCAGTGGCTAGCTTCGGTGATCGAGGGAAGTGTTGATGACTGGGTGGGAGGCCCCGGGGCGATGTGGTTGGCCCAGAAGGGCAAGGAGTATTACGACGGGGGTGAGTTTTTTACCCAGTGGCTCGTCTACCGGAGGCTCGCCCGGCGTTTCGGGGTCGACCCCAAGGATTTCAACCCAGCTACCTATGGTCTGCCCCCCCTTCAGCCTGACACAAGGGTTCCCCTCCCTCCGGGCGTAGAGAGGCCAGATTTGGAGGATTCCGAACTAATGAAGGAAGCCGATGATGATGAAGAGGAAGCCGAGGAGGACGCCGCCTCGAAGCTGAAGGAGGACGGAGCCGAAAATGCCCAAGTTTGAAATTCCTTTAAGTAAAATTTGTAATAGATAAGTAGGCTCCGGCTTTGGCCGTGTATGTGAATGAACACCTATCTTGTACTTCAAAAATTTTTGTGGATGAATGAATGATCGCCTCCGGGCTTCATATGTGTATGCCCTCCTTGTTTAAGATTTGAGTGTATGCCTCCGCTTCTTTTGTGTTTGTGTACGAGTGAATGTATGTTTTCCTTTCTTTTGCCTGGTTTCCCGAGGGCCATAAGTTTGCGGACTTAGAAAATTTTTCTAAGTGTAACTCCTTGCTAGCCCCGGTTACAGTGCAGTATCACCGGGGGGTCGTTGTTTGTAGACTTAAAACGTTTTCCAAGCAAAACTTTATCAGAACCCTTCGGATGTAGAGTAGAATCACCGGGGGGTCGTCGTTGTTATGGGCATCGAAAATTTTCCCATCCAATCCTGATCAATATAGCCCTCGGTTTTAATATAGATTTTCTGAGTGAAAACCCAATCCTGAGCCCTCATTTTTGCGCTGGGATTCGCCGGGGGCTTGCTTGAACCTCCGGTGTGTAAGCTGTAGGGGGGATCCGAAATCATGGGGATCATTGTTGCGGACTTAGAAACTTTTCTAAGTGAAAGCCTTGCCTGACCCCTCGGCTGTAGAGTGGGATAGCCGGAGGCTGAAAGCTACGGACTTAAAAAACTTTCTCAGTAAAACCTGATCAGAACCCTTCGGATGTTCGTAGTAGTGATGCCGAGGGATAGAATGAATTGGAAGCTTTCATTTAGTAGTGTAGTGATGAGTCTGTAGGTGAAGGGTTGCCCTCCCGAAGGGTCCCCATTTGTGGACTTAGTCATTTTTCCACGAAGTTTCAATAGATACTGTGGTGAATCCGTCGAGTGTGAGGATTGCCTGAGCCCCCGGTGTATATGGTTGCCGAGGGGTTCAAGATTATGGACTCAGTGGGATTCTGAGATGTGTCTCCCATAGAGTGACCCTTCGGTTGATGAGTCTCCTTCGAAGGGTACTGATATGTGGACCTCGGCATTGTTGAATGAGTCGGGTGATATTCTGCCTTCGACGTGAAGCCTCCGGTTTGTGTAGACATTGGTTTAGCCTGCCTTAGAACTTGGTGTAGCCTTCGGCATGTCACATAGTTGACTTTGATCCAACCGAATTTTGATCTAGGTGAAGTTTTGCTCTCCTTCGCTCTCCGATGGAATTCTCGTACTCCAGGGCTTCATGTAATAAAGCCTTCGGCTATGTAGCCAGATGATTTGTTGTTGCGAGATTTTCTTGTGCCTTTGTAGGAGCCTTCGGGAATGTATGTCCGAAGTGTTGAGCCTCCGGGGAGAATAATATCCGGGGAGTTCCTTCCCCCCTACACATCCTTTTTCTTTTTTTTTTTTTTTTTTTTTTTTTTTTTTTTAGATGGTGTAGGAGAGGCGTCTAGAAACTTGGTTTCTAGGGAAGGCTTGGCCTATATGGGAGGCAACGGAACAAACCGTTGGCTCCCCCTTCGGGAATGACCTTCCGATATCCCGAAGGGTTTGAGGGTCGTTTCCTCGGCCCGAGACATCGTCTGTTGCCTGCTTCCCCTTGGGAGATAGCACGGAAAGCGCCTCGGTTTTGAAAGTCGTCCCCTCAGCCCGAGACATGGTCTGTTGCCTGCTTCCCCTTGGGGGATAGCGCGGGGAGCGTTTCGTTTGTGGAAGTCGAATCCTGGGCCCGGGACATGGTCCGTTGCCTGCCTCCCCTTGGGGGATGGCGCGGAAAGCGTTCCTGGGAAGGGTTTTATTTGTGTGTAGAAACACAAATAGCCGGGGGTACTTGGTACCAGCCGGAGCCGAGGGGTATTGCACCCCCCGGTTTTTTTTTTTTTTTTTTTTTTTTTTTTTTTTTTTTTTTTTTATGAGAGTATGTAAAAGTATGCATAATGTATGCATGGTTGCGTCCTCGTGGGGTACGGCTTAATGAGAAAACACTTGGTGTTTTCATAGAGTGATGGGGGTGACCCATGCACTTGGTACTTGGTACCTAAATTGTTGTTCCCCCTCCTGAGAGGAAGAGGCCTTGGGCCTATTTTGGCGAAGCGATGAGGGCTTGGCCACTCATTTGTAGGAGAGAAAGGGGGGGCCTTGGGCCGCTTGCACAATATGTAGGTGATGAAGGCTTGGCCTTTTGATTATTCTTCAAAAACAGATGGGGCCTTGGGCCATCAATATTTACACTTGCTGAGGATGAGGGCTTGGCCGCTCATGCCTTATTGATAGAATTTGACAAGGTGGTGCACATTCCAATGTCTAGGGACCTCCGTCCCATTGGGGCGTTTAAGCTTGTATGTCCCCGGTTTGATGATGGCTGAGATGATGTAGGGGCCTTCAAACTTCGGCGCCATCTTTCCGCCTTCGGTGGGTAGGCTGGCCTCCCTTCGTCGGAGGACGTAGTCTCCCACCTGGAATTCCCGGGAGCGGACCTTGGCGTCGATGTATCCTTTCACTTGTCTTCTATAGTTTTCGGCCCTGAGGAAAGCTTGCTCTCGGCGTTCTGAGATGAGATGAAGGTCGAGGGCCATGTTGGTGTCGTTGACCTCGGGCTCATACTGTTCCACCCTTCGGGTAGGAAGGGTCACTTCTGTTGGAGCCTTAGCCTCAAAGCCATAGCTCAGGGAGAAGGGTGTCTCACCTGTTGCACGCCGAGGGGTGGTGCGGTAGGCCCATAGGATGTTATGAAGTTCTTCTACCCAGCCTCCCCCTTCGGCTTCCAGCTTTTTCTTCAACCCTTCAAGTAGGGTTCGGTTGGCGTTCTCTACTTGCCCGTTGCCCTGAGGGTAGGCAACGGAAGAGAATGTGTGCTTGATGCCCCAAGCTTCAAGGAGGGCGCAGAAGGGGGCTGCCTCGAACTGAGTCCCGTTGTCGGAGATGATTTGTTGGGGGACGCCAAACCTCGTGAGAATGTTTTTGAGGACAAAGTGACGGCACCGGGCCTCCGTGATGCTGGCGAGGGGCTCCGCCTCCACCCATTTGGTGAAGTAGTCAATGGCCACAATGATGTACCTGTTGTTGGAGGTACCCCTCGGCAGAGGGCCTACTAAGTCAATCCCCCATCTGGAGAAGGGTATAGCGGTGCTGATGGGGGCATAGTTAACCGCTGGTCTGCCGGGGGCTTTCTGAAAGTGTTGGCAAGCGGTGCACCTCCGGGCTAGATCAGCACAATCTCTAGCCATCGTGGGCCAGAAGTAGCCTTGAACTATGAGCCTTCGGGACATGGAAAAAGGTCCCTGGTGAGCTGAGCAAGTGCCACTGTGCACTTCCTCCATGGCGACTTCGGCCTCATCTTGATGAAGGCACCGAAGGAGGGTGCCGTTGTAAGATCTCTTGTAAAGCCTCCCGTTTTCGATGGTGTAGCTGGGAGCCCTCAGCTTTGCTAACTTGGCGCGGGCCTCGTCCTGGGGTAGTTGCCCTGTGGTGATGAAGGCGACGATGTCGGAGATCCAATCCTCCGGCCTTAGGTCAATGCTCATGACGGGGCTTGCGTGGATACTTGAGAGGCTGAGCTCCTCGATTCTTGCAATTTTTGAGAGATGCTCGGGGGATTCATCCGAGAGTTTGGACAGAATGTCGGCCTCAGAGTTTTGAGCCCTCGGTATTTGGGTGAGAGAATGTGCCTCAAACACCTTGAGCAACTCCTTAGCCGCCTCTTTGTATTGTTTCATCCTTCCTTCCTTGGCTTCGTACTCCCCGGAAATTTGACCCACAACAAGTTTGGAGTCACTCTTGACGTGGATCATCTTAGCCTTCAGATTTGCTGCCAGCCGAAGGCCACAGAGGAGGGCTTCGTACTCGGCCTCGTTGTTAGAGACTTTGAAGGAGAAGCGGATGGCATAATAGGCGCGGAAGCCCTCGGGTGTGATGAGAACTACTCCTCCTCCGCACGCTTTGGTAGCCGAGGAGCCGTCGGTATAGAGAGTCCACCACTCATCAAGAGGTGCCGAAGGATCCTCACCCACTGCTGATCTCGCGGTGCACTCCGTTACGAAGTCTGCCAGGGCTTGGCCCTTGATGGCAGGCCTCGGGCGGATATCTATGTTGTATTGGCTGAGGAAGATGGCCCATTTCACCATCCGAGAGGAGCTAGTGGGACTCCTCATGAGGGCGCCGAGGGGTTGATGAGTGAGCACTTGGACCGGATGAGCTTGAAAGTAGTGACCAAGCTTCTTGACGGTCCAAACGATGGCTAGCACCGTCTTCTCGACGGGAGAGTACCTGAGTTCGGCCTCCCGGAGGGTTTTGCTGACATAGAAGATGGCATGTTGGATGCCGTCTTCCTCTCGGATTAGTACTGAGCTGATAGCCGCGGGGCTAACACCGAGATATAAGTACAACGTCTCCCCCACCTTCGGTTTGGAGAGCACTGGGGGAGAAGAGAGGTACTTCTTGAGTTCGTCGAAGGCCTCTTGACACTCAGATGTCCATTGAAAGCCCGCCGTTTTCCTCATGATTTGGAAGAATGGGAGGGCCCTCTCGGCTGACTTAGAGAGGAATCGGTTGAGGGCCGCCAGGCGACCCGTCAACCGTTGAACTTCTTTGACGTTGCGCGGAGGCTCCATATTGATGATGGCCTGAATTTTCTCGGGGTTGGCCTCGATACCCCTTCGGCTTACCATATAGTCTAAGAACTTTCCACCTTGTACGCCGAAGGTGCATTTCTTTGGATTCAACCGGAGGTTGAATTTTTGCATGATGCCGAAGATTTCCTGGAGGTCCTCGGCGTGAGTGCCGGCCTTCTTGCTCTTGACAATCATATCGTCAACATAGGCCTCCATAGTGCGCCCCAAGACAGCTTGAAAGACCCTGGACACCATTCGGGTGTAGGTGGCGCCTGAATTCTTGAGGCCGAAGGCCATCACGAGGTAGCAGAAGATGCCTTCGGGTGTCATGAAGGCAGTTTTTTCAGCGTCTTCCTCATGCATGTAGATTTGATGATACCCGCGGAATGCGTCGAGGAAGGACATAATCTCGCATCCCGCGGTCTCATCCACAAGTTGATCGATGTTCGGCAGAGGGAAGGGGTCCATAGGGCACGCCTTATTCAGATCAGTGTAGTCCACGCACATGCGGAAGGTAGGAGGCTTCTGTGCGAGGACAACGTTTGCCAACCAAGAAGGATATTTCACCTCCTTAATGTGTTTGATGGAGAGGAGCATAGATACCTCCTTCTTCACGAACTCCCTTCTCTCGGCCGAGAGGGGCCCTCTTCGTTGTTGTACTGGTTTGGCCGAAGGGTCCACCGCTAGGCGGTGGGTGATAACCCTTCGGTCGATTCCTGGCATATCCTCCGGCCCCCATGCAAAAACAATGGAGTAGGCGCGGAGGGCCTCGGTGATGCCAGCCTTCAGGTCTTCGGGGAGCTTGGCTCCGATCTTCAGGACTCTCTCCGGCTTGGCCGGATTGAGTATCAGGTCTTCAGTCTCCTCGGCAGGCTCAGCCCTCGGCCTACTTTCTTCCTCCTCCAAGGCCTTGGTGGTGATGGTGTCTATACGTAACTCTGTTTTACTAACCTTCTTGGTGAGCTGAAGGTAGCAGGCCCTGGAGAGTTTCTGGTTCCCCCTCGAATAGCCGATGCCGGTGGGTGTGGGGAACTTGAGGCAGAGGTGCCTCATGGAGATGACGGCCTCCAAATCCTCGAGGGCGGGCCGGCCGAGGATGATGTTGTGTGCGCAGTCGAGGTTGACGACGACGAATTCCACTTCGAGCTTGGCTCTATGGGATCCGTCGCCGAATTCAATCGCGAGGGTGATGACGCCTTCGGCGTCTATGCTGTCCCCCGTAAATCCGGAGAGGGGGGTGTTGATGTGTCGGAGGGACCCTCTGTCGAGTCCCAACTCTTGAAAAGTGCTGAGGTACATGACGTTGACAGAACTCCCCGTGTCGACGTAAGTCCGGTGGATGATGGCGTCATTGATCTCAGTGCGGATGACGAGGGCATCCCTATGCGGCAGGGAGCCCGAGGGGAGGTCCGCATCTGTGAAGAAGATGGGATCTGCCCTCTGCCTTTTAGTAGGGGGCATGTGATTGACCTCCCCAATGTAAAGGGACTGTGCCCACTTCTTCCTTTGGCTTGCTGAATCGCCTCCGGTGTTGCCGCCGTTGATCATATGAATATGGCGCTTGTATTGTTGATGGGAGCCTTCTCCCTCGTCATCGAGGCCGCCGATCTCACGTTTCTTCCCTTGTGGGTTTCCCAAGGGGATGGTGTTGGGGTTCACCCACTTGTTTGCCTTCGGCGGAGGGCCTTGATGATGAGGGGGACCCTGGGGCGGAGGGCCCCTGATGAATTGGGACAAGTGGCCCGCCTGTATCAGCCTCTCGATGGCGTTCTTCAGTTGATGGCAGTCGTCGGTTTTGTGTCCGTGGTGGCGGTGGAAGCGGCAGTAGGGCTCGTCAGGGCCGATGGCATAAATCTCGAGGGGTGTACGGGAGTCTCGCTCAACGAGCCCCCGCTCTTCTGCATGGTCAAGAATGACGCTGACGGGATGCGTCAAGGGAGTGCGTGGGTGCTCAAGGAGGACGGGTTGTGCCCATGCCTTCGGATTATTCTTGTAACCGCCCCCGGTTCGGGCTTGGCCACCTCGGGGGCGATCGTTGTATTGTGCCTCTCGATTGACCGGAGGGGGAGGCCCTCCAGGCCGATTCCTGCCTTCATTTCTCTGGGAAGGATCCGTGTTGCGGCGGTCCTTCTCGATTTCCTCCGCTTCAGCATATCGGTCCCCCCGCTGAAGGGCCTTTGTATAATCGCGGGGGGGATCAGTAATGAGGCTCCGGGAGAAGTTACCGTTGCGGAGGACGGTGTGGAAGAGGGCCATCAGTGTCCTGTCATCAGCGCCTTCGACCTCGAGGGAGGCCTGCCTCCAGCGTTCCAGGAAACTCCGAAGGGTTTCTTCCCTCTGTTGCCTCACATTCAGAAGGTGGGAGAAGTGCTTCTTTGAGCGATGCCTCCCAGCAAATTGCGTAAGGAAGCGGTGGGCAAGTTCTTGCCAAGAATCAATGCTGCCTTCGGGCAACCGGTTGAACCACTCATACGCTGGTCCCTCCAAGGTGGAGAGGAACCAACGGCATAAGTATTCATCCGAGGCCCCCATCATCATCATGCTATTTTGATAGCGGCTGTAGTGTTCTTGGGGATCCGTCTTCCCCTCATATGGCTTGATGGGTTGCCCGCGATATTTGTGGGGGATTTTGGCCGCCAACACCCTTGGGGTGAAGGGGGTTCTAGTGCGGAGTTGAATGAGGGGCTCGCCTGAGCCTTCGGCGAGTTTACGTTTCATTTCCTCCACCTGTGCCCGGAGGTCAGCGTATTCGGGATCTGGCCTCGCTGTGGAAGCCGTCGGGGGTGCCTGACGATTCTCCTCAAGTTGGCGGAGGAGGGCCTCGATAATTTCGTCCTTGGGATCCTTCGGGGCAACCCCTTGGGAGTTGGCCCGGAAGGATTGCGCCTGATTGATTTGGTGTCTGGCGTCATCGGCATGGAGGATGGCTTTGCCCTTGCTTCGGGGTGGAGGTATGCCCTCGGCTCCCGAAGCGGAGGCTCCGCTCTCCTGAGGCCTGCTGAATTCCTGTTTGCCGAGGCGGTCTTGGACCCCTCGGCGTACGGGAGCTCCCCCAAGCCTCTCAAGTGCAGAGGTCCGGGGTTTCTCCTTCATCAAGGGACGTTTATCCCTGGATTGGGCCTCTTGGGAGGCGGTGTCCTGTGCCATGACCCCTTCGGCGTTTCCAACCCCCGGGAGAGGATTGTTGAACAGAGGGGGGAGTGGTGGCAATTGAATGATATTTCCTCCGGCGTAGGGCTGGAGGGGTGCCTGAGAGGCGAGGGCTCCGGAATTGAGAGCCATGTTTTGAACAAAGGCCGCAAAGGCAGCTTGAAGATCGATGGCCGGGGCCGGAGGGGGAACTTGGTTCTCACTCCGATCCCTCCTTCGATTATCAAGGCCAATGCGGGCATCAGGGGTATTCTTCTGCAGCTGCTGGCGTAGGTCAGCGGTGGCTTGCTCTAACTCGAGGATGACACCACCCTCGGGTACTAAGAGCCTGTTGGAGGCCTCAGCCCCGTTAGTTTCGCCGGGGGCTACGTAGTTTTCCTCAAGGGTTTTGGATTGGGCACGGGTGGTTCTTCCCATTTTTGGTAAGGGTTTGTGTTTGGTAGAGGGGGAGGGTTTCTTACTTGATTTGTTCTGACCTCTCAACGAGAGCACCAAATGATGGATAGTCTACCCGGGGGGTATCTTATCCGAGGGGTTATTGCGGGAATAACTTAGAGAGAAGTCAGAGCAAAATAGGAGGAGAGAGAGTCGATTTTATTAAATGAACTCGAGATGTGGAGTTGAGATGTAGATTGTGTCCATTACAAGGAGAAATAGGCTGCTATTTATAGCAGCAATAAATGCGATGAGGGGACACGTGTCAGTAATCCAACGGCCGAAGGGTCACATCAGCCTAGTGGTGCTGGCAGTGGTACGTCAACCGCATTGAATGCGGTTGGCGGATGTGACGTGGCATTAAATGCGGTTTGTTGGCTGTCTCTAAAAGGAATCTTCGATGATTGAGCTAGTCCAGCCGAAGGCTCCTCGTGTAGCCGAGGGCTCCTTGTGTGGCCGAAGGCTCCTCGTGTAGCCGAAGGCTTGGTTCAGCCGAGGGCTTCCCCTGGTGCCGAGGGCTCAATAGTGCCGAAGGCTAATGTTCTCGCCCGTTTTCTCCCAGTAGCTTCTCACGCCAGAGAAGGCTATTCTGAGAGTTTTGGAGCCTTCGGCCAAGGAGGCCGAAGGCACCCCAGTGTGTATTCTGGGCTACTTTGAAGCTTGGGCCGTTGTATTTGGGCCTGAGATGTCCTCTGGGCTCAATGGACTTGTGTAGGGGAAGTAGGAGTCTATGGGCCGGGGGTTCTTGGGCCATATACTCCATCAATCACAAACTCTCCAGTTCCTTCAGGTAAGGCGAGTACAGGTGCAGAAGTCAAACACTCCTTAATCTTCTGGAAACTTTCTTCACACCTATCGGTCCATTCAAACCTCTTCCCTTTACGAGTCAAGGTTGTTAATGGAAGAGCAATTTTGGAAAACCTTTCCATAAACTTCCTATAATAACCCGCAAGACCCAAGAAACTCCGAACCTCGCTAGCATTCTTAGGTCGGACCCAATCTCTAACGGTCGAAATCTTGGATGCATCCACAACGATACCTTCTTTAGAGATTACATGCCCAAGAAAAGCCACTTGACCCAACCAGAACTCACACTTCGAGAATTTGGCATATAGCTTATGTTCCCGGAGTGTACGTAATACAACCCGTAAATGTCCTTCGTGCTCCTCCTTGGACTTTGAATACACCAAGATATCATCTATGAATACTATCACAAATTTGTCCAAGTACTCACTAAAAACTCTGTTCATCAAGTCCATGAAAGCGGCAGGAGCATTGGTTAAGCCAAAAGGCATGACTACAAACTCATAATGTCCATACCTGGATCGAAACGCTGTTTTAGGAATATCCTCATTCTTAACTCTCAGCTGATGATATCCTGATCTCAGATCAATCTTTGAGAAAGTAGTGGCACCTTTCAGTTGATCAAACAAATCATCTATTCTTGGTAGGGGATACCTATTCTTGATCGTAACCTTGTTTAACTCCCTGTAGTCTATGCACAACCTCATAGACCCGTCTTTCTTCTTCACAAACAACACAGGAGCTCCCCACGGAGAAAAACTGGGACGGATGAAACCCTTCTCGAGCAACTCCTGTAGTTGCTTATGCAATTCCTTTAGTTCCGTTGGTGCCATACGGTAGGGTGCCTTGGATATCGGATTGGTTCCCGGTATGAGCTCAATCTCGAATTCTATCTCTCTTGGTGGAGGTAACCCTGGAAGATCCTCAGGAAACACATCTCGGAACTCCTTAACAATGGCTACTGTTTCAAGTTTAGGCTCATTCTCTGCAATTTTACTCACCACGTGAGCTAAGAATGCTTGACACCCACTCTGAAGATATCTCCTTGCCTTCACAATAGAGATTACTATCTTCTCCAATTTATGTGAATCTCCATGATAATCGAAAGGCTCTGTACCATCTGGTTCAAACCGTACATTCCTGGTTCGACAGCTGATGTAGGCAGAATACTTACTAAGGAAATCCATTCCCAATATCACATCGAAATCATTCATATCCAGCACTACCAAATCTGCGTATAACTCTCTCTCTGCTAGCAATAATGGTACTCCTCTCAGCCAAAGACTTGACCACATAGTCTCACCTGATGGAAGGGACACTGAAAAGCTATACTCTGGTTCTTCTTTTGGTCTCTCAATGTTATTTGCAAATGTTTTGGAAACAAAGGAATGTGTTGCTCCGGTATCAAATAACACATTAGCATTGATGTTTAGTATGGAAACCTGACCTGTGACCACATTGGGATTCTGAGACGCCTCCTCTCTTGTCAACGTGTACACCCTTGCGGCAGTGACCTCTGGTGGTGCCTCCAACCTCCCTTGCTGAATGGAAGGTCCCTCAATGTACCCTTGCATATGGTGGATTGCTCCGGAGCTAGCTATGTTTTTGCCACCCGATGATTGTGGTTGCCCTCTTCGCGGACAAGATCTAGCAAAGTGGCCCTCTTGACCGCAGATGTAACAAGTCGTACCTCCAAAACGGCATTGTCCGGGATGGTTGCGGCCACACTTGTTGCACAATGGGTGTCGTACGATCTTCTCCTGACGGGATGGGGTGAAACTTGATCCCTTCCCACTGGACTCTGAATAAGGCCTCTTCTTGTTCCTTTGCCATCCTTGCAATTGCCCTCCACCTGAGTTCTGCGTTGACGGACGCTGAGTCACCGATGAGGTCATGACACTTGTCTGTAAAGCTGAAACATAGTATTCCACTTGAGTAGCAACATTGACACACTCAGTCAAGGTTTCTGGAGTCGCGTTGCCCCTCCTAACATGGACAGCTATCTCCGGTTTCAGCGCTCTCAGGAATATTCTGGTCTTATCTTCTTCGGTGGGAGCTGCGGTGGGGCACAACTGTAAGAGATCAGTAAGTCTGGTCGCCAGTGCCAACACATCCATCGACCCCTGGGTGAGGGCATGGAGTTCATCCCAAAATTTTGTCATCCTGCTGGGGTTTAGATATTTGTCGTTGAATTCCCTTGAGAATTGCTCCCATGTCATGGTGGCGGTGTTGACCCTCTGCTTCACTGTCTCCCACCAGGTCCTCGCACTCATCGTCAGGCTGTAAGATGCACACTTGACCCTCTCGTTATCCCTCAACTCGAGTCCTTCAGCTAGGCCCTCCACTTTCTTCAACCAGTCTCGAGCTTTGAGGGGGTCGGCCCCACCCTCAAAGTCCTCAGGGTGTGCCTTCTTCCACGTGATCAGTAATGGCTCTCGACGAACCACCTCGTTCCACCCTGTCTCTTGATGCCCTCCTCTTCCCCCGTCATTTTGGTGCTCATTCTCATGTTGATTGTTGTTATTATTGTTTCCGCTTCCTGCCTCAGCTGTTAGGCGCGCAATAAGGATGTTTTGGTCAGCAATTTGCCTTCGGAGTTCAGCTACAACACGGGCCAGCTCTGCATTACTAATGGACGAACCATCCTCGTTACCTTGGTCTTCACGTGTCATTCTGTGCGAGAGAGTTAATTTAACAACAAATGTAACAACACACACACACACATATATATCCAACATCTGTAATTAATTCACTTATAGAAACTTGTGGTTATTCTTATATGCCTCAAACTACTCACTTACCTGAGAGATGTCGAGCGGTGTGTGGCAATGGATGGAGTTACGGAAGAACCTGGCTCTGATACCAAACTGTAACGACCGTCCCCAAACGACCATTACGATACTCAAACATAAACAAACTCAATATACAAAGCGGAAGTAAAGATATAAAGTCTCCTCATGAAACTTTATTTCTTATATACATAACCAAACTTCTTAACAAAAACATAAAGAAATCAAGATAAACCATCCGTAAACATAACCATTACACCTGATCAGGAGTTTTTGAAAAACAAAATCTTTATCAAAACATATAAGTATCATAGTACTAATACAAAACATAACAGCCAGCCAGGTCTTCTCCGTTAACCCATCCAAAACCCTGTCACCAGCTCTGTACATTCTCTCAAGCTTCCATCCTTTATTCA
The DNA here is from genome assembly GCA_945859915.1 of Cuscuta epithymum. Taxonomy (NCBI): domain Eukaryota; kingdom Viridiplantae; phylum Streptophyta; class Magnoliopsida; order Solanales; family Convolvulaceae; genus Cuscuta; species Cuscuta epithymum. Next base: position 5,542,062 of record CAMAPF010000055.1, read on the forward strand.
TTTCCTATACATGAGAACACGAGAGAATAGAAGTCTCGTAAGCAAAATTTGCTTAGTAAGTCACCATTTCATCCACTAAAATAACGGAGTCTTAGCTAGCCATAAATAGATACACAAGCTAAAATACTCAAAAGCATCTTACATAACCACATACAAAACATATAACATGACAAGCAAAGCTTCAAGTGTCGAAACTAAAGAAAAGTTTCCTTATACATCATTCTTTCTCCTTCACTTTGTCCTTTTCATTTATGGGCCCGTAGCTCGTGTCCTGGCCCCTCGCCGATGACCTCGGGTAGCTAGCCCGCAGCCCATCAGAAGTAACCCCGGGACTCCCCGCGGGAGGACGTCCCGCTACGCTCAGCTCAGGTAGTTACTTGGGGGCACGGCTACCTTAAAACATTACTTATAATTACTTCATACAATTCGTAGAACTTGATTACTTCATATTCGATAACACAATAACTTCACAATTTACACACCTGTCAATCCATACATCCAACTTGGAGTTTACACAAATCTCATGCTATACACTTTCAAGTGATGAAGCAAGTATATCAATTCATAATTAGCTAGACATCCATAATTTATTTAAAACTATCATGTATAGGTGGTGATGACTTACCTGTCAAAGCCAAACTCAAACCGCTCAAATAAGGGTGGCACCTTGGTAACGTCTTCCGGTTAGCTCTTCTCTTATATCTTTAATTAAATGAAATGATAAAATAAGAATTTGCTTTGTGAATACAAATGGCCATACTACTGGAGTTTTAATTGTCTGTTTGACATATCAAAAGCTTTGGAAATCTAAAATTCCTTTTCTTGCTACTACGAAGAACCAAAGAAAGACTAATTTTAAACTAGGAAACCCTTTTGATTTTTAAACATGCATGTTCCTGATTTAAGAGCAGCAAGGAATCAAGCATATAAATCAAGCTAATAGAGATTCTAAATCTGGATGACAAACCATCGAGCATCTCAATACTATATTCGAACAATGAAACATCAATTAAATTCCACTTTATTGAGAATTAAGATTCTGACAGTAGAGAGCCCCTATTAAAATTGATGATTTGAAATCATCACTCAAATTTCCAAAACCATCACTTAAGGAATAATCGATCTTAACATTCAAATTTCCAAAGTATTCAAAAATCTGAAATCTGAAATGAAGCCTGCATGTTTGCACCGAATTAAAGTAAACATGCGACTAACTCAAAGAAAAGCAACTCCTGGAACACTATTATTTGCTCAGAAAAACTTAATTAATTGCTGTAGAACAAAGCTAACTAGACTGGGATCAAAGAAGCTGGAACAATCATTACTGTCAAAAGAAAGCATGGAGGCAAGGTGAATTTGACATACCGATTTCAGATTGTCACTAAACCCAGACTATAGCTTTAATCGAGAAATTGAATCGGAGGAGAAGAGAAACCTGTTTAGAACAAATCAGGGGAGTGCGGCTGTTGTTAAAGAAGGGGAAAACAGGAGATCAGGAAGATGGGTTCCCCATCGATTTTATTTAGGCGGTGCGGCTACTGTTGTTGGAAAAAGAAACAAAGGCGGCGTATCTTTTAGGGCGCTTAACCCAGACACTGATTCGGCCCAGGTAACACATTTCGGTGTCTTAGTATGCTAAAAAAATGCTTCTAGTTCCAAAAGCGGAATATTAACCCGATTGAAAAATATTTTAAAATAAACAGATATAAACTGATAAATTCAGCATATCATTATTTATTCATTTATGATTTCTGGAGCTTACCGGTCAACGTTACCTGCCATAACAATACATGATTAATAATAATCACATTACTCATAAAATAAACTTATTTAACTAACTAAATAAACAAAAATGATTAATATAACTAGCTTATAAAATCGGGGTGTTACAGACGGGGCGGACATAAGGAAGAAAAGGGGGCTGCACTTGACTTTGAAACAAACCAAGGGCCCTCCCCATGTGTTATTGATCTACATGATGCCACGAAAGCCTCATACCCATTCATTTCATTCCACACAGCCTATCCAACTCTTTTGAGAGGTCTTAGACACTCCCACAAACCCCCATTCGGATCCTAAAGGATGATAGAGAAGGAGAGAGCCACACAACCCCAAGAAAGAGAGAAAGGAGAAAACTGCCCGCAGGTTCATTTTCCAGTGCGTAGAGTTGCTTGTTTGGTTCATATCTCGAGTTGTACTGATCCAAATCAGGCTTGTGAGGTACCTGCAGATAGCTCTCAAGATAAGGAACCCGTCAAGGTTTGGTTTTCATCAAACGGAGTAGCTTCCAAATTGTCCGAAGAAAACTCAACCTCGCAGAAACGATTTTACCTCTTGAAAGTGAGTTTGAACCCAAACCCTTCCTTTTCATTTTCCATATGATATGAACAGTTTGTGGAACTATTATACACTATTCCAAGTGTATAATATGTCCTTATAAGATTATTTCATTGATGTAAAGGTTAGATACTAACCTAGAGCAAACCTTGGAAAAACTAGGAAACGAGTTAATTCGCCGGAAAACACCCGTTCTAGGGGCTGTTTTCGTATCAACGGTTAGGGGTTGAACTAGCACCTTGAGAAGGCTGTTTAACACTCATTTTTAAGCAAGGAATCAGTTCTTAATCCACCTTGGCCGAAGCGTTGGTCATTGGATCAAGAAGGAAAAGTTTAAAGCTCAATTGAGGTGAGGATCGACATCTAATTGCTTACAACTTGTAGGTCAAACATGAGATTAGCTAAATGCCTAAATCATAATTTTTCATGGATTACGATGCTTAAATATTGATGAAATATTGATATCGTTGACAAAGAATGAAATTGGAAATGATTTGAGATTGTATGAATAACATGAGATTATATGAGTTATAAATGAACTATTTTGTGAAATAGGCATTCTACTCATGTATGAATTATGTGGATACATAAATGAATATTTATGTATTGAGATTGAGTACTTAAGTTGCTGCTACATACTTATAAATATGTAGGGAATTACAAAATGAAAATATTTGTATGATAACAATAATCTTAATAGTATTGAAATACTAGTTAGTGATTATTGGAAATTGTTGATAGAATTGATCCTAAGGATTGGATTGTATGCAATGCACTTGAATATACTTCAAGTGTATAAAATGACTTAGTATGAAGCCAAGGTTTAAGTTATGGGCAGTCTTTAAGGATGACCCAAGGTAGTTTATTGATATGTCAATTCTAGGCATAAGTTTGCTTAGGGTTGGAGCCCTAAGGAGTGCATGGTGATGTGATAGAGTCGAGCTCTAGAATGCAAGGTAAGGAAATTGACCCAAGTGAGCGGAGCTCTAGAATACAATGTCATGTATTGGGGTTGGAGCTCTAAGGAGTGCATGGTGATGTGATAGAGCCGAGCTCTAGAATGCAAGGTAAGGAAATTGACCCAAATGACATGAATTGTATGGTGATGTGATAGAGCGGAGCTCTAGAATACAATGTTATGTATTAGGGTTGGACTCTATGAGTTGTCGTGACTTATAGTCACGAGAAATGGGAATGGTGATTTCTAAATGAACATGGGCCTACGGGCCGACAACTTGACTTTTATATAAAGTAAGTATATTTTCAAACGGGGTAACTCAGGGTTACAACCATATTGTACTATCACCCTATTTGAGGGTTTTGTGTTTGAAATACTTGTTGTATATCTATTAGATGCCATCCACACCAGTACTTTATAGCCCTATAGAGTACTGACCCCTTCGGGGGCGTCCCACCACCATTTCAGGTTGAGGCTAGAGCTTGCATCCTGTGCTCGTTGATCGAGTAATTTCCCGGAGAGAAGACTTGGTTCGTGCTTCCTCCATTCTGTTTGAAACATTAATAAATTTTCTCATGGATATTTTAATTGGAGCCTGCGTGCTCATGTTTTGCTCTATGTGGCATTTGATTTCAAACTATGTTTCCGCTGCGTATTTAATTGCTTATTATGCATGTTTATGGATGACTTATGTGTTAACGATATTCGAGACGCCTTGTATGATATGGATGTGTTTGATTTTGGTTGACTATTCGTATTGTACGGCGGGTTGTTGACGTGTCCGGATCAGTCCGGGGCGTGACATAAATTCTATTCAAAATTAACTATCCCCTTGTTCTGTACCCCAAAGAATAGCAGGAATTGTTTGTTTTCATGGTACACTGAAGCTTCAAAAATAATTTCGGCATTGATCTAAAACCTGAAAAAACAAAACAAGAATTATTATAGCGACTTGCATATTAAAAATATAGCTTAGCAAGTAAAATTATACCGGCCAAGAATACATACCATGGTTGAAAAGCACTTTGAACTGGTATCGTTGCACCCGGGTGTATAACACTTTGTTCAATCCTTTCTGAACCTCTATTACTACAGCTTTCGATTGGGATCACTTGAACATTTATCTACTCAAAAAGAAATAAAAACAAATTAAAATATAGTCATTGATAGAAAATTGTGAAACTAAATAGTTATTATATAGAACTTGATTACCGTCTCCATGGCATGATTGAGGCTCAATGAGTCACCCGTAAAAATTAATTAGTTTTTGTTAAAAACTAAAGTTTTTCAGATTAAAATAAGAAGAATAAAAAGAATATGCACATCCAAATATATTGATGCCAATCAACTCACTCTTTTTTTAGCCTTCTTACGTGACCTTGTTTCTAATGCACCTTTAATTCTTTTGCTTGATCTCGTTCTTCGTTTTTTTTTGGATCTCACAATTGACAATTTACCTGGAGGTTTGGTGTTGACTGTTTTTACTGGATTCAAGTTGTTTTCATCTATGTTTGTACGCGAATATTCATCAATATTTGTTTCGCCCTGCACACATTAAAAATATATATTTCTAGAGCCTTTGGAAACGATTCTTTGTGAAATATGTGATAACAACTATATCGAGTAGTTAGAGTTGGATCATTATCAATTGGAATGATCTCTCCCCCGGGATTACAAATAGCTTGATATGTAGCATCTCTTGTCCATATTTTCAAGTAGCCGTGAGGAGGCAAACTTTTTTTCTCTAAGTAGCGAAACAATTTCAACCCATGCGAGCATAGAATTCCATGGAACTTAAACTTTCTACATGAGCAAGCCACAATTTCTTCCAAGTGATTGTATATTACTGTGCGAACCCTTTGACGATCTTCAATCTTCCAAGTAATCAAGTTCGGATCATCATGCTCTAACTTAAGTGATAAATCAATGATTTTCTTAACACCTTGATGAAACATACTCCCTCCGTCCCGCAATAAACTTCTCGGTTGGGACTTCACACAGATTAAAAAAATAAATTTGACTTTACTGTAGAGTGCACTGTTTTGCACTGTTCAAACACCGTTTGACACTGTTTGGACACTGTTGACACTGTTTGGCACTGTTTTGATGTAGATAATTTGCCAAATAAGGAAAGTTTTGGAGTGTGAAGTTAATTTCGGACTGCCCAAAAAGGAAAGTGTGAAGTTTATTGCGGGACGGAGGGAGTAATAAAAAAATCTAGTGTACTTTTTGGTTGCTTTGCGTTCAACTGCCCAATCAGAAATGAAGTTTGGTTTTGTTTGGATTGTTTTATGCCCAGCCTCCCTTTTTTTCGCGACGATCATTCATTGCTCTTGAGTACATGCACACAAATTCTTGTAGCACAATTCTTCCATGTGTGGAGTAGTCCTTGAGGAATTGACTAGTACTCTCACTTCTCTGTGAAGTGGTCATGCCTGCACAGAAGTGAGAACAAAAATATACTTGAGCCCATTTTCTCCTCACTTCATATGTTCTCATTAACCATTCATTACCTTGAAGCCCATTTGAATTGTGGTGAAAATGTTTTGTATCCATTGGAATTCGATCAATTTTTTGCCGCATTATGACACAAATGTCACAAGCATAATCCATGACGGTATTGAGGCAAAATCTCATCAACTACAGATGATATAGCAGCTGACTGATCGGTGAATATGCTCCTTGGTTTCTTTCCTCCCATAGTCTCAAAAAAGGTAGTAAACAACCAAGTAATTGCATCTCATGTTTCCCAATATAGTAGGTCGCATCCAAATAATGATGTTTGTCCGTGATGGTTTTTGTCTGCAATTGGTGCGCACATCATGTCATATTTATTTATTTGAAAAATCATATAAAAACAAATAGCATCACCAAAAAGCCCGTAATCCTGTCTAGATTTTGCACACAGAAAAATACTCCACAAGTTTCACCATCTTCATGGATTCTGAAGGAATAGAAGAAATGTTTGTTCTCATTTTTCTTATGCTGAAAGTATTCTAGAAGACATCTTGTGCCACCTTTCCTGAAAAACTCAGCCCGTCTTCTCTGAAGGAAGTTATTGCAATCTGATTTTGTAAAATTCAGATTCTGAATTCCACATGCTTCTTCCCACATATATGGGAAAATTTGTCCATGCTTCAACCCGGATGCATGCATTGTTGTTATCAATTCAACCTGTGTAAATTCAATTATCTGTTGAGACCTCAAGTAATCCGCATGCTCAAGTGGTGCAAGGTCATGAGAATGCACTGCTTCAAAACCAATCACTTGGTACTTGTTATCTGGAACATGTTTAAATGCAAAGGATGCCTTGCAATTACAACGTGTCTCTTCTCATTTCTTCTGAGGTGTCTTCACTTTCTTGTAAAATCCCTCTCATGAACACACTAAAACTTGACGTTGAATTAGTTTCTTATCAACGTCGCTTTTGTTTGTTCGGAAAATCCTCACACTAAAACCAACCCTCCTTGCATATGAGTTATAAAAATTGTAAGCATTTTTAGCACTGTCAAAGACCATTCCAATTCCAGGTTCCATTGCAATATTGCTTTCTTCCAAAAGCTGATTATTTAAACCTTCGTACTCTTCATTAAGATGGGGAGTCTCTTCACTCACAACAAAATTCAAGTCTGGAATATTCATAACAATTGATCTAGATTGCAAATATAAAAAAGGGGATAACAATTCACCATAAAAATCTAAAAACCCTATGAAACAAATTAAAATGTGTATAACTAATTTACTTCTTAGTATATAATTTTTCAACACAAAATACACTTAATCAATTAACTAATTTTGGCAAACAAATTCTATAAAGATCTTTTTAAGAATGGAGATGGGTGATAAAGATCTTTTTAAGAATGGAGATGGGTGATATAATATGTCTTAAGCTTTTGGTGCCAACTGCAGAATGCAATATCAATTAAGTTAAAGGCATCCTTCACATTTATGGAACTAAGGTAGTATCCTTCACACTTAATCATCTCTACCAATTGTCAAAGGAAATGTCGACGAAACAATAGGGAATTCGCCGATTCAATTTGGAAGTAAAGAAAATGGGCGGTGGAGGAACAATAAAATTTACAATATTAATAAATTGAAAGATATGGCTAAAAAAGAAATTAGTCTTACATCCCAAATTTTCATTTCTAAAACCGAACTGTACATACAAATGAAGAGTATGAGCATAAAGCAAGGAAAAGATCCCTACTTTTCAATGTACTTTTAATATTAAAATAAAGGGGGTCATGTTCGCCCTCTCTCTTAGTGGGAGGTGAACAAATTGAATTCAATATGGGTTCATAGGCCTATTTAACCATTCATCCTAAATTTGTACTACTAATTTTTGTATTTCTATTTGGGGAAGTAAATAGAAAATTTGTGTTCTTTCCGTGTCTATATTTTTCGTAGAGTTGTTTTTCGTATTTGACTAATATTGACTTCCATGCTGCGATGTACTAGCCTTGTCTCTACATTTGATTTTTTCTTCAATTATCGCCTATTTTTCAAATGGAAAATTATTTGTAAGAGGACTTTTAATTTGTTGTTGGATACGGAGTACTAGTGCTCCGTATTTTTTTTACCAGTAGAGCCGTAGAGGGAGTAATCTTTTTTTTTGTTCCATTCATTTTGAATTAGTCATGCTTAGGGTTGAATAAACAATGAAGTAAACAAAAAGTACAAAAAAAAATTGTCATTTAGTGACCAAAACAAGGAAGATTATATACATGGGTAGAGCAAAAAAGAGTTGTTCTAAGGAAATGTTCAATGTAGGTGAAGCAGAAGAGCTAATGCCAGTATTAAGAGCATAATTAAAAACGTTTTCTGCCAATTGAATACCGCCATCAACCGTCTCCGCCGTCAAAATCCCCACCGGGTATTTGCATTCTCCGATCGAGGGATCGATCGGCGTCAACGCACCCAACCCCTCAAACTCGCAAGCTCCGGCCTGATTTTCCTGGTTCTGAATTTGATACAGCGCGTTGAAAGCATACGAGACCCGGTCGGCGTAGCCGATGCGTCCGCACGACGCGCCGGGAAGCAATTCCGTACAGTCCGACATATTGCACGCCGCCGCCACTTGCGCCTCCACCAACGCCTTATTGCTCATGTCTCCTTTGAAAATGCACCACCGTGACGGCGATTTCACCGTCCCCTTCGCCTCCGTCGGGTACACCGTCCGGCCATTTCCCGAGATATCGATCGGGAATTTGGGCGATCCGTCGTACGCGTAGATCCCGAAGTGGCGTTGATACGCTCCGTACTCTATGATGTTCCGGTTCTCGTCTCCGAGAGAATTGAGGTACACATCGATCGATATGTTCCGCCGCCGCGGCGTTCCCCTGTTTTTCACGATGTGCGGGATGAAGCTCCGGTAGAACCGCTCCGCGTTCTCGACGGTGGCGTCCTTGGATCCGTCCGTCGGCCACCCGATCTGCCCGATCTGGATCTCCATGTCCGGGTACCCCGCCTTCTCCAAGGCCACGACTAGCGCGTCGAATAAGAACTCGAAAGCGTTCGTGTAAGTGTACGCGCCGTCGACGACGGTGAAATTGGACTTGTTGTCCATAAACCCGAATTCCATGGGCCACTTGTATTGCTCGACAGAAGTGATCGGGAATATGTTGTAGGTGAAGAAGGAGTTGGTTTTGTTGATTATCTCCAGTAACCCCATCATCGTCCCTTTGATGTCTGGCCGGAAATCGGCCTCCGACGGCTTCTTCGTCATGGTTATCACGTCGGTGAAATGACTGGTCGTCGTCCTGACGTACGTAAGGTTGTTATTGTCCAGTGATGCCCGAGTCTGTCTGAACACGTCCGTTATATTCCAGAGTATTGGTCTTACCATAGTGAACGGCTCATGAACTATAATCAAAGTCCTGGAAACAAGAATGAAAATTATAGTTGGCATTTTAAAATAACATTGATGAAAATGAAATGTTTACATCTAAAAGAGTCAAAACGTGAAAATCACGAGCAAAAAAACTGGCGTGAAAATAACTTTTGCTCAAAAAACGATTGTTTAGAAAGTTTTCAAAGAAATTCGTTAGAATTTTCGAAACAGAAACGTACTCTTTTTTAAGAGTTTCCGTGCTACATAGTTTGGGTAACCCTTTAGTTTAGGCTAGTCTATAATGTAACTTTCATTAATTTTGAGTTTAATCCATTTAAACAATTACGTGACATGTATTCATGTTTATATGAAAGATGAAGTTGATGGAATATAAGAAGTTTAAGAACAATAATCATCAGATTTGAAATGTTACTAATTTCAGCGTTTTAATTCAGCCTTATACGGAGTAATTTACTATATAAGCTTATGCCTCTTTTAAAACATATCCTAGCTACTATTTTTTTTAAAACATTTTTAGTCATCATTTCATATATGTAATCAAATGAATGTACTTCATTCACCTAACATTCTAGCTTTAACGGCTTCCGTCCTAATTCAGAACATGATCTCTAATTCAGACAATAGACTTCACATTCGACCAACTCCTTCTTCGGAATATAACCTTAAGTGTATCTTTCATGTGCATTTAAAGCATGTCCACAAAATAACTTTAGGTATGCTAATTCAAACATCCTTAGCTACTTTGGTGAAATATTAACAGATCATTGAAAATGATATTGCGGTTGACATGTCCAACATCGCTCGGGCACCATGAGACAAGTTTTTAACATGAGACAATATTTGATACGGATTTGGTGCCAAAAGCTCATTTCAACATGTTTTTGGCACGAATTTAGAATATCTCTGTTAAATCCTTATTGAATTTCGGCGAATCCGTGCAAAAAATCTATGATTTTTTGTAGTGATATATGGATGCGGATATGCTTACTGAATGTTAACACCTCTTTGTATGGGCGGGATGATGAGATTTTCGAGCATGTCATCCATGCTCTTGACATTGGTCCATTTCTTCCTCATGACAAAGTCTTTCATTATGGTGACGGCAATGGCGGTGGGGCTGCCTTCAAAGGCGACAAGAATGCTAGGCTTAGGACCATATATTCTAAGGTTGGGGATGTCGTTTTGTAAAAGCAAATCCACCACCATTGACGGCACCAAGTTTTGTGATGCCGATCTACCCCAATTGATGCCTATAAAGCAATCCACAATGACATGATCTCCAAACAACACAAGAAAAAGCATCAAGCATTTCCAAATCCATGCCATCTTGCATGAATTGGATTGAGATATGATGCTATTTTAGATTAATTAATGATTGTGGTTGTGTGTATTATACCCAATACACACAACCATATGAACCTCCATTGAGGAAATTAAACGTTTATGTTTATGTGATGTTTCATATTTATATATACCTTAATAATAACCATTAAGGTGAGTTATAATTTTAATCACCCAATAGTATGTGGGGTTAATAATAGACATGTGAGATTCATTAATGGTTGTTTCATACTCCCTCCGTTCCCTTTTAAATGTCTCGTTTTACCATATTGGGATGTCCCTATTTAATTGTCATATAACTTATTTGGTAAAGTTTGTGTGGCTCAAAATCATTCTTACTTTATTTTTACTTTATCAATTAATATCAACCACACAAACTCACTTTTTTTAAAATTCGTGTCACCCTCATCCGTTCCAATGAAAGGGAAGGAGGTAGTACATGCTAGTTGGAAGATTAAAATATCATGCACACACTTTTATATTGAAGTAATAATAGCGTACATTGCTTATTTGCTTCATCATAATCAATAATGTCAAAATGTAGTAACGCTCTAAAGTACGGAGTATTATTTTATCGCTTTGAAATTTCAAACTATTTTGGAAACCAATGGTTAGATGTTGTTGTTGTAATACTTTTGGATCCCTCTTGTTACTTGATTTATACATTTTCAATTGTAAATTTTGCCATGCCAATTTTTTTGAATGAGAATGTGACTGTATGAACCACCTCATAATATGTTTAATTCCTTCTGAATCAATAGTTGCAATTTACTACTATCGTATATCAAAGACTTACACCTAGCAGAACTATTCCATACCGAGATTTATTAGCATGGCTTTAGACCGGGTTTATGTTATTTTACCAGCTAGATTTTCGGGTTTTTTACAAGAATATTACTAAAAAAAACGTATTTACATAAATATGACTATTCATTACTACAACGTAGTGCTGTGGTAACTAAAGTTCAAAACTTGAACATGAGTTACTATGATTTCATTACTATTATAGTAATGAATCATATTTTTGTAAATTATCTTTATTTTGGTCATATTTATGTAATTATTTCTAGATTTTCTTGCCATTTTTCGAGTTTCATATAACCAGTCTTATTATATTGAGTGACCATATAACTAATTCTAGGCATGGACCGGTCCCGGGCCGGACCGGGATCCGGGCCGGTTCTGGGCGGGCTTTTTGGGTTTGGCTACGAGCCCGGAACCGGCCCGGGATTCCACTGGGTCCGGGCCGGTCTCCAGGCCTGTTCAATTTTTTTTTTTTGCTTTTCTAATTAACCCTCGACCCCCCCCGCCCCCCAAACACCCACCCCAACCCGGGAAAAACAAAAAACATTGAAAAAACAAAAAAAAAAAACAAAAAAAAGGCCTGGCCGGGCCGGTACCAAAGGATAGGGTAGCCCTGAACTGCCCCGCCCAACCCCCCGGGTTGGACCTAGGGCCCGCACAGTGGCGGGCCGGGCTGGGCCATCCCTAACTAATTCTATCGATATCACTCACATTTTTTAACAGAAGTTTCTTGTTTGTCATATATATACTTCCTTCCACCAGATGACCAGAATACAAAAATATATTTTCCTTATTCTTTTTTGAATAAATATATATATTTTCCTTATTAACACTCATTCTTTAAAGAATCAGAAATGAAGTGCCACATTTAAAGAGGTAACACTTAAGTAACAGTTTGAAGATTTCCCAAAAAATCCAAGAACAGAATTTTAGAGAGAGAAATTTAGCAAAAAACTTTAAAATCTACCCACCCCATAAACTTTACTTTTGCCTATGTCTTGTACCATCAATAACCCTTCTTTATTAACAAGAGCCTAAAAATTTGAAATTCAAGTTATTAAGAATTGAACAAACTTATGTCGATTGAACCTCATCAAATTAAACAAGACCAACATTAAATAATATGGAGTAATAATAAACTACAAATATCATCAAATCTAAAGTGACCGTATGAGATTTATATAGACTAGACCAAACCCGACCTAAACGCACCAAATTAGACCATACGAGAAAATAATAATCCAAATGAAAGACCCTTAAGCCAAAACAGATCACGGAACTTTTAGTGATGATATATTCCACATTTTTCGTTGTCCTTATATAATGCCTAGATTTGTTTGCTATTTTACTTACAAATTAGCAGATCCTCTCCTTTGAACTTTCAAATACTTGCATATTTTAGTGTACAACATTTGATGTGAGTGAGCAAATAGAGTTGGTTTGCTAATGGTGCAAGAGGAGGAATAATCCTTAGACATTGGCATCTAATGCTGCCGGGAAAAAAGTACTGAAAATTGGTTTGTGTTGGTGTTTATATCTTGAATCAAGAACTGGCGAAGAGCAACCATATTCAGCAGAGTTATTAAAATTACAAAAGGCCACTTTCTTCACTATGGGAAAGTGGGAATTACATTTACACTGAAACAACAGAATGGATTCCTAAATGAAGTCAACTTGTACACTTAGGTCAAGTTTGAAGCACATGTGATAGACTTGAGTAAACAATAGATAAAACAGCCATTGGGATTCGGGTTATACACTTGGTATCAATAGAAAATTCTATGTGGCAATTGGTTCTAAAAAATGCTAATACTCTATCGAGATACTAGCATGTATTGGCTAAGCGAGTGCTAACCCGTCAATTGAACACTAAACTTAACTAGTCAAAAAGCAACGATCGAAATCCACCACAATTACATACCCAACTATGTCTAGTTAGGCGAATTGTGTTTATTTTACGAGTTCGAGTATCATGCTCACCCATCGCATGTCAGTGCTAGGGATGGACTAGGTCTGGGCGGCTCGACCCAGGATCGGTTTTTCAATACCGGTACCGACCCAGTACCCAGACCATGGTAGAAAAGGGTCGGGCTTCGAGCATGAATTCTTAGTACTTAGTTCCTGTCCCAACTGACATATTTTATTTATTTTTAATTAGAGGGTGGGTACTGACCGAGGAGGCCAGGATTGGTGTTGTTTGGACCCAGACTGGAACCGATACCGGACCAAATCGGGTCAGTACCATGCTTCAATTATTTAGAACCAGGACTGACCGGGCCCAGGACGGAGCTCTTATGCAAAATTCGCTTGAAAAATACATAAAATAAATTTAATGTGAGAAAAATAATTTGTCAATTGAAGTGATGCAAGGAATCAAACACAAGAAATAATCACTTAATATCAAGCTTTAATCCCAAATCCTTGGGTAAAAGTCTAGTCAAAAATCATAGTCAAAGTACAGAAAAAAATCACTTCTCGATAGCATAAACATGAAAGTAAAAGTTCTGAAATTGATATACAAGAACTAGAAATTCTGGAATTAAACTAACTACGAGTAATTAATAGAAAATGAAAAATCGAAGATGATTGATGAAGCGGCTGAACTCCTCTTTCTTTCTCTCCTCTTTCACCTCCGTTCTCTCCCCCCTCTTTACTGCTGCTGTGCAGCTGTGTTTATAGGATGAATTGGGCAGATTCTCAGGTCTTCAAATTTGAAAAGTTAATCTCCACCGGCTACCACAATTAATTTCGACCAAGGTTGAAATTTCGCTGGTCAGAGTATACGGCACATCAAGATGGCTATGGTGCTGATTTGAAGTTTTTTATCCTTCAACTAGCCACTTCTTGCAATTTGGCTCTAAGAGTTCAAATTCCTTCCAATTTCATCCCTTCCTATTAAAAGAAGTAAGTCAAGTCCAAATTAGTCATTAATTCCCAAAAGTGAATTAAAATAGGTCCAAAATAACATGATAAATTATCAGAATTAAACAATAACATTGGGCCTATCATTCAGCCTAGAATCACAACAGTTGAATGAGTAAAAAAATATAAACCATGTAATGGATGAATTATTACCTGCTGATGATTCTCGTTTCACTAGCCACTTCTGTAACATATCAATTCCTGGAAACACCAACATATTCATGGATTTCACTTCAAGCTTGTGTCGTTCCTCAAGTTTTTTGAAACCAAACACCTCAGTCCAGGTATGAATATGGTCAGATACAGCAGGAATTATCAATTGCTCTACCCTTAGACTAAACAGGGCCTGCAATTTGCGCTTAAATCACGAAGTGTTTTATACTGAGTAAAAGAAAAAAACATACCACATAGGCACATATTGATGAACAAAAATGAAAACAATAATTCTACAGTAAATGGATTTGTTATGCATTGCTCATTGGCTATCAACTGATTTTCGTTGTCATTTTTGTATTTCAACAATGCTTGATGTACCCACTCTTATACCCACTTTATACCCACCATATTCGTGAAGATTTTTTTTTGTCCGTGAACCCGGTTCATAGACAATATTTTGTCTGTGCAAAACATTGTCTGTGAACCGGGGGTTCACAGACACAAAAAAACCTTCACAAACATAGCTGGGTACAAAAGTGGGTATAAGAGTGGGTACAAATATCATTTTTGTATTTTTTTATGCACATACTTCAACTACAAACTTGGGATGGTACCACCCTCAAAGGCTTCGTCTGGTTTGGCGTGGTATTGATTATGGAGGATATCATCATGCTTGGATTAGGAAATCCCCAGGAATCAGATAATTTCCAGGTTTTATCAAATACTGAACATAGCAGCATTATATGTCAGTATGTCTCCCACATACCATGTCTAAATGATTCCCTGGAGTTGGATGAACTCCTTGTCATTCAGAATATGATTTTATCTACTTGTAAATAACTTTGAGTCTCCGACAATCAATTCAACCCAAACAAGACTTTTATTAACGCCCCCCAAGGCTTTAAGGGATTGATTATGGAGGATATCATTATGCTCAGGAATGGAGTGTGTCAGTGTGATACCCATGTCTCCCACATACCATGTTTAAATGATTCCCTGGAGTTGGATGAACTCCCTGTCATTCAGAATGTGATTTTATCTACTTGTAAATACTCCAACCACCAATTCAACCCAAACAAGACTTTTACTCAAGCCCCATACCCCACCCCCACCCCAGGCCCAGAAGGAATTTTTTTCTACAACAGTTGCCGTTAACCTTTAAGCAGTAGTGGCCATTGCATCAAGAAGCATAATGCTCGAAATTTATATATATCTAAAATCATGGTAAATGATACCCTATATGCTTTAGGTAAGATATAAAGGGTGTAATATCACTACATAATGGCACCATGGTTTTTCAAGAACAAGTTTAAGGTATTGGTAGGTTGACAATAATGAAAGGGAAGATTTATATACATTTTAGTATTTTACTATTGTATCTCTATTAGTTAATTTTAGACTAGAAAATAACGACATCACATGTGTTTAGTACTTCATTTTTTAAAATGTATTTTTATATGAAGTATAACTTTTCATTGTCACTTTCTTCCCAATCAACCAAATGTAAGATTAAATTAATAAGAGCTTACTGTTAAAACAAATAATAAATGACATGCATACCGCCTCAATACTAGAGAAAAGCCGTCGGCACATCCCCTGGCGCCTATACATGTGGCGGGTCCCAATAAATGGCATCTCTGCAATTTGCGCTCCACGGATTCTAAAAAGATGGCACATATTATATGATCAGTATTTTTTTTAATAATTACTCGGAGCAAAAACGGCAGAAGCGAAACTACTAAACTAGTTATGACCCCACTTCAGGTAACCCTCAAATCGCCAAGGGTTACAACCGGTCCCCCACAACCCGCGGCCCGGCAATGCAACCAGTCCTGTAGACCATGGACCTGCTATAAAGGATGAAACCGGAATTGACCCACGACCCGTTGGTACCCGAGCAGAATCAGGATGCCCCGAACCTTGGAAAATTGGATAACTCGGGTACTAAGCTAATAGGGAGCTCTTAAAAATATATCACACGCAAGTGGGATTTGAACTCAGGTGGCACGAGTGGCCTAGTGGTTCCGAACCACCTACGCCACTTAGGTGATTGTGCTCTCTTGCTTCTTTTAGTTAGTTGTATACTTAACCTTTGCAACATGTCTAAGCTTAAGGTCTCATTATTAAGTATCCATTAATAATCATTGTTATTATTACTAACATAGTTATTGGTATACCAATATACTGTGTATGAAATATTCGAAAATTGCATCAAATATATTTATACAATCTTTTTAAGATTTTATATATGCATTATGTTTATATATTGTCCATCTAATTTTAAAAACATTTTGAATTTTGTAAAATATTATAAATTTTGGTACATTAATTTTGTTTTCTATTGTTGTAATCATTATTACTCACTCCGTCCCATTGGAGTTTGCCAACTTTCGTTTTTTGTTTGTCACAATTTTTTTTTCCTTTCTTTTAAAGTAATGAATTTGTGGTTCAACTTATTTCCTTTGATCCAGTGACTTGTCCGAGTCAAGTCCTGGTCCGGTTCTTACAATATATGTTGAAAGTCATTTTACTAATTATTTCTATTATTTCTATTACAAAAAATATACACAAAATATTAAAAATGCTTAATCAATGTAAATTTCTTTCATATTTTCTGAGGTCTAACCAAGCATAAACAACTATTTTCCTGAACTTTTTTCTCTCACTTCCTCTTTTAATTTTTTGTTTCAAATATAGCCAGAAATTGAGGGAAAATGCAGCTACGTCTCATCTCTCTCATGTTGAGAAATATTGGATCACTTAGAATACCTTACACACGCTGCAGAGATGATTTCATCACCCCTTTCCAAGATTGCTGTGTAGAAGCCACGAAAATGAAGACGATTAAAATTTGACCTGCACATGAAAAACATTGGAGTAATAATTTAGAAAGCCTCAAGAGTATAAATACATTTTAACAGAAAAGACAACATCAATTCACACGCAAACCCTAATATAAAATAATATAAAATAAAATAACAATTTGCAAAAGGAAGCAGTTGAAGAGAAGATTAGGAACACACTGCATGTGTTTAGTTTCGTTGTTTTAAACCTTTTTTACTAACTGGATTTTCATAAATATGAAAGTCGTATGGAGCTGCTTACCCACAGTTATATATGACATTTTGAATAATATTAATCTCACTTCTTCGATCAATAATGGGCATAAAACACTCCTCCATGACAGACAAAGCAATTGCCAACTTAGAGTTGCATTCAACTCGTTGAGAAAAGGAAAGATGTGAGGTATCAGAGTCAAGTTCTGATCGTTGCACAAGAGACCATGAGAATCCTGACTCTAGTTCATGTTTAACACCTAGAATCTTCTGTAAATGATCATAAATCTGCAACATAAAAGGAGAATATTACTATTTCGATGATATATACAAAAGACTCTACTAATTTTCCGGCAACACTTCCCTTGAACGAGACTAAGACTATCAACAAATTAACTATTCTCATGCTTAAAAAGACAGATAAATGATTTCCCATTAGCAAAGGAATCTGAAGAGTGTTGGTCAAATAAGTACCCGTGTATCATACCTCTAGGCATGTATGGCCACAAAAAGTAGACCCATTATTAGTATTCATAGGCAAAGCATTTTGTTCTTTCATGCAATATCTGTGATCTGTAAAATTAAATGTAGAATTTCACTTGCAGAGAAAGCAGTATGGAACAATAATAAAACAGAGAATATGATAAATACATAAACTAAAACGATGTGAAAGAATTTACATTTTTTCTCACAGAGGTTGCAACATAAAAGCTTGTCAGCATCCTTATTTACTTCTGCAGGGTTTTCATCAGCAACCCCACAAAATTTGCATATGCAATTTGGGCAATGCCAATCACCAGAAGGAAGCATCTGCAGTGCATTGAAGCACAACATGCATATAATGTAAGGAAAATATGTTAATCAATTTGCCAAGTGCATGTGACATTCCATTTCCATTTAAGGACACTGGATATGATTGGCTTCTTTAATTCTCTAACAGTCTTCGGATGAAGGTTTTTGGTGGAGAAGGTTTTGGAGGGCTAAACTAAAATTCTATATCTTAAATATTGGTGAACAAAACATTTCAGAGAAATAAAGAAAAGGTGATTGAAATGTTATATGATCACATATTATGCTAATGTTTCAATATTTATCAAGTATTTATATCTTGATCAAATATTTATCAAGATATAGTAAACTAAGCCCTCCAAAACTCTCCATCCAATAAGGGCCTTAGATAAAAATAAACCTTCATCCAATTTTGAGCTAAGACTTATTGAAGGATTCACACTTGCAATTCAGTTCACACTTCACAGTAAGGAGAAATGAGAATCTTGACATGAAAATAATATAGAAATATCTCACAGAAGAAATGACCATGCAAGCACAAAAAACAGTGTGTTACCTTTATACCAAGACAGCTCTGATGAAAAGTTGACGGACAGCCATCACAACAAATGAGGTCCCCACCATCACCACACATACCACAAGTATCATCATCTGGATCATCGTCATTGATTCCTATAGCATGATAATCTCGGAATTCAGACTTCCTTTGCCCATTCCATGAATCTTCAAGGCACTTCAATAGAGAAACCCCAGAGTCCAAAGCAATGTTTAGAAATGGTTGACGCAGTTTGCTCCCTGCATGGAGCTCAAACTTGGAAACTGTGAGAATTTTACTACAACAGCCACAGTGGATGCCATCTCTAGTGATCCAACCTTCTAGCATTACTCGTGATTTTCGACGGTTCATATATTGAACCTTTTCACTGAGCTTCACAGTCCCAGAATCAATCATCCATGACAACAATGTTCTTTTCCCGGAATACGGGACATAGTTGTCATTTTCAGAGGTTTGTCCTTTCTCTGAACTGCGAACCAACAGTGTACACCTACCAATTATGTCGCTTTTCTTTCCTAGGATTAAATTTCTTCCACTTTTCAAGATTCCGTTATCCTCGTTCGTTTGATTGGTAGCGAGAGGTTTTCCCTTACGTGGCTTGCCTTCTGCAGAAACTTTCACTACAGTACTCTTGATATCTCTACCGCTCAGGCTTTCATCTTTTTTCTTCCTTTTCATTTCTTTCTCAATCTTTTTTCTAGTTTGCCTAGTTAGCTTATTTATTAAATCTGCTGACAATGGGGCAACTGGCGGAGAACTCCCAACAGAAATATTCTTACCGTTATCTACTTCCATGTGTTTCTGAAATGCATCATAGGCCTTGATTATTGACCAATAGGCTGTCCCGTTAGGGCTAATATAAACGGCGTCTAGGTAATCTCTGTTCTTTCTTGGTCTATAATCAATATTCCACCCAGCCTCGATCAGCATTCCTCTGATTCTCTCACGCAATTGCTGTTTTTCAGTGCTACCCCCACGTTTCACTTTTGCTTCCTTGTTTCCTGCCGATTCAGTTTCAGGTGCTGAGGATCTGGTTTCTTCCTCTTTTACCCTTTTACTTGAGCTACCACCAGCCTCAGAAAAGCTTGGTGGGACCAACTTATGAGTTCCCTCTGTTTCAGAATCTGCAGATGAAGTTGTTTCTTCCCCAAGTGATTTTTGAGATTTTAGCTCACTTTTCTCCCTCTCAATGGACTTTGACAGTTCACTTTTATCCCTCTCAATCGACTTAGAAGCAGCATACAGTGTTTGTTGCAGTCTTAGCTCATTGGCATGTTCAGACATAGAAGCTTTCCTCTTTTCAGGGTTCTGGAATTCATTATTGTGCAATAAACCCATCTTTTTTTTCTTACTCACCATTACCTTCAAGACCCCGTTTTTTCCCTGCACCCTAATTGGCTCATCAGAATATTTAAGCTTCATCAAATGGATGGGCAAACGTTCTTCATCACCTTCACCACAACAAACACCTCTTGTTCTATCACCCAGCACATTCTTTGAGCCCGAACTATCAAAATATGAGTGCTTCTGTTTCTGGATCACCACATTTCTAAGATGCCCTTTTTCAAATTCCCTCATATTTCCTCCTACCATCTTCAATCTCGCATCTTGATTCTCATTCCTCATGTGCTCATTAAACTGAAATTGACCTAATATATTCCCTTTTCTCTCAATCTCAATGCCTCCACTCCTGTTAATAAGTGAACCATTACAAGAGTTATCCCATGCTCTCCTCCTACCAGGTTCTGGAATATCATCACTAGAATCTGAATCATGCATTATCATTCTTGGTCTCTTGTTATCCGTATGAGAAGAACCTGAAGGACGTATCCCTCCCATTCCCATACCTCCAACTCTATCATCTTTTTTCTTGATAATCAAACAACCAGAAGAGCTTCTCTTCTTCACTACACCCCCTGATCTCACGCTTCCCTCCATAAATGCAAAAAATTAAGCCCTAAGATCGAAAACCCACAGTCACACTAAATACCCTATCAAAATTAAGCATAAAGCTCCCACAAACCCAAATTCTTCCTTCTCTAGTCGAACATTATCAGATCTGTAACAAAGCAGGAGAAAGATTCATGCTTTAACAAAACCCGGACTGGACAATTGGGGAAGATCAGGGGGGACAATAGCTTCGCTACAGTGCATAAGAAAAAGGAAGCGATCCATACCTTCGAGAAAAGTAGGTTTGCTCCATCAACCGCAATCATCAGGAGGAACGCCCTCTTCTGTGAGTGATTCAATCCTCCAGCGAGCAAAGGGAATCGCCAGAAACAAAGAGAGACGGAAAGGAAAGAACAGACTTTGCATTGATTCTGGGTGTGTGAATAAATATGAACAGACGCTTTCGGTTCTGTTGTCGTTTTTGTTACTGTACATGAGAAAATAAAAGCAAACCCAGAGAATATAAACAAGAGAAAATAGCATATATACCACCGGGTATTCTAACATGTATGCTCCCTCTCTCACACTTTCAATTCGCTCTATCAAGTTGATTCGATGATATTTTTGTAGTATACTACTTCCCTCCCTGCCTTCCTTATTTGACGAACAAATCTTTATCAAATAGTGTAAAACAGTGTAAAACATTATCAAATCATATCGCTACAGTGTTAAACAGTGTCGTTAAAGTGTAAAGTCAAATTCATTTCCTCAATATATGTGAAGTCAAAGTAAGACAAACATTTAGGGACGGAGGTAGTACTTATGTAAATATTTAAAATTAAAAAACTGTTAAAACTTAATCAAAATTAACATTCAAAAACTGAATTCAAATCCATTAAAAAACGGAATTCAAATATAATACTACCTCCGTCCCGCTAGACTTTGCCAAATGCAAGTTAGGTGAGAAATAAGAACAGTAAAAACTGTGTGGTTGGAATTTGTACAGAAGAGAGAGAAATGTGCAGAACCACAAATTATTTACTTTAATAGGAAAATGACAAAGTTTTTTGGAACAAGTAAAAAGGGAAAGTTGGTAAAGATCAATGGGAATTGGGAAGGATGAAGTATAATTTTGAAATTAAGAGTGACATATATATGTGAAATTGCTCTAAAAAGAGTAAAACGTTGGTAAGTTCTAAAAAAGATTATTAGGGAGTATATGGTATGGAGTAGTATTTTTTTTAATATGCGTAATTATTATTATGCTTAGGCACTTTCGGCTTTAAAAATGACATGCTTTTCTATATTTGACAGTAATTACTACTACGTGTTATTTATGCATAAATAGTACTACCTCCGTCACACTAAGATTGAGACAATTCGGTTTACGATGTTTGACCGACGATAAAGCAAACAGATAAAAAATATTAGAAACAAAAAGTTACATATTCAAAAACTACATTAAATTCTTTACAAAGTCGCAAAAACCTGAATCAAATTTGATAAAAAAAAAAATTGATGTATCAAGTAAGAGATTAAAAGTGATTTGTGTTGACCAAGTGAATAGTGTCTGGGACAATCTTAGCGGCACGGAGGGAGTATTTCTGTTTTGAGATTTCCCAATTCAATTGATTATATGGAAGCTTAATTCTAAATTAAATAATTACATATATGTGACTAAAATAAAAATTATTTATTAAAATATGGCCTCCTAAAGTGTAGTACCTATATTGGTAACTTTGCTCAAGTACTTATATCCAATTTTTATATTTAAATGACTGTGAAACTGTATACTATACTAACTATTAGTCATATTTCTATAAGCAATTTTTACTTTTGTAATATTTTTAAAAAATCTATTTAAATCATGAAACCCTAACTTTAACACATGAGTAATACACATACAAAAAGTATTTGATAGCTTCTCGGTAAATCGCTAGTAGTATAGCTAAAGAGAAAGGGTAAGTATGGTTTAGAGACAGGAAGAGCTTGTATAAAATGGGAGTCTAACCCTTTACAACTGCACCCAAGGGGATATTTATAGTAGTAATAAATGAGGTGGTGCATTAAAAGTACCACATGTGTCGACTAATCTATGGGTGAAAGCCATGAGATCTCGCGGTGCCTTACGTGTGTCATCCCCTAATTGATCTCTACCCAAGTGTCTACTGCAAGCCGCAATAACGATGGTCGAGGTGCAGGGGTGCACCCCGGGCCTGGTGTTGTCTTTGTTCTTGGGTGATCTTTCGGGATCTATGATAGAGGT
The DNA here is from genome assembly GCA_945859915.1 of Cuscuta epithymum. Lineage (NCBI taxonomy): Eukaryota > Viridiplantae > Streptophyta > Magnoliopsida > Solanales > Convolvulaceae > Cuscuta > Cuscuta epithymum. The sequence continues at coordinate 5,564,991 of CAMAPF010000055.1, forward strand.
GTCACCTCCGAGGTGATGACCTCCGAGGTGCTTGTAAGGGTTGTACAGACAGAGAGCCTTTTCTTCATCCCGGACCACGCTTTGTTTGAGGGGATCCAGTGGAGTGAAGGTCTTGAGCCTTTGGAGCAAAATATCATGAAGAGACAATTATGGAGCAAAATTATAATTATCAACATTCATAATAAAATACTCCCTCCGTCCCGCTATTAACTTCCTACTTTGACCTACACACATATTTAGGAAATAAATTTGACTTTATTGTAGAGTACACTGTTTTGACACTGTTTGACACTGTTTGGCACTGTTTTGCACTGCTTTGATGTAGGATAACTTTCCATTTAGGGAAATGAGAATATCATTTGGGACGGCCCAAAAAGGAAAACAGGAAGTTAATAGCGGGACGGAGGGAGTATGATGTATGATAGTTATACGCCTCACAAAATGTTTCACTGCGAAAGTAGATCAAATTCAAAATCGTTTCTCCATTTCGCTTACTATAACCACGGGTTTTCACAAATTCTTCCATATATTAGACAATGAGTTCTTAAGATCTTAACAAAAAAGGTCTACTTCCTTTAACAAATTATTTCATCCATTGTCTTGAAGTTCTTGTAAACGGATTTGTATTGTATAGCCAAGACAATATTTTAATCTTTTTGTTGTAGGGCAAGAGACAAGTCATTTTTGATTCCAAAAAGATATATCATTAAATGTATCAATTATACAAATTCAAAATTCTCCATCTTATCAATCAAATTTGAAGCCATTCCTCGCTCTTCAGTAGCACCATCATCATACACATTCTCAGGGGCTTTAAATATGAAACTCCACATAGGCATAAAGTGAATAATCGTAATATAATGTGATCTCAAACGAGTGTCTTCTGGCCTATTAAGCTATCTTTTTTGTTTCCCCTTGCCACTTACAATCTGTCCCTTTTCAAACATTCTAGAAGTCTATCATGTTCGATTTGTCTAAGTCGATATGTTTTTACATCAGGCCCCGATAACATTCACAATCAAAGTGACACATTGAAAAAAGTCACAAAAAATTATGTTACACTTAGCAAATGCAACAATCACTAATTGAAGTTGGTGTGAAAAACAATGGGCATACCTTGCAAGATGAGAGCGGTCAATCCATTGTACTCGCCACACATATTCGAAACTCGATCATATCCTTGACCTTTCAAATATTGATATTAAATTTTCTTTCGAAATGAGAGCAATCAGTCCATTGCACTCACCGCACATATTTGAAGCTTCATCACATCCTTGATTCATCAACTATAAGAGTAAAAATTTATCCCCTCTATCTTCAAGAATAACTTTGGCAACCTCAGCCAACCAAACACCAGTTACCTCCTTTTGGATTTTGGAGACGTTAATTTATTTCCAAGAGCATTCTCATTCATTGTTTTGACATCTTCTTTATTTTCTTGGGTATAACATTCAATTAATTGTAGAAAACTTTGCGCCTTTATTTAAAGATCGATCATGAAGGTGACCTCTGTTGGTCCCGTTTGAGTTGGTAATCAGTCTAGAGGGGGGGGGGGTGAATAGACTGATTCAAGTTTTTCAACTTTTCTCTAAGTCAGAGTTGACTTGTCAGAGATGGTCGAGTTCTGATGATCAGAACTGGTCTTGCAGCGGATAAGAGTTCCGGATAGCCTCAACTAAATACAAAGGCAAGTGCCTTTCTGATAACTCTGAGAACACGATCTGCTGAACACAGAGTCCAAGTTCTAGAGAGTTATGCAGTGAAAAGCTAAATTGCAGAAAGTAAATGCGTAAAGTAAATGACACCGGAGTTTTTATAGTGGTTCAAGGAACAACACGTTCCTCTAGTCCACTGTTCCACTAAGCTTGTAAAGATCAGTTACAACGCCTTAGTCCCTAGCACTTAAGAAGTTCTCCACGCCTTCTTCAAGTCTAGATGTCACCCGGGATGCAGTCTTGCTTCCTGATGACTGGTCCTTTCACTCAGCTTCCCGGAAGTATCACCACTTCACTACTGCAGTTACTTGGACGCCCTTCTTTGCAGAAGTTGTTCTGAAAACAGAGTTTTCTCCAACTTGCTTCGTTACAAAAGATATGTAGTTGAAGTCCTTGAAGTTTGAAGAACAGGACGAACTTTGCTGTGTGTTGGGATTGGAGGATATGGATATTTGAATCTTCCCAACGTAAGCTAGTCTTGTTGATGATTATGGAGTTTGAATCTCAAGAGAGCCTTTTGAATGTTGGAGTGAGCAAAAGTTGTAGCAAAGTTTTTCTTCCTGTGTCTTCAGTGTGTAGCTTATATACTGGGGTTGTCTGCCCGTTGGAGGAGGAGACAACTGCATTAAAAGCTCGTACTGTTGACTTGACCCACTGTTTTGGAAGCTTTCTATTTTTATAATATATCTTCCAGATTTCTCGGTCAATCATTTGCAATCAATCCAAAGTATATCAGGCTCATTTAATGAGCATTAAATACTTTCTTTGGACGGAATATCTTCTAGCCGTTGATGAATTTCCCAGCCGTTGGAAGTAGCCTTGAAATTCTTCTAAGTGTTAGTCTGACTCTGATCGGAGTCTTCTGATACATTGGGTTCTGATGGCTTTCTGATGAGTAGTTCTGATGTAGTTTCAAGTCGAGCTCTGGTGTGGGAACTCTGATGCTTGACTGATGTTGAGTTCTGATGAAGCTATACATCGAACTCTGATGCTTCTCTGATGAGCAACTCTCATGACTTCCCGAGAGCAACTCTGAAAGCAGTTCTCATAGAGCAGCTCTGATCAGATCCATGAGAGAGCAACTCTTATCGTCGACTACACTAATACTTACAACTGAAAATACTAATACATGAAATCTAATTTGGGGGTACTCTAAAATTATAATCTAAATATCCTAGCATCATCAAAATCTAATTACATTTATTCCTTACAACCTCATCATGACCGCGAAAGGAAACCCCTTATTTCAAAAGAAAATATATTATATCACATTAAGCGAGTTCAATATGAAACTTTTGTTTCACGTCCTTGTGCACTTAGCAAATGTTATCAACTTTACCTTTGATTTTCAAACAACTCAAGTTGTATTATTGCATCATTATGAACACAACCTACACATGGCCACCAACATGTGTATTGAATATTTCAAGTGCTTTTTCCAATTAATAACCCACATATCAGTAAATGTAGCTTCACCAATCCACAACATCTATTTTAGTTTCTGAAGAGATAGCACCATAAACAAAATGCTTCGTATTTTTATATATTATATTCTAAGTTTCTAACCATGGATATATGTCAAACCAAGAGAATTGAAAACTTCTCTTATCTTTCCTTTACTTTTTCCAGGGATGAATGTTGGTCCCGGTTAATTAACAGTAGAAACCATCAACAACGGGATGAATATAATGTTCTTGGTTTCTATTTTCTTGTGACACGGAATTTGTCCGTCTCACAGAGTTGGCACAAATCTGGAGAAAAATGGCCTGCTGCGGAATTGGTGATTCTGGTCAGATAGCCTAGAAAAACACTAATACATGTTACCTTCTATTTTTCTTAGAGCGAAATGTGCTGGAGCACATAGTTCATGCTCGTTTGAGTAAACTGGTTTGCGTAGTACAGAAAAGTAACGCCGTAAGTAAACGACACCAGAGATTTATTTTATAGTGGTTCAAGGAACAACGGTTTCCTCTAGTCCATTGTTCCATTAAGCACTTGTAAAATATGTTACAAATCCTAGATTCCCTAGCACTTAAAATTCTCTCCCCGCCTTTTTTAAGTGTAGTCGCATTTGTCACACGGGATGCAACCTTGCTTTCTGATGACTGACCGTGACACCGAGCTCCTTGAAGTATCACCACTTCAGTCCGGTTACTTTGGCGCTCCTTTTTCAAAAAGCAATTCTTTGTAAAGATAACAAAGATTTTCCTCCAACGTCTCCGTACAAGATTTGTTGATGTAACTTTCGAAGTAGATTGAAGAACGAGGACGAGCTTGAGTTAGAGCTGGATGTATGATATGAGTTGTGAATCTTCCAATCTCTCGTTTGAATTCTTGTGTATAGTGTGTAGATGTTTGCTTTCAAGAATTTGTACGCTTGTTTTCATAATTCATAGTTCATCCGTTTTTCTAAGTGTATCTTTTATTCTGGTAGTAGTCTTCCCGTTGCAGTGTAGAAGACAACTTGATTAAATGCTTGTCCTGTTGACTTGCTCGTGTCAGCTCTAATATTCCTGTCAACTTATTACTTTGGGATATTTAATATTATTCTTCTGGCTAGTTCGACCAATCATGCGCTATAAAATGTATCTTAACGGGTGGATAACACGATATTAGAATTAAATTAGGATTGAATCCGTATTCAACACGATATAATTTTGTCCTCTTATTTTCTTCAGTAGAAATTTGTGAAGACTGCACTCGGTTTTTGTAACTTTAACATACTTAACCTAACAAATTATACAACAATAGACTAATTCAATAATCAGACTTAGATTTGTATTTCATCATTAGATTCACTAATAAATAAATATTGCATTATAGCACAAATCATAATTCATAAGTCATAAATACAAATAGGTTTCAATAGGTAGTAGACTACTGAACACTTTAACATGACAACACATTAAACATTACAACTATTCACATAATAAATTAATAAGATAATTTCCTTAATAAACTACAATATAAAAAACATTAATAACATAATTCGGATTCCAGTAAGCGCTAGGAAATACACTCCTTAATAAAAAAATGAATAAGAGCACTTCAACAATAAATTATAATTTACACATATAGTTATTGAATTATATAAAACAACAGGTAAAGATTACCTTTTCACAAGCGAAGCTTCATGGCTTTTACAGATATCTTTAGTCTGCACCAAATGTGCAGGTCTTCCTGTAATCCAATCTCAGCCTGTTGCAGAGTGTCACTGTGTCAGGCTTCCATTGATATCAAGTCAGCTATCCAGCACAACACTGACGGTGAATTTTCAAATCATCACGATCCAGACTTCCTTAGTTCATCCTCTCGGCCTCTTCGATTTTTGGGGTGAGCCTATGCGCGAATGGAAAGGTCAATATCCTAAGGGCATCCCATCCATAGGATTATTAAGGGATTATTTTGATGATGTGGATGATATTTTTCGAGATTATGGTTGAGATGTTGGGATTATTTGAAGGGATTATTTGATCAAAAAATCTGGTATGAAATTCTAAATCAGGATTATTTGAAGTATATCTCCAACTTTTAGGCTCCTCTAATCTTCCAATTTTCTATGCATACTCATAATTAGGGTACCAAATGTTAAAATCTCATGCATTGCTTGCCATTAAAATTCACACGTTGCCATTAAAAACTGCATGTGCTGCCCATTGTACATTAAAATTCAACCCTCAAACCCAATTTAATAAATTAAGATCATGATTGAGGAGAAATTAGAAAAAATGGCAAAAGTAGGACTTGTGAGTTTCTGTTGGACAAAAGTAGGACGGAATCGTAGGAAGGACAAAAAACTAATTATAATTCTTTGAAATGTGTAGAATGCCCTCAAATAATTTTGCCAAGAAGCTCTCTTTCTTCCCCTTTCATTGTGTAGCTTTCTTCGATCCACGGGCCACTCAGGCACTCGTATCTTTGGCCAGACAAGCAGACAAGCATGGAGATGACTTTTTTAATTCTCCAGATCATGGCAACGGCGAATTTTTCTATCAAACAAATCAGATTTGCGATGATAACTCCCTCCGCTGTGATGCGTCCACTAGTCAGAGGTGGTGCGAAAACTAGGGTTTCAAGATGGGACAACGGCGAAGGTTATAGAAACGAGGTAGGCAACGACTTGAGTTGTGATGTGAGTTTTCTCGCACTTAAAAATGATGTAGTAAAATGGTTGAAAGTACGAGTATTGTCTCCACAGGGACAGACAAAAGGGAATTAAAGATGAACTAAATTCAGCGATTAAAAAGAAAAATAAAATACAATGCAAGTGTGCGAAATTGGTTGATTGAATAAAAAATTAAATTAAACTAATGTGATTGCGCGATGAAAATAAAAGATTGGTTTCTCTCAAATTAATGACGAAGGGAACAGGGATTGATTCCGGGGTAACCAGATTTCTGGCATATCAGGCCCAATTACATGAATTTAATTTAATTGAGCCTAGCTAATCATTACTAAGTTCTTACCGCTCTCGCGGCGTAGAGTACAATAATTTAGGGGACCAGACTGATCTCATGCGACAGGTTCCTAAATTATTGCCAAGACGAGCGAGCTTATGGCCCCTTAATCGCTATTAATCTCTTAGCGAATGATTAAGTGTGTGTGAATGTGTCCTAGAACAAATTAGATCTCTGTTAATTTATTCTACATGCAATTGTAATTCTAGCGTGCGTTCTAGGTTACAAGAGATATCAATTAAATTATTCAAACACAAATTAAACGGCATTTATGCAATTAAACCATCAAGAATCTAGCCATAAATCATGATTAACCCCTTCATCAACCCCAAATCCCTAATTAAACAACTCACAATTCATAATTGAAGAATCAACAGAATTGGGATGAATAGAATAAATTGTCATTAATTAAAAAGATGAGCTTACAAATAATCCCAGGGTCTTGGAGTAAAATAGCGGAAAACAATGAATAAATTCGTCCCTAGGCCTCTCCGTAATGTTCGTAACGTCAAAATAGGAGAAGGGAGGCCTTATTTATAGAAAAAGATGAGTTTGGGTTGAATTAGGACTAAAAACAGGGACAGGCACGACCGTGCCTGCGGAGCAAACCCGTTATTTCTCGTTTTGGGTCCAGGCACGGCGTGCCTAAGGGCCAGGCGCGGCACGGCGTGCCTAAGGGCCAGGCGCGGCACGGCGTGCCTAAGGGCCAGGCACGGCGCGACGTGCCTACCCATTCCAGCAGCCCGGTACAAAATTCTTCTGCAGGCACGACCGTGCCTAAGGGCCAGGCACGGCGTGCCTGCCTTTCCAGCGAGTAGGTACATCAAGTAACAGCGGGTATGGCGTGCCTACCCTTTTTTTCTTCATACTTCGTCTTTTCTCGCTCCAAACGCTCCCAGATGCATACGAAGTCGATCCAAATGCTCTTTCTTCATCAAAACTTCGCCGTGAATCACCGGTGACCTGCAAATATCTTGAATCTTTCTCGAATGCTTTCAAGCTCTTCCCGATTTCTCCTTAAGCGCCGGTGCCGAACTCTAAAATCCTGATTTTGACTCCAAATGACACAAAACTCGAACCAACGCCTGATAAACATAACTTGAGCTAAAATTGAGACTTGTAACACCTTAAAGCTAGGAAAACCATCAAAATCCGACCCCAACACGCATCAAATGTGTGTTGTAATACAAACTTATCAAGTTGCAGGTGGGCAGCAGCTAGGGTGCGGCGGCGTGCAAGGGTCGGGCTATGGCAACTGGCGATTGTGGGGGGCAGGGGAGAGGTTGGGCGGCCGACCCTCACTGACAACCGGTGGTGGTCACTGACAAGGGGACTGGTGGTAACTGTTCGACAATCGGCGGTGGTTACTGGCCAATGCCCGGAGGTGGTCACTAGCCGGAGCGGCGAGGGATTTCTCACTCTGTTGCGGCATTGGTCATTGGTTGGGTAATTATCACTAGCGGCGGCCAGTCACTGGCATCTGTGTAATTGTCATTGGCGGGGGCAGGTCAATTATGGTGGCAGGTCACTGGTGGTGGCAGGTCACTGGGGGTAGCAGGTCACTGGGGGCAGGAGGTCACGGGTGGGGGAGGCAGGTCACGGGCGGCGACGACAGGTCACTTGCAGCATCAGGTCACTGGCGGCGGCAGGTCACTAGCTGCAACAAGTCACTAGAGCGTTTGGTAATGGTCACTACATACTAATTAAAGGGCATAAAAGTCACTCTAGTCTCTTTTTTGGAACTTTTTAAAACTGGTCTCATTTTTGTCCATGACACCTATTTTAGTACTCCCTCCGTCCCAATATAAAAGGCACATTTGCGTTTGGGGAGTTTTTAAGGGTGAACACTGTTTGAACACTGTTTGGCACTGTTTAGACACTGTTTGGCACTGTTTGGACACTGTTTGACATTGTTTTGCACTGTTTTGTTTGCCAAAAAGGGAAATGTGCCTTTTATATTGGGACGGACCGAAAAGGAAAGTGTGCCTTTTATATTGGGACGGAGGGAGTATTATTTTTGGACAAACCCCGAGAAATTAATTGGTTTAGAGATTATTTGATTTTACCCCACCGTAGGTGGGAGCCTTTGCGGCACTGGGGTAAATGATGATTGATTGATTGATGATTGAAGATTATTTGATTTTCTTATGTGGAAGTGACATGGTAATACCATGCCATAAAAATCCGTAAAATTGAGGAGAATGATTGGAGATACTCTTAGGACGCTACTAAATGAAAATTAGAAACATACTAGGAGGTGCGCCTCGTCAAGGAGACTTACAAACCATAATTCTTTCTTGCATGTTTTCAGCCACCCTTGCCGCCAGAAAATCCACCGTAAAAGTGATATTAACGAATTCATTTTATAAAAATAATCTAAACACAACCAGAAAAAACCAAAGAGGAAGATGCTTTGAATGTCTCCTTGACGAGACGCATCTCTCAATATTTTTTTTAAATTTTCGGACACTTTTGAAAATCGGAGTTTCTATGCATCGTCTTCCTTTGACGATTTGTAACGGCGTTAGTTGTCATGCCCCTCGTGTGATAACGGAATTGAAACACATGTCATACTTTGTTAAAAAAAAATGAAACATGTGGACCTATATGAAAATGGGTCACACCACAAGTACTTTTTACGTACTTTTCCCTTTTCATTTTTAAACATAAAAAGACGATGTAGTTCAATTAAATGAGTTTTCGAAAGAACTTAGTTCGTATCAGCAGCAACAAGAACAGGAAGGCAAGAGCAGACTAGTTTACCAACAGTAGACTAAAAAGGTAAAAGCTTCAAGTGCGTCGACAGAGAAAAAGTACACACACACACACACACATATATATCTTGACTATTCTGGCGCGGGGGAGGGCAACAACCCGCCTCTTTTCTGCTGCGGCATATAGATATAACTTCTATTTCATCGCCTCAATAATTTGAACCAAGATTTTAAGGCAACTGATTTGAAATTATGTTCACCCTCCCTTTAACAGTACTTATCATTACACTCAAAGATTCCAACTACATTTAATCTCTTTCTAAACTAGTTTTTTCAAATAAGTGTTACGTAGTATTACTATCAACAATATTATCCAAAGTCGATTTTTTATTAAGCTTCTCATATGAAATGACATCTTTAGTTAAAGTCCGGCTTCCATTCTTAAAGGCTTGAATTTAGCACGAAATGTTGACTCGGATCGAGATAGGAAGTTTGCACTATATACGGAGTATACATGAACTTAAAAAAGAATCGGGGTTAATATATATTCCTCTGCATACATGTACACTAAAAACACACACTTCTCTTGCAAAGTTTTCACATTAATGGTATTCATATCATTACAGTTCTACATAAAAACCAGAAAGCGCTATAATATTCTAGCCTTCTCGGCTCATAATTGTTGCTCGACAAAATCTATTAGGTTGTCTCTCCTTCCATCTCTCAATCATCCGCAGGGGTGTTCATTCGGTATTACTAAACCGAACAAAACCGAAATTTTGGTTATGGATTTTCATGTACCGAATACTGAACCGAATTGAATCGGTTTGGTTTGGTAAAAACCGGAAAAAAAATCTGTTTGGTAATCGGTAAACCCGAAAAATCAATTAAACACAAATTCATCAACTTTAATCCAACCATTTTACATCGCTTACAAAGCCAAATAATAACAACACTCATAGCTAATAAGATTATTAACAAATCCAGTAATAAGATTAATAACAACAACAAGTCTGCCAAAAAAACAACAAGTCTTCCAAAAAAATAACAAGTCTGCCAAAAAACAACAGCAAGTCATAATACTTCCTTAACAATCGGAAAATATAGAAATTACAAATCCAATCCACGTTTAGAAAATACACATTACACAACACAAACTCAATTATTATAAAAGCAAGTCAACAACTTCAATCTCCATTTATTATTATTGCACCATCTTCAAAGTTGGAGGAAACCTGCCAAAACAGTTCAAATAAATCAATTATGTTGTATTCTTATTAATTTGATATAAAGAAATAAAATTGATATAAATGCTCTTACCATGAAGATAATCGTGTCGTTCATAACACGCCGAGAACATTAACGTCAGACCCAGAGTTTATTACCAACTCTAAAACATCAAATTGAAATGTAATTGTAAAAAATTTAAAATAAAGTCATGTCTCATAGTGTAATAGTATATGAAATTCTAACAAAATGATAAAGAAATTACCTTTGTCAAGTTTCTGACAAAATTCATCTGCCTCTTCCATTGAACTGACTGGAGTGGCGAAGCCAACATTTGCCACAAATCAAAGTTTGTGCCATCTTGGGAGTCAACGAAGCTCTGAAATCGTCAATTATACGGGATCTGGTGCTGAATACAGATTCTGAAGCGACCGTGCTTATCGGCATCCCCAACACATCTCGAGCCAACATAGACAAAGTAGGAAACCTGGGACTATTCAATTTCCACCAGTTAAGAATGATAAAGTGTGGGTAGTCTTTGATAATAGGCTCATGCACATACAAGTCAAGCTCAGATCGATCACTCACTCCAATTTTGGACAACATTTGCGTAAACATCTTCTTGTTATGTCTAATATTCCTTCTAACATTATCATCATCAGTTCTCGAATCTGTTGTTAAGCTTTTTGATCCTATAGAAGAAGTAGACATTGTAGAAGAAGAATACAAAGTCTTGTACTCATTGAAAATGTCATACATGGATTGCTTCACCAAAGTTGTCATTTTCAGTCCTTCTTTATCCTCGTGCATGTTTTTCAAATCATACTACAAGTAACTCATTTTGTTATGAGGATCAAGAACATCAGCAATATACAACAACATATTCATTTTTTCTTTATTTCCCCATTACTTGTCAAACTTTAATTTCATGTTCTTAGACATATTAGCTAAATCTTCATCTCCGCTATTAAGCCACTCTTTTAAAAGCTCATTCATATCGCTTAGTTTATCTAAGAATGTGTTTGATGTCACATATGTAGAACTGGAGATTCGTTTGGTGAGGTAAAAAAAAGTTGCGCAAAACTTTTAGAAACCTTTCCACAACAATCCAGTCATTAGATGTTGGAAAACCAATAAGTCCATGAGCACCACCTTACAGAAAATCAGCACGCAAACCAGCATCACATATGTTATACCTGTCAAATACACCCTTGAGAATCGGGGCAGCTTCAAGCATGGAGTAAACAGAGTTCCACCTAGTTGGGACGTTTAGGCACAAGACTTTTTGTATGAATTTTCTCCTGGATAACAAAGTCATCAAACTTCTTTTTCCTGCAAGGTGACTGTCGGACATATCTCACAACTGTACGCACTCTTTCGGTCGATTCATTCAATTCTTTCAGTCCATCTTTCACAACAAGGTTAACAATATTATGAGCAACACATCTAACATGCAAATATTTAGCATCTAATATCGCAATGCCCCCAATTAATCAACCTTCTCTTCAAATAAGCTATTGTAGTGTCATTCGAAGAAGCGTTATCAATAGTGATTGTAAAAATCTTGTATACTCCCCAATCAAGTAGACACTTTTCAATTAAAAGGCCAACCTTGTCTCCTTTGTGAAAAGGGCATGGAATAAAATTAAGAATCACTTTTTTCATTTTCCAGTCACTATCAACATAATGAGCAGTTAAAGAAATTTAAGTGATATTTTGATTAGAAGTCCATGCATCAGTGGTCAATGAAATTCTTTGAGCACCAGTTCTAAACTAAGACTTAAACTTACTTCTTCCCTCATCATATAACCGATAACAATCTCTTGATATAGTTGTTCTTGATGGTACAACAAACTGTGGGCATGCGACAAATACAAATTTCCTAAAGCCCTCATTTTTAACAAACTTAAAAGCCAGCCCATCTTTCATGATCATCACAACTAAGGCTTTTCTAATGACTAATTGATCAAATTTGCAATTATTCAGATCCTTAAAAGTCCCGGAAGCACTTTGACAAACGCTGATGATTGTTTGATTATCTGCCACACTAGTATTATTGGGATGATTTTTACATACCTTTATATTATTTCTCACCCAGAAGTGCCATTTTTAGAGGAATCACAAGCATAATTCTTAGGGAAGTGAATGCACCGTGCTCTCTCCTTGTTATCCTTATCCGTGTAAGCTTTGAAGTGTTTCCAAGCAATAGATCTTTTAACCATCTCTTTCCTTTTTGGAGGTCTGTGTCCAGCTTCAGTTTCATCTTGAATTTCTTCAACATCCATTTCATCATCTTTTGTTTCAGATTGATTAGGTCCATTTATATTTCCTCCATCCATGCCTCTGAGAAAGAAAAAAGGAACAAATTCAGATCATATCCCATACATGTTAGGTTTACAGTACATTAAATAAAAATAATATTTCACTAATACCTATACCTAATAGTAAAGCCTTATACTAATAAGAGCCTTGTTAGAGAAGATTTAGTGGACTAGAAAATATTTACAGCAAATGAATGATGCTTTAGTGGATTTAGTAGAATAGCTTTCAAATAGTGAATACTTGCAATGAATTAACTAAAATAGTTCTAGGATAACCTACTGTGGAGATATTTTGGGAAACCCTAACTAAACTAGTAAAAACAACCAAAATTCATGTAGAAGTAATCAAGTGTGAATGAAAGAAATTTGTACCTCAGACCTCAGTGATCTTCCTGGAGCTGAGAAATGAAAGAGCCTTGTAGAAGAAGAATTTAAGAAGCAGCATGTGTTCGAATATCTCTGAGGGCTGAGGCTCTCACCTCTGAGGTTGTGTGCCTTTTTCTCTTTGATCGATCGAGACTAGATTAAAGACTAGTTACGGTAAAATGCATATGAGAAAGAATAGGTTGTATAGACTAGTTATAAATAATTAGTGTTGAATACTTTGGGCTGGGCTAAAATATAAATAATATTATATATTTATTATTTATCATTTTTTATTTTTTTTCGGTATCCGATATATACCGAATACCAAAATATTTATATATATATACCGAACCGAATACCGAATTTTCGAAAATATACATACCGATTTCCGAATCGAAATATCGGTTCAATATTTGGTACGTACCGAAATTTCGGTATTGGTTTAGTTCGGTCGGTTTACCGAATTGTGCACATCCCTAATCATGCAGTAAAGACCTCCATATGTATTAAGACCATAGCTACCTTGAAAACCTTTTGATGATTCATACAACAAACAAGTCCCAGAGCGAAGAGTTTCCCTATTGATGAATGACTACGTACGCGTTGACTATCAAAGGCAAATTCTTCTTCTTTGTCATGATTCTGTTTTGAATTTCTTCGAAGAAGAAGAAGTTGCATTTCAGATTCACAACGAAAATTGAATTTATTAAATAGGTATAAATCCAATCACAAATTCATTACTTTGAAAGAAAAGTAATAAAGTTTGTGAGACAAAAAGAAAAAGAAAAATTACATTAGTAAATTTAAATGGGATGGAGGTCACGGAGGAAACATAAAATTAAACGGGTAAATTTATTGCGGTTGAGTGAGATGTCAATGATGTGATGATGCAGTTCGTGTGAGGTGATAAGATACTTTGGAGATCTTTTGATTAGTGTTGAAGGCAAAAAACTTAGCCATTATATATCAAAAGGTCGTATGAACAATGTTTGAGTTGAATAATTCATATGGGAGTGAGGCGGTAAACGTTAATTTATATGAGAGATAGAAGTTATTGATTTGATACATATGTGATATATTACTCCACGTCAGTGGTGGATTTATGTTTCAAACCTTGGGTGTTCAATTTTTTTGTATAATTAAAATTTGAATGAACAATTTATAACTAAATTAAATTTATACATGTATACTAACTAGTATCTTTACCCGTGCCGTGCACGGGGAAACGATTTCAGGGCGTAGTCAGGATCGAAGCTTGGAGTGGGCTGGTATAAAAAATATTTACACATAAATATTTACACTAAAAGTACAAAGAATTTAAAATTTTGGAGTGGCTCGTGGCCCGGTTGCCCCCTCCCCCTACCTCCTCCCTTGAACAATTTTGTTTTAGTTTTACTATATGTGTGTGTGCACGCACTGATGTACGGAGTATGAGTTATTAGAAGTAACAGAAAATCTCTTATTTGGTCGATTATAACATTGGTTGATAATTTATATACTTATTTATTGAGTATGTTTTATTTTTTAACTAATTATTTAAACATGTTCTCACTCTATATTATCCAATATTTAAAAGAGCCAATATTGTATAACTCTTGTCTGTGGTGAATGTAAGAATTTCCACTAGGAGGGGCGGCAGTGTAAAAATATACATACAAATACATATATATTAAAATTCTGAGGTAAAAATATATGTGTATGGGAAAAACTTTGGGGGGTGGGGGGCATTATCCCCACTTTGGGTCCGCCGCTGACCCGTGTTGCATCCAAATGAACGCCGTCTTTTCAACCATCTTTATCTAAACAAAAAATTGCTCAATGCGTATTTTTATCCTTTAGATTTTGTTCGTAGCTTACTTTTTTTCAAAACTAATAACTGTACATTTTTGTAATTTATTTAATTAATAATTGGTTTGGTTATTTTTTGAAGATATTAGTGTTTATATGATTTAGAATTGAGAAAATTAGTCCTTATATCTCCTTCTTTAAGAAAAGACTTCAGAATATAAAATTTTGTGACATTCTGATTTTAATGAAGCTGGCGGCGATGACAACAAACCGGTTGCATAACACGATTAATAGCGGTCTATTTGTTTTTCTTTTGAATGATTTAATTGTTAAAGTCAACCAACAAATAAATTTTAGTTTTGAGACTAAGGAAGTACTCACTAAAAAACTAGCATTATTGTGGGCTCCTCAGAAACGTTAACCTGATCTATTACATGATACTTAAAGCATTTTTACTGCTTATGCAATGCACGATTACAATTCTCGCAAAGGTAAAATTGGAATATCCCACTAAGCCAATGTCCTTCAGAACTCATGTTGCCGAGATTGTTAGAGAAACATAAGAGGTATTCCAAACAGTACGTGAATGTTATTTGCGCTAAAACAACAACCAAATTTATGACTTTTAATAGATTCGAAGTGTCTTCAAAAATTACTCCCTCCTTACATTATAATTTTTCCAGGTTGACTGGCATGAAAAATAATTATGTAAAAATTTTGTAATTGAGATTTGTGAATATGAGAAAGAAGTAATAGGACAATAAATTAATTAACTAAAATGGTATTAACAAAAAAAATTGACAACCAAAAATCACTTTCTTAACATAGAATATTACATCAACCTTTACCAAATCTCCAACATCTCCATTTTGAGGCAAGGGACGGTCACTACACCAACCTAAATCGGCTATTGAATGCGATAATAGTATTGGTAGACTTAAGTTTATTATTAGACTTGAAAGCTACATATTACTCCCTCCGTCTCAACTAAAGGTTCTCAATTTCAATTTTTTTGTTATCCGTGTAAAGGTTCTCATTTTTATTTTAGAAAATATTTAGCACTTTTAATTCTAATGATAATTTAATCATCCAAGTATTAAGAAAAATACATCTTTCACACCGCAATTCTATTCGATGACCCTATTATATTATATATTCATCAAAACTATTTCTCAATGCATACTTGAATTATCAGTTAAGAAAAATAAGGACTAATATCTTCAAGAAAGTTGACTACACCCATTTTTATATAAATAAATGGAAAAACTGTCAAATAGATTCACCTACTTTTACGAAAAAGTCAATTAAGTCCATGTACATTTTTTTGAGTCAATTAAGTCTGTTAACTATCAAAAAATGACCAAATTGACTATTTAATAGGTTGCCAACCGGTTATACGGTTAACCGCCTACGTGGACTTCCATTTGGCATTTTTTTTTAATATTTTCTATTTTTTTCTTTTTTCTTGTGTTTTTTCTCTCTTTTTTTCCCCCTTTTTTCACTCCGCTCCTCTTCTGACTTCTATTGTTCTGCATCTGCGGTTTGCACTCCATCTTCACATCTTCCCTTCAAATTGAACTCCTCTCCCCTCCCTGCGCGGCTGCGCCTACAACTACAGATCTATGGGATGACAGTGGCGGCTATGGAGACCGGGTTGTTCGATGTCCTTCCATGGAAGAGGCAGAGTTCGAGACTGTGGAGGTGGAAGCCGGAGGCTATGAGTACGGCAGTAACGGAGATGGCTATGGAAGCCGGCGCGGCTCGAGGTTGCTTGAATGAAGGAGGCGAAGGGGAAGGTCACATAGGTGGTGGCCGGAGGCGGTGTGTATGGCGGGAGGGGCGGTTGAGGTGAAGGTGTAGGTCGGACCATGGAGGCGGTGGCTATGGAGGTTTGAAAGCGGAGTGGTGGTTAGAGAGGCGGAAGCGTTGGAGTTGGTTCCGCTGAGAGCTCAGAAAGAAAGAAACAATGGAGACGACTGGGTTGGGAAGGTGCGGACCAGGAAGAAGAAGCAAGAGAAAAAAAAAGCAGGGAAGAGAAAAAGGAAAGAAAAAAAAATTAAAAAGAAAAATTGGAAAACAGTAAAAAACCGCCACGTAAGACATCCACGTAGGTGGTTAACCGGTACCAGTTGGCAACCTATTAAATAGTCGATTTGGTCGTTTTTTGATAGTTAACAGACTTGATTGACTCAAAAAAAATGTACATGGACTCAATTGACTTTTTTCGTATAAGTAAGTAGACCTATTTGACAGTTTTCCCTAAATAAATTACAAATATGTGTATTTAGTTTTGAAAAAAAACAATAAGCCACGGATGAGAGTTAATGGATAAAAGTAGACACTGAGCATTTTTGTTTTTTTTTGTTTAGGTAAAGATTGTTGAAAAGATGAATCCCATTTGGATGCAATTGAGAGTTATAAAAATACTCTTTCCATTAGAAAATTTTGAGTGAAAAATCTATAAATACTTTTCTCATTATTCCATATGATCTGATAAGTTTAAGTGTAGTATTTTCTGATTTGATCTGAACGGGTCAACTCTGATATATATTTGTTCTATAAGTATTTTACAACTGTCAAAGTCTAGCATGACTTGATGAAGTATGTTTTGGTCTTACCTGGTATGAAACTGAAACTAATCCAATTATAAATCCCTAAATATTCTAAAAAGGTGGAAGAATATATACAATGAGAAGAAGTTTTTAATGAAATAATTATTGAAAGAATAAGGAGTATTGGTTATTCTTTGTAAAACAATTATACTGATTGAAATCCCAATTAAAGAAATGTTATTTAAATTTAGTATAATAATTTCAATTTAACTTTTGATTCTGAATGGATTAAATTTAGTTTAGCTCTTATTTCAATTTATAAGTTTTGATTCTAAACTAAATAGAACAGTTTTGGATGAACTATATCTACTTGGTAAAATAGTCTAACTTTTGTTTTAACACATGTAAACATGTAACATACCAGTTACCAAGAAAGGTATGCATGAAATTTAATGATATACTATAGTTAGTGTTTTGACTATTTAAGGTCCCACTAAATCCTATGATTCTGATTCTTTTATCAAAACATGGTATTTTTTTATCGTTATCAAAAAATGATTATAAAGTAATTTAGTAGTGAAAAATCATAGAATAATGATTTTAACAATACTTGTGTAGATCTCTTTTACGGGTGTTAGTACACGAAAGAGATTTTGCAAAGATGCCATGAGGAGATGAGTTTGAAAAGTGGGAAGAAAATTCATATGGAATAATGAGAAAAGTGTAACCTTAGATTGGATGAAATATGTATAAGAATAGTGAAATTATGTTAATTGTGTTTGAGTAAAATTTCTATAGGTAGGATTTTAAAATTTATATATGTAGTCAAATTGTATTTGACTACAACGGTGTTAATCTATGTTTGAGAGAAAGCATGTTTTCACGTGTTAGTTCATTTGAAATCGTCAGGTGCGGTATGTCTGGGCTAATCTGTTTTGTCTGATGTAGACTTATTTCATATGAACTAATCTAGTATATGTTTGTTCAATGTGTACTTTGCGATTGTCGAATTCTGACCTGGTTTGATCTAACAATAGTTGTAGTAGCACTTACTTTTTAGAGTGTTTAAATATATTTTTTTTATCTTTATACATTCAACATTAATATCATATGAAAGATAATAAAAAGCTACAATTTCAGATTTTTTTTTTGTAACCGTCAGAGTACAAATAAAAAAGTTATATAAATTTAAACAAATAGGTGTTTTTGAGTGTTAAATTTTTTTATTTTTTTATTTTTGTATATTCAATATTAATGTCATTGGAAAGATAATAAAAAGTTATGAAATTTGATATAATTTTTGTAATAATCAGAATACAAATGAAAAAGTTATACCACATTAAAAAATATGAGATTTTATTTTAGTGAGGCCCTAAATAATAGGAGTTGTAAGTAGCATTAATATCATTCCTATATGAAATATACTACCACTATCGTACGAAACATTATTGTGAGCTTTTCTTTAATCTGCAAAGTTATTTTAATACAATAACTAGTTTTGTACCCGGGCGTTGCCCCGGGTGCAACTCCCATATGAAATATTTAGTTCATAATTTTGTGCATATGTGAAATATATGTTTAGTATGAATTTCTTAAATCTCATTAACAAAAGCATTTAAATATGTATTAATTCGATATAATATTATATAATATATAAGAATTAAGAAATTGGGATATGTAAGACATCAGAATAACTAAATGGCATTAAAATATTGAAAGACCGTGCTTCTAAATTCTGGAAAACCTATCTATAGACAACATTTATAACATTGGAGGAAAATCCTTGACCTTTAGAACGAATCAAAATCTTCAATCCTTCTTTGCTCTTGACTCTTAATATGGCAACATATAATTGATCATGAGTGAACACATTTTTTTCGAGATATAGTCTGGCCTGAGATATAGACTGATATTAGCTCTTGTTGATGCTCATCGCAAAGCATACCATAACCGATAATTGCTTCATCTGAAAATTAAAAGGTTGTGTTACGTCAGATGGAGATAACGGCACTCTGGAAATGTGAACAGTTGCCCTCATATTTCTTCCAGTGATGATCTTTGCCTCCAACACATGTTTTCCGAGCTTGGTGAGAATCAATCTGGTTCCATTACATAATCATGCCGGCTGATCTATATTTCTTAAGAGCATAATGGGAGCACCAATCTTTAGATGCAATTCGTGATCAGGCAGCCCCGAGATTGAGAGACTATTAAGAAATTCTATTGTATACATGTCACTCTCACGACACAAACTGATATATGAACTGAAAATGCTATCGAAGATGAGGTACGTGATTTGATCACCAGGGATCAAAGATAGCATGTAGTCCGTTGTTTGGCGAACCACGTCTAAAGTAGGTGCAAGTATCGCTCTAACCTACATGTAAGTTGGATTGTTGGGGCGTTCTTGTAGGTTAGGATAAGTCATATTAACGATAGCTGCTAGGTAGTTATCTTTCGCTTTGATTAGAAATTTATTCGGGATTTCCACCTTTGTTTACTGCTATGCCAGTGTTCCTTCTGCAATACTCTGGATATCCATCTTCATTAATGGAGGTTGTGGGCCTCAAACACCTTGGATAATGTTTAGACCACACTGTCTATCATGCAAGGTGATCTTTGTTGAAATCTCTGCAAGGACCGTGTATCATTAATTTTTTTTACCGCGTCATGCAACTCTGCATCTTGGAGAGGATCATGAGTTCAGTTGAGAAGACCTTATCAATGTCATCAAAGCCTCTCAACTTGTACTCAGAGCGTATAAACATGATGATGTGGGCACGCAGTGTAAATTAGTATGTAGTTATATTTACATTTATTTGAAACCAAGACATCATTGGAGAGAACTTAAGCGCTTGAGATTCTCTAAATAGTTTCCTATCTTTGAGTTCTTATATGAGACGTTTGAGCTTGATCTTAAAGACTCTCCCAATGATATCGGGTCCTTCTTCATGTTTGAAGTTTTCATCCTGAAGACACTTCTCTACTTGTGACCACTTTGGGTTACATGAAAGTTATAAAAAGGTTTGAGTTACCACACTTACGAACAATGGCCATCGCATCCTGATAGTTCTGAATCCTTATTACATTTAAGGATTAATGATCCATTTAACCAAATAATTACTCATAGTCATGTTCGTTACCATTTAAAAATGTCAATTTTAAATGATTGAACTTAATAGCAATTTAGTTATAAATCAATTTGAATTTACAATACTCTAATTTACAAATACTGAAATATACAATAGACATTATTTACACTTGTCGAATGAAAGTATTGTTGAGTGTTTGGGGATTATCGGGACGTGGAGAAGAGTAGTATGTAGTTATTGGTTTTTATTTATAAAGATTATGATATAGATATGTAGGTAGGTAGGTAGGTAGGTAGATAAGTACGGAGTATGTGAGTAGGCAGACACGCAGACAGACAAACATATACTCTTTGTTTGATAAAATTAGAGGCGAAATGAAGAGTTCTACCTGCAGGGATAATAAAAATCCTTGAAATGGTATATATTTAACTTGTGATGTTCAATGTGATGTTATGATGTTTTCGATTGAAATGAAATATTCTGACATTATTTGGTTTGATCTAGTTTGATATGTTTAACTCTGGTCTAACCTGGTCTCGTCTTACATGTCTGATAAATATTTATTTTATGTGTATATCGTAGTACGTTATTGAAGTATGATCTTGTCTAGTCAATTTAAGTGTGACCTAATTTATGACTAAAATTATTTCAATTAAAAACATCCTTAGTACTTAGTATGTCTTAGTAATCTGAATTGTGAGAGTTCCGTTAATTTGTGTTCTAAATCATGTTTAGAATTAGTTATGTTTCATGTAATTCATGAGTACCTTATTTGTTAGTGTTCTACTAAAGTAATTGAAAATTTAAAATTTATGGACATAATTTGAAAATGTCAATTTTTAATGATGAGACTTAATAATATACTCCGTTATAATTAGGTGTAATTCAATTTCAATGGAGGCATATTCTAATTTTTATCATTATGTCCTATACATGATGAATCGCCAATTTGAAAAGATGAAGTAAAACTTGAGCCTAAATTGAATTTTAAAAAAACTTGAACTTAAATTGAAAAGCATAAGTGACGTACTAACTACTGACTGCCCTACTCTTTCGTCATTTAAAAAACAAATGCTTCCAACTAGGGGTGGACTCGGGCCGGTTCGGGCCCGGCCGGGCCTTGGTTCATGAAAGGTGAGGCCCGGAACCGGCCCGGGTAACCCCCGGGTCTGGTTCGGGCCGGGCCTCGGTTCAATTTTTTTTGGTTTTCCTAATTAACCCCCAAGCCTCCCCCCTCACCCCCAAACCACATCAAATGGCCCAAAATACCAAACTCAACCCAAAAACTTAAAAAAAATTCAAGAAAAGAAAGAAAAACAATAAATTGGCCCAAACCGGCCGGGCCGGTTCACCTTTTCAGGGGCCTGAGCCCGGCCCGGAACCCCAGCAGGTCGGGCCTACCCAGACCGGTCCCTGACCGGACCGGCGATTCGGGCTGGTTCAAACAGTGACCGGGTCGGGCTGCCCGGCCCGAGTCCACCCTACTTCCAACAAACACAAAATAAAATAGGGAAGTAGTTAGAATTCTTGGGCCAAATCTCAAAATATCAATTTCAAAAGATTGGACTCAATTGCAATTTAGGTAGAAATCAATTTCAATTGAAATGACTCTACTTTATTAGTACTAAAGTAGATTGTGGAATTGACATGTGGTAACATTTTCCTTTATTGTAACCTTCAAATGTATTATCTATATAGATATAGATATGATTTACAAAATTTTAGGTGTTCAATTGAACACTCTTGAGCTATAGTGACTCCGCCACTGCTCCACATGTTACACTAAGATTGTCTAATATTTCCTTTTTTACTATCATATTAAGATTGTCTCATACTAATATCAATCAATAAACTCATTCTTCTTAATAATCGCACCGTCTCATCATGTCACAATGTTAGTAGAACGAAGGTGTGTAAACTTTATGTAGCTAATGAGTGAATACCACATTTTCTAAAAATCTAGAAATATAAATAACATTACGTATTCAATTTTACTCCTTTGAAATTTAGATGATATTGATTTTCCAAAACTCATAATAGTTAGCATAAGGAAATAGGGCAGTTATAATACACTATCGTATCAAATCAAAGTTATTTCAATGTTCTACCTCTTATTTTGTATGTGTAATACATCGGTGTCCACTAGACACTAGTGTTTCTTTGATTCTAATACTCAAAATAAAAATTTGAAGATTATAGTGTTGGAGGTATTGGTCCTGCCAAGGCCTCCCTTCCACTTTATTTGTTGAGGCTTGCACACTCTATTTTTACTCTCTCTGGGATATCTTTACTGTGGTATATATCCTGATCAAATATATACCTATTTTGAGGGTTGACTTACCCACTTGGCTGGCCCCTCCTTTGTTGTTGTCCGCTGCATTATATGTCCTTGCTTCTCGTGAGTGTCTTTTGTCTTAGCACTCACCCGTGACTTCCAGTTGGCCTTTGCCTATTATTTAGGAGCCTTGGCTCCCTCTTCTGTGAGTAGCCTGCGTGAGAAAATAATCCAGAGAGAGCAGTGCTCCCTTCTTCTTCCTTTCCTTTGTGTGAGAGTGTAGAGAGGTCCTTAGTGGAGAGTAGAGAGTTGTGTGCTATAGCCTCCTCTTAGTGTGGTGTGTGAGAGTGTGTTGAAAGACCTGAGCCGGAGACGGAGATATACGATCCTTACAGTGGTATCAGAGAGGGAGTTCGCCGTCTGCCGCCGTCCGCCGCCGCCGCCCGCCGCCGCCGTCCGCCGCCGCCGTCGATTGGAGCTCGCCGAAGGTCTTGGAGCTGCCTGGTCGTTCCCACGAGCTCGCTGAGGTCTCTGTTCTCTGAATTCGAGCTCGCCGGAAGTGGAACCTCCGCCATCGCCGCCTGGAACCTCCGCCATCGCCGGAGGTTGGTTTCCCTCTATCCGGAATTCGACGCCGCAGGGGAGTTGCTCGCCTGAACCAGCCGCTGGAACCGCCGGTCGCCTGGATGTCCGTCGGTCGTCCTTCATCACTGGTCGCATAAAACCCAGGGACGCCGAATCCTGTTCATCGCGCAGGGAACGAGGACGAAGAAGCACTTCGTTAGCTTTTTTGGGGAGCCGCTGGGTTGCTGGTCCGATTTTTTAAATTGGGCCCTCTGCTGACTGGATGCTTGGAGGCTGGACTGGGGCTGCTGGGCTTCGGACTTGCTGAACTGGAGCTGCTGGAATGGGCTGGAGCTGGAGCTTGGACCGGGCTGGAGTTGCTGACTTGGACTACTGGAGGTGATGGACCGCCAGTCAACGCCGGTCAACGCCAGTCAACGCTGGTCAACTCAGTCAATCTTCCAGAAAAAAAATCCAATTTTTTTTAATTGGGTAGGTAAGGTCGAAACGCTCTCCTAGGGTTTCGCGAAGGTAAGTTTTCTGTAAACTTCCTATTTGTTATATTCCGGTTTTAATTTTAATTTAATTTATTCCCCCTCCCCGCGGGCCGCCGGTTGATTTAATCCCGGCCGCCAACCCCCCAGGTACGTACTAAACTTTCTCCTTTGTGATAGACTGTTTTAGTTAATTAATTAAATTGCTTTGTGTTATTTAAATTAATTGTTATGCATAGGGGTGGTTTATTGGGTGGTAGGGGTAGAATTAATTAAATTTAATTTTTCTGCCTGGAATTGTTTAAATTGCCAAAATGTCCATTTTTTTGCTATGTGTTGCATGCTGCCCGGGGTTATTAAAGTGAATACTTTATAACCCGGGTTGGATTATTTTCTGTCATTTCTATCTGTTTAGCTTTGTGTTCCTTTGTGGTTGATACCATGGCTGCAAATCAGTATGGTATGCTTCCATTTAATGGAAAAACAGATTTTGATATTTGGAAACAGAAAATTAAGTGTGTTTTAATACAGCAAAAAGTTTTCAGAGCTGTCACTGGTATTTTCCTAGAATCAGAAGATAAGGCTAAGCAAATTGAAATGAACGAAACTGCTTGTTCTACTATTTACTTGAATCTGTCTGATTCTGTGCTTAGGAAAGTAGGTATTCTTGAGTCTGCTAAGGAGTTGTGGGAGAAATTGGATAGTCTCTATACTGATACCTCTTTGCCCGGGAAGTTGTTCTTACTAGAGAAATTCTTTAGGTTTAGGCTTGACCTGACTAAGGATATAGACGAGAACCTGGATGTGTTTAATAAACTGATACAGAATATCAAACAGGCAGGTGATAAACACATAGATGATTACACTCCCATAGTATTACTTAATGCCATTCCCGACTCTTATAATGATGTTAAGTCCGCTATTAAGTACGGTAGGGATGAGATTTCATTAGACATTGTTGTGAATGGGTTAAGGAGTAAGGAATTAGACCTGAAGCATGCTAGGGGTAGTGCTAGTCAGTCCAGGGACTCCGGTGAGGCTATGTTTGTTAGGGGTAGATCTAAGGGTAGGTCTAAGAACTCTAAGCAAAATAGTCAGGGTAAGAACACTAGTCAGCCTGGGAGGAAGAGGAGCAAATCTAGGAAGAGAGTGTGTTACAATTGTGGTAACACTGGCCATTTCATTAAGGATTGCCCCCACCCTAAGAAGACCGAGCATGCTAGTGTAGCTGTTGATAAATGTGACCTTGGTGATATCTTGATGGTTTGTGACCATGTTAATTCTGTAAGAAATTCCCTGTCTGAGCATGAATGGTTGATTGACTCTGGTTGTACCTATCACATGTCCCCCTTTAGAGATCTGTTTTCTACTTATGAGTTATGTGATAGTGGCTACGTTTCCTTAGCTGATAATAAGAGATGCAATGTGCTTGGTGTTGGTGATATATGTCTGAAGTTTTCTTGTGGCTCTGTGTTTACCATTAAGAATGTGAGGCATGTCCCTGATTTGTGTCATAACTTGTTATCTGTTGCTGCTTTGGAGAGTAGTGGGTTACAGGGAAAATGGGGGAATGGTTGTATGAAAATCCTGAAAAACTCGTTTGTTTTGTTTAAAGCTGAGAAGGTGAATAACCTTTATGTGTGTCATGCTAAACCTTTTGCTGAATCTGTGAATGTTGTATGTTCTGATAAGACCTCTTTGTGGCATAATAGGCTAGGACATATGAGCAATAAGGGTTTAGATGTCATGCGTAGGGCTGGTTATTTTGGTAAGGACTCTGTGACTTCTGTGCCTTTCTGTGAATCATGTGTGTTAGGCAAGCAGCATAGAGTCAGTTTCCCTCCTTCCTCTTACCCTAATCTGTCTAAGTGTTCGTCTGTGCTTGAATATGTTCATGCCGATGTTTGGGGTCCTGCCAGTGTTCCTACCCACGGAGGTAGGAAATATTTCCTTTCTATCATTGATGATTTCTCTAGGAAGGTGTGGGTTTGCCTTTTAGAACACAAGTCTGATGTGTTTGTGAGGTTTAGGGAGTGGAAAACCCTAGTTGAAAACCAAACTGGCAGGAAGGTTAGGACCCTTAGGACCGATAATGGGTTAGAGTTCTGTAATAAGGAGATGGACAAGTTGTGTGTGGATTGTGGGATAAAAAGGCACAAAACTGTGCCTTATACTCCCCAACAGAATGGGATAGCAGAGAGAATGAATAGGTCTCTGTTGGATAAGGTTAGAAGCATGTTAGCTACCTCTGGTTTGTCTAAGAAATTCTGGGGTGAAGCAGTCACTACTGCTGCCTATTTGATTAATAGGTCCCCGTCTGTCCCTCTTGGTGGTAAATGTCCTGAAACCGTCTTTACCGGTAAGCCTCTTGATCTGTCTAACCTTCGGGTGTTTGGTTGTGCAGCATATGCACATCAACAGGGTGACAAGTTGGATCCTAGGTCTAAGAAGTGTGTCTTCCTAGGTTATCCAGAGGGGGTAAAGGGTTACAGGTTATGGGATAGGAACCAGGTAGGCTTTAAAGTGGTCCTTAGCAGAAATGTGGTGTTTAATGAAACTGATTTTCCTTGCTTGACCAAGTCTGTTTCTGATCCTGAGTCTAGGTCTGATAGTACTCCTAGTGAGGTGGAGTCTGTCCCTGTTGCTGCTGGTCCTTTATCTGTTGATCCTGTTATTTCTGATGATATTGTTATGCATGATTCTGATTCCTCTGAGCATGATAGTCCCACCACCTCGAGTGAGGTGGAGCATTTGCATGATACTGAGCATGATTTGCATGATATGGGTGCTGAATCTGATTTTCATGATAACAATAATTTGCATGAGTTGCATGTGGAGCCTAGTAGTGATAATTTGCATGATTATCAACTTGCTAGAGATAGGAGTAGAAGGGCTATCAGGAGAACTGCTGATAGTATGCCTGATTATGCTTTCACTGTGCATGATACTTCTATGTTTGCTTTTTCTGTGTTTGAGTCCCTAGAGCTGAATGAACCCAAGACCTACCGTGAAGCCTTAGGTTCCAAAGAGTCTCAGAAATGGATTAGTGCCATGAAAAGTGAGATGGACTCTTTGAGAGTGAACCAGACTTGGACCCTTGTACCTAGACCCCCCAACTGTTCGGTAGTTGAGTGTAAGTGGTTGTTTAAGGTTAAGGAAGAACCTAGTGATGTTAGGTTTAAGGCTAGGTTGGTTGCGAAGGGGTTTACTCAAAAAGAGGGGGTAGATTATGCAGAAATCTTTGCTCCTGTTGTTAAATTCACCACTATTCGTATGATGCTTGCTTTAGTTGCTCACCATGACTGGGAAATGAAACAGATGGATGTAACTACTGCATTTTTGCATGGTGAATTGGATAAAACAATTTATATGACCCAGCCTGAGGGCTTTGTGGATCCCAAGAGAAGTGAGCATGTCTGTTTGCTTAGGAAGGCTTTGTATGGCCTGAAGCAATCCCCTAGGTAGTGGAACATCAAATTTGATAAATGCATGATATCTTTGAAGTTCCAGAAATCTGTTTGTGATCATTGCCTGTATTTCAAAAATACTTCTTCTGTGCCTGTATTTTTGTTACTCTATGTGGATGACATGCTGATAATTAGTCCTTCTCTGAATGCTATTAAAGATGTGCAGAAATGTCTTTGTGCGAATTTTGCCATGAAAGACCTAGGTGATGCCAAGAGGATCCTAGGCATAAACATTGTTAGGGATAGGAGTAAGCGTACTCTTACTTTGAATCAGATTTCTTACATAGAAAAAGTTTTGAGTAAATTTAATATGATATCTGCTTCTCCTGTTAATGTCCCTATGGCATCTCACTTTGTGTTAAGTAAGGACCAGTCTCCCAAGACTGCTCCTGAAATTGAGAAAATGAAATCTGTGCCCTATTCCAGCGCAATAGGGTCGGTGATGTATCTTATGGTTAGCACTAGACCTGATATTGCATATGCGGTTAGTTGCTTGAGTAGATATATGTCCAACCCTGGTTTGCCCCATTGGAATGCTCTTAAGTGGTTGCTTAGATATCTGATTTCTACTGTGAAGCATGGATTAATTTTCTCTAAATGTGCTAGTGGTATTGAATTGATTGGTTATGTTGATTCTAACTATGCAAATGATAGAGATAACAGGAAGTCGACCACTTCTTATGTTTTTACTTTGTGTGGCTCTTGCATTAGTTGGAAGTCTCAACTACAGCCTATTGTGGCCCTTTCTACCACTGAGTCCGAGTATGTTGCAGCCACAGAAGCGTTTAAGGAAGCCATCTGGCTCAAACGCCTTGTCTCCGAAATTGGGTTTCTCAAAAAGGGAGTTACCATTTTCTCGGATAGCCAATCGGCTATCCAACTTTGCAAAAATCCTGTATTTCATGATAGAACTAAGCATATTGATGTTAGGTTCCATTTCATACGTGATATTGTTGATGCAGGTGGAGTCAAGCTGTGCAAGATCCCGTCCGAGTTTAACCCCGCGGATATGGGTACCAAGTGTCTTTCTGCTGAGAAGCACTTGTCCTGTAAACGCGTGTTAAACTTTGATTGTGGATAACTGTGGGTTGCCTAATAAAGTGTTTGCCCGTTGTGTCTGTTGATATTCCGGGTGACCCGGCGATGATGAGTCTTGTCACAACTTTGTTTTGTTACTCTACACCACCTAGGACCAATAAGGTGGAGAATGTTGGAGGTATTGGTCCTGCCAAGGCCTCCCTTCCACTTTATTTGTTGAGGCTTGCACACTCTATTTTTACTCTCTCTGGGATATCTTTACTGTGGTATATATCCTGATCAAATATATACCTATTTTGAGGGTTGACTTACCCACTTGGCTGGCCCCTCCTTTGTTGTTGTCCGCTGCATTATATGTCCTTGCTTCTCGTGAGTGTCTTTTGTCTTAGCACTCACCCGTGACTTCCAGTTGGCCTTTGCCTATTATTTAGGAGCCTTGGCTCCCTCTTCTGTGAGTAGCCTGCGTGAGAAAATAATCCAGAGAGAGCAGTGCTCCCTTCTTCTTCCTTTCCTTTGTGTGAGAGTGTAGAGAGGTCCTTAGTGGAGAGTAGAGAGTTGTGTGCTATAGCCTCCTCTTAGTGTGGTGTGTGAGAGTGTGTTGAAAGACCTGAGCCGGAGACGGAGATATACGATCCTTACATATAGGAGTATATATTTCATAATTTTCTCTGAATTCAAACTATCCAGCTGACTATGATTGGCAACTTTGTTTTTAATATATTATTACTCGAGTTGAATTACCATTAGATCGATTAACGTGAAACAAGTTGAATTATGTGTGTGAATACCACCCATAGTCCGTATATACCATGCTTAAGACTTAGGAAGGTGCGAAAAAATCGTAGAGGAAATAGGAAAGAATCACTGACACATGCATTCGAATAAAAACAAACAGTACAAACAAACGTTCAAAAGTTATCGGTATCTATTTTAATATTTGCAATAACGATAGCATATTTTTCTTTGACGAATTACAAACTCATTGCCCTATTTAGTTATTTCGTTATTTACCAGATGTGTTAATGGTCAACCCATACAAGACTGGCGAGGATGATTCTATTTGGAATATCCTCAATTTCAGATCATATAAAAAAATTATAGACTACACAAATACCAGACATTTATTAGATCATATAAAAAAATTCAGGTTTAATTAGAAACATCATATATAAATCTAAGTTTCTGTTTTCCTGATCGAATAACAAACACTAGACTTATTTTCAGAATTAATATTATTGCACGCATGGGCGGAGCTAGGGGAGGGCCATCCCTGGCCCTGGCCCAGCCCAAATTTTAAAAATGCTTGTATTTTTAGTGTAAAAAATTCTGTATAAAAAAAATTCAAAAATATTCTTTGTACCGGCCCAGTACGGCCCAGTGCCCTAGCTCCGTCCCTGATTGCACGGTACACACTCTCCCTGATTGTGTAGTACTCCGTAATTTTCTTGAAGACAAATTTATAGCGCACCTTTATATTTACTCGGTGGAATTGAATGAATGGCTATAGTCTAAACAATAGCATACATTAAACTAATAACCCCTTTAATTTTTTAATAAAGTATTACCCCGTCCCGCTAAGAACTTCCTACTTTGACCTACACACATATTTAGAAAATAAATTTGACTTTACTGTAGAGTACACTGTCTCGACATTGTTTGACACTGTTTGAGACCGTTTTGCACTGTTTGACACTGTTTTGATGTAGGATAACTTTCCATTTAGGGAAATGAGAAGATCATTTTGGGACGGTTAAAAAAGGAAAGCAGGAAGATCTAAGCGGACGGAATGAGTATATAACATTTAGCACCTACTACAAAAAATGTGATACGAATTTCGGAAAAATGCAAATTTGTGTAAGACCTGTTTTGTCTCTGTTTTAATCTTAAGCTGAAGAAAATTGCTCAAACGGAAAACACTAATCAAGTTTTTGGGTGATATGAGGGTACAAGCGGATAAAGAGTAACCGCCAAGGCAAAAACGCTGCCCTGCTCAGCGTTTCGTATTTTAGCGTTTTGGACCCAACCAGCTATACCTATCAGCTAATAACCAAACATTAATTTTGATGTTTTGGCTGATTCAACCAACTATTTTTAGTCAAAGAAGCTAAATTTTGGCTGATCAACCATTTTCCAAACAATCCCCGTATTCTATCAATTTGGGTGTTATTATTGTTGAAAATATAAAGCTGATAAGTTTCTAGGCAAATTAAATAGGCTATTCACTTGATCGGGCGAGCCCACCATTGCATGACACCATCTTATGCCGATACCCAACAACGGATATCGCTTTAAATATTTATATGTATATAATATACTCCTTATTGAATTAATGTTTTAAAAAACTGCTCATTTTTTATAGTTAACGATACCAGCCCCAAAAGAAACAGTTAATGATTCTCTTTTGGGGAATACTATAAGAGTATTAAATGGTGAACTTTTACACGAGTAGAAACCTTATCTTTTGAATATTCATTTTTAAGATTTATAGATGAATATTCATCGAATTCTCAAGTGAACTGAAAATTGCATAAGAATTAATATGAAAGAGTAATTCAATGATGTATTGGCAAATTAATTCCTTCACATCAGTTAATCCTAGGCGCACGCATCATTAAATCATAGTTTGTCATGATATGCATAATCATTAATCATTTTCCTCATTTATTTAATGCTCCAGTGAATTTTAACAAGATATGTAGTACGACCAAAGAATAAAATTCTAATGAAATGATTCATTGAACCACTGTTGTTGGCTTGAGCACTTCAATTCGTTGCGTACACATTAGCGAAGTATTATTTTTATCTTCATTTGAGCAAATTTCTTGCTTCAACTTTCAAGGATTTAATATCATTTTCTATCAACATTATGAATTTATGATATGGTACCTCATTTGATGCTTTTTATAGAAAGAATATACTCCCTCCGTCCCCTTTTAAATGTTCCGTTTTACCATATTGGGATGTTCATATTTAATTGTATCATACCTTATTTGATAAAGTTTGTGTGATTCAAAATCATCCTTACTTTATTCTTACTTTATCAATTAATATTAATCACACAAACACACTTTTCTTAAAACTCATGCCACTCTCTTCTGTCCCAATATAAAAGGGACGGAGGTAGTACTTCGTAGTATGTTGGTGCAGAAATTTGACAACTTATTCTATATTCAAGAGACTTGACCACAACAATTAATGACATATTTATTAGGTTTAATGCTAGCTAATTATTATAATGGTTTTGCATGTACTATTATACGGAGTAGCTATTATTGTAATTAAGGCGGGAGTTATTCAAATGGGATGAGTTGACCAATGTTAATGAGGACTTAATGACGACTTTGAATGTCATCATAACGGTCGAAACCGACAGTAATGGACAAAAAGACATTAATTACCCCTCCTATTAGTATCAAGCTCAATTGTAATCAGGCGGCTACTCATTCGAGTTACACATCAATTTACATTCTATTTTACTCCTTGACAACTTTCTTGTTGTTCTTATCATTTTCCTTATTGTTCTTGTACGAGACCCGATCAATATACAATTTCCATTTTAATTACTTTTAGCTTATCAAAAAATTGCTTAAATATGGTAGTTGGATATTGCTAATAAATTACATATCATAACCAATCTATATCACATACTACCTCCATCCAAAAAAGAGTTGCAATTTGACTTTTCTTAGTCAAACAGTCTTGTTTTGTTCACTTAATTACAATGTCAATTTTTAATTATTTTCTAATTTGAAGTTTACAACTTTGAAGAGATTTTTATGTAGTTTTTGAATATATAAATTTTACGGAGTAATTATTAAAAAGTGAATTAATTATCCATAGGGAGGGTTGACTTTTATTATTGGTTGACAAAAAAATGTTGACTTTGCAAAACAAATTGGGACGGAGGGAGTATTATTACCAATCCATATTTAATGGTATAAAATTCATTAAATATTATTACACAATTCATTGTTTTTGGAAATTGCTATTAGTACAAATAAACTTACAAACAAACTTTAAAAACAAGTGATTGTGTGCCTATTGTAATTACGTTGATGTAAAAGTGACGTGGTATGTCAAACTTTTTGTAATAGTGTATGCATCTCTAACATAAAATTTTCTATTGATATTTTTTGTGGCTTATTGGTAAAAATGTTGGATGTTTTCTCTTGAACTATTTTCAATCCCATGCCATATCAGATCACACTAAAAAAAGCACTTCTCAACTTTTGGTTTAAAAAAGCACTTATTTATCAAACACTACCAATTTTTACTTTTTCTCGGCTTGCGTGTGAAAAGTGCTTTTCCCCTTTCTATTACACAAAAAGCACTTATTTTACCAAACACTATCAACTTTTACTTTTCAAAATCACTTTTTTCTCAAACACTATCAACTTTTCCTACTAATCACTTTTTCCTTACATCTCCAAAAGTGCTTTTTTTAAGCAGAAGCAGTTGCAAACACTCCTTAAGTTAAAAATCCACTAGGGGCCCTATCCTTTATTATGTTCTGATTCCGCACTATTCTTTATATATTCAACGTTAAAACAATACTACCTATGATGGATTTTGCCAAGTATAGGTGAGAAATAAGAATAGTAAAAACTGTGTGGTTGAGATTTGTGCAGAGGAGAGAGAAATGTGTAAAACCACAAATTATTTTTCTTTAATAGGAAAATGACAAAGTTTTTTGGGACAACAAAAAAGAGAAAGTTGGCAAAGTTCAATGGGACGGAGGGAGTATAATAAAATGTTATACATATAACTATCTTGAAGTATATGTTTAATTTTGATTCCAAGTATTATTAATCTATTTGGATCTATTAGAGCATCTCCAATGGTTCCTTCTAGAAACTTGCTTGCAATTTCCAAACTACTTGCCTACCATTGGAGTGCATCTATCCTTCTAGCTTGGGCAAACAAATTATCCAAAACAAGCTAATTGCTAGAAAGGAGATAAACTTGATTTAAAATGGTAATTAACAAATATATTTAATTTATTTATAATTGATATATTAATTTAATTAAAAGTAATTTTAATCTCATACAGTTATTATATGTAGATAATGCTTTGAAAATTTAGTTATACAATATTTTCTCAACGCCTACTCCATCTCTTTTGTCACTACGTACTCTTATTTTTCATGTGTAAGGTGTTCAAATGGAAGACTATGAAAATCCATACAACAAGTATTACTCATGAAATATTTAAGTAAAAGTTGATATTTTTCTGTATGTATGTGTTGTCAAATGTGATATTCCTTATTCTTTTACTTAACAAAATACATGTTATTGTAATAATTTTAATAATTTGCATTTTCAACCTTGCTGTCTTAGAGCCCGTTTGATGACTCTGTTTTCGACTTATCAGGCTTATCAGCGAACTTTTTAATGAAACACGTAATTTTTTATTTCACGCGTTGAATTGCGTAATCTTTATATATATCAAAGCTCAATCGTGACAACCAAAGGACAGATCTGGCCATTAAAGATTACATGTGTCATTTGATTATTAAACACAGATTCTACAAAAGCACGATCAAAAAAATCCTGGCTCATCTCTGAAGCCACCACGTGGCACTACAATAGGGCATGCGAAGTGCACATCATGGGACAGTTACATATCAACCTGCACGAACAAAAAATGCAGTTTATCGGTGCGGTTTTAACCCACTAAACTCAGTATTTATATGCAGCGAGATTAAGAACTTTAGCCATCGAAACTTAGGAGCACGAATATCAGTAAATTTCTACATCCTTACTTTTGTTTCACTGCTTTGAATCATCATAAGATTATCAGAAATATTAAATTTGGTGTATTACTGTTGCAGAGGGTATAGCCTAGTTATAAGAAAAAGTAAAGTTGAAGATACTTTTCTGGTTGTATTGGTTGAAGTTACCGTAGATGACCATTTAGTTATTTTTCATATTATTTTTTCTTTATTTTTTTAATAAAATATATTTTAAATATAACTTTTTCATAAATAAGCAGAATCAGCCACTTTAGCCAGAACTTCATACATTTCAGCAGAATCAGGCGATTCAACTGATTTCAGTGTTACCAAACGAGTTCTTAATGTTGGGCGCTAGATTAATGTCTGGTCAAAATCATAGTTGACGACCAACTTGATCCATTAGTTAAAAGTATGGTTACGTTTCCTTGTCAATTCAACTTTTTAATAGATTTGAAAATATTTCAAAAATTAAATTAAATTAATAAATCAATTCATTGATTGATTTGTGGAGCCTATTTAAGATTAGGGGTGGGTTCGGTTCTTTCGGTTCGGTTTTGACCTAAAACCAAATACGGAACCAAAGTTAAAGTTCGGTTCAGTTTCGGTTCCATTTTACACTCCAAAACTTGGAACCACGGTTTGATCGGTTCGGTTTGTTTCGGTTCGGTTTCGGTTTTTTCGGTTTTTTACTAAAGAATCGTCATTTGATTTAAAATTGATATAAAAGTTGGAGGGATCAAACATATTACATAAAATGCAAGAATACTTGAACAAATATAGGAAATAATAATAAACAAATAGGAAAAATTGATAGTAATAATCCCAACTATTGGCGGTCCGCTCATAATAATCCCAACTATTGATTATTACAGAATAATCCCAACTTTAGGGACCTTCCGCCAATAATGGTCCCTATAAATAAATTCTTGTAGTTTCTAAAGTGGATGAGATGAGATATAACAAGTAATCCATATAAATAATCTCAACTTTTAATTTTTACGCTTAATTTCTATTTAAAATTCACTTTTTATAGAGGTAATATATGGTCATGGACCATTATTGGCGGATAGTCTATATAGTTGGGATTATACAAAAATAATCAATAGTTGGGATTATTTTCAGCGGACCAGCAATAGTTGGGAGAGATAAAAGTGTATATATATGCTTAATTTACATTATTTGTGAGTTGTGACTAGTTTGAAAAAAGTTTATGAATACATACGTCCTATGCGATATGGTTGAGATGAATATTTATTTGTAATATCAATATAAAAAATTTAAATTGAAAAAAAAAACAGGTTACACAAAAATTAAAGTTAATTACTGCTAATAACTAGTAAAAACATATAATCATGCAATAAATTGCAACATACATACATAGAAGACATAATAGATTAATATATCTACATTATTATCGACAATGAATGTGTAAATGCATTTATAAACTAAACTAAGTTAAACAAAGCACAAACATTATTTCTCTAGCACAAGAAATTCAAAGATTATTGATGATATCAAGATTAATTCTTACATTTAACAAATAAAATTTCATATATTATTTTAATTCGGTTTGTTCGGTTCGGTTCGGTTTTGAAGGGTAAAAACCAAAACTGAACCAAACTACTACGGTTCAGTTCGGTTTTTTACAATCGGTTTCGGTTTTATTTAGTCGCGGTTCGGTTTAATTTGATTCGGTTTTCGGTTTTCGGTTTTTCGGACCCAGCCCTATTTAAGATGCAAGCAATATGGCTAACTATTGGACTAACACATGGATTAGCTACAAAAAAAATGATGTGGCAAGCAAAGCTACCACATGTTTAGCTAACCATTGTAGATGCTCTTACCGGTTAGATTCTGAATATATATTCATTTTTATGGAACAACAATCATTATATTTAAGGGTATTTAATACACTCTCGGTCTTTTACAATTTTTTCAAATTAAATGACACACATAATAATAAAGTAAATACCATGTAATTGCGATTTATTCAGATCAGAGAAAATTAGTAAGAATAATAAACTCTTTATTAAAAGTGGAAAGTAATAATGTTAGTGTGACAATCAAAATAGAAATTTGACAAAACCATACACCCTCATTTTGTCTACGCACAAATAACTCTTTCAGTTTTTAAAAAGGAAATATGAGTGATACAATAAAAAAAAATATTGTGTGTGACAAAGACAAAATAACGTCTGTGATACGTACAATTCAATTTCCAAATAATAGAACTGCTCGTACATAAATAAAAAAGAGTGTGTACAAGGGCATGCATAGATTGGACGTCAACAAAAAGAATTTTTGATGTCATATACTCCGTATAATGACACTCTAATTCAGAGAATAATAGAAATTTCGTGAAATAAGAGTAAAAATATTTAAAAATTCTAAAACATGATCTTTTTATTTAACTTCCCTATATTTTATTACCGTTCTACAAATTTGTCGTCATGTATAAACATCACTAGCCTTTAAACATGACATTATTACCAAAATGTAATAACAAAAACTCTTGTTTAAGGAATAAAAAATAACACTTGTTTTTTTAATTTTCGAACTCTTGTAGTCAATCCCAAGTAGTACAATTTGTTAATCTGAAACCAAGAAATACAATAAAATATCTAGTTGCAACCGAGTGTTAGATCCATCACTATCCAACATACAACCAAACATTATTTGTTTTTCCTCAAAGAAGCAATATTCCACTTCCATCCCCAATTCAAAGCACCCGGGTTGAAAAGGAAATCAAAATAATTGGAGTTCGTGGGACCGGGCCAACGTTTTCCGTCACGCCTTGCTTTTGAGCCGTCATAATTTCGCCTTTTGAACTGTTCATCCATTGACCCTTCCACTTAACGGCTTCCGTCTTCTCCTCCGCAGATATAAATTCACCATCTTTATGTCATCACTCTCAGAACCCAGAACCCTTTCTTCTCTCTAGAAGCCACCACTTTTTCATGTCTTTGTTTCTGCTAATCACAGTTTGAAATGGTCGCGTGAAAATTAAGATTTCAGCAGATTCTTTGTTTCAATTCCTTTAAAAGGGAGGAGATTTAAACCATTTCTCCACTTTCTATCAGACCCAGAATCTGCTAGCCGTTTGTTTTTGCTCTGTAATTTTTTTTTCTTCTAAAAAATGGGGAAGAAAGATCAGTTTTTGAACGAGAATGAACAGAGAGTTCATGCTGTTCTTGATATCATCAGGAAACAAACTCCCCTGTCTCTTAAACAGGTACTAAAAACACCTTAAACTCGATTCACTCTGTTTTTTTAATAACGGTTTGTTTTTCTGGGAAGTAATGTTTTCATTATGAGCAGGAAAAATTCTGCAGTAAGGTTTGTGTAGAGAGGTTTTTGAAAGCCAAAGGGGACAATGTGAAGAAAGCTGCTAAGCAACTGAGAGGCTGTCTTGCTTGGAGGGAGTCTTTGGGAATAGGTACTTTCTCTGTTTTATTCAAAATATGAAAGAGGGAAAAAACAGAGTCTTTAAAATGTAAATTCAGTGGAATTATATATTTGGATTATAATATAATGTTATGTTAAAAATATATGGATGCATTTTTTGCAGATCGTCTTATGGCAGATGATTTTTCAGCAGAACTTGCAGAAGGTGTGGCTTATGTTGCTGGTCATGATGATAACTCTAGGCCTGTTATGGTATATTACCTTAATTACTGTTATGGAGTGTATTTACTAGTTATCATTCTTTGATGTATATATATATCTAGTTTCTTGAGAAAACTGATTGATTTATTGTTATTTGAAATGTTATAAAAAACAGATTTTCAGGATCAGACAGGATTACCAGAAATTCCATTCACAGAAAATGTATGAAGATTGAATTCAATATTCAAATTCCGGGTTTTGTTAACTTACAAGAAATTATTAATTAATAATTTTAAATTTGTGCAGGTTTACTCAGATGTTGGCCTTTACGATGGAGGTTGCTATTCAAACAATGGCAAGACATGTTGAGCAGTTTGTGATCCTCTTTGATGCCAGTAAGTACTATACAATTTCAAATGACACTATTATCCTTGATTAACTTACTATTAAATCTGGTAAAGTATTAGTGGGGACAGGATTCAAGATGATATTTTGAATAGTTCTTTATCCCTAGTACACTTAGTTTGAGAAATGACAAATGTATTAGTTTTTTTTTTTTTTTTTTTTGACAAATGTATCCCTGATTTGCTCAACATGATAACTAAAACACTCAAGGGGTACAAAAGGATGTTTTGAATATTGATTTCCCTCCAAACACCAGTAACTGTAGAGGTCAGCTTTCTCTGGGTTGCTGAAGTAGACTCCAGTAGTTAATGGACATTCCCATTCTGGGCTTTTCCCAGGAACTTGTATCAGTCTGTAATACCCCAGCACCACATGTATTTCCTCAAAACAATTTACCTTTGCTCAGCCTGTAATTACCAAAGTCAAACTGATGCCTAGTATGCATATATTACTTTTCTTTTTCCCAATATTATAAAACAATGTTACATATTTCTCAGTCATTTCAAGGGTAAGAGTAATGGATTACCCTGAAATTACTAATAGAAAAGATTCATTTTAAATGGCAGTGTTTTAAACCTACACAGTTTTACTATTTATTTTCAACTTGTAATGAGTAATGATATATCATTACAAAAACCAAAAGCAACTCATCTCAATAATTTCCTTTGCAAATAAAATTTGTACACATGTTGCTTTGAGCACTGAACAGTTTATACACACAAATACACAATGTCAAAGGGCCATAGACAATTATTACCTATGAAGTTAGGCCATAAATAAATTATGGTTGTGTGAAGAATTTCATCTAAAAATATAAATGTGAGTTCTTCACAAAGAAATGATTGCCTTTCATAGACATTGGTTTGCTCATTTATGGTCACTGATGTGCTCAATACTTTGGACAAATGTCCATGACTGTGTGCATGAAATTTAATGTATATAATATGCTATGAAGTACGGAAACGGTCGGGAAATTATACATTTATATTTCGAAAAGTATACACAAACCGTTTCTAAACTCTTTAAGCACTCTTTTTTGTATTAAAAGATGGTGTTTTGAACTCATGTTTTGGCAAAACATAGTACGGAATATATAACACTATTAGTTTGTCACAACATCAACAATATGTCAATATATAGACTTAGTCCCAACACTATTGTGATATTGTTTTTTCTTTAGAGGGACACCTTTTATTACTTATCTATGTTCGTTGACTGGAAAAACTTATCTATAAAACGTGTTTTATAAGTGT
Source organism: Cuscuta epithymum (assembly GCA_945859915.1). Lineage (NCBI taxonomy): Eukaryota > Viridiplantae > Streptophyta > Magnoliopsida > Solanales > Convolvulaceae > Cuscuta > Cuscuta epithymum. Next base: position 5,604,060 of record CAMAPF010000055.1, read on the forward strand.
CTATATCAACAATGTTAAATCCTTTCTGAAGTACATAACATTAATTACTCGGCATCCTAAAATTCTGTTTAGACAAAGTGACAAACAAGAAAGAATGGTAACCATTGGCTCATAATTATATCTACAGCCTAGTGGTGTCTGGAAAACTTGCAGTCTTCTGGCAGTGACTTTTCAGACTTTGCTGGGACTGCCCTTAAGGAGTGTACCTTTCGGGATTGAGAATGTTTGCTCCAATGTAGGGGCATTAGTTGTCATTCCCCGTGTATGCTTTTCTTTTTCTCTCTTTTTGAAGCAATAGATTATTTTGAGGTTTAGAGAATGAACCAATGAAGTGGTAGAGGTTTAATACTTTAATCAGTCCTTAATTTCTCACTAAACACTTTCTTTGCATAATTGGATTAATTGCCCTCACCTTAGTTGTGAGAAATTGAGTACGGAATAATGTCACACTACTTGCATTACAATGAACGATAACTTATTAGAAACAAAACCTTGATTATAGGTGCATTTTTTGTTCTAAATGAAGTCCAAGCTTTTGTATGTATTCACATTTGACATTTATTTATTAGATATCAAAAAGTTTAATACTCCCTCCGTTTCACAAACAAAGTCACATTTTCCTTTTTCGGATGTTTCAAAACCAAAGTCACACTTCCCTTATTTCTTTATTTGGCAAAGAATTCTACATCAAAACAGTGTCAAACAGTGTCTGAACAGTGCACAACAGTGTCTAAACAGTGCCAAATAGTGTCTAAACAGTGTTTTCTACAGTAAAGTCAATTTATTATCTTAATTCTAGAGAAGTCAAACCGTGACTTTCTTTGTGGAACGGAGGGAGTACTTTTTAACATCTGATTAATGGATGCTAAGTATGAATACATGGAAAAAGGAAAAAGACATGTTAAGTAAGAAAACAAACATACAATTCATCCGCTACAAAAAAATACGGGTTTGACAGGTCAAATCTGTGCCAAAAACACCTTGACACGAGTTGTTTGACACGAATTCATCGTTAAATCTGTGCCAAATGTGTGTCAATCCGTCATTCTTTGCAGTGATCTCCCATGGTATCATTAGACTTGTTTATTCGGTTACAAAATAAATCCAAGCTCAAAAAACGAACCAATGGGCGAAGGATTATTACGCTTGATGATGGTAATTATTGTTGGGGGATATTTAGTTTGTTAGTTGAAGCATTTATTTATAAGTAATTTTGGGTTGGGGTGAAAATTGCAGGCTTTTTCAGGTCTGCCTCAGCTTTTCTGAACATACTGTTGGCAGCTCTCAAGGTGGTCGCCGATTACTACCCTTCTCGCCTTTACAAGGCCTTTGTTATTGACCCTCCATCTCTCTTCTCTTATCTTTGGAAGGTAATTAAACTTCTCATATTTCAGCACATATATTTCTTAATAACTTAAATGGTTAACCAATCATTATTACGCAGTAGCCAATCTATAAGTTCAAACAAATTGCCCAATTCATTTTATCTTTTTCCTTTTTGTATATACGTTTTTAAAACTTATCTGCATAAATAAACTTTTCCCAACGCACCTTTTTATACTTTTTATTTGTAAACGTTTTCCTGCGAGAGTGTTAATGAGTATTTAAAAAAAAGAGTGTTAATGAGTGGCAAGGGGTTTTAACTTTTAATGAAGAAATTATATGTAAAGTACCTTGCACACTTTTAGATTAGAACACTATTCATATAGAAACAATGCTAAAATATATATATATAAAAGAGGAACTTTTTAAGAGCATACAAAGCGCCACCTAATCCTGCCATGTCATCCATCATATATAACAATTAGTATTTAGTTTTTTTAATACTCCATTTAATACGTACCTTTCTAATACTCCATCATATATACGTACTTTTTAAATAGATTTCTCCATTTAATCCTGCCACATAAATCAATCTAGGTACTTTTTTTAATACGTACCTTTTATTTATTTTATTAGATTCTATTTTTGATTTAATATTGATATGGAAACAAAAGATTTTATGATAAAAATCCACCTTATTTGGTAACTAACTTTATCAAAACCTATATATTACATACTCCGTATTTGATAATTATTAAATTCATTAAGTGGAACCACAAAAATTAATAATTATTAAACCACAACTTTTATACGGAGTACTACTTTTTACAAGCATGGAGTAAAAATTATTTGATTATTTTTATACGGAGTACTTTTTATTTCATTTGTTTATTTTTACAACTACAATTTAAATATGACATCACTTTTGAAATAGATTCCTAATCCAGATTAGGAAATCTTTGTATGTTTACATCTTAGGATGTTTTTAATTAGATTGATTTCATGCCTATACTAGATCAGATCATATCAAACTTTAATAATAATAATAATAGAACACATAAAATGTAAAACAGACATCTACCAGATCCTATTACTTCCGACCAAATCAAACCCGTAAATTTTAATTCAACTAAAAGCATCCTTGTTAATGGAGTTTTTAATGTGACGAAATAATGAGTAAATGTTAGATTTCACTATTAAAATTTAAAAACATGTACTTCGTATATCATACCAAGTTGAATGAGAAATATTAAAAAAATATTATTTTGGAATGCTCAATAAAGTAATCCAGGCGTTCATAACAATTAAAAATCGTTTTCAATGTCACAAATTAAAAATACTCCATTTTTTGTACATTTTAATAATGAGTAAATCGTATGTACTCCATATTTCATATCAAGTTGAATGAGGAATATGAAAGAATATATTTTGAGGTGTTTAATAAAGTAATTTAGTGGGCGTGAGATTAATGAAGAAGCTTCTATGTGAATTCTTTAAAATCGGGTTCACAATAATTATGATTAGTTGAGATGCTTATGTGGAAGAACATTTAAATATTTTTCATATAATTTTTTCTTTATTTCACAAATGGAGTATTTTTTTTTATAATTCAGGATATTCTGCCTATTCAGTCCATTCAGTCAGAATTTAATCAGTTTTAGTAAAATAAGCTGATTTCACCAATTTTAGTATTATCAAACGAACACTATATTTAGACTAAATTTATTTTGCTTTTGCATCATATTATATATAATTCCAAAAAAACAAATTGAAAATTAGCTAAATTATGTATTGCCCGTGCATCGCACGGGCTTGAAACCTAGTTTCATTTAAAAATTCAATTTAACTATGCTAAATGTTTGATACATCAAATCAAAGAATAGAACTAAGTTAAAATGATAGCTAAATCATGAATAGAAACTTCACATGGAACGCTCATGTTGTATTGAAGTGTTTTGATCCATTCATCATCTTAATAAATACTAGTACATCTTAATATCTTAATTTAACTTTACATCATAATTTGTACTCTGTAGATTTCTTAATAAAAAAAAAATGGAGTTAAAAAACCGGAAAAGGCCAAAGTGTCATAATGCAATAGCAAAATTTGGCTAATTAGTATGATGGTTTCAAGAAAGGATTAGGTACAATTTGAAATTTATACCTTTATTGATTTGAGAACAAATTTAAGTTTGTAGCATAAAAATACGACTTATTACAATATTCAACATTATCAAGAAAATTATATAAAAGGTATAAATCATACTCTATTTTCATAACGTACCAAAAGGAAATCAAAACAACAATACTATTCCTATTGTTAGAATCCGTTTGGTTACTCAAATCACTTATATTGACTAATTGTACTCAACTTTTATGGATTCTCATTGAAATGACTGAATTGATTAATTCGATTTAAGAAAAAATTATATCTAAATTATATTTTCTTAATGAAACAACGAAAAATCACATGGCAAATAACTAAAATGATCTTTTACAATAATTTCAGTCAATACATTCAGAAAATAATAACTCTAATCTTAAAATCAAAATTAATAAGTTTGATAAGCCGAAAAACAGAATCATCAAGTTCTTAAACTTTTATTTACAGAAATAATTACATTATTTGAGTTCATTTATTGAGATCATAATGTTTTTAAAATTTAGACTTTGAGTGATTAAATGATTGACAATGAATGCATTCGGTGGAAAATGTTGTTTATTTGGAGGAAGTTGTTGACATGAAAGAATAGAGACTTCTATATTGGTTCATAGATATAATCGAGCAGATATTCATAACTTCCGCAATTTCAGGGCCTTAATAAAGTTTAAATTCAAAAACAATAAATGAAAGTTCAAATTTTCAATCATGCAAAATGGTACGGCTTATTCGTGACAACCACTCATGTGTTGATGGAACAGGGGGTAAAGTCATTTGTTGAGCTTGCACCGTTGACCATGGCGGTATCTTCCATTGACTTCGAAGATCCTTTGGAGTTTAGCGACTTCAACGCCTATCCCAAAGCTGCGTCCCACAGATTCAGCAGCACCCCTTCATCAACGGCCCAGATTGGCCCCTGCTCTTCCTCCAGATTCACCTTCACGGTTTCCCGCCATTTCGATTCCCTCAAGCCTTGGAATCTCACCTTCACCGACACGTCAGCGGCCAAGCTCGGTCCAGTCATCTCCCCCCTCAACGGTCGGTCCATGTCATTCGCGTCCCCGCTGGCCAGGACGCCACGCGGCGGCACGGGGACGGCCAAGATGGGGTTCTTTCCATCCACGCCGTTGCCGCGAAAGAGTCAGCAGGAGTTTGATTCCACGACGACTCCACATCAGAGGGCTGCCAGGCTGTCTTTCTTCCAGTCGCCGGCTTTGTTTTTCAAAAGGGAGTGCCACGTCAGCCGGGCTGACAGGTCACGTGAGTCGTTCGTGCCGTTTTTGAAGTTCTACCGCCGACCGTACGATGAGATGAGTTATAGGTCAAAGATGAGACCACCCCTAGGTGGACTGATCGCCATCGTGCCACCTCATCTCAAGCGTCGCCACGTGTCAGTCTCCCAAAGGTTTTGATGATGATGATGAGGATGGAATTTTTTATTTAATTTAAAGTATAAACTTGATCGAACGGTGGTACATAGAGTTTTGAATATATTGATCAATTACCATTACCATATGATTAACAAACAAACTTTGTTACCCGGAATTGTTTAGTTCAATTTTTGTTCATTAAAATCCATCTGGAATTAATAAACATCTGGGATGGACTTGGTATTACACTCTTTATAGACCGCAAGATGACAGTACTATATATACCTCATTTGCTTTCGAATTCGATCGATCTTGGTCTCTTAGCTTGCACCATATATAGGTAGCATAATAAATAAATCAATAATATAAGAATACAAGAAACTTAAAAAAAGATGACACTCCAATGACTCCATAATTGAGGGTACTCTAGCACTGGCCCGACAATTAACCGAAAGTAGGGCTGCACAAAAATAACACGAACCCACATAACCCGTTCGACCCAACCCTACCCGACTCTTCTTAATCGGGTATTTGATTTTGAAAAATATTCATGAGTTAAATATGTATGAACCTGCACCTAATGAGTAGAGTTGCGGAATTGAATTTCCAAACCCGATAGTAGCCGACCCAGCCGAATGTTCATTTTGCTATTATTATGCTACAAGGTTTTCTTTGGATAATTTCAATTTAAGAACATTGTGATCTATTTAGGACTTTATGATAATAGGATTTATAATTAATCATTTATCATTTTAACTAGGTGATTGTTATATATTTACGTTTGCTTCTAAATGAACTTCCTTTACAGAATGATGTTTTAATACTTTTACCCAATGTTTTTGCTTATAAAAGATACTTGTATTTGTTTGTGCATTTTGGAAATAAGTTAATCGAGTTTCAAATTGCTTACATTGGTTGCCCACATTAAAAATGTAACCTGAAGTGATAGTTTTTTTAATACCCTAGCTGACCCGATCATGTATGGTTTACCAACTTATATTGCATACCACGAGATGGTTAATATAGCCAACCTGAACAAATCAGGTAGGCCCAAAAAATATAGCAAACCCGATCCAACCCGCCTGATAAACAACCCTAACTGGAAGAATGTAAATTTGGTTTTAATCACAAGCTGACAAATAGCCAATGAGGTTCTGGTTTTACGATTTGGTTTTAAATCGTAATGCCTCATCGCAGTTGACAGGGATTGAACTTGAGATTTACCCCCTTAATACATTGCAAATGAAGTCAAAACACTATTTTTAGAACAATAAAACACTATATAAGACTTTGGACTATTCCTCCTATCCGGTTGACCTTTTAGGATGAAATCTCGTGTCAATAATATAACATCCAAAGCCTAACAATATAATACTTTTTATGTCCCTTAAAATTTTGTCATCTTTGTTTTTTTGGCAATCAAATTAACTTTAATTTGACCAATGATATATTTTTATTGGAAGTGAACTGTAATATAAAATTATATGAAAATCTTATTTGCAGAAAATACTTCATGAAAGTGTAAAATTTATAACTTCCACAAAATTGTAGTAATCAAGCTCATTTGTCAAAGTATATCACTTTTGACTCGAAAATCAAAGATGACAAAGCTATAAGGGATGAATGTAGTATAATTTTATGCATTGAAAAACGTATACATCAAATCTTAAATAATGTATTAAAAATATTCTATAAACATGATAGATGTGTAAAGAAGTGCAATCTTAGTATTTTTTTTTTACTCCAGGAGGGTCTGGGGGAAGGGGCTGGGGGGAGCCTGGAGTAATCAGGGCTGAAACTCACTCCATTGAGTTTCACACCCTTGTGTGCAATCTTAGTAAAATTCAAATTCCCTTACTTGGAGAAAAAAGATAGTTAGATATTTCAAAGTAAATAATGCTCAAAACAGAAGCACATAAACATGGGTTATTACCGAGTTGTCGTTTAGTAGTTACTAATAAGTATTTGGCTTACCAAAATAAAAATACTATTACTATTATTTTGAAGCGGGACAACGGAACAGAACGAGACACATTTCATCTGTCCTGATCACATTCTATTTTGAAAGGGTTCAATTTCAGGAGACAAAAATAATGTGTCCTAACTATAACGGGACAATTTCGGAACATAACCGGAAGTGGTCCGGAACATTCCAGAATGAAAAAACGTAATTGTTTTTTTTTGCCCAGCCCAATTTAAAATGACTCATATTCTCAGTTTTCATGAAACAAATATTGAAACCTGTACGAGTAGCTCAGTTGGTTGAGTGGTGGGAAATTGGAAGAATGACCAAGGATCGAAGCCCGCAGCGGCCGTGTGGAGGTTACAGCTCCTGTGTGCTGAGCTGGAGCTCTGGTGCACACGGGTACAAGGTTTACCACCATTGGACCAGCTGAGTCATCGTGACAACCTTTCAAAAGTCTTGTGGAGATGGGGGGGGGGGGGGCTTTTGGAAATTCAACATTTTGGAAGAATGAAGCAAATATTGAATGCATACTATGTTGCACGGATACGGATACGCCGATACGCGAATACGGGTACGACGATACGACAATTTCAAAAATTATAGGATACGGGTATGGGAGTATATTTATAAATAATAAAAATATAGGGTATAATTTGAAAATATATATAATTTGGGGGTTCATAAATAAAATAATAACAGTACAAAAAATTGACTATTATAATAAAATTTCAAAGATTAGGCTAAAGTACTGATATTTCGATTTAAATTCAAATAACATCTTTTTGTTCTCTATTTGCACTTACATCTAAGTCTTGTTTTAATTAAAGCTCATCAAACGATAAAATGACAAATTATAGTATTTCATTATTTTTTATACTTCCGAAACCATCTTTATCAATGTTCCACATCTTGTGCATGGTCGCTCGGGTGGCTACTAAATTTTCGTCATTTGGTGTATGAAATGGGATTTATAGGGTCAGATACGCGTATTGGTTTCGCGGATACGAGTATCGGAAGCATCAATATTTTTAAAATTAAGCCCAATACTTTTATTAAATTTCGGATGCAGACTCAATACGTACATGAAACCCATCAATGAGTATCAACATCGGATACGTATCGAGTACGCGGATACCACATCGAGTAAGTAGGGGTGCACCATAGAATCCATACCGAGCATACAATGATTCAAAAGTCAAACGTACGCCAACTCCATATTACTCTGGTGGGTGAGGCCACGATTCCATTCTCCCCATGCGTAGTGGCCTGGGCCATCTAAAATGATTTTGACCCCAAATATGCAACTCAATCCTAGCCAAATCAATACGTAGAATTTCTTTTCACGAGCTTTGTATAGTCGTTGACTCGTTGTGAACTGTGAATCATATAAATTTGATGTAATCGTTTGGTAAATGGTTTGTTTCGAATCGAAAATCTTGACGGGCTGTGCGCGGCGCAGGCCAATAATATTTTTTTGGGTCAAAAAATATTTTATTGTTTTTTAGGTCAATATTTATTTGTTTATGTTATTATGTGTGCTTTTTTCATTTATGCCGAATACTATGTATTTGCTCTTTTTATGTGAGTGAACTATTTATTCAAATCATTAGCGTAGGTTGTCGAATACAATTGTAGAGGAGTTATGGCCTTTTAATTTTATATCACAATTTCAATATTGCAAATTGAGATGAAAAAAATCATACTCCGTATCATTGATTATGACCACTTTATATGCTAGCGTTTTTAGGGTCGTAAAAAAAATCTTACTTGACTAATTCAAGCATTGCTGATTCACTAGTCTCATACTCTCATGGGGGTTTATTATGCACTTATGAGTCATAAGTGCATAGATAATAAATTATAACTTATTTTAGCATTAATACAAATATAATATGCATCATTTATACATGAATTAACAATATTACGTATCATATTACTCTAAAACTAATAATCTCATACATACTATTGTAATATTAAGAAAACTCCTCGTCATCCACGAATATCCTCCTTCATAGATAAAAATTGCAATTCAAAACCCGATTCTTTAATCTGATGAGATCATGTGGTTAAACAAAGCAGAAGTTATTCAAAAAGCTTCGGTTCATGTGTACCTTTTAAACTCTTTACCTTCAAATATTTTGATAAAATGTTATATCTTTTCTTATTTTCAAATAATGTTATAGAGCACTTAGATTTTTTTAATAGAGCACTTTAAAATTTTATAGAGCACTTAGAATTATTGAAACAATGTTACTTTTTCATTGTTTAAAATTTGAATGTAATAGATTAAATGTCACCGTGCATTGACTCATGGATTTTTTTGAACATAAACTAGCCGCAGAGTCCTACACTGCGAAAAAGTTTCGCCCCACTACACTATCAAAAAAATTCGCCCCACTACACTAGCGGAAAATTTTCGCTCTGCTACACTAGCGGAAAATTCTTGACCTCCTACACTAATGAAAAAAATTCGCCCCCCTTGAACTGAATTCCTGGATCCGTCCCTGCTTATGACGTTTTTAAATGCTAGAAAAAAATGCTTTTGAAGTTATCATCATTGGTTATTTAATTCCACAATGTTCTCTAGAAACAATTTCAAACAATACTTATGATTTTTACTTTACTTTTGGTTAATATTTATAGAGGGGTTTCCTAAAATAATACTCCCTCCGTCCCTCTATTAAGTTCCTACTTTGACCTACACACATATTTAGGAATTAAATTTGACTTTACTGTTTAGACACTGTCTGGCACTGTTTAGACACTGTTTGGCACTGTTTAGACACTATTTGGCACTGTTTTGCACTGTTTTGCACTGTTTGACACTGTTTTGATGTAGGATAACTTTCCATTTAGGGAAATAAGAAGATTATTTTGGGACGGCCCAAAAAGAAAAGTAGGAAGTTAATAGCGGGACGGAGGGAGTACTAATAAATATCCATGAATAAAAAGTGACTATAAATTACCACGAGTAAGTTCTATATATAGTCAGCACGATGTAACATATGTAGACCATCATAATCACATTTTACTAAAGTTACTAGAATCACTAAAGTTACCATCATATATATTTCAAAATTATTTCATATTTATATACGGAGTATGTACTATTTTTATTTAAATATATGCAATCATGTGAATATAAAGTAACTTTTGCCATTGTGCCTTTTGACTTAGTTCATTACTTTATTACTCCCTCTATCTCATTTTATGCGTCTTATTTTTTTTTTTTGGAGTGTTTCAAAATGAATGTTATGTTTCCTTCTTTGATAAGAAATATGTGGTTTATATCATTTAACTTTATTAGATCTATTCAATCTCAATCATAATTTTGTCTTTTCAATCATTTTATTAATAATTGTGTCAAAACTATAAGAGCATCTCCAATGCTAAAACGTTAACGGTGCATACGTGGCATGAAAAATAACCAATTAAAAAACAATAAATACAATATTTCTCTCCTTCTTTCCACGGTCTTATGTGTTTATGATAAGTTTTTGTCTCCAATGTCAATCACAATGTCTACATCTAGACATTGTGCTTGACATTGTGAAGATAAACTTACCAAAATGATGTAAGATCCTTTAAATAAGGAGAGAGATATTGTATTTTTTTTTTAATTGATTATTTCTGATGCCACATATGCACCGTTAACGTTTTAGCATTGGAGATGCTCTAAGAAGACATCCATTATTAAATATTTTTGAAAGGTATGGTTTATAAAAAATGAGATAAGCAAACAGTTTCATCACCTATAGGCCGTGTATAGTTTGAATTTTGAGTGTTCAGAATAACTTCGCAATTGAAATTTCACAACATTTTATAGTACTCGGTATTGTCTAATGCGATATTTTAACACATACCCATTTGTTCCTTAAAACTTTTGTTTTTTTTACTTTGTTTGTCAACGATATTAATTTTGATAGATAAAATATGGAAATTTTTATATTTTATATGAATGATATGAAAATATTACTACTACTAACTTTTTTTTGAAAGAGTTACTACTACTAACTTGAAAAGTCAAATATGATAAAAAATTTAAGAGATGGAGGTAGTACACCTTTCCAACAAAAAACTACAGAGAAGTAAATAAAGTTAAAGTAGAAATACTATACAAATAAAATACAATTAATTACTATACCAATGAAATATTGTACCTACATGTAGGCATATAGCATCTCAAAAAGATCTTTTAATTTATAGACGTTGGAACGAATCATCCGCCATAGTGTCTAAGAATCATGACAGAATATTATAATCGATCGTAATAGCTATATTTGTACCATTTATACTCCGTATTTATTTAACATAATTAATAATGATTACAAAATGCTAGATCGACAACAAATAGATATTCAAACTTGCTCTAACTTCTCGTTGTTTTGGGCTGTGCAAACGGCAAACATATAGACGCCGTTAGTAATGAAATATTTATCAGCCTGAAAGAAAAATTGGCATGACGCCAAATAAAAAGAAACTAGATCAAGGCCAAGCTGAGTGTTAGCCCGCATTGGAGCTTGGAATCAATAAGACTTAGAGAAAAATATGGTCCAAGTAATAAAGTCAAATGAATATGGTATGTGGTCTGACTTAAGTGGCTTAGCTTCAGGGTGAAATTTTGACCCAAACAAACAGGACACGACAAGAGGAAAAAGAAGTACAAGGCCCACCGTGAAGGGCCTAAGAACACATGCAGACAAACCATCTCCGTACTATCACGAAAAAGTCAATTAGATCCTCGTACTTTAAAAAAAAATCAATCAATTCTCCGAACGATGTAAAATCGTTCAATTGATTCCATTTGCAGGTTATTATTTGCCATGCCAGTAGGACTATCACTGTTTTAGGACACATTTACTCTAATTTTGAGAATTTTTAATTAACTTATTCTGTTAACAGAACTAAATAAGTCATATTTAGAGAATAAAACATACTTAGGATTGTTTTTACACTTTGAGGGTATGTTCGACACAACTAGTTGAAAAAATACTTTTGTGAGTTTTTTAAATAACTGTTAGTTTTTAGTGTTTGAAAAGATCTTAAAAAGAAAAGATGGTAGCAGTTTGATAAAAAAACTGACTGTTTAATTTAGCTCGGTTTGGTATACAAGATGGTAGGACCACTTAATACTACAAGTCATGAGCTTTTTTCAGATGCTACTCCATGTAGCATCTCAAAAATATTTTTTAATTTTTGAAAAGCTCTTAAAAATTGTTATGTCGAACATATAACTAGGGGCTTTTAGAAATCTTTTGAACAATACAAAAACTAGAAGACATAGACTTATATCCAGGGACGGATTTAAGGGGGGGGGCGCGGGGGGGCGACCGCCCCCCTTGGACTTTCAAAATTTTCTACTATATATGTAATATTTTCATAAAATTTTCATACTTTAATTAGATGTATATGTTTTCGCCCCCCTTATCTTTTAATTTTCAAAATTAATATAAATCTCACATATTGTAATGTTTAATTGGAGATTTCAAAAGAAGCAAAATCTAAAATAATTTACATAATTTTAACAAATAAACAATAGAACAACTCATTGTTTAAGACTTAAGATACCTATTATATAAAAATTCATAGTTTTGTAATGTTTAATTATCTTTATTAGCTAGATAATTAGTACTCGATTTCGTAAAATATCAATGGTATTAAATATCATACACAATAGTTAAATAGTTTTTAAATTATTTAAAGTAAATCCAAAATATAAATGTTTGTTGACACTAAATTACACAATCAATTTACTTCTTACTTCGTAAAACCAATATGTTGCATAGATAATAAATTATAACTTATTTTAGCATTAATACAAATATAATATGCATCATTTATACATGAATTAACAATATTACGTATCATATTACTCTAAAACTAATAATCTCATACATACTATTGTAATATTAAGAAAACTCCTCGTCATCCACGAATATCCTCCTTCATAGATAAAAATTGCAATTCAAAACCCGATTCTTTAATCTGATGAGATCATGTGGTTAAACAAAGCAGAAGTTATTCAAAAAGCTTCGGTTCATGTGTACCTTTTAAACTCTTTACCTTCAAATATTTTGATAAAATGTTATATCTTTTCTTATTTTCAAATAATGTTATAGAGCACTTAGATTTTTTTAATAGAGCACTTTAAAATTTTATAGAGCACTTAGAATTATTGAAACAATGTTACTTTTTCATTGTTTAAAATTTGAATGTAATAGATTAAATGTCACCGTGCATTGACTCATGGATTTTTTTGAACATAAACTAGCCGCAGAGTCCTACACTGCGAAAAAGTTTCGCCCCACTACACTATCAAAAAAATTCGCCCCACTACACTAGCGGAAAATTTTCGCTCTGCTACACTAGCGGAAAATTCTTGACCTCCTACACTAATGAAAAAAATTCGCCCCCCTTGAACTGAATTCCTGGATCCGTCCCTGCTTATATCTGCCGTACATAGTGTGAATGTATTTTCCTCCTATATTAAGTACGTTTGTCCTTGCTCGTACTTTTCAAAGTGATTTTGTTAGCACCATTGTTCTGGGCTTCTAGCCCATTATTTTGGTCCGATTATCTCTCCTCCTATTATGGAATAGTTAACGGTTGTAATATGCATATATACTAAGAAATAATGGCCCCTATATTAGTATTGAACTTGTCAAATCCAAAAGTATAACTTCTTTTACTTTTTCCAATATTTTAATTAACGCGATATGCAGTAAGTCTTCTAAACTTACCGGTGATCGCTTTTGAACACCTTTCCAGACACTTTGGTCATGAATTTAACGCTTTTGCCTGGGTGTGAAGTTCTTTTGTTGATTTCTAATCCTAAACACCGATTCATGTAACTATTGAGCCACAACTTTGACATTTAGCCTTCTGTTTGTGGACGTAATTAGCATTTGTGGTACACTTGTTCTTTGTTACGAATTATCTTAATCCATGCTTCATGCGTATGTTATTAGTTTGTAATTTCGTATTATTGCTATCGTCTGTTGCCTTGTGTTATTTACACTAGTTCTACATTTTCAATTACTTACAGAATGAGATTCAAGTCATCAAGAATATTGTGATGACTTTGACATATCGTGTAGTACAGAATATGCCGCATGCGCAGGAAAAATATAAGTGTTTATTCATTCTCGCAAGTTCGTACAATTCGAGTTCTATTATACATAGTATAATTGACTACGCAGTCTTACCCCTGTATTAAAGCACAAAAAGATGTTTCTGAATGACTCATAGTGGAAATCGTGTCGAAAATTGCATAGATTGACTGTTACTTCATAACAAAAAGCGCAGACAGTTTAGTGAACCATTTTGCTTTATTCCATCATATTCCCAAACCAAAAAATAGCGAGTCTTTGGCTCAGATGGAAAGGTAGTAAAAATAATAATAACTATTCAAAATAATCAAACAACTTCAAAAAATTCAGCTTAATCCCTTGTGAACAAATAAAAGTTTAAATCATATAATTATGCTTTATTGTGTAATAAAAATTTACAAATTAAATAATCAATAGCAAAAATTATACGAATATCATGTTCAAAGAAAATGAGCCACTATGAAAAGAGAGGAATAGTCGGTTTCTCTCTCTAGGGCTTGGTGCCGCTAGAGCGTTTTCCTCCGCTATCAGATTTTTCGAGGAGCGGCCTCCGTTTTGTTGGGTTTCGTTTTGGTTGGATCGCAGGGGCTGTGAGAGGAGTATATTGCGGAAGGCTCCGATCCCAAGGTGGCTGGAAGGCGAACTCGACAATCTTCTTTGGCGGCAGTTCTCTTCTTCAGCTGTCCCGCAGACGAAGGCCGAATTATGCGGAACAAGGGCATATTTGGTCGATGAAAGGCATAGTTAATAAATATAAACAGATGGTTAGTGGTGAGGACAAGGAGGACTTGATTTTCGATGATGAGGAAGAAGTAGAGCAATCGACGAACGAAGGGAAAGTGAGTTTTCCGGTAGTGGGCATGATTCTTACAGATCGGAAGATCAAATTCCAGTTCTTCAAGGAATTGATGGCATCGTTGTGGAGGCCGGTCAAAGGTTTGTCTATTAAAGAAATTGGTGATAAGAGGTATATCTTTACTTTTTGCCATATTTTAGATATGAGACGTGTTCTAGATGAAGGCCCGTGGTTATTTGAAAGGAATCTATTACTTCTAAAAGAAATCAAGGCAAAGGATATTACTCTACAAATTAGTCTTTATGAGGCTGATTTTTGGGTACAAGTCCACAACACGGCTTATGGTTTTATGAATTTGGGTTGTGCTAGACGAATAAGCAATTACATTGGAAAATTTATTAGTTTTGATGTACGTCGGTCTGATGAACAATGGGAGGTATATAGAAGAATAAAGGTACATATGGATGTTAGGAGACCCCTGAAAAAGGTACTACACTGAAAAAAGTAGGGTTCAGCCAATGGGTGGATTTTAAGTACGAAAAACTCCCTTATTTTTGTTATGTATGTGGAATTATTGGGCATTCTGATAAATTTTGCCCGATAGTGTATGAGGGAAAGAATAACACTTTTGATAAAAAAAATTATGGTGTTAATCTTAGTGCTGGGGGCGGGGTGAAGACAAGTCCTACAGGGGGAAACAAGTGGTTGATAGAAGGGTCCTCCAGTACTGGGATGAGGGTGTTAGATAGGCAGGACACAGATAGACAGGACTGGAAGGAGGCTACTACAGGCACTGGAACTAGCTCTATCAAGTAGGGATGGCAACGGGGCGGATCAGGGACGGTTTTACATATAACCGTACCCGCCCCGTTTGGTAATTCTCCCGCCCCATAACCGCCCCATTACCCAACGGGTAATTTTTACCCAAACCATAACCGCCCCATCGGGTAACGGGTATAACCGCGGGTAACCGCGGGTAATCACTTTATTAAATGAGTCATTGATATTTTAATAAAAATAATATTTTAAAATGCGAAAAATGACATCACCTAGACGACGCTAAACTCATACGCTACTTTACAGCTTCATATATCTATAAGACGAGAAAGAAGACAACCTAAATTAATTTGAACCTAAAAATACTTAATCTGAAAAATAATTAATCACGAAAAATCATATAATAATCAAACAAAACTATTAAGTTCTATTGAGAACTTTCATTCTTACACTATAGTTAGTACATCTATTATCCATATATACACAATAAACATTAAAAATCTCATCTTTTATTAGTCGTGGGACAAATAATAGATAAGAATGTAATAAAAATATAACTAAAAATAAACGGGGCGGGTACGGGGCGGGTAATGGGGCGGGCATGCATAAAACCGTAACCGCCCGTTACCCGTAAAAACAAAACGGGTATTCCCCGCCCCGTACCCATTACCCGGTCAATGCGGTTTTCCCCGTTTTGACCGGGGCGGTTCGGTGCGGGTATCCATCGGATCGGTCACAATTGCCATCTCTACTATCAAGGAATGGAATTCAGTGAGTCCAGAGGAGGGGTCGGGAGAGCAGAATCACAAAAGAATTTGGGAGGAAAAGGAACATGAAGATCCAACGTGAGAAGATATGGCACTGGATAGGCAAAAAATGGAGAGGAGGCGGACCTAAACCTATAGGTCCGCCTTTTTGCTTAAGGATGCAGATGGGTTCGCTCGACGGACCTGTGGAGGTGCTCGTGAAGATGAAGAGGAATTTTTATTTTTCTGCTTGTTTTTTTACCGTTTTATTTAATCAGTCTGTTCTTTGTTTTGTTGCTATTTTTTATTGTAAGACTCTTGTACTAAGATTGGGTGAAGTTAGGTCTACTGCAATCGTCTGTGGCTCAAGTTTGCCCATTAATGGATCAGCGAGTTATATTGCGTGTTTGAAGGTGATTAACTCCAAGTCTGGTTCGAGGGCTGACAGTTGTCTGTGGTTCCTTACTCGTGTTACTCCTTTTCCGAATGCTAATGCTTTGATTACAATATAAGCCCTCTTCCAAAAAAGAAAATGAGCCACTGAAGAAATAAACTCGTACTGTTTTAATAAAATTTCACAATAAGTTGTTGATTAACAAGAGTATATACGTATTAGTTATTTTTAGCAAATATGTACATATTAGTTGATAGGGAGTATATAATATAGCTATTTAATATTTCCAAATCCCAAGCCCCAGCTAACATATTGGTGTATTGAGTATTGATTTTATTCTAGCTTTTTAACATTTTGTTACGTTCTTCCTTATTCTAGATTTTATTCTTCCTTATTTTCTGTTCGGTTTTTATTGGTTTGGTTTGGAACGAGTTGGGGAAATTATTACCAAACAAAAACCATACTCCCTCCGTCCCGAATTACAAGATACTTTTCAGTTTACGATGTTTGACTGACTATAAAGCAAACAGATCCCTGTCTGCAATCAAATGAATTTTAGCCAAAAAGAATTACATATTCAGAATCTACATTAAAACCGCTACAAAACCTGCAAAAAAATTCAAATTTCATAAAATTTTGATATATAAAGTAAGAGATTAAGAGTGATTTGTATTGACCAAGTGAATGGTAAAGAAATCTTATAAAATGGGACAGATGGAGTACTATTTTTCGGTTTGGTTCGGTTTAGTTCGTTTTGGTTCGGTTTGCATTTGGTAATTTATAATAATAATATATGAAGGATTTTTTGAATATCTTTAGTTCGGTTCGGTTTTCTTCGGTTTTTATCGGTTTCGGTTCGGTTTAATACGGTTTGGAAGAAATAGTACCAAACTCAAACCAAATTGCTTACGGTTCGGTTTCGGTTCGGTTTAGTTCGGTTTGGACGTTTCGATTCGGTTAAACCAAACCGTTATGCCCACCCCCATGTTAAGGGTTGGATTTCAGTAGAGTTAACAAAAAGTGTTGGGCGGATCAATTAGAGTAAATCGGTAAGTTCCCACTTCCCACTTCTCATAGACCCAAACACATGAGAGTTACTCCCCCCGTCTCTTATAACTTTGCGAACTTTCATTTTTTGGATGTCCCAGTTAAGTCTCTCTCATATGCACAAACGTCAACCACAGAGTTTTTACTTTAGTAATTCCCGTGCCGATCAAACTTAGGAAACTTATTAGGGACGGAGGGAGTATTACGTACTAAGGGCCAGGCCGGGTACCTGTCAGTTCAGTATTTTGGAACCGGCCCGAGTCTTACCCCGCCCGTTTTCGAGTCAGAAAAAATGGAACCGGCTTGTTCTGGGCCTGAACCACAAAAACCCAACCCTGACCGCGGTTCCAAGACCCGTTTGCCCACCCCTAATTTCAGGTCAATTTGCCTATTAAGTTTTTGAGGGATTGAACATGATATTTAATTAAATCGTTTGCCATCTGTTGTACTCGATTGTGAAACACCTTATGAACTCTTGCATGGAAAGACCCCTAAGTATGATCATCTTAGAGTACCTAAGTATGATCATCTTAGAGTATTTGGGTGCTTGAGCTATGCAAGGGTGCATACTGGTGACAAATTAAGTCCTTGAGGTATGGGTTGTTCACAGACAAAAAATAGCCTGCTCACGGTTGTATAAAGTGAGTTCAAAAAACTTCACAGACAATATTTTTCTTTAAGAATACGAGCCCGTTTGGTACCACTGTTTTTCGACTAATCAGGATTATTAGCCAACATTTTCACCAAACACGTAACTTTTGATTTCGTACGCCAACATTCTTACATATTTTTTTTCTTTACTTTGTTAAAAAGATTAACGATTATCTTTTCACAAATTTTAGCAGAATCAGGCGATTCTACCAATTTTGGTATTACCAAACGGGCTCTACGTAAGTAAAAATTCGGTTATAACTGGTTGAAACCGAAACGTACCGGTTAATATTTGGAACCGAGCCAGAGTACGGCCTCTTAAATTACAAACTGATAACCGGACCGGTTTTAATACCGGGTCGGACCAGTTTCTGTTTTTCCAGTTCGGTTCAGTTTGGTTTGCATCAAGCTCAATGGAAGTTCTGCATGGTAATCAGATCCCTTAGCCAATTATTATTTCATATATTCTCATTAAAAATGGATCTGAATGAATTCCTTATTGTTGAGGTTTATTCCTTCAACCTTCGGGTCCAACACGTAAGCCCAAAGGTCTCGAGTGGAGTGATGTATGTGTATATGATTAACTGACCCAACAAGCAAATAAGATGGACTAAGAGGCAGTAAATAGCAAGTAAAAGACCGGATATTATTAATCAGATAATAAACCCCCGATACAATACGCTTGCTAAGGGCTGGTGGCCGTTCGTCTTACTATGTAGTAGAAGAGCTGCGAGTAAGTGCCAAATGAAAGCTAGAGTGCTAAGGGTAATAAGTTGTCAACCCCTTACAATGAAATAAATGCTACTATTTATACCACCAATGGGCAGTTGGCCATGCTGATGTGGAGGGCTATGAGTGGTTGATGCTCCAACCACCAAATCTCTAGCATTGAATGCGCCTCCCGCCAGAATCTGGGTTTCCCGCCTAATCTGTGGAGACGGACGTCCAGTTGGATCAAGGGCCTGCTCCCGGTGATACTGCAAGAGTTTGTGGGCCGTTAGTATCTCGGTCCTTGGTAGAATTTGCTATATAGCTTGTAAATTGTAATGAACCTCACGTAGTTGTGGTCCACGGGTGTCGACGTTCGTCGCTTCACCCTTAGGCTTCTGTGCTGCGATACATCCTCATCCTTGGCTTAGACGCTCATCGAGGCACGCCACCTTATGGGCCAAGACGCCCGTCCGATATATAGGGGTAATGGGCCGACCCTCTAATTGGGCCATTAACCCAACACTTATATTTAATTCGTATTGTTAAGATTATAGATTCATCACAATAGGTCAATTTAATAGCAGGAGTAACTCAAAATGTTTAGAGTGTTTTATTATTTGATACCATACCGGTGTGACATTATTTGATTCCATCGTTATAGTGTTTTATTACGCCCCTCAACCCAAACCATGTTAGATAACGTTGGGGGTGTATAAATGGTAGGGTTGTATATGAATCAAATAATTTATGCTCGTTTGGGGTTTTGAATCCGTATAAAATGATTCGAATTCGAAAAATTCAAATACAAATACAAATATGAATACTAAATTTGATTCAGATTGTTATCAAATACAAATACGAATATCAGCATATTCGATTCGAATGTCAATCAAATATATTCGATTAATAATAGTGATAATTTTAATAATAATAGTAATAGTAATACCATAATAACTTTTAAGAGCTAGCTATAGCCTTAAAGTATAGCCCATATATACATTTATGTATACACATTTCAAGCCAATTTGTTATAAATTAGAAGTATCATAAGAAGTGAGGGTTGTAAACGAAACAAATAATTTTAATTCGATTCGTGATTTGGATTCATAAATTATGATTTAAATTTGAAAATGCAGAATATAAATATGATCGAATACAAATCAGATATTTGGTTCAAACATCTTTCAGATACGAATATATTTTTTTTTACTCCGGGGGGGGGGGGGGAGCCTGGAGAAATCAGGGCTGAAACTCACTCCATTGAGTTTCAAACCCTTATGTGCCTAGCGGGTTTCGAACTAACAATGCTAAATATCTAACATAAAATTAGAGTCGTTGAACTTTGATAAATATAATTATTAACTTATTTCACACATTATACCTATAATTTCTAGGATGTTCGGGTTAGTGTTTATTTCTAAAAACTTGAAATATATTTATGTATAGTAATAATAAAATTAATTCACTTTAGTATATTGTGCACAACCTAAAAATGCATCGTTCCATTAAATTTTATAGGAAAAATAAAATGTTATAAATTAAATTCTAAGAACACATATTAAGTCATAGCATGCATTTTTTTAGAAATATAAGAAACATTGTTTTAAAGTGACATTTGAGTCATTTGACTAATAGTCATTTAAACATTTAACTTATGATCAAATCGATTCGATATTCGTGTATGATTCGTTAACTATTCGTATTGTTAAACAAATACAAATCGAAATTAATATTCGTTTCATATTTGAATTCGAATTTGTATTCGAAAAAATTAAAAAATAGAAATAAAAAATCATACTATTCGACTCGATTCGATTCGTTTACAATCCTAATAAATGGGTGAAATAAACCCTTAACAAGCTAGCCTTAATCACATGTGTTAAACAACCTATCAAATCACAACCGGGTTTCACTCTGATACCATGTTAGGACCGTAGGTTCCATCGATAATCCATCCTTAAAGCTGAACCTGATATGATAAGTAGCCCAACATCTTATTTAATACTCATTGGATAATTCATTGGATGATGGAATGGACTCCAGACGGGAATTTATGCCACTGAGATAAGTTAATTTATTGGATGATGGAATGTACTCCAGATGGGAATTTCTGCCATTGAGATACAGTTCATTGGATGATGGAACTGACTCTTTCTAAAGTCTCTGCTAATGACATTTTGTGAAGTCCGCATGAATGCTCTGAATCTGGTAGGGGATATACGAGGAAGATTGAGTTGGGATTCAAGAAAAACATTAAAAGCCGCCTCCACCTTCTTCAAATCTCGGCTTTTAGACTTTTCAAAACTATCTTCAACGTAGTTAAGAGCCAAATTCTCAAAACCGACAACTATAGTCACCATGGCGGGAAAGAGTTCACTATAATGTGTGTACCTCTCCTCACTTAAAATTGCCTTAAAAGTATGTCCATGAGGCTTAAAACAAATAGCAAAAACCACAAGAACGTTTCACCTAGAGCTCTTCTGTAGATCCTGTTGGAAGCTAGGGCATGCTTCATCAGCCTCCAGCCCCAAAACACTGTGCTTGAAAAATGCATGGCACAGTGTAGAGCAACTATAATCCACCCTGATATTTTGATTAGTTCTTTGAAACCTCCGCAAAAAGCATTTGCCGATCAAACAACAGTCCACACTAACATCAAGAAACAACAAAACCCCATTCTTTTCTTTAAATAGCATTTTAATGAAACTAATATGACCAGACATGATGCAGCATACGAACCAGCTAATATTCCGATACAATTTTCTCTCATCACACCGGAGTTGTAGTATTGCGAAGTTCCGATAAATTTTGTTCTCATCACTTTGATATGAAGAGCAATCCAAAATCTTAATATGACATTTTATTTGTTCATATTCTACCGATGTAGGAAATCCTTCAACATTCCCCTCATGACCAAACACTTCATTTGGTTCGTGTCATTTTTTATAGGGGACCCAATCCCAGGACCGTCTAATGATTTTGAAGGCCCCGGTTCAAAATGAAAAATCGAGGCCCACATTTATATAAAAAATTTTAAAAAAATATTAAACCTAATACTTATACTCAAATCAATTGAATACTCATTAAAAGAGAACTAAAAGAGTAAAGGTACCAACGAAAAAATGATGAATCTATATATTTTTTCCTTACTAGCTAACTGTATTTTACTGATTAGTATTAATATATACTCCCTCCGCCCTCTTTTAAATGTCCTGGAAGAGGGGGACACGAGTATTAAGAAAAGTGGGTTTGTGTGGTTGATATTAATCGATAAAGTAAGAATGATTTTGAGCTACACAAACTTTACCAAATAAGGTATGAGACAATTATATAGAGACATCCCAATATGGTAAAATGGGACATTTAAAAGGAGACGGCGGGAGTAATATTACTATATAATACTAATAAATTTTTAAAAATTTGGGGCCCTATAAATCCGGGCCCCTGTTCTGGATAACCTATTGAACCCCCTAAAAATGGCCCTGCCCAAACCAGGATCGTGAATTGGTTTGACTCTGATACCATTTTAAGATTTGAGATTACATCCTTAAAGATAAATCCAATATGAGGAATAGCTCAATATCGCATATCCACATGGAAACATGGGTTTCCAAAGATAACTTCACACTTTCACGGTAGGGGACACATTACTTAAAATTTTAAAAAAGAGACATTAAATAAAGACAATAAAAAAGAAAAAGAATAAAATAGGAGAATAAAAAATTGAATACATTCATATACATTTGATCTTGTTTTTTAGAGTTGCTAGATGTCCATCTTAAAAAACATTTTTGGCAGTATGATTTTTTTTCCAAATAGGACTAAAACATCGATAAAGTGCACACATGGGACTAACAATGTTTCATTATCAATAACAAATTCTCTTTGGTATTTCAACTTTATCAAATATCATACCAAACTTTTTTTGAGTTTCGTCGAACCAAACTATTATATTTTGGTTTAGCAGTTTGTGTGATAAAATGAAAAACCAAATTTTTTATTGATCGAAATATCGATTTAGATCGATAATAATGAACGAAGACCCCTACTTACTTTGAAGCAAGAGAGATGTTTCCCGATATGATGATGAGTTGTAGAATATCACATAATCACATCCACATGTATTCAGAAGACAATTCTACAGATCTTCGGCCCCCTCTTTCCCTTGGAGGGGAAGTGTGATATCATCCACAAGGCAACTTGAACGATCAACAAAATAGATTAAAGATTTAGATGCAAAATTGAATGTCATAATGAAGTGTCTGGTCGTGAGGGAAAACGTTGAAGTATTTTCCACACTGATAGAATGTGTACTAATAGAGTGTTATATTAAAATCATAGAATACTTTTTTAAACCCGAAAGACTACCCGTTCGAGTAGGGTAAGTGTCGGGGTGCTTAAAAAAAGTATAAGGACCCAATAGAGCTAACCGCAAGCGTACAAACAAGGAGAATATATTCCCTGCGTCCAAACATAATAATCCAAATGAGAGTCAGTTGCCCTAATCTCGAACATTCATTCGGTATAGAGAAATGGAGGGGCGTTCCGCGTTCGGTTGAGTGGGTCGCCTTATCATGTTGGCCTTTTAGGATTGAATTCCTATTCTTAACATGGTATCAGAATCAAACCAATTCACGATAATGGTGTGAGCACTCTATAAAAAAGTTATGACGACTATGAAAACCAATGACAACTGAATTGATGAAAAAATGAATAAAATGAATGATGGCACAATCAGGATAATGTGTCTAGTCGTGATTCGTGTAATACTTGAGATTAACTTAAAAGGATCAATAGTACAACTCATACCAACTAGGTGCATCTCCTTTTACAAGAGCTCGCTCGTCTGCTAAGAACTCCAATTTAAGCGTGCTTGTAAGGGAGTAGTCTTGAGATGGGTGACCCCCCGAGGAGATTCTCATCTTGCACATGAGTGAGGACAAATTGCACAGTAAATTGATCATGTTGGTTTGTGTTGACAATATTGCGTACGGATGGCATTCAAGAGTAATGAACTTAGGTAGGTCGGGGTTGTTCCAAGTTGTATGAGAGCAACTTTGTTACGATGTGCTGATCTGGTGGATATAGAACAAGTGCTCCCTAGCTCCGCCCCTGGCTAAATGTTTCTAATTATGCAGATGAGTGGGTTGTGACTAGGACTTTTTGAATGTGTAGGATGGCTTTTTGGTGTATTTGACTTTTCAATATATATAGAAATTGATCAGTTGAAATTCTTGGAAGAGACCATGAGTTTTTTTTAAACTCATTTGAATTGGTTCTCAACAAGTATCTACTGAAGGTCATTTTGATGATCCCAATTTATTTGATGAGATATGGGGGTGACTTGTTTTCCAAAATGGTTCTTGAATATTTGAGATGTACTTAAACCATTTTTGGAAATGGAAGAAGATGGTGTTTACTAGTCACAAAGTTTATTTTGGGAATGATTTTCAAGAGTAAAAGTAGTGTAATAAATCTAAAAAAATGATACTTTCAAAAAAAAAATCTAAAAAAATGATAGTTTTATGTGAATAATTGACGAGCACTTTGTCACGGTGCGTCAAAATAAATTCGATACTAACATTTATACGTAGTATAGGTGAAGTAGAGTTCGTATCCACAGGGAAAGAGATAATTATCTTTTTAAAGGAAACAACTAAATAAAGGGGGGTTTTGGGTTTCAATGGTTTAATTTAATTAAACACGAAGATGAACGACTTATATGAGATTTAATTCAAGAATAAAAAGAACTTGGTCTTGCTACTTTCCACTTGTTGATATATTTTAGTCGATCATCGTTATATCTATAACTTATCCCCTCTTGAATACACAATCGGAGAGTATCTCCAATTCATCGAGGGTAGTTATAAACAACGACCGTACATTAATAACCCTTACTATTAATCAAATATAGAACAATGCCGTATACCGATTTAATAGTAGCATTTAATCTCTAAAACTCCTTGATGAAATCAATTGAGATTGATAACCTCAACACAACAGTTTCGGTTTAACCAACAAAATTAATCCCTCTTAAGTTTATTTACCACGACCGTGCATTAATAAACCGAAGTTACTTACTTGTGAAACCATCAACGATTAACCATCGGTTCGTTGATCGTTTCTAGTAATAATTAATGTCGGAACGTTAACTAATCGTCACTTAGCAACCCTCCAACATTAATATAGAATGAGATTAAGGAAAGAATTAATAATTAAGAGAAGAAGTTAAGAAAATAACTCACAACTTTAATAATCAACAGGCTTCAAGAGCAAAACTAAGAAATGAGAGTTTAGCTTCTCATTTGGAGACTAAACATGCTAGAAAAATATAAAGAAATGCTATTCTAAACTGAGCTTAAGAGTGTGGAAGAAGGAATGCTTTTATTGTGAAGGAAAATGGGTGTATTTATAGGTGTTTGGAGATGGTAGGGTTGTGTACCCGATCGGGTATATAGGGTACCCGATCGGGTATTTTATGCAGTTTCCCGGAAAATCACTTTTCTAGACATACCCGGTCGGGTATGAGCCAAATCTTCAAAATCCTGCACGTTTTTTTGTCTCTCCAGATTCTGATTTTGACACCCGAATCAACTCAATACCCGATCGGGTATTGCCTATACCCGACCAGGTATATGGAATATTTTCTCAGTCTTCTTTTTATCTAGTCCCCTTTCACTTCTTTTGGGGGTCCAAACTTGATCTTTTGGATGATCTTGATCTGTTTTAAGCTCATAATAATCTTAATCTAAACAAATTACATCTATCTAGGAAAATAAACTAATTACACCAAAAGTGTGTAATTTTCCAAACAACAACAAATAAAACTAGTTAAAATGGAAATGATACATAATAAAAATACAACTCTATCAATAATAAAAACTTTCTCAACCAAATACCCATTAAAAAGAGAATTATCACAACTTTTACCTTCCTAAAAAAATTGCACACAAAATTTGGTTAACTAACCATGAGATGCACCCCCACACTTGAGATACATTGTCCTCAATGTACATTGGAGTATATAATGGAGGATGAAAACTTCTATAGCGGAATGGACCGTCTTGTGAGAGTAGGAGATGCATGATACCTGAGTTTAGATGATTTTTTTTTGTTTTTTTTGTTTTTGTTTTTTTTTGTTTTTTTTTGTGTTTCGATTATAAATAAATATGAATATGTATTTAACTAGATATATTTATTTATAATTGAATTTGTTGGGTCGCCTCCCAATTAGCACTCAGTTTAACGTCATAGGCCGGGCGCAATGTACCTCTCACGTGTGATTGGGCTCCCGAAGACGTTTGACCAATGTTACCTTTGGGTTGAGCTCGTGCGGAAGCCATGGAGTTGGAGGTCTGTTCTTTTTGCTCTCGGGGTGTGTTGGAGGGTGCTCGGGCCCAAATATTTGTGCCTTCTTGATGTCCATGATGTTTATGGCCTTGGGAGGAGTAAAAGGATTTGTGTTGACCTCCATGTTTTGAATTGGAATGGATTGTGTTTTCCATACATGGAATGTTTCATCGCCTCCTCCCACTCTTAGCCTTACGGTGCCCGTTTGTACATCAATGACGGCTGCGGAGGTGGCCAAAAATGATCTCCCAAGGATGACGGGAACTTCCATCTCTTTCATGTCCAAAACAAGAAAATCTACCGGGAAGTAGAATTTTCCAACTTTGACAAGGACATCCTCCATGATGTCTATCGGATAGCGGATTGTTCTATCCGCTAATTGCAAGGCAACCGTTGTTGGTTGGAGTTCCCCCACACTTAACTTTTTAAATAGGGAGTAGGGCATGAGATTTATGCTAGCACCAAGGTCACAAAGAGACCTTACCTCCTCGACTTTTCCGATAGAGCATGGAATAGTGAAGCTTCCGGGGTCTTTTAGTTTTGGAGGAAGTTTGTTTTGAATAATTGCACTACATTCCTCCGTTAGTGCCACAGTTGTGAATTCCTCTAACCTCTTTTTGTTGGAGATGATTCCTTTAAGAAATTTTGCATATGATGGAATCTCCGCAATGGCTTCCACAAAAGGTATGTTGATGCTCAATTTCCTGAAAATATCAAGAAATTTCTTGTATTTCTTGTCATCTCCTTTTTTCTTCAACTTTTGTGGATAGGGGATGAGAGGAACATATTGAGCCATGATAGGTGGTAGCGGTGTGTGTGCAACCACTTCTTGTTACTCCGGTGTCATTCTCTTTTCCGGCATTTTGGGATCCTCCGTTTGCCTCCCACTTCTTGTGGTGATGGCCATGATGCTCTCCCTATGATTCACCTCCGTAGTTGTAGGGAATTTATCTTGCTCTCTAGAACTTACTTTTTGGGCGAGTTGTCCTATTTGAACTTCAAGATTTCGGATGGACGCCTTGGTATATTGCTCAATGGTGTCGATGCGTTGGTTGAGCTTTATATTTTGATCTTCAAAGCGAAGATCCAACTTGTTGAATTGAGAGTGGAGATTTCCAATGGATGCCTCCACTCTACTATGGTTCTCTTCATTTTGAACCTTCATACTAATCATGCTCTTGGATATGAATTGCATCATATCCTCCACGGTGGTCCCCTTGGGCGGCCCAAAATTAGATGCTCCGGATTAGGGTTGTGGCTTCCAATTGCTCCCTTGGTTCCACCTTTGTTGATTAGAAGGATTATTATTCCCCCGGTTCCCATAAGAGTTCATGAAATTTACCTCTTCAAGATGTTGAGATAAATCACCTTCCGGACTTTGAATGCTCTCCACATTAGCTATTTGCTTGACACCTCCCAATACGGCTTGAAGGGCCGTTTAGAATTTCTGCTCAATTTTTGACTCCATTTGTTCAAGCCTTTTATTGATCTCGGATGTGATAGAGATTTCATTCATCCCGACCACTTTGTAATCGCCTCCTTGAAGTTGAGGATTCGAGGCAATGGATTCAATGATTCAGAGTGCCTCAGTTTCATTCTTGTTGCCAATGTAGCCTGATAAGGTGTGAAAACACCTTATTTGTTATCCAAATTCTGAGTCGTTGCGTGACAATTTTGCAGCATTCTAGCATGTTTTTCGTGTGGTTTTGGTTTGTTTTCGATTGCAGGACTAGAATAAAAGCTCCACTTGACTTTGAGGATATTTGGAGCAAATATGTGGGCAAAAGCAAGTTTTCAGACGAGTGTGAAGAGCATTGTGGATTCAGGGAAGAAGCTGGAGCTTAAAAGAGATCGAAAGAAGGAAACGGAGGGGAGAGAGAAGTTTTGGACTGGACCGAGCAAAGGAAGGGCATCACGGGATGAAAAGAAGAATTCTTTGGAGGCCAGGGAGGAGGAACGCCCATAGGAACGCCCATAGGAACGCCATTCCCCTCACCTTTCCTACGCTGCAGTTGATTCCGGAACTCCCAGGTGTGGGAACGCTGGCAGGGAACGTCGTTCCTCTCAGCGTTCCTGCAAGAACGACGTCCCTGCTCCGTTCCTCACGGCGTCGAACTCTCTGCCAGACGATTAATTTATTTTTTAAAGAAAGGAACGCCCATGGGAACGACGTTCCTCCGACTGCGGAAACATATAAAAACGCGAATTTTACCCTTTTTACGGATCTTTTGGCCAAATTTCGACTTTGGAGAGCTCAAGAACCCTAGTTAAGCTTGTAATCTCTTACTTTACTACTCTCTTTCACTCTTAATCATTGTTTTAGATTACATTTACATGAATTTACTCTTTAATCAATACAAATCTTAGTTCTTCTCAATTCTCTTTCAATTCCCTTTAGTTATTTAATCATGCATATGTTCTTATTCTTTGCAAATCTTTTGATTTCGTCTTCATTTATGTGTGAGTAGATTGTTTAGAGGTTGGGGGTGATCAAGGATCACCCCATCATGTGATCTTCGGGGTTTAGTTTCGTTAGGGAAATCAATCAATAAAATATGCATGCCAAGTGTTTGTGAAAATTCCTCAATGACTTTTTCTCTTAATTGATGGCCACAATTTATGTAGATACTTGTTAGAACCCACGAGGAGACTCGTAGGGTTTCTCTAGACACCTTCACACACACACTATCTCCTCACCACGAGAGTGGGAAGAGATAGGGGTCACGTTAAATGGTTATGCTAAATTGTTTAGCCTAGGAAGTCAATGGACCACGAGAGTGGCCATTGAGTTCCCTTCGCAATCTCTCAGCCACGAGAGTGGCGAGAGAACTTTCACCAGACCCTCAAATGCATGTTTGTTGATTGATCTCCCCGATAATCGTTTTTCCTAGTTGATTACATGATGGGTCCTTGAGACCCCTCACTTCCCTTTTATTTGAGATTTTTAATTTCTTCCGTTGCTTGCTATTTTTTTTCTAAAACCAAAACACTACTCAATCGATTAGCTTACATCTTAGACACTTAAGCCAAAATTCACACTTACTTTCCTTATACACCGTCCCGAGAGACGACATCCGGGACTTCCATATCCCAACACACACACACCCCTTGATACTCGTTTGCATAAAATGAGCCATCATAGCCCTCGGCTCGGTTGTCTACAATGGCTTGACAAGGTGCATTCAAACCATTATAGAACGTGTCAATTTGAAGGTCTAGGGGAATGCAGTGATGTGGGCATTCCCTTAACAATGATTTGAAATGCCGCCACGCGTCTTGGAAGAGTTCACCACTTTGATGTTGGAAATTGAAAATGCGTTGTCTAAGCTCTTGAGTCATGGTGGGTGTGTAGTATTTAGACATGAAGGCATTGTAGATACCTTCCCAATTTGTGTAGCTAGCCGGAACTTGCTCTAGGAACCATCCTCTTGTTGTCCCTTTGAGAGTATAAGGGAAGCATTTGAGCTTGAGATCGTCTTTGGCGAGCTTATTCCTTGGAATCCCTTGAATAAATCCATAGACTCTGTGATAAAGTTCAGTGGATTCTCCCCCGAGTGACCATGAAACATGAAACTGAGGCATAGCGTTAAAGTAGCTATGCTTTAGTTCATAGTCTCTTGCTTCCCCGCTTAGCACAATGCAAGAAGGGGAAGTTGCAACAATGAGTCTCTTCCTCTCATTTAATGTGGGCATCATCTTTGTGGCTTTTTTCTCCTTCCGAATGTGTTTCCAAGTTTTTTCTATTTCGAGATCAAGTGGTTCAAGAAATTTAGAACTTTGACTTCTCAAATGCATGCAAGCACTAAGGAATATCTACACACACAAAAATAAACCCTTCCAAGATCAAGTGAAGTTGTGATAAGAAATAAATAAAATAAATTCAGGATTTTTGATTGTTTGAATTTTTGGACTTTATTAAACAAGACTGTTTCACCGGCAACAGCGCCAAAAACTTGATCGGGCTAAACTTGCAAGTGTACAAGTGCCGATATAGTAATAAATTCCGGTAGATTACCGGGTCGAATCCACAGGGAAACGTTGTTTAATTTAATCCGAGAGTAGATGACTTTAAATGAATAAATGAGTAAAGTGCAGGGATTTTGATTTGTGTTTTATATTTTTGGCTTTTCACTTTTAATTCAAGGAAATGACTTTAATTAATTCGAAGTTAAGATGAATGATAACAACAACTAAGGCTTTAGGAGTCACTTAAATGCTTTAATAGGGTTGAATATTAGTTTTTTTGCCAATAATTATGAATACGATGTCGCTAGTATATTCTCAACACCGATTAAGGCAGCGAGAGCGTGGTTTTCGTTACGTGTGACCGTTACGGCTTACATTCATCTACCAAAAACCCCGTTGAATATCAAGACATCACACTCGTATCATATAATACCAGATATATTTCTATTTTCGGTAATGTATATGTTTATCCTTTAATGTTCATAGTTTAGACTTCAACGCTAATTGCAAGCATAAACTAAATTTAAGATACTTCTATGTTGTACACCATAGTCATAAACAATCAAAATATAAAGGATAAATCACAATTTATTGGTTTAGAACTTTTATCAAACACCTAGTGGGCATAGAAGTTCATCCCTAGCCTTAGCTAAGAATTTAGCTCCTTGAGCTCATACTAATTACAAAGTGTAACTAAGAATAAGGAAATATAATAAGATACAAGAAATAGTACCTAGAACCAATTGTAGAGGAGAGAAATGGTTTCTTCTCCAACACTTCAAGAGAAAAAATGAAATATAAAAAATGAAATTTAATCTTCAAGAATGGAATGATGATCTTGTTTGATGAATTGTGGGGCTTTATATAGGCTAAATATTGGCATCTTTTAGTCTATTCAAACCCAACAATTAGGCATGGATGAAATATTTGATCAGATCATAAGGAAAGTGGGTTTTTCCCATCAAAATATGGTTGCACGCTTCTTTGTATTCTGCAGATTCGGGCTTAACTGGCGCCGGTTATAGGCCTGATTGGCGCCTGTTTTACTTCGACACGGAAAATATAGTGAAAAATGTCAGAACCGGCGCTGGTTATAGGGGTGGACCGGCGCCGGTTATACTTCGGCAAACCGGGGAAATTCCCAAATTAAATACAACTGGCGCCGGTTTTGAGGGCGGACCGGCGCCGGACATTATATCTTTTTTTTTTCTGTTACGAATTTGGACATGATTTCTTTTCCAAAGTTATAAAAATGAAGTCTTCTATCCACCAAAGCTTGAATGAAGTGATTTCAATCATCCAATCAAAAGTTATGGATAAAACACTGAGAGGTATGCATCCTGAAATCCCACCAGCAACATCTGACTTTATTGATTGATTGAGTCGTGTTCCTTTCATATTCTGGCCATGATGAAGTCTTCATAACATTTGTACCTTATTGAGTTACCATTCACATGAAATTCGTGTTACGATTAGGCAAAGATAAATGATAAATTAAGAGCAAGAACACAAGAATTAACGTGGTTCACACAATCGGGTTGATTGTGCTAGTCCACGGCGAACGAGAGAGAGGATGTATTATTATCAGCGTCCCAAGAGGTTTACAAGTACATAAGAGTCGTTTAAATAGGTTTAAGAAAACCTAAACAGAGATTAGAGCCGCAGGCCCTAATTAAAATCAAGGCCCGTAATTAAAAAACCCGTAGACCCGGTCGGGTGCCCCTCTTGACCCGGTCGGGTCTCTTCACAAATTTCACACCCGGGTCGATACCAGGGCGGGTATCCAAAACAGAAGGTGAAACCTTCGCTGACCCGGTCGGGTCCGTCTCCTGACCCGGTCGGGTCTCACGTTCCAGTGAATTCCCAGGTTTCTGCTTCAACATACCCGGTCGGGTGACCCAAAATACCCGGTCGGGTAACTGCTTTAAAATTCTGAACAAGACTCCAACTTCAACAATCTCCCACTTGGAGGCTTGGTCAATAATCATCTGCCATCCAAGATAATGTATCTTCTGTAAAACCCCTGATCTCTCTCTCTCTCTCTCTCGTCCACGCCTTCTCATCAAGTATCTGGAAGGCCCGTTGAAGCCATGCATAGCTTCAACTTCTCCGTTGTCACCGCCTTGGTAAGCATGTCTGCTGGATTCTTCGTACCAAGGATCTTCTTCAAACTTATAGTACCATCTTCAATCAATTCTCGAATGAAATGATACCGCATCTTGATGTGTTTCGTTCTGCTGTGAAACACCGGATTCTTCGCGAGATGAATAGCACTCTGGTTGTCACAATATAGACCGCAATCTCCCTGCTTCATGCCCAACTCTGAAAGAAAGTTCTTCAACCAGATCAACTCTTTGGCCGCTTCAGCAATGGCCATATATTCTGCTTCTATGGTTGAAAGAGCTACGCTCTTCTGTAGTCTAGACATCCAACTGATTGCCGTACCTCCAATAGTGAATATGTAACCCGTAGTGCTCTTCCCGGAATCATGACAGCCCCCCAAATCAGCATCGGCAAATCCTTCTAGAATTACGCCATTCTTCCTGAAACATAGGGCAGTTTCAGAAGTACCTTTCAAGTAGCGTAACAGCCACTTGACTCCTTCCCAATGTTCCTTCCCTGGATTTGACATGAACCTGCTAACAACTCCCACTGCATGAGCAATGTCTGGCCTTGTTGACACCATTGCGTACATTAAACTACCAACTGCTGATGCATAAGGAACTTTAGCCATCTCATCTTTGTCTTCATTGGTCTTCGGAGACTGCTGCTTGGAGAGTTTCAACTGACTCCCTAACAGTGTACTCCTTGGTTTGGCATCCGTCATTCTGAACTTCTCAAGGACTTTCTGAATGTACTTCTGCTGTGAAAGCTTTAAAGTACCTTCCACCTTGTCTCTGACTATTCTCATCCCAAGAATCTGTCTCGCCTCCCCTAAATCCTTCATCTCAAATTCTTCGGACAACTTCTTCTTGAGCTTGTTGATCTCCTGGATATTTGCTCTAGCTACCAACATGTCATCAACATACAAAAGAAGAATAATGTATGATGATTCGAGTTTCTTCAAGTAACAGCAATGGTCCATCTTGCATCTAGTGTACCCATTCCGCTGCATAAAACTGTCAAACTTCAAGTACCACTGTCTAGGAGCTTGCTTCAGTCCGTATAGACTCTTCTTGAGTTTGCGCACCAACTTCTCCTTACCACTCACTGGGAAACCTACTGGTTGAGCCATGTAAATGTCTTCTTCAAGGTTGCCATGAAGAAAGGCAGTCTTTACATCCAGCTGCTCCAAATGCAAATTTTCAGCAGCAACGATACCAAGGATCAACTTGATAGTAGTCATCTTCACAACCGGAGAGAAGATTTCATTGTAATCAACTCCCTTCTTCTGTGGGAACCCTTTGACAACTAACCTCTCCTTGTATCTTTTGCTTCCATCCGCTTCATCTTTGATTCTGAACACCCACTTGTTCTCCAAAGCTTTCTTTCCCGGTGGTAGCTTGACTAAGGACCAAGTTTGGTTCTTGTCAAGTGAATCTAACTCATCTTCCATGGCCTTCTTCCACTGTATGGAATCTTTCATGGTCAGCGCCTCTGAGTAAGATTCTGGCTCTCCATTCTCGGTCAGCAACAGGTAATTTGCTGAAGGAGAATATCTGTTAGGAGGTCTTCTGATTCTGGTGGACTATCTAATGTGTGGAGTAGCTGCCTCTGAACTCCCACCATCTTTATCACTCCCACTATCTTCAAACATTCCTGTATCTCCTGAGCTCCCACTGCTCCCTGAGCCTCCAGTCATCTCATCACAACCAGCAGGTTGTGCTATGTCGTCTTCAGTCATCCCGTCAAACACCACTTGTTGCTTGTTTTCTGGTTGCTTGGCTTTGCTAGTTTCAGCTGCAAGACCATCTTTATACAGGGCATTCTCGTTGAAAGTGACATCTCTACTTCTGATAACCTTCTTGCTGTGGTTGTCCCAGAACCTGTAGCCCATGTCATCCATCCCGTACCCAATAAAGATACACTTCTTTGCCTTTGCCTCGAGCTTGTCACTATCTGCATCTCTAACTTTGACATAAGAAATACAACCAAAAACTTTCAAGTGAGTAAGAGATACCTCTCGACCTTTCCATTCCTCTTCAGGAATTTTGAAACCTATGGGAGATGAGGGTCCTCTGTTGATCAAGTATGCTGCTGTGTTCACCGCATCGGCCCAGAACATCTTTGGAAGTCCTGCATGCAATCTCATGCTCCTGGCCCTCTCATTCAGTGTTCTGTTCATCCTCTCTGCAACACCATTTTGTTGTGGTGTTTCTGGAACCGTCTTCAGCATTCAGATCCCCTGTTCAGCACAATACTCTACAAACTCTGTGCTACTGTACTCACCCCCATTATCACTCTTTAAACACTTAATCTTGAGATTTGTTTCATTCTCAACTGCAGCCTTGAACTTCTTAAAAGTGTTAAAGACATCAGATTTATTCTTAAGAAAATAAACCCATACCTTCCGTGTAGAGTCATCAATGAATGTAACATAGTACCGGGAACCTCCAATCGAAGAGACATTTGTAGGTCCGTAGACATCTGAATGAATCAACTCCAGCCGCTCAGTCTTGGGTTGTTGTCCTGTCTTCACAAAGGTTACCCTCTTTTGCTGGCCTAGAACACATGGCTCACAAAAGCTCAACTTTGAATTTTTCAAATCTGGGATTTTGCCCTTTGAAGACAGCATCTTCATTCCGTTCTCACTTATGTGCCCAAGTCTTTGATGCCACAAAGTAGAGACCCCTGTATCTTCAACTGCTGCGTTTGCTCCATCTGTGGACACTTCAACCATGTACAGTGTACCATGCTTCTGTCCACGAGCAATGACCAGCTTTCCCTTTGTCACCTTCCATTACTTGTTGCCAAAACTAACGCTATGGCCTTCCTCATCAAGCTGTCCAACTGAGATCAACATCTTCTTCAGGTCTGGAATATACCTCACATCTTTCAGCCTCCAGGTTGTACCCAAAGAGGTACTGAGATCAACATCTCCAATACCCGTGATCTACATGGATTTGTCATCCGCCAAACGAACTCGTCCGTTGTAGGGCCTGAAATTTTTCATCAAATCCCTGCAATGACAAGCATGAAACGACACACCTGAATCCATGATCCAGGACTCAACTGAATTCTCAACGATGCAAATTAGAACATCTTCATAATCCTCTGCCACGTTCACCTCCTTCTTGCCTTTGTCTGCAGGGGGTTTTGGGCACTGATTTCTGAAGTGTCCATTCTCTTTGCAATTCCAACAATTGATGTCCTTCCGGTTCTTGGATTGCCCTCTCTTTCTCGACTTCGATCTTCCCTTCTTGTTACCCCCTCTAGTGGATTTTCTGCCCCTATCTTCAGTACTCAACAAACTGTTGGAGCTATCCCCCGAACTCCTCCTCCGGATATCCTCACCAAGGATTAAGTCACGAATACCTTCAAAGGTAAGCTTAGTGGTTCCAGATGAACTACTAACCGCTGTGACTGTACCGGACCAACTATCGGGCAAAGATGATAACAAGAGTAACGCTTGAACTTCATCATCGAATTTAATCTCAACCGAGCCTAACCTGGATATGATTGAATTAAACTCGTTGATGTGATCTGTCACAGATGCACCTTCCTTCATCCTTGTGTTCACCAACTGTCTGATTAAGAAAACCTTGGCAGCTGAGGGTTTCTCGTACATATTGGATAACGCCTTGAGCAGTCCGAACGTTGTCTTCTCGTTGACGATGTTGTAAGCAACGTTTTTCGCCAATGACAACCTCACCACACCAAGAGCCTGTCGGTCCAACAAGTTCCACTCCGCCTCCGCCATCGTCTCTGGTTTGTTCTCAGACAAGGGTAGATGAAGCTTTTTCTGGTAGAGATAATCCTCGATCTGCATCTTCCAGAAAGCGAAATCTTGACCATCAAATTTATCGATCTTAACCTTCCCTTCGTCAGCCATAGCTCTGATACCAATTGTTACGATTAGGCAAAGATAAACGATAAATTAAGAGCAAGAACACAAGAATTAACGTGGTTCACACAATCGGGTTAATTTTGCTAGTCCACGGCGAACGAGAGAGAGGATGTATTATTATCAGCGTCCCAAGAGGTTTACAAGTACATAAGAGTCGTTTAAATAGGTTTAAGAAAACCTAAACAAAGATTAGAGCCGCAGGCCCTAATTAAAATCAAGGCCCGTAATTAAAAAACCCGTAGACCCGGTCGGGTGCCCCCCTTGACCCGGTCGGGTCTCTTCACAAATTTCACACCCGGGTCGATACCAGGGCGGGTATCCAAAACAGAAGGTGAAACCTTCGCTGACCCGGTCGGGTCCGTCTCCTGACCCGGTCGGGTCTCACGTTCCAGTGAATTCCCAGGTTTTTGCTTCAACATACCCGGCCGGGTGACCCAAAATACCCGGTCGGGTAACTGCTTTAAAATTCTGAACAAGACTCCAACTTCAACAATTCGAATGAAGTTATTTCGAGTTCTCTACAATAAGTTATACTCGAATTATGGGCAAAGCTGTGCACCGCAATGTTTTATGCTTTAGCTCTCATTCTGAAGGTATTTGTCCGATTTCTCTTCTTTTCTTCAACAAATACTTATAAATACTTATGTTAAACACAAGTAAATATAACGGCTGTCACCGACATATCCCTTCTGCTTTTGATAGCAATTTTTTTCATACATTCTTACTTAATACCATACACTCGCCTTTTCCCCTAGTCAGCTCTCTGTCTATGATATGAGCTTAATCTTCTCGAATTGTTCAAAGGTTATTCCGATATTGTGGCCAACTTCAATTTGACAGAGAAAGACTACTTATAGCTTGTATTTGCATTTTGACTAAATTTTGATTTGAGCACGACATTCTTGGATTGTGATGAAATAAAAGCAGTGATCAGTGTTGTATGCTGTTATAACATGCTCACTGAAGAAGCTTCTAGCATGGATGGTTCTTGGGTTTTCGAGTGAGTAAAAGTGCTAGGACTGTAAACTTATGTCTTGGAAAAGGTGCCCGAGATCCTTTTGTCAGGCAAATGCATATTTTTTTTTTCCATTTTTTGAAAACAAGAATTTTATTGAAAAGAAAAGACTACAATGCGATAAAGAAAAAGAAAATAGTACGGAAAAGAAATGGAAGATAAAGAAAACAGTCATAAAAGAAATGAACTAGTCCTAACTCCTATGGAATTTTTTGGACTGGGACCTAGTCCTTATATTGTGGCGCCTTTTATTCTTCTGAGGTCTCATGTAAATTTTTAGTTAGTGTTCAGGTCGTCTGTTGGTAGGTAGTTATCTGAGGCAATGGACTTGGTTTTGTAGGGAATTGCCCAGTTGAATTTGAAGTTCGTTATATCATACTGAGGATGTTTTTACTTGGACTGTAATTTGCTGGTAGGGTCTGATCTGGTCTGGTTTCTTTGTATTTTTATAACTACCGAAGTCTGGTCTGATGTGATCTGATTTGGTCTGGTCTAGGACAAATTACAGTCCAAGTAAAAACATCGTGATTTGAAATAGGCGGAGACAACATGAGTTGTTTACCAGAAGAGGGAACCTGTTGTTTATTGGCGCATGCTGACTAAATATCTAAATGAAGCAACTATTTTGATATAGATATGAGTTCCTTGGATTCTGTGTTGCTTCGATTATGACCAGAGGTTGGTTCCTCTTTCACTAAATTAGGTAGCTCCGCGAAATTAGAGAAAACTGATAGAAAATTGAACAAATATGATTTTTGTGAACAAAATGGAACTCCCCTTATCTTTTGCAATTTTTACATAGGGGCCTGATCAGTTGAAATCCGAGGAAATCAAATTTTGTTTTCTGCTTAAGATGAATCAAATCAATGCTTGTGAGTTGGAAGATGAACCGGATGATTTGAGGGACAAGATCAAGTTGGAAATTAATCTTGTGAAGCACTGATTTTCTTAATCTAAAACATGACCAATTCGCTGTTTGTGACTCTAAATTTGAGCAATTTTGATTCTAATTTGACTGAGTCAAATCCTTCCTATCCAAATAAATAGTTTTTTTGGAGACTGCGAGGATTATGCTCGACTCAGCCTCAATTATATCATCCTTCTCTTGAATGGAAATAGTTGTGTCCAGATTCTAGGTTTCTGCACTTAAAATCATTTGGTTATCTAAGAAGTTAGAGGCTTAAAAAAGAACAATTTCTTTCCTATTAGACGGGCCGGGTGTATGTTTGGGAAAGGTTTCAAAAGATTTGCCTACTTGAAACCAGGAATGCTCCCGGTCACAGATCTTCAGGAAGTAAACACCGTACTAAAAGTTATGCATTTATTTTTAGAAGTACAACTTGGGCAATTAAAAGTAGAGATCAAACACCTCTATAGTATTTGAGAAATAATCATTCAACTCTATTTGTTTGGATTCACATTTATATGCGTAAAAATTTATTAATTGTCTCTTATTAGTTAAAAATATTGCTTTAGAAATGCATAGTGTTACATATTTACAAACTTTCTTTTATTTTCTAAATATAAAACAAATAACAGTAGGTCATACTTTCATTTATTTGAAGCCTTGAAGGAGTCATCGTTTCAGCCACATCATTTTGGTGAGTAATATTTGTTGAAGATGGAGTCTTGTTCAGAGTTTCAGAACTGATACCCGCCCGGGTCAGATGAAGGACCCGACCGGGTATGTTGAAGCAGAGACCTGGGGACTTTCTGGAATGTGAGACCCGACCGGGTCAGGTGAAGGACCCGACCGGGTCAGTTGATCTCCGAGCTTCTGTTTTGGAAACCCGACCTGGTTTCTACCGGGTTTGTGTTCTGTGAAGGAGACCCGACCGGGTCAAATAAGAGACCCGACCGGGTTAGACGACGGGATTTTTAATTACAGGCTTAATTTTGGGCCTGCGGCTCTAATCTCAGTTTAGGTTTTCTTAAACCTATTTAAACGACTCTTATGTACTTGTAAACCTCTTGGGACGCTGATAATAATACATCCTCTCTCTCGTTCGCCGTGGATTAGCGTAATCACCCCGATTGCGTGAACCACGTTAATTCTTGTGTTCTTGCTCGTTAATTTATCGTTTATCTTTGCCTAATCGTAACAATTGGTATCAGAGCTATGGCTGACGAAGGGAAGGTTAAGATCGATAAATTTGATGGTCAAGATTTCGCTTTCTGGAAGATGCAGATCGAGGATTATCTCTACCAGAAGAAGCTTCATCAACCGTTGTCTGAGAACAAACCAGAAACGATGACGGAGGCGGAATGGAATTTGTTGGATCGAGAGGCTCTTGGTGTGGTGAGGTTGTCGTTGGCGAAGAACGTTGCCTACAACATCGTCAACGAGAAGACAACGTTTGGACTGCTCAAGGCGTTATCCAACATGTATGAGAAACCCTCAGCAGCAAACAAGGTTTTCTTGATTAGACAGTTGGTGAATACAAGAATGAAGGAAGGTGCATCCGTGGCAGATCACATCAACGAGTTTAATTCAATCATATTCAGGTTAGGCTCGGTTGAGATTAAATTCGATGATGAAGTCCAAGCATTACTTTTGTTATCATCTTTGCCCGATAGTTGGTCCGGTACAGTCACAGCGGTTAGTAGTTCATCTGGAACCACTAAGCTTACCTTTGAAGGTATTCGTGACTTAATCCTTGGTGAGGATATCCGGAGGAGGAGTTCGGGGGATAGCTCCAACAGTTTGTTGAGTACTGAAGATAGGGGCAGAAAATCCACTAGAGGGGGGTAACAAGAAGGGAAGATCGAAGTCGAGAAAGAGAGGGCAATCCAAGAACCGGAAGGACATCAATTGTTGGAATTGCAAAGAGAATGGACACTTCAGAAATCAGTGCCCAAAACCCCCTGCAGACAAAGGCAAGAAGGAGGTGAACGTGGCAGAGGATTATGAAGATGTTCTAATTTGCATCGTTGAGAATTCAGTTGAGTCCTGGATCATGGATTCAGGTGTGTCGTTTCATGCTTGTCATTGCAGGGATTTGATGAAAAATTTCAGGCCCTACAACGGACGAGTTCGTTTGGCGGATGACAAATCCATGTAGATCACGGGTATTGGAGATGTTGATCTCAGTACCTCTTTGGGTACAACCTGGAGGCTGAAAGATGTGAGGTATATTCCAGACCTGAAGAAGATGTTGATCTCAGTTGGACAGCTTGATGAGGAAGGCCATAGCGTTAGTTTTGGCAACAAGTAATGGAAGGTGACAAAGGGAAAGCTGGTCATTGCTCGTGGACAGAAGCATGGTACACTGTACATGGTTGAAGTGTCCACAGATGGGGCAAACACAGCAGTTGAAGATATAGGGGTCTCTACTTTGTGGCACCAAAGACTTGGGCACATAAGTGAGAACGGAATGAAGATGCTGTCTTCAAAGGGCAAAATCTCAGATTTGAAGAATTCAAAGTTGAGCTTTTGTGAGCCATGTGTTCTAGGCAAACAAAAGAGGGTAACCTTTGTGAAGACAAGGCAGCAACCCAAGACTGAGCGGCTGGAGTTGATTCATTCAGATGTCTACGGACCTACAAAGGTCTCTTCGATTGGAGGTTCCCGTTACTATGTTACATGCATTGATGACTCTACACGGAAGGTATGGGTTTATTTTCTTAAAAATAAATCCGATGTCTTTAACACTTTTAAGAAGTTCAAAGTTGCAGTTGAGAATGAAACAAATCTCAAGATTAAGTGTTTAAATAGTGATAATGGGGGTGAGTACAGTAGCACAGAGTTTGAAGAGTATTGTGCTGAACAGGGGATCAGAATGCTGAAGACGGTTCCAGAAACACCACAGCAAAATGGTGTTGCAGAGAGGATGAACAGAACACTGAATGAGAGGGCCAGGAGCATGAGATTGCATGCAGGACTTCCAAAGATGTTCTGGGCCGATGCGGTGAACACAGCAGCATACTTGATCAACAGAGGACCCTCATCTCCCATAGGTTTCAAAATTCCAGAAGAGGAATGGAAAGGTCGAGAGGTATCCCTTACTCACTTGAAAGTTTTTGGTTGTATTTCTTATGTCAAAGTTAGAGATGCAGATAGTGACAAGCTCGAGGCAAAGGCAAAGAAGTGTATCTTTATTGGGTACGGGATAGATGACATGGGCTACAGGTTCTGGGACAACCACAGCAAGAAGGTTATCAGAAGTAGAGATGTCACTTTCAACGAGAATGCCCTGTATAAAGATGGTCTTGCAGCAGAAACTAGCAAAGCCAAGCAACCAGAAAACAAGCAACAAGTGGTGTTTGACGGGATGACTGAAGATGACATAGCACAACCTGTTGGTTGTAATGAGACAGCCGGAGGCTCAGGGAGCAGTGGGAGCTCAGGAGATACAGGAATGTCTGAAGATAGTGGGAGTGATGAAGATGGTGGGAGTTCAGAGGCAGCTACTCCACACATTAGACAGTCCACCAGAATCAGAAGACCTCCTAACAGATATTCTCCTTCAACAAATTATCTGTTGCTGACCGAGAATGGAGAGCTAGAATCTTACTCAGAGGCGCTGACCATGAAAGATTCCATACAGTGGAAGAAGGCCATGAAGGATGAGTTAGATTCACTTGACAAGAACCAAACTTGGTCCTTAGTCAAGCTACCACCGGGAAAGAAAGCTTTGGAGAACAAGTGGGTGTTCAGAATCAAAGATGAAGCAGATGGAAGCAAAAGATACAAGGCGAGGTTAGTTGTCAAAGGGTTCCAACAGAAGAAGGGAGTTGATTACAATGAAATCTTCTCTCCGGTTGTGAAGATGACTACTATCAGGTTGATCCTTGGTATCGTTGCTGCTGAAAATTTGCATTTAGAGCAGCTGGATGTAAAGACTACCTTTCTTCATGGCAACCTTGAAGAAGACATTTACATGGCTCAACCAGTAGGTTTCCCAGTGAGTGGTAAGGAGAAATTGGTGTGCAAACTCAAGAAAAGTCTATACGGACTGAAGCAAGCTCCTAGACAGTGGTACTTGAAGTTTGACAGTTTTATGCAGCGGAATGGGTACAC
This sequence comes from Cuscuta epithymum, assembly GCA_945859915.1. Classification (NCBI taxonomy): domain Eukaryota; kingdom Viridiplantae; phylum Streptophyta; class Magnoliopsida; order Solanales; family Convolvulaceae; genus Cuscuta; species Cuscuta epithymum. Next base: position 5,646,469 of record CAMAPF010000055.1, read on the forward strand.
TAGATGCAAGATGGACCATTGCTGTTACTTGAAGAAATTCGAGTCTTCATACATTATTCTTCTTTTGTATGTTGATGACATGTTGGTGGCTGGAGCAAACATGCAGGAGATCAACAAGCTCAAGAAGAAGTTGTCTGAAGAATTTGAGATGAAGGATTTATGGGAGGCGAGACAGATTCTTGGGATGAGCATAGTCAGAGACAAGGTGGAAGGTACTTTAAAGCTTTCACAGCAGAAGTACATTCAGAAGGTCCTTGAGAAGTTCAGAATGACGGATGCCAAGCCAAGGAGTACACCGTTAGGGAGTCAGTTGAAACTCTCCAAGCAGCAGTCTCCGAAGACCGATGAAGACAAAGATGAGATGGCTAAAGTTCCTTATGCATCAGCAGTTGGCAGTTTGATGTATGCGATGGTGTCAACAAGGCCAGACATTGCTCATGCAGTGGGAGTTGTTAGCAGGTTTATGTCAAATCCAGGGAAGGAACATTGGAAAGGAGTCAAGTGGCTGCTACGCTACTTGAAAGGCACCTCTAGAACTGCTCTTTGTTTCAGGAGGAATGGGGCAATTCTAGAAGGTTTTGCAGATGCTGATTTGGGGGGCTGTCATGATTCCGGGAAGAGCACTACGGGTTACATATTCACAATTGGAGGTACGGCAATCAGTTGGATGTCCCGATTACAGAAGAGTGTAGCTCTTTCAACCACAGAAGCAGAATATATGGCTATTGCTGAAGCGGCCAAGGAGATGATTTGGTTGAAGAACTTTCTTTCGGAGTTGGGCATGAAACAGGGGGATTGTAGTCTGTACTGTGACAACCAGAGTGCTATTCATCTCGCGAAGAATCCGGTGTTTCACAGCAGAACGAAACACATCAAGATGAGGTATCATTTCATTCGAGAATTGATTGAAGATGGTACTATAAATTTGAAGAAGATCCTTGGTACGAAGAATCCAGCAGACATGCTTACCAAGGTGGTGACAACGGAGAAGTTGAAGCTATGCATGGCTTCAACGGGCCTTCCAGATACTTGATGAGAAGGCGTGGACGAGAGAGAAAGAGAGAGAAATCAGGGGTTTTACAGAAGATACATGCTTTTGGATGGCAGATAATTGTTGACCAAGCCTCCAAGTGGGAGATTGTTGAAGATGGAGTCTTGTTCAGAGTTTCAGAACTGATACCCGCCCGGGTCAGATGAAGGACCCGACCGGGTATGTTGAAGCAGAGACCTGGGGACTTTCTGGAATGTGAGACCCGACCGGGTCAGGTGAAGGACCCGACCGGGTCAGTTGATCTCCGAGCTTCTGTTTTGGAAACCCGACCTGGTTTCTACCGGGTTTGTGTTCTGTGAAGGAGACCCGACCGGGTCAAATAAGAGACCCGACCGGGTCAGACGACGGGATTTTTAATTACAGGCTTAATTTTGGGCCTGCGGCTCTAATCTCAGTTTAGGTTTTCTTAAACCTATTTAAACGACTCTTATGTACTTGTAAACCTCTTGGGACGCTGATAATAATACATACTCTCTCTCGTTCGCCGTGGACTAGCACAATCAACCCGATTGTGTGAATCACGTTAATTCTTGTGTTCTTGCTCTTAATTTATCGTTTGCTTAACCTAAATCGTAACAATATTTAGTTCCTCATTGCGGTAGGTCATATTGTCTCCTCTATATTATAAAACAATTATTACTATAAAGATTAAAAAAAGGAAAAAAACCGTGCAATGTAGCAGTCACAAAACACACAAGCAAATAGTAGTAACAAAGAACGATCTGTAAACCCACGAACACATGCAATTTTTCTAAAGTACATTACTTATTAATGGAAACTAATTAAAAATTCCTTTGATTTTAAGCTTAAATAGTTGGATCTATCCCTAACATTCTTGTAGTGGACTACTATAGACTTATGTTTAGATAATTATTAGATTGTTAAATCTTTACACATAATCTTACATATAATGTTAACAGATTCTAACTTTAAAAGTTTGTGTTTTCCTCAAAAAACTATAAAAGTTTGTGTTGCTGCTTTTATTTGTGTGTGTGTGAGAGAGAGGCTCTAGCATATTTAAGGTCCAAGGCATTCACAAAATACATACTACGTAGTAGTACATAATGATTTTTTCAATAAAGTATGACCCCATTTTCATTTTTGTCTCCTACTTTAGTTTGACCCAATTATAAATAAATTGATTGAAAAAGAAAAAGTTTTGATTAGATTTGAGTATAATAAAGTGAAATGTTGTAGAATATAGATTGTTTCCAAAAAACAAATGTATTACCTCTGACTCCCTAATATGGGACAAAAGATGGAAGTGCGGTTGTTAAAATTTGGTATATGACAAAATTAGTGGGACGGAAGGAAATGAGAAAATAAGATAATTATAGTGAAACGAAGAGCGTAACACGTATATTAAGATAATCTAAAACGGAAAGTAAGACAAGTAAAATAGGACCAATGGAGTATTACTAAAATAAAGCAGTACTATAGATATACAATCAAGGTCTTTGCAGTCCAAAATGAACATAATTTTAGGATAAAATATATCATTTTATTATTATTATTATTATTATTATTATTATTATTATTATTATTATTATTATTATTATTATTATTATTATTATTATTATTATTATTATTATTATTATGATTATGATTATTATTATTATTATTATTATTATTATTATTATTATTATTATTATTATTATTATTATTATTATTATTATTATTATTATTATTATTATTATTATTATTATTATTATTATTATTATTATTATTATTATTATTATTATTATTATTATTATTATTATTATTATTATTATTATTATTATTATTATTATTATTATTATTATTATTATTATTATTATTATTATTATTATTATTATTATTATTAATGATATCTGATTCAATATACGAACATTTGTGTGATATTATTATAAAGGCTCAATCATTATCTCTAATATTTTTTAGTGAACTTTGAAAGTTTTAACATCAATTATCACCATATTAATTATTATAAAGACTCAATTCACTCAAATACGATGAATACATGCTCCGTAATATTGAAACTTTAAATAAAATGGTGAGATGATCACTAATTCAATTCTTAACTTTAGATTTGTGTTTGAATGACAATATAAAAGAATTGGTGGGCCGGGCCTCCTAATTTAAGAATTGGTGAGATGACAAAGAATACAATCATTATCTCTAAAATAAAACACACATATATGTAATATATAAATAAATAACATTTCTAAAAATGAGATGCCTTAAAATTATGGAGGTCCTAGGCACTTGCCTTGCATACATAATGTATGCATGCATGCATGGATGGATGGATGTCTGTGCGCGCGCATGCGTGTGTGAGCGCGCGCGTGCGTGTAAAAGATAAAAAACAAACTCTCTTAAATTACAAACTACATATTCATCTCGACCATCCGATGAGTTGATCTAAAGGTTGTACATGCACAATGACATTTTTGTAATAAAATCAAACTTTTTTGGATGCAAAACTTTGAACGTTAGTATGCAACTACTTATTTCATTGCTGAATAGTATGTAACACTTTGAATGTTAATATGCAATACAAGTAGCGTAAAGACGCATCGTACAAATATTTGCCCAATAACTGAATAAGAGTTGTTTGTACCTGATCTGCCCATGTGTGTGTATACTAATCTTGCTTAAATGCTTATTATGATGTTGTCTTATCTTAGTTTATCAATGCATATAGACGGAGATCGAGGCTTAGCCGCTTAGGTCAAGCTGCTGGACAAGACAACCTTGAATTGCTTGCATTTCATGCTGCCTTCCACTTGGGATTCGCATTATGCTAGTTTGTCTTTGGAGTTTGATCGTGTCAAATTTGAACTGCCATGGTTCTTGCTTTCTTCCTTTACAAGGGTTATCTAATACAGATGATGGAGTATATGGCCCAGTGACCCCCGGCCCACAGATTCCTACTACTCTAACACAGGCCCAACAGGCCCAGGAAGCACAAGAGGCCCAAAGCACAGCGGCCCAAGTGTCAAGAAGCCCACGGTGCACATACGGGGTGCCTTCGGCCCCATGGCCGAGGGCTCCAAATCTCACAGGACAGCCAAGTTCGAGCATACAGAGCTACTGGGAGAAAATGTCAGAATTCAGGAGCCTTCAGCATCTTTGTGCCCTCGGCATAAGGGTAGCCTTCGGCTATACCGAGCCTTCGGCTTCCCAGAGCCTCCGGCCACAGGGGAGCCTTCGGCTACAACGCAATCATCAAAGATTCCCTTTGGAGACAAGCAACCACCGCATTTAATGCGGCGTCACGTCCATCCACCGCATTTAATGCGGTGCACATGCGAATGCCGGTGCCACCCCGATTGAGGTGACCCCTCAGCCGTTAGATTGTTGACACGTGTACTCTCATCGCATTTACGGCTGCTATAAATAGCAACCCTTATTCTCCTTGTAAAAGGCATTCAGTTCATTTAATACATTTGACTCTCTCTCTTACTTGTTCGCTCTGACCTCTCTCTAGGTACACTGTCCATCAATAGAGTATATGGTGCTTTTAGGTGTTAAAGGATAATGGTGCCTTCTTTAATACTGCGTACGTGGTAAGACATCTTCCACTCTGAGTTCCATAATAAGATCTATCAATTCAATGAATAGTATTTCATTATTCATAAAATTCTATGAATCTGACTTACGTTCTGAAAATGGACTTCTCTTTTTTAATTGATAGTATTTTTATTCCAATGAATCAAATTCACCTCTAAGATTGGCTTTGAGTAAATAAACATGAGGTAATTCCTCAACTAGGACTAAAACTGAACAAAAGTGCAATATTAGGACTACAAAGTTCCACATAGTTCAATAGGAGCAATATACACTAAGTTGACATATTTACCCTTAATGAAAACGTTAACCGATTTATTAAAAACACAAAATAATAATAATAATAATAATAATAATAATAATAATAATAATAATAATAATAATAATAATAATAATATATAATAATAATAAGATAACAGCTATATAAAGTTGCAATAATGGAACGCTTAACTCTCGCATAACCACCGCCACAAGAAGATGCGAACACCAGCCACTGCCTAGACAACGCCGCCGCCGAAAATCGTCGTCGTCGCTGCGGCCGGCGTTGCCATAACAAAATGCCACCCCTGTTTCTGCCATATCCATTGTTGTTGCCGCTGCGGCCGGCGTTGCCACCACCGTTTCTGCCAGCTCCATTGTCGTCGCCGCTGCATCATCCGACACCGCCGTCGTCATTGTTGCCTCTTCAGGCACTACCACCACCGTGGATCCCAAATTTGAGAAAAGTGTTTAAAATGTCATTTGACTACATGAATGTCATTTTAATAACATTTCAATTTTAAAAGAGAGACTACAAACCTTATTTCCATCTTCATGTGTTATGCTGTATGTACAAAGGAAATTATATTGTCATTGTAATGGAATTAGTGCAAGTAGTGCCATAGATATGGCATTATGAGTAAAATATAACATGTCATTATTTGTCATCTTGATGGCTATTAGTGTCATACAAATGGAACTAAGTGCCAAATAATGTTTTTACATGGGAAACTTGACACTATGTGGCAAAAAAACCTTTTCAAATTAGTAAAACAGGAATTATAAGAGTAACATTTTCATCTTTTTAATCCTTTATTGTCAAATTTTTAATGGACAAAATTAAGGTCATGAAAATGACACTATTTGACAAAAAACACTTTCACATTCTCAAACATATGAGTAATATTGCCATCTTGATAAAATTAATGCCAAAAAATGACATTTTCAGTTCACTGTTGTAATCAAAATTATTTACAGAAAATAAACTATTAATAATGCCACTTTAAAACTCAGGATGTTTTTACTTGGACTGTAATTTGTCTCAGACCAGACCAGACCAGACCAGTCCAGACCAGACCAGACCAGTTCAGACCAGACCAGACCAGACCAGACTTGGATAGTTATAAAAATACAAAGAAACCAGACCTTACCAGACCAGACCAGACCAGTTCAGACCAGACCAGACCAGATCAGACCAGACCAGACCAGACCAGCAAATTACAGTCCAAGTAAAAACATCCTCAAAACTCAATAGGAAAAAATAAATCCAAATTAATTAATGAGTATTCAATATAGAATATGAAACTAGACATTAATATTAATCTTTGAATTTTACAGAATCGATCCAATCAATAAGAAATAAATTCAGAATAAAAAATGAAGCTAAGAAATTCTAAAATACAAAAAAGCAAAAATAAAATAAAATTAAAATAGAACAAGTACGTGGGATGGATTGCACTTCATTGCTTCCCTCTTAATTATCTATTGCCCATTCAGAACACTTCAGGAGGAGAGCCACTCAGCCGACTAAAGAAATTGGAAGTCAGGGGAAGAAAATGAGAAGAGGAAGAAGAAGAAGAGTGAGAAGAAGGAGACGAAGGAGAAGAGGAGAATAAATTATCTGGAACAACCAAGAGAATGTCTTGGAGGTGAAGAAGAACCCAACTAGATTCACAGATGTAAGGGGAAGGGTGAGTTGTGCAGATTTGGAAACAGAAAAGAGACAGGCATTGGGAGCAATGGATCTGTGTTCGGTGACGGGGAGGAATTACACAATCCACGATCAAAGATGAAACAGATCTGTATTTGTACTGTGTTCGGCAATGGGAGAAGTTGATCGATGAAAAGGAGAGAGAGTGAAGGGATCAGCAGAGAGGATGGGTGAGAATGTGCGGTCAAGGAAAAGGAAGAGATAAGGATAATTTACATAAGGAAAAGATAAGGATGAAATTAATTCACATACGGATAGTATAGTTGTATGACTAAAGAGGGCAGAACGGGAAAATTCCACGGACCACTCATCTAAAAACTCATATTTAGGGAATAAATCTATAACAACTCATATTTTGGAACTTTACGAATATTTTACTCCTATTTGGGGTAATAACATTTGTTTTAACTTGCTCATTATAAAGGTACAACTGGTTTTAGCTTTTGCTGGAACATCCTAAGCAATTAAGCATCAAGAATACTTCTTACTATTCGTACTCATGAGCCCTTGCCCTTCAGCATTTTGATGCTGGAAAAATAATATGTATAAAATTTGTTTGTAATTTCAAACATATCAGTTATATTGACCAATAATACTTCATTCGATTAATGCTACTGAAATAGTATTGGGCATTTTTCTCCCGCGCATCGCGCGTCGGAAAACTAGTACAATCATACATATCATTGCTTTGATAGTTCAAAGAAATATCCTCAAACTCATCAGGCATTTAAGACACATGTCAGAGAGAACATGATTACGTTACATAGACACGTCAAAACTTTATGATAAGATATCACAAGTTGGAATTGCATATTTTCGTAGTCAATACTAATAACCCTCCAAATTAAATAGGCATATTGTGAAATCTTTTTTAATATCTTAGATTTGAGGGTGTCAATTGAGAGATTGGACAGTTTCTCTTTCAATAACAACTGGCAGTTCTTGCAATTTCACTTTATCATCCGTTTGATCCTTGCTTTTACCCCACACCACAGAGTAGAGACCAATTACTATGATAAATGCTCCAATCAAACTGCAATTGTATATCATGGCGCACATGAATAATGATAAAGTATGCAGTAAATGATTGTGTTAATTTGTAAAGACTACTAATTCTGAAGAGTTTGTAAGGACAATATTAGGCTGAAAAGTATAAATGAGTAACGATCTTTAATACCTAGTACTCCTATTTTTGGAAACGAGTGATAAAAACGTACCTTCCCAAATGGACGTTTTCGGCCAATATAATGGCAGCAAGAAAGGCAGTGACGACCATGCTTAATGGACTAAAGGCAGTCACAAAAACAGGCCCATGTGTTCTGTTAACCACACTTTGCAAATAATATGCTATTCCTGAACAAACCACTCCCTGCCAAACATTATATAGATATGTATTTATTTGTATGAGAAATAAAAATAGTAGGGATATTATATAGTAATGATGTAAATAAATACTTACGGAATAAGCAGCAGCTAAGAGCCTTGAATCAAAGCCGATAGCCCAAGCACTCATGTCATGTTCCATAACGAGGGCCACGACTCCTCCTTCAACAATGCCCATAAGACACACCCATGCAGCCAATGAGAGCTCGGCTGGGTACTCGCTTAATGTCATTGACTACAATATCACAAATCAAAAGAGTAGTACATCTTTAATTAGTTTATAGTTTTATACCTAAAGTCTGCAATGATATTTTACTCTATCTCTAATTTTAGGTACTAAAATCTTATTGTATTCATGATCAATTTTTGTAATTTCATCAAACTTTTAATGTAGTTTTTAATATGTGAATTATCTTCTATTTACATTATTATAGGGCTAAATTAATTTTTCATTAGTTTAAACTCAAAATTTGCTCTGAGATTATCATATATTAGAACATAGCAGGGATTAGAAGCTGTTCTCTTCGCCTGATCTGAATGTTTCTGATCTGAATTTTTTAAGTTCTGATCTGATCTGATCTGAATTTTTCCGATCTGATCTGATCTGATCTGAATCTTTCTGATCTGATCTGAATCTTCCTGATCTGATCTGAATGTTTCTGATCTGGTCTGATCTGATCTGAATGTTTCTGATCTGATCTGAATCCTTCTGATATGATCTGAATCTTTCTGATCTGATCTGATTTGAATATTTCTATGATTATAATTATAATTATTATAATTGCAATTACAAATATAACTTAAATAAAATTATAATCGTAACTATAAAAATAATAATAATAATAATAATTAAAATTAAATTTAAAATGAAAATATTTATACATATTACACTAATTATAAATATAGATATAATTATAATTGTAATTATATTTTTAATTATAATTAATTATATAATTATAATTGTAATTATAATTACAATATTTATCTCTATAATTGTAACTATAGTTATCAATATTATTATAATTACTCCGTAAAATAATTACAATAGTAACAACAACAATAATAATATTAATAATTATAATAAAAATAATAATTATAATCATAAATTATAACTATAATATAATTATAAGTATATTTATAATTAATAATAATTATAATTATATTACATTAATTATAATATTATAATATAATAATAGCAATATAAATACAATTAATATTATTATAACGATATTATTATATTAATATTATTATTACAATAACATAATAATAATATTATTATTATTATAATTAGTATTATATTATTATAATATTATATTATAATTATAATTATAATTATAATCATAATTATAATTATGATTGTAATTATAATGAATTACAATTATAATTATAATTAATTGTAGATATAATTACAATAATTACAATTGATACACTTATAATTATAAGAATTATAATTGTAAGTATAATTATAATTACATATAATTATAATATAATATTATAATAATATTAATCATATTATTATAATTATAATATTGTAATAATAATAATAGTCTTCTTAATAATTGCATTTATATTACTATTATTATATTAAAATATTATAACTATATTAATATCTTATTTTTTTATCATATTATTATTAATATTATTAATAATAATTATATAATAATAATCATAATAGTAATAACAGTATTAATAATAATAATTAATATAATAATAAAAGTGATAAATCATGTTTGAACTTTTCTGATCTGATCTGAATGTTTCTGATCTGGTCTGATCTGATCTGAATCTTTCTGATCTGATCTGATCTGATCTGAATTTTTCTGATCTGATCTGATCTGATCTGAATTTTTCTGATCTGATCTGATCTGATCTGAATAAAATAAGAATAAGTAATAAGTAATAAGAATAAGACGAACAGAACAGCACCTTAGTGACGTAGTCAAAACATTGTGTCTGAACCAGTATAAAGAATTTTTTTACAAAAAATATTATATGGAACTTTTACACTAAAAATTACTACATAAAAAAGAGTAAGCATTTGCATTATTAGTAGACCCGGATTCCAAAAGGGAGTCATAAGCCTGAATATTGGGCTTACTTGGAGTATGAAGAAGCCAGCCCAACCAACAATACATGAAAGGAGACAGATCGTGCCGGTGACCCAATTCTGAACGCCGGCGGCTACGGCAGCTTCGTCGTGGTGACTTCCGACGTGCGCGGAGTGGGGGACCAAAGCAATTGCGGGCCCCTTGTACAAAGTCATCACCATGGCCCCACCCACTGTTATTGTTGTTCCGATCAGTTTTGCCATACTCGAAACTTTTTTTAGGTTTACCTTTTCCAACCTAACATTTCAATTTGGGTTTCCAAAAAAAAAAAAAAAGAATTAGTAGCATACAACAAAACTCAAGGTTGAACATAATGTTGTTGGTGAATATGTAAATATTCCTTATTTTCAGTGTTCGAGTTGAATGCCCGATAGACATGTTTGAATGTAGAAATTTAGCATATACTAATTAATAGACTGATTTTTGAATTATTCAGTACATAATTGGATCTTTAATAATCATTAACAAATTTATAAAATTGCGTTAAGAACGTATATAAGTGAATATATCATTTATATAATTTATTCCTATAATTTATAAGTGAATGATAGACTCGAGTCCGGATTGAAGCAATCATCATTTTACTCGAACTCGGCTAGACTAAACATTCGAACTTAAAAAGTAGTTTGTTTTGGAGCTCGAAACTCGTTAAGCTCAGGTCATCAAATTGTTTCGAACTTGAACTTGAGTAGTTGAAAAAGGTTCGTTCGTTAACAACCATTATAAGACTGGCCACAACCAATCAAGTGAATAGTTAATATGAGGTTTTGTTTTCAATCCCAACTTTGCTGCAAACCAAGTATTCAAAGGTGTTATAAATGGCTGGATGCCTCCCAGAGAAACGAAGGGGGCAAAGAGCCTGGTATGTGCTAGAAACGTGGGGCCAATGAAACTCAAATTCCCAAATTTCTTTAATTTGTTATGTCTTTTTTATTTATATTCAAATTCTTTTATAAAATATATCAAAATTCATACTCCCTCCGTCCCAAATTATAATATACTTTTCAGTTTACGATGTTTGACTGATTATAAAGCAAACGGATCCCTGTGTGCACTCAAATTAATTTTAGAAAAAAAGAATTACATATTCAGAAACTACATTAAAACCGCTACAAAACCCGCAAAAAATAATTCAAATTTCATAAAATTTTGATATATAAAGTAAGAGATTAAGAGTGATTTGTATTGACCAAGTGAATAGTAAAGACACCTTCTAAAATGGGACAGAGGGAGTAGTTTTTTATAATCTTTCATATGACATCAGTATATCATATGTAAATTAAAAAAAAATATTAAGTTTCATCTGCTGGAGATTTTTTTAGTTTAAATTTTTTGTTAAGTTGATTTAAGTACTAAAATTAAGATCTCATGATTAAAATAATATATTTTTATTTTTCAGTGATTTTTTTTAAAACTGGCCTAATTAGCGATAAAAATTTTAAATTCCAAATTTATTTATTCTTACATCGGAATGTATGAATTTTAAAATCATAATCATTTGCAAAAAACATTAACAAAAAATGATTTATAGTAATAAAAGAAAGGCTATAGTTGAGAAAAATGTTGCGGAGTGACTGGTGAGATGCGTATAAATTGATTTGACGATTTGACGATTTTGGATTACAAGAAAAATTGACCTGAATAGGTATAAATTGATTGGGAATTAGATGTATTGACGGAACCGTCAGAAAGGTTGCCGATAGCCTAAGAAAATAACGGACGAGGAAATTGCATAAAGATTGTAGTCGCTCCAATAATATACCTGAAAATGACTGCAAGGATATAGGTAACAGCTGGCAAAACGTTGATGAAAGCAGATACGTAAGTTGCACTTGTACTTTTCAGCCCCACATAGTACAAGTTTTGATCTATAACAGGTCTGAAAATTCCAAATCGAAATAATTTAAACAAAGCACAAGATGGATAGAAACAATCATCTACTCCGTACTACTATACCTAGAATTATTTAGTGAGGTTATTTGCTAAAAATCTAAGATTGTTCAAATATTTATTCCACACCGCAAAATTATACAACAATGAAACACTATATAAGACATTAAAATATTCCTCCTATTAGGTTGACCCGTTAGGATGAAAGCAGGGGGTCAAGGTGGTTAGCCAACCCCGCTGAAAGTTTGAGAGTATAGAGCTCTGAAATATTTTTGATTTGATCTATTATGACCCCCGTAACTCATTAGGAGTAAAACGTTATGACTTCTGGAAAATCAACACTATATAAACGTGAAATCAACAAAATTTGATGCATACTATATATTATTTTCCCAAATTTTAAAAATAAAGTATAATTCACTTAATACTTACGTGACACGACTCAGAAACAGAGCAAAGACAATCTATCTTATTACTACGAGTGCAATTTATCTAAAGTACATATGAAATATCCAACTCAAACATTGTTTAAAAAACGATCCACTAGTTTCATTCTTTATAGAGGTTGAGTTTCGACCCTCTGAGCCGTTTTCTGACTCTTTATAGAGGTTGAGTCATAGCATGGTATCAGAGCCAAGTCCAATTGTGATTTGACCGCTTGTTTAGCACAATGATTAAAGGTAGCTTGTGAAAAGTTTGTTCAGCGGACTGTGGGGGCGTGTTAAAATATTTTTCCCACACCGCGAAGCTATACAAAAATAAAACACTATTAAGACATTATGTTACTTCTCTTATCAGATTGCCCTTTTAGGATAAAACCCTGAATCTTAACAAAGATCAATAATAAATGAGTTCAGTTTATTTTAAGATTATTCGAAAGATATATGTAATAGATTAGCGCAAAATCAAGAAAAATGCAGATTATTTGAAAAGGATGGTTAGGAGGCACAAAAAAATTTTGAAATTATTAAAAAATTAAGGGGGAATTTGACTTTGCACCCCACTTTTTGGATGATATCGGGCTTTGCACCCCATTTTTAAAAAACTTTGATTTTGCACCCCATTTTACTTCAAAATTCTTTGACTTTGCAGCCCATTAAGAAAATTTTCCTTCACAAATGTTGTATGATAGGGTGCAAAGTCAAAGATTTTTTAAAATAGGATGCAAAGTCCAATATCACTCCAAAAGAGGATTGCAAAGTCAAATTCTCCCAAAGATTAATTATGTGACAGTAACTAAATGGAGGAATCAGGAAAAATGCTCCTAAATTTTAGAGACATACGGAGTTCGAGATGGTCTAGTGATTGGCCAACGATTAACACGGGCAGGTGAGTCTAAAATTGGTCTCGTATCCTTTTCAAAAAAGCCTTATGTACACGTAACACAAACATATACTCCCTCCGTAATTTTAGAATCTTCTCATTTCAAAAGTAGGTAGATTAAGAATAGTGAAAGATGATATGAATTATTGAGGGTATGATAGGAAATGAATCATGTGCCCCTATATGAAAATGGTCCAAACCACAGGTACGTTTTCTGTACTTTTCCCATATATATATATATATATATATATATATATATATACACACACATATATATGTATATATATATATACATATATATGTGTGTATATATATATATATATATATATATATATATATATATATGTGTGTATATATATATATATATACACACATATATATATATATATGTATATACATATATACATATATATGTGTGTATATATATATATATATATATATATATGTATAGAGGACTGCTCAGGTCCCTCCGGAGGGACGGGAGCAGCCGTCCGAACTTCACTGTTTGGGGCGGTTCCCGATGAAATTTTTCGATGAAATTTTTTGAGCATGTTCCTCATCAAGTCTAGTTTGTCCATACCAAATTTTAGCTCAAAATTCGACCGGGAAGGTAGTCAAATAAATTCTTGAAACTTACTGCACTTTATATATGCGCAGAATGTGCAGTAAGCTTCAAGAATTCATTTGACTGCCTTCCCGGTCGAATTTTGAGCTGAAATTTGGTATGGACAAACTAGACTTGATGAGGAACATGCTCAAAAAATTTCATCGAAAAATTCCATCGGGAACCGCCCCAAACAGTGAAGTTCGGACGGCTGCTCCCGTCCCTTCGGAGGGACCTGAGCATTTCTGTATATATATATATATATATATATATATATATATATATATATATATATATATATATATATATATATATATATATATATATATATATATATAACCTTTCTGATATCAACATTATATTGTATATGATCTTATTTTTTATCACTCTCTTTAGAAAAAGGAAGTAAGGAACCGATTTTTATAAGAAACATGAAGAACAAACAAAACTAGTTTGAACATTGTTGTTACAAAATATAATAAGTTTCCCGGACGTATAGCATTCACAATATGCATGGGATTGGCCGGTTTTCGAACCGGTACCAAGTTGAGAAATTATGATTCTGGACTGGGACTGAGACCCGACCAGTGGAAGAGAGACTGAGAGTCTCTGGTCCCGGCCCTCAATTTTTTAGAATAGGACTAGATTAGGATAATTTGTTTAATGATAATTTTTGTTACATTAAAATCATTATACTACGTATAATATAATGGTTGGAGTCCGGAGGATTTAAAAATGTTCAAAAACTAAAAAACCAAGAATCGACTGGGACCATATCGGGACCTGTTGGGGGATTGGAACAAGACATATACAGGTCCCGATCGCGGGCCCTCATAATTTTTTTCAAAGATCAGCCAGTCCAGGCTTGGAACCTGGCCCGATCGGAACTGCGTCCATCCTAGTAACCAATGGTATTTTTGTTATATGTTTTGGAATTGTAAAGATAATATAATTGAAATGGTGCACAAATCTTCTCCTTTGGTTGAGAAAACAATTACTCCGTATTATTTTTCCCAGTTACGTCATAAAAAAATCGTCTAATTTTAGGCGGTTTGTAAACTTGAGTTATTGTGAGGAAATGTGGAAGTTTGATTAGTATTGAGTGACATTCATTTATAGCTAATCGCACGTCTGATTTCTCTATCTCGGCTACCCAATGAATGTGTGAGGGATCTAATCTAAAATCTTATAAACCCCAATGAAGGTTAGAACATTTTAGAGAAGGAAAAAATGTTGGTGTAACCATCTTGCTTAATTCACTTGCATATTATGCTTGACCATATGTACTTTATTAAAAAGAACTTATGTTTCCGTTGATGTCGTCTACGGATCTATCGTAATCCCAGCCCCTCTCACAGAGTCACAGTTATCTTCGTTTCTTAGAATCCAAGTATTCATTTTCTCTCTATCTCTCATCCCTTCCCGTCCTATCTATTGAGATTTGGAGGAATAAAAGACAATTTTATTAATGTACAATATTGAGTACAAAGGTGGGGAGTCTCTCTTACTCTCACTCTTGAGGATGCCTCACTCTCTTGGTGGTGATGGAGTTGTGTCCATCCACCTCTATTTATACTAGCTAGGCTAAGGAGGTGAGAGTGTTTCTAGAACCTCCTACATTAATTACATTCTAGATTATTCTCACATCTATTACATTCTAGAGTATTTCTATCTAACTCTTATTCAATACTCTATCTAGAGAATTCTACACTTCCTAGAATTCATAAAGAAGTTTATAGAAGATTCTAGAGAACTTAATAAAGAAGATTCTAGAAGATTCTAGAGGGTCGTTGACTTTTCAACACTCCCCCTCAACGACTACTCTATCTTATTGCAGATCTTGCAACCATGCCAAGTTGATCCCTCAAGCTCTCGAATTGCGTAGTGTTTAGTCCTTTGGTGAACAAATCAGCAATTTGATTTTCTGTCCTGATGTATTTCATCTCAATATCTCCTTTAAGGACTTTTTCTCGTATGAAATGATAATGAACCTCCACATGTTTTGTCCTTGCGTGAAAGATTGGGTTCTCCGCGAGTCGTATTGCTGATTGGTTATCACAATGTAATGTTATTGGCTCGTCAGTTGGTTGATGAAGATCTTTTAGAAGTTGCATCAACCATGCACTCTCTTGAGCTGCCATTGCTGCTGCTCTATATTCTGCTTCTGTAGTTGACAATGACACTGTTGGTTGTCTTTTGCTACACCATGACACAGTGCCCGTCCCAAGACTAAATGTGTAACCAGTGGTAGAGCGACGAGTATCATGATCTCCAGCATAATCAGCATCACAATGGCCTACCACTTCAAATGATGCATCTCTTTTATACAATATGCCGAAATCCAAAGTTCCTTTTACGTACCTCATTATGCGCCGGATGGCATCTAAGTGTGGCTTCCTTGGCTTCTCCATGAATCGACTCACTACTCCTACCGCGAACATGATATCTGGCCTTGTGATTGTTAAGTAGATAAGACTTCCAACAAGTTGTCTGTACATTGTGGAGTCCTCCAATTCTCGACCTTCAACTGTGCACATCTTCACATTCGGCTCTATAGGAGTTGATATCGGTTTGCAATCAAGCATCCCAAACTTTTCAAGTATGTCTTTTGCATACTTGTGTTGGCACAAGAATATTCCTTCTTTAGTTCGTTCAACCTCAAGGCCCAAGAAATGTTGTAGTTCTCCAAGCTCTTTCATTTGGAACCTCACTGATAAATTTGCTCGTATTTCATTGATCTCCTTCTCATGATTCCCGGTGATGATTAGATCATCCACATATATCAATATGACTGATACTTTCCCACCGATATACTTCACAAACAAGCTTGAATCAGAAGGAGCAATTGAGTAACCACTTTGTACCAAGAATTCAGCTATCTTCCCATACCATGCTCGTGGTGCCTGTTTCAATCCGTATAATGCTTTCTTGAGTTTGCACACAAACTCTGGATGTGATTTGCTTATAAATCCCTCAGGTTGCTCCATGTAGATGCTTCGATCTAGCTCTCCATGTAAGAAAGCATTCTTGACGTCCATTTGCCACAACTTCCAAGATTGTCTTGCTGCTAGTGCTAGTAGGACTCGTACAGTAGTGATCTTTGCTACTGGGCTGAACGTCTCATCATAATCAAGGCCATACTTTTGAGAGAAACCTCGAGCGACAAGGCGTGCTTTATATCTTTCAATTGATCCATCTGGTCGAGTTTTCAACTTATAAACCCATTTACAAGTTATTGGACGTACCTCTTTGGGTTTAGGAACCAACTCCGAAGTCTCGTTCTCTCTAAGGGCCTTGATCTCCTCTTCCATTGCCTTTTTCCATTCGGGACTTTGTGAGGTGTCTTTGAAAGTAACTGGTTCTTTTGGCCCATTGTCTTCCATTAGTGCCGCATTTGCATACTTTGGGTTTGGCCTCCTTCTTCTTGTCGACCTTCGGAGAGACTCATTTGGCTCTTCAAATTCCTCATACTGATTTGGCCTCTCTTCTTCAATAATCTTGTCATGACTTCCAGTTTGCCATGGACCTTTATAAATCTCAGGTGGTTCTTCATTTGTGTCACCTTTTTCTTCTTCATGTTCTTTTAAGATTTCTTCAACTTCTTGTGACTCTGGAAGAACAATTTCTTGAGATGCCCACCACGATGATGCTTCATCGAATACCACATTCCTAGAAGTGTAACACTTTCCGGTAGTGGGATCACAACACTTCCATCCTTTCCTTTGATCGTCATAGCCCACGAATATGAAACGGATTGCCTTCTTATCAAACTTGCTACGTAGGTGATCAGGAACAAATACGTAGCATACACAACCAAACACCCTGAAGTGACTTACTATGGGCTTGATATTTTGTAATTTCTCGAATGGTGAAATGAATCCAAGCTTTGCTTGCGGCAACCTGTTAACCACATGGGCTGCCGTTTTCATACACTCGGCCCAAAACCGTGGGGGTACATTCTTCGAGTGCAGCATACTTCTTACAGTCTCCGCCAAGTGTCTATTCTTTCTCTCTGCAACCCCGTTTTGTTGAGGCGTACTTGGGCATGAGAATTGTCTTCTTATTTTACACTCTTTTAGAAATTTATTAAATTCCTCAGACGTGTATTCTCCCCCGTTATCTGTGCGTAGGCACTTGATATTGTGGCCTACTTCTGCCTCAACCTTTTCTTTGAATACCTTGAACTTGTTTAAAGCTTCTGATTTTTCTTTCATAAAATCAACCCAGACAAATCTTGAAAAATCATCGATGAATGTAATCATGTACCTGAAGTCGCAAACTGAAGGTTGCTTTACCTTCCCGAATACGTCTGAGTGTATTAGCTCTAGCGGCACTTTGGCTCTGAACTTTGACTCCTCGTATGGAAGCTGATGAGCTTTTCCATATTGACACCCAGCGCAAACCACATCATCGTGGATTTCTAGTTTAGGGAGACCCTTTAGCATTTCCTTCTTCATCATCACCTTTAATTTCTTGTAACTCACATGCCCAAGACGTGCGTGCCACAAGTCTGGTGTCTCATTTTTCCGTGTCTTATCTACATATGCCGTTTGTGCAGACATTACATAGATAGACTCAACTCTTCGTCCCTCCATGATTGGTTCCTCATTTTCTTGTAGATGCCGATATACTTTAACATAGTCTGGGCCGAACACCACATATTTGCCAGATCTTGTGAGCTGTGACACCGATAGTAAATTCTTCTTCATACCTGGCACGTGCATGACATCTTGAAGCTCCACTTGCTCAGCATTGAATCGGGGAGTAATCTTTGTTTGGCCAACATGAGTGATGGGTAGTTTTGAGTTGTTTGCAGTGACTACAACTCGTCGTCCTTCATACTTGTTGATGTTTTCTAATTTGCTCATGTCACCCGTCATGTGATTGGAGCACCCAGAATCTACTATCCAGTCATTTTCATAATTTATGAATCTATCACTCACCGTGACAAGAGGCGTTTCTTCTTCTTCTTCCTCTTCTTCAATGATGCAAGAAGCTGCTAGTTCTTGATCATTGTCCACTGCATAGGCCACTTGAAAATCCCATTCTTCTTCACTATTGCTTTCCTTTAGAATTGATGTTGCTGCATTTCCTTCAACTCTTTGAAGTCTGCAATCTCTAGCAAAATGACCTTTCTTCCCGCAATTGTAGCACTGGTCGTTGCTCCGTCTGTACTTCTTCTCTTCTTTATTTTTATCATGACGGGCTTGATTAGCTCCCCCTCGATGAGAGCTCCCTTGTGGCCTCTTTCGCCAATCTTCATTATGTGGATTTATATTTGTTGGTCTTGCGCTTCTTCTATCTCGTCCGAAACTCCTTTTATTGCTATATAAGGCGGTCTCATCCTCTTTGATTGGGACTTTAGATATTTGTTTATCTAAAGCCTCTTGGTTGGCTAATAGGCTCTCTAACTCCGTTAGAGTTGGCTCTTTTGCCCATCCACGGGTAGCGGTAATAATACCATTAAATTCCGGTCTTAACCCATGGATTATGATTCTTCTTTTTCTTGTATCGGTGATGGCATTTTGCGGATCTAATTTTGATATTTCGTCACAAATTGCTTTGACTTTATTAAAATATTGACTAACCGACATATCTTGTTGAGAGACCGAGAGAAGATCATTTTCCAACCGTTGGAGCTTCGCATCATTCGTCCTAGCAAAAAGTGCCGCCAAAGTATCCCATGCCTCTTTCGGAGTTTTTGCATCTTTGATGTGCTGCAACAACTCGTCTTCAATTGTTACGGATAGAACATACATGGCCTTCCCCGCTTTTATCTTCCATTTCCTTAATTCCTCCGCATTTGTGGGTGGCGATGTGTTGTCATTACTAATGATGTCCCACAAATCTTGTCCAAGCAAATAAAATTGCATACGAACACTCCAAGTGTTGTAGTTGGAATTGTTAAGTTTTTCGACGCCACTTACCGAATTAGAGATATCCATAGTGACTTGAATATATGAAGATCAATATTCCAAGCAAGTTTGGTCCCAGACCAATCGACTTCACAATCCCAGATTGTGCACTAATAGTACCTCTGCGTCGCCTTAACTCTTCACGGACAATCGCCCCTGATCACCGGCTCTGATACCACTTGTTGAGATTTGGAGGAATAAAAGACAATTTTATTAATGTACAATATTGAGTACAAAGGTGGGGAGTCTCTCTTACTCTCACTCTTGAGGATGCTTCACTCTCTTGGTGGTGATGGAGTTGTGTCCATCCACCTCTATTTATACTAGCTAGGCTAAGGAGGTGAGAGTGTTTCTAGAACCTCCCACATTAATTACATTCTAGATTATTCTCACATCTATTACATTCTAGAGTATTTCTATCTAACTCTTATTCAATACTCTATCTAGAGAATTCTACACTTCCTAGAATTCATAAAGAAGTTTATAGAAGATTCTAGAGAACTTAATAAAGAAGATTCTAGAAGATTCTAGAGGGTCGTTGACTTTTCAACACTATCATCATCCAATTGCTCTCATCTGAGACATTTCAGGCCGCCATCACCACGCTGATCCCACCATGTCCATATTGTCGAGCTAACCGATCAGGTATGCTGTCTTTCCATTTTCTATCCAACGTAGTAAATTGGGTTGATTTCTTTCATTACGATCGGAAAACATTATTTGTTTGATTCATAACAGTAAGGACCATAGTTACTGAAATGAAGATATGGAGCTTTTCTATGATTCCATATTTCCATATAAACCAACAGAGCGGAGTAAATGTTCTAAAAGGTACTTCTTCAGTCATGATTTCTTCTTCATCTTCCTCTTCAACTCCCTCCTCTGATCTTCCTTAGTTCCTTATCCACGTCATGTCACACTGTAGTTGTAATTCCTAATTGTGTGAAAAATATCTATTCCTAGAGGTTAAGAAATAGGTTGATTGATTACACTTGCCATTTGCTGTCTAATAAAACTGTTACTGAGCTAAATGTGGGCATCATATGCTCTAAAGTATAATTGTGAATGGAGTAAATGTGATTTGAAATCCCAGTTTACTTGCATCTTTTAGTAGCAAAAGTGTGTTTGATTGCGAGACAGCTCTTATTGTATTTTAGAAGTGTACTCAAATTCATATGCAATGGGACTTCTATGCATTGCGAGACAGCGACAACATGCTTTTTAATGGAACTTCTAACTTGGTACTAATTTGAATTTACTATTTGATATATTTTTAATGGGTTAGGGGACTACTATGTTTAGTAGATCACACATTCAGATAACATATAAAAAGCTTTCAGTGCTATTTTTTCCTTCAAGTAATCAGGCCGTGAACAAATAAATTTCCAAAACCATATTTTCAAAATGCATTATTCCATATAAACTAATACGAGTTAGAACTGTATAGTATCACACTTTTCAAATTTTGAGCTAGCCATATGTTGAAATTAGTGTGTTGCTAATTTCAATTTTTAAAAGAGCTAGCCATATGTTGAAAACTTGAAATTAGTATCACACATTTAGATTTTTTAAAGGAACTAGCCATGTGTTGAAATGGTGATCTAACCATCATTTCGTTTCAGACATTGGGAGTTTGGAGTTTATTGCACACTTTTCAGTTCTAGCAGTTTATTGTTACCTTCAAGAATTTCATTTTACCATTCCCATGTGTACGTAGCTACCAGTGGATTGTTGAAAGTTAAAGATGAGCTATTACCTGATTTGGTTCCGGGACTATATGCTATTACACGAGTTGATCATTGACTTATATTCCTTTTGGTCTCACTGTGATCCTCGCCACTTGCTAGTGCAATTTAGACTTCATTTGATGCTCCTTTATTTTTCTCTAATCAGGAAGGCTATATTTGTGTGATGCATGGCTAGAGGTTTCGGGATGCATATATGTATTGAGAAAATCACCTTGCAGTGTGTTAATGTATGCTTCCAACCCAATTGCTACAGATGTGTATGAGGCCAGGGATAGGATAGTTAATTTCCCGACGGTTTTGGCAGTGAGTTAGCTGGTTGTTGAGATGGGGCTGAAAATTTTTTTGACAATTTTTATACTAATACTACCCCAGTTTAGGCCAAGGGAGAACAAGGCTATGTGACAGTCTCTTTTATGTGAAATTTGGTTTTATACTACGGAGTATGTTTTCTTCTGAAATTTGAGTGCATATGATTATGAATTTGAATTTTCTTTGTGACATAATAGGAATTTGTAAGTAGACCTAAATGAATTTTTTTTAAGAGGTATTATTTTGCTCTTCTTCTAAAATTGTTTTGACTTGCTCATTTTAAAGGTAAAACCGGTTTAAGTTTTTGCTGGAACATCCTAAGCATCAAGAATATACTTGTTACTATTCGTGCTCATGATCCCCTGCTCTTCACTATTTTGATGATGGAAAAATATTATGTATAAAATTTGTTTGTAATTCCCAACATATCAATTATATTGACCAATAATACTTCACTTGATTAATCCTACTGAAATAGTATTGGGCATTTTCCTCTCGCGCATCGCGCGTCGGAAAACTAGTACGGAGTAATAAAATAAACGGATTAGTAAAGAATTTGACATTCACATGTCTTTTTGCGATTTTGTAAATATTTACAAAAGTATCTTTGTATGTTTTGAAATAACTAATGAATTTTTATTAGAAAAAGATTCATGCACTTGAGAACAAAATTAATTTGGTAATCATATTTTATTCATACCAATGAAGTTTTGAGCTTGATGTATGTGGATCTACTCGCACGGATAGCTCAATTGGTTAAATAGTTGGAAAATCATAATATTGGTCAAGGATTGAAACTCGCAACGACTATGTGAATGTTACAACTCCTGCTGCTGGGCTGGATCTCTGATGCGAATGACTGGCACGGGCACAAGGTCTACCACCATTGTGCTGACTAGATCACCGTGGCTTACAAGTTACAAGTGACTTACAATCTTCTAAATGTCTTGTCGGGGCTTAATTGGAGTTCTTAGGAGGGATTGAGGATTCAATTTTTTTTTTGTAAGATTGATGTATATGGATCTTGGTTGCCATTCTTTGCCAAGATATTTACCAAGCACCATGCCCAGAACTTACACGATCTGTCTAATTATTATTTTTGCAATAGATGATGGTGATGATATGAGCAATAATGCACCCAACAAAGTATAGTGTTTATTTTTCCAACCACCTTTATACGGAGTAGCTTTTTTAAGGGGCTGCCATTTTAATTGTTATGGAGAACAGATCGTATGCTAAGCTATTGGGACTCAAAGAGGCCGTTTGGTGATCTTTTTGTTGGTTTATCAGGATTATCTGCTAACTTTTTAATAAAAATTGTAATTTTTTATTTCGCGCGCTGAATTATGTAATTTTAAAAAAAGGTTGAACTTACTTCTCGAACTATATTGACTGAAATTATTGTAGATGATTAATTTAGCTATTTTTCATATAATATTTTCTTTATTTTAGTAATAAAATATACTCCATCTGTCCCAATAGATTTTGCCAATTTTTCCTATTAAAACAACTAATTTGTGGTTCTTCACATTTTTTTCTCATCTGCACAAATCTCAACCACACAGTTTTTACTATTCTTATTTTTCATCTACTTTGCTCTTGGGAAAGTCCACCGGGACAGAGGTATTATTTTTAATATAATTTTTTCATAAATCAACATAATCAGGGAATACAATCAATTCAGTCAGAACATCATAAATTTCAGCAGAATTAGTCCATTTAATTGATTTTGATGTTACGCTCAAAGTCCTTTTATTTGTAAAAGAAGATACCAATTTTATTGCACGAATGCACGAAGACAATCGTGCATTCGTGCTCTACATTTACTACCCCGTATTTAATAGCGTACTGCTCATATTCTCGTCAAATCAACTTCATTTTTGGTGTTTTTTTTACTTCATTTTTGGTTAAATGTGAAGTTTATGATCCATTTTTCTGTATGTAGAAACCTATTGGCATCTCACTCTAATATCTTTTTATATACTATGTCACCTAGATAATTACAGGTAATAAAACTTACTCTAGAATTCCAAGTGCCATGATCTTCAGAAATACCCGGAGTGTCATTTTCGGCCTTGTTTTCCTGTATTTTGATAAGGTAAAGAAATTAGTGCAATACGAAATCAAATGGTGAACTACACAGCAATGAAATGTTTCATTATTATTCTAAGTACAACCGTATCAAGGGATCAAATTTATACCATTTATTTAGTTAGAACTTTGGGTCTTTTTAAAATAGTTTTAATCATTCAAATAGGATGGGAGACAAACCTATAAAAAAGGATGTATCTAAATTTATTTTGAAATAGTTTAAAGTTTTATCGGACAAAATACCTAGTTTAAGTTTTAATGAACAAAAAAAAAACTATAAAAATTAAAGAAGCATGAAAGGATATGACAATATATAACAAATATATTGTGTGTATGAATAAAGTTATAAAGGTGAGGTTTCAATGAGGAAAAACATTTATGTGAGAAACAAGCATTAATTTCAACAATTGGACTCGGCTATGCTATAGTGCTATACTAAAATTAAAGATCGATATTCATCTAAGCATTAAAATATACCCTCATTTTACGAGTAGACTAGTACGAGTAGTTAATACGCATATGTTAATTAAGCTATAGTGATTCAGGTTATGATTTTCCTCAAAACATACATTGAGTTTTTAAATTGTAATCCTTTGAGTTTGTTGTGTTGCTACTCAAAGAACGATTTTATATCTTGAATTCATAGATGATTAATTGTCGTTAGACTAATGACAAATGACTATCCATAGCCACCAAAAACAGATCTATTTTTATATTTAAAGTTTTATATTAGTTCCATGCATTCTTTTTCGTTAAATCCAGTCTCTCTTTATAGCAACATCATACGTAGTATTAATTAATTATTTATATTATGTCGAATTGTCGAAATGTTGATACATGTAACGTACACGAACGGTAGACACCAACACTTATAGTACAATGACTAAATGGCCCGATTCATTTTAATCTTAAACAAGAATTGTTCTTGTACACATTTTTTGTGTGCAAAATTGTACACATGTCGGTGAAAGGTTTTGTTTGTCTATAAATAACATGCTCACATAAGAAACATGTCACCAACGGTTTACAAATATAGTGTGTTTAAATGATATTTTTCAAAATATAATACTCCTTTCATCTTTTAAAATGTTGTTAACTTTCCTTTTTGTACGTGTGATCTACTAACTTTGCTCATTCTGTTTTAAATAATTTTTTTATTGGGTTAAATGGCTAAATAGCTTAAATAAGTATAAAAAGACAAATTAATAGTTAACTTTCTTTCCTATGTACAAACCTCCATCATACAATATTTACTTCATCAATATACTTTTAAAAAAAAAAATAGAAACAGAGAAACGATTGTGTTTTCTCCTAAACAGGACAGAATGATGAAGTGTTCTAATTGCCACTACAATACCTTTGTTAAAATAAGCACCACAACAACTAAAAGGAAGATCAGAAGTAAATTTTATGAGAGGGAGAGAAAGTACTCGGTGCTATACAGGGTGGGGGCAGAAAAACGTGTAAGGCGGTCATAATTTAATCATACACAACATCAAAATGATGGATAGTTATTATAGAATACTTGAATTAAATGTTTCATATGTAACTAAGATAAATGGTAGTTTATTAAGCATTTTTCGGTTAATGTATTAATATATATATAATGTATCATAATGTTGACACAACTAATGACTGTGTAAGGTGTTTTATTTTCTATTTAAGAATATAATCAACGTCACACATCAAATTTGGTTTATTTCAAGTTAAGGTGGTGCTGATTTTTCCAGAAGTCATAACTTTTTACTCGTAATGAGTTACGAGACCCATAATATATGAAATCGGAATATTTCAAAGCTCTACACTCTTGACCTTTCAGCGGGGTCGACTGACTACCCTGACCCCCTTGGCTCCGCCCCTGGTGCTATATCATCTATTCAACTAACATCTTTGTTACGTCACTTTGCATTTAACAAATTAACACATGCGGTAATAACAATATATATGCATCAATCTATATCAGTCAAAAAGAATGTGAATGCGGCACCTTTGCATGCAAAGTTTTGAAGGGACATCGCATATACGACAAAAGAAATAAGGAAAAGTTTAGGACTAAAACAAACTATGATTAATGTGTTTTTTATTCCCAAAATATGAGTAATTACTGATAAATTTGGAAAATACTGCCATGATTGAAGTCTGGTACTGCCAAAACATGACAGTAATTAATTCTATTTTAGGAAGAAAAACATGGCAGTCCTATATATTTTAGAATTTTCAAATTGTTTTAGTCCTATTTCGGGTAATATCCTAAGAAATAATTTATGTATCAAACACACGAGAAGCAATATATAGATAGGGTAAAACGACGACACTCCTTGAATTTTAAAACGTGAAAGCAAGATATTTTTCAAGTATTACACCGGAAAAATAAGAATGCAATATAAAGTTATGTGTTACTTAAGTATTTTCTTTGTCCCAAATTAATTTGTAATTTGGCCTGGGATTCTAAGATTGAATATAGATAATTCTAAATCCTCCTTCTAAATAATTGAACTAATTTTAATAATTAAAATTCATGTATTCATAAATTAAATGAAATTAAAAAAATTATAAATTTGCTAAATACAAATTAAAATATATTTAAAATTGATATCTAAATAAATAAATAAAATGAAACAAATTTATCCAAAAAAAGGTTTTGCAAATTATTTTATGACGAAGCTAGGAACTGTAAGAACAGAGTGTCGTGTATATTCTATTTTCAAAATTTTTTATTTTTCAAAATAATACAACCTCATCTCGATAAGCTAGACTGAGAAATAGAGTTCGACACCAACATGAAGGGAAGATTTAAATTGTGTACTATATATAGTTTTTTTTTTCAATTCGTAAAAGTAAAATGAATTGGGAGCTATAAAATACAACTAGATTTGATACTCCCTCCATTACATAAAAATCTTCTCATTTCAAAAATAGGTAGATTAAGAATAGTTCAAGATGATATGAATTATTTAGAGTATAATGAGAAGATTGTGAAATAGTGTGGTGGAATGAAAGATTAAATTCAACAAAGTAGTTCTAATAATGTATTGTTTTTAATATTATTGAGGGTATGATGAGAAGATTTAAAATTAAGAAAACTTTTGGGCGACATGCCAGTAATAATTTTGGGCGACCTAAAGGGATCAGAAAAATATACTCCCTCCGTTCTTTTTTAGTTGCAACGGTCAACATTTCACACTTGCCAACGCACATCTTTGACCGTAATTATATTTTAATCCCTATTAGTAAAAAATATTTAAAAATTAGATTTTGAAAATTTGTAATGAGATGAATTGAACAATATAATTAAAAAAAAAATATTTTCATACAATAACAATATAAAATGTAGTCAAAGTAGAACATGTGAATAGTGTAAAATTCAACATGTTGCGATTAAAAAGAGACGGAGGATAGTACTACGTACATGACAAATAGGCCGAACGGACTAATAATGTACATGATAATACATCCCTTCAAAATACTTGTTTCAGTCTCCTCCTGATATATAATGCTCCTAAAAGTCGTTTCACATTCTTTTCCGGGAATGAAATTACTGAAAAAAAGGGTTGCAACACACATATAGCCATATATATAGGGGCCGTTTACTTTTCAGCGTTTTCTCCTGCGGCAATTCGCAGCGTTTCATGTGAAAAAATAATGGTGTTTCGGATAACAAAAAAGTGTTTCTACTCACCCTTATATCCACTTTTATATTCACTATGTTTATGTAAGTTCTTTTTGTGTGTAAATCCTGTTCATAGGCAAAATATGTGTGTGCAAATTATTTTTCTGTAAATCAGGTTAACAAAAAAAACCTCCTTACAGACATGTGAGTATAAAGTGAGTATAAGAGTGTGTACAAGATATCAAACTCTAGTGCGTGCCAATTGCTATAGTTCCAAAGATCTTTTTTGAAACGATAGTTCCAAAAATCTTTATTATTTCAAACTCGTACATGCAATTTTTTGAATGATGTGAAACACCTATTGAGACCATCACTTTGGAACGATTGATATGTTTTATTTCTTCTAATAGTCGTGTCCATTATGAAAGAAATCACGACAATAACTTCTCCCCAAGTCCCCGGTGTTGATCCATTTAAAAATGTTAAATACGGAGATAAATACATATTGTCGCGATAATAGTAATACTCCGTAGTGTTTCATTGTGTTATAATTTTCGGGTGTGAGATAAATACTTTAACAGCCGACATCACAACAACAAAGATAAGGGGAATAGCACAAATTAATTGAATTAATTGACTGTTTCATGCCAAATAGCTCGTGACAAAACGTCGTTGGCTCGGATTTGGAGTATCCGTGCCAAATCTCATACATACTTTGATGAATTTCTGCCAAAAATCTCTAGTAATCCTGTTAATTCTTTTGTACTGCATGCATGAATGGAGGAGCTAAGATAGAGCCTAGGAAGAGGACCTACCGTTCAATAATAAGAGCAAAAGGTGCAACGACAGCAAATGCCACAGCGTGACGATAAACAACAAGGACCCAATGACTCATTCCACGTTTCAGGCAAATCATGCTGATTATGATCATCCCAGCATATCCAAACTGGAGTGAGACCATTGCCAAGTATGGTTTAATCTTGACCACAAAGAGGCTAAATTTTGAGCAA
This sequence comes from Cuscuta epithymum, assembly GCA_945859915.1. NCBI lineage: Eukaryota > Viridiplantae > Streptophyta > Magnoliopsida > Solanales > Convolvulaceae > Cuscuta > Cuscuta epithymum. Next base: position 5,675,029 of record CAMAPF010000055.1, read on the forward strand.
AGGTCTTTCCCCATTGTGAATGAATTGTTGCTCAATCTCTATGTGTAGATTAAGCTAAGGTTTTATGTCTTCTAGTTTATTGTGTAAGATATAGGAACCTATGAGTCTTGAGAGATGAGATGAACTAAGAAAATTTGGATGTGATGTCTTCTTATAGACCAACCCAAGCTGAGGAATAATAATTGAGATGAAGCTTGTAGTCTAATTCATCATTCGTGCACTAACAAAATTGGGTCTTAGCCAGTAGTATATTCAAAGAAGAATGGACCCCCTATATTATACTACGCTTTTCGGTCAAAAAGAGAATAGTTACATACCTTTTTATTGATATGTATACTCCTTAACTTAAAAATCATCTCATTTCAAAAGTAGGTAGATTAGTAATAGAAAAAGATGATATGAAATATTAAAGGTATGATGGGAAAGTAGTTAAATAATGTCTTGGAAAGAGTGATAAATCCAAAAAAATAATTGTAATAGTATATTATTTTCAAAACTATTAAGGGTATGATGTGAAGATTTAGAAATGAGATTTTTTTATACGGACGAAAAAGGAAAGTGGTAAGATTATTATGTTACGGAGGGAGTATAATATACTCGGTATAGGATTCGTCATTCTGTTCAATCATTCAAGAGAAATTGAATCATATCCTTTCTGTTTCTCTATCACCGGTTATATGAAAAAAAATATGACTAGTTATGTTTTTGGAAAAATATATGATTAGTCACTGTAAACCAATAATTGGACAAAAGTCACTATACACTATTTGAGAGTGACAAACGAATGAGGTTAGTGATAGATGATGAGTCAAGTGATAGATGATGAGTCAGTAGAAAGTAATCACTAAATATATCACTTTTGTTTCTTTTGAAATACTCCCTCCGTCCCTTTTTATTTAGCCAAACACCTTTTTTCAAGTCAAAATTGTTCAACTTTGACCGATTATATATTTATACACGGTAATATTGATAATATAAAAATTATATGAAAATGATCTTTGTTAAAACTACTATCATAAAAGTATAAATTTATTAAGTTTCATATAAATATATTAGTTAAAATAATGGATCAAAGTTTATCACATTTGACTGGAAAAATCAAAGATGGATAAATAAAAATGGACTGGTAGTAATTCATATTTTGCTCTATTGATTTAATTTAAGGGGAAATGGAAACTAATAATCCAACTTTTTAACGGTCTTCTTACAATAGTCCCACATTTTCGTTATTCATGAATAATCCAACCTTTGCACCTCATCTTCATTCATTGGTCCCTGACTGGTTAATGACTTGTTATTCCAAGTTATTTTCTTATCTTTGCAAACCATTATACCATAAATCTCAACGTTTACAAAGATAATATTTTGGAAAGATAAGAAAATAACTTGGAATAGCATGTCATTAACCGATCAGGGACCAACGAATGAAGATGGGACACAAAGGTTGGATTATTCTTGAATAACAAAAAGATTGGACTATTACAAGAAGACCGCTAAAAGGTTGGATTATTAGTTTCCATTTTCCCTCAATATAGAGTACGTAGTACTCTATATTACGGAGTAGTTTTGAAAATGATGCTTTATGGGAACGTGTGTACGAGTATATATGTGACGATGATACTGACACTAACTGACACGATTAATAAATTTTCTATCTTTCTTTGCCATCTCAATTTAGAAATACCTAAAAGCAAATCTAGATAGCCGTAAATTTCATATTTTCAAAACTTTGTATTTTTGCAATGATTTTAATTACAATATGTGTATGAACTATATAAATTCTATCCAAGTTTTTTTAATTATTTAAAATAGAAAATTGTCATATAAATTTCATGTTTTAAATACTTTATTATTCACCAAACGTCCAAACTTTCTGTGGTTTGATGACATCATTCACAAGTGAAGAATAAACATTCTATAACTAACATTTATTATGGGTTGGTTTAGAACCATATTAGTATGATCAAGTGGGGTCTGAATTATAAATAAAAAAAGTTTCATCTCATAGGACAGGACAAATTTATAAAATAAAAAATGTGTCAATAACAGTACTAATGTTACCCGCTATACAAAATTACAAAGTATACACGGGTCTCATTCATAAATCTCAAAAAGTTTCATATGGCACAGGGTCATTTTTTCTAATTAAAAGACACACTTTCGATGTTTGTTCTACTTGTAACCCTTATCGAATGTGTTAAAAAATTTAACACCCACTATCGGGCCTTATACATGGGAAATTAGAAGAGTATGATTGGGAGTTTGAAGGGAAAGGGAGGTGAAGATTTTGAAGGTTATTCGTTGGAAGGGAAGGAGAGGGAAATGGTTGGAAACCCTCCTTTTTGTTTGGGAGTATCAAGTTTGAAAAAAATAAAGTTTCGGATGAATTATAAATAATCACTTTACATATTTGATGAATTCAAATAATTGAATTTATATTTATTTAAAATTGAGATAAAACTGTTATTTAATTAGTTATTCTTCAAAATTTCTTAATTTGGGAGAAACTTGAAAACGGGCATTTGAAGTGGTTTGGAGGATTACAACAGTCCTCCAAAACTATTCATTTCATATTCTTTAGCTCCCAAACATGAAAGAGAAATCATAGACTCTTGCCAACCATCTCCTCCCCTCACTATTAAAAGAAAAAAACATCTCCTCCCCTAGTCCCCTCCAAGGCTCCAAAACATCTCCCAAATACCCTTTGAAATTAGAATGAAACGAGAAATCGCCACTCCCTATCAACGGCCTCATCAACAGCGAGAAAGTTAGTAGACAACGACACTCCGCCGTTTCCACTCCTCCATTTTCACACCTCCTCCGTTTTCACACCTTCGTCGTTTTCGCACCGTGATCCGCTGTTTCACACCTCTGGCACTCCTTTCAATGTTTCCTCTTCTTCGCCAGAGACTATTTTTCCCACGGATAATTTTCTTACACGCTAAATATGTATTTAATTTTACATTTCACAATCGATTCGGCTTCTTTACAAGAATATTACTAAAATAAAACTTATTTACATAAATATGACTATTCATTACTACAACGTAGTGCTGTGGTAACTTAAGTTCAAAACTTAAACATGAATTACTATGGTTTCATTACTACTCTAGTAACTAGTCATATTTTTGTAAACCATCTTTATTTTGATCATATTTATGTAATTATTTCTTATAGATTTAGGTTTATAATGTCTTTTACCTGTTTGTAAAAATGTTTCAATGAAAATCTGAAACGAATGTTATCATAGAGTGATGATATGAAGAAATTATGTTGTTTCCTTTTCTTTTCTATCTTGTTTGATGTTGCTAAAATTGTTTAAGCATATTACACACTATCTAAATGCTTTTAACTGAGCCTTCAATTGTTGTATACGGTTTTAGCTAAAGGTTGTTTGTTTAGTTTTAAAACTAAAAGGCTGACAAAATTTAATCATAAAATGATATTCTAATGCTCATGAAAAGCAATGAAAAACATTGTTTTTAGTTTAGAGAGTTCAAAAATATGGAAGAGAAGTTCAAAACCCAAGAGAAAACAATACAAGAACATAGAAAAGAACTGTTGTTTTGTTTCCTATTAAAGGAAAATGTGATACTTCAGTCCTTTACATCTACCTTCTTGTTCTCTTTTAACATCAAATACCATCCCAGCCAAAATCCCACAGTTTTGGTAATTGTCATTAGACACCCCGGGTGTTGAGGATGAAGCCTTAACATCTGGTTTGGCATCGGCAACAGAATTTGAACCCCTCGAGCCAGCAGTTGGTTGTTCTTCTGCTGTGGGCCGTTTCGGGTGAGCTTCTCCAGTTTCTCTTGCTCCATTTTCTTGATATATAAATTTTCTGCAGCTTGGTCCTCCTTCCAAAGAACTTTTCCACTACTGGAAAACCTACGGGACACAAACCTCAAAGCATTCCTTGACGGCGTTGACGCCATTATGTGGTTTCTTCAAAAAAAATCCCTTTAATTTAGATTCACAGATTTCTCAACCCGGAGGTTGCGGACTCCTCGCTCGTTCTGGTGAAATTCTACCGAACGAAATGACTAAGCTGATCACTAGTTAAAGGGTGTTTATTTCCTTCAAACTTTAGATAAAATATGTTAAGTTTTACTTTATTATTTTTTATCTTTGACATGAATATGTTTATTTAGTTATTTTTTTACTTGGTTATTTTTTATCTTTGTTGAAATTCCCCAATGGAATTTCAAATGACTGTTTCTTCACAGTTTGACGTGGAATTTATTTAATTATTTGTTTTATTTCGGCTAATTAACTTATTATCAAAGACTATGCAGTCCTCTTTCTAATAGCCTAATAAAATAATTATCTAAAATAAATGGTTATTTGTACCCTGAGCTCGTTTTTTGTATATATAGTTTTCTAGTGATTAATTTTTTTGCCCGGAATTTGTTGTGTATATTCATTCCTAAGCTTATGTTTTCAATGTTTGAGCTAATTTTTAGAGATGTGTAAGTCATGCCACAAGTCCCTGAAACTTGAAAACAAAAATGCTCTCCAAAGTAAATCACAGAGTTGAAGGAAAAGTTTGTATTTTGAGGACATTAGTAGTATTATATGAAAAGCTTGTAAAGCAACCATGCCTTGATGTAATATAGTGATGATTTTCAAAATATTAGAGTTCCTTCACAAACCCGGTTTGAGAATATTGTTTTAGCGGATGAATGTTCTTAGCATTTAGAGTTATTTCAAAAACCACTGTAACACTGTTTGCTAACGATTCTTTAAGGCCGGGGGCCCGGGGAGATTAAAAAAAATATTAAGCATGGCCAAGGCTGTGAGCTCTTGAGCATGAGTGCCTCCCTAAATTTTGATAATTATTCTAAGCAAATTGATACTCAGTATACAATAACATGGAAGAGCAGATTTTTTTCAAGCAATTTTCAAAGTAGATTAATTAGTATAACTTTTTTTTATTTTCTCTTCCCACACCGCTATTGTGCATTTATATATGTTTCATACTTATAAAAAATAAGTTATGCTTTCCCAAGCCCGCCAGGTACAATCTGTACCAATCATACAAATATGTGTATGTTCAGAAACGACCTGGGTGTTAATCCCTTATTTATACCTAGCACAGCCCACAAATCCCAACAAAATCACATTATTGCAAATCGTTTTTTGTGTGGACCAAGACATACATATACTAATCATTAAGTAGAGATTTATTTGTATGAAACATGACATATTCTAACTTATCTTTGTACATGTATATGATATACTTAGAGTGAAGTTTTGAGAAAAATCATAGTTGACAAATAAAATCTAAGATTAATTATAGTACAACCTGTTATTTGGTCATGCTTAGTGATTGTTTTGTCTTATTATGAATCGTAGATCAGGTTTATAGCCTCGCAATATGTTTCTTTAGGAAATGCATTAAAATCACGAGTGCCAGTCAATTAATAAGCAATGCGGCAGTGCAATTTGATAACATGGCATTGCTATATGTATACTACATTCGTATATTGGGAAGAATGATTGATATCCATACTTAGAGTTCAAATAAAATAGAAGAGTTTTATTGTGAGATGAGTAATATAACACAACTAAGTTAGCATGATTCTGTTTAGTTAGGAACTTAGGATGCTTAGTTTGTATACTTGAAGCTTTTTTTTTTTTTACCTCAAAGTTAAAACACAAGGTGTATCTTTAGCTTGGGAAGAAGCTGTAGTTTTTAGGCAACCTACTTTTTGTATTATGGGTAATGTCCTTTTTTGGAGATTAATCGATCCCCACCTTAAGTATACCTTAATCTATAAGCTCCATCTGACAGTCTTTCTCTTATGATGAAGGGTTCATCCCTGTTTGAAGAGAGCTTGCCAAACTTGGGATCGTTGGTTCTGGGCAATGCTTCACTTTCTTATTGACTGAGTTGGTGTTGCTTTGTTGTTCTCACTAAAGGCACTACTCATTCAGCAGGTAAAAGTAATTCATGGACCAATGGTTTGGGCATAAGGCGTTATTCCTGTGTTGCTTTTGCGATGTCGGGCTATGTTCAGTTGTTGAAACTCAGGAACATGTTCGCCAAAGGCCAAGAATGACCAAACAATTACTTTTAGAAGTTCTTTGATCCAATCTAGTTATAAAAATGAAGTTTAGAATACATTGCTTGGTAAACAGTTTTGATATCCGATTTTAAAGACTTTACACATCTGAAAACCCAATTCCACATATTTGAAAAAATTGTTTTTCTAAATCTAAAGAGCGATTAAGGACACATTAAAATAGTTTTAAAAAATACATGTCAACTGGTTCTCCCGCCCTCGCACTCAGCATTAGCTTGCCCAAATTATTTAATATCACTCCTAGAGGTGAATCGCTGCAATGTTTACTTCCAGTATTATATAGACAATGATTAATGCTAAATTAGTCTTATATATAAATTCATATATAAAATACAAAGTTATTCTATTATTTGTTTGCAGTTTAGGATCATTTATTATCACCAAAATAATTTTTTTTATTTTATATATGCACGTAACATTGATATCAAATAAAAGATAACGAAAAAAAAGATAATGCAAAACTTATGAATTTTGGTATATATATTTAAAATAATCGTAGTACAAATAAAAATATACAGAGTATAACACTTTAAAAAAGTAAATATTTTTTAAGTGTCAATTTTTATTTTTATTTTATATATTGAATATTAGTGTCATATGAAAGATAATAAAAGATTATGAATTTTGATATTGTTTTTATAAAAATCGGAGTACAAATAAAGTAGTTATATCACTTTAAAATACATGATATTATATTTAGTGGTGGAACCTGATTGAACTCCTCCTTACTCCTTGGCTTTGTACGTGCTTAACTTTCTTAAGCATATAAGCTGCCGCTTCAACTGACTTCTTTAATTGTGGTTAGTACCGGGGACGGAGTCTCAATCTCTATCTGTCAGATTGTGATTATAGTCCAATTTACATCCTCTCATCGTGCTTTCCGGTCGGTGTTGGGGGGCCCTCAGGGATGGGGTGTCATCCTTTTTTTCTTTAATTGTGGTTATCATAGCAGTACTTTGAGAAATACTTTCAACCCAACACTATTTTCGGAAATATTTATTTATTTAACTGTGTTATGGGAAAAAACTCCTAAACTATGGCAACGTAATTTTTATTTGATGTAGTATTAAGGATGTTTTCTTTTGGACTGAAATTTGCTGGTCTGGTCTGATCTGGTCTGGTCTGAACTGGTCTGGTCTGATCTGGTAAACGTCTGGTCTATGTGTATTTTATAACTACGGAAGTCTGGTCACGTCTGATCTGGGACTGAAAACAGTCCAAAAGAAAACATCCTAACATTTCACTCATGAAATCGTGTTTAATTGTGTTTCTTCAATTTGCTCTCTGATCTTCTAATTTATATTTAGTTCGTTTAATCATTTATAATTCAAATAAATTAGGCATAACTATAAATATCATCATGGTCCAATAATTTTGTATAATTTATTGGGGGCAACATAAATTATTCAATGGGGGTTATCTAATTTTTGTACGAACAAAAAGTTTTCGATAACCACATTTAACTTCATAGTTAATTTTTATTGGGGGCATGTGCCGGCATTAGTACTAAGGATGGCAATGGGGGCGGGGACCCGTGGGGAACCGCCCCGCAAGAGAAGAATGGGGCGGGGCGGGGATGGGTGAAACATTTTTACGCCGTTAAAATATGGGGCGGGGGACGGGTATTGCTACACCCGTCCCGTCCCTGCCCCGCTCCCGTTATAAATATATACTCAAACACATATATACACATATATAAATAATGTCACACATTAAATTAAATTATATGTAGTATACAACAAACACATATACATATAGACATACATTATTGTATACAGTTTAATCATGGTTAATGAATTAATACATATTATACTAGAATAATAATAAGCTAGTAATGATTAAAAATATTTATCATAAATGTTATATGAGTTTTAAGAGTGAGAAAGTGAGTAAATAAATACACACACACATTTAAATGTAATATGTAATTAATTGTATTATAATTGTTGAGAATTTTGAAAGGACGTACATGATAATAATATGTTTACTTATATTTTTACTTTAACTGTCTTCAATTCACAAAACTTATTCAAATTGAAGAATTATTAAAATTGGCAGTATTAACTTTTAACAAACACAATACTTCAGTGTTGCACGCGTGTGTATCATATAATCACTTTGTGTATGTAGATATATATAGGTTTAGGATCAAATGAAAACAATGTTTAACGTGAGAACGTGCGAACACCACATTTACCCCCCATGTGAAGCACAATGGGCTCGCACAATGCACGTTTTCGTATCTAGCATAATATTTACAAAAGTGTCATCATGATTATTTATAGTAGCTTGTATTAAGCAAAGTCCAAATGTGCACTAGAATGACTCTATTGTGTATCACATTGGATTAAATGTGAGTAAAGTCCAAATGTGCACTAGAAGGGCTCTATTGTGTACCATATTGGATTAAATGTGAGTGTTCCCACATTAAATATCGTTCTCATTGAATCGCACTACATTTATTTATAATAAGAGATTAAAAGTATATGCAAATACGATAAATTAAATCTATATGGGGGCACCCGCGGGCACCCGTGGGGGACAACGGGGTGGGGCGGGGATGGGGCGGATCTGGGAGTAACGGGGGATGGGGTGGGGATGAGGGGAACTTTTTTGACATGGGGCGGGGGGGGGGGGTGTACCCCCGCCCCAAACCCACCCTATTGCCATCCCTACGCATTACCAAACATTTGCATCCGCCCCTGAGTGTACGAAGTGTATAGTAGATGGTCGATGCTCCTAGAGCCCTACCTAGCCGTTTGGTGTAACAAGAAGGCCAAATGGTCCTTCGTTGCTGACTATTATTATCACGTGACCGTTAGTTTGTATGCATGTAACACTTTTAATTTGTTCTCGTTTATTTGCAGCATTGGTGAATTTTGCATTATTCACATACTATACTTTGATCACATTTATGACTAGAGATAGCAAAACTAGTTCTTTAGTTAGTTTACCTCAGCGAATCCCAAGTGCAAAAAAAAGATATCTCCCGAGTAAACTTTGCGACGATGAGCCTGGGCTTGTTTAGAGCCAGAGAGAAGATTCATCCTCCGAGCACATTTTGGGTTGTTTATGTTTCCATTGCTTGTGCCCGGGTTATAAGTTTTGTATAATTGTGTTGCCATTATCATATTAGTTTTCTTCACATGATCACATCTCCACTAAACTTCATATATCTATGGCATTCAACAAATCACTAGGGAATCATCACTTTTAAACACTTGTTGCAAACTGGGAGTATCCAATAGTTGCCGAGCCGTTTTTAGATGGTTAATTAGGTTATCCAGAACAATAAGAACGTGATTTATGGAGCCCCATATTTTTAAAAATTTATTAGTATTATATAGTAATATTAGAATTGTATAGTAATATTATATATTAAAATACAGTTAGTAAGGAACAATAATATGAATTCATCATTTTTTTGCGTATGTCCTTTTTGCTCTCTTCTATTCAAATTGCTTGAATAATGATTTGTGCATATTTAAATTAAGTATTAAGTAAGTTTTAGAGAAAAATTATTACATTATTTAATGAATATTCAATTGATTTGAGAATAAGTATTTAGAATGATATTTTATTTAGTTTTTTATATTGATGTGGGGTCTCAATTTTATTTTTGAAACCGGGGGTCCCAAATTCATCAGATGATCCTAAATAGTTGCAAACATTTGTTCCTCCGTTTGGAAGGGGCGTATTAAATAACTATTAATACACATATAATTTGTACACTTTGGAAGGGAGTATCCAATATTGGAACATAATCAAGTAGTAGGGCCGTGCCTTTGTGGAGGCTAGTGAGCCTTAAATTAGGCCTCAGGGCCTTAAAATTACAAACAAATCAGGGGCCCCAGATTTGGAAACATTAGTTTGTATATGCAAAGTATATGTAATTGAATTTCAAATTGGCTCCTTCTTTTAACAAAAAATGAATAGCTTCAATTGAACGAAGAGGAAATCAATAGCCGACCTACGTAGAGGAAAGGACTGAACCAGAAGAAGCTTAAATCTATTGTATATCCTTTGTTGGATTAGGTTAATATTTTAATTTTTTTGTTACCTGATTAGTTCTAATCTCTTGTTCTGATTAAGTCGTGACCTTATATCGTTTTTATTTTTGTTTTAATCTTCAAATGTCCATGAAATAAATTTAGCTATATATTAAGTTTTAATCAAATGTGTTCTTGTTGATAAATATATAGTTATAAAATAACTATAAATCGGTTTCACGACATGCGCTGGTAAATAATTTAGCTATTGGGGTTGGGTTTTGATGTTTTATCACACTACTTCATTAAATAAGTGATTGAAGTTCTAGCTACACTACAAGAAAAAGGTCTATTAGCGAAGGGAATATTGGTCGCAAAAACTAAAAAAACAGTCGCTTGTAATCTTTTGCGACTGCAAAATCCAGTCGCCAGACAGTCCCTATAGGCCTCGCCGCTAAAGCTTTTTTGTGACCGAGAAAAATGGTCAGTCGCTAAAACTTATTGAGACCGCTTAAAATCATGTCGCTAATGATATTATTTGAGACTAGCCATTAAAAGTAATCGCGACTACTTTCCCTTCGCTAAATTACAGTCCAAAAAATGATTATAAAATGAATATAATTTTTTATTCTTTTAATTAATTGATTAAAATATAATATAATATATATATATATATATATATATATTATAAAGTAATGTATGATGACCAAAACGATTAACAGAATGATGTAACAAAATTCAAATATAACCCATTCAATTTGTAGTACAATTCAAAACAACGTACGTAGCTAGGCATCAAATTGATATTCATCATATAAGTTATATCTAAGCTACAAAGTGCATCTCAAAATACGTATACAAAAAATGTCAAGTTTAAACAATGCTCAAACTTCATTGTAGCAGCAAACTTCATTTTAAGGCCATGTTATGCAGCAACAAACTTCATTTCAAGGGTTGTGCAGCAACAAAATTCATTTCAAGCTCCTTAATTTAGTCTTTGTTTCCTCGACATTGTAGCTCTCTTTAATTTTTTGGAGCTCATCTTCTAGTACACTAACACGATTTTTCATGCATCGGTTTTCTTCTTCTGATGAACACAACCTGGCCTCAAGCTCACTTTTTTTAGACAATGGCCCCTTCAGATCTTTGCGACTCACTCCACCTCCAAAGCAAACAACGTGACTACGTTTTTGAGGTCCAAAACACTTCTCAACTACATCAATATGCGGTAATGATGGGTCCGCCTGAACCACCTCACGTATTTCCTCCTACATGATATATTAATGTATATATATTAATAAACTGCAAAAAACTTATTAGCAAGGAAAAATAGGATATATTAACTTACATATTTCTGAATTGTTTCTGGTTCCACAAGTTGATCTTTCTTCTTGTATACAGTAATGAATATAAAATGCATAATCAATTTGCACAACCCACACTGCACATTAATATTCAAAGTATATATACCATTTCAAAGATAAGCTCTCTGACCGGTTTGCTACCCATACGATGTAGCATTGTCAGGTGACTTCTATTTTTGGAAGCTCGCTCACTCTTTTCCTGTTTTCATACAACATAATTATTTACTTAAGCAATGCAAACTCACTGCCCATCACTTGACATGTAACACCGTCCCCAAATATATTTACTTTTATGTAAATAAGGTATTGAACCTTATTAAAGGATTGATGAATTTACGAAGTTGTAAATTTTTATTATTTCTTTCGCGTGAATAGTAAATTTGCACGTGGGACCCATACCGGGAGCGGGGGCCGCCCGATATTCCCGAGATCACATAAATTATTCTTATGGGTCGAAATAATATTTATATGGTGGTGGACATTTTATTTGAGTCGTGAAAAGGCCCAGAGTTGACCGATTGGGCAAAAGAGGCCCAAATACCGGTACCGACAATTTAACAGATATCAGCCCGGAAATGAAGTACGAAGACTTCCAAATTAAAGTTTTGGAACAAATATTATTTCAAAGGGGAATTATGATTGAGAGCACACAATATATTTTATTTGACCCGATAAAATAAAATATAATTAAAACAGTCCGAAAAATACAACTTTCGGGACCGATTGTACACATCGGGACACAAAGGGATGACCTCCCACACGAGTGGGGGCCACCCCACGTTTTTTTGTGCTAAGTTGGACAAAGGGGGCTGGGTTGACAAAAGGAAATGGGGAGGAGATGCATTTGGCATCAAAGGTACAATAGGGAGGACCCATTCCCACATTATTTTGAGAGAAAAGCCAAGGAGGCTATCCCCTCACTCACCCACCCCTATCACACTCGGCCAAGACCCAAGGGAAAAGAGAGAGGAAGCTCTGCAACTCCACTTTCCATAGATGAACACGAGCTCAAACTCAAACAAGGAAAAAGAGGGAGTTTAAAGAAGGAAAAAGCTAGGAAAAAGTGTGAAAATAAAGGTAATAACCTTATCATAACTATTCCTTTAATTTTCTTCCATCATATGATATATATATATATCATATGAAGAACCCTTAGGGTTGTTATACATGATTTAAGTGTGTATTATTGGGTTGGAAGATGGTTCTAAGTCCAAGAACGGACTTAGAAGTCAAAACGACCGGTTCACCGGAAAATAACCTTTTTGAGGTTATTTGTATTAGTATGGGTTTTATGATTATAAAACCTTGTTAGGCACTTGTGAAGGGTATTTCGAGTGATTTCACAAAGTTGGAAAAGTCGCCGGAGTTGTCGCCGGAGTTGACCAAAAGTCGCCGGAGTTTCACCGGAGTTCAACCAAGAAGGGTAGAACTTCATAACGCTAGTTCAAGGTGAGTGGACGGCTTAATATCTTATAACTTTTGGGTTAATTATGAGATTACCTAAATAAATGTTATATGAGTTCATAATGATGTTTAAAAGATATTTAAACATGTGATTAGCCAATGGGGTTAAGTTTGTATGAAAGAAATTAATTGTTGATGCATGGAATATGATATGAAGAATTATATGGAATGCATATTTGCTTGAAGTGTATTAGAAGAACAAATGAATATTATTAACTTAATTATATGATGATTAAGTTGATACACACAAGGCATGAAATGGCGGTCAACGAAAACGTGGACCGAAGAACAAAGGATTTAATTAATACCGGTTGGTATTAATTAATTATAAATCTATATAAATGCATGGTTTTGCATGGATTGTGATACATAGGATTTATGTATTGGATTAGTTATGAGTAACTAAGTATGATATAGACTCTATCTAGGTTGATAGGAGGTTGATCATAGGAAAACTTGGTGGAGGACCCTAGTACTTAAAAAGTACTTAACACTCAAAACTTGGTGGAGGACCCTAGTACTTAAAAAGTACTTAACACTCAAAACTTGGTGGAGGACTCTAGTACTTAAAAAGTACTTAACACTCAAAACTTGGTGGAGGACCCTATTACTTAAAAGTACTTAACACTCAAAACTTGGTGGAGGACCCTAGTACTTAAAAAGTACTTAACACTCAAAACTTGGTGGAGGACCCTAGTACTTAAAAGTACTTAACACTCAAAACTTGGTGGAGGACCCTAGGACTTATGAGTCCTTAACACTCACAAACCGGTGGAGTATCCAAGGATTATGATCCTAAAACTCATAGATTTTGATATACAATTAGGGACAAGGAGGAGTCCTATACACTCATAGGTATATGGGTGGGTTAAAGTCTAGACTACAATAACATAAATGTCACTTAACTTGACCAGCCACACTTGACAACTAGAACTTAACAATCAATAGCTTCAAATAGTGTTTCATAGCAACATAAAGAATAAAAAATAATTACACTACAGTTGGAGAACTCTTCAAAATAAACATTAACATGAAAGACATGTACCTTATACTTTGGAGTAAAATAATAATTCTTTAGTAACCATGCCCAATCTTCCTTGATTACACCACTAGGAATCTTTTTCAATGCTTCATGTGGGGCCTTGTTCTTCACATAATCACAATGCATCCTTCCTCTCCATTTATTCCATAACTCTCTTATGTGCTTAAGGACATCATCTTGATGCTCAAATAGATCATCACCCTTGAATGATTCCTAATTAAAACAGGTTTAAATTTGCATTACAAACAACTTTAATGGTCAGATACATTCCAACATAGCTAGACAATGCTTATAAAAACTCATGCATTTTACTAAACAAAATCCATACCGTGACAGTAGCCCACATGTGATTTTTCTTTTCTTCATCGATTTTTGCCCATGAGCCCACCGTTAATGGACAGATTTGACGGTTACAGATTGTTTTCCCTAAGTGCCTCGAAAATGCTTTATGATTTTTTCCAACAACACGATTGTTGTAAAACCTAACTTTGAGTTTCTCCCCTTTCTTTAGATTTGCTACTTCTTTACATTTATTTCTTCCCCTTACCTTCTTTTGCTTACTCGTGCCGCTTGAAGCAAAAAAGAACCATTAAAAATCATTAGGCTGTAAAACAACAAAAGAAAAGATATCACTCATTTATAGGCTCTTACCCTTAGCTTTTTTAATGGACAAATTCTTCTGAACAACCTCAGCTTCTTTCGGGGTAGATATTGCACTAGGCTGATTTGGGGAGTGACTAGCTGTAATGGTATAAAACTAAAAAAAATGAGAAAAGTAACTTAAATGGAATAAAATAATAAAATAAATGCACAAAACTGATTTATGTAAAATAATGAGTATTACAAAGGTCAACATTATGTTGTGGCAACTTATACGATAAGGGTCGAGCTGAATCATCCTTGTACAGATATATGGTTATATTTTCCTGCCCCTCGTGTTCCTTCAACATATTGGTGACATCTTGATCACATCTCAATGGCCTCCCATCTTCATCGGTTATTTTTATCCCAACGGAATAGATATCAACAAGTTTATGGCACATAGTCAAAATATCCAAGAAACAACTATCCTGACTAAAGTTCTTTTCACGGTATTTTATTTCTCCAAAGCACAGAATAACTGTGTGAGTTGTGAAATCACCTTAAGAAGAAACACATCATTAGAGTTGATCTAAAGTCCAAATTAAAAAAAATAGTATTAAAACATTTGATACCATTGAAAGTGAACCATACCATAATCAGAAGCGCGGGTATCATGCACATAATGTACTCCTCCTTTAGAAGCTCCATTGCAACTATTGACAGGTTTATGAGAAAGCATTGACCATAGCCCTTGTCCGCTGCCTTTAAAAGTGCACTTGTCTATTTTTTTACTTCTGTGATGCTTGAAGGGATCTACAAATCGAGAAAAATAATTACTCAAATAAAGTTATACATACAAATGTCTATGATTAAAATATTCCAGTTGTTTATGTGATCCCAAAGATCTGTCCATACTGACCAAGATCCCAATTGTCAACATCTTGTGATGAAGCATTATCTATATCCATACTTGAATCATGTGAAGGCATTGAGTGTTGCCCTTGAACAGATCCTCCATCTATCATACATAGTAACATCTTAAAAGAACATATAAGAACGGAATAAAGTGTAATGATCAGTCCAATATGAGTATAGATTGTTTAATTATTACAAACACATAATATGTTACCAACTTGCTAAAAAGAAGTCTGATTGTTTATCATTTTCACACAAACAAAGTTGTAGCTTTCAAAGACAAAGTGAACAAATGGTATAGAATTTAACTGCTAATATTCAAATTAAATCAAATGGGGACACAACATCTCTAATTAAAGAGATGTAATGGGAAAGGAAAATATGGGTACACACCCGCTCCAGTGAAAAAGATCATGTAGTTATATTTTTATATATTATTACCCTTATCTTTTGCACTCGACACATTCTTTTTCACAAACTCAGCTTCTTTTGGTGTAGATGTTGCATTACGCAGATTTGATGAGTGAGTAGCTGTAATGGTATAAAACTAACAAAGTCAGAAAAGTACATAAATGGAATAAATAAATGCACAAAACTGATTTTTTTAAATAACGAGTATTACAAAGGTCAGCATTATGTTGCGGCAACTTATAGGATAACGGTCGAGCTGTATCAACTTATACAGATATTGGTGACATCTTGATCACATCTCAATATTGTCAAGGAGATACCTAATTACCTTCGTGTCAAGGAGATTACCAGTCGCTGTTCGCATTAGGCTTTCTTTCTGGGTTAGTTTTTTTGCTCTACTCTTTCTTCTCCGTACGCTTTGTTCCGAGGTTTTGGTCCGGCCAATTTGGCCAAGTTTTGGTGCTCTGGTTCATGTGCTCTGTTTAGTGTGTCTCGATTGGCAGGGTTTGCTTTTGTGCTTTCGACTACAGAGGTTTTTTTGTGTGTGTCGTTATTGTTTATTTGGCATCAGTTAGTTGTTTTGGCTTTTGTTTGCTTGTTTGAAATGGATACGATTTCAAAGAATGTCAAGATGTTATCCATTGCTGAGGAAGAAAATAGGGGGCTTGTGATTGCGGCTGACCTGATTGGGAATGAGAATGGCGCAACAGAAGGCTATAACTAAGCGGCAGTGGCTAGAGTGATTTCTGATAAACCTGTTCGTGCTGTTTCGTTCTGCCAAACTATGGCTATGGTTTGGAGACTTGTGAAAGGGGTCTCGATTGATGAGATTGAGGACTCCAAATTTCTCTTACAATTCTATCATGAGGGAGATCTAAACAAAGTTGTGAGTGAAGTACAGTGGTCTTTTGAACAGAACCTGATAGTTATTGGACGATTAGAGTGCACCGATAAACCGCTAGAGGTTGCTCTTGATCACGAAGACTTCTGGGTCCCGGTACATGACTTACCACTTAGTTACATGACAGCTAGGGCAGCTCGCGGCATAGGCAACATCATTGGCTCTTTTGTGCAATTGGATGAGCCCTCTTATGGAGGAAAACACAGACTTGTTATGCCTATAAGGGTCACTCTGAATGTTACTATAGCTCTCGAATTTCTTTTTTCTGTGTGGGATCCTAGGCCATGCTGATCGTTTTTGCCCATCGAATCAACATAGCGGGTTGGGGATAGGTGAAAAACCATATGGGCCGTGGTTGAGAGCTGATATGAGGCGTGGAGGAATGCATCCGGGGAACAGATGGCTCATTTCGAGCAATTATAAACAGGGCAACAGGCAAGGAAAAATTGTGGAAGAAGACAAAGAGATTAGGGGTCAAGAAAGTTATCTGGTGGAGGGCCTTGTGTCGAAAGGAAAGAAGATTGCTACATATGGAGATGCACCTAGAAAGTGTCGGGTCACTCAGACTGATAGCGAGGTGAGGACACATGTGAATATGGAAGTTGAAAGCGTCTTCAAAAAACTCGGAGATGGCGGTGTTGCCTGGACAACACCGCCAGTAGCGGAAATCGTCAAGGTCTTGAAGGTTGTTCCTTTTGCGGGGGTTGGTCAAACTGTTGCTCCCTTGCCAGTGGCTGGTCAAACTAGATTATGTTATTTTCCTGTTTTTTCAATTCAGAACATTGTCTTGCCATTTATTTCCCCTTATAGTAGCAGGTGCAGGACTGCTGCGTATGGAGCCTACCACGTTGCGGGGTTAGCGAGATGGTCCGCTTTTATGCGCGAATCTAGCTCAGATCGAGTCTCACTCCAGTATAGCCTTCATTATGGAAAAATTGTTTCTGGTCCTCGGTGTTATTAATGATTAGGTTATCTGTTTTTAAAAAATGTTATTTTATTTATAGATTAAATAAAAAATGTAAACTTCATCATCTTTAGTGATTTAATACATTTACTATTGCTATATCATGATGTAAGAACTTTATTTATTAAGTTATTGTTGCAATTCAACTCTTACTTCTAAATAAATTAGAAACAATTCACATGAATAATCCCAACTATTAGAGGTCTTCTGATATTATTCCCAAATATACGTAATTCTAAAATAATCTTAAGTTTACAAGAGGTCTTACCATATTGATCCAGATTACCCGTAACCTACTAAACAGGTAAAAGGACAAAAAGAAAATTAAAAATAAAGTTCTTCATCTTCACTAGGCTTTCTTTTCCTCTGCTTCCTCTGTATCTCACAATCAGATTTCCCCTCTTTCATTTATTTTCATTTCTCTATTTTTTCTCCCTCCAACGCCTATGAAAATATCCTTCCCACCTTCCATTCGTTTTGAATTTGCACCTAAAATTTGTAGTTCATTGTTTCAATTTCAGATTTGGAAGGTTTAATGTGGTTAATCTAACACAAATATAACACTATTCGTAGTGATGAATCTTATATGATTGGACAACAAAAGTATGAGACGATGGTGACCAAGCTATTTAATTAGGATGAATGGGCTGATGGGTAGTTGGAATGGACAGGGACGGCGTCGAAGAATAACTGGGACAGAAGACGATGAAGATGGACGGACAGCCGACATCGAAGAGACAATGAAATGACAGTCGATCGGCGAAAATCTAGAGCAGGCGGCTGGCCTTAATGGCCGTTGAAGGACCTACCGGCGTAAAATACTCGTACGCCCAAACCTGGGTGAAGGAAGATGAAGAAACAAGAGCGAAAAGAAAAGGGGGAAATAAAATAAAAAGTTAACCAATCAAAATAGAACACCTATCTGGGTGACCTGCTGAATTGGTTTATGCAGGTCACCGGTTTATTTTGGGAAGATACCAACTGTAGTTTGGATTATATTGAAATTACTAATAGTTGGGATTAATATGAGAAGATCATTGATAGTTGGGATTATTTATGTGAATTTTTCCAATAAATTATGCCTACTACAAAGTACTATACAAAAATTATTTATAGGGGTCTTTTATGAACTTGCTCAAATTTGGGTTCGATCTGCACTGCCATGTAGTATAATCACTTTGTACGCTTTATTGTTTTGTTATTTTATATAAGCATAAAATTTATATATTTACGTCTTCAACAGTTTGTGGATATGGTTAGGAACTTCTATGTCACGGCTAGATAGTTATTATGTTTTCTTTTGGACTGAAATTTGCTGGTCTGGTCTGGTCTGGTCTGGTCTGGCTTGTTTAAGTCTGGTTTGGTATGTTTAAGTCTGGTCTGATCTGGTCTGATCTGGTAAACGTCTGATCTTTGTGTATGTTATAACTATCCAAGTCTGGTCGATCTGGTCTGGTCTGGTCTGGTCTGTTTAAGTCTGGTCTGGTATTGTCTAGTTTGGGACTGAAAAAAATCCAAAAGAAAACATCCTTAATACATGAAATAAAAGATAGTACAATATTTGTTATACAGAGTATCTATCCTTATCAAGCTATTATTATCTTCTTTATCTATTATTACTACTATACGTGATTGATGGATTGTCTACCCGGGGGGTATCTTATCCGAAGGGTTATTGCGGGAATAACTAGAGAGAAGTCAGAGCAAATAGGAGGAGAGAGAGTCGATTTATTAAATGAACTCGAGATGTGGAGTTGGGGATGTCCATCCTGTTTTACAAGGAGAAATGTGCTGCTATTTATAGCAGCAATAAATGCGATGAGAGTACACGTGTCAGTAATCCAACGGCCGAAGGGTCACATCAGCCGGTTGGCACCGGCAGTGGTACGTTTACCGCATTGAATGCGGTTGGCGGATGTGACGTGGTATTAAATGCGGTGGTTGGCTGTCTCCAAAAGGAATCTCCGATGATTGAGCGCGTTTGGCCGAAGGCTCCTTGTGTAGCCGAGGGCCCCATGTAATCGGGGACCCCTGTGTGGCCGGAGGCCTGGCGTGACCGAAGGCTTGGTTCAGCCGAAGGCCTCAACGATGCCGAAGGCTTGATAGTGCCGAAGGCTCATGTTTTTCGCCGTTTTTCCCCAGTAGCTTCTTATGCCAAAAAGGCTATCCTGTGAGTTTTGGAGCCTTCGGCCAAGGAGGCCGAAGGCCCCCCAGTATGTATTCTGGGCTACTTTGAGGCTCGGGCCATTGTATTTGGGCCTGAGTTGTTCTCTGGGCTCAACGGACTTGTGCAGGAGAAGTAGGCGTCCATGGGCCGGGGGTTCCTGGGCCATATACTCCATCAGGAGTCCCTCACTCCTTTTGCCGAAAGGTACTTGAGGGAAAAGGAGTAGATGTGTTGCTTCTTCTGGAGGCTTCATCATTTCGCTGGGTGCTTTTGCTGGAGAACTTGTCTTCTGCTGATTGCCGAAGGCTTCCCTCAGTCCCTCACATGCCGAGGGTTTTCTGAAGGAAGTATAACACTTGTATGAATGCTGGAGCCTTTCCTCAGTCCCTCACAAGTCGGGGGTTTTCTGAGGGAGGCGTAAACAATATTCGTATGTGTTGTGATGAAGGCTGCTTCATTTCCGCAAGTGACTTGTGGAACACTTTTGATATTCTGTTTCCGCCGAAGGGGGTGATTCCCGAGGGGTGTGTCCCAGTCCCTCACTCCTTTAGGCCGAAGGCGAGTTCGGGCTGAAGGAGTTATGATGAGTTGATGATCTCCCGAGGGGTGGTAACATTGATAAGCCGAAGGCTTGTGCTGCTATGGGCTCGAAGGCGTTTGATGAAATGTGCTTGGCAGAAAGGGTGTGGTGAGAGATAGCCGGAGGCTACCATTCGAGAGCACCCCTGTGTTGTCGAAATATAGTCGTTGTAATATAGCCGTTGGGAGAGGGGTTGACGTGGCGTGTCCCCATTGGCTGATGGGGGGCGAGTGCCATCCATTGGCTGAACCGGCGGCCCGTAATGATGGGCTTTTCGAATCGAGGCCCAGTTCTCGAGGCCCAGTTGCCTATAAATACCCCAAGGGGGAGTTCAGTTCGTTTGCGCATTCAATCTCTCTAGCGAAGCTCTGCCCAATTTTTTAGTGAGAGAAACTTCAGTCCTCGACCGAAATCCTCCCCTAAGATTAGTGCATCCTCCTGCTACTCGCGTACTTAGCGTTTCCTGCTATTCCCTTAGATTTAGTGTTAGTGCATTCATAGGAGCCTTCGGCAAAAGTCTCTCCCTGTTGGGAACATGTCCTCCGAGAGTGATTCACAGGATATTTCGAGGGCGCCTTCGATACGAGATGAGAGCATTTCGGAGGTGGAGTCCTCGACTGGACAGTCATCGGCTGGCGATGATGCCGCGGTAGCCGAGGAGGTGCAGAGTAATCTCCGGACTGAGCTGGAAGCGGAAGAATTCGAGCAAGTGGTGGAAGATGAAGAGCTTGCTCTCGCGCTTCAAGTAGCTGAGGAAGAGGAGGAGAAAGAACGGCTGAAGGTGACCGTCGCCGGACTCCCCCTTCGTGGTGCCGGCGAAGCTAGTAGCTCCCGGCCCCTAGATCCGGAACCCATCAGCGTCGCCCCCGGAAAGCGGAAGAAAAAGACGGGGCCCGGCCATAAGAAGAAGAAGGAGGCCGCAGTGGATGCGGGGAAACCCGTCGGCATCCCCGAGGGCTATTCTTACCTGAACGTTGCTGCCCTAGCTTTGAAATCGAGGGCCCTCCAATCGGAGTATCTGACGGCTCAGTTCCTCGTCGGGCCCCAGGCACGTGTCATAGAGCCGAAGCCCGACGACATCCTCTCGCAAGCTCCCGAAGGCTGCTTTGCGGTTCACCTGCTGTCTTTGGAACTGGGCCTCCGCTTTCCCCTTCACCCTTTTCTGCTGGAGTACTTGAGGTTCGTGAAGTTGGTCCCTTGTCAGCTCACCCCCAACAGCCACTCCTATATCGCTGGTTTCCTGTCACTCTGCCGTTCTCGGAAGGTCGATCCCTCGTTGGACCTGTTTTTTCTATGCTTCAATTTATGCCGAGGGGGGCACACTCATGCCGAGGGGTTTGCCAATCTACAACAAGTACCAGACTGGAGGCTTTTCTCCGAGGTCCCCTCTTCGCACAAGGGGTGGAAAGACAAATTTTGTTACATCCGCATGGCAGCGAATCCCTTTCCGGAGCCTCCCAAAGATCGCTTCCGGAGGCATTTGAAAGTGGGGAGTGCCGCCCTCCAGAAAGATGGGAAGAAGTTGTCAGCGAAACCAGAGGGTTCGGACAAGCAAGTGA
Source organism: Cuscuta epithymum (assembly GCA_945859915.1). NCBI lineage: Eukaryota > Viridiplantae > Streptophyta > Magnoliopsida > Solanales > Convolvulaceae > Cuscuta > Cuscuta epithymum. The sequence goes on from CAMAPF010000055.1 coordinate 5,697,053, forward strand.
CCATTAAAGAAGTCACCCTCCCGGACGAGCTCTACAAGTTGGACTTCAAGCGATATCGCCGCTTCGGGGAGGAGGATGAAAGATACCCCCTTATCGACATGGTTCCTCAGAGTGCCGGAGGTTGTTGCCGAGGGCTCCACGCATTTGTACTTAGCATATATATATTTTTTCCTTTTAAGTTGTGAGCCTAATACTTTCATTTCTTGCAGGACCTGCCATGGATCTGAAGGCCATCACCATGTTGAGGAATAAGCTCGACAAGGAGCAAAAGAAGAAAGCGGGGAAGCCCTCTACCCAGAAGCCTGTCGACGAGTTTTTTCCGAAGGCTGACACTACCAAGGCCCCAGTGGACGAGGGGTCTTCTAAGAAGGAGTCCGCTGCTGCTGACGAAGTCGTTGGCTCTGACGCCGGGGGTTCCGCTGCCGAGAGGCAGAAAAAGAAAAGAGCCGGGAAGGGCGCTGCGCCTCCGGAGAAGAGGCAGAAGAAGGGGGGAGCTGAGAAGGGAGAGGCCCCCCTTGTGATCATTGATGAGCAGGCCCCGGTGATCACTCCCCCTCGCTCTCCCCCAACTCACGTTGACGAGGACCTTCGGGAGAAGGAGGTTATCCACTTCCCCATCCAGAAGGGGACAGCGGTGATGCACTCCACCCTCAACCCCTTTGAATTTATGAGGGGGGTGATGTCACCGAAGGATAGGCTGGTGCTATCTCGTCTTGAGGACGACGTTCTCGACTACAAGATAGCCAGTTACAGCACCATGGTGAGTCTTCCATCCACTTAGCCATTTTTTCTCATTCGCAAGCTTTAGATCTGCTAACCCCTTCTGTTTCTTATCTCTTGGCAGGCGGCCCTCGGTTTCAACGAACAAGCCCGAAGGGTGGAAGCTTTAAGAATTGCCAAAGGCCAAGCTGATGATGGCATGAGAAAGCTGGCTGAAGAACTTGCTGAGGCTAAGAAGCAACTGTCTGAGGCTAAGGACACCCTCCGGGTCGAGAGAGAAGGGATGGCCAAGAGACTCGAGGACGCCAAAGCCGAGGCCAGATCCGATGCAGAGAAGGTTGCGGCCGAGGCTGCTAAGAGGGCGGCCGAGGAGGCTGAGAATGCCAAAGCCGAGGCTGTCTCTAAGTCCGGAAAAGATGCCGTTGCCTCTTTTGTTGCCGAGGGGTGGAAGGCAGATGATCAGAAGGCCTGGAGGGCCGCGGTCGTGGGGGCGGAAATTGACGAATGGGTCAAGGGTCCCGGCTCCGAGTGGCTGGCTTCAAAGGGCAACGCCTACTGGCAGGGAGGGGAGTTCTTCACGCAGCGCCTCATATACCGGAAGCTTGCCCAACATTTCAATATCCCTCCTGAGAGATTTGACCCTGCAGCTTATGGCCTACCTCCCCGGCAACCTGATGTCAGGGTCCCACTTCCGGAGGGAGAAGAGAGGCCCATTCTCCATGATTCCGAATTGCTGAGGGAATGTGGTGGGGATGAGGAAGAGGCTGGGGACGGTGCGACTTCGAAGGATGCCGAGGAGGGTGACCAAGCAGTAGACACTTAAAGAAATTTTCCTTGTAACAGTTTAGCAACTTCTGGCCTCGGCCGTCTGTAAACAAAACATCTCATGTACCCCAATTGTTTTTTTTTTGATTGAATGATGTGCCTTCGGGCCTTTTATGGTTGTGCATGAATGTATGTTTCTTTCTTTCTTTCTGTCTGTCTGTTCGAGGGCCAGGGATTTGGTGGACTTAGAAAATTTTCTAAGTAGTGACTTGACAACAAGCCTTCGGTTGTAGTACTGGTTCGCCGGGGCTTGTAGTTGTGGACTTAGAAAATTTTCTAAGTACAACTTTTGTCAACACCCTTCAGCTGTGGTGCTAAACTTCAGAAATGAAATTGTATCTTATGTCCTCGGAAATGCTGAGCCTTCGTTAGTAGTGTAGCTTTAGGTCATCGCCAAGTAGTTTAGGGGCCATCGGCAATGAGTGTGTAGTTGAAGAATTGCCCCCCCGAAGGGTCCACATTTGTGGACTTAGTCATTTTTTCACGAAGTTTCAATAGATGCTGTAGGGAACCTTCGAGTGTGAGATGTGCATGGCCGTCGGGGTCGTTGTTGTTTTTTAGACTTAGTCAAATCTCCCCCAGATTTTCAATAGGCATTGTAGTGAGCCCTCAGATGAAGGAGTTTGATGAATCTCCTGCCGTTGTAGGTCTTATGAACTTGTCCCACCGATCCGAGGGCATGCCTTCGAATGTGAGACAGACTAGCTTCATCGTGTAGTAAGCTTTTGAAAAGGGGGAGCCTTCGGTATATCATTTATCGCTTAATCTCAGCCAAGATTTGGACTTAGCCAAATGTTGGTGAAGTTCTGTTGGTAAGGCCTCTTCGTGGGCTTCCGGGGGAACTGTTGTACTCCGAGGCTTCATGTAGTGTAGCCTTCGGCTATATAGCCAGATGACTTGTTGTTGAGAGATTTTCTTGTGCCTTTGTAGGAGCCTTCGGGAATATATATCCGAAGTGTTGAGCCTCCGGGGAGAATAGTATCCGGGGAGTTCCTTCCCCCCTACACATCTTTTTTTTTTTTTTTTTAGATGGTGTGGGAGAGGCATCTAGAAACTTGGTTTCTAGGGAAGGCTTGGCCTATATGGGAGGCAACGGAACAAACCGTTGGCTCCCCCTTCGGGAATGACCTTCCGATATCCCGAAGGGTTTGAGGGTCGTTTCCTCGGCCCGAGACATCGTCTGTTGCCTGCTTCCCCTTGGGAGATAGCACGGAAAGCGCCTCGGTTTTGAAAGTCGTCCCCTCAGCCCGAGACATGGTCTGTTGCCTGCTTCCCCTTGGGGGATAGCGCGGGGAGCGTTTCGTTTGTGGAAGTCGAATCCTGGGCCCGGGACATGGTCCGTTGCCTGCCTCCCCTTGGGGGATGGCGCGGAAAGCGTTCCTGGGAAGGGTTTTATTTGTGTGTGGGACACAAATAGCCGGGGGCACTTGGTGCCAGCCGGAGCCGAGGGGTATTGCACCCCCCCCCTTTTTTTTAGGAGAGTATGTAAAAGTCTGAGAAAACACTTGGTGTTTTCAAAGGGTGATGGGGGTGACCCATACACTTGGTACTTGGTACCCAAATTGTTGTTCCCCCTCATGAGAGGGAGGGGCCTTGGGCCTATTTTGGTGAAGCGATGAGGGCTTGGCCACTCATTTGTAGGAGAGAAGGGGGGGGGCCTTGGGCCGCTTGTACAATATGTAGGTGATGAAGGCTTGGCCTTTTGATTATTCTTCAAAAACAGATGGGGCCTTGGGCCATTGATATTTACACTTGCTGAGGATGAGGGCCTGGCCGCTCATGCCTTATTGATAGAATTTGACAAGGTGGTGCACATTCCAATGTCTAGGGACCTCCGTCCCATTGGGGCGTTTAAGCTTGTATGTCCCTGGTTTGATGATGGCTGAGATGATGTAGGGGCCTTCAAACTTGGGCGCCATCTTTCCACCTTCGGTGGGTAGACTGGCCTCCCTTCGTCGGAGGACGTAGTCACCCACCTGAAATTCCCGGGAGCGGACCTTGGCGTCGATGTAGCCTTTGACTTGTCTCCTATAGTTTTCGGCCCTGAGGAAAGCTTGCTCTCGGCGTTCTGAGATGAGATGAAGGTCGAGGGCCATGTTGGCGTCGTTGGCCTCGGGCTCATATTGCTCAACCCTTCGGGTGGGAAGAGTCACTTCTGTTGGAGCCTTAGCCTCGAAGCCATAGCATAGGGAGAAAGGTGTTTCGCCTGTTGCGCGCCGAGGGGTGGTGCGGTAGGCCCATAAGATGTTGTGTAGCTCTTCTACCCAGCCTCCCCCTTCGGCTTCCAGCTTCTTTTTCAACCCTTCAAGTAGGGTTCGGTTGGCGTTCTCTACTTGCCCGTTGCCTTGGGGGTAGGCAACGGATGAAAAGGTGTGTTTGATGCCCCATGCCTCCAGGAGGGCACAGAAGGGGGCTGCCTCGAATTGAGTCCCGTTGTCAGAGATGATTTGTTGGGGGACGCCAAACCTCGCGAGAATATTTTTGAGAACAAAGTGGCGGCACCGGGCTTCAGTGATGCTGGCGAGGGGCTCGGCCTCTACCCATTTGGTGAAGTAGTCAATGGCCACAATGATATATCTGTTGTTGGAGGTACCCCTCGGCAGAGGCCCCACTAAGTCAATCCCCCATCTGGAGAAGGGTATAGCGGTGCTGATGGGAGCATAGTTGACCGCTGGTCTGCCGGGGGCCTTCTGAAAGTGTTGGCAAGCGGTGCACCTTCGGGCTAGATCAGCACAATCTCTAGCCATCGTGGGCCAGAAGTAGCCCTGAACTATGAGCCTTCGGGACATGGAGAAGGGTCCCTGGTGAGCTGAGCAAGTGCCACTGTGCACTTCCTCCATGGCGACTTCGGCCTCATCTTGATGAAGGCACCGAAGGAGGGTGCCGTTGTAAGATCTCTTGTAAAGCCTCCCGTTTTCAATGGTATAGCTGGGAGCCCTCAGCTTTGCTAACTTGGCGCGGGCCTCGTCTTGGGGCAATTGCCCTGTGGTGATGAAGGCGATGATGTCAGAGATCCAGTCCTCCGGCCTCAGGTTAATGCTCATGACGGGGCTCGCGTGGATGCTCGAGAGGTTAAGTTCCTCAATTCTTGCAATTTTTGAGAGGTGTTCGGGGGATTCATCCGAAAGCTTGGATAGAATGTCGGCCTCAGAGTTTTGAGCCCTCGGTATTTGGGTAAGAGAATGTGCCTCAAATACCTTAAGCAACTCCTTGGCGGCCTCCTTGTATTGTTTCATCCTCCCTTCTTTGGCTTCGTACTCCCCGGAAATTTGACCCACGACGAGTTTGGAGTCACACTTGACGTGGATCATCTTAGCCTTCAGAGTCGCTGCCAGCCGAAGGCCGCAAAGGAGGGCCTCGTATTCGGCTTCACTGTTCGATACTTTGAAGGAGAAGCGGATGGCATAATAGGCGCGGAAGCCTTCCGGTGTGATCAGAACTACTCCTCCTCCGCATGCTTTGGTGGCCGAGGAGCCATCGGTATAGAGTGTCCACCACTCATCGAGGGGTGCCGAAGGCTCCTCATCCACCGCTGATCTCGCAGTACATTCCGTTACGAAGTCTGCCAGGGCTTGGCCCTTAATGGCAGGCCTCGGACGGATATCTATGTTGTATTGACTGAGGAAGATGGCCCATTTCACCATTCGAGAGGAACTTGTGGGGCTCCTCATGAGGGCGCCGAGGGGTTGATGAGTGAGCACTTGGACTGGATGAGCTTGAAAGTAGTGGCCAAGCTTCTTGACGGTCCAAACGATGGCTAGCACCGTCTTCTCGACGGGAGAATACCTGAGTTCGGCCTCCCGGAGGGTTTTGCTGACGTAGAAGATGGCATGTTGGATGCCGTCTTCCTCTCGGATCAGTACTGAGCTGATAGCCGCAGGGCTAACACCGAGATATAAGTATAGAGTCTCCCCCACCTTTGGTTTGGAGAGCACTGGGGGAGAGGAGAGGTACTTCTTGAGTTCGTCGAAGGCCTCTTGACATTCAGGTGTCCATTGGAAACCAGCTGTCTTCCTCATGATTTGGAAGAAGGGGAGGGCCCTCTCGGCTGATTTAGAGAGGAAACGGTTGAGGGCTGCCAGGCGACCCGTCAACCGTTGAACCTCCTTGACGTTGCGTGGAGGCTCCATGTTGATGATGGCCTGAATTTTCTCGGGGTTGGCCTCGATACCCCTTCGGCTTACCATGTAGCCCAAGAATTTTCCACCTTGTACGCCGAAGGTGCATTTCTTTGGATTCAACCGGAGGTTGAATTTTTGCATGATGGCGAAGATTTCCTGGAGGTCCTCGGCGTGAGTGCCGGCCTTCTTGCTTTTGACAATCATATCGTCAACATAGGCCTCCATAGTGCGCCCCAAGACAGCTTGAAAGACTCTGGCCACCATTCGGGTGTAGGTGGCGCCCGAATTCTTGAGGCCAAAGGCCATCACGAGGTAGCAGAAGATGCCTTCGGGTGTCATGAAGGCAGTTTTTTCAGCGTCTTCTTCATGCATGTAGATTTGATGATATCCGCGGAATGCGTCGAGGAAGGACATGATTTCGCATCCCGCAGTCTCATCTACCAGCTGATCAATGTTTGGCAGGGGGAAGGGGTCCATTGGGCACGCCTTATTCAAGTCCGTGTAATCCACGCACATGCGGAAAGTAGGAGGCTTCTGTGCAAGGACCACATTTGCTAACCAAGAGGGGTATTTCACCTCCTTGATATGTTTGATGGAGAGGAGCATGGCTACCTCCTTCTTCACGAACTCCCTTCTCTCGGCCGAGAGGGGTCTCCTCCGCTGTTGCACTGGTTTGGCCGAAGGGTCCACCGCTAGGCGGTGGGTGATGACCCTTCGGTCAATTCCTGGCATATCCTCCGGCCCCCATGCAAAAACAATGGAGTAGGCGCGGAGGGCTTTAGTAATGCCAGCCTTCAGGTCTTCGGGGAGCTTGGCTCCAATCTTCAGGACTCTCTCCGGCTTGGCCGGATCGAGTATCAAGGCTTCGGTCTCCTCGGCAGGCTCAGCCCTCGGCCTGCCTTCTTCTTCTTCCAAGGCCTTGGTGGTGATGGTGTCAACTCGAAATTCAGTTTTACTAACCTTCTTGGTAAGTTGAAGGTAGCAGGCCCTGGAGAGCTTCTGATTCCCTCTCGAATAGCCGATGCCGGTGGGTGTGGGGAATTTGAGGCAAAGGTGTCTCATGGAGATGACGGCTTCTAAGTCCTCGAGGGCAGGCCGGCCGAGGATGATGTTGTGTGCGCAGTCGAGGTTGACGACGACGAATTCCACTTCGAGCTTGGCTCTATGGGACCCGTCGCCGAATTCAACCATTAGGGTGATGACGCCTTCGGCGTCTATGCTATCCCCCGTGAATCCGGAGAGGGGGGTGTTGATGTGCCGAAGGGACCCCCTGTCGAGTCCCAACTCTTGAAAAGTACTCAGATACATGACGTTGACAGAACTCCCCGTGTCAACATAAGTCCGGAGGATGATGGCGTCATTGATCTCAGTGCGGATGACGAGGGCATCTCTATGCGGCAGAGAACCCGAGGGTAGGTCCGCATCTGTGAAGAAGATGGGTTCCCCCTTCGGCCTCTTAGTTGGGGGCACGTGGCTGACCTCCCCAACGTAAAGGGATTGTGCCCACTTCTTCCTTTGGCTTGTTGAATCGCCTCCGGTGTTGCCGCCGTTGATCATGTGAATATGGCGCTTGTATTGTTGATGGGAACCCTCTCCCTCGTCATCGAGGCCACCAATCTCACGTTTCTTCCCCTGTGGGTTTCCCAAGGGGATGGTGTTGGGGTTCACCCACTTGTTTGCCTTCGGCGGAGGCCCTTGATGGTGAAGGGGGCCCTGGGGAGGAGGGCCCCTGATAAATTGAGACAAGTGGCCCGCCTGTATCAGCCTCTCAATTGCGTTCTTCAGCTGATGGCAGTCGTCGGTTTTGTGTCCATGGTGGCGGTGGAAGCGGCAGTAGGGCTCATCAGGACCGATGGCATAAATCTCGAGGGGTGTACGGGAGTCTCGCTCCACCAGCCCTCGCTCTTCTGCGTGGTCCAAGATGACGCTGACGGGGTGCGTCAGGGGAGTACGTGGGTGCTCAAGGAGGACGGGTTGCGCCCATGCCTTCGGATTGTTCTTGTAACCGCCCCCGGGTCTGGCTTGGCCACCCCGGGAGCCGATCGTTGTACTGTGCCTCTCGGTTGACCGGAGGGGGAGGCCCTCCGGGCCGATTCCTGCCTTCATTCTTCTGGGAAGGATCCGTGTTGCGACGGTCCTTCTCGATTTCCTCCGCTTCAGCATATCGGTCCCCCCGCTGAAGGGCCTTCGTATAATCGCGGGGGGGATCAGTGATAAGGCTCCGGGAGAAGTTACCGTTGCGGAGGACGGTGTGGAAGAGGGCCATTAGTGTCCTGTCATCAGCGCCTTCGACCTCGAGGGAGGCCTGCCTCCAGCGTTCCAGGAAACTCCGAAGGGTTTCCTCCTTCTGTTGTCTCACGTTCAGGAGGTGGGAGAAGTGCTTCTTTGAGCGATGCCTCCCAGCAAATTGTGTAAGGAAGCGGTGGGCAAGTTCTTGCCAAGAATCAATGCTGCCTTCGGGCAATCGGTTGAACCACTCATACGCGGGCCCCTCCAAGGTGGAAAGGAACCAACGGCATAAGTATTCATCTGATGCCCCCATCATCATCATGCTGTTTTGGTAACGGCTATAGTGCTCTTGGGGATCTGTCTTCCCCTCATACGGCTTGATGGGTTGCCCCCGATATTTGTGAGGGATTTTGGCCGCCAACACCCTTGGGGTGAAGGGTGTTCTAGTGCGGAGTTGAATGAGGGGCTCGCCTGAGCCTTCGGCAAGTTTACGCTTCATTTCCTCCACCTGTGCCCGGAGGTCAGCGTACTCCGGATCTGGCCTCGCTGTGGAAGCCGTCGGGGGTGCCTGACGATTCTCCTCGAGTTGACGGAGGAGGGCTTCAATGATTTCGTCCTTGGGATCCTTCGGGGCAACCCCTTGGGAGTTGGCCCGGAAGGATTGCGCCTGCGTGATTTGGTGCCTGGCATCATCGGCATGGAGGAGAGCTTTGCCTCTGCTTCGGGGGGGAGGCACGCCCTCGGCACCCAAAGCGGAGGCTCCACTTTCCTGGGGCCTGCTGAGCGCTTGTTTCCCGAGGCGGTCTTGGACCCCTCGGTGCCCGGGAGCTCCCCCTAGTCTCTCAAGTGCAGAGGTTCGGGGTTTCTCCTTTATCATGGGGCGTTTGTCCCTGGATTGGGCCTCTTGGGAGGCGGTATCCTGTGCTATGACCCCCTCGGCATTGCCAACCCCCAGGGGAGGGTTGTTGAACAAAGGAGGGAGTGGTGGTAATTGAATAATATTTCCCCCAACGTAGGGCTGAAGGGGAGCCTGGGAGACGAGGGCTCCGGAATTGAGAGCCATGTTCTGAACAAAGGCCGCAAAGGCAGCCTGAAGATCGATGGCCGGGGCCGGAGGGGGAACTTGGTTCTCACTCCGATCCCTCCTTCGATTATCAAGGCCAATGCGGGCATCCGGGGCGTTCTTTTGCAGCTGCTGACGGAGGTCAGCGGTAGCCTGTTCCAATTCAAGGATGATACCACCCTCGGGTACCAAGAGCCTGTTGGAGGCCTCGGCCCCGTTGGTTTCGCCGGGGGCTGCGTGGTTTTCCTCTAGGGTTTTGGATTGGGCACGAGTGGTTCTTCCCATTTTTGGTAGGTATTCTGTATTTGGTAGAGGGGGAGGGTTTCTTACTTGATAGTTCAGACCTCTCAACGAGAGCACCAAATGATGGATTGTCTACCCGGGGGGTATCTTATCCGAAGGGTTATTGCGGGAATAACTAGAGAGAAGTCAGAGCAAATAGGAGGAGAGAGAGTCGATTTATTAAATGAACTCGAGATGTGGAGTTGGGGATGTCCATCCTGTTTTACAAGGAGAAATGTGCTACTATTTATAGCAGCAATAAATGCGATGAGAGTACACGTGTCAGTAATCCAACGCCCGAAGGGTCACATCAGCCGGTTGGCACCGGCAGTGGTACGTTTACCGCATTGAATGCGGTTGGCGGATGTGACGTGGTATTAAATGCGGTGGTTGGCTGTCTCCAAAAGGAATCTCCGATGATTGAGCGCGTTTGGCCGAAGGCTCCTTGTGTAGCCGAGGGCCCCATGTAATCGGGGACCCCTGTGTGGCCGGAGGCCTGGCGTGACCGAAGGCTTGGTTCAGCCGAAGGCCTCAACGATGCCGAAGGCTTGATAGTGCCGAAGGCTCATGTTTTTCGCCGTTTTTCCCCAGTAGCTTCTTATGCCAAAAAGGCTATCCTGTGAGTTTTGGAGCCTTCGGCCAAGGAGGCCGAAGGCCCCCCAGTATGTATTCTGGGCTACTTTGAGGCTCGGGCCATTGTATTTGGGCCTGAGTTGTTCTCTGGGCTCAACGGACTTGTGCAGGAGAAGTAGGCGTCCATGGGCCGGGGGTTCCTGGGCCATATACTCCATCAGTGATAAAATCCTTTTTCTTGGCTTTATACCCACCTGCTGAGTCCTCTTGGCACCATTCAATTTTCCATGTTTTGTACATTAAGCCATATCAATTAGCGCATACATATCTTTTATTATACAAAAGCAAAAGGAAAAATGTACAGTGTTCCCGCCCAAACACTGTAAAGTAATGGGCCGGGTCGGGCAATCCATGAGTGCAGGAATGGGTTTGCAGGCAGTCCATTGCAATTCTTTAATGTTGGCTCTTTATCCAATGTTTGAGTTGTGTGGCTCAATAAAAGGGACTGCTTTAATGAATAAAAAATTATCTTAATTGTACTTTTCAGCCTAGAGCCCCAAAAAGGTTTAATGAGTTGTACTATATTAAAGGTGATTTAGTGCTTTTCCCTGCCATTCCGTAATGAAGCCCATTTTGTGTTTAAAAAATAGGAAGTAATTGTACTTCAAATCTGAGTTGGTCAAAAAAAAATCTGAAAGCATTCTTGAGCCACACATGCATTTAATGTTTTGTACTATCTTGGCAAGATCACAATATATTTTTGTACTACAAAATCCTAATGTAGAGATTGAGGATATTTATCCATTGGTTAATACCCAATTGCTTAAAATTATACTCCCATTAGCCACTATAAAAACCGAAGTTGGGGTTGTCTCCACACACCACAAACAAGCAATTCGAGATTTCAGCTTTAATCTAAGCAATGGCGAGTTGATCATCAACACACAGAAACAATGCCAATAACAACAGCTAATAAACACATGTAGCATTAGCACAATTCTGGGTAGTTGAGGTGTGTTGCTCAAAGACACATAAACAATGCCAACAACAACAGGTAACCTAAAAGTTAAAACTAAGGCTATTTTGTATTTAGTTTTATATACCATTATATGGCAGGGGGAGAGATTCATGCATCAGTGAGCAGGCCTCATCTAGAGTCGTACAAGAAAAAATTACTCATTGTTACTGGAAGGCACCTGGAACTTTTGTGTGGATGGCACCTAGAACATTTTTTTACTAGATAACTACCAAAGTATCAAAACCAGAAATCATCCTTACTTGATACAGTTTTGAAGCACACATTGGTGGCCGGAAGGGAAACTGACATTCATGGGATAGGTCATCATACCAATAAACACAAGTGTATGTAAAAAAAAGCATGATGGAAGTGTTTAGAAACCACCACAGATGACACTTTAAAAAACGCTAAACTATTAGAAAAAATATTAAATAAAAATATCATGGTGTAAAGAACACAAAGTTTAAGAATCAAACCATATATTGTGAAAGAGTTTTACAACCAACGTGGAGTTAAAAATAGCATGGTGAAAGAGTTGTAACCCCACTATATATGAATCATTACCCAAATTAAAAAGATTTACACTATGTATAAGAGATATGAGATAATGGATTGAGCTTGGAAAGAATTACCCAGTATATATAACAACAAAATAGCTAAAAAAGTACCTAATTAATCAAACACCACTGATAACATGTATGACATTTAGGTGCTGCTCATCACATTGCACTGAGAGAGTAGTAGTGTGAAGTCATATGTGGAACATAAAATTACTTTACCGATCCCAGATGAAAACTATTTATTAAAGTATATAAATGACACAACAAATATCCTTTAATTAATAGATCTGTGTACCGAAATATAAATGACTATATCCTAAATATAAAATCTTATGCAACTGCATGCATACATAATTTATGCAAATTTTTTCAATCACTTGAATCTGTTTTTTAACCAATGAGATTTAACCGGTTAAATATTTTCAGAATTTTAAAACTCCCTTCAATGAAATTGTGTAGAACTCAAAGTACAGAAATTATAAAGATTTTATTAGTTACATGGATCTATTTTGAACTTAATGACTTTTCAATCTTTTCAAAAGTTTAAAAATCCCTTATATAAAATTGTATAGAACTGCAGGCACACGGGAACTTTACAAAACGAAACAACAATAATGTTAGATATACCAAAATTAAAAGAGGGGATGTAAGGTCTGAGATCATTTGTCTATCACTCAGACTTCATAGCTGCACCAATTGTTGAGAGCGGACAACATAAAAACGACTTAAAACAAAATAAAAAATTTCTCAATCCAATAAATCCCTTAAATGAAATCATATATAGTGTAAGATATACAAAAATGAAGAACTGAGACATACGGCCTGAAATCCGACTCAGACTTCACCGTACCACTTCTCCAAATCATGTCGGGAAAATATCCGGTGAGGAGAGAAAATCGGCATGCTGATGCCGATGTCGATTGAGTGTGGCATGCGTGAGAGTAGGCGGTGTGAAAAAAGTGGTTTAGGTTTGTGCGAGAGTAATCGATCGTGTTAGCGATGGTTTGAGAAGTCTGCTGCAGGGTAAATGATAAAGACGGAGGGGAGGATAAAGGAGCTTATATATGACGGTTTAGGGTTGGGTTGTTGGGCAGAAATAAATTTCGGTGTTGGGCTGCGTATTTGAGTAAATGGGCTGTAAATAATGGGATGATCCCATAATTGGGTATATTTATTGGTGGGCACATTTAACATATACGGAGTATTAGTATTACTATATTATTATCATTTGTATTGTTGTCATTCTTTTTATCACTATTGTATTATTACAATTATTAAAATTATATTCCACAAATTAGAAGAACAGAAATATAAAATATATTCTCTCTTTTTCTCATTCAAAGTTTAAATAAGGTTATGATAACCATACATTATACGAAGTACTAATATTTGTAGTATTTACTGTGCATTATATTATTATTTTTATTTTTATTTTTGTATTTTTTGTTAGTAAATCTGAATTTAGATATTATTAATAGTAATATTGGTAATATGAGTAGTATAATTGAAATTATTATAATTATTACAGCTATTCAGCTTTACTATCAATATATTCTAATTTATAAATTACATATACTAAAATGTCAATTTAAACTAATGTTCATTAACGTAACATTTTTCGGAATGTCATTCATGTTGAATAGAAAATTGGAATCCATACTACCAATGTTGTTTACGAGGAAGTGTTTCAAAATGTATAAATTGTAGAAATCTTATTGTAATATTTTTTTATTTGTTTATTTCTACTTAATTTAAATCTTACTTACTACCAATACTTGAGTTTAACTATCGATTCCCTGATTATAATTTATTATTTATATTAGGACTCATCTATTTTCATACATTTATACATCAATTAATAATATAAACAATTACAGAAATATAATTATTACATTAATTATGCCCCGCGCATCGCGCCGGTGAGAATCTAGTATTTACTAAAAAGACAATAATGACTTGTTAACATATTTTCTTTAGAGGTTTATCTCTAATTGAATTGCATTCACGCGATGAACATGATTTTTTGAAAGAACACGTGATAAACATGATAAACATGATAAACATCATATTTATATATCTTTTGGTCATCGTTAGGAGTAATATCAATAGCTTAATCATCATTATCTTTGCTTCATTTATTACATAGCTTAATTAGATCGGTAATAAGAGGCAATAAGATCTCAAATGATAGTATTTAATTATGGAAACTTTATCGATGCATACATACATAGCATTGCTTTGATAGTTCAAAGAAATGTCCTCTAGCTCATCAGCCATTTAAGACACATAAGAGAGAACTAGATTACGTTACATAGAAACGTCAAAACTTTATGATAAGATATCACAAGTTGGAATTGCATATTTTCTTAGGTAATACTAATAACCCTCCAAATTAAATAAGTATGTCTTGTGAAATCTTCTTTAGTATCTTAGACTTGGATGTGTCAATCGGCAGATCTATTGGGTCGTTTCTCTTTCAAAAACAATGGGCAGTTCTTGCAATTTCCCTTTATCATCAGTTTGATCCTTGCTTTTACCCCACACCACAGAGTAGAGACCAATTACTATGATAAATGCTCCAATCAAACTGCAATTGTATATCAAAGAAAGAAAACATATACATTATTGTACTACAACATAATGCACGTGTTTCTTCATATATGATCATCATTATTTTTTCTTCCCAAACATTGACTTATCAATCTAATAGATTTCATTTTGCTCATTTTATTGTTTCATTAGGACTACATAGATGAGTCTTATTTATGGTGCAACACCAAGAAGATCTCAAGAGGATCAAATGTACTACTCATATTAACAACATAAACTTTCCTTTAAAGTAGCACACCTGTTAAAAACTCATCACTATATAGCATACTTGAAAGGGAATAGTCTTAGTCTCTTAGAATGAGTGACCCCATAAGAAATTTCTCATGGAGATCTTAAGTGGGGACAAAGTGTGCAGTAATTAATTCATTTAATTGTTTTAGTTTGTGAAGACAATGGTAGATGTGAAGTGTTTGTGAAGACAAGACTAAGTCTGAGAAGTATCAGGGAGTAACTATCTTAAAAACGTACCTTCCCAAATGGACGTTTTCAGCCAAGATGATGGCAGCAAGTACGGCAGTGATGACCATGCTTAATGGACTAAAAGCAGTCACAAAAACAGGCCCACGCTTTCTGTTTACCACACTTTGCACATAATATGCTATTCCTGAACAAACCACTCCCTGCCGACATTAATCATATTCTAATTATCAAAGTGACATTCCATGTACTACATATAAAGAATATAATAAAATTGTCAGATTTTAATTAAAAATCATGTGTAAAAATTGAAGTAATAACTTTCGCACAACCACTTTTAAACTTTGAATCACTTAATTACAAATTCACTTAATTGTCAATAGTGATGATGTAAATAAATACTTACGGAATAAGCGGCAGCTAAGAGCCTTGAATCAAAGCCGATAGCCCATGCACTCATGTCACGCTCCATAACAAGGGCCACAATTCCTCCTTCAACAATGCCCATAAGACACACCCATGCAGCCAATGAGAGCTCGGCTGGGTACTCACTTAATGTCATTGACTACAATATCACAAATCAAAAGTATAGCACTTCTTTAATTAGTTTAATTTATAGTTATATAAGTAATTTAGTATATACCTAAAGCTCACTTTTACTCTCTAGCTAATTTTATGTATTCATGATCAATTTCTGGGATTACATTAGACTTTTATTGTAGTTTGTAAAATAGTGAATTATAACTTAATTCTAATTGCATTATTATAGGGAGAAGTTATTTTTTTTCATTAGTTTAACATCCACATATGCACTGAGACTATCATGTTAGAACATAGCACGGGCGTAGCCAGAGCACTGGAACGGATAAGACCGGTAAAATTAAGACACTTTTTTAAAGTTTAGGTGGGTCAATTTAACAACATAAAGTTTAGGTGGGTCAATTTAACAGAGCTAGGTTACTCCCCTAGCTCTGTCAATTTAACAGAATAAGCATGTTTGTTACCAGATCTGTTTATTACACTCTAGCTCTGTTAGTTGAACATAATAAGCATGTTTATTACCCCCCCCCCCTATGTTAAAATTGTGTGAATTATTATACGAAGTACGAAGACTTGTTCGCACATACAATTCCAAGCAATCTTATATTTTTTCAGGTTTAATGCATCAAATATCTTTGTGATATATAGATTCAATGCATTAGCTAATGTGATTTTAAAAAAACGTCAAACCACCTTATGTTATAATTATTCATGCGCAAAAACCTCCTCCAATAGTAAATTTATACGGAGTATAATTTAGAGATCTTGACAAATTTAATACTCCGTGGCATATTCAACGATAATATTAAGTCAAGTGATTTTCAAATTGTTAATTTGGTTCTTGGGGGATTATACACTTGAATGATTGTAACACAAGGATGTTTGTGGCATTCTTTAAACCACAGATGCTAATGCGTTGAGAAATATGATTTGGTGCATTAAACCGTATTTTTCTGACTACTTCATCAGGAGTGAGTTTTATTCACAATAGTTGACCATTAAAATCCATGTACTAACTTTGAGTCCAAATAGAGAGGATAAGCATGAAGTATTATTGGGCTTACTTGAACTATAAAGAAGCCAGCCCAGCCAACAATACAAGAAAGGAGACAGATCGTGCCGGTGACCCAATTCTGAACGCCGGCAGCTCCGGCAGCTTCACCGGGGTGACTTCCGAGATGCGCGGAGTGGGGAACCAGAGCAATTGCGGGCCCCTTGTATAGAGTCATCACCATGGCCCCACCCACTGTTATTGCTGTTCCGATCAGTTTTGCCATACTCGAAACTCTTTTTAGGTTCACCTTTTCCAGCCTAACATTTGGATTTGGGTATCCAAAAAATAATAAAAGAATCCAATCAGTAGGATCTAGCTAGCTAGATCCATCGAATTGAATCTGAATCATGAGGCATATTCTACGTGGGACCCATGCATGCATGCTTTACGTGTGGCTTATACACGACGTAGAAAACTCAAATTCCACCAGATTAAGTATATCTTAAATTATGATATGATGGTTGGATAGGAGATGGAGTGGGAAACAATCATACTTAATTGATACCGATCTGGCAAGGAATTGCTTTTTTCAATTTAACGCATATTCTTTCTTGTCCATATGTGCCATGGATCGGAGTATTTTATAGAGAAAATTATAAGAAAGGGTGACTCCTAAAATATGAATATGTTTAAGTTTGCGGGTACGGTCACATATAAGAAATCTATAAATATTTGTCATATTAGGATAAGGGTTTTTTACAACAATATTATTAAAATAAAACTTATTTACATAAATATAACTATTCATTACTACAACGTGGTGTTGTAGTAACTTAAGTTCGAAACTTGAACATGAATTACTATGCTTTCATTACTACTCTAGCAACTAATTATATTTTTGTAAACCATCTTTATTTTGGTTATATTAATGTAATTATTTCTTTGGATAAATATCCCTATTTTATACTCTATTTTGACATTTTCACTTTAATCAGTGTCTTCTATTTTTTCTCCATCCGCCGCAAAAATTACAACTACACAATTTATAAGAAAAAGTTCCCAAAAAGGACTAAAACAGTTTGGAAATTGCAAAATAGGACTGTCACGTTTTTTATTTCCAAAATAGGAGTAATTACTGTCAAGTTTTCAAAATACTGCCATGTTTGAAGTCTGGTACTGCCAAAACATGACAGTAATTATTCCTATTTTAAGAATAAAAACATGGAAGTCCTATTTTGGAATTTTCAAACCTTTTTAGTCCTATTTTGGGTAATATCTCAATTTATAATTTATTGTTTTCTGTCCTAATCAAAACTGATAAAATTATAAGAGAAAATTGTATGTCTTGTGAATCATGCATCTCCTCTTTATAAGATAACTTTAATCATTTAAAGACTACAATTTTTTGCGGAAAAAATTGGTGGTTTAGGATTACTCTTCAATAATTTCCGATTAAGAAGTCTTTAATATGATCACAGTTTTTAATTACAAAAAATAATCTACACGGCTACACCCAAAAAAGTTACTGAACTAATAACGACCAAATCAAAAAGTTATGGAAGAGGAAATTATAAAGGTACTCAGGTATACATAGAGTTTGTAGTAGCTCGAATAATATACCTGAAAATGACTGCAAGGATGAAGGTGATAGCTGGCAAAACGTTGACGAAAGCAGATGCGTAAGTTGCGGTTGTACTTTTGAGCCCCACGTAGTACAAGTTTTGATCTATAACAGGTCTGAAAATTCCAAATCCAAATAATTTAAACAAACTTAGGATGGATTAAAACAATCATCTGCTCTACATACGTAGTACTAGTATTACTTAGTGAGGTTATTTACTAAAATAATCTAAGATTGTTAAAATATTTATTCCACACCGCAAAGCTATACATAACGATGGAATGAGGGGGTCAATGTAAGTCAGCAACCCCGCTAAAAGTTTGAGAGTATAGAGTTCAATTTGATCTACGATGGCCCTCGTAACTCATTACGTGTAAAAAGTTATGACCGATTTATGGAAAATCAGTACTATATAAACGTAAAATCAGGAGAAACCATTTGAATATTCGACGACTGTACTAATCAAGCCGACGTCAAAAATTAGTCCCATATCCTTTTATTCTGTGTCAAATAATATATATGTTGTCGACGTCAAAAATATTTATACATCTTGTATGATTGTATATGATATAATTTCCTTATCACTCTTTTGAAAAAGGAACCGCTTTTATAAGCAACAGCAAGAAACAAAACTACTTTGAACATTGTTGTTACAAAATATAATAAGTTTTCCGAATATACGGAGTATAATATTCTTGATATGCATAGTTACCAATACTATTTTTAGTATAGGCTTTGGAACTGTAAAGATAAACAATATAATATACGGAGTAATTGATATAGTACACAAATCCTCTCCCTTCGGTTAAGAAAACATTTACTTCGTATTATTTCTCTTAATTACATAAACAATCGTCTAGTTTAATTTAGGCGGCTTTAATAAACTTGAGTTATTACGAGGAAATATAGAAGTTTGATAACTATTGTTGAGTGACAATCACGTGAACACGTATCCATTCATATATAGCTAATCATACTTGTGATTTCTTTATCACATGCCTTTTTGCCATATTGTAAATATTTACAAAAGTATTATCATTCTATGTACTGAAATAACTAATGAATTTTCATGAGAAAATGATTAACGCACGTAAGGAAAAATTTTGGTTAATCATCATACTTAAAAGTGCATTGTTTTTTACTCAAATCAATGAAGTTTTCAGTTTGATGATTATGGATCCAGGTTGCCAAGATATCAATTATTGGTAGCATGCACCATACCCAAAACGTACACCATATGTCTAACCATTTTTTTGCAATAGATGATGGTGATGATATGAGCAATAATGCACGCAACAAAATATGGTGTTTATTTTTGCAACTACCTTTCAAAGGAGCAGCTTTTTAAGGGCTGCCATTTTAATTGTTATGGAGAAAAGATCGTATATTCGTATACGTAGTACTAAGCTATTGGATTCAGGTCTTTTTATTTTTTGTACGAAAAGATGCCAATTTTATTGAGTATTATTCTTTCTGTCTCAAATTGATTTGTAAGGACGAACAATTTGCCTTAGTCAACACAGTTTCTTTTTACTTCGTATTTATTTATTATTTAATATAGAATATAGTGCTCATATTCTCGCCAGATCAATTTCATTATAGGCCAAAAGTGAAATTTATGATCCATGTTTTTGAAGAAACATAATGGTATTCCACTCTAATATCTTTTTACTATGCCACTAGATAATTACAGGTAATAAAACTTACTCTAGAATTCCAAGTGCCATGATCTTGAGAAATACCCGGAGTGTCATTTTCGGCCTTGTTTTCCTGTATTTTATTAAGATAAAGAAATTAGTGCAAAGCGAAATCAAATGGTGAACTACACAACAGCAATGAAATGTTTAAACGTTCCAAGTACAACCGTATTATCAAGGGATCAAATTTATACCATTTATTTAGTTAGAACTTTGGGTCTTGTTAAACTAGTTTTAATCATTCAAATAGGATGGGAGACTAAATAATCCAGGTCTATGTATGTGAACGTACCGAAACCTATAAAAAGGAGTATCTAAAGTTATTTTGAAATAGTTTAAAGTTTTATAGGATACAAAACCTAGTTTAAGTTTTAATGAACAAAAAAACTATAAAAAGAAGCATGAAAGGATTCTACCCTTGAATATAACTTTTGCACCGCTTTTACTACAGATATAACAATATATAACAAATACTTGTGTATAAGAAAAAAGGTTAGGTTTCAATAAGGAAAAATATTTAAGTGAGAAATGAGAATTAATTTCAACAATTGGATTTGACTAGGCTATACTAAAAGATCGAGATTCATTTTGCATTAAAATATACACTCATTTTACGAGTAGACTAGCTAGTACGATCGAGAAGTTAATTCTCATACGTTAATTAAAGAACCCATTAAAGAATGGTTTTATATCTTGAATTAGTAGATGATTAATTAATTGTCGTTAAACTAAAAACACTTGTTCATTAAAAGATCATTTTAAAGACAATTTGACTTTCATAGCCACCAAAAACAGATCTATTTTTATATTTAATGTTTCAATATTGTACGAAATAGTAAATACGGAGTATTATTTTGGCCATTTTATAATCATATCATGGGGTTAGTTCCATTTTTTTTCGTAAAATCCAGTCTCTATTTATAGCAACATCATATGTAGTATCAATTAATTAATTACATTATGTCCAAATGTCGATACATATCATGTAACGTACACGGTACAAACCAATACTTCATAGTACAATGACCAAGTCGCCCGATTCTTTCAAAATAAAAAAGTCTACCAATCCATTTTAATGTTATAGTACCAGTGATAACTATTCTTCTTTCTACATACTTTTTGTACACATTCCAAAGAAGCGTTGGTGAGCGATTTTGTTTGTGGGTGAATAGTCGGTTCAAAGACAAAACATGTCATCAATGTGTTTATAAATGATATTTCTCCAACTTTCTTTTCTTTTATGGGTGTTCAACTACATTTGTCACTTCTAAAAAAATGTGATTCGAGTTAATTCTTTTTTCTTGTGCACAAACTTTAAAATAAAATCTTTGTTACGTCACTTTGCATTGAACAAATCAACATATACGGTAAATGACAAATATATTTGTGCATCAATCTATTTCAGTCAAAAAGAAAGTGAATGGGGCACCTTTGCATGTAAAGTTTTGAAAGGACATCGCATATACGACAAAAGAATTAATTTATGTAGCAAACATACGAGAAGCAATATACAGATAGGGTAAAACGTCACTCCTTGAAATTTTAAAACGTGAAAGCGAGATATTTTCAAGCCTACTCCGTAGAAATAAGAATGCCATGCCTATATGGTTATGTGTTACATAACATATGCTGTGTCCAAATTAATTTGTAATTTGGCATTCTACGGTTGAATATAGATAAATTAAATCCTACCATTGAAAAAAAAGATAAATTAAATCCTCCTAGAGAATTAAATTAATTTTAATAATTTAAATTAACGTATTTAGAAATTAAATTGAAAGTTAAGTTGTAAAATTCAAATTAGAATACACCTAAAAATTGATATCTAAGTAAATAAATAAATAACTAAATAAAAAGCCCAAAAAAAATTGCCCAAAAAACAGGTTTTGCAAATTATTGTAAGACGAATGAAGTGTAAAAATAGAGTGTCACGTATCATATTTTCAAAAAAAAAATCCAAAACAATACAACCTCATCTCATTAAGTTTGAGAAATAGAGTTCGAAATACGCATGAAGGAAATTTTCAAATTGTGTGCATTATATAGTTTTCGTAAGTAAACGGAATTGTGGGCTACAAAATTCAACTAAATTTGATATGCCATAATAATTATTTTGAGCGACGTAAAGGGATCAGAAACATATGCATGACAAATGGGCTGGACGGAGTGATAGACTAATACTTTACATGATAAAAATCCCATGAATTTTTTGTTTTTTGAAAGAATAAAAGATCCTTTGAATGGATAAATATCAATTATTTCCTCTTTACAAAATACTTGTTTCTGTTTCAGTCTCCTCCTATCATGAGAATGCTCCTAAAAGCTGTTTCACTTTCACATTCTTTTCCGGGAATATATGAACATACTGAAAAAAGGTCTACAACACACGTATAGTGTACTCTAGTGCGTGCTATAGTTCAAAAAATCTATACCCTTTCAAACTCGTGCATACAATTTCTTAAATGATGTAAAACACCTACTGAGACCATAAGCTCAGTTTGGAACGCTTGACATTTTTATTTCCTCTAACATTCGTGTCCACTATCAAAGAAATCGCGACAAGAACTTCTTACATTACAAAAAAGTTACAGGATTGTTATGACGCAGATTAACCAATGATTTTGTATCAAATAGCTTGTGTCAAATTTTTTTGGCACAACATATCTTTATTAAATCCTCTATAAACTTTGAAGAATCCCTACTAAAAATCTCTGTCAATTTCGTGATGTTTTTGTATTGTTAGTTGTGTCAATCCATTTAAAAAGTTTCGAACCAATAATATTACTTAGCTTCATAGAAAAGGACCTACCGTTCAATAATAAGAGCAAAAGGGGCAACGGCAACAAATGCCACAGCGTGACGATAAACAACAAGGATCCAATGGCTCATTCCTCGTTTGAGGCAAATCATGGTGATTATATACATCCCAGCATATCCAAACTGGAGTGACACCATTGCCAAGTATGGCTTAATCTTGGCCATGAACAGGCTAAATCCTGAGCAAAGGTCTTTCCCCATTGTGAATGAATCCTTGCTCAATCTAATCTCTATGTGTGGATTGAGGTTTTTTCTCTTCTAGTTTTTGTGTGTGTAAGATATATATAGGAACCTTTGATGCTTGAGAGATGAGATTGAGATGAGCTAAGAAAATTTGGAAGTGATGTCTTCTTATAGACAACCCCAAGCTGAGGAATAATAATTGAGATGAAACTTGTAGTCTTACTCATTCGTGCACTAACAAAATTGGGTCTTAGCTAGTAGTATATTCAAAGAGGAGTGGACCCCTATTATACTACTCTTTTTGGTCAAAAAGATCGATAATAGTTGCATACCTTTAATTTATATAATACTCCGTATAGGATTCGTCATTCTGTTGAATCATTTAAGAGAAATTGAATCCTTTCCGTTTACTTTAGGCTTAAATACTTTGAGCCCAGTATCTTTGTTTTAGATCGTTTCATTTTTTTTTTATTTTTAATCTTTATGATGTTTGATGTTTTTCTTTTTATCTATCCCGCACTGGTTTTAGCTAGAAAGTATTATTTTTGCCTTGTTTTTTTAGAAAATGCGTTGAAAACTAAGATTTTATAATTTTAATATAAGGTATATTAGTCCTTACATTTTATTTATTTATTTATTTAGTTATTTATCTATTTATTACTTAATTAATTAATTATTACAAATTTAAGTGTTATCATGAGGAAAAAACTAATGAGGTCATAGATTGAGAAAGTGAATGAGTTTTGGTCATACCTAGGATAATATTATCTTTACAAATTAATACCTTAAAATAAATCAAGATAGCCGTACAATTCATATTTTTAAAAAGTTTGTATTTAACTGTGATTTTAATTACTATATGTATGAAATATGTAAACTTTATACGAGTATTTTTTTTATCCAAATGCTTTAACATATACTCCCTCCATCCCATAAATCTTTGTCAAATTTCTTTTTTCTGCCGTCCCAAAAAAACTTTGTAATTTCTATTCAAAGTGAGGGATATGTGGCTAAATTTATTTCTCTCTCCTCTGCACAAATTTCAATCATACAGTTTTTACCTTATTAATCTACGTGCAAGTCAACTTTGGCTAAGTTTCGTGGGACGGATGGAGTAGAACATTTCCTTCAGATTTTCATATTAGTCAAACATCTTATGATTCGATAACATCACTGTGACACTCTTAAAGAGAAGATCACATTGTCGAAATTCATCACATTAGCTTCAAGGGTATTGACATTTAATAAAACCAGATACTATAATAGAAGTGTGAGCAAATTCACACACAAAAATCATATTGAAGAGAAACCATTGCTCAAAATTGACCATTATTGACAAAGATTACTGTGACGAAGTTTAATGGGAGTGAGCGAGCTGAGAACCCCTTCTATATTTTATGTTTTGAATGGTTTAAAATCACTTGTTGCACAATCATTTTTAGAAATGTGCTCATTTACGAAACTGCTACCATATAATATATAGGGAAAACTGTCAAATAGGTCCATCTATTTTTATCAAAAAGTCAATTAGGTTCAAATACTTTTGAACGAATCAATCAAGTCTACGAACTGTCAAAAAACAATCAAATTGACTTTTTCATAGGTAATCAACCGGTTGACCGTCTAGGTGGACTATCTAGTTGCACACACAATACAAAAAGGACTACCAAGGATTCGTTGCTATGATCATGGCCAACCTATTCACATCAAATCGCACACACATACTAAAAAGGACTACACGGCTAATGTTTGTGATATTTTGATCAACATGAAGAGTTTTCTTATTGACAAAAACCACACTAATATCATAATTGAATGTGATAATTCACAGGTAATCAAAACTTTGAAAGGGGTGGCTAGACCCTCGTGGAGAGCTGTTGCCAATTTGTTTTGAAGAGAAGTTCCTCATGGATAACCTTAGCTTTACTTTGATCATATTAAGAAAAATTGTAATTGTGCTACAATGTTTGTTGCTATTAATGCCAATCAGTTTGATAACAACTTGAACAGTTATCGCAAATTTGTAGTCATCATCAAATTTGATGCAATTAGTTTCCCATATGTCTTTTGATTCAGTAGGTTTTGGTTCTTGTCCTCCTACCTTTGTACTTTTATTTTTCACTTAATAAATCGGTATGTTCATTAAAAAAAAGTATTACAAATTTTAATATGTGTGTGTGTATAATTACACACACACACATATATATGTGTGTGTGTGCACGTATTATTATTACTATTACTTTTTTCAATATAAAAAGTAAAAATATTACAGAGTATATGTATGCATGCGAACATATATACATTTTTTACTATTAATACTTTAAATACAATTACTTTACTCTTTTCAAAATATCCTTGTTGTAATGATATTTTATGGACCATATCATGATCAACCATATACTCATACACACAAGAACATGATCAGCAAAGCACAAAAACTCAGCAAGCCTCCAGCCACCCCTCAGTTGGACGTTCGTAAGGCTGAGGGCGCCATGGACTAGAAGATCAGAATTATCGCACTTATAACTCGGACAAACAACGACATTTTCATCTTATGACCCCTTGTCCAGAAGCCCTCGTACGAACGAGGGCACACACCCCTCCCTACAACATGCTCTAGATAGTAACATAAACCACATGCCCACCTCTTTTGCATGGCAGGGCTTCGTGTATGGACTAGTGTACACATTTACGTGTATTTAATGTAACTAACATTTGTGGCATTGTATAAGCCCCGGGTTCTTTTTAGTATATAGCCTTATATTGTAATTTGTAAGGCAATAGTGTAGATGACAAAGGTTATATGCGTTGGTTAGTCGAGAATTGTGAGGTTGTGTATTATGCGAATGGGGTTAGATTCAATGAAAATAAGTTTTCCTATTAAAAAAAGTATCTATCTAGATATTTTTATTCTAAATGGGGTTACTAGATCACTTCATCATCTAAGATAGAGTTGCATAATAAATATTTAAATACGTAGTGTATTTTGCATACATAAAGTTGCAATGTTTAGGCTTTGGATGTTTTTAATTTGGTGGTTGTGGTGCTAGATGGTATTTGACCAGCTCAGATTTAAATACACATAAAATAGACATCTAGTGAAATACACATAAATAGACATCTAGAAATTTTCAGACCATACTTGTTGATACCAGTTTATAAATTTTCAATCCAATTAAATGAAAATATCACGTGTCCTTGAAAATTCGAGTTTAGATATAAGATTTTCATGAATTACCTAATGTTTTCAGACGCTATTTCTATTTTGTAATGTTATAAATATTACACACATACTTCCGCTGTTCTTAAATAAATGCAACACATTGAATTTTACACTATTCACATGTGCTACTTTGACTTTGTTTTATTTATTAATGTATTGCTAAATTATTTTTATCAAAATATTGTTAAATTTGTCTCATTGTAAATTTACAAAATCTATTTTTTTTAATTTTTTAATAATAGAGAATTAAATGTATTTATGTCAAAATTATGCATTGGCAAACGTGAAATGTTTATTGTTGCATTTATTAAGAACGGCGGTAGTACTACATAGGAAAATGCCATTTGTACACACTATTTGTGCATATTTGTTGCACACCCTCCCCAGCTTTCTGTATACACAGGTAAGTCGCTCAAAATATCGTGTGTACACATGCAACTCGCCAGTGTGTACAACAAATTAGATGTGTACAAATAGCACCCCCTACTACCTATGTCCCTAGAAGGGAATGCGTAGGACTAAGGAAATCTGGCGGCTTCAAGGGATATTGCTGTCACTGCCAGCGAGCTTCCAGGCATGGCAGCAGTGGACAGGACAGATGAAGGGCCTCCTTCAACCATCAAATTTGGGTCTGTTATCGTCAAAAGCTCAGACCATCACTGACAGTCGAATAAGCTAATGGTGCCCACCTGCTTATGACAACAACCATTCTCGAGGGAGAACTCAACCCATCTACGATGGGGACATGTTACTACTATGGCGATGATGGGATCTCGTTGGCTAGGGACACAACAATTGCAGGACTACTTGTAGCAAGCGGTGATCGGACCACATCTCACCTTGTAATACTAGAAGAAGACCCCGATTCGAGTAGCAGCCCAGCAACCCATAGCGAACTGGAAGCAAGACGCGATCCGATTTTGAACACAGCCCAAGAGGCACAAGTTCAGTCTGCGGTCTTCACCATGGCCGAAAGTGAGATGATTGCAGGTGGGCTTCAAGTAGAGGATGGGGTCAATCGACATAGCAGTGTTCTGCTAACTTGGCTTTGAAGAAACACCTCCTGCCAAGGCTTATTCCAGAGAAATGGGAGACATTTCCTAGTGGCACTCAAAAGCAATCCAATTTCTTACACCATCTAAATGGGTTTGAAATGTTTATCAAAAGCAAATCCTTACGCTTCTCTATTCTTAATGGTAATTATGTTTGCATTTCTGAATCAAAGTGTGATATTTCAATTTATGTTGATTTTGATCTTGAAAGGGTTATTTTGATAAAACACTCTATCCTCAAGATTTTATTCAATAATTGGTCATGTTCTAGGATTGAATTGAAAAACTACCTATTAATTATTCATGATGCCAATCCTCACCCGTAAGAGTACTTGCACATAGACAGAAAGTTGAGGAGAGTGATGAATGAAAAATCAAATATCTTCTCATAGCTATCACCTAATATGTTTTGGCATTGAGAAAAGAACAACATAAGAAAGAAATCGTTATGAGAATTTGGATTTGGATGTAACATACTTAAACAAAACAAAAAATTGAACTACTAGTCTACTAGGTATATATAATAATATTTAGAAGGGAAAAATAATTAAAATACCCCAAACCTTGATGGGTTATGAGAAGAGCACCACAAACTTGCATATGTAGTTTAAATATCCTAAACTTTATATAAAAAGTTATTTTAGCACCATACTGCTAGGTATCAATCCAAACAGTAAAGACAATAGTATATTCAATCAAGGAAATCTGAGAAATCCTCGGAATATTCTTAGGGAATTACAAAGCAACTGAAAGAAACGTAATACAAGAAGTATAGAGGCAAGTTCGAGAGTGCCTATCTCTCCCAAGAGTCCCAGTTCTTGTTCCCAATTTCTGCCTGGCAATTCTGCTCCCCTCAACTCCAATTTATTCTTTTCTATTTGGGCCAGCCCACTTGCTATTTTATTCAGGGCCTAAACCCCTTTATTTGTACAATATTAAAAGACTAATATAATACTTATTGCTAGTACTATCTAGGTCTCTATCATTACTCCCCCCCTTTGACAACCACCTTGTCCTCAAGGTGGGGAGTAACTGAATAAGAAACAGCCATGCCAGTATGCTTTTCTTTTTCTTGCTCCTCTGCCTTCCCAGCACTTCAGCTTGGATAGTTTTCTTCGTTTTGGTATCCACTCACTCTCTCTGTCAACATAGTGATCCTTTTGGCCAAGGTTGTTATCTCCCTCACCGCCCCATGCTCGATCTCTTACAGAATTTCCCATTGATAATGCAAAGCCAACTTCGGGACTGTAAGTCTCATTCCTCACAGCAACAACCCAGGAAGGTAAGACAGTACCAAGTACACTGCCACCAGGCCCGATCCCTGCGCACAAGACTTCTCCCAGCAACTGCATCTCGTACCCCTCTTCCATTGTCTCATAATTAACAACGCATTTGTACCTTTCAGAGTACATTTTGTTTGTTGCCTCAACTGCAGGTTTCTGATATTGTTTATTACCAAAAATCACATCGATCCAATGGTGAAGAGTTGAGCTAACCTATTCACTTTCAAAGGTCTCTCTATGCTTGATTATGACTTCTTCAAGAAAACCATTAACCCATCGAAGTAGTATAACATCATCTATTAACTCTCCATCTTATTTTGGACTTGGTGCTCCAACTAGTATTGCAAGATCCTAGTAAGTGGACGATTTGATCAAAACCAGTTTCTAATAAACCGTCAGTCAAAACCCAAGGAGACACATGACACGCAGGGCATACACCAACCCCTCCAGACTATGTCTCATTACCTTTACACACTTATTGTTATCCAGAATTGTCAACAAGACTTTAGATAGATTGCCTGAAGGTATTTTCAGTTTCTAGGTACGAAAAGGAGTACCAAAGTGTAAGGAATTCCTGGATGAATAATCCGCTACATCCCAAAGCAACGAATCAAACATGTCAACAATCATATGCATCTGATGATCAAGCACAACCACATGCTTTCTCATCCCATGTGTCAATATTAGCAGTCTTTATAGAGTATAATTCATTTCAGGGAACTGTTTAGAATAATCAAGGTGAGGCTCCAAGGGGCTGTCAAACGTGCTAGTGAAGTACCTAGCAGCTTTAATTCATCCTCTTATATTTCTTAAGTTTCCTCTATACCAACAGTCCTTCTAGAATTTTCCCAAATATTTGAAACAACATTTTTATTAACGGCAGATTCATATTCCCAGGTAACCAATGATTGAGTCCCCACAGAGGATTGGTCCTCTCGTCCCTTATCACCGTCGATGAACTTACCTTCACAGAGCGTGTTCTGTGGATTGCTCAATTCTTGCGACACGGATAACAATGACGAACTGATGGTGTCTCCTCTGTCTAAAGTCATCCTAGGGTTCACATATGGATATCTCAACGATTTGGAGTCTCCTCCTAATAGCATCACAATTTGAAGCGAACTCATAACGAATGAATCTGCGAACGAGGAAACCTATGAGCAGGCAGAATCTGCTAGTGCTGAGGATGAAAGGACCTGCGAACAAGGAGAAGCCGTTTGCGACTTCGAACTGGCAAAAACAGTTCGTGATGGTGAAGTTGAAATAATGGCTCGTGATGATTCTCGTTGAGACTAAATATTGGCGACGATGATAAAGTTCATGATTTTGAAGAAGAAAATAGATTGAGAACTGTGAGAAGTTGCTCGCGATGGAACCGGCGCACTTCGCGGGGCACTGAGAGACTTAGGTCGCATCTGCAAACTGAAGGACATTGTTGACGACTGCGATCGCCTTCTTTCCTGAAATTGTTCGTTCATCGCATCTAGCCATTTGTCCATGTGTTCCACCCTCGTTATCATGTCTGCTAAAAAGTTCATGTTTGTCTGCTTCTTCTCAAGCGAATCCATCTTCTTCTCCATGCTTGGTGTATGGACTTCTTCCATCACTACAAGTAGTTGATGTTCTCGATTGATTCAAATCATCTGCCTCCAGGAAGTGCTCTGATACCAATGTTAGGTATCGGTCCAAATAGTAAAGACAATAGTATATTCAATCAAGGATTCTGAGAAATCCCCAGAATATTCTTAGGGAATTACAAAGCAACTAAAAGAAATGTAATAGAAGTATAGAGGTAAGTTCGAGAGTGCATATCTCTCCCAAGAGTCCTAGTTCCTGTTCCCAATTTCGGCCTGGCTATTCTGCTCCCCTCAAGTCCTATTTATTCTTTTCTATTTGGGTCAGCCCACTTGCTATTTAATTCAGGTCCTAAACCCTTTTATTTGTACAATATTAAAAGACTAATATTATTCTTCCTCCGTTCTTTTTTAGTTGAAAGAGTCAACTTTACATATTTGCCAACGCACACCTTTGATCGTCAATATCTCTTATTCTCTATTGGTAAAAAAAGTTTAAAAATAGATTTTGATAATTTTGTAATGAGAGAGTATGTGAATAGTGAAAAATTCTTATTTGATGAACAATATTCAACAAATAGATAGGTGGGGGCATTTATACCATTTTGCAACATGTTGCAACTAAAAAAGAACGGAGGATAGTACTTATTACTAGTACTATCTAGGTCTCTATCACATCGTCAAGTATTATTTCTTTCAAAAATGTAAACTTATGGTGTTAATTGCATAATTTAAAATAGCAAATCAAAGGTGTTGCAATTATATAGATAGGTGGGGGCATTTATACCATTTTATCTGCTTCAGCATGCTGAACCTTGTTTCTGAAGAGCACCACAATGCTTACAAGGCTCTTCCTATCAGCCAAGTTCCCTAAGATGTCAATTTCTTCATCGGTAAACACTGAAATTTCTTCTTCTGTTTTTGGATCCTCTTTTTTATCCCAAAACCCATTGAAGACCTCTCTACCTATTCTTAAATTTCTCTTTTAAGGTCAAAGTAGTTTGCATCATTAATTAGTGCACAGAAAGCGCATATGAAATGAACCCAGGTAACCTTTGAATAAAAGAAAAAGTGGTTAATAACCCTATTTATGTTGAACTCAGGATTCGATAGTACTCCCGACAGTACTCTTATGATATCTAACTCATGTGAGATTAATTCCTCTTTGCACTCTCCAATTATACCACAATTAACAATAAGCTTCTGTAAGTTAACTTGTGACGTTGAACATTGACCGGGTCAATGCTACATCAAGGGGGTACAATTTTAGGAGACAGCCACGCAATGTAGATCCTCTTCTATATATAGATCTTGTCTTTGTCAAGGTAGTGTTGCCAAACATTATTCTCACCAACTGCGTAGGTTTTTCCTTGATCATGAATATGATTCAACTCAGATATAATATCATGTAAGATTCCTCTATAAACATCTTGTCATAACCTCCATGCGTCATTGATCCATACTACATCTTCTCCATGCTTGGTGTATAGACTTCTTCCATCACTACAAGTAGTTGATGTTCTCGATTGATTCAAATCATCTGCCTCCAGGAAGTGCTCTGATACCAATGTTAGGTATCGGTCCAAATAGTAAAGACAATAGTATATTCAATCAAGGATTCTGAGAAATCCCCAGAATATTCTTAGGGAATTACAAAGCAACTAAAAGAAATGTAATAGAAGTATAGAGGTAAGTTCGAGAGTGCATATCTCTCCCAAGAGTCCTAGTTCCTGTTCCCAATTTCGGCCTGGCTATTCTGCTCCCCTCAAGTCCTATTTATTCTTTTCTATTTGGGCCAGCCCACTTGCTATTTAATTCAGGTCCTAAACCCTTTTATTTGTACAATATTAAAAGACTAATATTATTCTTCCTCCGTTCTTTTTTAGTTGAAACAGTCAACTTTACATATTTGCCAAAGCACACCTTTGATCGTCAATATCTCTTATTCTCTATTGGTAAAAAAAGTTTAAAAATAGATTTTGATAATTTTGTAATGAGAGAGTATGTGAATAGTGAAAAATTCTTATTTGATGAACAATATTCAACAAATAGATAGGTGGGGGCATTTATACCATTTTGCAACATGTTGCAACTAAAAAAGAACGGAGGATAGTACTTATTACTAGTACTATCTAGGTCTCTATCACATCGTCAAGTATTATTTCTTTCAAAAATGTAAACTTATGGTGTTAATTGCATAATTTAAAATAGCAAATCAAAGGTGTTGCAATTATATAGATAGGTGGGGGCATTTATACCATTTTATCTGCTTCAGCATGCTGAACCTTGTTTCTGAAGTGCACCACAATGCTTACAAGGCTCTTCCTATCAGCCAAGTTCCCTAAGATGTCAATTTCTTCATCGGTAAACACTGAAATTTCTTCTCCTGTTTTTGGATCCTCTTTTTTATCCCAAAACCCATTGAAGCCTCTCTACCTATTCTTAAATTTCTCTTTTAAGGTCAAAGTAGTTTGCATCATTAATTAGTGCACAGAAAGCGCATATGAAATGAACCCAGGTAACCTTTGAATAAAAGAAAAAGTGGTTAATAACCCTATTTATGTTGAACTCAGGATTCGATAGTACTCCCGACAGTACTCTTATGATATCTAACTCATGTGAGATTAATTCCTCTTTGCACTCTCCAATTATACCACAATTAACAATAAGCTTCTGTAAGTTAACTTGTGACGTTGAACATTGACCGGGTCAATGCTACATCAAGGGGGTACAATTTTAGGAGACAGCCACGCAATGTAGATCCTCTTCTATATATAGATCTTGTCTTCGTCAAGGTAGTGCTGCCAAACATTATTCTCACCAACTGCGTAGGTTTTTCCTTGATCATGAATATGATTCAACTCAGATATAATATCATGTAAGATTCCTCTATAAACATCTCGTCATAACCTCCATGCGTCATTGATCCATGCTACATCTTCTCCATGCTTGGTGTATAGACTTCTTCCATCACTACAAGTAGTTGATGTTCTCGATTGATTCAAATCATCTGCCTCCAGGAAGTGCTCTGATACCAATGTTAGGTATCGGTCCAAATATTAAAGACAATAGTATATTCAATCAAGGATTCTGAGAAATCCCCAGAATATTCTTAGGGAATTACAAAGCAACTAAAAGAAATGTAATAGAAGTATAGAGGTAAGTTCGAGAGTGCATATCTCTCCCAAGAGTCCTAGTTCCTGTTCCCAATTTCGGCCTGGCTATTCTGCTCCCCTCAAGTCCTATTTATTCTTTTCTATTTGGGCCAGCCCACTTGCTATTTAATTCAGGTCCTAAACCCTTTTATTTGTACAATATTAAAAGACTAATATTATTCTTCCTCCGTTCTTTTTTAGTTGAAACAGTCAACTTTACATATTTGCCAACGCACACCTTTGATCGTCAATATCTCTTATTCTCTATTGGTAAAAAAAGTTTAAAAATAGATTTTGATAATTTTGTAATGAGAGAGTATGTGAATAGTGAAAAATTCTTATTTGATGAACAATATTCAACAAATAGATAGGTGGGGGCATTTATACCATTTTGCAACATGTTGCAACTAAAAAAGAACGGAGGATAGTATTTATTACTAGTACTATCTAGGTCTCTATCACATCGTCAAGTATTATTTCTTTCAAAAATGTAAACTTATGGTGTTAATTGCATAATTTAAAATAGCAAATCAAAGGTGTTGCAATTATATAGCTAGGTGGGGGCATTTATACCATTTTATCTGCTTCAGCATGCTGAACCTTGTTTCTGAAGTGCACCACAATGCTTACAAGGCTCTTCCTATCAGCCAAGTTCCCTAAGATGTTAATTTCTTCATCAGTAAACACTGAAATTTCTTCTCCTGTTTCTGGATCCTCTTTTTTATCCCAAAACCCATTGAAGACTTCTCTCTTCCTATTCTTAAATTTCTCTTTTAAGGTCAAAGTAGTTTGCATCATTAATTAGTGCACAGAAAGCGCATATGAAATGAACCCAGGCAACCTTTGGATAAAAGAAAAAGTGGTTAATAACCATATTTATGTTGAACTCAGGATTCGATAGTACTCCCGACAGTACTCTTATGATATCTAACTCATGTGGCATTAATTCCTCTTTGCACTCTCCAATTATACCATAATTAAAAATAAGCTTCTGTAAGTTAACTGTGTAACGTTGAACATTGACCGGATCAATGCTACATCAAGGGGCACAATTTTAGGAGACAACCACGCAATGTAGATCCTCTTCTATATATATAGATCTTGTCTTCGTCAAGGTAGTGCTGCCAAACATTATTCTCACCAACTGCGTAGGTTTTTCCTTGATCATGAATATGATTCAACTCAGATATAATATCATGTAAGATTCCTCTATAAACATCTCGTGATAACTTAGTGTTTAGCAAATTGTAACTTAGCTTATTTAACACAATCCACAATCATACAGCCTCTGGTAATTCTACTCTATGACTGAAGGCTTGCGCCCCGGTGACTGCTGCAAGCCGAGGGTAGCGTCATGCTACTCAGCGGAGGCTCCCGACCACACATGCCAAGGGTTATGAAAAGAGGGAGATTATTTAAACCACTTTACCCGAAGGCTACCCGCAACATTTATGGGAACCATCTCAAAATCTTTCTAAGTCCACAAAGTTTGTGGCTTTCGAACAAACATATGAAAGAGAGCAAAACATACATTCAAACACAAAGGCGAGGAGACGAAAGCATGCAAGAAGATTAAAAACGAATGCGAATCGAAGGCATCGATAGCAAAAAGCCCAAGGGCACATCATTCATTCAAGCATTCAAGTACAGGGTTGTGTTTAGTTTACAAGCACGACCGAAGCCAGAGACCTACGAGCTATTACAAAATTATACTTAGGAAAATTCCTAAGTTTCAACATCTTCAACAATGTTCTCCTCGGGCTTGGAGGTGGCACCTTCCCCGGCCTCTTCGCCTACATCGTCGCCCTTTTTCATGAGTTCTGAGTCTTCTAGATCAGGCCTCTCCACGCCCGGAGGGAGGGGAACTCAGACGTCGGGTTGGAGGGGAGGAAGACCATAAACTGTCGGGTTGAACTCCTTCGGGTCCACCCCAAAGTGCCTAGCCAACCTTCGGTAAACGAGCCACTGGGTGAAGAACTCGCCCCCATCATAGTACTCCTTGCCTTTCTGGGTCAGCCACATAGCACTGGGGCCTTTCACCCAAGCGTCCACCTCCTGCTCTACCACCGAGGCCACCCACTCCTTCTGCTCCTCGGCCCTCCAGCCCTCAGCAATGAAGGCGGCAACGGCGTCTTTCTCAGTCTGGGCAATAGCCTCCTTCTTGGTGGCCTCGGCCTTCTCAGCGGCAATCTCAGCAGCCTCGGCAGCAACTCTTTCAGCTTCAGCCTTGCCCTCATCCCTGGCCACCACCTTGTTGTTCTCAAGGATTTTTTGGAATGCCTCCTTTTCCAGTCGGAGGGTCTTCTCAGCTTCCTCGAGCTTCCTCTGAAGGGCGGCATTCTCATCATCAGACTTCTTGAGGGCCTCGTCCGCCTGGGCCTTCACGATCCTCAGCTGCTCCGTCCTTCGTGTTTGCTCGGAAGCAGCCAAGGCAGCCTGCAAACAAACAAAGATCAAAGGAATCTTAGCATCTACACATATGACCGAAGGCTCCCCCTGAGGCCGAAGGCTCTATCGGTGCTTATAAAATTTAAAGGAAAACGAAATACAAGGGAGGCTCACCATGGTGCTATAGCTGGCGACCTTGTAATCGAGGATTCCATCCTCCATCTGAGCCACCACAGATTTGTCATTCGAAGACATCACACCCCTCAAAAACCCGACGGGGTGTAACGTGCCTCGCATAACACCGGTCCCCGCCTTGATGGAGAACTGGACAATCTCGGCGGGGCTGGGCTCCTCACCGACATGAAGCCGAGGTGAGGGAGGGGGAGCGACAACCAGAGACCTCGAAGGAGAGTGCTCCTCGACGATCACAATGGGGGAGACCTTCTTCTCTGAGGCTCCCCTCCTCTGCTTCTTAGGCTCTGGGGGCGCAACGCCTTTCTTGGCCCTCTTTGTCTTCAGATCCTCTACCTAGGAGCCTCCGGCACCAGCACCGGAATCGGCGACGACGGCCTCCTTCGAGGGCTCCTCTTGAACCCTGGCGACCCCGGCCTTCGGAAAGAACTCATCGACGGGTTTCTACTTCCCCGCCTCCTTCTTTTTGGGCTCCCTAGCCAGCTTTTGCTTCAGCTTAGAGAAATTTCTCACATCCATGACTTGACCTGAAAAAGGAAAAGGCACAAGCGTTACACACTACAACAATAAAATGAGGAAAAATTACTAAAGTACTAAAGACGAGGGCCTTCGACAACAACCTCCAGCACTTTGATAGCCCCGGTCAATGGAAGGATATCTCTCGTTATTCTCCCCTTGCAGGCGATACCGCCGGAAATCCAGCTTGAACAACTCCTCCGGGAGCAAGGCGGCTTTAATCGACATCAGCTTCTCGGACCCCGACGGCTTCGCCGTCAGTTTTCTTCTGTTGCCCTCAAGGGCAGCATTGCCAACCTTGAGATGCCTCCGAAAATGATTGCGGAGGGGCCTCGGGAAAATGGCTACCGGCATCTTGACATAGCAGAATCGGTCCTTCCACCCCTTGTGGGACGGGGGCACTTCCGAGAACAGCCTCCACGCCGGCACCTGTTGGAGATTAGCAAAACCCTCACTATTGGCGGCCCCCCCTCGGCACAAGTTAAAGGACAAGAAAAATTGGTCCAGGGAAGGCTCCACCCCCGGGAGCGGCACAATGAAAGGAACCCCGCCAAGTATGAGTGGCAATTGGGGGTCAGCTGGCAGGGGGCAAGACCTACGAACCTAAGGTACTGCACAATGAAAGGATGCAGTGGGAAGTGGAGACCCAGTTCCACCGACAGAATGTGGACTGCAAAGCATCCTTCGGGAGGGTGAGACAGCAAGTCTTCCGGCCCCGGTTCCACCACCTGTGCCGAAGGCCCTACGAGGAATTGTGTGGCGTGATAATCAGAAGCTACGGCCGTTGTCTTCAGCTCGAGAGCAGCGGTGTTCAAGTAGGATTGACCCTCGGGAATGCCCACCGGTTGCCCGGCGTCCACAGCAACGGACTTCTTCTTCGGAGCCGCCCTAATCTTCTTCTTCCCAGAAGCCACCCGGAGGGGGTCAGGATTAAGAGGTCGAGAGCAACTCGCTTCCCCGGCGTTCGAAGGCAGTAAAATGACACTTACCCGTTGCCTCTTCTTCTCTTCCTCCTTCTCCGCCACTTGGACAGCAAGGGAAAGCTCCTCGTCTTCGGCGATTTGCTTGAAGTCTTCAGCCTCCAACTCGATCCGGAGGTTGTCCTGGAACCTCTCGGCTACTTTAGAATCATTTTGCGTCGAGGCCTGCTCACTTGAGTACTCCACGTTCGATACGCTCTCAGATTTCACCGGAGACTCCCTCGAGATATTTTGCGAATCACTGGCGGAAGACATCCTTCGGGTTCTTTTCTTTTAAGGAAGACGAGGAAGGGAGAGATTCCTAAGGCCCTAGGGCTGAAGCTCTAAACACTAAATCTAAAGAGGAGGAAGCAGAATATACTAAGAGTGTCAAGAACGGATGAAGAACTGACCTTGAAAAATTGGATTTTATCGAAGGCAGGTGTTTATCTCTCTAGAATTTTTGGCAGAGCTTCGCTTCAGTTCTAAACGCACAAAGGAAATGGGAGCGGCTTGGGGTATTTATAGGCACCTCAACAATGGTTAGGCCTCGAAACTGGGCCTCGGATTAAAAGCCCATCATTACGGGCCGCCGCCTCAGCCAATGGGTGGCAGCCCCCCGCCTTTAGTCAACAAGAGCCTGCCACGTGGACCCCACCTCCAACGGTAACATTCCAACGGCTATATTCCAGGGTGACCTCATCTATTACCCTTCGATACACAGACAGCAACTCCCTTCGGGATCCATACGCCTTCGAGAAAGAGCGAAATAAGCCTTCGGCTTATCACACATTGGCAACCCCTCATCCGAATAAGCCCTTGGATCTAAACATTGCTCTTAACTCCTTCAGCCCAAACTTGCCTTCGGCCTCAAGGAGTGGGGGACTGGGACATACCCTTCGGGAATGTTGCAAAACAAAAACCGACATATGCAAAACAAATACCTCGTAAAAATGCCAAGGCAGCCTCCGGGTAACACCAGACACGAAACCCCTCGGGTACATGTTATCAATACACCCTTCAGGAAAAGAGCAAATTGTCAAAATTTCACATAAACACTAAGGATGATGAAACAACCTTCGCACACACATGAGATGCAAACTTGTGAACACTTCCACCCAGGAAGCCCTCAGCCCCCGACATGTGGGGGACTGAGGGAATGCCCTCGGCAAAAAGCAGAAAACAAAGGACCAGTTAAAGCGGCCTACGAAGCGAGGATGCTTTCAGGAGAATCATCACAATTACTCCTTTTTCCCTCAAGTACCTTTCGGCAAAAGGAGTGGGGGACTCCTGATGGAGTATATGGCCCAGGGACCCCCCCCGGCCCATAGACTTCTACTTCTCCTACACAGGCCCATCAAGCCCAGAAAACACACAAGGCCCAAACACAGCGGCCCAGGTGTCAAGAAGCCTGCGGTGCGCGCACAGGTGCCTTCGGCCCTATGGCCAAGGGCTCCAAAACTCACAGGACAGCCAGATTTGAACATACGAAGCTACTAGGAAAAAATGGCAGAAATCATGACACTTCGGCACCTACGTGCCATCAGTATAAGGGAGCCCTCGGCTACACGGAGCCCTCGGCTACACAAGGGAGCCTTCGACTACGGGCTCAATCATCGAAGATTCCCTTTGGAGACAAGCAACCACCACATTTAATGCGGCATCACGTCCAAACCATTCATCTAAAACCAAGGATTAAGTCAACACAATGGATTTTTCCTCTCGTCCCTTATCACCGTAGATGAACTTACCTTTAGAGAGCGTTTACTGTGGATTGCCCGATTCTTGCAACACGGACATCAATGGAGAACTGATGGTATCTCCTCTATCTAGAGTTGTAATAGGGTTCGCAGATGGATATCTCAGCAATTTGGAGTTTCCTCCTGAGAGCGTCACAATTGGACGCGAACTGATAACAGATGAATCTGCAAATGAGGCAACCTGAGAGTGGACAGCATCTGCTAGCGCTGAGGATGAAAGGACCAGCTAACAAGGAGAAGCCGTTTGCGACTTCGAACTGGGAAAAACAATTCGCGATGGCGAAGTTGAAATAGTGGCTCACGACGAATTCATGTTGAGACTAGCTATTGGTGAAGATGATGAAGTTCGCGATTTTGAAGAAAAAATAGTGATTGCGAACTGTGAGAAGTTGATCGGGACGGAACCTACGCACTTCGCGAGGCACTGGGAGACTTAGTTCACATCTGCGAACTGAAGGACATTGTTGACGACTGCAATCGCCTTCTTGCCTGAAATGGTTCGTTCATCGCATCTAGCTGTTTGTCCATGTGTTCCACCCTCATTATCACGTAGGCTAAAGTCTAGTTCATGGATTTCTGTTTCTTCTCAAGCGAATCCATCCTATTCTTCAGCGAATCCATCTTCTTCTCCATGCTTGGTGTATAGACTTCTTCCATTGCTTCAGGTAGTTGATGTTCTCGATCAATTCAAATCCTCTGCTTCCAGGAAGTTAGTCCACTGATACCAATGTTAAGTATCCATCCAAACAGTAAAGATAGTAGTATATTCAATCAAGTAATTCTGAGTAATCATCATAATATTCTTAGGGAATTACAAAGCAACTGAAAGAAACGTAATAGAAGATAAAAACACTAAAAGCATATCAAAGAGATAAAAAAAATTGCAGAGAGATAATAAATATATAATAGAAAAAAAAATTATGAATATGAAATATATAAAATATTACATAAAAATATATTTTATTTTAATTTGATTTGAAGATAAAAAAAAGTAGAAAACATGTACGATTACGAAATACAATATACTTATTTTATGTGGATCAATAAAATTTAGTAATAATTTGGTATAGAAAAAAATGTAAATTCATTTATGTGTCAATTAGTTAAAGATAAAGATAAGTAAAAATCACAAATATATTTTTAGTATTTTGATGTAAAAGAGAAAAAAATTGAAGAAAATAGAAAAGAAAAATAAAGAGAAAGAAAGGACTAACCTGGAGGAAAAAGAAAGAAGTTTTCCGTTATATTGGACATTTGGAGGGTTGGAACTTGGAAGCATGGGGAGAGAGAAAAAAAGGCACTGTATTAGAACCGGCATACCATGCGCATGGTCTGTCGATTGCACAGTATAATTTGCACTTTTATTGTAGCTCATGACTAAATAAACTTTAATTTGAACTAATATTTGGATTTTAATTCAATAAAACGTGATTGAAAAAGGAATTTGGGATAAATTTTGTCATATTCTATATTCTTCTACATGCATGGTTTCTACATGGTTCTGTTCATTTCTTTCTCACCTCTACAAATTCTAATTATAAAATTTTTTCTTTTTGTATGTCTCACATAATTCAAAATTGATAATGTCTAATGGGATAATATTATATTATGTGGTAAGACAAATGTATATTGTTTAATGGTAACTATTTTGATGGCTCCATATTTAAGAGGTCATCAAAATGATTTAAATCTAAAAAGTAGCTTCAACACATTTGGAACAGTAAGCCCAACACAAATAGCTCACGACATTCTGGAATTTTCTTGTTACGTTAGTTGTTATAGATTACGTAACGTCTACCCACTCCTATTATGACCTTGTAAAGAATCTTAAAGATACAAAGGAATGAATTGAAAGGATATATCAGATACTATACTGCTTCAAGGAAAGCAAACTATCATTTTCTTCATTTTTTCCAAACTTTTGTGGGGAATCGTGTGCTCTTTTTAAATGCACAACAAATTTCGGTTATAGACGGACCATGTACATTAATATATGTGTGTGGTTTGATGCTCTAGTTATATAATTTATGTTTTATACGATAGTATATTCGTAACTTTACTTATTAATTAATAGTTTATGTCTCGCAGAATATACAAATTTCGATAAATAGCCCGACACGATAGGATCAAGAACAGTAAGTGTACAATTTTGTTTGATAGAGTTACTGTACAAAAATAATCATAGGATATTAAATATTACGAGGTATATATGTCTAGTAGTCTAGTGAATGATAGTATGGTGTTGAATCTTGGGAGCTGAGGGGGGAATCAAATAATGGGGGAATTTGGAGATGAATGAGAATGAATCTTGATTGTATTTTGTGAAATTGAAATATGTAGTAGATGAAATCGAAATGTGCAGCTCAAAAGGTATGGCACAGTAGCATTATGTGAACCTAAATCGTGCATTAATTGAAACTAAAATGTGTAGAGTAAAAGCTACGATTCGGTGACACTTTTGTTCCTTTTTTGTGCACATTTCAATTTCAAGTAAGCACATTTGAGTTTTTACCTCTTATTCTGACATTTCAATTTAACCTAATGCACATTTCAGCTTCATCAAATGCACCATTCGATTTCAGATAATGCAATCCAACACTGTAGATTATTTCTCATATCTCTCCTTGGAGTCCTTTCCCAACACAACCGCTCCCATGAATGGGGATCTCCATCTAATAGGAATTTAAACTCACATGCCCGACTTAGGGTGTTTTAAATTGGATAGTAATTTTCTAGTTCAATCTGGTTTGGTGTGATGTGATGTCATGTGATGTGATCCGATTTCGTTAAATTTGGTCTGATTTAATTTAGTACATGTTTGTTCCATGTATATTTTCCAATTATCAAAATCTGATCTTCTGGTCTAATTAGTCTAGTTAGGTATGTATGATCTATATCTGAAACCAAATCAATTAAAAACTTGCTGAGCAGGGCACATTCATAACCTCGCGAAGTTAAAGCAATACCTCATGCAATCAAAGGCGGATTATGGGAAAACGGAAAAACATTTGCATTAAAATCCCATTTGATAACCCTTATTTTCAACTTAACGACAAATATTTTTACCTAACACGTAATTTTTTACATCGTGCGCTAGGTTGAATCAAAATAACTAAAATTTGAATTACTTTTATGACAATGTAGTTACTGAATATCATTAGATTCTGCCGATCCTTTCAATTAGGTGATGAGAAGTCTGGTTTGTCAGTCATTGACTCAGTTAAGTGCATTACAGGATCAACGAATATTATTGCCTCTACAGAGGTGATAGATTATCAGTCTGGTTCAAAGGTGGACGGCAAACATAAAACTTTTTATCTTTAATTTACTTCTTTTTCTTTGATTGTATTATCAGACATGTGACAAATTGAATGTTATTTTGATTTAATATAATAGTTGGATTTGACGATTAAGAAAAACATGATAATGCGAGATAGATTCACCCAATCATGCGCTCATCCCAAGCACCACAACGTTGGCCGGAACAATACCGTCCTCCACTCCTCTGCTTGGTTACTTTAGTGTCATGACATGACTTCCTCATATGGTTCCAAACTACTTTGAGAAAGCATTTCCGTCACTCAAAAATTCAAAGTAGTGAATAAAAAAGTTGCGAAACAAAAACATATACGGAGTATTCATTCAACATGAAAAGTAAAGCTAGAGACTACCTTCAAAACCAATTGAAATGAAGAAATCCAAATGTGGACGATGATGTGTTAAATTATGTATGCCACTATAGATGCTAATTGGATGATATATGTTTCTAAATAGCTCTATTTGCTTAGGAAAGAAATAACATATATGGCAGGCTTTTTGGACATGTCATGTTAAAAAAACATTAGACTCAAAATTTATTCGAAAAACAACTATATGAGAGGATCTTTGGTAGAGAATTGCAAAAATTCATAATTATTTGACATAGATTTGTCAAATCCACACCAAATGCATTTTGGCAGGAGTTATTTGGATCAAAATTGTCGATCAATCCGTGTCAATCCCATTTTCAAAAATCCAAACAAAAAATAAAACAAAACCAAATAGGGCAAACAATATCCAATTTTACTATGTACTACCTCCATCCCTTTT
Organism: Cuscuta epithymum; assembly: GCA_945859915.1. NCBI lineage: Eukaryota > Viridiplantae > Streptophyta > Magnoliopsida > Solanales > Convolvulaceae > Cuscuta > Cuscuta epithymum. Next base: position 5,739,514 of record CAMAPF010000055.1, read on the forward strand.
ATATTGGGACGGAAGAAAGTGGCACGAGTTTTAAGAAAAATGGGTTTGTGTGGTTGATATTAGTTGATAAAGTAAGAATAAAGTAAGAATGATTTTGAGCCACACAAACTTTACCAAATATGGTATGGGACAATTTAAGTGGGACTTCCTGAAAAGGTAAAACGGGACAATATAAATGGGACGGAGGGAGTAGTATTATACGATAGTATATTTTACTGATCGATTAGCTAGCATTTGTGTAATACGTAGTACTACGTATTATATTGGTGATTTAAGGCTTGTAACAGATTTCTCTTGGAATTTAATAAAAAAAACTTTTACCGCTTATGATGAATCCTTTAATCCATCGGAGAGTTGTGAAAGGTAACGGCCTGCTTGGTAGGCATTTCTTTCGTCCGACGGTCCTACCGATCTTGCAAGCCATTTTTTTTTTCAAAAAATACATGTAACTTTTCAATTTGTATACCAAAAAGTTAAACTGTCAAAATAAATAAGGACCTAGTTACTTTGTTTAATTTAGTTGAAATGTTGAATGGGCTATTGATGACTGTTCTTACTATTTTGATTTATATTATTAATCACCTTCTTAAATAAATGCAACATGTCGAATTTTACACTATTGACATATTCTACTTTGATTACTTTTTATTTATTAATGTATTACGAGTAATATTTTTCTGAAGAAAATAAATATTGTTAAATTTGTCTCATTGTAAATTTTCAATATCTAATTTTTTTTTATTTTTTTACAAATGGAGAATTATACTACATCCGTCACTGAAACAACTTTCCGTTCGGTTTACGATGCTTGACTGACGATAAAGCAACTCGATCCTTGTTCACACTCGGATTATTTTTAGTAAATAAAATTTACATATTCAGAAACTACATTAAAATCGCTATAAAGCCTGATCAAGAAAATTTAAATTTGATAAAAATTTGATATATAAAGCAAAAGATTATGAGTGATTTAAGTTGACCAATGAATAGTGAATAGAAGTTAATTTTGGGATGGAGAGAGTATATATTAATGGTCAAAGTTGTGTCTTGACAAACGTAAAATGTTGACCATTGCAATATACATTGTCGTGTATGTGCGTATGATTCTTTCATTTATTTATGAGACATCGTGGCACTTTGAGAGGGAGTGAGTATGTTCATTTTTTTTAAGGAAAATGCTTAGTGTACATAAGTTGTACACAAATTGTACACAAAATCCCCTCTAGTTGTCTGTGTACACAGACAATTTGTTTAAAAGGTGATCAGACTTAATGTCAAGTTGTCTGTGTATATAGGCAATGTACTCATTTTGTCAAGTTGTCTGTGTAAATCAAGAATGTTCCTTTTTTGAAAGAAGGGTATGTTCAATTGTTCATTGCAACTCATTTCAGTCAAATCAAAACAGATAAACTCGTATTCGAGTTTAGAACTTTAGATTTGACTGCAAATACTACGTTAAACAAATTTAAATGACGAGAATAAGTACGTGAATGATATGGTATATAGCACGCGACAATAATGTCCAATACTCTTATTTGACTGCTTTTGGAGTCCGAATCATAAAGTTTTGGCTAAGAAGTAATAGGGATAACATGGGCTTGTATGGAAATTAAGATGTTAATCGATAAATCAGATGAGTGGAAACACACGAAGAGTTTGTTTTACAGGTGACAACTCCGGTACTCGTTTAAAAAATGGGATACCATACCTACCATTCACGTGATTGGTCCAAATCATTATATCATATTTATTTTAGATTTAAATAATTCAACTGCATCATTCTGATTGGTACATGTGGACAAAGGTATGGTTCCTTAAGGGTACCATAGAATCTACCTGTAACCTAAATCGAGTGCATTGTTTGAAATGGTTGACTTAATTGATTCTACTAATTTCAATCAATCATCAGTCATCATTTACCTCAGTGTCGCAAAGCCTCCCACCTACTGGGGTAGGAGGGTCGGATGTACGTAGTCTTACCCTTGTACTAAAGCACAGAGAGACTGTTTCTGGATGACTCATAATGAAAATCGCGTCCAGTATAGCACGGACTGACTGTAGCTTCATAACAAAGAAGAGCAGACGGTTTGGTGAACCATTTTGCTTTATTCCATCATATTCTCAAGCCAAAAAATAATGAATCTTTTGCAAATATTTGATTCTACTAATTTATGAAGAAAAATTATATTTAAAATACTCCGTATACTTTATGAAAAATAAAAAAACGGTCCTCGTTCTACAGTAATTTGATTCAGTACAACCAGAAAAGTAACTCCAATTTTTTTAGTATTATATAATTCAGCACCCGGAATTAAAACTTACGTGTTTGGTGAAAAAGTGGATTGATAAGTTTGATAAGTGTGGATGTTACATTTAAAGTTATTTCATTCCTCTCAATTCTATTTACAACACTTCAGTAATCATAAAGTCAATTTTTCATAATTATATACTCCTATAAGGTTCAATTATTTAGGTGAGAATGTTTCTTCTCATGAAAAATGAGAATGACCTGAAACGTAACAATGCACATTAAGATTAATGGATGTGAACATTTATGATTAAAATAACGCACACCTCGAATACACAAGAAAAAGTAAATTATTTATAAAAATGGCACTTGTTTTTTTTATTTATGGTTGTGCACATTTATGCTTCACGTAATGCACAATAATTCTGAAATCTAACGTTCTAGATTGAATTGAATCCAACGTTCTAGATTGAATTGAATCTCATTTAAATTATTTCCTAAGATCGCATTCTCTCAGTGTATTCATATTATGCATACATAATATTGCAGGGTTGATAGATCTTCCCGCTCGGGTCTTTAGCCGCTCGAAGCCTCGAACCGAGAGTGTCCTCAAACAACTCACAACCACCACATAGATCTACCAGGACAAGGGAACCACCACAAAGGCACCGCGAACTCAAACCCAACCCACAAAGCGCGCACACACACTTATCGAAGTGATGAGAGGAACGGAAGAAGAGGATGGGCAAGAGAGAAGTAGGACTCTCTCTGTCTACAAAGAAGTCTCTAGAACTTGGATTATGACTGAGGCGACTCAAAGGGACAAAGGCCAACAGAGAAAATAAATAAACGGGTCGAAACAAGCCCAACATGGTAAGTAGGTCAAGCATAGGTAAAGACCGAACACAATAGGGTGAGGTAACACAAACGGGTTGGGTTGCAAGAAAAGGGACTAGACTGAGTCACAATTCGAACAGAATAGGATGTACCTTAATTATGACCAATAATATACATACACATGGTAAGGCCGTAAGAATACCTCTCACAAATATACATAGTATATACATACATACTTTTTTTACTCCATGTGGTCTGGGGGAGGGAGTCTGGGGGCCTGGAGTAATCAGGCCCTTATGTGCAGTGCCTAGCGGGTTTCGAACTCGAGACCTTTCGCTAGGCACAATAACCTCATAATCAGCTGGGCTGGAATGCTTGGTCAGAATATACATACATATAGTAATATAGTTAGAACTTACAAATCAAGAGACTAAGCTATATGAAATTATGAATACACTTGATAAGAATTAAGAAAAGGTTGATGGAAATACTTAACAAATTTAGTATTTTCTTTTTTCTTTTTGGTAGAGAATTTAGTGTTTTCTAAAAATGACAATAATTACTCTTATTTAATAGGAGATTAAAATACTAGTACTTTCTATGCTGACATGTCACATAATTTGTGCAAGTGACAGGCATACCAGTCCAAAAACTCATTTCAGCTGACGAATGCAATAATGAAATTATTACTAAATTTATGGATTATAGGGACCGTTAATGGCGCTAATGGTGTTGAGTGCTGGCGATAAACAACAATGAATATCACCAAGATAATCATATATAGAAGGTAGGGATCGAGTACGTTTAAGAATTAATGGACTGGTGTGGTAGTGATTAATTATAATTAAAATACTATAAACATTATGATTCAGAACATACCTTTACTATATGAATATATGACATAGACATACTTTAAATAGAAGGTGGGAGTTAAAAAATAAAAATACTGGGTAACGGATCCACTCATTTATGAATCTATACTTAGACCGACCGTAAGTGATATGACCTCTCCATTTGTGCAAGTGCAGGAATGAATCGGACTACAATATTATGCAATATTTTCTCCTATGCAGAAAGTGGTACGTGTTTAATAAAATAATCAAATGTGATTAAATAATAAGACATAAATTGTGATCCTAATTGTTAGTTAATTGTGTTATAAATCTGTACTTAATCTTTTTCACAATAGAAAACTCTAAAAAGATCCACGTAGCATACTAATTAAAACAGTCGGTTGCGTACATGATTGCTCATACGTACCAATACCATCACCTTTTATTCTTACCCACGTATTTACATAAAGAATGTGTTGGTCAAATATTAGGTATGGTGCTGCCAATAATTCATATCTTGGTTAGATAGGGATTCAAGAAATGCTTTTTTTAGAATACAAAATGATGGAATCTCAAATTAAGCACTATTAGATTCAGAAATAGCTTCCCTAGTTAATGCATAAACAACTTTGTTCGCTGATCGTCGCACATATTGAACAGAAACATTAATGATAGGCACTATCACATGTCTAATATCATCTAACAAAGTTGTATCATAAGAGCATCCATCTTGGCAGTTTATACCATGCATAAATCTTTTGATCGAGCATCTGATTCAATGATAACTTGTTGCCAACGATTTTTCTTAGCTCATTGTGTCGCTTACTCGCTTCCCTTATGGCTATCAGTTTGGTACGGTGGAGCTTGCTGCAAAATTGCCCCTACATGCATTGTCGTCTCATCCCCGCCACAAAAGATCCGAACTCATCCCGAACGCCACGTGTAAAACTATTTGGATCTAGTGCACTATCTACATTGATCTTGATATAACCCGTCTCACATCTAGATTTGTGATAAAATTTTATAACTATTCTTGATTTGTGATTTTATAACTATTCCTGATTCCAATATCCAGGCTAGATTTATTCATATCCTGGATTCATGATCAGAAAATTGTATCCATTCGATGTAGGAAATAATTTTGCATTGAGTAATTACAAGAAAAACTGATAATTATAAGTAATTCCAATAATTTATATGTTGGCTAGATAGGGATTCAAGAAATATTCTAGATTTGGTGTGATTGTATAACTATTCTTGATTCCAATATCCTGGCTAGATTTATTCATATCCTGGATTCATGATCAGAAAATTGTATCCCTTCGATGTAGGAAATTAAATAATAAGTCACCGATTAATTATAAGAAAAACTCGATCATACTCGTCCCATAAACTTTCCCATTTTGATTCAGATCGGATCGGGGTTGGAAGTAAGATTTAAAATTGAAATATATGGTTATAGTTCAGTAACAAAAAAAATGAATGTTATTCGTTCACACACACAAAACTTTCCAAAAAATGAATTTTTTTTAGACATCCCAAAAAGATAAGTGGTAAAAAATTCATGGAACGGAGGGAATAGTACTTTTATATACGTAGGGGTGAACAAAAAAAACCGAAAATCCAAAACTGATCGACAAACCGATCGAAACCGAACTATCCAAATCTAAATAATACAAATAACTTGTACTACTAAATAATACGTGGGAGTATTATTTAGGGGTTGAGATCAGGGACGGATCCAACGTGGGGGAGGGGGCAGCTGCCCCCACTCAACCCCTATATATACATATATCAAATAAAAAATTATACTCTTAAATATGTATTAATATAAGTATGTTATACAATATTAAGCAGTGTAGTGATTAGAATATGCGGTAGCCAAGTGGAGTGGGATCTTACGCGTATAAGGTTTGGCAGGTTGGTTGAGGGTCGAACCCCAACTCATGTTTTTTGACATTTTGTTCTGACTTTTTAAAACTCTAAACCAATTTAAAAGTGAATATATAACTGAATTCAAATTTTGGCACATATTTTTTTAAACTAGTTCAATATAATTACATTATATTTGTCGGACATAGTTTGTTAAGTTTAACTATTACTCCCTCTGTCCCTTTTAAATGTCCCGTTTTATCATATTGGGATGTCCCTATTTAATTGTCACATACCTTATTTGGTAAACTTTGTGTGGCTCAAAATCATTCTTACTTTATTCTTACTTTATCAATTAATATCAACCACACAAACTCACTTTTCTTAAAACTCGTGCCACCATTTCCCGTCCCATTTAAAAGGGGACGGAGGGAGTACATTGTTACACTTACGTTATATATATGGAGTGCAAGAGTGTTGAATTTTAATATACTTACGAATTCGAAACTTGATTAAATTACTTCTAAATACATATTTGATCCATTCCTTAATTAAACTTATTTAAATTACTTCTAAATTACGAATTCAATATATTATAATTACATATCCTTACTTCTGATACACTTAATTAAATTGTTATTGTCAACATAATTTTGAATAAATAAAAATTGTGTGATTAAAATTTATTTTCAATTATGATATGGTATCTTTCAACAACAAAAAATTATGATATCGTAATATTTTTGTCCTTCAAACATTTTGTTATTGATAACTGACTTGACACCATTTTATCCCAATGTGGTCATTTTTTATGGGATGTGTGTGATAATTAATGTGATTTCACCCCGCTGACAAAAAATCCTGGATATGCCACTGGTTGAGATTACGAACAATTGTGGGATAAAAAAAATTTACCCAAATCTAAATAATACAATTAACTTGATAAAAAGAATAAGAAAATAATCAAATTAACTTAAAATATTCAAGACAAATTTACCAAAATACTATATTTGACGTACTATCACATATTAAAATAGTTGGGATGTTGATTCATTCCAAACACGGTCAAGAATTTTATCTTTCTAAGGGATTTTGTATAGCTAAATTTTAAATTGAATGTGCGCCACTATTTTTTTAAAATCGAAGGCTAAAATGACATTGTTTAATTTCTTGTTAATAAACTCACTGGGACAGTTTCCCCACTACCTCATGGTAGATACGCTTTGGCGAATCTTTCACTTCTTTAAGACAATAGAAATGTGTGACGGGTTTGTGCAATTCCCTTGTGAGCCTTATTTTGAACTTTTGTAATTACCTATTTGTGATGCGTTAAAATATGACCCTAGTCTATTACGGAGTATTAAGATGCCATTTTTCTGTTTGTGGTGAAAATACCATAATGGCACATGCATTATAATGGGAACTGATAACAAGCTTTAATTAACAGTTCATATTTACTTTATAAAATTAATATCTTGAATGTGGTTTAAGACATTATTGTATATTTGTATATGATGCATACTTGCATATGTCAAGTTCCTCTTATATTCTTCTTTTTCAAAGAATGTGATCAATTTTACTTAACAAGCAAATGAATTACTTAACAGTTTAACCTCCTAAAGTGACAATTTTTCAACCTGGTGCGTTATTATTATTTTTTATCGATGTTCAATGTTCGATTACAGCGGACTGCTTTTATATTCTTTTTATTTTTTACTTCTTTTTAACACATTTCACAACATTATTTTACTCCAGGCCTATACTAATAACTGTAAACTCAAATGCCACTTGCACTATAAGTCGATATTTTAAACAAGAAATACCGGAGTAGCATTTATTTATGCAGACGTTAATGACCAATTTACAGCACAAACAAATTTCTTTACATCCCTTTGTTAGTTCCTAGTTCCTACACGATTACAACGTCTAATAGGGATGAACTGTTCTGCAAATATTGTTTTTGAGGGACGAACCACCGCCTAATTTGTACAAAAGAAGTATTGTTTTCCAGCAAGAATAGACAAGATAACTCAATAGCAAGGCAAACGACATGATTGAGCCAGCCATGTTCTATTAATGTAACTTCTCCCATAGGAGCATCCACAATGCACACATGTCTAGTCTAAATAAAGTGTGCCACGTCATTAAATTAGACATTCACTAGTTAATTTGTTCTCCAATGGTTGTAGTCTTCGGTTATAATATGCTGACATGGCAGTAAAAAAATTAGACACCGTCAAAGAAGAAGTGCGAGTATGGAAAGGCTTTTAAACTTGCTGACTAGATAAAAATAGATGCCCCTCTCCCGTGATTCTCGTGAAGCTTGTTTGAGTACGTAGATCTCACCATAACCACCGGATGTTCATCGAGTTCAACACTTCAACATTATCTGATTTCAACCGCCATCTGAAATCGCCAGTGAAGCTTGCAGCGTCGCCAAAGTTCGCCGTCCTGGACGTCGCCAATATCCACCGTCTCTTCAAATCCGTTCAACTGGAGTTCTCGTCCGGCAAGTGTGATAGCATATACTCCGTATATATGTGTGTGTGTGTGTGTATAAACAAATAAAAGAAAAGGCCTACTGACCGCAATAAAAAACGACAAACAAAGCAAATGCGATGGAATCATGGAATCGTCCTCTTCGTGAAGCAAAAAAATAATACAGAGCATTTAGAGCAATAATATAAGATGGGGTTTCTCTTAAATTTGTAACGAAGCGATAAATGTAAGCGATAAAAGTTGTGCATTGGAACCGGTTTTTGTAGTTCAATATCTAGTCATCGCACCCCATATTATTTTTACTAGACGGCCTATTATTTAGTTGACATTTGGCACATTTTTTTGAGGCTAGAATGGTGTGCATTGTGGATGCTCTAAGTATTTAGTTTAAATAATGGGTGTCTCGATTACCATGAAGACAGTACTCCAGATGTACATTATAATTTGCGGTTAAAAGTGAACATGCTTATGAGCTTATTATCTTACCAAATTTTATTGTCAAATAAAACGTCCAACCTCATTTGAATATTCCTGGTCCAGTTTAAATCTTTCTGGTATAACTTGATTAACACAAACAAAAGAAAGATGCAGAGAACATCAACTATTGAAGTAAATACAAAGTGAGCTATAACACGGTCATGAAGAGATTTTGGCAAATTCACAACGATTTAAACCATCAAGATGAAACCAGAATGAAGAGCTTCTGAAGTGATCATGATGGCAACACTGATGTTTATTGTCATTGTTCTTCTAGCCCCTGATAAGCGCGATGTTTCTATTCCGGATACGATCACCAGAAAGGAGCTTGATTTTGTTCATTGAAAGAATTCTTTGGGGTACGTGGGCATTTCTGGGAGTCACTAAACTCATCAAAGAAGGAATGGAAAAAAAATGACGATCGTGTATTGAAATATCACTCTGACCTTGTGCTACACAGGATTTACAATGCACATTTGTCATCTGGTGAGAAGCCTCTATATCTGACTACCTACTTAAATAATACTCCCTGCATGCCAAATTATTTTTCTCATTTAGTTTGGCACAATTACTAATAAGTGGTAGTAAATATAAAAGAGGGAAAAGGTGCAAATAGGCCCATGTACTAACCAAAAAAGGTCAAATAAGCCCTTATTTAGGAGACTCTGTTCGGTCGCCATCATTTGGGGTGGTTCCTGGTAGAATTTTTTGATGAAATTTTTTTAGCATCTTATTCATCAAGTCTAGTTTACTCATACCAAATTTCAGCTAAAACTTCAATCGGGAAGGCATTCAAATGAATTCTTGAAGATTATTGCGCTTCTAACTGCGCAGTTATTTTCAAGAATTCATTTGAATGCCTTCCCGATTGAAGTTTTAGCTGAAATTTAGTATGAGTAAACTAGACTTAATGAATAAGATGCTCAAAAAATTTCATCAAGAAATTTCAACGGGAACCACCCCAAATGGCGACGGCCGGACAGAGCCTCCTAAATAAGGGCTTATTTGACCTTTTTTGGTTAGTACATGGGTCTATTTGCACCTTTTGTGGTTAAGTTTTGAGACTTTGAATACAAAATTTTGAAATGGTATGAACCACATATTATTGGCAAAAAGGAAATGATACACAGCTAACAATTGACAGATTCTAGTTAACAACAAAATCAAGAAACTGCAGGACTATTCAATATTCAGTAGGAAATGTACAGGGTAGGAAATGTACAGGAAAACAGTTTCTGGGCACGTTTGAGAGTGCCAGAGCTCTCCACTTCTATTTTCCAACTGTCAAACAGCCTGCTCTCCTCTTCCCTCATTCCCTATTCTTATAGTAATTCTTATTTTTTTTAGAGGAAATAACTTTAAATAATACAAACTATCTTTCAACAACTAAAAATAATACGTACTTTGGAAATAATACCAATCTCTGTTCTAACAATCGTTATAGGTGTCCGAGTGGTCCCCGCCTAGGCGCTAGGCGGTGGCCGGCGCCCCGATTTTCTTCTAGGCGCTCCGACTAATTGGTTTACCGTCTAGGTGAATTAGTCGACCGCGTATAGCGCCTAGCTACCGCCTAGAGCGCCTAATCGGCCGCCTAGGCTGTCTAGATTCACCAAACATTACTTTACTTTTAAATTTTAATTTTCTAAGCGATATACGTACTTTAGCTTTAGCCACGTGGATAAAAAGAAATGTAATTGTAAATTAAAATAAAAATATATATGTTTCTATATATACCTAAATTTCACCATTATTTATACTTATAACATAATGAAGTCAAGTGATTAGTTATAATATACTACGTATGATTAAATGTGGTAATTCTATCATTCATGTTTGCTAATGTATATGTATATATGTAAAACACAAAAATACAACACTCCGTATTATATATGGAGTATCATATTTATGCAAAACTATAGATAAAATGCAATTTCTTTGTCTCCGACTAGGTGCCCGCCTAGGCGCCTAGCACCTTTTAGAACATTGATACAAACTATTTAAATATAGACCAAAAGTGATATAAAGCATTGTTTCACCAAAAAATTAGTCATTTAATTCACCAAAAACTAATATTAAAATATCAAATAAGTGATTATATTTCTGAATATCATTTATTTGATGGTTTGCTATTAGATTTCGATGTCTTAAATGAGTGGATTTTTTGTAAAAAAAAAATGACTCCATATTATTTTTGTTTTACATTCAAATAGTTGGTATTATTACAAATCATTTTCAAAATATGTATTCTTATTGGTTGATAAGTGATAGTTGGTATGAAGTATTATTTAAAGTTATTATCCTTGTTTTTTAAGGGGCAGCCCATTATTCCTGATTTACATGGCCCGCGTAACCCTCATTTATACACTACCACATTCTGTAATACTACTACATCCTTCCCACTATGTTTGGGACAATTCGGTTTACGAGGCTTGACCGACAATAAAGCAAACTGATCTCTGTCCGCACTCAAATTATTTTTGGAAAATAAAAATTACATATTCAGAAACTATATAAAAAACTTTACAAATTCGCAAAAATCGGAATTGATATATAAAGTAAGAGATTAAGAGCGATTTGTGTTAATCAAGTGAATAGTGCCTGAGACAATCTTAGCGGGGCGGAGGGAGTATTATATTATTCTTATTAGTAATATTGTTCATGTTCATACCATATCCCTGTAAACAATAAGAAACAAAGGCCTGAAAATCAGCAGGACTGAGTGAGAACTGTAACAAGGTTACTGGTACAGTATATAAGATATTGGGAGAACTGTCCTCAAGGTTACTGTAACAAGACTATCATCAAGCTTCATCCTGGCGCCTCTCCCTTCCCAAGTTCCCAGTACCTCATGTCCTCACAGATAGCTGGTACAAGAGCTTCAGCATTTTAACCTTCATCATGATCACTTCCTCAGCCCTGTACCTCTCTAAGATTTTCACAGCCTTTTCATATGTCTTGTTGACTAGAATCTAGGGATTCACAATCTTGTCTAGTCCTTCATATTCGCCAACCATCTGCGCCTCTAAATTGACCCCCACCATTCAATCCCTTTTCTTTGTCCACCTCGCCTACTTTCAGAATGTTCTCCAGCCCTTCATGGCACAAAATAGCAATTCTTGGATCTGGACATATCAAGAGATTACAGAGCAGCTTGCCTCGACAGAAGTTTGACAAGTCAATCTAGCATTTCTCAACATATGAAGCTTTGAATGCTCAGTCAACTGACCAAGGTGCGGTAACACCTGACAGAGAAGATTTTCAGCCCGCATTTTCCGCATTCCAAAGATCTTATAAATATCTGAATCTTTTACCATTGCTACAAAAACGGCAGCTGGACCACTACGTTCCAACACCAAGCAAGGATTCAAGTACGAGGCACTCCAAAACACTGCATTTGGTCATAGGAAAAGACAAAGACAATGCTGCTTCATCAACATGGGGTTTCCCATCTCTGTCATATAAACGGCAGGTGTCAGGATAAGTGAGATTTCTTACCCATTCACCAGCTCTAGTATTCATACGTAATAACGTATAAGGGCTGCTCACATCAATGAACTCTTGAATCTGTCGTCTCTTTCATCCAATTTGACATGGCCACCGATTTTGCAGACTTCCAAGTTCCAACTTCTTTTGGCAAAAACAATACTCATGTATGCCAAACATTTTAGTCCACTGAGAAAAAATCAGAACCATGTGTTTTCGTTCAAGCAGTGTTTTAACATTTTGCTTATACTTTCCAGTAAATCCTACTCCCAATTCATTTTGAATATACTTCATAGAAGGAACACCATCAAATCTGAAACCATCAGTCTTATTCAGCCCTTCCAAACTATTGTTTAGTAAACAACGGTGCATAAATTCCATTAGAACATCCAATCCAAGTTCCGGAGCTCTACCAATCAAAGATTTAAAATCTTCTGGGTTTCGGTCTAGGGCACTACATACCTCCAGGCATCATAGGTAAGGACATCTGAATTGCACTCTTCAGCACCTTCCATATTGTCTGGTGAAGATCTTTGATTAACATCCTCTTCAGGGTCAGATTCCGTAACTGATGGTGCAACCAGTTTCAACTCAGTGTTCTGCGCCTAGGTTGAACTCCACAGTGAGAAAACTTGAGTGTTTGACTCAGAAACCAGCGTACTCAGACAAACGGCTTGCCACGAAGAAGGCGAACAGTGAGAATTGACTGAGGACGACAATAAGGATTATCCTCTCAATCACGTCTTACTTGGAAGCGAACTAATAGCTTATGAAGATACCAGCAGATTGAGAAAGGCTGTTGCTGACCGCTGAGAACTGAGAGAAATAGTTTGTGACTGCGAATTGGGAGACGAAGTACGCGTTTGTGAACTGTGAGACGATTGACAGATTCTAGTTAACAAGAAAATCAAGAAATTGAAGGTATATTCAATATTCACAGTAGGAAATGTAAGAAATGTACAGGGAAACAGTTTCTGGGCAAGTTCGAGAGTGCCAGAGTTCTCCACTTCTATTTTCTAACTGTCAAACAGCCTGCTCTCCTCTCCCCTCATTCCCTATTCTTATAGTAATTCTTATTTTTTAAGGGGCGGCCCATTTATTCCTGATTTACATGGCCCAGAACCCTCATTTATACACTATCACATTATTCAATACTATTCTATTATTTTTATTAGTGTTATTGTACGTGTTCCTATCAGCAAACAAGACAATTATTTAGGGACATCTTGAAAAGGAAAAAATAAAGACAATTATTTCGTGACGGAGTATCTATTTGATGAATTATACTCTGTATTGTTATTTTGAAACGACTTTAGATATTTATGTTCAACCATTACAGGTCAGCTATGACTATGGTCGAAAATAGTGTGAGCGTGGCAAATTTCACCTTAGTGGACCATTGTTTAAAAATGCACGATTAATTGCACTTTATTTTTTATTTTCAGACTGTACAGAGAATACTTGTTCATATATATCTTGATTCCCCAGGCTAATTGAGATTGTACAGGGTAACCCAACTGTGACTTTCAAAAAAGAAATGAGATGTTTACTAGTTCCTATAGAAATAGATAGGTTTGAGTGTTTGATGCAGAAGTGGCAGACAACTATACATTAACATTCTATATATTGTCTTAGAGGTGGGGAAATTAGTTTGGTTTGACCGAACTGAATCACACGTGATTCAGTTTGAGTTTCATAGCATTTCTTCCAACCGTACTAAACTGAACAAACATGTTGAATAAACCTTGGTGTCATTTTTGGTCTTAAATAAATGCAACATGTTGAATTTTACACCATTCACATGTAGTACTTGACAGCATTTTATCTATTAATGTAAAGTTAAAATTTTTGAAAATATTGTTACATTTCTCCCATTTTAAATTGTCATAAACTGTTTTTTTTTATTTTAACTAATAAGGAATGAAATATATAGATGGTTAAAGTAGTGCATTCGCAAACGTGAAAATGAGTCTTGCAACTAAAAAACGGAGTATGCATTGAAAAAGTACTCCGTAACAAATTCAAATTGAACCGAACAAAACCAAAACATAGTACTCCGTATAGTTTTTGTTTGTTAATCATTCCTCTCATCCGTTTCATCCCGAACCAAATACGGACAAAAAACCGATATATTCACCCCTATATTGTCTACAATTGGGAATACAAAATTAAATCTTTCACTCCATATCCACCCCATATACAAAATTTATTAAACTGGCCTAATTACTGTCCAAATAGAACACTGTCAATGGTAAACATGGTATTCTGTTTTGCAATTTCAAACCTTTCTTCTATTACGAGAAAATTATGATACTTATTGGAATTATCAGCCATATAATAATTTCATAAGATAAATCAATTTGTAATAACTGTGCTGTCAAAAGCTAAATACCTTAATCCAAACTTGCAGAATTACGGGCGTTGTAAAACTGGGTGAATCGCCTGCGATTTTCTGGTTTGGGCTTGATGGGCTTCTTCCTCAAACCGAAGATTTCTTGGATAAGAGGAACATGAACCAACACCAACTTCCACGCCAGGAACCAACCTGCGACAAACACATCGTAACGGACCACCACTTAAGTTGGTTCAAATTTTTTGTTCCAATATATATTAAAAAAATGAACTTTTCAATTTGGCCCGAGATTTGTTTCAATGGAGACTGGGAAATACCAAATAGGAGTAAAGAGAGGACAAAGATGATTGCGGAAATAGGGCGAAGGCAGAATAAACAGAAGTATTCCCAAGATGAGGTAAAAGTCAATTTGGATTCCTCCATAAAAAATGAAGTGGCGAGAATCGACTCCTACAGCTCGCTTGTGCCTTTGATTCCTCGCCTGCTTAACTGGTTCAGTAGACAGTAGTAACTAGTAACTGGATTCCTCACCGCGCGGTAGATGCTTAGCGCGGAGGCGGCGTCCCTCCCTCTCTTGCAGACCCGGTTGCCGATTGGATACCGGGAATTCGAGATTGCCGTGTGGCTTGAAGCGCAGGACTTCAGCCTGTACCCATCTATGTTTTGTTTGTGTATTGTTTTTTGTAGAACCCCAGTTCAAAAATAATATTTTGGGCAAACAAAATATTGTTTGTTTGTGAATCAGGTTCACATACAAAAAACACTTCACAAACACGGTGAGTATAATGTGGGTATAAGAATGGATACATTAAGCATTGTTGAAATAGAAAATAGGAAACCGAATCATAATAAATTGAATCACAATAAAATTAAATCAAATCGCTAAAAATGAAATCGAGTGTAAAAAACGAACCGAATCATAGTTTTTGGTTCGGTTATGGTTTTTACCCTTCAAAACTGGACCAAATCGAATAAATCGAACTAATTAAAATATTAAATTTTATTTATTAATTGATAAGCATTGATCCTAATATTATGGATAGTCTCTGGTTTTCTTATGCTGGGGATTATTGTTTGTGTTATGATTTCTTTTGTTTATAAATGCATTTATACATTCATTGCCTGTAATAATATAGTTATATTGACCTATTATAGTATTATGTTTTTTATGTATGTATTTTGCAATTTGTTGCATGTTAGGGATATAGTTTTACTGATCATTACTACTACCTTTTATTTTTATGTAATTTAAAGTTTTTATATTGATTGAGAAAATTAATATTCATCTCTACTATATCACATACATCGTATATATTCCTAGAAATAATTACATAAATATGACCAAAATAAAGATGTTTTACAAAAATATGACTAGTTACTAGAGTAGTAATGAAATCATAGTAATTCATGTTCAAATTCTGAACTTAGGTTACCACAACACTTCGTTGTAGTAATGAATAGTTATATTTATGTAAGCAAATTTTATTTTAGTAATATTCTTGTAAAAACCCATCGGTTTTTTTACAAGAATATTACTTAAATAAAACTTAATTACATAAATATGACTATTCATTACTACAATGTAATGTTGTGGTACTAAAAGTTCAAAATTGAACATGAATTACTATGATTTCATTACTACTCTAGTAACTACTCATATTTTTGTAAATCATCTTTATTTTGGTCATATTTATGCAATTATTTTAGTTGTTTACTCCAATTTAGGACAATTTCCCCTATTTTTGGGATACATTAGAAAAGATTGAAATATTGAATTATATGACTATACGGGAGAGATAATATACACTTTACCAATTTTGGGAACAGAAGTGTATGTATTTTTAATTTACAATTTTCATGACTAGTTTGAAATTTTTTAGAAATAATTACATGAATATGACCAAAATAAAGATTATTTACAAAAATATGACTAGTTACTAAAGTAGTAATGAAATCATAGTAATTCATGTTCAAGTTTTGAACTTAAGTTACTACAACACCACGTTGTAGGAATGAATAGTCATATTTATGTAAATAAGTTTTATTTTAGTAATATTCTTGTAAAAAAAACCCTAAACAACTTTAGGAATTCTTGAAATGCGAATCTGTGATGTAATGGTCGAAAAATATTGTCATTAATTATACATTATAATAAATATTATCATGTTAAATGCATAGTACTTCAACTATTTGGCAGTCAGGAGTAAAATATTGTCATTAATTATACATTATAATAAATATTTCGGGAAGAATAACATAGGTAGGAGTCCTTACTAGTCTTTCCAAGCTATCTCCATACATATCTGGCATGATAGTCTTTGCCGCTAATGAGTCCAGAACGTCAAACCTCTTAGTCTTCACGTTGAAACTAATAACATACCAATGCCTGTCTTGCATCATTGGATTCATAAACTGCATATAGTCACACAAAAAGTGGAAATTATTAAATTCTTCTATAGTTCCATTACTAACTTACCACATCAACTTCTTTAACTGTTGTTCTCTCTTTCACTTCCTCCGATCCCGCTTCCAAATGATTTCCAAATAACCCATATGCTTGTTCATCACTCAATGTTTTCTCTAACGTATATAGCTACACAACATATGCAATTACATATACAATCACACTATTTCATAATTATTTATATCACACACATGAAACTTACACATGGGAAAGCCTTTGTGAAAACCCGGTTTGGAGAATCTGAACTCCTATACTTTTCCATTTTGTTCAGTATTGTTTCCCAAACATCGATCACGCTTCTTGCGACGTGTTTATCTTCACTCAGACTAGCCAATTCCTCACGTTTACGCTTCACCTTATCGTATTTGAACATTACTTCAAGCCTGGAGAAAAAAATAAGTATAAATAACAAATGAAATATATATTTTCATTTCTTCCCATTAATTTGTGCACGTACTTATATGCGTTGTCATTCAGTAGTGCCCATCATGTTGCTGCCCTTTCTAAGTGCTCCTGAACTGTCCCTAGCAGCAACAACTCTGTTCATGTAGGGTGACTTCAATAGTTATGAGGCCCGGGTCATTCTCTTTGGCTTTTTCCCTCCTTCAGATTCCACTATTTCTTTGATCAATAGCATTTCCTGAAATTATTTAAACTTATTATTCGATTTACACTTCAATTACGCTAACTAAATGCCTTAAGTAAATCATGCTACATACTTGTTCATTTTCAGAAACATTTTCACTTCTTTGACCTTCATCATACACAACCCATGTCTCCTACTAAGTCATTTGTTAGATATTATTAATTTGAATTTTTTCACCTCCATTCCATTTTTTTGGGAATTTTTTAACCCTTACCTCATTCTGGTGCAGATGTCCATCAAGTTCCGCTTCTTCACACATTTCCTCTTCCCTCTCTCGGGTGCTCTCAATTCCTGTGTTCTCTGTTTCTTGTGTCATCCCTAGACTGAAACTTGGAATCTCAGTTATTTTCTTTTTGTACTCTGCTCTTTTGACCAATGCATTCTCAGCCTTTATGAATGTCAATATATTGTTTTCGTTGGACCAAAAGTCATCGTCCCAATGCATTTCTCTCTGGCTTGCTGCATTACTTGTCACTCTATCGGAACTAAGCTCACCCGTCAGTCCTAAAATACTCCTAGCTGCTTCTTGCATCTTTTTGAAACTGTCATTCTCCATCACAACTTCCGGTGCTTGTTGCACCATGTTGATAATTTCAATTGATGTTGTTGCGAGAAGGTTTGTTTTCAAGGCAAATTGCTCCATGAAATCCTGTACAAACCATACATTATCTACGCAGGTTAAATACTCTAAAACATATGTCAACCACTATCAGAAAAATTTTCAGACCACACAAATATGTAATACATTTCTAGGTTTGCACTATATCATTCTAATGCTTCACATGCTCTTGACCTTTTTATTTTTACACAATATGTTCACACTGCATTTAAACTTACCTCACTTGTTTCCTTGCCTCTTGTTTGTTCTCTGTCAGAATTATTCATTTCTTTCTCCTTCCCGATTGTCTGCATTCACTTCCAAACTGCTTCTTGCTTCATATGGGCCATCTACACGGCCCAAACCAAATTTGCCCGCCTTAATTTCTTCCGTCTCTCTGGCTCTTAGCGGTGTTGTTGTCCACCCTTTCCATGTTGGAATCCCTCTATCAATCTCTCTTCGGTACAAGTATACCCTGTCCACATACAAAACCTAAAACAATATATAAATATACACACATTACTATTAATGAATAGTATAATTTTTTGATATATTTTCATGTAAATAAATAACATACCATAAGGAACAATAAAGGCCCGGTAAAACTTTTCTTATCATTCTTCTCCCATATACGTCTCTTATCGATCAACGTACTCATTACGTAGTCACACCAATTCAGGTCTCTAATTCTGTCTACGTTCACTAAATTGCTCAAGATGAGTGGATTCGCATATCCATTTGTTGTGCTGTCTAATAGAATAGAAACCATGAAAATGATAAAGTGTCTCTTAAACCAATCTCCTCCATTTGTGCATTTCAGCATTTCGTCACACACTTGAGCAGGTTTAACCCGGTCACCCCTGCCTCCAAACAACGCTTTCCATTCAGAAATCAATGGACAATCTTCTGATTTTTTTTCACACAATCAAATGTTGTCCACGCGGGAATCCCATGATATGTGCGACGTCTTCTTCGTTTACATGAATCTTCTTCTTACCACCCAAATGAATGGTATTATCTGTTGCATTAAAATTCTTCAAAACCCAAAATGCCCGTTTTGATGGAATTTCTTGGATCTTAAGACTCAATAGCCCTCCAAAACCCATCTTATTCACCTCCTCAATTTGAGCAGGATTCAACTTTCCCATTGCCTTCACCAAAAGCTGCGATGTTGACCTTGTTTGAATGCTCTATATGGTGCTTTTAATGTTCTTATCTTTCCTTTTCTCTTCCCATTTGCACTTTTCTTTGCCCCATCATTCTGTTTTGCAGGAAGGTTTGGTGTTAACACAAAATCGTCATCACAGTTGTCTTCTTGTACCTGCACTTGAGTGTTTGTGCATTGCTTTGTTATCGTGCTTGAACATCCAGCTTCTGTATGCCTCCTCCCGCGTGTGCATGTTGCAACTTCAACATTCCTTCGCTTTTGATTTCCAGCCATTTTCTCCTCACCTTTCCTCTTCTTATGTTTAACTTCTGCTCCAACTTCACCTACAACAATGCTAGTTACAGATTATACACACTTTTCATGCGCATATTTCAACTATTCCATACATGCATACTTTCAAACATTCCTCTTTTACCAAACATTCACATTTTCAAGATCTGATTTGGTTTTGCAATAAATTGTAATAAAATAACTAACATCAACAGTACACCACTACTGACCACTATATGCATTTTCAGTCAAAAGTGCAACCCCAGACTTTGTACGCATTCATTTACTACGAAAACAAAAACGATTACGAATCATTTTTCCTATTACATTCAATGTCATGCCTACCTACTTCTTTACAATCCTCGTATTCACTTTATTTACTTTCTACTACAGTCCAACATCATATTGATGCTCACATAGCATTCCCTATATCAGTTTCATTTTCATCCCATTGGTTCTCACTTTTTGTTTCTCACTTTTCACTGTTGTTACCCCCCACACAAGAACTTAATAAAAAAATAACGTACTCACCCAAACATTTACTACCAATATCCATTTTTAAATGAGACACACATTTACATTCTTCAACCTGAGTACCTGCTATTTTACATTACTTGCACTCACTTTTCTTATGTTCTATTACACTCCAACTCAATGCACTGCTATAAGGATCACTTTAGATCCTATCAATTTTATTTTCATCATGCACCTCGATTATAATTCCAGCACATTTCTTCTGACTTTTTGGAATCTCACATCTCAAATTTACTACAACCCCACATACACATTGTTAAAACTAAAAAACCTAGGTGTAATGAAAATAAAAAATATGAGGACTAGGATTCACATCTCAGTTTCCCTTTAGTGCTTTCTATTTAACACGCCAACCTACAAATTTAGATTACTAGCATTCACTTTTGATAGCTTCTATTACACTATATCTCACTTTTTTAAATTTACATCTCACTTTCCAACACCACAAAAATATATTCTTAAAAACATCTACGGGACATGTAGAATTCATTGGTAACACATTTCGCCACAAATTACAGTACTACAGCATATTCGAACTACATATATTTACCCGCTTACTCATATAACAACATAGGCCACAAACGATTTCACTTCAACATATTACAATAGCACTTTTGGAGTTCTCTAACATTACTTCAAGCATAAACACATTTAATATTTTCCACGAAAAAAAACCTTTTGTCGCATACCTGTTGCCGCACTAACATCTTTTGTACTTCCTTTCTCCTTGTCCGTCTCCTCTTCGTCTCGCACTACCAACGGGATACAAAGTACTCATGCTTGAAAAGTGAAAGATTTTCGCACATGCAGATGCTTGATTTGAGTAACCGCTCCGCATTGAAAAAGTGAAAATCTTCATAAATGGAAATGGCGGTCTTCTCGGTATAATGGACATCGTGCAGAGATATCAACTTCTAGGCGGCCATATTAAATTACAACAGAGCCCCTGTATATATTAAAACATGTGGATAGTCTCCCATATAAATTAATTCCCTGCTTGCGTCCTCACTATAGTCATTTTGGACTGCACAATCGCAGCCCTCATTTTTACGTTTTGGACGGCTCGATGCTTTCTTACTTTGTACCTGGGAACCTGTTTGTAGTAGAATCAATCCTGACATATATAGGAAAATGTTCATGTAAGGTGGGCCTAAAACTTAAAGTTTTAGGCCACTTTCACTTGAGGGGCTTTCGAGACGAATTTTTGGATGAAATTTTGTGAAAATGTTCTCCATGAAGTGTATATTATATTTACCAAATTTTAGATTCAAATGTAATCGGGAAGTCACTTAAATAATTTTTTTAAATGTGAGCAGTTTTTTATACTTATAACATGCAGTTTTTTTCAATAATTTAGTTAATTGACTTACCGATAGAATTTGAAGTTGAAATTTGATGGACATAACATGCACTTCGTGGAGAACATTCACACAAAATGTCATAAAAATATTCCACCTAGAAGCACTTCAAATGAAAGAAACCTAAACTTCAAAGTTTTAGGCCTACCTTAGGAGAACACTACCATATATATATATATATATATATATATATATATATATATATATATATATATATATATATATATATATATATATATATATATATATACATATATATATACATATATATATATACATACATACATATATATATATCTCAACCGTTAGATTTACGATATATATATATATATATATATATATATATATATATATATATATATATATATATATATATATATATATATATATATATATATATATATATATCGTAAATCTAACGGTTGAGATTCATTCTCATTTTTTACATTAGATGCATTTCTCACTTGAACCAATATATATATATATATAGTATGGATCAAATAAAAAGTTAATTATGAACTTTTAGTAAAAATATTATACGAAAAGTGTATCAGAATATTCAAAAAGTGTACATGCAGAGTACAAAAGTGTATAACAGTACATCATAAAATGTGCACAAATTTTAAAAAATTGGCAATCTTTTTTAACTCTTACGAGTGCACTTTTATTCATTTGATATCCACTTTGTTCCATAAACGTTTGCACATTATTTGAGTCCGTGTCTAGTGATTAAAGTTCATCCAATCCATCCATTTACAAGTGATTAAAGGCTAAGATTTGTTCTCACCCCTATATATGTATGTATGTATATAATTATATATATACATTTTAAAATGAAATTTGATGATAGTACATTTTATTTTACATCTCTTCAAAATTGTTAATTTTTTGTTTTTTATTACTAAAATTTATGGTGCTTTTCCATTTTGACCATTGCCTAAGATAACAACATCCTTTTTAAAATGAAGCAACCCCAACTAAGGACGTTTTTAGTTGGACTTGAATTTTCTAGTTTGATCTTGTGTAGTCTGATCTGATCTGATTTGGTTTAGTAAATGTTTGATCTATGTGTATTTTATAACTATGCAAGTTTGGTCTAGTCTAGTCTGACTTGGTCTGCTGTGTTCTGGGACTGAAAACAATCTAAATAAAAAGGGAAAACTATCAAATATGTCCTCCTACTATATACAATGTGTCAATTAAGTCCTTGTACTCTAAAAACATCCAATTGCATCCTTCAACAAATGGAAAAAAAGTCAAATGGCATTATCAGCAGGTTACTTCCAGGTAATCGGTATCAATTCATTATGTGCGAGTGTGCGACCTATGTGGAATTTTTATTTTATTTTACCCTTCTTTTTCTTATTCATTTTCCATGTACACCTAATTCTTCTTCTCTCATTACTTCTCTTCAATGGAGACGCAGCAGAAACCCCAAATCCAGGGATTGCACAGCTCTTTTCTCTCCTTCTCTTACCATCTTTGTTTCTATTTCTCCAGCCAGGGCGAATTATCTTCGTCAATGTTTTTCGTGCCGCCGCTAAACTCGTATAAAGGCCGCCGGTGTTGGGGTAGTGAATTATGAAGGTGGCCTTGGCAGGATTCGAGGGCTTACTACTCATGGTTATCGTCGCTAACGAGTAACAACCTTCTCCTTCTGATGATTTCGTTTCATTCCTCTCCTTTTTCCAAAATCATATGTCTTTAAGGTTCGATTCTTTTCCGGCTCAGGTCTCCAACCTCCACAATAGCTCACACACACCACTCTAGGCTAGACCACAACACCTCACCATGTTTTATCTCCAACCACCAAGGTACCCCTCTCACTCTCACACTAAGGAAGGAGAAGAAGAAGAGCTCTGCACACTACTCTCGGGAATAATTCTCACGCAGGCTACTCTCACAGAAGGAAGACAAGGCTCCTAAATAATAGGCTGGCTACACAGAGGACATTCACGGGTGATACAAAGACAAAGGAGGACTGCAGCGGACAGATCAAAGGGGTCACTCCACATAAGTCAAAATGGTCATGTTATTGGTTAGGAGAGATTCAAAAAAGGGGTATCAAAGTGGGAGTAAACATGGGGTGCAAGTCAATAATAAAGTGGAAGGGAGACCTTGATAGAACCAATACCTCCAACATTCTCCACCTAATTGGTCATAAGTGGTGTAGAGTAACAATACAAGGTTGTGAGGAGACTCATCATCGTTGGACCATGACAAGTACATCATGCAGATCATACAAGTAATAGATGAGAACCACAAAGTTCCCTTTCGAACCAAGCTTACCATGCAAACTGATAAGCACAATAGCTACCTATATTTTATATAGGTAATTATGATTATCTGTACAAATATTCAAAGACAAAGCAGGTATAAATCCTATTTTGAGTAAAAACCGCACAAATACGTCAAAGATGAAGACACAAGAGTCAACAATCGAAAGGGGCCGAGAACCGACACTTCGGGGTCAACCACGGGCGTAAAACGGAGCGAAAAATGAAGAATTGCAGTGCAGGGGAAAACTGGCGCCGGTCCACCCTAAAACCGGCACCGGTTTCACCATTTTTTCCACAATTATTCAGCATCGAAGCAAGACCGGCGCCGGTCCACCCCTATAACCGGCGCCGGTTAACCCCGATTCAGCACAAAACATGGAGACGTGCAGCAAGATCTTGATGGGAAAAACCCACTTTCCTTATGATCTGATCAAATATTTCTTCCATGCTTGATTGTTGGGCTCGAATGGACTAAAAGATGCCAATCTTTAGCCTATATAAAGCCCCCAATTCATCAAACAAGATCATCATTCCATTCTTGAAGATTAAATTTCAGTTTTTATATTCCCTTTTTGCATTTTCTTGAAGTGTTGGAGAAGAAGTCATTTCTCTCCTCTACAATTGGTTCTAGGTATTATTTCTTGTATGTTATTGTATTTCATTGTTCTTAGGTACACTTTTGTAATTAATATGAGCATTAGAGGCTAAGTTCTTAGCTAAGGCTAGGGATGAACTTCTATGCCCACTAGGTGTTTGATAAAAGTTCTAAACCAATAAATTGTGATTTATCCTTTACATTTTGATTGTTTATGACTATGGTGTACAACATAGAAGTATGTTAAACTTAGTTTATGCTTGCAATTAACGTTGAGGTCTAAACTATGAACATTAAAGGATAAACATATATATTACCGAGAATAGAAATATATCCAGTATTATATGATACGGGTGTGATGTCTTGATATTCAACGGGGTTTTCGGTAGATGAATGTAAGCCGTAACGGGACTTACACGTAACGGAAACCACGCTCTCGCTGCCTTAACCGGAGTTGAGAATATATTAGCGACATCGTATTCATAATTATTGGTAAAGAACTAATATTCAACCCTATTAAAGCATTTAAGTGATTCCCGAAGCCTTAGTTGTTGTTATCAATCACTTTAATCAAATTAATTTAAGTTATATCTCTGAAAATTAAAAAGAAGAACCAAGTTGTTGTTTTCACAACAACACACAACTCAAAATCCCTGCACTTTACTCATTTATTTATTTAAAGTCATCTACTTTCGGACTTGAATTAAACAACGTTTCCCTGTGGATTCGACCCGGTATTTTACCGGAATTTATTACTAAATCGGCACTTGTACACTTGCAAGTTTAGCCCGGTCACAAACCCAATTCACGATGGACTGAACTCTACCAATCGGTCCTCGAGTTCAGAACCAAAACCATCACAAAACTATTAACAAACACAACGCATGTTAATAGACCACACAAGCAAGCAACCGAGAGAAGTTGGAGATTCCAACTAATCCATCACCCACATAAGACAAGTACAAAGACAATAAAAGAAACAATATTATTTCTATAACTAGCACAGGTAGAGCTCACATAATCACTAGGTATCACATTTTCAACACACAAAGAAATAGCATACCAAATATCACAAAGATTTTAATTAAAAGAGAATTAAGGACATTTAAAGCAAACTCAGAGGAAATATAGTCAAACACTTTGAACTTATTATTTCTCTCATGCTCCCTAATGTATCTATCTCTGATACCACTGTTGAGGATCGATTCTTTTCCGGCTCAGGTCTCTAACCTCCACAATAGCTCACACACACCACTCTAGGCTATACCACAACACCTCATCATGTTTTATCTCCAACCACTGAGGTACCTCTCTCACTCTCACACTAAGAAAGGAGAAGAAGAAGAAGAGCTCTGCACACTACTCTTAGGAATAATTCTCACGCAAGCTACTCTCACAGAAGAAAGACAAGGCTCCTAAATAATAGGCTGGCTACACAAAGGACATTCACGGGTGATACAAGACAAAGGAGGACTACAATGGACAGCTCAAAGGGGTCACTCCACATAAGTCAAAATGGCCATATTATTGGTTAGGAGAGATTCAAAAGAAGGGGTCTCAAAGTAGGAGTAAACATAGGGTGCAAGACAATAATAAAGTGGAAGGGAGGCCTTGGTAGGACCAATACCTCCAACATAACCTATAATTTGAATGTAGATATAACCTCCGGTATTTTGGCTCATTTTCAGATCTACATTCTTGAACATTCAATTAGCATAGATTTGAAGAACCAAAATAACATACAAGAATAGCAAAAACAAAAAATTGACATGCGAAGTCAAGAATAACTGAAAGAATAATGAAGGGAAAACTATCAAATAAGCCCTTGTACTATACCGAAAAAGTCAATTAGGCCCTCGTACTTTACAAACACTCAATTAAGTCCTCGAACTATTAAAAATGTTCAATTAAGCCCTTTCGGTCATTAAGTAACCGGTTTCCCGATTAAATGTAACCCGTTTCCCGGCAGCCGCCGTTGCTGGGGGTTCGAGCACATCGTCGCCGTCGTCGCCGTTTAACCGGGAAACCGATTACTTACCGATCAAAAGGGCTTAATTGAACGTTTTTAATAGTTCGAGGCCTTAATTGAGTGTTTGTAAAGTACGAGAGCCTAATCGACTTTTTCGGCATAGTACGGGGCTTATTTGATAGTTTTCCCAATAATGAATTGAACGAAAAAGCTTCAATTGATTCAAGTTTCTTGTGAAGTAAAAGAATAAAACAATTATAAGTAATCATGCAGTTAGGTAACTTAAAGAGAAAGAACGAAAAGGAATATATAAAAATTGTCTGCAAGTTGATAGTTAAAAGAAAAAAATGAAATGGAAGAAAGAAAATCGTGTTGTGATGGTGGATGAAGAGAGCATTAGAGAACTACAGTGATACTTCGACGATAACATGTAAGTATATTAGAAACCGAAAAATAGCATTTTACAATGCATCAAATCCAAATCAAAATGACTATCTAAGCTAGAATAAACTAACCTAGATATAATGCATCAAAATAATGGGACAGTCCCCACTTCACAAATCACTAATTAAATAAATTAAAAGTCCAACCCATCTACGGAAGCCGTAGTTTCCCCATCCAAGAATTATTTTACCTTCATTCCAATCATTCCTCCAAGCCGTAGTTTATACTTCTCATTTGTCTCACCCTTTCTCTTCCTACTTTTTTTGGTGGTTTTTCTGACATGATGTTCCCGATCCGGTTCCTCTTCAGTCTTATAATGGTCTTCAGAATCAGTAGTATCACATTTCTCTTCTGTATCCGAGACAAGATGGCCAACCGTAGTTTCCAGTTCAGTTTCTTTGTCCTGCACGGCAGCCAACGCTGCAGCACGTTCCGGCGCAGCAGCATGTTTGGGGGCAACTTCAGTTTCTGGAGCAGCAGCAGCCTCCAAAATGGGTTCCTCCACCTGTGCTGGATTAGCTCGGTCTTCTTCCGTTACCTGCACGGCAGCCGGTGGTGAGGTAGGTAGCTCATTCGCGATCTTATCCGCCTCTCCAACCATAGCATCATCCCTTCCTTGAGCAATTTCCTCTCTTGTCTTTTCATTTGCAACCTCTTTATTAACAAGTTGGGCAGTTTCAGCATCCCTTTTCTCCTTACTAATCCTGGCCAATTCATTGCAAATAAACGGGTGATGCCCGTATTCTTTGCAATGGAAGCAATAGTTAGGGAAAGTTTCATATACCACCATTTGTTTGAATACCTTTCGAGAAGGTAAACGTATGGGAAATGATAGCGGTGGTGGTTTTGAAACATCAACCTCGATTAGTATTCTAACAAAGTGGTGGTTGGTTTTTTCCTGGGTAACCTTGTCCGTAGTTAATGGGACACCCACCATAGATGCTATTTCGCTCATAGCTTCATCATTCCAAAGTTTTAACGGTAGATTAGGGAATTTAACCCAAATCTGTACCTTTAAAAATTCTTCATCACTAAACGAGAAATCATCAGAGAGTTCTTTAAGCATCAAGAGTTTCCCAAAAATGTTATACGGCCCTTCATTGAGTACTTTAGCTCTATCAATTTCATTTTTAAATTTGAAAATGACCCATCCCTTGTCATGGGACCTAATCAGGCACCTCACACCCCCATTTTTCTTTCAGTTCATAGATGGCTTTAAGGCCAAGGAATCTCCCTGTGAAGCATCCAACAAGGCAGTGGCCCCACATATCAATCATGGATGGTAGAGCCCTCCCAGCAAAGTCCAAAGAGCTGCCTTTTGGCGGAACATATTTCAACTTCATGCCATGCGCCGGAGCTCGGTTGTCTTTAAAAAGGTTAGACCATGGTTTCAGATCTATTTCACTTAGTTTGGAATCAACCGTAGGAGTCACAACAGTTGGAGCAACAGTAGTTTCATGGTTACTGGAAGGTATCCCAGTGAAATTAGTCACCACAGCAGTAGCTTCTTTAGCAATTCCAGGTTGCTTAGTAGCAGTATTGACCAAACCAAGCTGCCCAAGTATCTTAGTAGCATCCCCTGCATTTACAATAACTTTTGCATCAATAGAAACAGCCCCGGGTTTGATTTCAATCTTCTTGATGTCATTCCCGTTAAGAGGTGAGAGTACAGTCCCATCTTCTTTCAATTCCTTCCCAGAAGACAGGGGTGGGAATTCATCATCCCTTCCTGCCAAAACCTCAAACCGGGATGAGGACCTGGTACTTCGCACATTGGATGATTCCCTAGTCCCAGCAGGTCTGCAACGCATAAAATAACTCCTCTGTGCAAGACCGAACCCCAGCACACCAGCAAACTGCAGCCCACCAACTGAGAGCGTCACTCAGTACACACGGGCGTAGCTCAGTCACGTAGTATTCTACCTGTCCCCCCCCCCCCCCCCCCCCCCGAAACTGAGTATCGAACCAGTCCAGAAAAACAGGAACGATGAACAGTGTCCGGTATTCTGGGCTTCAGCTATTCTCACTCACGAACAGGGTAATTAGTTCGTCTAAGGGAGATAAACACCAAACAAACCTCCAAATCTAGAAACTAAACCTTAAATCAATTCAATTTTCAGAAAACAGATCTGAAGTGAACAGTACAAATCTACAGTGATACTTCGGGAGTTCGGGGAAGATGATCACTTGTCAAAATAAATGCCACCTAGATTAATAGATGCCACATCACATGACAGAGGAAGTATTTTACCTAGAAATAATTGGTTTACCGGATAAAAAGAAGATTCGAGTGTTTTGAAGTTGTTTGGGGGTTTGATTGACTGATAATTTAGTACGAGGACTTAATTGATTTTTTTCATATAGTAGGAGGGCTTATTTGACGGTCTTCCCAAATAAAAACATCCTAATAGGTTACTTCTAATCTTGGTCATGTTATTCAAAAAGTGTTTAATTTTATTTTTTAAGTTTTTTATACATATCTAAAAAATGTTAATAATTAGTTTTACATTGTTTTAACTCTCATATTATACTCAAAGAGATTATAAAATGATAAATTTAAAGTTTCTAATAGATTTATGTAACCGATAACAAATTTTTTGTGAGTAGAGTAGTTTCGGAGTTAGGGATAAATTAAAAAATAAAATAATACATTCGTAGTATTATAGAGATGAAAAACAATAGAAAAATTACAAGAACCTAAACCAAAGCCCATTAGAAGGATTAGAAACTTACTTAAGTTTACAGAAAAAAGTTACAACACTTCCTCTTGATCGACACAGTCACACAGAGTCCAAAACTTATTTAAGTTTAGAATAAATTTCACTTTTGGTCTTATGAGTTTGGGGTCAATTCCACATTCAGTCCACATCTTTCACTTTGTTCACTTTGATACCTGACTATTGTGTTTTCGCCCATATATGATCCTTCCGGCATTGTTTTCGGTGGTTAAACTCACCGGAAAAGGACAACAAACGATTAAAAAACATTAGTCAAGTAACAAAAGTGGACAAAATGAAAAACGTGGACTAAATGTGGAATTGATACAACACTCATAGGACTAAAAGTGGAATTAATTCTTTAAGTTTATTACAAAAAACTTAAATACTCCATCTTGATCGACAGAGTCCAATTTAATAATACAACACCGTTACACCGACACTATTTTATGTGTTATAGTTAATTCTTTCCACAATATTTTATGTTTACACAAGTGGCTTCTTTTTGAACAAAAACCAAGTTCAATCTGGTCGACCCCTACTACATGTATCCACCACGTTTATATTAACAGGTTGTTTTTTTGGAAATTTGGATATTACTACCTTCATGGCTTCGTCACACTACATTGTGACACAAGAGTGTGACACGATTATTAAAAAAGTGAATTTATGTTGTTGATATTGAATTCATAAACTATAAATAAAATAAAAATGATTTAGAGTCATACAAATTTTACCATATTTGGTATGAGATAATACAAGTGCGATTTTTCGAAAGGAAAAATGGGATAACCTTAGCATGAGGGAGGGAAAAACATTGCAAGTAATTAGGAAAAAGGCTAAAGGGTCAAATAGGTCCCTGTACCGGTCGTGTAAGCTCAATTCAGTTCCTGAACTAAAAAAATGTCCAATTCACATCCCAAACCGGGTAAAAAATTCAAATTTCATTTTTTAATAGGTTTGACACTTGTTAAACCTTAAAAAATTCAAATATTTCCAATTCGCACCCCTAAATTATTAAAAAGTGTCAAAATTGCAATAAATCAAAAATAAAAAACAGAAACAATAAAAAAATTAAAAAATGACCAATTGTTTACCCATAAAAAATGAAAGTTGAACATTTTTTTATCAGTTCAGGATGTGAATTGACCCTTTCGCTTTGGAAAAATAATGTCAAGTTGTCAACTATCAATGGTCACACCAAGTCTCCCACCGAGTACAGATAATTGTTGCAAGTTGTAATCAGCAAGAATGGGACCTGACGGGCCGTATGAAAGAGATTAATTAAGAACAACGAAGTGGTTTAGAGATGTTGGATTCACACTTTGCTTCTTACACTTGTACTTCTGTTTTTGTTTTTGGTGATTTTTCCTTGGACTAAAGATCATGTTTTTGCCCTTTTACTTTGAGTTGATTTTAGCCCATAAGGCCATAACGGTAGTTTAATGAAGACTGTTAAATGAAGAGCTTACAAGTTACAACTCTCCCAATTACTATTGATTAATACGGAGTAACTTTAAAATAATGAGGTATAGGAACTATCCCCATTACCCTTTTGCCTTTCTTATCCCTTCTCCCTCAATTGTCCTCCCATCTTGGTGGGGAGAATGAGGTAGAATCCTGCCATTTCTTCCGTGAACGGAGCGGGAATGGTGTAAAAGAAGACCAAGGATTGAAGTCGGCCAATCGGGTGAAAAGTTTGAAATGAATTGTATATCATAGTTTAAGTTTATTTCCTTTTACATCTGTCCTAGATTTTATTTCCTGTTTAGCGAAGCATGAGGCTGAATCCCATATTGAATTGTGACTGATTTTCATAAGAAGAAGAAAAAAAATAGTCAAAATGCCATATTCGCCACTTACACCTTCGCCACTTACACCATAACATCAGTTGAGTACTTGTGAAACTGGTTAGAAGGGTCTAATTGCATGGTCAATTAAATGCAAGTGATGGGCTGGTTATACACCGGTTGATGGACCGGTTATACTGTGAATCTGCGATTCCCGTCACATTAGGCCATATATAGAATATTTTTACTTGGATTGTAATTTGTTGGTCTGATCTGGTCTCGTAATGTCTGCTCTCTTTGTACTTTTATAACTATCCAGGTCTGATCTGGTCTGAACTGGTCTGGACTGGTCTAGGACAGATTACAGTCCAAGTAAAAAACATCCATAGTTGAACCGTTCTGGGTTCTAAAACACTGCATAGTGCATATATATGTCCGTTCCCAGATGATCTAAACTTAAACCATTGACCAAACCACACTCATCTGAACTGCATTTCATTGATCTAGCTTTGGTCACAAGAAATTTATAGTATGAAACATTTACAGTAAAGCAATTAGATGTTCTCAATTCTAACAAAAATTGCTCATAAGAATCCATAATGCTTATTACCTACCTCTAAGAAAAACCAACAATGTTCTCTCTTTACCAACCTTTACCAATGAGCCACAACCAGTCAAGCGTAACACCGGCAAATATACCTCCTAGAAGAAATGACACTAGTATATTCCCCAACGCGTTTTGCTCGGGACCCTGCAATACATGGGCAGCAACAAATCTCCATAAGAATGATTTATGATGAGATGAGGAAAAATGAACTTCAAAGTTCAAACTATACATGTGTGGTGTACGTAGAGAGGGAATAAAACTAGCAATATTAAAAATAAAAAATGACCCTCAACATGATATAATTGTGTAAAATATCAGGAACTCCATTATAGAAACACAGACAATCAACCATCATAAAGTGCCAGATCTTGATGAAAATTATTATTGCCATTATATTGTTGTTGTTATAATGGAGGTGCTCATGCGACTGAATGACATATCTCTAGGAGAGGTGTTCCATAATAGCAGACTCTAAGAAAGTCACAGAATATGCAACTTCTGAGTTTTGGATATTCTCGGGTACCACTAACAAGCTATCCCAGATACTTGTGTTATGACTTGAGCTTCATCACGAAAGGAAAGATTAGCACAAAAAGTGTATCTTTTCATTTGACCGGTGCGAAACGGCTTAACAGCTTGTTGAGTCATACCAATCTTGCAATTTGCGATCTCTTTTTTGAGTCATAGTCAGATTGACTGTTACTTGAATTTTATGAATTATGATACTATATTTCAATTTGGATTATATCCTAAAAGACTAATGATAGGAAGAGTAACTAAGACTTTATATGTGAAACTGTATCATTATATTGAATGGTGTGAAAAGACCTAACAAACACTTGGAGCAATAGTATCTTTATAATACCAGAAACTAACCTTGTAGCCTTTGGGAGCAGAAGTAAAGACGCAGACAGTTAGGTACCCATTGGTCAGCCCCAAGAAGGAGGTCAAAAGAATCATCCATCCCTGATCACCATATTTGGCCGTAAAGTAGAACGCCGGGATGAGTAAGTAGCGTGAGAGGATCGCCACCATAAGCCCCTTCCTTGATTCGAGCTTTATGAATTTTAATAGCGGCACATATCTCCCGATGAGATCCCACACATTGTACATAGCTATCAACACAAGTGCATACCTGGAAAATTGATGCTAAGATAGTAAGATCATAAGTCAACCATCACCAGCCATAAGACTGCATTAACTTAATGTGATCTTCTCACCATGAACCCAGGCTGTGGGCCCCGGTATCCTCTGATAAAAATCCAGGAAAAATGGATAATGTCAATGCATATATCATGAAGATCTCTATTGCATAATCTATATTATGCATTAACAAATCTTTGTTGCTTAGTCTATCCATCTGTGAGGTAGGATTGTTCTGTGCCTGCAACGTACCCAAATAAATTCTTAGAGCAATAGGTGCAATTTTCACTTGATTTCACTAT
This sequence comes from Cuscuta epithymum, assembly GCA_945859915.1. Taxonomy (NCBI): domain Eukaryota; kingdom Viridiplantae; phylum Streptophyta; class Magnoliopsida; order Solanales; family Convolvulaceae; genus Cuscuta; species Cuscuta epithymum. The sequence goes on from CAMAPF010000055.1 coordinate 5,773,000, forward strand.
CATAAAAAAACATATTGAAGTTTGCACCCACTTTTTCATCCATATCTAAGTTTGCGCTGCACTTCCGAAATCATTAATTTTTGCATCCTAAAGATGAGAATATGCACCCTATTATTAACAGATCCTCTGGCTGGGTGTGAGTATTATTTACTTAAAAAATGGGGTGCAAATTTGGATGAAGAAGTGGCGTGCAAACTCCAATTTCACCAAACGCATTTCTTGTACAACCTCTGTTATAATGCCACCAGCAGCAAGATCGGAAGCAACAGTCTTTGCACCCTCTGAAGATGCTTTGTTGCGATAATATTTTACAATCGGTATCTTTGGGAAGACAAGTGCATAGAGAAGGATGCAGAGGAACTCGAAGATTGTACAGATTGTGAAAAACAGAACTGCAATTGAAGTTGCAACACACTTTAATATTCAATATCAATTACTAACATTTTAAGACTAGAAAGCAAAAACTTCGGTCCAAAACTACAGGTATGACAACAGAAATTATTAGAAACAACAAATAAGAGAAAATGAAATAGGAAGGGATAGTTGAAACTTGAAAATTTGATAGAAACCGAATTCGTATATTTAATTTTGTTAAGATAAATACAACATCATGCAAGTAGCTGGAATTTTTTAGTGTTGCAGTCAGATGGCTTTCCATCTAAAATGTTTTGCACATGTTCTTGAAAATTCAAGATGATTGCACCACCAGCCAATATAACTACAGAAGTATTTATCTTATATCGATTAAAAATAACAAATCTACACAGTAATAATAACCAGTTATTATGCCTATAACTAGGCTCAATAGTAACCATTTTGCTTTCAGCATGAAATGTTCACAAAATCTCATTGTAGTCTCACCAACTATGCCTATGGTTTGTACCTCTAAATAGGATACAAAAACAACTTTTGAGTATTAAAGCTTTGACTTTTCCTATTTCTTCTTCTTCTAGTTCTTAATTTGTAAACTTTGATTGTCTTCAAATTTGAATAATCTTTTGAACTTCCATGATACATTTAAATTTAAATGAGATTATTAAGAAAGAGGGAATAGACCATACTGGCTCCTTTACGAAGACCATCTTTAGAATTGTCAAATATTGCTCTGGTAATTAACCTCAACCCAGATGTTAAAGCACCTGAAGCCGCCGAACCAGCAAAAAAAGACTGAAAAAGATTGCACCAAGCTCATGTAGTTTACATCCCAAAAATCATAAGATGTATGTGTAATGTGTATATGTATATGTATATGTATATGTATATGTACAAAAAAGGCTCCTATGTTGAATGCTTTAATTAATGGTACATCGTGCAAAAAAGGGAAAATTACCTTAAAGATAGATTCCATATCTAAAAGTAATTAATTGAAATAAATATGCACTCCTAACGTTCCTTAAAAGAAAGACAAAGGTAAACTTTGATTAACTACTAATGTATCAATCCCATTAAAAAGGGTGTTAACATACATAACTATTTATTTAGATATTATTTTGTCAAATCTATCACTACAATATGTGTGTGGATGTATATATATAATACTCGTCATTACTTTATATACATATGTAAACATGGAAAAACTAACATGTTTAAACAAAAACAACATGAACCAACCTGAACAAACTCCGGTAACATGAATGAAAGATCTCCAACCATTCCACCCTGGACATGAGCGTCTGCAACACCAAAAGCACCACTGATTGCGCATATTCCGATGTACGTTCCAATCCCTCCCTTACCGGATGTGGCCAAATCCAACTTTGGAAAATAATGTGGAAATAAAACATCAGTATAATTACTAACAACTGTAGGAAAAAATAGGAGGTGTTTGAGGAAAAGAAAGAGACTTACAACAAGAACTAGAAGAGTACTAATGAAAAAAAGAGAATATCCAAAGAGATTGCGTTTTCTTGTATTTATTTTTGCCTCCTTGTATGCGAGTATTCCAATTGTCCCAAGCGCAAATGGTTGATAGCAAAGGGTGAGGACCCTTGAAGGGTGGTAGTTCTATGCAAACAGATAATCACAATATTATTAAATGCACAAAGTAGTTACTTATATAACTTCAAATGCACGTGAGAATCTGGAACTACAAGAAACACAAGACAAAGTAACCTGAATGTGATGAACTGTCTATAGGTAAACCAGAGAGGTCAATTATGCCCTAAATAATAGGAATTATTACAATCGCCCGGTTATACACTTATAGTCACCCACCTTTATATGAGGAAAAACATAGTGTATAATCATCAAAATGTTTGTTTTTAGTAAGTATAGATTTAATTAGCGCTTTGAAAGCAATCAATGCAGACAAAAGGAGTAGATGCATCAATAGTAACCTAGCCTATGCAAAATCTTTTCATTCGATTAAGACTTAGAGTTCATGCTAAATGCTAAAGGTCTGTCTTATGGGAAGAGTAACCAAAGCTCCGGTGCGAGATGACTTAGCTCGATTTAGTAGACTAATTTTGATATTATTAAATCTTGTGAGGATCAATTCTGTTCTAACTAAGGCTTGAAGTTCTATTCTTAAAAAATGATAATTGACCAGTGTGAGATCACTTAAGACATCTATTCAAACATCCATCAGTGTATTAGATTACATGTACTGAAAGATTCCCACTAATACTTTCTCGTTTCATTATCTTACTTAAGAAATATTATTTCATTGCACTAACACAGTAACAAGTGAGAATGATTGCCAACCATAAACTACTACACCAAGCAATTACTAAGCACATTATATTACTACCCATTCAAGCATTCTCCTGGATTACAATCTTGAGTTCCCATCACAAATGCATGAAACTATTTGAGTGTTCACGCATGCAATTCACAGTTACCAATGTAAAATATTCAAAATCGGATTATCAGGGTGCTTAATTATCAATTACCGGAAACAAGTAGGCATAATAATCCCCTATTGTTAGCATACTGTTCCACGAAAAGAGGCACCCGTTTCCCAGAAGCCAACACACTAGCATTGCAGTAAACTTCCCCTGGGTAGCAAATTAACAATACGAATAAACAATTGCATAAAACCAGCCACACAAGTCATACATTACTGCACTCTGCGGGGTTTGGTTACTGTAAATCATATTTTCTGTAATTTATTAGAATTGATTACATAAGACATTGACAACCAACCTCGAGTCTTGCTGGAGAACCCCCTTCCGTGGCCATGGGTTCACTTCTTTTCCTGTTCTCGAACAATAAAAAACACAAACTAGAGACAATTTTACAATGTAAATGTACACATGGTGTAGTGAAAAAGTATGAACTTTTTTACCTTTCACGTATAATATACTCCGTGATATACAAAAAAAAATCTTGAGGCAAAAAAACACAAGAATTTTGTGAATCCTGCAGATATAAAAAAAGGTGGGGAGAGATGAAGGGCGTCAGAACTGTTGTAGAATACCTGGAGAGTGGTGTTATAGTTGCTTCAGGACTTCTTTACATATCAGTTCTTTGTCGTATAATGCGTGACCACGGCTTTACCGCCGAAATCCGGGCAAAGTGATTCATACGGAAAGTGGGGGTGGGGTCGTCACTATGGGTCGGGTTGTTGCTAAATCCATTAAATAGCGGTAAAATCTCGGATTATGAAAATTAAATATCAGAACAAATTCATTGTATTCAATCCTAGTGATGTTTTTGATAGCCCGGATTCCATTCGGGTTCGGATATGGCCAGTTAAAGCCCAAGTGATAAATCGTTACTTTATCCTTTACTAGTATCTTTACCCGTGCTGTGCACGGGATAAAATGATTTTGTTTTAATTTTACTATATATAACTGACATATGTAAACTTGTCATATGCATGAGTAATTATAACTAACGGAAAATCACTTATTTAGTCGATTTTAACTAATTATGTAAACTTGTCTCGGTCTATATTTTCCAACTAAAAGAGCCATTTTTTTACAACTCTCGGTTAACATTATCTATGTTAGCCGAGAGACTTCTTTATTCTATTTGTTTTGCTTTATTTATTTCCCATGCATTGGATATATTTATTTTGTTTTGGTTGTGCTGCGTTTTTCCAGCAAAAAAAACTCTTGAAACTAAGACAGGGGATGAGGAGTCGTGCCTGCAAGTCATAACTCAAGTAAGCCCAAAGCGGGATCAACGAATTATATGGCTTAGGGGTGGACTCGGGCCGGTTCGGGCCCGGTTCGGACCTGGGTCCGGCCGGGCCTCGGGCCAGGAAAGTTGGGCCCGAGCCCGAACCGCCGGTGGGCGGTTCCGGTTCCGGTTCCGGGCCAAACCGGGCCAGGCCGGGCCGGGCCGGGCCTAACCGGTTCTAATTTTTTTTTGGCTCTTCTATTTAACCCCCGACCCCTCTCCCTCAACCCCAAACCACCTCAAATGACCCAAAATACCTAATCCAACCCAAAACTTAAAAAAAAATTAAAAAAAAAAAATTTAAAAACCGGCCCGAACCGGGCCCGAACCGGCCGGGCCGGTTCACCAAAAACTGGACCCGAGCCCGAACCGCCCAGCAGCCGGGCCGGGCCGAACCGAACCGAACCGGTGGACCCACCGGGCCCGGGGCCGGGCCGGGCCAAACAGTAACCGGGCCGGGCCGGTTCCGGGCCGATCCGCCCGGCCCGAGTCCACCCCTAATATGGCTTCTACAGAGGTGATTAATTCACAGTCTGGTCCTTGGGCGGATAGTAGAGAGGAGACTTGTATAAAAATCTTTACTTTGACATATTCAATTCACTTATATACAGAGGCGTAGCTAGGGGATGGCCACCCCTGACCCAGTCCAAATTTTAAAAATATCTAGATTTTTAGTGTAAAAAATTCCTTGTAATTTTTCCCCCAAAAATATTCTTTGTACTGGCCAAGTCCAGCCCACTGCTCTGGCTCCGCCCCTACTTATATAGTTAGATGAACTCATTGCATAAGATTTCTTTTTCAGTTATATAGTTAAATGAACTCATTGCATAACAATTTCATATTCATTATTTTCAAACGTTATAGAGATTTATTTTTCTCAATTAGATCGTTATCAAGAAATTAGTTTTTGAGATTTCTGTATAATTTTTAAATCCCCTTTTTGCATTTTAGTACCATTTTAATCACGTGTCATCATCTCAATTTTTGGTGACAAATTGAAATTTACTCATGAAAACTTTTAAAATTAACTCCATAATAAGATAATTTAATTTTTACTCCCTCCGTCCCGAAAAAGATTCGTCATATTAACTTTTCTTGATCAATGACAATCAACTTTGACCAATGATATTTTTTTAATACAGAATTATTTTAAATATGAAAATTATATAAAATTGTTCCTTATTCAAAATATTTTTATAAAAGTATAAAACTTATAAATTATATACAAATATAATAATTAAAACCATTGTTCAAAGTTTACCATCATTGACCATGAAAAGTCAATCTGGTAAACCTTTTCGGGAGAGAGGTATCATATGTCTATCTCACCTCTACTTGTATAATGATTATATGACTCCATAGTAAGCTAATTAACTCCAAATTTTACTAATAAATACTTTCAGGATATTTATTAAATTCTAATCTAATATACATGGAGTTCTAAATTATAGGAAGGATTCCATTAAAACGGTTTTAATTGGACTGATTTTTTGTCTGATTTGTCTTCAGATTGGGTCTAGTCTGTATGATTTGATCAAGTCATATTATTCGAGCATTTTCCAACTCTTCTTGCCAAATAGATTTACCTCATCAACCTAATAGTTTGGATGCAACCTTTCAAAATCCAGTTCTATACAATAGTCTCAAGTTCAGACAATAGCCCGTAATTCGGATATTAGCATCCACCTACATTTCGAACTACCAAACATAACCCTAATATATATGAGCCTGTTTCAATATTGAGAAAATTTTACATAAATATTGTATGTAACTTTGTAGAATGCTATTTGAACACATCAACCATAACTTCATAAATTTCAGGAGAATCAGTCAATACGGTTGATTTGGCTATTACCAAACAGGCTCTAAGACTTTAAAAAACTGTTATACTTGTTTTACATTTGAAATACATTCACCTAAAGTTAGTCCTCCCATTATGATTTTGACACAATAAGGACACGACTAAAAATGTCACTCTTATGTCACAAAAAAAATCTAATAATAAGATTTGAAAGTGTTATACTTGTTTTACATTTGAAATACATGTACATGAAGTAAGATTATAATAGCTTTTTATTACTCCAAATCCCTAAATTGTATTATTTCTATATGACACCAATTTTACACTTCGAATACATGTACATATAGTTAATTTAGAATAGCTTTGTATTACTCAAAATTCCTAAACTTTTATTATTTTTCATATGATATAACTTCAATGTTGCCTATATAAAACAAATCTATTAACTTGTGCAATTTTTTATCATTTTTTTCCGTGCACACAATTAATCGGAGTGATAGCTTAGAATAAAAATGCACAAATTCTAGCACAAAAAATAAAACAATAAATAAAAATGATGAGGTTTGTGCAGTTTATTCTAAATTATCACTCCTCAATAATATTGTGCGCGGTAAAAATTGATCGTAAATGACAAATATTTTTTTATATATGCAACATTGATGTCATATGAAAGATAATAAAAAGTTATGTTTTTTTTGTAAAATCAGACTACAAATAAAAAGATATAACATTTTTTGGAAGAAGAGGGCTTAATTGATATCACAACATTCAAATTGAAGTTAAAACAACAAAAGATTGTTTGGATATTGAGAAAGCAACATAACTCGTTGATTAAAACTAGGGCATATAATTTTAAGTCAAAGATGATTACCGCATAGCTCAATCCTAATGCAAGAGTCTTACATAAAAAAATCAAATAAAAATAAAGAACAACAACCTTATCGTGCAAATAAAAATGCAAAACAACAAAAAACAAAAAATATACCCCCTTCGTCCCGAATTGTGAGGCACTTTACTATTTACGATGTTTGTTTGACGATAAAGCAAACAGACCTTTGTACGCACTCAAATTATGTTTAGAAAAAAAGAATTACATATTTAGAAACTACATTAAAAACTTTATGAAGTCGTAAAAAATCAGAATCAAATTACATTAAAATTTGATATATAAAGCAAGAGATTAAAAGTGATTTGTGTTGACCAATTGAATATGAAAAATATCTTACAAAATGGGGCTGAGGGAGTAACATTTTAAAAATGGAGTTTTGCCATTTTTTATCTCTGACTATTATGTCAATGACACTTTTGGTACTCCAATTCTAATTTTTCCATTATATTTCTAGTCATCGACTATTGTGCTAGAAACACTTTTAGTCCCCGACTTCAAGGTTTTCGACATATAGTCCCTGAGTATTGTCAAATTGACACTTTTTAACCTCCTATTATGATTTTGACACAATAAGGACATGTCTAAAAATGTCACTATTATAATAGTTGAATGATCAAAAGTGTTACTTTTATGAAAGTTGAAGGACTAAATATGGAAATTTTCAAAGACAGGTACCGAAAGTCTCTCTAGTGCAATAGTCAAGGACTAAAAATGGGAAAAACAAAGTCGAGTACCAAAATTGTCAATGACATAATAGTCAGAGGACTAAAAGTGAAAAAAACTCTTTTAAAAATGGATATTTTTTAAAGTTTTTTTTATATATTCAATATTGATGTCATATGAAAGATAATAAAAAGTTATAAATTATGATACATCTTTTATAAGAATCAGAGTATAAATAAAAAAGTTATAGCACTTTAAATAAATATGGGATTTTATTTTTTAATTTCGTAGGTTTAGGAAGTTTTTAAATAGGATTCCAACATCAATTCGAATCTAACTTAAAGACCAAAGTAACGTAAGTAAAAATAACATACCAAATTGGAAAGAAAATATGGAATTTTATAATAAAAGTTTGCTTATAAGATGACACATGGCAAAACTTTCCATAATTGTATCTTTGAAATGTATTATTTATAGATTTTAAAACTATTTTCAAATAAAATTATCAAAAAAATAGATTATAAATAATAATATCAATATTAGTCTTCAAAATCATTAACAACTCAAATCTAAATAAAATAATTTATCTTAATTTTGATTTTAAAATCTATAAAAATGTAACTAAAGTTACTAAAAATTATATTTTCATTGTCACTAAGCTATACAAATTGAACATAGTTGTTGTCACTAAAAGCTTCCAGTACTAATTACTTTTTTATGCAACATGCTTATTTTAGTAATATACTACGTATTATAAATTATTTCTAAATTATATTGATATATTATTTTGATTTTATATTAAAGATAATTAGTTTTATATTTTGACCGGTCCAATTCGGGTTATGATTTTAGGGATCGCTAGTGAATCCGATTTTTCGGGCTCGGTCCGGTCATTTTTTATTTGGGCCTTCCGAAAATTGGACCAATCACGTTTTACGGTCTGGGCCAGGGTCTGTTTCCAGGTTTCAATTCGATTTTTCTCACATTACGTAAACCAGTAAACGTGGATTGGTGTATTAGAAAACCCCAACTAAAAGAGTGTTTTCTAGCTTAAAAAATGTTTTTTTAGGTTAAACCTAAATTTATTCTCCGGTCAACGTAAATTATTCGTAAACTTATTTTGTATACTCAACTTTGATCAAATTTGAATTTTTCAATTGCGACTTTATAAATTTTTTTAATGTAGTTTTCGAATATATTACTCCATCTCTATCATTATAAATTTATGTATTCCTTTTCGGGTCGAATCAAATGAATTGTAACATTTTTCGTTTTCGGAAATAAGTTTATCTCTAAAATAGGTACAATACACTTTAATCAAATATACAGTATTGATATTGTATCAAAAGTATCATACATTTTTAAAAGTTTAGAGTAAACCTATAACATTATCTTAAATTACGTGAAAAGTTTATCGTTACACTTATAAGATCAAATACGGAGGGAGTAAGAGTTAACAAAAATGATTTTTGTACTCACTCTTATACACACTTTTGTACCCACCTATGTTTGTGAAGTTTTTTTTGCCCGTGAACCCCGGTTCACAGACAATATTTTGCACAAACAAAATATAAAAAACACTTCACAAACATGGTGAATACTATCGTATAAGGTGGGTATAAGAATGAGTACATCAAGCCTTACTTATGTATTACTAAGTAGGTGTGACTGGTGTGTTTGCATTACTTATGTAGCCTTCTAATTTAGGGATTCCTGCACGACTATTCTCTCCCGTGCACAGTGACATACCCAAAACTTTTATTGGGGGGTTCGCTTAGTTCTTGTGCTATCACTTTTATATCAAAAAATGTCATGGCATTTCGTTCAATTTGAATGATATGTGGTATAAATAGTTGGATTATATCTGAATGTAGGATTAGTTACTTTAGCTCGCTTAAACGGTTATATATTTCATAAACACAATGTTTGTTCCTCAACAAATGCTTCATTTTTCAACGAAAACACACGAAGTATAATGTAAGTTAACGTGACAATGGTAGAAATTTGGCGTATCTAAGACTCTCGGTGTAGGATTATCCGTTTGAACACATGGTTATATCATCAGAAAACTAATTCAAAGGTCTAGAACTTTAATCAAGACAATAAATTCTCGGCAGATCGATGCATCCTTTTTCGTTCAAAATATGTAATTTAAATATGTTCAATCAATGTGTTGTGTGGTAGAAATTCGATCATATCACTTTTTTGTACTATCCATTTGAGCTCATTTGTATATCATTATACGGCTAACTTAAATGATTATAACTTAATTTTATTGAGGAAACATACTTCAAATTTTAAACGATGCATCGTTTTTTATCCAAAAAAATATGTGAATATTTATAAGTAATGTGATACTTCCTATATGATAGAAATTTGATCTCATTTTTATATCACTCAAAAGTTAAATTAAAAGATGTAACTTTCATACAGAACACATATATTGAATTGTCCTAACGAATGTGCAGGTAGGGGCGGATTTACGTTGGAAAGAGTGGGGGCATGTGCCCCCAATAAAGAACCACTTACGACCTTCTATAATTCACTATGACAAATATGTATAAATAAGTAAATCAAACGTTTGCCCCCAACAAAATAATTGGTTTGCCCCCAATAACCTCATCCCAAAAATAAAGCACACTGGAAATTGCATGCAAACATGAATTGCATTTGGAGCACCGATATTCAACTAAGCGAAGAGTCTTTGCTTATTTTTTCTACTCATCTCCAAAGGTCAAAGTAAATAAAGGATTGAGCCATATCATAGCTTTAAACGTGCAGTGTGTGCATTTTAAATGCATTTTTATATAATAATACCAATAATCTATGTATCCTAATTTATCTAATATAATCAAATAATATAGTTATTTAGTAGCTGCTATAAATCAGAATCTTTGGTACTTAACTAGCTTGAAAAATTTGTGATCAGGATGAAAGTATTGTTGGGTAGTCGATCCAAATTTATTATATGTAAACTCAATTTTACAAAAATTCAACAAAATGTAGATAAAATGTTATTTCGATAGTTAAGATACTCTACAAATTAGGATAAAAATGTTATTTAAGTAGTAAGCATATCATAAAAAACATAAGTAGCATGTTATTTTAGACATTTAACGGAAAATAAAAAACGAACTATTGAAAAGCATAATATTTAAAACAAAAACAATATACTACGTATTAGTTTCACTTATGCTCTTACAATTTAAGCTATAATGAATCAGTTTCAAAAGATGAAAACTACTCCGTATCTTAATTAGAACAATTTTGATTATCTTTATTAAAGGGATTTCCCCTTATGTATTTCACTTTAGGGAGAATTCCCAAAGTAAACATATTTTGTAATTTCAGACAAGTATGTTAGTTTTTCTTCCCGAAATACGTGCAGTACTAGGCATAAACATTACACTATTTACATCCGTCAATGACAATATATTTTTCAATCATGGCAATAATATAATAACTTATATTTCGGGAAGAAAAATATAATAGTCATATTTTGAAATTTTAAAACATATTTACTCCTATTTGGAACAATTTCCCTCTATATCTTTTTTGTTTGATGTAATTTAGTAATGAATTTGCCCCCAATAGATTTAATTTCTAGACCCGCCACTGCGAATGCGACATTTTTTTTGTTCAAGTATGTCATGCACGATTGTTTATATATCAATGTGACACATGGTAGATGTTTGATAATGTCGATCATAGAGTAAGATTATCCAGTTGAACTCTTTATATCAATGGGATGATATCACAAAGAGATACAATTTTCACAAAAGAAAACATATTTGAAACACTAACAAAGACATATTATTCAATCTAAATGTTTCTTTTAGATTATAGAACCAATGCGACATTTGATAGATCATTGATCATATCTTGGCATAGGATTATATATAGATCATTGATCATATCTTGCAGTATAGGATTATAGATCATTGATCATATCTTGGTTGTTGGGATAATGGCCCAATTAGAGGATCGGCTCATTACCCTCATGTGGACGAACGTCTTGGTCCATAGGGTGACGTACCTCGATGAGCATCTAGCCACGGATGAAAATGTATCTCAACACAGAATGCCCCAACACTAAGGGTGAGGCGACGGACGTCGTCATACATGGGCCACAACTACGAGAGATCCAGTACGAACTACGCAACAAATTCTACCAAGGGTCGGAACACGAACGGCCCACAACCCTTTGCAATATCACCAGGAGCAGGCCCCAGGCCCGACTGGACGTCCGTCTCCACGGATTAGGCGGGAAACCCAGATTCTGGCGGGAAACCCAGATTCTGGCGGGAAGCGCATTTAATGCTGGGGATTTGGTGGTTGGAACATCAGCCATTCATAGCTCTCCACGTCAGCATGGCTAACTACCCATTGGTGGTATAAATAGCAATATTTATTTCATTGTAAGGGGTTGGCAACTTATTAGCCTTAGCACTCTAGCATATTACTCGCAGCTCTTCTATCGTAGCATAGGACGAACTACCTTCGGCCTTAGCAAGTGTATTGTATCGGGGCGTTATTTATCATTAATAATATCTGATCCTTTACTTATTCAACCTTCCCTTAATCCATCTTATTTGCTTGTTGGGTTAGTTAATCACTCACACTTAAACACTCCACTCGAAATTCTTGGGTTTATGTGTTGGACCCAAGGGTTGAAGGAATAAACCTCAACATATCTTGGCATAGGATTATAGATCATATCTTGGCATAGGATTATAGATCATTGATCATATCTTGCAGTATAGGATTATAGATCATTGATCATATCTTGGGATAGGATTATAGAACATTTCACTTCTATACTATGACACAAATATGATTTGTCTCAAGCCATGAGACGTTTTGTTTTGTTTTATTTAAAGATTCATCCAGAATGATGTGGTTTTAATTTTAAGTTGCCGCATACTTTTTAAAAATACTTGAGAACTAAATAATGTCGTTTTGACTATTGAGTCTGTATTGCAAGTGATCACGTTTTCTTCTTTTTCAAAGTAACAATGATTCTTATTAAAATCTTATACGACATTTAAGTTTAAACATTCATCCAAGAACTACGAGTAATAGTTTTCAACAAGATCAGAAGTGGAGCATAAATTCAACTACTTCATACTAAAGGAGTGTTTGCAAAAAAAAAAGTTTTTAAGCTTTTGCCTTAACAAAAGCTGAAATAAATATTTTCAAAGTGACTACTTCTGTCTAAGTTAAACACTTAAAAGTTGAATTAGGTGAAGGGGTGCTTTAATTTAAAGTTTAAATTGTTTTTCATTTTCTCTTTTACACAAAAAGCATTTATTTTATTAAATACTATCAATTTTTACTTTTCAGAAGCATTTTTATCAAACGCTACCAACATTTACTATATATCAAGCACTTTCTTCAAAATCACTTCATAAAATCACTTTTTTAGTAGAAGCAATCACAAACACTTCTTAATATTAATTATTTCCTCAATTTCTTCTTCTCTTGAATTTTTTTGTTATTTCCAAGCAGTGATTATCATAGTAAACTTAGTGATTATGAATTCATGATGATTTCTAATTTACGTTGCAATGATTAATTAATTTGTTCCTCTGTCGTGCTTTTGTCCATCCAACTTATTTAAGTAATATTTGGGAAATTTTTTTGAACGAAAACTAGCCTCTATTTATATCATAAGTTTCAGGATCATTACATAATCAAATGAAAAACAAATCTGACACCAACTAGACTCCAACAACTACGACTGTAAACCCTATGATGAGCCTTACAAACGGTCACCCCTGAAAGAGCAACACGAATCGCTAATCATGTAACGGGCTTGACACAGCCATCCCTATTCTCATAGATCCAAACATGCTCAATGACATCAAACAAGACTAAATTCCCAAACAAATTGACAAACCTAACAACATAGACGATAACAAGAAATCAAATGACAAAATAATGAAAACTTATTTGAAAACTTTCACGGACTCTAGCATCTCGCACAATCCATGGCAGTGGTTGAGAAGGAGGTTGTATCCTTGGTGTCACTCTAATTGATCCTCTATTGTCAATCATCATCTGCCTTGTTCGAAATCCGTGCAACTCTCCTCGTCCCGCGCTCGTAGCAAATCCACCTCTAGCGGTCATCTTCATCGCTGCCATGCCTTTGCTACCCTGCTCACGAAGAAAACGATCGCCGAACTCTGGCTTCAATGTCGTCAAGCTTGGCCAAGGATTCTTATCAATTTGCCTCAAATCCAATCCCAGCGCCGAACACAGGTGAAGGGGATTCACCAGCCAGAAGAACCAAACCTTAGATCTACTAAGGAAAATCCAAACCCTAGACCTGCTAGGGAGAGACCGTTGAGGGAGTCCCTAACAGGCTAACATCTTCTAATCTAAAAACCTTATAATCATGAATATTGATTAGTAGCCCTCTAATGTGTCAATCTCTTCTATGCATTTGAACTTGTACTCTTTTATTAAAGTAATGTACTTAATTTTTTTAGTGGTCATGAATACCCTGACTCCGTTAAGTAATAATATGACCGTGATCCAATTACTAGCCAAAATTTTCATCTCCCTGGCTAATGAAAACAGTTTTTATCTATTTTAATGTGTCAACATCTAACTAACTTAGTGGGTGTTTTTCACAACAAAATTAGAGTTTATTATTAGGTAAAATTATGTGCTTACCATATACTTCATTTTTAAGTATAATATACTCTATTTTGTAGTTGCAATATGTATAACTTTACACTATTCACATACACTATTTTGACTATATTTTATTTATTAATAAATGAGAATTGATTTTTTTAAATATTGTTGAATTTGTCTCATTAGAAATTTTTGTAATTTGGTTTTAGAATTTTTACTAATAGAGAATTAAATATAATTACGGTCAAAGGTATGTGATGACAAACGTGAAAATGGGAATGTTACGTTACAACTAAAAAGAACAGAAGCAATATTATTTTATGAGAAGACCATATTTCTAGAGAACCTAAAGTTACTCCCGACTTTAGGGAGAGGTAGCCTACAAAGTTGTCTAGGGCCCCCATTTATAAAAATAATACTACATACATTTACTCATATATTAAGGGGTGTTTGCAAAGACTTAAAAAAAAATGTTTCTCGACTTTTTGCCTTAAAAAGCTAAAAAATATTGTTTTCAAGTGACAACTCTACTTAAATAAAACACTAAAAAGTTAAAAGTTAGAATCTACTTTTTATTTTTCTATTACACAAAAAATACATATTTTACCAATTCAAACATTACCAGCTTTTACTTTTCAAAATCACTTTTTTTCTGAAACACTACCAACATTTACTATTAAACATTTTTTCCAAACTCACTTTTAAAAAGTGATGTTTTGTAAAGCACAGGTTATTGGAAACACTCCCTAATTCTAATGTTAATGAACTTATTGTGCATTCTATGAGTTGAAGCTTATACTTAAGCGTAATTAAGAGAGGTAATTTTTGTATAAATAAATTGTATTTGTTCACGGTTACAATATTAGGCATTTGTTATCGCGCATTGCGCGTATAAAAGCTAGTATTAGTAATAATTTAAGACTTCAGCATATTGAATGAGAACAAATTAGATCAAGCCAATACTAATTAATCCTTTATTCGTTCTTTTTAGTTGCAATTGTTCCAATTTTCACGTTGATCAATGTACGTACAAGTTTGACAATTACAGAGTAATATATTTCATACCTTATTAGGTAAAAAATCAAATTTAAGAGATATTTAAAAATATTTTTTCACAAATTAAATTTGTAACCTTATTGTTTCATACCTTAATGAATAAATATAATCAAAATAGAACATATGAATAATGTGAAATTCGTTCCAATTAAAAAAGAACTGGAGTAGTACTTATTGATAGCACATTTTATTAAATAGACATATTGAAGTACTCCTATATTATACAGAGTAGCATGTTATGGGCAGAGTAAAAAATGTACTACCTCCGTTCCGAAAAGGTTCACCATATTGATTTTCAGCTTGATCAATGATAGTTAACTTTGAACTATGATTTTGATTATTATATTTGTATATAATTTATAAATTTTATATTTTTATGAAAATGTTTTGAATAAGAAACATTTTGATATAATTTTCATATTCAAAATGATTTCGTTTTAAAAAATATCATTGGTCAAAATTGATTGTCATGGACAAAGAAAAGTCAATTTGGTGAATCTTTTCGATATTTTTTATAATATGGTACGGTATTTGTTCTTAAGTGAGAACCGTCTCAGAACCGGGCTCAAATCCGTATTGATTTATTGAACCTAACATTCTCGTATTGTCCCGAAAATTGGTTATATAGAATTATATATACGCTTAAGATTTGTATTGGGGGCACAAAGAATGTACATTGTTTTGAGTAACCACATTGTAAAGTATTGCCAATAATATATATATTATTAAGCGTAATAGATGCAATTCTTTGTATATTATTGGCCAATAATTATATTGTGGCACATAATATTTGACTTATCACTCCATCAGAAATGGCCAATTCTTTATATTTTGGTTATATATTATTGGCCAATAATTTACATTGTGGTTACTCAAAACTTTGACATAGACCATGCAATGTACATTCTTTGTGCCCCAATACAATTCTTAAGCGTACTAGATTTTGTAAATAATATTAGTAATAAATATGATACGTAACACTTAAACCTAGTTTAATTACTTTGTCGACAACCTCGGCTCTTCTGCATCCTGAAGACTGGTAATGCTACTCCGTCCCATAATGGTTGTCCACTTTCAATTTGGCACGATTATTAATAAAGTGGTTGAAAAGTAAAAGTTGTGGTTGAGATTTGAGTATAATAAAGTGAATTGATAAGAACCACATATTTCATCCAAAAAAGGAAACAAGACATTCATTTTGGGACAACCCAAAAAGGAAAGTAGGACAACCAAAATGGGACGGAGGGAGTATAATTTTATTATAGTTTGACTATTAGTTTTGTATTTCAATTATGTTTGATTACATAAAGTTAGTTTAACATAAACTTTTAATTTCAATCATGTAATCCCTTCTCTTAATTTTTTGTACAATTACTTACTTTTTTTTATCGTAAAGGAGCGGACGTTCAGGCAAAATTCACAAATCCAATCGTGAATTCTAGGAGTAGACTTAGAGACTGTCACCTCATACAATGCAACATAACTCGCTAACCCTGAAACGAACAATAGGCCTAAAACAACCGGAACTGAACCCTTGCCTATCAAAAGAACTCCAAAAATTCAATCATTCAAACCAAATCTACTCGGACTACAACAGAAACAAGTGATACTAAAGAGAAAATAATACTGAAATAAAATCTTTCCACATAGCTCTTCCTGGTATGGAGGTGGTTCCGGAGGATCGGAGGATGAGCTCTTACAATATGGGTGAATACCAACTTCACCATCGTCGGAATGGCCGACCAAGACTTCACGATCCCGCCTCGATACAACCTCCCAGTTGCACCTCGTTCATCTGCCGACGCTATCTCCTTCGACGTAGTTGCAATCACAAGCGTTAGAACACTGAAACTCAGTATAAACTGCCGCTCCAACCCCATATTGATAGGGACGGCGGAAAATCTCAACCCCTACAAAGAGGGGAAACAGCCGCTAGGGTTCCTCTCTCTTGTATACTACATAATTACTTACTTAGAAATGATAAAACTTAATACTCCGTATGTTTTTTACTAGCTTTATGAGAGATAATTATTTAAGCATCAAATAGTATCGAAAAACGTACCAAACCGTACTGAAAATTGGTACGAAACGGGACATGTTCTGTATAGGTTCGGGACGGTACATGTTCTTTTATTTTTAAATAATCGTCTCATACCATCTGATACTTACCTCTAATTAAACAAGACAAAATGAGACTGAACGTAAACATATTAGAATATAAGAGAGAAAAGATAAATAGAAATCGAACTATTTCAAACTATAGAAAAAGTTTGTACATAGCCAGAAATGAATAAATCCAAATCCTCCCTCTATAACATTTGTACATAGCCAAGACACGGAGCAGCTACAAAGTCAAAGACCGGACTTATTACTCCATCGGGCAATTCAAGTCGAACGCTCGCTAAGAATTTGACAGTTTGTAAGCCATGCGAGTAATAAAGAATAAAACAACCCAAACATTCACTTATGCCTGTAACTTGTTTGATCAATGGTAGATTTGATTTTGGTAGGGATGAATGATGATTCTTCCCCAATTTACAATGGGAACGTGGAGAGAGAGACAAAGAGGAGACTGATTTGACATAGACTACGTTAGGCGCACATGCAGAAAGAGACAAGAGAAGCGTAGAAAGAAGGTACCCACTCTATGAAAGCCAAACATCAATATAGGACAGCTAGCCAGTCATGGCAGTCTGCCAAGATCCAGACAGAAATTCATAAAGTTTCTTTTTTTAAAGATAAAGCAGCATTATTTTCCTTTTCTTTAATCATTTATCAAGATCAAAGAAGACCCACTCACCATCTCCGATCCCCTCTCTTTTCTCTCTTTTTTATTCATTTTCTGGTTCTTGTTAGTCAATCTTTGCTTCTTTACGTATAGACCGACATATAGTAAATCTGAGAGTTCTGGGACCTCTCAGTTTTAACTTACCTTCTGGGTCAGAATAGTTTTGTAGGTAGATCGTCTTTCGTCTATATATACACATACATGTATAGAGAGTGAAATAATTGCGTTTTTGACGTTTGTGTGTATCAGTCAGCGTGTCAGGTAATTTATTCTCTTAGCTTTCTTCTTCTTGCATTCCACTAATGTCATTCTGTTCTCTGGATTATGAGTTATGACATTGATGATCTCTATGTACTTTCGCCAGATCTCCTTCAGATCGGCGCATTGCATTCTTCACTCCACAGTCCCTTTCGCATTTATTTCCATCTTATCTTGTCTTTGATCTATCTGTTTCCCTTGTAATTAAATTGCAAACTGGGTTTTCTTTCCATTCTAATCTGAGGGAAGAAAGTAAAAGAATCTTGAAGTTATGATTTTTATTTCCAGATTCAAGAAAGTCAGATGTTTTATTTGGTTTTCTTAAATACCCTTTTTACAGAGAGTAAATATTACTGTTTTGACTGCTTAATGAGGGGTATTAATGAAGGATCACAGTGTAAATTATGGTAAATTTTAGGAGTGGTGTGTTAAGGTAACTGATGATCCAAATAGAGAAAGAGATTGTGATTGCGTAGGACTGTATTGAATGTTGTTTTTCCTTATCTGCACATGGTTTCCGTTAGGTACGCGATTGATTAGCTCGGTTTCAACAAACTTTTCCGCTGATTTATTATACTACTAGTGTCGGTCAAAAAGGTTCCGCACTTGGACGCCTGCTTTTCTATAAAGGCTTTCTGCACTCATTGTGTACTGTACACCTTCAAAAGAATTACGGAGTATTAGTTTGCTGGCTTTTGGGTTTTACTGTTCTTTTTGTATATAGATAGATCCTGTTTGTTATTGGTAAACTTCATTTCAATCGAATAAGTATGTCAAAAAGGTACTTATTCTGATGCTGATAAGAGAATAATAAGTAGAATAAGCCGAAGAGGGGGCATTTTTACAGTCCAGTTGGCTAATTTCGTTTTCCGGCTGGACAGGTAAATGGTGTTAGTAGAGTTGTCTCATTAACTCTTGTTTACTGATCGGATCTTATGAAATGATTTGATGTTCGTAGAGTTTTCCAGCATTATGGGATTCATTCTTCTCTGTTTTGAATTGTGGTAAGTTTCAAATTGTTTTGCAGATAGTTGATATACATTTGGGGCAGGATGAAGTATAAAGATGGGAAACCCATTCACAAACAAAATTCCAGGAAAGTTCCAATGGCGCTATTGCTTGTGGTGCTGTGTGGGGTTTCGTTTTATCTCGGTGGAGTCTTCTATTCCGACAACGGGAGTTATTCATCAACTAGTAACAATCATGTCTCCAAGGAGGTTGTACCTCTCAAGGGTAATGCTGACACCACTTTGATTCCCGAATGCAGTCCTGACTTCCAGGATTACACTCCATGCACAGATCCCAGGGTAATATTGAAAGCCAATCTCATGGTGTGATGATGTCTGTTGTTAGTACTCTATTAAATACAAAGTATCTCATATTAGCCAAAATTAAAGAAAAAAGCTTACATACAAACTCTTGAGTACTAACTGTTATACTCAGATTGATCTTTTAAAATGAACTCGAGTCTAAATAGGGTATTTGAGTCGATTATGACCAAAGAAGTAATAGATCCAACTAGGACTCATAATCAATTCGACTAAGACTGAAAAAGATCACACTGATTTCAAGGTTAGTGTGCTTTGACAAACCATCAAAGTGTTGGAGTATGTTATTTCATCTAACATTAAATAAATACGGAGTATAATGTTACAAACATCTCCTATCATGTCTATTATGGGGTTTCGTATTGCACCATGTTAAAAATGGTGCTGATATTACAGAGATGGAGGAAATATAGTCTTCAAAGGCTAACTTTCATGGAACGCCACTGCCCTCCTGCATTTGATAGGATGGAATGTTTGGTCCCTCCGCCGGATGGCTATAAGGAGCCAATCAGATGGCCAAAGAGCAAGCGTGAATGTTGGTACAGGTAAAGTCTTGTTTGAATTTGCTAGCTGGCTTTTGAAGGCATGGTTAGATTTTTTAAGTGCCTGCTCATTTTAATATATTTGGATGTGGTTGCAGAAATGTTCCATATGATTGGATCAACAAGCAAAAATCTAATCAGCATTGGTTAAAAAAAGAAGGGGAGAAGTTCCTATTTCCTGGAGGAGGAACCATGTTTCCCAATGGAGTTAGTGAATATGTTGATTCCATGGTAAGTTTGATTCCTGGAATGAAAGATGGTACGATCAGGACTGCCATTGACACTGGATGTGGGGTAAGTGCACAACTTCTTATCAAGATCGCCTTAATTTTTAGAAGCTCTATGATAATTAAATACTCTCTCCATCTCTTAAAGAAGTTCATAGTTTAAGGATATTAGATTTGTTTTCTTTGACTTCTGGAAGTGCCCTTTTAAATCTTACTATAGAATATACTGTGTTAAGTGTTAACATCGTTGTACAGTGTATTAGGTGTATACTTGTTATTACTTATTACTTGAGAGTAATGGAGCAAAATTGATAAGATTTTCTTCACCAAATAAGGAAAATGTGCTTTATTTAGGGACCTTTCAAAAAGGATTACAATAACTTTAAACAGTGACAGGCATAGAAACAGTTAGACCTTATTATGTAATAAAATCTCATATATAAGTGAATTTTAAGTCAAATTTTTAACTAGAGAAATCTTTCAAGTATTTAGTTTTTGAGCAAAATAAAAACAGTTTTTGTATATTATATACACTACATTTTCAAAGTTTTAGGCCATCCAAATATGGCAGTTATATACCACTTCTTAGTTCTTACACGCCAATAGACGGTTCAGTTTCTTATGACTACAATGAGTTGATATTAATGGATATTAGTTATACCAGTGGCTGGGAAACGTTTGATTATTAGTTATCTATTGGTTTGTACTTTTTTAAATGTTCTACATGTTCTTTATTAGTCATTAGTGAGCATACATGGCATGAGAAATAGCCACATAAATATTAGTAAATAAATTCTTTCTCTCCTTATTTGAATGATTTCATACAGTTTTGGTATGTTTTTCTCTACAATGTCAAGGAGACCGTCTAGATGTTGACATTGTTGTTGACATTGCAGGGAAAAACTTACCAAAATTGTATAAAATCATTCAAATAAGGAGAGAGATGATTTATTTGCTAATATTTATGTGGCTATCACTCATGCCACATGTGCACCGTGCACATTATAGCATTGGAGATGCTCTTATATCTACTTTACAGCTTACAGATATGGAAATCATTTTTTCCCATTTCTGTGTTCTTAAAAAGTCCCGATGGCACACAATATCTTTTGTTATATGATGCTTATATGCAAGAGAAAATATGTGAAACTAATGAACAGCTATTCGACATTGAATAAACTTGCTTTAAATCCCTTTAGTATTGATTGCATAAACTTTTTTTGGAGTTTTGACTATAGAAAAAGCACAAGACATAAACGTAACTACCTTTTAAGTATTCTAAAAGTGACTAAATATGTCAGTTTAATATTAAAGCGGCATGCCTCAACTTTGAATTACCAATGACACTCTCCACATGCCCCTGTCTCCTAGTTTTTTTTTTGGCGACAGATAGATGGCAGGTGGAGGAGAGAAGAGATATTAGAATAGTTTGTCATATTTTGAACATTGAAACTCTCAGCGTCATATTTTGGTCACTGTTTCATTCAATTATCATTCATTCATTTCGGGTCAGCGGAAAATCCTTACGTGACAGGTTGTGGCATAATATGTCTGCAATTTTGTTTAATGCGACCTTTACTAGGAATCAATGTTGTTGTGATGTTTAAGGTAGCAAGCTGGGGAGGGGATTTACTGGACCGTGGGATACTAACAGTCTCACTAGCGCCAAGAGATAATCACGAGGCTCAAGTTCAGTTTGCTTTAGAACGTGGGATACCTGCCATTCTGGGGATCATTTCTACACAACGACTTCCTTTCCCTTCTAGCTCCTTTGATATGGCTCACTGTTCGAGATGCCTTATTCCATGGACTGAATTTGGTAATTTTTCTATGAATAGAAAACTGTTTCTTAATTTTTCTGAACTGCAAAAACCGAATTCATCTGATAAAAAATTTCTTATAAAAGACAGTTAAGTTGGCTGCACTATAGTGTCTGAGAAACTTTTCCGATGTATAAAAAAAAATAGTGTCTGAGAAATATGTTGAGTGATACTCTATCATTCTTTGTTCTGAGCCTAATGTGACTGAATAGATATAAATAACTTTTTTTATTTGAAGGTGCATTACATCTAGTTAAGAATTGACATGTTTGAGACAAACGGAGTACTTTTTGTTAGAATATAGTACTCCATCTCTTCCCAATTCAGCTTCACACTTACTTTTCTCGTTTCTTTCAAAAGTATCTTACTGATTTCTTTTATAAGAAAGACTTGGGTGCTTCATATATAAATAATATCTACTCATTCAGTGGTTACTAGTAGTGCATGCATGTTTCACACAACAAGAAAGTTATCTCACCTTGAGCATATACATCTGATTTATTGTTTTCAGGGGGGACATATCTTCTAGAGATACATCGCATACTACGTCCTGGAGGGTTTTGGGTCCTCTCGGGTCCACCAGTGAACTATGAAAACCGATGGAGAGGATGGAACACCACAATTGAAGCGCAGAGATCAGATTATGAGAAACTCCAAGATTTGCTAACTTCAATTTGTTTCAAACTGTACAACAAGAAGGACGACATTGCCGTGTGGCAGAAATTATCAGATAATAGTTGCTATAAGCATCTTGAAAGTCCCGACAACTACCCTCCAAAATGTGATGACAGTCTTGAACCTGACTCAGCATGGTACACACCACTGCGGACATGTGTTGTAGTGCCAACTGTAAAGGGCAAGAAAGTAAATTTGGAATCGCTTCCCAAGTGGCCCGAAAGGTTGCATGTTGCCCCGGGGCGGGTTCTTGATGTTCGTGGAGGAAATGAAGCTGTCTTTAGACACGATGATAGTCTGTGGAAGAAACGAGTGAAGCACTACAAGAAACTGCTTCCTTATCTTGGGACTGATAAGATCAGAAATGTCATGGACATGAACACATTGTACGGAGGTTTTGCTGCTTCGCTTGTCGATGATCCTTTGTGGGTCATGAACGTTGTTTCTTCTTACGCAGTAAATACACTTACTGTGGTGTATGATAGGGGTCTCATTGGTACTTATCATGACTGGTAAGCTCACACCACATTGCATTCTTAATGTTCTTTACTTCTTTTCTCGAGTAGGTCATTATCTTATACTCATCAATGTCAATAATTTATATACTCTTGTTACAGGTGTGAAGCCTTTTCAACTTATCCTAGAACATATGATCTCCTTCACGTTGATGGCCTCTTCACTGCTGAAAGCCATAGGTATGTACGGTGTTTGAAGTTTAGGCCTCGCTTGGTAATTGGTACCGAGTTATTCTGCTTAAATTGCTTATCAGCATAATAAGCAGCACTTGTCACTCATTTGCTGTAGATGGAAGTCGCCAAAGGCTTTTCCTTAAAAAGAACTCAACATATTATGCCAGTCTTCTAAATCATCTAAATATGGAAATAACAAAATTGATCACTTTTGATGTAACCTAAATCTTAATATGTGGTAAAAGTCAACCTAATCCATAGATATGATATAGGTCTCCTATGGAAAACAGTACACGCCTACACGGTTCAGATATGCTGGAATATGAAAAAACTGCTAAATAAAAAAAAACGTAGAGTTTGACTCGCATTCATTATTATATGTATAAAAAACAAACCAATATAATACTGAATACTCTCACCCTCTCGAAATTAACTTCCTGGTTTGACTTCAAGAATTGGAAAATAAAAATAAAAATTGATCTTCCAAAATTATCCTTGCATGGTGAAAATGTTAAGTGATCCAAATAAATCAAAGGGGGAAAGGGGGAAAAGGGGCAAATAAGTCCACGTACTAATAAAAAATGTCAAATAAGCCCTTATATAAGAGTCCCTGTCCGGCCTTCGCCATTTAGGGCAGTTCCCGGTGGAATTTTTTGATGATTTTTTTTAGCATCTTATGCATTAAGTATAGTTTACTTAATGCATATTTTTGATGAATTTTTCAGCTAACAACTCAATCGGGAAGGCATTCAAATGAATTATTAAAGATTATAAGCATTGAGCTACCTTTCCATTGGTTTGTCTGACGAAATCACAAATCTTAATAAGATTATTAACTATGAAATTAGTTAAAATGGCTAAATCTACTAAAATGGGAAACAGCAAAATCTGCTCAATTATGAGAAAACCGAGCTCAAATACATTTGACTAATAAAATAAAGACAAAATGACAATAAAAATCTAAAATTTCCTATTCACCAAATCCAGTCAATTTTTTTTACCCAACTGTCAACCTTGACCTATCTCTTCTTCCTTCCCATGCATGTGCAGATGTGAAATGAAGTATGTGCTCCTAGAAATGGATAGGATATTGCGGCCCAAGGGGTACGCATTGATTCGCGACTCCACTCAGTACATTGATTCCATCGCGGCCATTGCTAAGAGGATGAGATGGAGCTGCCGTAAAGAAAATACAGAGGACGGGGGAGGAAATTCAAAGGTATTGGTTTGCCAGAAGGAGCTCCGCCATTCTTAGCCGCGCGAGTTCACCATGTGCAGGTTTCCGTCAAGTCTCTGGGAAGAAGATGTAATTTACATACAGAAGAAGTGTAAGTGCGCTGAACTGGTCGGTCATATAGAAAAAGTCGATATTTTTTTCATCTATAGAATTTCTTATTTTCCGTAAAGAAAGTCTCAATAAGGAATGTATTTCTGATATTCTCCAGTTTTGGTGACCTCCAATATAATTTTGGCGAGGCTGGGTTGTTGACTTTTGGTGTCGCTGTTTCTTTTTTTGAATGAGTAGCGTTGCTCTATCTAAAATACTTGAAATATACGTAGTAATTGAATTAAGATGTTTTTACTTGGACTGTAATTTGCCCCAGACCAGACCAGATCAGACCAGACCAGACTTGGATAGTTATAAAAATACAAAGAAACCAGACTTTACCAGACCAGACCAGTTCAGACCAGACCAGATCCAACCAGACCAGACCAGCAAATTACAGTCCAAGTAAAAACATCCTTAATCATCTTCCAACTATTCATGATCAGGAACACATTTAGATTGAAATGATCATAGTTTCAATATGAAAACCATTTAGACACATATCTTTAAACAAAAATGCTTGAGGTACACACTTTGTGTACACACTTTGTGTACACACTTTGTGTACACTCGTCTGTCTCTTAAGAAAATTTTGACTGTCACAAACAATTCATATATGAGTTGTCTGTGACAGACAAAATTTTCTTAAGAGACAGACGAGTGTACACAAAGTGTGTACCTCTAGCATTTCTCATCTTTAAAACTCAAAAGATTTCTCCGTGATTTACTGGAGTATAAAGCGTCTTTAATCATTAATTTTGAAACTATAATCATTTCAATCTTTAAACAACACGACCTGGTTCGTTTGAGATCACAATTTCTGGAGTATCAGCACGACCTGGTTCGTGCTTATTGAAACTATGATCATTTCAATCTTTTGACTTTGTCACTTTCTTTGAGTCTGTGAAAACATCAGGCAATTGGTTTGCAACAATTTGTAAATGAATAATCTTTTGAATTTCTTGTTCACAAGCATTTGTGCGAGAATCAAGAAAAGATAAATTTGTAACATTCCATGTAATATCTTTCGTATGTGGGTCCATTTCTTTAATATCTTCCCCTAAGGCTGGGAATACTGTCTCATCAAAATGACAGTCATCGAACCGCGCGATGAATAAGTCACCAGTCATAGGTTCTAGATAATTAATAATTGAGGGAGATATAAAGCCAACATAAATTCTTAGCCTTCTTTCATGACCCATTTTAGTACGATAAGGTGGAACAATTGGTACATACACGGAACAACCAAATATTTTTATGTGTGATATATTTGGTTCTTTACCAGATATTAATTGCAATGGGGAAAATTTATGATATGCAGTTGGCCTAAGCCAAATTAAATTTGCAGCATGCATGATAGCATAACCCCATGCGGATGATGGTAATCTGGATTTCATCAACAATGGTCTAACAATTAATTGTAATCACTTAATTAAAGATTCAGCAAGACCATTTTGTGTATGCACATGTGGAACTAGATGTTCCACATTAATCCCAATAGACATGCAATAGTCATTAAAAGATTGGGATGTAAATTCTCCTGCATTATCAAGACAAATTTTCTTTATTGAGTAATCCGGAAATTGTGATCTCAAACGAATAATTTGAGCAAGGAGATTTGCAAATGCAAAATTTTTAGTCGATAAAAGACTGACGTGTGATCAACGTGTTAGATGCATCAATGAGCACCATAAAATATCGAAAGGGTCCACACGGAGGGGTAATTGGCCCACAAATATCTCCTTAAATTCTTTCTAAAAATGCATGAGATTCAACTCCAATTTTGTATAAAGATGACCTGATAATTAATTTGCCAAGAGAACAGGCAGTGCACGGAAAATCACTTGATTGTGGAATCTTGACATTAGTTAATGAATGTCCAAGTGAATTTTCAATAATTTTGTGCATCATAGTGCTGCCTGGATGACCTAAACGGTCATGCCGCAAGATAAAAGAATTGTGGTCATAAATTTTAGATATCACATTTATCTCAATTGGAATGATATATGTATAATACAATCCCGAGGAATATGCTGGCATTCTTTTTAGAAATGTATTTATTGCCAGATCTATTTGTCATCAGACATAAATATACCTTCTTATTTTCAGACATGGTTTCAATATGAAAACCATTTAGACGCATATCTTTAAAACTCAAAGCATCTTTAATTATTAATTTTGTCCATTTTGGGAGAATCACATAGACTATTCCAGAACCTTCAATGAGTTTAGCAACACCTGAGATTGTATTGACATTAGCATCAATAACTAATGTCATATGAGAAAAATTATCTCTATGTCTCAAAATGGTGTGCGTTGTGGCACTGTCTATTAAACATTTTTCAAAGCCACTTGGAGAAATTTCAGTTAACTCCATATCTTCGCAAAGATAAAAATGAACAAATATTAGTTCAATATTATAATATAAATTGTACTTTATTCAACAGTACATTTAAAATTGCATAACTATTACCATAAAAATAAGCACTTTAAATAAAAAGTACTTTAAAATTGCATAACATACACATTATCATCTTTTGATTATTCCATTTTTATATTTCGATTCTTCTCTATTAGATTTTTAATTTCCATAGTGAATTTGTTAAAGTTTGTATGATCATATTATAAATCGTATTTACTTTATTTTTACTTTATCAATCCAATATCAATTACTTTATCAATCCAATATCAATCATCTTTTCTGATTGAAATGATTGAATTGACTGAATCTGCTTAATTACGAAAAAATTATATTTAAAATGTAAAAAAAAAAAAGAATTATACGAGAAATAGCTAAAAGGGTCTTTTATATCGATCCCACCTAATTCGGTCAAAAGTAACTCTTGGTTATGTACTACTCCGTACGTAATATATAGATGTCCATTACGCCTAGCCCATAAATATGGTTAAGGTTTAGCCCATTGGTGCATGTGGCCCTAGTCCATTCTCTCCGTGTATACT
The DNA here is from genome assembly GCA_945859915.1 of Cuscuta epithymum. Classification (NCBI taxonomy): domain Eukaryota; kingdom Viridiplantae; phylum Streptophyta; class Magnoliopsida; order Solanales; family Convolvulaceae; genus Cuscuta; species Cuscuta epithymum. The sequence continues at coordinate 5,800,791 of CAMAPF010000055.1, forward strand.
TTTGAGTCTGATTTACAATACGTTATCAGTACGATATATACTGCCTTTGTAAAGTCTGAATATATCGGTAGTAGTTATTACATCATATATTAAATTACCTCTTTGCAGTGTTTGAGTGTCTTATAGTCAATGTCTAGCATTTTATGGCTACTATTTATGTACACAGCTTGTTTAGATAAATACTACATAGTTATTGCTTTCTACAATTAATTATACATATATGATTAATTTTCTAATGTGTCACTTTCTTGAAAAGTTGATTTTTATTGAGTTTTATGCGAGAGCGTACGTTTAAAAGAAATGACTATTCGTATTAAATCACTATATTAATAGCACAGTTCAGTATTATAAGCACGCAATTGAGTATCTTGATCTACACATAATATATATGCTAGAAATCAACTTATTCGTTTACTTATACTCCGTATTATCTTTGTACTATGGTCAAAATATTTATTGTACTAGTTTTATAATTTAATATCAATATTCATTTTTTTTTAAATGGAATGCTCATTTCTCTTAACGTAAAATATATGGTTGTACCGTGTGCACGGTACAGCCGGGTGTATGATATATTTTTCCGCTTTATGCTACAAGTGTGTGTGCGGGCGCGTGCGCGCTCTCCAGGCATTATATTATCATATTTTAGTCAAACACAATTTTCAACAAAAGAATCATTAACCTAGTGATCACTCGTTAAGAGATGTGCATAGAGAGCCTAAAATGTAACCAATGCTACTTTGAATAAAACAAGTAACATAAAAGTTATCAAATAATCATTTTAAGGGTTGTGTCACACTATTCACTTAAGTGAGATTTTTAAAATTTACTTTTCGTTCACTGAAAACGAATAACTATGTACTTTTTTGAATAAATAAAGAAAAATACAACCTACGTTAAATCTATACTCTTGTAGTGATTTCTATCATATTGTTTCCATAGTTCCGTTGATGAAATTTTGTTTGTTTTCTCCTCTCCCTCTCAAGTGCATTAATTACTCAATTACTACGTATCTATTATTATATCTGGAAATGTCCATCTTAACTATAAGTGGAGAGATTAAATCGTACATGAAGTCTCTTTTCATGTGCAATTTTCTCAATGTTGTAACTAATATCAAAGTAACATGAACAACTTTTCGCAACAACACAAATACACTAGAAAGACAATGAAATGTTAACCAATTGATAAAGTTTTTCAAAATTGAACTTCACGATTATGAAATAATTTGATAGAAGTATTATATTATGGTTAAAGTTTTTCTCTAACAAAGGGTTACAGTTCATATTTTAATCAATATTGATTCATGACTATGCATAATATATGTATTTTTACATAAGAATATTCAGAAATATACAATGTACATCCCGAGGGTGTTATGTAATGTATATGTATAAAAGTCATGATTTATTTTTATAAGCTATACTTTAATAATGATCAATATTGATTCATGGCTTTATGAGGCAACATTACTAACTCTTATAAAGAGAATAAAATGTTTTTATTTAGCAATGTACATCTAGGCGTGTTATGTAGTATATGGATGTCCATTACCCCCCACCCCACCTCATACGTATGATTAGGGTCCAACCCATTAATACATGTAGCCCTAGTCCATTCTTCCACTGTACATCTATGTAGTGTTATATGTGAATGACTGTAAGCTTTTGGGCATGCGTTACAACAACTAAACTCGCAATCAAAAGTTAAATTTTTTGTATGAAATGTAAATGTATATATATCACCCGGAAAATCAAAAGTTACATTAAAAAAAACGGTGTTAATCAACTTAATAAAAAAATTATGTACGGAGTATTTGATAACAAAGTTATCTGATAAAGCTGATAAAGATGAAAACAGGGGTCACCAAACGTATCTAGGTACTAGTTTTGTGTCGCGCGATGCGCGATTAAGATACTGCCCAGCAGTATTCATATGCCTAAAAATTATGTAATAACATATTATATTCATTAGGACACTGTTTTGTATTAATCCTGCAATTATGTATTCAATATGATATTTAGTGAAATAAACATCAATCCCAAATCGTACAATTTCCACTGCATTAGCATATAAATTAATCGTCAACACACAAGATTAATAGGAAAGCAAGAGGGTTTATAAGTGTACACAAAGAAGCAGTAAGTATTGTTGTTACATAATAGAATATGAATATCAATTGTATTTTGAACTTTGGAATTACACTTTAGAAAATAAGAAGCAACTCAATAACCTCACTGAAAGGGATCTGGAGCCTCTACCTTACTTTAGAGTAAGGTAGAGTGTCTTGCTTCCTCCCGGTCGCCCGATCGACAATTCAACGGTCAAAGATCTTGGGCTCCACTTTTTCGTTGACCTCGAGCCCGTGTTGGCCGCTCCCCTCCCGTCCGATGCGCAAGGCACCCTCCTAGTCGGGTAGAGGATCCCAATCCCACTGAAAGTGCTTTGCGGCCACTTCTTTTGGCTTTTCACCGCAGTCCCCAATTTCTTTTGTTATATATTTGTTGTTCATGTAATATGCTGGTGGCCTAAACTGAAGGGGGCTTTAGGTTCTGAAACGATTAGAAGGAACCGAAGCTACTGTAGTTTACTTAAGGCTATGTTCATTTACAATTTGTTATTTTGACAAGCATCTTTTTCAGTTTGTCCTCGTTTTTTGGATTGATAAAAGATTTTTGTGTTACAAAGGACCCAAATTTAATTCTGATATATGAATGCATATTTACATGAAAAAAAAAAAAGTAATATGCTGGTTGGTTGCCCATATGAACACACTTAACATACCTGTGTTATGAAAATTGTTTCACTTGTACAATCTAGAAAAGACAATAGTCAATACTCATTACTCAATATGCAAGTGTCAAAGGGGAGCATTTCCAGAACTGTCACATTATTCATTTGCATTAAAAAAATTGGGTCATAGTTTTTCTATGTATTTCGTAGAAACTAATAGCAACGTCAAGCAGCAGGTTTTTAGGCATGCTGAAATTAACAGTGACGTTTTATAGATTGTGCAATGATAGAGTGCACAGAAAATATATCGGGTGCTCTGAAATTGTAAAATACACCTACAAAATATATTAACACATTCTAGATCATTTTAAATATAAACATAATGGTGAATCGCAAAATTGGGAGCGACACCACTCTTTATCAAGTGACATAGAGGCAGACAGAATGGAAAAATGTGTAACACTTGAGGCAAAGATAACATTCATATCCTCATTTGACACTTTATACTTTTATATGCCTTGGAAAACGTATGCATAAACGTGGAAGAGTGGAATCTTCTTATCTCACAGACTCTTAATAAGTCACTATTGGTGAAAAATATGGAGAACTGAAAATAAAGAGATAAATGTTGTAACTTTTTTCGGCTCAGGACAATAGCATCAACATTTACATTGTCAGAGCGTGTTGATCCGAAGTTTAGATAACTTAAAATAAATTGAATTATAGAACCTGTTCAATGAGAACATGATCAAGATATTACCACCTTTTATCACAATAAAGGTTAACAGACTCCTAAGACAAACAACCCAGAATTAATCATTTACTACATACTCCAGAGTCCAGACAGCTGACTAAGTAGCATACACATGAGTATAATTTTTAAGCACAAATGTAATCAAACTTGGGTTTAATTTTCCATCCATGATGGTCTTAATTGTTCATCTATTTCTTACCACGAATGCCCTCTTTCTAATAACGTTAGTTCTTCCCTTACCAGATATCGACAATTATAACTTGAAATTGATGGTCAAATACAATAATCCAACATTTATATTAAATTCAAGGAAGCATGACAAGCAGTCCCTATATAATGGGGAATGGTTCAGATAAGTCTGAAATAAGAGCAAGAAGTTCAAACCCGGGTTACTTGATTTTTAATTTTATATAAAAAAGTCGAAGAAGCAAAACACACAGCTTTGGTGGTATCACATTTTTTCTTATAAAATCTCAAGAAGAGTAAAATCTCACTTTAAGTTATTAATAGGACAACTAACTTCACCAGTCAAATATTTTTGGGCTGATTACGGTGAAAAAACAAAGCCTGGCACCATCATATGTAATGAATTTCAACCTAAAACCTATGCAATAGGATTAGTATACTTTGTTTAGATCAATGGGAAAAATGGGGAAAATTAACAAGTACATATACCGATATTTTCAAAGTAATAAAATGGCTGCCAAAGTATTCCTTAAATAGTTTAGAATGCTATACATTATTTATCCTAATCGACTGCTCATAGAGGAGCCTTCGCAAGTGAGAATCTATCTTAATGGGTTGCTCATTGAGGAGCTCAGCTGGTAAACTAAACGAGGACATCATTTTAACCTTGTAGACCAAGTGTGCTCTAAAAGTTTCCTTATTTCAACCTAGTTTCATTGACTAATTCAAAATCCATTCTGATTGTGAATATCTCAACGTAGGAATATACAGAGTCAATGGAATGGGCATGTTACAACTTTTTTCTTATATTATAGCTTTATGATTTTAAACCTGCAACAATTTCTTATTTATGAATTAGAAAAAATTCCATTAATATTACTCCTAAAAAAAGTGATGTACAAAATGTGAGTTAGTATTAATGACTATAATTATGTTCAAAAATTACGTCATGTAGGCACTATGATGTAAACTTTGAAAATAATTATAGTTAATAAGTCACATTTTTAATGAATTTTTTATTAGTAATATTTTAGGAAAACCCTCTATTAATTAATCATAACAATTTGGATGAATAAATTAAATGGTTGGACAAAATTAGAATGTTTAGTATTTTTGTATTGTATTTTAGCAATTTATACAAATTTAAATGTAAGTCTAATTATAATGTTATGGTACATGATTTTCAAAGTACCAGACTTATTATTTTAGAGTATTAAGTGTATAATCAATTATGCGTGTACACTTTTGATACATCTTGTCTTTAATAAAGGTGGGATTTTGGAACCGGGAGTTTTTATACATAGATACCTCGGGAGTTTTTTGCGTTTTTAGATGAAAAGTGTGTATACGAACATTATGAATAGGGGTACACAAGGTATAAATCAAAAGGGAAAAAATTAATGGTACAAAATGTATAAATCAAAGGGGAATTGGAAAAGAATAATTCAACCTTTACCTGGTCTTCATTTAACGATCCATATTATAGAAAATCCATTAAAACTCCCAACTTTTCATACCATATTCCCTGAGCGGTCCTCACAACTTGTTACCGGCTAGGGCAGTGATATTTTTTAAAAACGGTCAGTTGACTTGCAAACGGCAATAATTAAACAACGCTTGGTCAATCTGTAAAACTACATTTGCCCCAATTGAATCCTAATTATAATGAAACCCGCTTTTGACCTGGATTGACGAAGACATTTGGGCGCTGTTAGAAAGAGGATGACTAAATGGAGCCTTGCTACAGAGGAAAGCAAAATATATGGGGATGATAGTAGACGACGTTCGTTGCCGGCAGAACCATTGATTACAGGTACAATTCATTCCACACTTGTTCTTAATTTTTTTTCCAAGAGAGTAAACGAAGATGTTTAGGAATCGTTTCATGGCTAGAATGTGAAGGTAAACAAAGAGTATCCAAAGAACGAGCTTTATTTCTGATTTTGTCTTTACATCTAAAAATGACAGGTGCCAATCACTACACTAATTGCTTTTGTCATTGTAATTTTGGATTTATTGTAAGAGACCTATGAGCTAGCATTATATTGCTCTTTTCTGGGGTTGATTGGAAGAGTTTCTGTAAAGTTGAAGGAGAAATGTTTAACCAAAGTAATTCTGATTTATGGGTCTATTTCAGTTCCAACCTATTTTCCAAAATGCTGTTTAAAACAAAAAACGAAAGTCCAATTCGATTTGTACCGTTTTTGGTCTAAAATAATAGAAACAAGTGATGTTCTAATCTGTCCTAAGACTTGATTTCAATGAAGAGTGTCCTGAGACTTTCAACGATTTGGTTTTTTCTTGTTTTCAGCCAAGTACTCTACCTCTTTCAAACATTAATTGTAATTTTTAGTCTATATATCTGTAAATTCATGATGTGTCAAAATAAATGTAATTCTGACTGCCTTGAATGATTACAAGATATGGTTAAACCATCCTTACAAATATTGGATCTGCAAGTTATTTACATATCATTTCATTGTTGTGTAGGTTATAATCGGTGGAATGGATACAATAAGCTTGACATTCTGGCATGGAGGTTATTCGAAATCTGAGTATTGTTGTGAGTAACAAGAAAAGGGGGCAGAAATTGGGGGTCAAATGTGAAGAAGGGTGTCCATTTAAGTTGTATTGCTCTTGGGAATCTAGACGAGCAACATTTGTGCTGAAGTCATTCCAAGGCAGGCACACATGTCGTAGAAATATGAAAGAAAAAAAACTCAGTGTCCATGGGTGGCAAGGGAGTTTCTTGAAGTATTTAAAGCAAGACCACATTGGCCTGCAAAAGAGATAATTGAAACTGTGAAAAGAGCTTACAAGGTTGTAATTAGTAGGGCATTTGCATACAAAGTCAAGTTCAACTCTCACAAAATGTTTCATGGATCAATATATCTTCTTGACTACAGCTCTTTGTCTTTAAATATTGTAGCAAGCTTCACTTTAAATCCATAATTGTTTATTGGAGAATAAAGTTGTTGATGACTCAGGTGAGGCTCATTTTGTATTCCCCAGTGAACTCCTTCATCCCTCCTAGAGCATATACAGGTCATTGGTGGTACTATTACTAGGGCTAACCTGGATTTCATGCTTAAAGTCCTTCTCATGCATTCAACTTGAATGTTAGTGCAAAGATGATACATCCCACTATTCCCAAAACAATACAATTGAATATGAGATGGCCTGGGAATGGTTTGTATTACAAGAACGATTGGACCAAAGGTGGAAAGCATTATATGAGAGTCGAGAAAAGGAACTTGCAGAGCTTAAAAGCAAAATCAATACCCCACATTGAACTGCAAATCAAGCAATTCCCAAAATGTAAATGAATATAGATTAAAGCAATTCTTTAAACTGCATATGAACCAATTTTTGTTTACACTTATACTATATGGAGTCGCTAGTAAGGATGTTCTGTTTTGGAGACTAGGTTGCATCAGTTAAAGAATGACATATTTGTATAAGGCCTATTTTAACCAGGATAACTAAATGCAGGTCTTTAAAAAACATAAAAGACATAGATGAACATGAGGAAACAATAATGTTAGAGCAACTTTTCATATCAAAAGATCAAACCATGATGTTCTTTACAATCTGGAAACAATAAATGCAATGACAAAGTATTCAAAACTGGAAGCACCATGTCGGAAAGAATGAACATGTTGTTCAAACAAATTTATTACAATATCATAGTCAAATGATCTGGGTAAAGGTACATGCTGCCATATACTACCAATTTAATACCTATTTCAACCAAAATAACACAATGGACAATATCAACAATGAAATAGCTACACATGCTGAATTCTTTTTGTCATTCCTAGAAGAATTTAAGATTTCATAACGCAAAACTTTTTCTTTTTGCTGCTGCAATTCGTCTTTCAACTTTTTGTTCTTCAAACGCAATCTCTTTATCTTCTCTTCCAACATCATCTTCTCAATGAATATGTCATCAGTTCTTGTTGCTTGCTTCTGTAATACACTGCATTTTCAAACTCAGGTGAAGAAAGTGTTTGGATACTGTCTTCCAACATGAAGAAATCACAATTCTTATCCTGATGTACACAAAGAAACAATCACCAAAGAAACAGTGAATTTAAACCCTAATTTTTGCTCCTTCACAATTTCAACCATACAGATTGCAAATTAACACTTACTGGCCATAAAGAGCACCCACGAAACTTCCTTCTCGCATTGACTCCGTTTTTAACAACTCTCAAACGGATTTGATATTGTGGTGACAATTTATTTTTGAATCTACACCTCTGCTACAGGTTGTCGAAGATGATCCATAAGCATTTGAGTTCATTTTCCCTGCCACCATTGAAAGAATTCAGTTAAGAAAGGAGGATGCCAGAAATGTGAAGATGATGCAATGAGGGAGGAGGATCCGTCCGATAAGGAACGATGCGAAGAGGGAGGATGAGGAGTCGGGTAAGGAAGGATGAGGTAGACAGGTCGGGCAATTAACTTAAAATCTTTCTCAGATTACCAGTAATTCTAAATAAAGAAGCGTACTACATCCGGTAACTTCCAGGTGAGGACCGCTCAGGGAATATGGTATGCAAAGTTGGGATTTTTAATGGATTTTCTATAATACGGACCGTTAAATGATGACCGGAGAAAGGTTGGATTATTCTTTTCCAATTCCCCTAAATCAAAAAGGTGCGCGAAATGGAATTTCCTTATAATTTTACAACGCATTATGTTTGTGCAATGCATCTTTGTCCCACCTCCCGCCTATGCTTGCTTTTAATTTGCAGGTTTTTTAGAAACGGTGTCTACATGTTTTTAATTCCATTGGTTATAAAATCTATAGTGATTATTAATGATGTTGGCATTTTTGTACTACTTCTTAATGGATCTTTACTTTTTTCCTTCGCTACTTCGAAGCCAAGATGTATTCAAAAAAAGATTTGAATAGTTTTCAGAAAAAGTATACAATCAATTGGATTGGAAATGAACAGTGATTGTCGGATCACTAGAATTACTACAATGCGGTTCTGAACAGCGACATATGGAAATCAGAATTGATGATTTATTTTCATGTATGATTCTAAATCACGTACACCTCTATCTCCAACTCCTCAAGTTTGACATTCTCCAATAATGTTCTCTGATAAATTTTGAGTGAACAGCGAACCTTCGGCTAGATAGGCTAAGTAAACCAAAATTTTAGTAACTAGCCAACCATATACTTATCTCATGAGAATCCGATTCAAGGATGAATCATAATGAGAAACTAAGAAGAAACAAATAGAATAAGCGGAGTTGGGAAAGTGAAGAGTGGATGATGAGGGGAAGTAGAAGAAACCGATGAAGTAAAGCAAAATGAATATACTAGATAAAGAGTGATGTCTCTGTATTATCTTACTAGGTATATATACTAGTACATACGATAGTATTTATTTATTGTTTTGTGTTATTTTTAGGAAAAATCAAGAGAAAAGTGAAAAAACTTGAGATATTAGGCTATTCGTATCCTTGCTTTTCTAGGAAGTGGATGATGTAGATGGATGATGAGGGAAAGTAGAAGAAGGATGTTTTCTTTTGGACTGAAATTTGCTGGTCTGGTCTGGTCTGGTCTGTTTAAGTCTGGTCTGGTCTGGTCTGGTCTGTTTAAGTCTGGTCTGGTCTGGTCTGGTCTGAACTGGTCTGGTCTGGTCTGGTAAACGTCTGGTCTCTGTGTATTTTATAACTACGGAAGTCTGGTCTGGTCTGGTCTGGTCTGTTTAAGTCTGGTCTGGTCTGGTCTGGTCTGTTTAAGTCTGGTCTGGTCTGGTCTGGTCTGGTCTGAACTGGTCTGGTCTGGTCTGGTAAACGTCTGGTCTCTGTGTATTTTATAACTACGGAAGTCTGGTCTGGTCTGGTCTGGTCTGTTTAAGTCTGGTCTGGTCTGGTCTGGTCTGTTTAAGTCTGGTCTGGTCTGGTCTGATCTGTTTAAGTCTGGTCTGGTCTGGTCTGGGACTGAAAACAGTCCAAAAGAAAACATCCGAAACTGATAAGTAAAGAAAACAGAAATATAAGGATAAAAAGTGATGTTTCTGTATTATCTTATTAGGTATATACTTCGTAATACATAATTATTTGTTGTTCTATGTTATTTTTAAGAAAAATCAAGAGAAGAGTTGAAAACTTGAGATATTGGGATGTTTTTACTTGGACTGAAATTTGCTAATTTAGTCTATTTAAATTTGATCTGGTCTGGTTTGATTTGATAAATGTCTGGTCTCTTTGTGTATTTTATGACTATAGAAGTCTGGTTTAGATTGTTTAAGTCTGTTCTGGTATGTTGTGGTTTATTTTAGTCTGGTCTGGTCTGGTCTGGGATTGAAAATAGTGTAAAAACATTCTTAGGCTATTCATATCCTTGCTTATTCTTGGAAGAGCAATATTCATTATTTTATTTACATATGATTAATAAAATTGCTTATGTTATTAAAAATATTTTATCTTTTTATATTTGAAATTGTCATGGATAGTTATAATTTAAATATCGCCAAGTTTTGAATTAAAGAAAATGGATTAAAAAAAATCCAACATATTTACTCCGTATTTAACAACACAAACTTATCTTCTTAAAACTAAATGTGATTATTGAGATTTAAAAAAAAAAACTCTATGTGACATGTTGATGTGAGCATTTCCTCTGTTTTCACCGTGGTTTCTCTTTTCAGAGAAGGGTGAAAGGGGGTGATTTTCCTACTCATAGGGTGCATTTGGGTAATAGCATGTTAGCTCCCAATCCGTCGTTTCTTCCAAAAGAAAACGCTGCTTTTAGCAGCATTTAGGTAACATGCCCATTCCCAATTAGATGTCTTGAAAATTCTTGTTATACACATACATGCCCTTAAATTGTTGTGTACACGAGCATCTATAAAAACACCAGAATTTTAGAAGAAGCACGGTTAAGGGAGTGTTTGCAATTGTTTCAACTTTAAAAAAGTGATTTTTTAAAGTGATTAATAGTAAAAATTTGTAGTGTTTGAGAAAAAAGTGATTCTGAAAAAGTAAAAGTTAGTAGTGTTTGATAAAATAAGTACTTTTTGTGTAATAGAAAAAGTGAGAAGCAGTTTAAAGCACCCTTCTACCTGCTTCCAACTTTTAGCTTTTAAGTGATTAATTTAAGCAGAAGCTGTCATTTGAAAACACTCTTTTCAATTTTTTTTAATCCAAAAGCTGAAAAGTGCTTTTTTTAAGCAACTTTAGACACTCCTTAAATTAGGAACGTACATTGTACGATCGACCATACCATGCGTGTATCTTATGTTGAAAGAAATGACTATACTCAGGAATGGTGCCAAGTCAGGAATGGTGCCAAGCATTGATTTGTGGTTTCAATTGGGATTAGTGATTTTTTATGTGTGTGTATATATATATACACACATATGTATATATATTGAAATTTTAAATAATGACACCATAGTTTTTAAAAAATAAGGTCAATATATAAGAAATGACACCACATATTCTCAACATCTATCGTCTTTATTTAACATTTTTTCCCCCAAGTTTGATTGAAACATCAATAAACTAAGAACGATTGTTTCTGAATTTTTTTGAATAGTGTTAGCAGTTAAACGGTTATTTTTATATAGAAAGTACTACTTAGTGATTTCAAAAGTTTCTGGATATATATTTCTCTGTATTGATTTAGTTGATGTATAAATACTTTAAATAAATTCAATATTGAATGATTGAGTAAAATGAACAACAGAAACTCATAAGTGATGTTCTAAGTAATTCTCACAAAACTACAAAAGTTCGTGTTTTTAAGAGTTAAAATACAAAAACTACTTATTTATTAACATTTTTATGCATTATTGTATTCATAATATTACTTTAATTGTTGGCACCACTAATATTATAGCCTGGCTCCATCCTTGGCATCTGTACCATTTAAAAGAAATAAATATTACTATCTCAGTCCCTCTAATATTGGGACAAAAGGGAGTGATGTTGTTTTTAAGAAAAGTAGAATTATGTGGTTGATAATGATGAGTTGATAAAGTGAGAATAAAATAAAAATAAATTAGTGCCACACAAATGTTACCAAATATGGTATGTTACAATATGAGACATCCATAAAATGAAAAAAATGGGACAATTATAGGGGATGGAAGGAGTAAATATCAGAATGATGAAATTGAGTATCCTTATATTTGAATTAAGGATGGGCAAAATGGTTTGGTTTAACCAAGCTGAACCAAAAATTGGTGGTTTGGTTTGATTTGGTTTTGGTTTGAGTTTACTTAAATAAACTGTTTTGGTAACAATTTGTTCAAACCGAATAGTTTGGTTTGATTTGGTTTAAAATCGAAAAATCGCAAACCGAACCGAACACCGAACAACTTATATATAAATACACACACTTTGTATTTATCTTCACTCTTCATTTTTAAGATATAAATAAATAAATTAGACATGAAAAATGCACATTTAGAATATATCATTCTAACTTGTACAAAATTCATACATTCATTATGACAAAGTTAGCTAATATGACATATTTGTATTTATTATGTTTGACGATAACAATAGCAAATTGCATTTATATTTTTTTACATGATTCATCTGAATAAAATTGTGAATATTACAACATTTGTACCATCGACTCCTTTAGTTTTTTTGAATATTTTATGTGATATTTAAATGTTAATTAACTATAATCTTATTTTTTTGTGAGAAATGAATCTTTTTCTAGTGTTCGAAAAAATGGTAGAAGTTTTAATTTATAATAGGGAAAAATAATTAAAATACCTCAAACTTTCAAGGGGTGTGAGGTAAGCACCCCCAACTTGCATATGTAATTTAAATACCCCAAACTTTATATAAAAAGTTATTTTAGCACCATGATCATGTATTATTTCTTTCAAAAATACTACTTTTTGATGTTAATTTCATAATTTCAAATATTTTACCATTCATGAAGATACAATTAACATTTTAAACTTACATTATGAAATAAATAGTTCTACCCTTCCACTCCATATAATTGCAACGTTTTCAATTTGCAATTTTTAATTATGCAATTAACACCATAAATTTACATTTTTGAAATAAATATTACATGACCATGGTGTTAAAATACGTAGTAACTTTTTATAAAAAGTTCAAGGTATTTAAATCACATATGAAAGTTTGGGGTGTTTATCTCACACCCCTTCAAAGTTTGGGATATTTTAATTATTTTCCCCTTTATAATATATTATTATTTCTTTTTATAACTTTTATTTCCTTTTAAATAGTCAAAAAAAGAAGATGAGATGGACTACCACTTTCATTTTCTAATTCTAAAATATAGAACTCGATCAAATAAAATAATAAACATAAGAAAATGAATCAAATCAAACTAAATTAGGTCTTAACTTTTCACTGTGGTAAACCGAACTTCAAACCGAATTGAATTGCCGAAACCAAACCGGAACACAAATGATTTTAGTTTGGTACAAATTCTCTAACACGAATAAACCAAAACTGAACCGAAACGGAAGAAAACCGAACCATAATCAAGTTACCCACCCTTTTTGAAATTGAGAAGCATGCCATTCCAATCCAGTATCATCGATATATTTGCCGCTCAATGCCTGATTTGTCATAGCCTACTCCAACAGTCCCAAGGGAAATTGACTCGGTCCTGTTATCGACCTGCAAAACCCAGCTAGAATTCCACCCAGGACTTGCAGGTCACAGAAATGGAGGAGAAACCAGACAACGAATCACCAACATCCCCTCCAAAAATCTCACCTCCATCTTCTACGTCAACTCCTTCCAGCTCCAAATCTTCAATTCGAACCAGGAATATGGAGAAAAGCCGGGATGCATTAGCTCTCCCCTTGTACGCTGATGCGGGAAATGAGTCCCCGAACAAGAATTGGAGTTCTGGCCCTGCATTGCTTCCTGCCGGTTCTCCAGCCCAGCAGTCGACACTCAGTTCTCCAGCGGGATTGGAATTTCACAAGAAACGGACGCGCTCCAATGAGTTTAGCAAATTGGGCTCTGAGGAGGCAGGATCACCTACCACGAAAGAGAAGTCGCTAGCTTTGCCGGAAGCCAAACTGAAGACTTATAATTTGAGAAACAAGTGCTCGAAACCAGCCATTTCTACTTCAGGTGGAAAGAAATGCTTGAAATCTCGACAGTATAAGAGAAGCAATTCCCCGGAGGTCACATCAAAGAGTGAAGCTTTGAATGGAAATGGATTGGTTAGCGAAGATGGGAATGAAATTGTATCTAAGAGAATTGATTCTCCTAAGAGCTCCTTTAAGAAAAAAGCTGCCGTTAGTAAAGATGAATGGATGGCTACTGTTTCAAGTGATTCAGCTGAATCATCTGGAGAAAGAAGATCTCCAGATAAGAATGTGAAGAGTTTAAAGTGCTTAAGGTCCCAAAGGAACAAGTTTGGAGTGGTTTCTGAAAGAAAGGTAACGAGAACATCTGCACTGGGTAATGGGCGTGGTTCTGAGAGTAAAGAGTTGGCATCAAAAGGAAATGTGTCACATACCACCTTGAAAAGCGTGAAGAACAATCATAGTCTCAATGTCTGTTTTGTTGGGGAGCCTATACCTGCAGAAGAAGCCCAAGAGAGGTGGCGATGGCGGTATGATTTGAAGGTATCAAACTACTTTTATCTTGCAGTATTTGCTTGATATAGTAAATAATTGGTGAACTACATGTATCTAGCTAACATAATCTCGAGTAGGAATATGAGGCAAAATATTGCAATTTCTTGAGTTACTTAAAGAGACCGGTATATATATATATATATATATATATGTAATTAAGTGTCTGCTCTTCTTTGTTATGAGGTAGTGGCGAGTCCATGCAATTCTGGACGCGATTTTCACTATGGGTCATCCGGAAATAGTCTCTTTGTGCTTTAGTACAAGAGTAAGACTGCGTACATCCGACCCCCTTACCCCACCATAGGTGGGAGCCTTTGCAGCACTGGGGTAATGATGATGATGAATGATGATGACATATATGTAATTTGGATCAAATGAAAATGTGTTTTAATGATAGTAACGACAATGAATTTGATGTCATGCGTTAATGTGAGAATCGTGCATTATCTCAAACATAAATGTGCACTGCCATGGATTAGAAAATGCGGTGATTCTTTCATAAAGAAATTGAATTTTATGTCATGCGTTAAATGATGCATTATCTTAATAAAAAACATGCACTGTCATGGAAGCAAAATGCGCTTGTTTTTGCATCATTCTCATTTCTCATGGAAGAATTATTCTCATAGGTGATAGTAGTTACGTGCTTCAATCATCCTTATTAATAAAAGTATCTTTTTAGTTAAAAAAAATACGATGCGGCTAAAATAAAAAGTATATTTTCTGTGACATGCGCTATTGTGCTTACATGATACATTTTTTGAGGTGGAAGAAAAATTGCTTTTTTTTTACCAAAATGTCATAGTGTATATGATTGAAATGAGTGCATTGCCAACACATTTAGAACCATTAGATCTCAAATTTGAAGCATAAGATTTATTCTTACTTGTCATGGGAATATCTCCGTCCGTCCGTCTAGTGAAAACCCCTCTCAAAATGAGAACCTATTTTAAAATGAGAACTTTTAATCCCCATCATTCATTTTTATAATCAATGAGTAATAATGACAAGGTGACATTTTGTAAATATTTAGGATTTATTGCGAAAAAGCCTCATTTGAATTTGGAGTAATTATGATTATGACTCCATGTGATCCCTAACCAATGATTGTAATAAATGAAAGGTTGTGATTAAAAGTTTTCATTATAAGGAGTTCTCATTTTAGGAGGGGTTCTCATTAGAACCCTACCCTATATATATTGGTGTTAACATTCCTTATATAAATCTAGGTATGTGTATATACATACAAGCAGACATACATACATACATACAAACATTTATATATATATATATATATACATATATAATTATATGTATATATTTGAAGTGTAAATATATGATTTACGATCAAATACGAATGTAGTTTTATGGAAGAAAAGAGAATGAATGTGGTGCATTAAATTTTAGATGTAAATGTTTCAAAAGATGCTACACTGCGTAAAGTTTGTGAAATAGTGCATTGACAAACACTGCATTCTTTGAAACATAAATGTGCACCATTTAGCGTCATCCACATTTCTAGCAGGGATACCAATCTCACTAGAACTGCATCTTTATATGGTTATGGAGATATAGAGAGAATTTGTGACGCAATTGCAGAACATAGTAAAAAAGTTATGTTCCAGAAATTTAATGCTAAATCATGATTCTAAATGGAAAGGTTTTTAATTGTATAAGTTATCCAAAGAAATGAAATGAAAATGATCTAAAGAAATGAAATGGCTACTGTTACTACTTGGATGAATGGGGAGAGCAATGAATATCACTCTAAGATGGGTATGAATGGATTCTCTGACTCTAAGATTAGTATGGATCAATTTCATCCCTCTCCGATTCAGATTCATATTGCTCGTCCTATTGATATATCTATCTTTTGTTGTAAATATGTTGAACTACCATCACAGATGAATGTAGTGATCCTTATTGTTACAGTAATGATCCTGTATGTCTTAGTAAAAGGTGCAATAGGAATTTAGGAAAACTATGCGTGTAATTGCCAGTTTTTATGTCACTATTAAATTATTATTACTATGTCATTGCCTCACCCAGTGTGAGGTATCGGTGCTACCATCAAACATGCCATTTTGACCACTGGCAGCAAATCCTGGTGATTTTTTCCGACAACTTTTCCCTGTCAATTTCTCAAAAGTTTTCAGAAAAACATTCCGGTGGTGGGTACCAGCTGACGGCTAGGGCTACGATTTTCAATGACATTTCCTTTGGATACTTTTGTCTTTCCAAAGTGCAGAAGTGATATTTATGCCATTATACTAAGACTGCAATGTAAGATTAAGAGCATGCTCTAAGCTTTTGAAGCAAAGAAACAAATGAAAATGATATGAGTCTTAAACCAATAGGATAGTAGGCTCTCAAGCAGTCAAGCTCATTGGTTTTCTATCTTTGGTCTTCCTTGTCTATCTTTCAACATTAGTTTGTTACTTTGTTATTAACATTTATTATAGGCTCTTAAAATTTTCAATTCTCAAGTCGTATGCCATTTTTGAATTTGCAGAGTCTAAGAAGAAATAAACGAGGGCAGATTCTAAGGTGAGTATACTTATGAACTTGCCCTATGGGGGTGACAACTAACAAATTTTATTTTTTTCTCTACTTGTAACAGTCGTTCAGCTAACTCATTTATATGTTGCTCTCATTTTCATAGTGCCGACGAAGAAGATGAAGTAATATTGAATGTCGGCTGCCACTATGCTCAAGCCAACATTTGTGGCTTTATTTTGAATATTGGAGATTGTGCATTTATAAAGGTATCCCTGTTATATTATGCTACATATGCATTTATTTATGTTTGCATAACTATCCCAAAATAATGGGTTTTAGCCTTTAGGACCCATTTTGTTGTTGCACATGGTGAAGTCTATCAATTCAAACACGGTTTATTTGATTTTTTGCTTGAATCTATTTTAAAATTTGTCTAGTAGTTACTTAGATCATGTTTATAATAGTCAACTGAAATGGCTAAAGGTGCTGAATTAGATGATAGTGCGGCTGAAATCAATGGCGCTACTAGCCTGGTCAACTATCCTTCAAATAATTTCATATTCTACTAGTGAACTTTAGAAAGTAATACTCCCTCCGTCCCGTTAAGAAGTTCCCGGTTTGACTTACACACATATTAAGGAAATAAACTTACCAAGGGGTAAATTTTACTGTTTTGACACTATTTCGACACTATTTAGAACTGTTTGACACTGTTTTGCACTGTTTGACACGTTTTGATGTAGATAACTCTCCATTTAAGGAAAGGGGGACTTCTTTTTGGGACTGCTAAAAATGGAAAGTGAGAACTTCTTAGCGGGACAGAGGGAGTATATGACAATAAAAATAAAGTATCATTTTTATTCATTGGAGCAACTTCAGCTAATATATACCATGGTGCATGAAGTTTGCCGATGATATTGTGTTGATTGATTAGACACGATCAGATGTTAAATCAAAGTTGGTAGTATGACAACAAACCCTGAAGGGCTAGAGTTTCAGGTTAATTCAAAGCAAGGCTGAGTATATGGAATGCAAGTTTAATGGGGTAGAAATAATGGCAACAATGAGATTACCTTGGGTGGCAAGGAGATCTTAGTTAGTGATATATTCTGTTACATGGGCTCCAAAATTCAGAAGGACGTTGAATTACATGAGTTCCCTACTGGGTAGTATGTGATACAACACGTTTCGGCCGTGTGTACCAGCGGCGTAGAAAGGAGCCCAATTAATTGGTCCACAATTGAGGTTATGACTTAAGACGATACAAAGCGACTGAACTCAACGAACTTTCGGGATGAAACGATTACTCAATGAGGTTCCTCATTGGGTATTGATCAATAGACACAATTATGTGATTCAAAAGAAAAATATTATCCACAGTTTACGTACTTTAAGGCGTCCACATGTAATAATTATCTGGTAAGGGAGGATCTCTTCTTGCAATACACAAGTCCGCAACTATGATCACATATGATGCCACAACTGAAGTTACTAAAAAAATTGAATACAGAAGCAAAAAAATGAAAATTTGTAGGAAGTAATAAGCTGTGGGGGTCCAATTGTCTAAATTGTGACAAAAGCAGATGAAGGATTCAACCAGCTTTGGTTATTTTACTCAATTTACATGGTTTATGCAACCCAAAGTAAACAGCCCCTTACACAAAGATCAACAAATCAAGACAGACACCTTAAGACATCTTGATATAACAGACATTTTAATCCAGATGTTTTAATGGAAAAAAGTAAATAGCCCCTAAGAGGCATTGAATGCCATTAGTGATGAGTGGTTGTGCCTTGGTCCCACAGTTAAAAACATGTTCTGTATGTAGTGTATATGCTATAGTTTGGAATCAATAGACTGCCACAAACATGTTGCACAACTGGCGAAGTGCATGCACAGGGCTAGGAATTGGTTATCTACCTGATAATATGGAATCACCTAGAAATGTCATTCAGATTTTCAGATAATTTAGTTCTGAAATGCTAATTGAGATTGGTCTCTTAGTATTCCGCAATGAAATTTCCTCTGGTTATGTCTTTAAAAGAATTCAGAGTATTCCGCAATGAAATTTCCTCTGGTTATGTCTTTAAAAGAAAGTGAAACTTACATGCTAAGTGATCTCTTCAGGGTGAAGGTGCGAAAAAACACGTTGGCAGGATCCTGGAGTTTTTCGAAACGACAGAAGGAGAAGATTATTTTCGGGTGCAATGGTTTTTCAGAGCTGAAGATACGGTTAGTATTGTCTTAGCTGAAATTTAGATTTCTTCAAATGATCCCAAGCACATTAAACTCTTTGATCCATGCTCTTTCTCTGTGTTCTTGCAGGTTATGAAAGATGCAGCTACTGTACATGATAAAAGACGATTATTTTACTCGACTTTAATGAATGATAATTTACTAGACTGTATTATTTCCAAAGTAAATGTAACCGAGATCTCACCAGGGGTATGCTTCACTAATGAGTTTTTTGTCCTTTCCAATCCTATTCTGGCCGTTTCTATTTTACAGTTGCAATAGTGTATCGTTTTAATTCCGCACTTTGTTTCCTCATAATGATTTTGTTTGATGCTTCACCTCATGTTGTAAAATAGTTGTTTGGCATATGAATGGTGCAGCTTGATTTTCAAGTTGACAATATTCGACCATCAGATTTCTACTATGACATGGAGTACTGCATTGATTATTCAACATTCCGTAACTTGCCAACTGGTAAGCCAAGACAGTCTTTATAGTGTATTTAGAATAGTCCAGACAAAGAAGCGTCTAGACAACCGTTACATAAGTTACACAATTGATTAGAATTGTTAGTTACAATATCTTTGTATTTAATATTATAATTAGTAGTCTACCTTATTGATCCCTAGAATATTGTACAAATAGCTGTTCATTTTATGGAATTAATCAAGCTTTTCAGTCCCAACTTCTCCCTATTCTAAATTCTACTATGGTATCAAAGCCTTGATTCAATGATGGCTCTTGTTTCAAGTATGTTGTCTTAGGAAATCCATCTATGGCCTCAAACAAGCACCTCAAGTCGAGTGTGGTACTGGTCTCTCAGTGGATTTCTTTTATTTTGAGGGATTTCTTTTATCCCTTGATTTTCATCAATCAGTTTCTGTTGCTAGCCTCTTCATATTTTCTTCTCATTCCTCTTATAGTCTTATATCTATGTGATAGTATATGTGTATGATATTATTGTCACTGGCTCTACACCAGCCTTGATTCATCAGACTATTGACTTGTTAGCACAATTCTCATTTAAGGATTTAGGATCCTTACATTACTTCTGGAGCATACATGTCACCCCTACACCAGATGGACTCTTTCTTGATCAACACAAGTACATTACAGATTTATTATGGTGTTGAACATGCACAAGGCGAATCCAGTATCTACACCCATAACTTCCTCAACTTTCTTGACTCTGTTTGATAGTTCGGATTCTTGTGATGCAACTCTCTATCGTCAAGTCATTGGATCACTTCAGTATTTAAACCTCACCAGACCTGACACGACCTTCGCCATCAACAAGCTAGCTCAATTTATGCACAAACCAACAGTGAATCATTGGCAGCTCATGAAACATCTCTTGCGCTATCTTCAAGGAACTGCCTCTAATGGTTTATATATCCGTCGGATTTCTCCCCTTTCATTATGTGCTTATGCTGATGTGGACTGAGCGGGAAATCCAGATGACCGCTCCTC
Organism: Cuscuta epithymum; assembly: GCA_945859915.1. Lineage (NCBI taxonomy): Eukaryota > Viridiplantae > Streptophyta > Magnoliopsida > Solanales > Convolvulaceae > Cuscuta > Cuscuta epithymum. The sequence goes on from CAMAPF010000055.1 coordinate 5,821,291, forward strand.
TACCAGCGCCTATGTCATTTTTCTCGGAGAGTTGCTTATTTCATGGAAATCATCCAAGCAGCGCACAATGTCAAATCCTCTACTTTGGATTGAGTCACTCCTTCACGAGCTCTGACATCCCCCTTCTTCTCCTGCGGTTCTTCTGTGATATAATAAAGGCGCTACCACCTCTTCCGCAAATCATGTATTCCATTCCCGAATGAAACATGTTGCCATTGATTTCCATTTTGTTCGCCAACGTGTGCCACATTGCCTTCTTCGAGTCCTTCATATCCCCTCTCATGATCAACTAGCTGACATTCTCACCAAGTCACTTCCACGGTATCGGTTTGTTCTTCTACGTGACAAGCTCAAGATTCTTAGCACTGATAAAATACCCGGCTTGCTGGGGCATATAGAAGAGTCCTGACAAAAAAGAGTCTAGACAACCGTTACATAAGTTACACATTTGATTAGAATTGTCAGTTACAAAATCTTTGTATTTAATATTATAATTAGTAGCCTACCTTATTGATCCCCAGAATATTGTATAAATAGCAGTTCATTTCATGGAATGAATCAAGCTTTTCAGTCCCAACTTCTCCCTATTCTAAATTCTATTATTGTAAACGTGTATCTAAAATATCGGAATTGCTGCAGTTTGTTCAGCCAATAACTGGACATCTCCTTCATTAATCGATGCACTATACGAGCCAATTTCAGCTTATCCGGTGGAACACAGGAGAAGTTGTGAACCTGTGAAAGTGAAATGGTCACTACTAGATCTCTATGCTGGATGTGGGGGTATGTCTACTGGATTGTGCCTAGGTGCCAAGCTCTCTGGTATTAATCTGGTGACTGTAAGTACAATCTTAGTAACTATCAATTAAACAGTTTCTGGTTTTCATAAACTTTTCTGCAGTTTGAAACGTTTTCTTCAAGTTGAACTACTTTGTTCACTGTTGAATCCAGAAATGGGCTGTTGATTGTGAAAAGTCTGCATGCGATAGTCTCAAATTAAATCATCCTGAGACACATGTAAGATGTTATTTGGGGTGGCAATAACATAGCAGCCAGTTTGATCACATCTAAAGTCTAAACTGGCTTCAACTTCATTTTACACTGTTATAGGTTAGGAATGAACCTGTCGAGAACTTCCTGAAACTAGTACAAGAATGGGAAAATCTCTGCAAAGTTTATGGATTAAATGATTCAAAACTTGGCCCTGATGTAATGTTAGAGGACATGGAAGAAGGTGGAGACACTATTGTTTATCTGCCTGATTCTGATGATTCAGATGCAGAGTATGAAATTCTTCGCTTGGTAGATATCTGCTTTGGAGATCCTAATGGTACGGGAAAGTCTGGTATACATTTTCAGGTATACATTTTTGTTACTTAAAATGTATATTCAAAACTACCTTTTCTTTGTTCATATAATAATATGGTTTGACTTGCAACTTGATATTCTCGTAAGAGTACCCAACTTACATAGAACTATAGAAGTGGTGGACCTGAAATATAATTCTTTAGATCCTAGGGTTTCTAATCCGACTGTTTCTGTTACTATACTGTAACGCTCCCTAATCTGGAGCATCCTATGCTACAAGTGTAATACTTTATGTAAGAGCGTTCATGCTGGCCCTTGTCAATGGTAGAGCATAGTGAGGAGAAGATGCTGGAATCGTGGTGGATATAACTGGCCTACACAACCTACGGAGAGGGGGAGCGAGAGAGAAAGAGAAAATTAACCTGACCCAGTTTTCATTTAATCCTTCTTAGGTTCCTTCCTCATTAATGAGTGTATCGGTGTATCCTATTTATAATTGTCAAGAGTCCTTGACTGCTAAGTAGCAGACTTCCAAGCTGCTGGATCCGTCGCTAACCCAGCTAGAATGAAATGCTAATCTAATGCTGCTGAGGCAGATCATGCATGCCCTCCTACTTGTGATGCTGTTGGTAGGCCAGTCCCATGAAAGCATACACACAATTGTACTCTGACCGGAAAAACTTGAATACTTAACAATAGCTTCAATTTTTTGTTCCCACATTATCATCCTTAACTTAAACTTCTATTTTACTGTATTAAGCTCTACTGAGTTCTACTTTACCTAGCTACAGCTCTACTATGACTTGACCTGGCTTTGAAAACTGAATACACTTCTTACCTCTTTTTCTCAATGTTGGTCAACTCTACATGAAGAAGACTCCACATTTATTGGTATGGTTATTGCGAGTAACGACTAGGACACCATATCTTAGATCGAGCTACTCAGACCCAATCCCTCAATTCCCATGGCAAAACGCTACAATCTGCTCAATGCTTAAGGCCCAATGTTTCATGCTCTGAACAGATATTGTCATTTTGTTGGCTGCTTGATATAACTCTCTGTTGCTCGTCCTGATAAGTCCTATACATTCTCTGGCCCAGTTTCTCAAAGTAGGTCAGGGTTGAGCAACATGTCCTTCTGGCATCCGCATGGAGGAGCAACATACTACTGCATGATCTTTGGCTGAAGCCAAGTATAAAGCTATGATGGGGATTGATGGCTCTTACGTGTGAATAAAAGTGGCCACCGCCCACCAGGCGATCTCTTGGTGTTTGACTTTCGTGAGAGGAGGCCTACTTTGGTGCATTGTGAAAGCAGGACAGCTCTGCATCTTTTAGCAAATCCAGTCTTTCACCAGAGAATCAAACATATCAAGGTTAAATTTCACTCTTTGAGAGATGAGATTTTCTCAAACTTTATTCGTACAACTCATGCCCCGACTTGGTTTCAGCAAGCTAACATTTTGACCAAGGATTTGGAGAAGAAACATTTTGGATGCAGATTGGGTTGGCTGTCCTATTTCCAGAAAGAACTGCTGGATATTGTTTCTTTGTTGGTGGAAATTTAGTGTCCTGGAAAAGAAAGAAACAACACATTGTCTCTCGAAGTCTTGATCAAGTGCAAAGTCAGAATATAGAGCCATGACAGATGTTTCATATGAAATGATATGGGTTAAAAGATTACTCAAAGAGCTTGGAACGTATTCTAATAATTTGATGAGGCTTTATTGTGATAACCATTCAACTATTCATATAGCCAAGAATGAAGTGTTTCATGAGAGGACCAAACACATTGAAGTTGATTGCCACTTAATCAGAGATCATGTGGTTGGCACACAATCAAACCCTCCATCGATCATACCGGTGCATGTTAGGACTGAACATCAACTCGCAAACATTTTTACGAAGCCACTCCGTAAATCACAGATAGATTTTATTTGTAGCAAGTTCGGCATGATTAATATCTTCACTCCAACTTGAGGAGGAGTGTTAAAGATATTGCAGCTATATATATGGCCACTCAAAGTAGATTATGTTAGAGATCTATTACAACATCATATATGCATAATTAATGTATATTCTAGTCATTAAGTATAGAATATACACTTTCCTAGATTAGCTATTATACACCTGTATATATTTAGCATTCTTTGTTTATTTGAAACAAAGAAAACATTTCCATACTTCTCTGTTTACAAATATAAGGGTGATGTACAAAAATGTGTCAACTATTGAGGGATTAAGCTTATGAGTTACACCGTGAAACTTTGGGAGTGAGTGGTTGAGCAAAGACTTCGTAAAAGTGTGAAAATTTTGGAGAATCAATTTGGTTTTATGCCTGAACACTCAACAACTGAGGTCATTCACCTTCTTAGACAAGTTGTGGAGAAGTATAACGACACAAAAAAGGATCTGCATTTGGTGTTCATTGACTTAGAAAAGACATATGATAAGGTACCTCGAGAAGTCCTTTGGTGGGCCTTAACTAGAAAAGGCATATCACGTAAGTATATCAGTATCATCATGGATATGTATGATGTTTGTCTTATAAGTGTCCGCACTAGTGTAGAGAAGACCACATAGTTCCCTATTACTATGGGACTGCACCAAGGATCTGCTCCGAGTCCTTTCTTATTTGTTATAATCATGGATGAACATACGAAGTCAATTCAAGAAGATATACCGTGGTGCATGATGTTTGCCGACAATATTGTATTGATTGATGAGACACACTCTTGTGTTAAAGTGAACTTGGAAGTCTGGCGATAAACATTGAAGACCAAGGGTTTCCGACTGATCCGAAGCAAGACTGAGTATATGGAGTGCAAGTTTGGTAGAGGTACAAGTAGTAGCAACAATGGGATTACTCTTGATGGTAAGGAGAGAGCATGGCTTCTTAGGTTGGTTGAGAGTATGGCTTTGGAGAGAGAAAAGTGGAGGGCGCACATTCGTGTGGACGATTGATGTTTCTACATTTCCCCTCTCTTTTCTTTTATCGTTTATCTTCTTTATCTTTTTATATTCTTATGTTATTTGTATCTTCTAGTTTTTATGCTCTTTTATCTTTCTCATATTCTTATGTTATTGTTATCTTATATTTATTTATCTTTTTTTATCCGTTTTATCTTACACCCCCCCCCTCCTTATCCGTCTCTCTGCTTGGCATCGATATCATAGATCGATTCAGTCTTAAGGCTTGGATGTTGTTGTTGTTGTAAGAATTATTTTGTTTATAGAAGTATAGAACCACGAGTATCTCAAGAAGATTTTGAGTTCATAATAATATTCTTTTTTTGCAAGGCGATATCCCACAAGGACATCAAATTAGTCATTTTCCAGAATCTGAGCGCTAATATGTAAAGCTCTGTTTCATCAGCAATTTCTTTGTATAAGACTGAACATAATATGCTAAGTTTGAATTTTAAAGAGTGGTGTGAGGCTGTGAGCTGTAAGTTCTCAATTGATTATATTGCACAAAATTACTTGAAAAACTTTGTTGATGGAGACATCCATTTTGCGGCTCGAGTAGCTCATTCCCCCCTCTTCCTGCGGTTCCAAGCAGAATGTTTCTTGCTTAAACATACTACAGTGAAATCCTTTGACCTTGCCATTTTGGTTAGGTGCGTTGGAAAGGCTTTGGATCAAGTGAAGATACATGGGAGCCCATTGATGGGTTAAAGTAAGTTTAAGCTTACATTACTTGCTAAGCATTTCAGTGTGGTTATAATTCCTACTTTTCCTATGGTTAAAATTGGAAACCACTCAATTTTCTAACTACATTTTTGCTTCTCTTCTATATAATGTTTAAGAAACATTGTGAATATCCCAAATCTTGAAAATCTGACATGCGATATTGATAAATATGTATCATAAGAAATTGGTACAAGTGATAGAAGATGGGCAATAATAAGCATTTCTTGATTTTCTTCTGTCATTTGTGGCTTTTAGGCTGCCTCTGCTTTATGATATTGAGTATTGGCTGTGAGCAAGAAATTGAGTATCGAGTGAATACAAATTGTAATTGATTAGAATGTTAAGATGGATGCTAATCACTAAATAATAGAGTGAAGAGGCAAGGGGAGAAATAATCAAGAATGAAGATGTTTATAAAGTTTAAAAAATGAAGAAAAATATGTATAGAAGAAGAAATAAAAGAATATGAAATACCCAAAGGTATTCTCTAGCAAGATAACTTGCGCAACAGCCTAAGGTTGCCCAACTATTATGAGTCCCAAATTCTACTTATCTATTGATATCCCCTTTTCTAACTAAAGCTCTTATTTATAGTCTAACACAATATGTAAATAAGGTAAATAATTGATCGATTAAAGAGATAGAGGAATGACATTCAAGACTCTGGTTTTAAGAATCAAGTTTTAATGATATTCAGGAATGATATTCAGTGACTCCCTGTATTTTGTCGATTTTCCTTCATTTCGTCTGCCTCTATCATTGTCGCCTGCTGCAAAATAGCCTTGTCTCCAAGGTTGGAAGTCAGATTCACCACAAATTATTCCTTCATTTCGTCTGCCTCTATCATTGTCGCCTGCTGCAAAATAGCCTCATCTACAAGGTTGGAAGTCAGATTCACCACAAATTATTGCGATTTCCATCATCTCAAATTGCTTGAAATGGGTTGCCTCATATTTGTGTTGGGAACAATACATAGCCAAATTTCATGGATATTCAGAATGTACGCCGATAGCTTGCTGTAGTCTTGCCCATATTCCTTCCGTCAACCTTTCTTTGGAATGTGAAGTTTGTTCTGGAGGCAGTGGACAAGGGGGTAGGTTCATATCTTGAGGATGGTGGTGGGGCGATAGCAATGGCACTGGATGTAATGATGGCAAAAGCGCCAATGTTGGTGTAGTGGAGGTGTCAACAACGGAACTCCAAAAACAATCTTTATTACTTCAGTATCAGCAAATTCTACATCTAAAGTGCAACATCTAAAATAGTCCTCTATAAGGAGATTTAGAAAAGAAAGGATGCTTAGGCTGATTCATACATCATTCCACAAACATGTATTTATACAATGATGTAGGGGATGTATAAGGTAACCTAGATAATGGTATTAAATAAATAGATTTATAGCTGAAGATTTTAATAAATAGTTGTAACTTATAATCTAGATTCTTCTATACTCTACAATAACTTCAGCAAAAAAGTAACTCCAACCTGTCTTATTCTGAGTATTACACAACTCAATATGTAAAATAAAAGTTACGTGTTTGGTAAAAAAGTTGGCCGATAAACTGAAAATGGGGGTTACCAACTGGCTCCTAGATGGAGACAGCTCGAGGACGGAAGTTTTTTGGGTTATATTGAAAATCGCATATATGCTCCCTCAATTATTCACGAAATTAAAATCTCAGACCTGTATTTTTGAGATTGTAAATGTCACCCCTCAATTGTCCAAAATGCTGTAAATGTGGTCCTTTTGAGGGGTGAAATATACAATGTGGGCGAGAGTACATTTCACTACTTAAAGGACCACATTTACAACATTTTAGACAATTGAGAGGTGACATTTACAATCTCAGAAATACAGGTCTGAGATTTTAATTTCGTGGATAAGTGAGGGACCATATATGCGATTTTCCCTTGATCTTTTCAACTGATTTCCTAGCCCAAAAAAGTGGCATGACTAAAAGTTGACAGCGGTAAGAGGCAATGGGAGAAATGATCAAATATTAATAAAGAAGATGATGTTTTATAATATCGAAAGGAAATAAAGAATAATACATGTAGAAGGAAGTAAATAACTTGAAACACCAGAAGGTAATTCTGATCACGAACTTGCCCAGCAGCCTAGTGCTGCTGAAATTTGAGTTCTGAGTTCTACTAACTCTTAATATCTCTTATTTCTAAAGGAAGCCAAATAAAAAGTTGATTGGAGACAGGGATGTACCAATCCTATTGGGGTTGTTATCAGAATTAAGCATATAATAGTAATGAGAATGAAAGAATTTTCTGTGTATATCATTGGAGGGATAAGTCCCTATATATATACATTACAAAGATAGAATATTCCTATAAGATGCTATACAATAATAATATCTTAGAGTATATTCCTAAAATATTCTAAAGCATATTCTAAAGATAGAAGAATATTCTAAAGCATATTATACAGCATATTCCAATGTCTTTCACACTCCCCCTCAAGTTGGAGCATAAATATTTATCATGCCCAACTTGTTACATAAATAACTAACACGAATTCCATTTAGTGCTTTAGTGAACAAGTCTCCAAGTTGCTCTCCCGTCTTCACATATCCTGTAGAGATCAATCCTTGTTGTATCTTTTCTCGAACAAAGTGACAATCGACCTCAATATGTTTTGTTCTCTCATGAAACACTGGGTTGTTGGCAATGTGTATAGCAGCCTGGTTATCACACCAGAGTTTAGCAGGCATTGGTGTCTTCAGTCCGATTTCACTCAATAGATGGTTTATCCAGATTATCTCACATGCCGATTGTGCCATAGCCCGATATTCTGATTCAGCACTCGAACGAGAAACCACATTCTGCTTCTTACTTTTTCAAGAGACGAGATTACCACCAACAAAGACGCAATAGCCAGATGTGGATCTTCTATCATCTTTAGATCCAGCCCAATCAGCATCTGCAAAGCATTCTATGCGCATGTGATTATGATTTTGATAAACAATACCTCGTCCTGGTGTCCCCTTCAAGTAACATAATATATGCTCTACAGCATTCCAATGATCAACTGTCGGAGATGACATATATTGACTTACTACACTCACTGAGTATGCAATATCTGGACGGGTAACTGCGAGATAATTAAGCTTTCCAACCAACCTTCTATATCTTTCTGGATCTTCGAAGGGTACGCCTTCATGAGTGAGCTGCACATTGGGAATCATGGGAGTATTGCTCGGTTTTGCCCCCAGTTTCCCTGTTTCAGTTAGCAAGTCAAGCACATATTTACGTTGAGATAGAAATATGCCTTTCTTGCTCCGTATAACCTCAATCCCCAAGAAGTATTTCAATGAGCCCAAATCTTTCGTCTGGAATTGACTATGAAGAAAATTCTTAAGAGCCAAAATACCTGCATTATCACTCCCTGTAATCACAATATCATCGACATACACCACAAGCAATGTGATACCTGCTTTTGTTCGTCTGTAAAATACAGAGTGATCTGATTTGCCCTTTATCATTCCAAATCGTTCAATTGATTGACCGAATTTCCCGAACCATGCACGGGGACTCTGTTTCAAACCATAAAGAGACTTGCGAAGTCGACACACTTTTCCATACTCCCCCTGAGCAACAAACCCTGGAGGTTGCTCAATATAAACTTCCTCTTGAAGATCACCGTGCAAGAATGCATTTTTAATGTCCAACTGATGTAAGTGCCAACCATTAGTTGCAGCAAGAGAAATAAGTAACCTGACAGATGTTAATTTAGCAACAGGAGAAAAAGTGTCAGAATAATCAACACCATAGGTTTGAGCATAACCCTTCGCTACTAATCGGGCTTTTAAACGAGCAACGGATCCGTCAGGGTTAACCTTTACAGCAAAGACCCACTTACATCCAATAGATTTCTTCCCTGTAGGCAAGTCTACCAAATCCCAAGTACCATTAAGATCCAAAACATTCATTTCCTCTACCATGGCATGACGCCATTCAGGATGAGACAAAGCGTCTTTAACAGATTTGGGAACAGAAATAGAATCAATGGAAGCAATAAAAGAACATGAGGTAGATGATAACTGATTATACGACACAAATGAAGAAATAGGATGAGTACAAGACCGTGTACCTTTGCGTAGTGCGATAGGGAGGTCAAGATCTGATGTAGAGGCAGGATCTGGAGATGCAAGTATTGGTTCAGGACATGAGATCGAGACCGGATCAGTATCAGGATAAGTAACCACAGGTGGAGGGTGATCTTGTACTTTGTTTCGACGGGTGTAGACCAAGTGTACCGGGGGCCTAGGCTCAGGAAAAGTAACATGTGGAACAACGGCTGAAGCAGTGGACTCGGGTATAGTGACTGTGTAAATGAGTATATCATCATTCTCCCTACAAATATTTGTCTCTGTTGATGAAAACGGTGTATTTTCATAAAAGGAGACATCAATTGAAACAAGATATCGACCCGTACTTGGACAAAAACATCCGTAACCCTTTTGAACTCGAGAGTAGCCTAAGAAAATGCACTTTAATGACTTGGGATCTAACTTTGTTAAATGGGGATTAACATCTCGTACAAAACAAGTGCAACCAAATATTTTAGGAGGGATAGGAAAATTTTCATTATTTGGAAATAGGCACTGATATGGAGTTTTACCATCCAAAACAGTAGATGGCATTCTATTGATCAAAAAACATGCGGTAGACACAGCATCTGCCCAAAACTGTTTAGGCACATTCATTTGGAATAGAAGAGCCCACGCAGTTTCTAATAGATGTCTGTTCTTTCGTTCAGCAACTCCATTTTGTGGAGGTGTGTCTACACATGAAGTTTGATGAATGATGCCATGTTGAGCCATATACGACTTAAATGAGGAAGACAAATATTCTTGAGCATTGTCTCCCCTTAAAATACGAACAGGTACATTAAATTGAGTTTTAATTTCAGCACAAAAGGCACAGAAATGAGAAAATAACTCAGAACGACGTTTCATGAAATATATCCAAGTCATACGAGAATAATCATCAACAAAGGTAACAAAATACTTAACACCAGTTTTGGACACAACAGGGCAAGCGCCCCAAACATCAGAATGAACAAGTTCAAAAGGAGCATGTGCTCGTTTATTGACTCGGGGACTTAAACTAGTTCGATGATGTTTTGCAAATTGACATGAATCACACTGTAAAGATGACACCTTATTAAATTGAGGATGAAGTTTCTTTAACAACGGGAGAGAGGGATGGCCTAGTCGATAATGAGCCTCTAACACAGTTCCAACTCCAAGACAAGAGATGGATTTGGGTAAGGATGTATCCAAGAGATAGAGACCAGCCGACTCATATCCTTTACCAATAACCCGATTCGTCACCAGATCCTGAAAAACACAATATCCAGGAAAAAAAGTTACAGAGCAATTAAGATTACGTGTGATTTTGCTGATCGAAATCAAATTAAAGGCAAAGTTTGGAAGACTTAGGACGGGTGACAAAGGTAAGGTAGATGTTGGGACAATTGTACCCGTTCCAAGAACTGGTGACGTAGATCCGTCAGCCAAAGTAACACTAGAAGTATGAAGAGGTGTGTGGAATGAGGAAAAAAGACTAGGATTACCTGTCATATGATCTGTTGCCCCTGAATCGATAACCCATTTTGAGGATGAAGACACAAGACATGTGTTTGGATTACCTGAATTAGCGACAGCTGAGATAGGAGTAGATGAATGCTTTAGAGTCTCTTGGTAGCAAAGAAATTTGGCGTATTCCTCAGAAGACATACTTATTGATCCATCAGAAGACTGTGTAACGGAAGCAATGTGAGCAACCTGATTTCCTTGATTTTTGAATTTTAATTTTCTACAATCTTTGATCAAGTGTCCAGGCTTTTTACAATAGTTGCATACTATGCCTTTGCCAGATGGACCAGTACGTGGATATTTCTCACCTCCTCTGGTGAATGTCGGAACTTGCCCTACAAATGCATTGCTTGACTGAGGTGCTAATGGTGTGGATGAAGTATCGGTGCGAAGCACTCTAGTGAAAGACTCTTGAAGAGAAGAGACCTCATCACTAGATAAGATATGTGATTTGGCTGTTTCAAATTCAGATGTTAGACCAGCCAAAAAACTCATCACTGCCATTTGTTCTCTTTGTTTCTGCTGCACTTTGATATCAGGACTAAATGGCATTAATGTATTCAGCTCTTCATAGGTTTTCTTGAAATCCATAAAATAAGCCGTGAGAGGTTTATCTTTCATTTCTGCTCTGTAAAAGGCTTTGCACACCTCATAGATGTGGTTAAGATTACCTTTTTCAGAATACATAAATTCCAAATAATCAAACAATTCTTTCACAGTATCGCAATGACTAACGTACCCCATTACCTCATTCTCCATTGAGTTTTGAATCTGGATAAATAATCTAGAATCGTCACGAAGCCAGGCAGTATTAGCAGCTCTATCAACCTCCTCCTTTGGCGGGTCATCAAGTAAGTGGGTATATTTATCAATGCTCCTTAAATAACGTTTGATAGTTTTACTCCATTCAAGATAATTGGAGCCACAAAGTTTATTCTCAGTAATTTTAAAATTAATGGGAATAACTTCAGAAACTATCAAAGGCTGACTTCGTGTTACTGCGGAGGTGTCAGTTTCAGAACCAGGCATTTTTCTTTTCTTTTCTTTTTTTTTTCTTTTTTTTTGAGACCGTAATAAAGTTTAAAATTGAGATATTTAATTTAATGAGAACTTACAGCAGCCCGTTTTGGGCTTGAGAACAAAAGATACAATCTGCTTGGGCTTTGACTGCTACTCCAGACATAAGTCAGATGCCAGACCCCAACGAATAATCAGCCACATGAAATAGTGTGCGTATGTCCACAAACTGAATGAGTAATTGTCGGAGTCGGAAATTCGCCGGGTAGATGGTCGGACCTGGCAGAGATTCTGAATAGAGAGGGCTAAAATAAATCTGTCCTGGGGTGAGTTTCTGGGAGACAGAATGGTGCCTAGAGGTTCTGAAGAATCTGAACTGAACTCAGGTTTCTTTGAGGAAGAACCCAGTATGAAAAACTAAGCTAAAATCTAAAAGAAAAGGAACTAAACTGAAATGAAGTCTCTGATACCATGTTATCAAAATTAAGCATATAATAGTAATGAGAATGGAAGAATTTTCTGTGTATATCATTGGAGGGATAAGTCCCTATATATATACATTACAAAGATAGAATATTCCTATAAGATGCTATACAATAATAATATCTTAGAGTATATTCCTAAAATATTCTAAAGCATATTCTAAAGATAGAAGAATATTCTAAAGCATATTATACAGCATATTCCAATGTCTTTCACAGGGGTAAGGGGGCCTTGGTCCCCCAACTTGTTTATTTTTTAGTAGTACTAGTATTAGATGTTACTGTTTCCATCACTTGGAGCCAAAGATTCATTATTTGTTGGCTTGAGAATATGATGGAATAAAGCAAAATGGCTCACCAAACTGTGTGCTCTTTTTTGTTATGAAGCAACAGTCAGTCCATGCAATTTTGGACGCGATTTTCATTATGGGTCATCCGAAAACAGTCTCTCTGTGCTTTAATACAGGGGTAAGACTGCGTACATCCGACCCCCCCTACCCCACTTAGGTGGGAGCCTTTGCGGCACTGGGGTAAATGATGATTGATATATATTGATTGATACTAGTATTAGATGTTACTCCTTCATATGTGAAGGAATGTCTAGTTTATCTGCCTACATATTCGTATGCTCTTTGCTTTATCTGCTGAGTTTGTCCTAGTTTGTATGCTCTTTGGTTCTTTTAATTCTTATTTGAAGGGTTTTCCAGTTTTTCTTTTTATTTGTAATTTTTTAGTACTTAGGTATTTAATTATGTATGGGCAGTTATATGTCAATATACTTGCATTATAGACTTTATTAAAATATTATATAAAATTAAAGTGACACATAGTATTATTATGATTGATTGATATATAATTATAAATTTATTACTTTACTCGTTTTTGAGTAGATTAAAAAAATTCAATCTACAAGGCTTTGTTTCGAGTTCAGAATATATTAGGGAAAATAATAATATGGAACTATAAATGTGCGGGGAGATTTTTTGGATGGAATCCAATAAATTGACTTTGACATAGGATAAAATTAATTTTATACGTCTATTTGTATAATTATATTTCAAAAATAGGACTAAATATGTTTATTCCTCAAATAGAACTTAAAAGAATAAGGTTATTAAAATTTTCTAAATATAAAAACAAAAAAAAATTCTAAATATTGTCGTATCATATTGTCAAGCTTATATATGGAAACATTGGACCTAAAACCGGTACAACTAGGATACCTGAACTTAACCTAACCGGAATAGGAAGTTATAATACTGCTAAAACTATCATAATACATAACAATTTCTAAAATTTAACTAAGGAACAAATATACACTTGAACAATATGCTCCTCGACTAAGGCCGTGCTATGATCCTTTTGTGAAGAATGGATCAGAGCCGCTTCAGATCTCAGAAGGCAGCATTGCTATGCTTATATAGAGAAACATTGGACCTAAACCCTGTAGAAATATTTGAAAGCTAAACATAGATACCAAACGAAATAGGAAACTACACCACTACTAAAACTATGATAATTACTCTGTCTCGAAAAGGTAAGGTACATTTGAGTTTAACACAATTATTAAGACAATAAAGACGATATTTGTAATTTTACAATTGAAACCTTCTGAATGGAAGGAAATTTAGTAGTCCACAAGAAACAAAAAGTAAAATGATCAAATAAATGCATAAAATGGGAAAGTAAATAGTCAGTGGCTTTCCAATTAGAGAAGTGATCAAAATTTTGGTTACAGAAAAATACGAATCCAACAAAATGGGACCGAGAGACCGTATTACTATTTCTATCTTTTAACAGTATTAATTTAATTTTTATATAATCTCAAGTCTATGTCAAGATATATACATAGCACTCCAGAATGCCTCCCCTTCAAAACCCACCAAATAGCTCCATCCAAACTGACCTTGGAAGACCTCAAGCTGCTTGAAGTTGTTAAATTTGAATCTTTAAATGTTTATTAATGGGGTTGTGCTTGATATAAGTTACTATTTATCCCTGTCTCAGAAATTCAAAGGAGAGCATTGATGATTTTGTGAGAAGGGGGAAAATATCAAAAATACTACCTCTTCCGGTAAATGTCCTCTTTTAATCATGTAGCATCAACGTCAGTTGCCAGCACTGCAGTAAAGTGATTGGTTGTGTCTAATTCTGCACTGCTATTCAATGATATCTGTCAGGGTGATGTTGATGTGATATGTGGGGGGCCTCCTTGTCAAGGTATTAGTGGCTATAATCGCCACAGAAATGTCAATGCCCCATTGGAAGATGAAAGAAACCGCCAAATCATTATATTTATGGATGTTGTTGAATTCTTAAAGCCTAAGTATGTCTTGATGGAAAATGTTATTGACATATTAAGGTTTGATAATGGTTCACTTGGACGATATGCTTTAAGTCGTTTGGTGCGTATGAGATACCAAACAAGACTTGGCATTCTTGCAGCTGGTTGTTATGGTCTTCCACAATTTCGTTTACGTGCTTTCATATTGGGGGCACTTCATACTGAGGTCAGTGTCTCTCATGAATACATCAAGGATATGGTCTGTTAAACCCATGAACCAATGTATCGAGTGATTGATGTGATGATTTCTACATACATTTGAGCTTAAGGTGTATTTACTTGGAAAATAATAAAAAGATTATTGTAATTGTGATGGATAATTTGAAGTGAAAGATAGTTCTGTAGCTGAGTTAAGGAATCTCTAATTCTTGTTCTTGTCTCCAGAAATTGCCTCCATTTCCCCTCCCTACACATGATGTTATTTTCAGATACGGGTATCCATCTGAATTTGAGGTATTCTTTCTTATGTTCTAGCGTTAATGTCACACAATATAACTTTTAATGATGATTTATTCTCTTCCCATGATTCCTACTTTTTGTAGTTTATATGCCAGTTTGACACCTTAAAGTTTTTTCTTCCCATGACTCGATGCAGCGCAATGTTGTTGCTTATGATGAAGGACAACCTCGTGAACTTGAGGAAGCCCTTGTTCTTCAGGATGCTATATCTGATCTTCCAGCTGTATAACCTCGATTTTGACTTTAAAGTTCACTTCTATAACTCCGGTGATGTGTATCCTCACCTATGGCTGTCTTTTAGGTTACAAGTCGTGAAATTCGTGAAGAAATGCCATATTGTATGCCCCCGGAGTCCGATTTCCAGAAATATATTAGATTACCCAAACATGGTATATTCTTACTTTTATGGATTGTTTTTATGTTGTGACTTATATTGGCATGCATACTGTCTGTTAGTGTACACAAATGATTTCCCGTGTTTGTGTCATTTCATTGTGGCCGACTCCTACTATTCTGTTCTCCATAGAACTTTGAAATTTGTATGAACAGTTTCATACTTTCAGTATTAGTTTTCAGAATGATATACTGCCTCCTTCCCATATAAAGATTCTTGTTTAAGCAATGTTCAACACTTCAACTTTTCATTTCAGTAAAGTTCAACTATCATGTAATGATGAAATCATACTTGTTGATAGTATTGATATATAGGGTTAATAGATAGGCTCATCATAGTCTCTCTTACACTCTTTTATACTCATGCGCATCTTTCTACATTGAATAATAAACAGAATATACTGTTCAAGATAGCATCTAGAGCCTACATAATATCTTTCTGTTTTCCCTTTCTGGCCACCTCAGCCGCCGCCATGTGCCAGCCTGTCTGGCCGCCGTTCAGGATGGTATAAACCTCATGCTCTCGTTTGTCCTTAATTATGCAGTACCACTGATGAAAACAGAAAATAAAATAATCAACGATTAGCAACCGTTGCCCAAGCTTAAAGCTAAAACTCCAATATTATTAATTGATGATTCCAACAGCCCTCCTTGGGGGTTTAAATAACCCTCTAAGTCTTAATAAGAATAGGAATCCTAATTAAACCATACTAGGAAACAAAAGAGAATAGGAAACCTCTAATTCTAATAAAAATAGAAATCCTAATTAAATCATTCTAGAAAACTAAATAGAAAAAGGAAACCTCTAATTCTAATAAGAAGAGAAGTCCTAACTAAATTATACTAGGAAACAAAATAAATTAGGAAACAAAATAAAAGGAATAATTAAAACTAATTAAATGGCCCGCAGCCAGCCCACAAGGGTGGGCTCAAGCCTGTCCCTGCCCCCTGCTCTCTATCAATCCATCGTCCTTCAAAATAACCTTGTCCTCAAGGTTGAAATCTCACAGATCGAGGGCTGAAATCTCCTTCCGTACCCCCTTGGCCTTTCTGAACCTTTTCCTGGTCGGTTATTTCACAATACTCATGTTGTTGGAGGTCCAACTCCTCATCTTCCTCAGCAATCATTACCTGCAACTGCTTAAAGGGGCAATCATGCCCTGGTGCAAATGGTTTCTTACACCTAAAGCATAACCCTTTTGCCCGCAATTCTGCTAACTCTTTCGGCGGAAGTCGAGTGAATTGAGAGTGTGCCGGAGACTGCCCGAACAGCCCTGAATTTGTCCCCGAGGGCTGCCCACTATCTTTCGGGAAGCTGCCATTCGATCCCTGTATGCTACCACCACTGGCAATCAACGGAGGACTCGTGTTTGGTAAAGCTTAAGAATAGGAATCCTAATTAAACCATACTAGTAAACTAAATAGAATAGGAAACCTCTAATTCTAATAAGAATAGAAGTCTTAATTAAACCATTCTAGGAAACTAAATAGAAATAGGAAACCTCTAATTCTAATAAGAATAGAAGTCCTAATTAAGTCATACTAGGAAACAAAATAAATTAGGAAACAAAATAAAAAGAATATTTAAAATTAATTAAATGGCCCGCATCCAGCCCACGAAGGTGGGCTCAAGCCCGTCCCCGCCCCTGCTCTCTATCAACCACACTCTTTTCTTTACCCCCATGCACCTCCTCACCCACTCCAACTCGTGTGTTGAGATCAACATGCTATGCTCACAATCTCTCAGCCGGTCCTGACAAGGTTTTTGTTTGATGCCTTGATCCCGCAAATGTGTCTTTCTTGGCTATTGCTGGTCCCAAAAAGGTTATCATTTTTATTCACCTACTCTTCAGCGTTACCTTATCTCGGCCAATGCATACTTTTAGACTCTGTTCAATACTTTTGGTCACCAACATCCTTTCCTGCACCGTCCGTTGTATCGTTGGCCTCCTCATCAACTTGGTTTAAAAAGGGTTTTAACCTGAATATTACTAAAAAGTGGATAATGGACAAAAAAGTAACCCTTTTTCTGAATTTCCAAAAATGTGACTAATAAGCATTAAGCTTACTAAATTACCCCTAGTTTTCAGTGACATTATTGTATAGTGACATGACTTGCCATAGTGACCACCCTAATCGGTGACCTGTCCGCCTCCAGCCAGAGTGACACAGTGACTCCGGCCAAGTGACATCGGAGACAGTGACACGGCCATAGTGACTCCATCCAGTTACCTCACCACCTCGACTCCAGCCACCGCCTCCACCCAAGCTCTGGCCACCGCCACTCCCTGCACCACCAACCCGTCACGGCCCCTACCTGTTACCCCCCATCCGTGTCACTGCCCAACCAGCCCCAATGGCCCCCCCACCCCCCACCAATCCCGCGACCCCACATGCCCTACTGCGGCCACACCAATCCAATCCCATCCCTAGACCAACTCCTTGCCATCCGCCACTCCTCCCTGCCCCACCCTAGCGCAACTAGCTCCACAGAACAACAGTCACAGATCTGCTCTCAAATTCAACAAAGCACGTCGCCGGATGGATGAAGTTTCTCACCAGATTTACAAAGCTCGCACCGCCACTGGATGAAGTTTCTCGCCGGATCTACGAAGCTTGCCGCCGCGACTGGAGGATGAAGCTTTCACCTGATCTATGAAGTTTGTCACCACCACTGAAGGAGTTGGTGCGTCTTGGAGAAGGTGAAGCTCGAGAAGCTTTAATAAAAAAAAACTATTTGTAGAAATCCCTCTTCCTAGTTTCGGTAAAGTAGCTCCGGGATGGGGAACAACGCCTTTCATGGGTTTGGTTTAAGTTCGATCCATATATTTTCTGATTGGCAACTGATTCCTATACTTTGAAAAAGTAAAATACATGAATCCAATTTTCATTTCATCCGGGAAAAGCGAATTCCTCGAAAACCCCCTCCCACATCACCATTCGGTATTTTAGAGTCTACAGAGGAAAAAAAACCCGTTAGAAGAGAGAGGAAATGATGATAGAGCGAGTAATGGTGGTTTGCGGACAAGAAGGAGAAGGAGAGGAGTTGCAGTGGAAGGTGTAGCCGCTGTCGCTCTTTGTAGCCGCTGCCCTCGCTTGAAGAGTCGATGCAGACGAAAGAGGTTTGATCGCCATCTTCGTTACAAAATCTGGTCGCCGTGTTCGTTGGATGAGATGGCCTGAGCGAATACATCTAGAGATTATAATAGGGATTTGGAGTAGGGGTAATTGAGATACTATACCCCTCTTTTAGTCATTTTTTTGTCTAAATGTAATGTGCTCACATTTTTGTCCGCAGAAAGCTTCACAGTCAGCTTTTAGTCATTCTTTCTTTAAAAAAAGGCTTCCTGCGTGGAGATCTCGAAGAAGTATATATGATTCAACCACATGGGTTTGTTGCTAAGGGGGAGTCCACTATGGTTTGCAAACTTTGCAGGTCTCTTTATGGTATTCCACAAGCTTGGCTTGGCAGATTCAGCGCTGCAGTAAAACAGTTGGGTATGACTCGAAGTAATAATGACCACTCAGTTTTCTATCACCACTCAGCTCAAGGATGTATTTACTTGATCATGCATGTGAATGATATTGTAGTAACTGGAAGTGACCAACATGGCATAGTCTAGTTATAGCAACATCTCTCATATCAGTTTCAAACTAATGACCTTAGCAGTCCGTTACTTCTTGGGTATTAAGGTGGCTCATTCCCAGGATGGTCTAGTGATCTCACAAAGGAAATAGACCTTGGATATCTCGAGGAAATAGGCGTACTGAAAGCCGAAGCAGCTGATACCCCTATGGGTTCGAATGCTAAGCTCCTACCTAATCAGGGGGCCACTTTCAGATTCAGGAAGATGTGATGGGAAGTAAAACTAACCCACCATCACTCGCCCATATAGTTCATTTCAGTGTGTGGTAAATCAATTTTTAAACTCTCCTTTTCAGGATCATTGAATACAATAATGTGAATTTTGATGCATGTTAAAGGTGACCTGGGAAAAAGTGTTATTTATGTAAGGGAGGACATACTCAGATAGTTGGCTATTCAAATGCTGATTAGGCAGGCTCACCCATTGATAGGCGCTCCAATACTGGTTATTGTGTATTGGTAGGAAAGAAACTTGATATCTTGGAAGAGTAATAAACAAAAAGTAGTTGCATAACCAAGTGCTTAAGCTAAATATAGGGCATTGGGATTACTGACTCAAGAACTCTTTTGGCTGAAATACTTGCGCAAAGAACTTCAGATTGGAGAGGCAAGAAGATGACTCTAATATGTGACAACCAAGCAGCATTGCACATAGTTTCTAATCCTGTGTTTCATGAGAGGATTAAACATATTGAGGTTGACATTCATTTTGTTGGGAAAAAGATTGATCAAGAGATATCATCACTAATTTTTTCAACTCCAATAATCAATTAGTGGATTTTTTTTCACTAAATCTCCAAGAGCTCCTCAAATTAGTTTTATGTAACAAGCTTCATCATGCATATGATTTATACGCCTAAGCTTGAGAGGGAGTGTTGATAGTGGTGATATTAAGGGTTAATAGACAGGACCATGTATTTAGGTCCATAATCTGTGTTACACTCTTATATACTCATGTACATCTTTCTACATTAAATAATAATCAGAATATACTATTCAAGACTTATATTATTAGTCTTTTGTTGCGTCAACTAAACTCAGTACTCCCCGTCTCAACTTCAACATTTTTTCCTCCCCCCGTTAAACAAGGAGTTTATTGGAAGGAGTATATGTAACTTGCGTGTTACTCTTTTTAATATTCTGTTGGCAAATTTCACGAAAAGTTAGCTTCTTTCGATCAAAGTGAACCCTTTAGGGACAAAACAATGTTTGAAACATGACTCCTTTTTCAGATAGATTGATGAAAGGAGTAGTTCTGCTGAGTTAACAAAAGATACTCATGGAATGTTTAGTTTATAATATTTGATTTGAAGATTTTAAATGCATGTTTAGTTTATACTTTTCCTTCATCATAAAAAATACAAGTAAATGTTGCCAATGGCTTCAAAATTCCATTGGACTCAACTAGTGGGACTGGGTCGACTCAACATAGTCGTTATATACCCCAAGGTATTTTGACAAGTGCAAGTAAGCCTATATGGCTATGTACTAGGGTGCATATCTATGCACACTCTCTTTCCTTCTAGAACTTGTTGCTCTGGTCCACAAGGTAGGCAGTGTTAATGTTTCACTTTGGATTTTATTTCAGAGATAATGGGTAGTACTCCATCTTCTGAAGTTAGAAAAATGAAAGATCACATCTTATATGACCATCGACCTCTTCTACTGTCTGAAGATAATATCACGCGAGTTTCTCTAATCTCTCACAGAAAGGTATGATTGTTTATATGGTGTTATTTTATATCACTGGCTCTCATAATTTTATATAGTTCCTAATATGTTGTGACACCAGGGAGCAAATTTCTTGGATTTTCCTGGAGTCATTCTTGTGAATAATACTGCTACTCGTGATCCGAATAAAGAACCAGTATTACTACCATCAGGAAGGCAACTTGTGAGCGCTCTATCTTTGCTACTGTTTTTATTTCTTCACTCTGAAACAAATTGATTCCACTTTTTGTCCTATGAGTTTGATGTCAAAAATTTCACATTTAGTCCACGTCTTTCATTTTTTTACTTTTGGTACTTGACTAATGTTTCTTGACCATTTGTGGTCCTTTCCCAGCAATTTTAATAATAAAAAAGATTGACGGAAGGATCAAATATGGGCGAAAAACAAAAGTCAAGTACAAAAAGTGGACAAAATGAAAGACGTTGATTAAATGTGGAATTGACGTAGAACTCATAGGACCAAAAGTGGAATTTATTCCTCTTAAATTGTAGCTTGAATTGAAGTTACTGAGACATTTGAAAAAGTGACAATTTCTACCTATTGATCCTTCATTTCCAAGGGCGAATATAAGGATATCATATCCTTGCATATTGGAACACTCTATTGAGAAGGTTTCTATTTGCCAACAAGGAGTATGGGACAAAACATTGATGCAAATGAGACTTACTGTTCAAAGCTAGTATGTAATGTTACATGAATGTTAGATATGCTCCAATCTGACGGAAATTTTACGTAAATTGAAGAAGAAGGTGGTGAACGAAAAAGAAAATACAAGCAGAGACACTTAGAGCAGTCTCACTCTCCCAATTCCCAATCTAAACCCAATTTCTGCCTAACTTCTTATTTCTCCCCTCCCTTCTATTTATACTACCCGTACAGCTGCTATTATTGTTATTATTATTAATTTCAGCCTATGTTCCTATCATGTCTCCCCCCTTAGACCACTACCTTGTCCTCAAGGTGGGTGATAGGAATCAGCCTTGATTTTCCACTTCATTTTCATTCTTGCGCCTCTCCCTCCCCAGCACATCACTGAGTTCTGGACCTTTAGCTTCAACACTTGAGCCATCCTCTTTACTTCCGCCACCGCAGAAATGAACAGGGGTAATGACACTATTGGATCATGCTCCCCTGCTTGGTCACTCATTATTCATTAAGATATCAATAAGCCTAAAGATAGAAGGATTCCCATTCTCTTGTGTGGATTGCCTACTAAAAGAGCTACCGGTACAAATTGCTTGTTGAATAGATTCACTATGAATGCTCAATACATCCCACAATTTTCTAGCAGTTGTGATTCTCTTATCAGTTTCGTGTTTTAAAGATAGATCCACGAGGTACCCTATCTGGGAGACATCAATTAGAGATCCTTCAGTAACATTGTTAGAAGATCTAGTGAAACAGCTACTAAACCTTCAGGCTGCTGTTGTGGTTTCATCAACACATGCCCAATATAAAGTAAAATTTCAGAACCCAAAGGCTGGATGCAACCAGGAGTTGTTTTCATTTCTTCTAAAACTTCTAGATCATTAATGCTGGCAAAATGGTCTGCCCTGGCAGCAGCCTGTAGTGTCTCAAGCATCCGATGCATTGTTTCATTAGATGTATGCTCAACTAGGTTAGTGAATGATGAAATTACGTTCTGGATATGTGGCCAAATAACTCCAGCATCTGCATCAGTATCAAGCTGTGAAAGTGCTTGACCAGCCCCTATTTTTACCAGAGTAGGGTCATCCACGCCCTTGGCCTAAACAGCCACATACCCAATCTGCTCATTAATTCCCCGGCTGATCACAGATGAAAACTGGGCAATGGGTGAAAATATACAAGCATCAAGAAAAGGATACTTATCAAACCCTGTTGCAATGTCTTCTATAAGAATTTTGTCCACAATATTTCCTTCAGAAGCCCCAAAACTTCCAGAACCCTCCGTTTAAATAGTTGCTCTGACACTGAAACCAAAGCAAAAAGGTTAGCTTCCCATACTCTCCACCAGCCTTGGAATCCAGCAGTCTTCTCTTGCTGTGAATCATTGAACCATTTTGCTGCAGATCCCACTATCACCTTTATTCCCTCCGTGTCACAACTCACAAGATTATATCACATCTTCCAGTAACAGTGCTCCAGAAGCTCACCAACTATGAGTAGTATTCTTCTCAACAGCAAGGAAATGGTTGGTATCCATCAACAATGTGTGGGTCTGCTGCTTTAACTCATTATAAGATCTTTTAGCCAGTGTGTTGAGTGTCATCAAGTACTCAGTGTTTGTAATCTCTTTTCTCTTCCAACTATCCCTAGAGATTTCAGCCCACATTTTGTGTACTCCGAGGATCTCAGGAATATCAGAATCTGAAACCATGGCTACAGAAATTGCAGCTGGGCCACTCTGTTCCAACCTAGAAAACATACCCTGTGCAATTTGGGTAAGACACCTTGGGCTTGATAATATCCTCTTGATGTGGGGTGTTGGTTTTACTATTTCCCCAGCATCATCTATGTCTGGGTGTATAGCCACCGTGCTTTGATACCATTGTTAGATACTCTCCAATCTGACGGAAATTTTACGTAAATTGAAGAAGAAACTGGTGAACGAAAAAGAAAATACAAGTCTATGAGCACCCAATTTCTTCTTAACTTCTTATTTCTCCCCTCTCTTCTATTTATACTACCCGTGCAGTTTCTATTACGTATTATTATTATTATTAACTTCAGCCTATGTTCCTATCAATGAATACTTGAAGCCTGGCATTGGCTTCAAGTCTGGTTGAGATGCAATAAATAAGACACGACAACAACATCCAAGCATTGGTCCCAAAAGAGCTTGAGGTCGGCTAACATAATCGACACATGAAATTGGACAAATGCACTGTTTGCTTAAGGTTGTGAAGGCATGGGTGAAATTTCAGTGCAAAGTACCCTGCCAAATGCACTTTGAAGAAAGAAGACCATGTCACTAGGTAGGAAGTGTGATTTGGCTGTTCCAAAGTCAAATGTTAGACTCATCAGAAAACACATGAATGCCATTTGCTCTCGTTGTTTTTGTTTCACTTTAAACAACATTATTGTATTGAGTTCTTCATTTATTTTCTTGAATGGATTGGAAGTTGGAACTATACATGGTAACACATCATTTGCAGCCTTATCGTTCTCCTCAGCGGCTCACCAGTCAAATGAGCCTATTTATCAATAGGTAACGTTTGATAGTCTTTTTCGAGTGGGGAGCTAATTTGAATTAGAAACTTACTCTCCAAATCTTAAAATTGACTGGAATAATTTGAGAAATACTGCGAGAAGCTCGTTGTTAACTAAACATGTTTATGTCTGAGTTTTCAAGCCTGGAGTAAAGCAATTATGAAGGCAATGGGGGGATTGGACTTGAGAAACCTAGAAACAAGTAGCACCGAAAGAAAGTACACGGAGAGTACACGCTCTGCCAAACTGGAACTGGCCAACTGGATTTCAGGTCTGTGAAGAGGCCTCACGTACCGGCACGTGTGGTCGAGACAATACCTTTTGGCAGCCCATGTGGCTCACATACTGAGTTAGGGTGTCGGACTTCAGGGGTAGAGTTGGAATCTGCGGGCGCACCTCCCGGGACCAGCAATAAGGCTAGGGGGTTCTGAATAGCATAAATCTAGTTGGCAGAGGTTCTGAATACAGCTGAAATCCTCATTCTGAAAAGATGGAAGAAAAGCTCCATAGCTCTGATACCATGTTGAAACGTTAGAAATAAGAGATTGAATATGTTCTGTTTTTTTATTTGAGAGTTAAGACCCTATACATAGTTGTTAGGAAATGATGTGCCTAAAATCATTATATACTAATTACATACTTCCTCTGACCTATTAAATTCTTCCCTGTTTGACTTGGATCGGAGTTTAAGAAAGTGGGAATAAAGTGAAATGTATGATTGTGGTTGAGTAAGAAAAAGGTAAGTGAATGTTAGCCACACAAAAGTTTCCAAAAAGGGAAATGGGAAGAATTTTTTGGGGCATCCCAAAATGGTAAGTGGGAAGAATTTTATGGGACGGAGGGAGTATATTCTACTGCTATATATGTACTATATATCTTACAGTATATTTCCAAGCCTGAAACATGTTTCTTATCTTACAATGAACCTTTTGCATTTGAATGAAGTGCTGTGTTTTCCAACTGTAGGTCCCGGATTGTATCTTCACTTTTCAGCAAGGGAAATCTAAGAGGTACAACCGTACAACTATGTAAAGTTTCTATTTTCTTTATGATTTTTCTTTATAAAGCGTTCTATTGAAGTTCCTCATTCTCAGGCCATTTGCAAGATTATGGTGGGATGAGACAGTGTCAACCCTCGTGACATTCCCCAATATCTTCAGCAATGTGCGTTCTTTTTCTGCCTTATGGAAAATTGTGCATGTGTGGAATTGAGGCTAAATTATATTTAAAGAAATTGCCCTAAATAGGAGTAAAAACGTTTTAGAATTTGAAAATAGGAGCACTATGTTTTATTTCCTAGATAGGAGTAATTATATTTAGAAAATACTGCCAATGATGACAATATACTGCCATATTTAAAGTCTGGTAATGCTAAAATGTGGCAGTAAAATTTCAGAATGACAATAAGTTACTCTTATTTAGGGCGAAATAAAATACTCATATTCAGAAATTTCGCCTTGTTTTTACTCCTATTTTGGACTATTTCAGAATTTTTCCCTTATATTTTCCTTTTTTTGGGGGGGGGGGGGGGGGGGGAGGGATGGGTGCCATCAAGTTGGCTTTCATAATTATCGTTCTATATCTTGCGGTTTTCATAACCTTTTGTAAATGTGTTGAATTCATGTAGGCCATTTTACATCCTGACCAGGACCGAGTTCTCACTATACGTGAGTGTGCAAGACTGCAAGGGTTTCCTGATTTCTATAGATTTTGTGGTACTGTTCCCGATAGGTATTCCACGTGCGCCATGAACTGAAACATTACTCGATTCTAACTTTTACAATTGGTGAATGACCCTATGTTTTTTAGGGAAATAACTATTACAAAAATGAACAAAATGTTAGGAAGAAATGCCTCTTTAGTCCTATAACATATTAATGTGCGCAAAATGGTTTTAGATAGGACCAAGTTTTTAATTTTCCAGAAAAACTAGTTCCTACATTCTATTTTATTTTACTTATTACATGGATAATGAAGCTTTATTTATTTGCAGTGTATAATTCAATTTTTTTCAATTTAGTACTATCTATACATAAAATTTATGTATTTAAAAACTATAATTTTTTTATTAAATACAAAAGATGATATGATTAACTCTGATGTTGTATGTAGGTTCATGCTACCTGATCTTAAACTCTTGGGGTTAAGGCTTGATGCTGTTTTTGTTGTACAAAAAATGATGAAATTCACAAACATTGTTAAAAAAAAGAACAAAATCAGTGCAAGTCAAACAAAACCTTGTTTGAAAGCTTGTTATCACATTTTTTATTCTTGAAAGCTCAAGTGTTTTATCATCCATAGCTATTATAGAATCCTCTCCCTACATAGTAACACTCCTAGAACAACATATATTATGTGGCAAAATTTCATCATGTGCTACGCAGGTACTGCCAAGTTGGAAATGCTGTTGCCGTTCCTGTTGGGCGTGCCCTTGGATATGCACTTGGAATTGCTTTCCAGAGGTTATGTGGCGATGAACCACTGATCAAACTACCACCAAACTTCACATTCTTACAGCCCTCGATTGACAAAATAGAGAAATAAAATACATTCTTTGATTGCTAGAGATAGTCTTGATCAGTTAGTTGAGAATCATGATCATATTTGTATTGCCCTCTGGGGTAGTCCAGTAGTCGGAGGTGAAAATGGTTTGTGCGGCATCCTGTGTTCGAATTCTTGGTAGAGCATGTACCTACAAGCTACAGACTAATGTGGGAAGATGATTGTATAAAATAGAGCTGCTGCTACCCAAAGACCATATTGATATCAACCTCAAATTTACCTGCATGGGTAGGACAGGTAAACGGAGTCCAAGATTAGTCTGACAAGGCCAAAACCTTAATTAAAAAATGAACATGTCTGTATTTGTTATTGTACTATTAGAAACCCTGTATTTGGTGTATTGTGCTTTAGTGTATGAGGTCTGTATTTTTCCCATTCTTTTCCTGTATTTAGGCACATTGTAAAAGTTTATTCATAGATTTATTTATAAAAATATCATAAAGAACATCTTTGGTTGGTTAATGGTAGGTAGTAGTTCTTCAAACGCTGACCTAAAAGTGTAAACAACTAAACACTGTATTAGGAACTTGTTTTAGTTTGTTTGTTTGTGATAACATGTCAGTTTTTGTGTGTTTGCACATACAGATATATGAGACCTTCTCAACCAACTCTATAGGAAGTATAGTGAATATATATAATGAAATGTTAATAGTATACAATATATACCTATACTACTATGAGATGAGTAGTATAATTATATTTAAATACTTTAATTAGTATACTTGATTTTGATATATACGTAGTATATTTCATTATATGTCAAGCCTAATGTTAATAACTTAATATATATATTTTAATTCATCCTTGACTCTCTCTTCAATCATTTTCTTTTTGCATCAATATTAAATGCTTATGGTATTTCGACAACATTATATGGATTATGGAATGTGAAATAAAATGTAGGAGTACAGGTTGGACCTAGTCTTGGACCCGGTTTGGACCACCCGGCCCGTGGACCGGCCCGTCCTGGCCCGCTACTGTGCGGGCCCGGAACCGGCCCGGTTCTCGGGTCCGGGTCCGGTTCAGTGCCCGAACCGGGGGGTCCGGGCTCAGTGCTTGGTTTTGGCGACCCGGCCGGGTCGGGCCCGGGCCCGAGCCTATCGGCCTTATTTTTTATAAAAAAAGAATTACTTTAAATTCTAAAGAGCCGTTTGGCTCATTGACCCACATCCCAAATGGCTATATAGCCGTTGGGCGGGTACCAGCCACCAGCGGGGTCCGGGGCTTTTGGGGGGTGGGGGTTAAAAAAAACCTATAAATACTCCTAATTTTAAATATTTTTCACACCTCTTCTCCAACTCTCCCTAAATCCTACTGTCTACTCTCACTCATCTCCATATTCATCTTCTCAAATTCTCTTATTCTCCATTATATTTTATTTTACTATTTAATACTTATACAATTATTATATCTACTTATATATTAATTATCTACTTAAATACATATACTATATTACTTATATTTCTTATCTACTTAATCTCTACTTATTATCTACTTATATAGTTATATCTACTTATTACATACATACTACATCTACTTAATATATACTTTATATATTAAAGTATGAAATATACTTTATAAACTATTACTATATACTTAATACTACGTACATAATATTATCTACTTATATTCTTATTCTCCAATCTCCATTATGTTTTACTATTTAATTCTTATACAATTATTATATCTACTTATATATTAATTATCTACTTATAAATACATATACTATATGACTTATATTTCTTATCTACTTAATCTCTACTTATTATCTACTTATATCTATTTAATACATACATTCCACATCTACTTAATATATGCTTTATATATTAAAGTATTAAATATAAGTGTATTACTCATCTTATAGTAGTATACTTATATATTATATACTATAAACAATATATTATATATTAGTTACACTTTAATTAATATTAGTTAAAATCATTCTATTACTCATTTACTCCCATTAAGTAGTATACTGTATATACATTCATACATTTGTCTTATTACTTACATTTTGTATTAACATTACTTGATTAGTTAATTAATATTCTCACTAATTGTTACATTTTTCTTTAAACTAGTTAATTACTTAATTAGTATTCCCATTAATTGCTAAAACAACTCTACTTTAAAAAACTAGTTAATTGTCATTATAGTTAAAGTCACTTTATAATAGTTTGAATTTATATTTAAACGAAAAAAGAGTAGTTCAATAATTTTATTAAAGTACTTAACATTTTATTAAAGTAGTTTTCGAAAAAATTCCACTTTTGGTCCCGTGACTATGATGTCACTTCCACATTACTCCCTTCACCACATCTAGTCCATGACCTTTTCCCCTTCACCACCCGTCGTCCTTCCGACCACAACTCCGGCAAATTTTAACCGGAAACCAATTAATGAAGGTTAGTTGCGTCATTTAATAGCATTTATAGCTTTTCTTATCAAAAAAATCCACTTTTGGTCCCATGACTATTATGTCACTTCCACATTACTCCCTTGACTTTCAATTTAACCAAATCTAGTCCGTGAACTTTTCCCCTTCACCACCTGTCGTCCTTCCGACCACAACTCCGGCAAATTTTAACCGGAAACTCATTTATGTAGAAATATTGGGGACATTTTAGTAATTGTATGTTATTAAAACGGCTACCTACAAAATTAACTTCAATTAATGTTGAGTTAATACGCCGGCTTCCTTCTTTCTCAAAACCGAAGTCTTCTCCAATTTCCCAAACTTCCGTCAGCCTGAAAATCCCCAAACATCATTCGAACAATGAGGACCCGTCCGGACCGTCGGAGTGAAAGAGAAGGAACAAGTTCTGAACGACGTTCTCCAACATATGCTGGTGATAAAGGTAAGAGGTTGAACTTTTTAAAAAAAGAGTGGAAGAAAGTAATGAATACAAGGCTGAAATGAGGTGTATATAATTGGTGTTTGCACATGTTACGTTCTTCCACTCTTTTTAAAAAAACCTCTTTTTCAGCCTCAACATAAAACCCCTAATATGGGCAAACACCAATTATATACACCTCATTTTTGCCTTGTATTCATTACTTTCTTCCACTCTTTTTAAAAAAAGTTCAGCCTCTTACCTTTATCACCAGCATTTGTTGGCGAACGTCGCACTTGTCCCTTCTCCTTCACTGCGACGGTCCGGACGGGTCCTCATTGTTCGAACGATGGTTGGGGATTTTCCAGGCTGACGGAAGTTTGAGAAATTGGAGAAGACTTCGATTTTGAGAATGAAGGAAGCCGGCGTATTAACACAACATTAATTGAAGTTAATTTTGTAGGTAGCCGTTTTAACAACATGCAATTACTAAAATGCCCCCAATATTTCTACATAAATGAGTTTCCGGTTAAAAATTGCCGAAGTTGTGGTCGGAAGGACGACAGGTGGTGAAGGGGAAAAGGTCACGGACTAGGTTTGATTAAATTGAAAGTCAAGGGAGTAATGTGGAAGTGACATAATAGTCATGAGATCAAAAGTGGAATTTTTTCTATAAGAAAACCTATAAATGCTATTAAATGACGCAACTAACCTTCATTAATTGGTTTCCGGTTAAAATTTTCCGGAGTTGTGGTCGGAAGGACGACGAGTGGTGAAGGGGAAAAGGTCACGGACTAGATTTGGTTAAATTGAAAGTCAAGGGAGTAATGTGGAAGTGGCATAATAGTCGTGGAACCAAAAGTGAAAATTTTTCAGTAGTTTTCACTAAATTAAAGTACTTGAAAAGTTGTTATAATTTAATTACTCACATTTTAGTTAAAGTCACACTTGTTAGTTTTAAAAGAGTAATGGAAGAATGAGAATTGATATTCATACGATGTACACTTGTGCGCAGGGGCGTATCTAGCATGGGGGCAGGGGGGGCAGCTGCCCCCACTCAACCCCCACCTTACCCCATTATATATATATATCTCAAATTTTGTTTGTGTAGTATTATGTATAGTATAATACCGCTTAAAGTCCGAATTTGACGAATCTGATGTAGTAGCCAGCTGGTTCGCGTGCTTTCTGCTTTGCCTGGCATCGGATGTTCGAATCCTCTAAGTGGCCACTACTTCGTTCTTTTGATTTTTTTGCTCTTTTTACAACTGTTTTTTTTTTCAACTTACAACTGTTTAAAATTTGTCCAAATTAAATGATACGTAGAACTAAGTAGTAGTTTTAATAACATCTCTTCACACTTGATATAAAAGCTTGTTTAATTGTAACTTACATCACTTATAATTACATATTTTATGCATTTCATATATATATATATATATATATATATATATATATATATATATATGATTTTATACTTAATAAACTATAGAATGTCTAAAAGATCCAAATTAGTTCAAAATAATCTATTTTAATGGAATTTCAATCACATCTTTTCACACTTAGTATTAAAACACACTTGTTTTTTGTAACTTAAATTAGTTATAAATTTATAATTAAATATTTCATCCGTTTCTTATAATTTTTTTAATAAACTGTGGATTATATTTTTATTAATAATTCTTACCTAAAAAATTTGTAATAACATTAGTGTAAATTTGCCCCCACTCGACGAAATTTCTGGATACGCCACTGCTTGTGCGTGTATAAATATAGTACATGGCTGCATGGAGATAAAGTTTACTAACTATATTACCTAGAAACAATGGCAAAAATAAGATTACCAGCTTTTAGATGGACAAGAAAAGGACTGACTTTCGTTAGAGACATAAAAGAGATTAGAATAATGTTAAAATTCTAAAACACCCCTGCTGGACTAATTCCCGTGTTCAACATTCGCAACCTAGAAGCAGATCTGCGTAAGAGGCCAGCGACCATCCGGTGCCCATCGTTGCTCACTTTACCCGCTCTCCCTTCGGCTTCCACTGCCATCGCTCACCCTTGCATCGTCGCCACTACTTCGTTCTTTTGATTTTTTCGCTCTTTTTACAACTGTTTTTTTTTCAACTTACAACTGTTTAAAATTTGTCCAAATTAAATGATACGTAGAACTAAGTAGTAGTTTTAATAACATCTCTTCACACTTGATATAAAAGCTTGTTTAATTGTAACTTACATCACTTATAATTACATATTTTATGCATTTCATATATATATATATATATATATATATATATGATTTTATACTTAATAAACTATAGAATGTCTAAAAGATCCAAATTAGTTCAAAATAATCTATTTTAATGGAATTTCAATCACATCTTTTCACACTTAGTATTAAAACACACTTGTTTTTTGTAACTTAAATTAGTTATAAATTTATAATTAAATATTTCATCCGTTTCTTATAATTTTTTTAATAAACTGTGGATTATATTTTTATTAATAATTCTTACCTAAAAAATTTGTAATAACATTAGTGTAAATTTGCCCCCACTCGACGAAATTTCTGGATACGCCACTGCTTGTGCGTGTATAAATATAGTACATGGCTGCATGGAGATAAAGTTTACTAACTATAATACCTAGAAACAATGGCAAAAATAAGATTACCAGCTTTTAGATGGACAAGAAAAGGACTGACTTTCGTTAGAGACATAAAAGAGATTAGAATAATGTTAAAATTCTAAAACACCCCTGCTGGACTAATTCCCGTGTTCAACATTCGCAACCTAGAAGCAGATCTGCGTAAGAGGCCAGCGACCATCCGGTGCCCATCGTTGCTCACTTTACCCGCTCTCCCTTCGGCTTCCACTGCCATCGCTCACCCTTGCATCGTCGCCGCTCATCGTTCCTTCTCCGACCTGCTTCGATTTCATCGTTGGTCACCTCACCGGCTCACCTCACCGGCTCACCATTGGACTTCCATCGTCGGCGTCTCCACCGCAGGTCTACACCACCCTGCTTTCCTCTCTTTTTGTCTCGACGCTTGGATCGATTTGCGATCGCGATCCAAATCGATTTATTTTGGATCTATTTGAGATCGCGTTTAGTGCAGCGTCGCTTCTCCGCCGCTGCTACGGTGGTTTTTGTGGTGCGAGGGTTAGGAAGGGGGGTAGGGGAAGGGGCAGGGGCTGTGGTGGCACAGGGCTGGAGGGAAAAGTAGGGGTAGTTGGGACATGGCTGTGGTGGCACCTGGCAGGGGTGGGGTGTCTGAGGAAGAAATAGGTTGGCCTATGAGGGAGGCGGTGGTCATGAGCCGCGGTAGACGGCGGCAGCCGGCGGCAGTAGGCGGTGGATGGCTGGCGTGCATGTGGGTGTGGTAGCAGTGGTCATTATCCTATCGCGTAATTGTGACTGGACGAGACAGAGAAAAGTAACTCGACGAGTCGGATAAAAGTAACTGGATGGGTCAGGTAACTGTAACTGAACGAATCATGTAACTGTAATTGGACAAATCGGGTAACTGTAACTAGACGGACCGGATAACCGTAACTGAACAGGTCGGGTAACTATAACTAGATGAATCAAATGTAATTGGATAGATCAGGTAAATGTAACTGGACATTTTTGGTCACTATTAATTTTGGTCACTGACAGATTTTGAATTTTTGGTCACTAATAATTTTTTGTCACTGACGGATTTTTGTATTTTTTGTCACAAATGATTTTTGGTCACTGGGTGGATTGGTCATGGTCACTAGTCAGATTGGTCACTGGACGGGTTGACGTTGGTAACTAGGTAAAATTTTTGGTCACTAATGATTTTGGTCACTGACGGATTTTTGGATTTTTGGTCACAAATGATTTTTGGTCACTAGATGGATTGGTCATGGTCACTGGACGGGTTGACGTTGGTAACTAGGTAAAAATTTTGGTCACTAATGATTTTGGTCACTGACGGATTTTTGGAATTTTGGTCACAAATGATTTTTGGTCACTGGGTGGATTGGTCATGGTCACTAGTCGGATTGGTCACTGGACGGGTTGACGTTGGTAACTAGGTAGAATTTTTTGTCACTAATGATTTTGGTCACTGACGGATTTTTGGATTTTTGGTCACAAATGATTTTTGGTCAGTGACGAATTTTGGTCACGATAATGGTTTTGGTCACTGTGGCGTTATTGTAGACTAATGGGTGAGATTCTATTAAAATAAGGGTATAATAGTCCCTTAACCCATTATTAGTCTCATTTTTGGAAAATTGAAATAAAGGTCTCTTTTTTGTTCATAGCTCTTTTTTTAGTATTATTTTAGACATAACCCCTATTACCTATATAAGTGGATCGGCACTATCCCATCTTAGTAATACACATACGTACGTCTACTATTATGTACAGTAAATAATAATAATAATAATAATAGTAACGTGAATTATGTTTCAATAAGGGTAGATTCTATGGTACCCTAAATGTACCGTACTTTTGTCCACATGGACCAATAAGAATAATGCAGTTGAATGATTTAAATCTAAATTAAAAAGCATATAATGATTTGGACCAATCAAATTCATGGTAGGTACGGTACCCCATTTTTTAAATGGGTACCGGAGTTGTCACCTTCAATAAGTTTTAAGTATTTGTTAAAAAATACTATTGATTAGTTCGAATTTCAATTTTTATTTTGGAGTCACACTTCAATTCATTACTTAATTAAAGTACTTCACATTTTATTAAAGTAGTTTTCACTAAATTAGTTTGAAGTATTACATAAAATAGTTTTAATTAGTTGCTTTACTTCTGTATTCATTATTATATTTGTTGCAAATTAATATTTGTTACATTTTTAAGATGGAAGGTGGTGGATATTCGGTTGATATGGGTAACCTCGAGGATCACCTCCTTTTCAGGGAGAGCTAATGCTTGTTGAGTATTTTGGTTTGACACCGGATGGTGAAGTCAGACCAAGCTCATGAGCTTATTATCCTAGGTCGGAACTAGTTTAAAGGATTCTCTAGGCCCTCATGTCCCCTCCCTCGTGTGGCGACATAGGGGTTAAAAATAAAAATAAATAAAAACATGGATGGGGTTTCTCTGGCTTTTATAATAGTGAGCCTCCAGTGGGAGGCTCGCACGATGATGGGATATGGTGGAAACAGGGGAAGAGGACAAATTTATCCCGACGGGAGCAAGAGTATGGTTGGCTTGGTTGGACTCAAAAAATGAAGTATTCAGGCTCCATTTAAGAAAAAGAACATCGGTAAGATCAGATATCGACGATTTTCAATTGTATCACAATTACTCGCTCCATTTGATAGTTTGAAGTTTGAAGATGACTATTACTATCCTGTCTAAGGTGTGTAGGATTTCTCCCAATAGTAGGGAGTCTCTCCTAAAGTTCTTGTTCACTAACTTGGAACCACGTGCATCTAAAGCACCTTTAACTAAGATCAATGTAGTTGTATGTAAACCCAGAGCAATAGCATGATGAACTAAAAAGTCTCCGGGACCTATTGTTAAGAATAATGAATTACTGCTATCATTAACAGCATTTAACCAACCAGGCAACCAGATACTTCCTACCACCCACACCCGTACATGCTGCTTTCTAGTCTTCTCCACCTAAAACGGTAACGGTTGTTGGTGTCCGCTCATAGCTTGTTGTTCCTCAACGTGGATCGGGCCTAACTAAATCAATGGATGGTGTTAACCGTCCTATTGAAGAAAATAGCAGGCAAAATGAAGATACGATGAAGCAAGATATGTTTGAAAACATTCAGACTTGGGAGGATATCAGTTAATAAGAAAATCCAAAATACTTTGACTGTGTCGCTTAAGTTATATAAGAATTCCCGAGCCCACGAGTTCAGAATACTTAGGTTTTCATTACGCTTTTCAATTGAGGAAACCGTCTCAGTATGTGTTAGAAAAAGGAAAGGAAGCGCTGCTCCACCAGTAGATATTGATGGTATTTGTGAACCTGTTTCTGGATCTCTGCTTTACGGAAACAAACCCGTTACATGGAATGCACCAAAGCCAAAGCAAGTAACCCCCGGCTACCGACCCGAGGCGCCGATCGGGAAAGGCATATCATAAAGGGACGTTCAACGTTGAATTTTTTGAATCTTGAATACTCTCTTCCTGATTCATCTGTGGCATTAGACCCAAATTTAACTTTTCCCTTTGAATCCTTAGCACGAGATTTTGAGTCTCGCGTGTCTACCATTTCACCATCAAGGCATCTTCAAAGTGAATCGTATTGATCTCTATCTAGTGTAATGTATGGAATCGAATAGATGCCAAAGTTCATCGTCGAGAGGGAAACAGCCCGGATCACCAGCTAAGGCCCCTAAATGACCGCTAAGTGCTAAAGGAGGTAGGAGTGCAGAGACAGCCAGGAGGTTTGCCTAGAAGCAGCCACCCTTCAAAGAGTGCGTAATAGCTCACTGATCGAGCGCTCTTGCGCCGAAGATGCACGGGGCTAAGCGATCTGCCGAAGCTCGCAACCGAAGGAACGAGATTGGGAGGAACAAATCCCGCAAAGGTAAAGAACTTGTCAAATTAATTAATTGGTTACAAACTTACAACTTACAATTAATTTTCTAAAGGGTGTTTTTAAATTAAAAATAGCTTTACAATATGTAATTTGTTTAAATACACCTATTTTGTAACATTTGTAAATTATAAATCGAACAACTTTTCTAAGTAAAATAGCTATACTTAATTCATTAAATTAATTAACTTATTTTACAATATGTATAATTTTAAAATAAAAAATATTTAATTTTTTTTTTAAAAAAATAGCTCCCAAACGGCTATATAGCCGTTGGGGCTTTGGGTGGGGGGCAGGGGGTTTCCGGGTGGTGGTGGTGTGGGGAGTGGGGTTCAAAAAATTCTATAAATACATCTATTTTCTAACATTTTTCTACACCTCTTCTCCAACTCTTCTCGCTCTTCATCTTCTCTTATAATCCTACATTCCTACTTATACATCTACCATTTTAAAGATGGAAAGTAAATCTTCCATTATGCAAAACAATTTTGATAAGTGGAAGGACCCGAAGACCGCGGGCTGTGGTGGACAACTTGCAAGTGGTGCAAGAAAGAGTGTAGCCGGGGCGTTCACACGGATACGGATGCCCATAAAACATATGAAGTCCTGTG
The DNA here is from genome assembly GCA_945859915.1 of Cuscuta epithymum. Lineage (NCBI taxonomy): Eukaryota > Viridiplantae > Streptophyta > Magnoliopsida > Solanales > Convolvulaceae > Cuscuta > Cuscuta epithymum. The sequence continues at coordinate 5,857,729 of CAMAPF010000055.1, forward strand.
ACAAAGGCAAAAACAACAACCAACGGTGGCGGAAATTCCAATTGATATTTATTAGAAAATGTATTTCATATTTTATTTTTTTTCTCAATTCTCAAATGTAGTTCATATTTCAAATAAATGCACTTGAACTTTGTTTTCAATAAGAATTTGTATAAACTACAATTTTAAAAAAAATTATACAGGACCCGGCCCGGCCTGGCGGGTGACCCGACCTGTGACCCGGGCGGGTGACCCGGCCCAAACCGGCACCGGCCATAGCACGGGCCGGTCCCGGGCCTCCCTCATATAAACCTGAGGCCCGACCGGGCCTAGGCCCGGCCCGGGTCCATGACTATTTGGACCGTTGGATTGCTAGAAAGTCCCAAATAGTTTTGATCTTATTGATTTTCTAGGATTCATGTTAATACCTGATGAGATTGTGTGAATGAGGTATAACTGTACAAGGAATTATCGTTGCTCACATCCATAAATTTCCTTCGAAAATAAAGTCACTATGCAAAGCATGCTATGTAGTAAGAGTTTTGTTCTTGTAGATTAGACTACGGCTTATAATCCCTCCGCCCTAAATTGATTTGCAAATTCAACATTTCTTGATAACCAATACTAAAGTTAAATCTTTCATATTGATAATTGATTCAATTTTTAATATTTAAATTTATCATATTCAGAAATTCTATTAAAATCTTTTCAAAGTCGCAAACTCCAAATTAATATATAATTAAAAATTGACGTCCTATTTAAGTGAATAAAATGAAACCATTTAACTAAGAATAGTCAATCATAGAAACAAGACACTTGATTGCTTTGTTCATGATACTAGTATCGTGCCCGTGCGATGCACCAAAACATTTTTCTTTTCAATAGTTTATCGATCTATTTTGGATTTTAAAGAAAGATGCATATAAATATAATATATAAGAAAATTGAGGGCTAAGCAATTGCTTTATCAATAGAGCCAAAATTAAGTTATGATACATACTATGCAACAGATGTATGTATGATTTAGCAAATGTAATATTGAAACACTGTACTATCACAATTCACAAAAAGAATTAATATTTAATTCCTTTGGGAGGTATTATTATCCGAACAATTGTTGAAGTGTGGATCCATTTCAATTTTGAGATGTTGCATTGAGTGATGAATATGATGTGTGTTGCTCCTATTGACGAACTCACTACTATAATATTATAACAATTATTATTATTATATATCCGTAAAATAGTTGGTCCAATGTGTTAAAATTTAACAATGTTATAATTGCATAAAAAATATTTTTTAATATGAAACTAATGTGAAAATAAGCAAAGTCGAAAAACAGTACCAAAAGGGCTCATAGATTTTCGTGTGCAAACATCTTTTGTACTCTATTGAGTTGCTCTATAATCACCATTCTCTAGTCCTCCAAACTGCAAAATGAAATTTAGGTTGTTGTCGGTAGTGCATCATATCGTGGATCTGCGCGCTTGGTGGTTTTCTAATCTTGTCTTCTACTCCGTATTTTAAATAACGTACATTATGCGCATGTGATGACTTTACATACATACATGACTACATAAGCGAACCGGTGGCTCCACTAAAAAAGCGAATCAGTGGGAATAGGTTTTGGACCAAGGCCTGCATATTTGTTCGGTCATGAATAGTTATGTCCTTGGTTTCCCTTTTAATATTAGTATAGATTAAACTCAAAGCTTTGTAAAAGGGAGAATTAACACATTTATTTTGATTATTATAAAATTTAGCGTTCAAAAAGAAAAATCGTGTGTTTGACAAAAAAATTGTTTGATGAGCTGAATTTTGAAGCTCCTAGACGAGCTCTAAATATGATAAATCATTGGTCCTTATTGTCAGTCTGAAATCTGAAATAAATTTGTTAATTTTTCAGAAAACACCAAATAATTGTATAATAAGCCCTCCAAATATATCAAAAAAGTAATTAAATCCCCAAAGTAAAGAAACACCCAATTAACACCTTGAACTTTATATAAACGCTCGATTGTACTACGTATAATTTAGCGGGTTAACATTAGGTTAGCCAGTTACTAAAATCCATGTGGTGGCACACGTGTCAACATTTACTTCCGTGCTCCCTATTCCCTTCTTCTTTCTTGTGCCACCTCACCAACCCAAAATAATGAGTGTTTTTTTTCTTTTTTCATTCTTTCTCCAACCCGACCTCCTCTCCAGTTCTGTTTTCTTCTATCCACGTCTCTCGTATGTGTTTCTTTATCTTTTTTTTACTTCCTGCTTGCCTTTAGGCATGGCAATGGGTCGGGGCGGTACTGCAAGACCCGGACCCGCCCCGTGGCTTGGCGGGGCGGGTCCGCCCCCGCCCCATGACCTTTACGGGTCCAAACTTGTTGACCCATGACCCGCCCTATGCGGGGCGGGTCCGCCCCGCCCCGCCGTAACCTAATTAGCTAGTACTCCGTATGTATTTTTATTTGTGAGAAGTTGTTACCAATTGAATCTACATAAAGTTTATCTCTAAATAATAATTAAAAATTAATATATTAAATCAATTCATGATACGCTAAAAATTTCAAAAGTTAAGGAAAAATTACCCAGACTTGAATAGTTAATCTACTTAATTGTATTAATTATTGAATATATGTATTAAAATGCTATATATATAAAGAAGACATTGATAATCCGCCGTTCATGTCATTCTAATATATACGGAGTATACACACACACACACACACACACACACACATATATATATTAATATACGGAGTATTATAAGATCAAAGAATTTATTATTTATTGTATAAACACATATGTATGTTGAAGTATATTTGTAGAATAATTTAAGAAAAAGTATATATACTTATATATTGAGCGGGTCGGGCCGGGGCGGCATGGGTCAATACTAATACCCGGACCCGTCCCATTGTATAGGCGGGGTGGGGCGGACCCGTCCCATTTGCAAGACGGGCCGGGCCGGACCCACCCCAAATGTCTTGGGCCAGGGCGGATCATTGCGGGTCAGGTTTTTTTTTACATCCCTACTACTTGCCTTCTGATATTTTCTTCCTTATGCAGTTATGCTCAGTCAGCTCACAAAAGTTCCGAAAATGGGGATCATGAGTAAGGGGCTGCGTGCAGGGGTTTCCCGACTGGGATACGGCTAATCGCCGGTGCATCATTCGATTCATTATTTTAACTAATATATTTATGTGAAACTTAATAAATTTATACTTTTATGATAATATTTTTAACAAGGAATAGATTCATATCATTTTCATATTATCAATATTACCGTGTATAAATATATAACTAGTGTTGTACCCGGGCGTTGCCCCGGGCGGAGGTTGTGAATGTTTGAGTACTTTGTAAAATATATATTTCATAAAATATATGAATAATTAATCATTTTACTTCAAATAAATTTTTGTTGGTTGTGAATAATAATTTAATTAAAGCGAATATATTAAAAAGATACATTATAATGTAACACCGCACATACCAAATATCGCATTGTTAGGCTTAAATTACGTAACCTCTTTATAAACAACATTCACCTTCTTGGTGAATAATTTTGTTTCCTTTGAACATATGAATATATTAAGATATCTTTTCTCATTACTCTTGGTATAGCAATATACAATTGGTTATTAATGAAACTTGTCTCTCGAGGTATAAATCAAATTTTATGTGATAACATTTAGTCTTGACTTTTGTTGATTGTCACTGCAAAGATTACCATCACACGAAATTGCTTTATTCGGAAATTAAATAAAGTTGTCATGTGGTGACAAAGAGATTTTCAATATGTAAACTTTATTTTTCATTATTTTTTGAATTATGATTTGCCATACTTGTTTTTCAAACTGGTTATGACTAATAATAATTACTTGCACTATGCATTTTCTAAATTTGAATTTTTAATTTGAAATTCTCAATTCGTGATTAAATTTTTCTCCTACTTTAAGCGTTTAAGGGTGATTTAAAAAGTAGTTTTATCAGTAAATTAAAAATGCAAAATTTTAAAATAAGTAGGAAAATTACATCAATTAGTTTTCATTGATATATCCAATGTTAAAAATAGACGGACATTTTCATCGCATATTTTTCAACATAAACTATTGTTTAAATTGAGTATCATATAAGGAAAACTAATCATTATACTCTTACTACTAAATACTCCATACTAAATAACTACGGAGTATAAAACTCACTTTATTTTTTGAAAATTCAATTTATTCTTTTTATATGTTTCTTTTTGTTTTTAAACAAAAAACTATTATTATTAAAAGAAACCTAGTATTTTATAATAGAAAATTTATACTGTGCATATGAATAACAGTGTATAAATATGAAATAAAATTAATAAGTATTAGTTCTTACATATTATTTGGTCGTCCGTGCAACGCATGAACTTGACTTGACATATAGTATTAGTATATATAGTGAAAAGGAATATGAACTATACAAAGCATTTCAAATCTATGTATTTTATTGGAATAAATTATATAAAGTATTTCAAAAAAATGAATGAAAGTTTTAAAAATTATGCATGATTTTTTAGAATCAATTGATAAAGCGTTATAAAATATGGAATGAAATCCAATATTATATATCATTTTTGCTCTCTAAATGGAATGATTGTATTATTTGTAGTTTATTTGGAAATTGATGCTCCATAATAGAGTAATATTCCAGTCAGGACATCTTGATCGGAACTGCCATCCAGACGCCACAATTTGAGACAGTTCCGAGTGATTTTTTCTTGATGAAATTACGTAAGCATATTCTAGATTATATCTACAAACTTTCATCTTAACATTCGACCGGGAAGTCAAATAAAAATATTATTGAAAAACACTGCACCAAAATATTTATATACACAATGCAGTATTTTTAATAATTTGTTTATCTGACTTCCTAATCGATTTTAAGGTCAAATTTTGTGAACATAATTTAAACCTTATAAAGAACACGCTAAAAAAAATCAAAAAAACCATCGAGAACAATCTCAAATCGCGGCGGCTAGACGGCAGTCCTCCTCCATAATTCTGATGGTGAAATTTTCCACTTCGTAATTTAGATAAATACCATGAATTTAGGACTTTATTGCAGTTAATTTAATGAATATACACTATTTGGATTCAATAGTAATCAATTGAGTAAATACTATGAATTTAGCACTTCATTGCAATAATTAATAACTACGTAGTATTTACTAATTGGTCTCAATAGCAATTAATTGAAAATTCAATTTCAATTAGAAGGTTGTGCTTTATTATTAAGTAAGTAGATTAAATTGGCCAGTCTAGTGCCAATAAGGATGTTTTTTACTTGGACTGTAATATGTCTCATACCAGAGCAGACCAGACCAGATCAGATTTGGATAGTTATAGAAACAAAAAGATATCAGACCATACCAAGTCAGACCAGATCAGACCAGATCAGACCAGTAAATTACAGTCCAAATAAAAACATCCTAATACAACATTTGCGTTCTGCGGCTCACTCCATTAATTGACAATCACATCTAAGGTACTCGTATATGATATCCGTGATTTACTACGAAAATGAAAGGATTTAAGTATGTTTTATGGTTAGTATGTGGGATGTAATAAACGTAAGCCACATTAATTTCCATATTAGTTTTGTACTTAATAGCAATTATTTAATTAATCCATTGTACTCAATAGCAATTTATTAATTGAACTCAATAGCAATTATTTTACAATTCAATTTCAATTAGAAGATTGCGCTTTATTTATAAGTAAGTAGATTGGTCGAAGTTTAACATGACTGACTTGAAAAGTCAAATATGAATAGATAAAAAGGGATGGAGTACAAAAGTAAAATACTAATAAGTTAAAAATGTAAAAAATGAAAAATAATTCGAAAAAGGTAAAGTATAAATACGTTTTTTACACAAAAAAAGGAAACTTGTTTATTAATGATAAAAGTAACCAGATATAAAGCAATATAATTGAAAGATAATTGAAAGAAAACAAATTGAAAGAAAATTGAAAGAAAACAAATTGTCCAAACTAGAAAGAAAACAAATTAGAAAACAAATTGTCCAAAGTAGAAAGAAAACAAATTAAATCAAGAATTTCGGCTTCACCAGCCAGTCAGCCACCGGAAAGGGAGAATTGGTTTGAATAACAACCAACAAAGGAAACTCAGCCGAACAGAAAATTTCTGAATCACCAGTTTGACCAGCCACCGAAAAGGAGATCCACTTGAGCTTGTTCTTCTTCCTAGAGCGAGACGGTGGTTCAGGTGGAGGACGAGTAATTGAAGTCTCGGAATAACAATGTTAAAAAGTTTTGCCAGCCAATAACAACGAAAATTCCCCAGATCGATTACACCGATGAGGAACACACAATCTCTAGACATTGCTAGGAGAATAACACATTATACGCTCACATGAAGTGGACAAAACTCTCGGCCAACGAGAAAGCCGGAACAAAACTCTAAAAAAAAAGAGCGGAAGCATTGAAAAACCTTTAATTTGATCTTTCATTGTCTAGAGAATGTCACGATCTTCCAAGACTATTTCTGATTGAAGAAGAGAAGGCTAAAGATCAAATTTGGAGAAGGCCCGAGATGATCGCCTAGGGTTTTTCCTAGAGGCAACTCTTCTTACGAGTCGCAACACTCCTTTATACAAACCGGCTACCAATTTGTAAAGTATAAATACGTTGAACCAGGGCCAGTTCTGACAATTTATAGGCTCGGGACAAAAGATAAAACATAGGCCCCTAATTAGATACTACGTATGTCGTAAGAATGCATTTCAAAAGTTTAATTGTCAAACATAAAATTCATTACACAAGTAAATGTTTTTGTCCATAGAACTATATGTATCATAAGCCATACAAAACAATTTTTAGGCATTCTTAGAAACAATTTTTAGGCATTCTTAGAAACAGTTTTTGAATTGCCCAGTTGTGAAGAACATATGGCAGGGGATGGGGCTGCCGTTAGTGACAGAGGGGGAGGGGCTAATGGTTTGGCTCCAGAAAGCTTTTACCTCAGTGGCAGTAGAAGATATTTGCAGGCTAATTATGGCTCTTTGGGCTATTTGGAAGGGCAGAAATGAGATAGTATGGAAGGAAGGCTTTTTTTGCTTGGCAAGTGTGAAACGTGTTGCTGCTACCACATTAGAGAGCTGGAGGAAAGCCCAGGAGGCTAGCAGCAGACTGAGGTGTAATACCTCACCTCAAGGAGTACACCGTTGGCAGAAACCGGAGATGGATTGGATAAAAATCAATGTAGATGCGGCTAGTAATGTTAGAAGCGGAAAGTGGGCATGGGCATGTGTTGGAAGAGATAGCAATGGTAACTTTCTGGGAGCTATTAGTCGAGTTGTAAAAGCCATTTGGTCACCGGTAGAGGCAGAGGCAATCGGCGTCAAAGAAGCTATTATTTGGGCAATTAAAATGGGTTGGCAAAAGGTGGTGATCGAATCGGATGCCGAGTTGGTGGTAGCAGGTGTTCAAGGGGAGGAATGTGCTTCTGCCGTTGGAGTTATCTTCGAAGACATCAATTTTTTGTTAAAAAGTAATGACAATTTTAAAATTGTTTGGTGTAGACGGCCGGCGAATCAGGTAGCTCATTGTATTGCTAGAGCTGCTCTTTCTATGTCTGGTAGTGAAGTTAGTTTCTCTTCTCCTCCTAACTTCATTGTAAGCCATTTGGCGAATGATCTTTTAATATAGTGGGGTGTTTTTTTCTTCAAAAAAAAAAAGAAACAAAATTGTCAATAATACTATCATTTTTCGATTCTCGACTTCTGTGAGAAAGGTAGAAAGTCATCTAACCGTGTTTCGTGTGTAGCTCTGCCGTTGTGGCTAAGTCTACGGATATGAGGATTGAGGGATATCTTTTACGGATTATTAGATCGAGTATAGGGAAATGATCTGATCAGGGACGTCTAACAAAATGTCCTGCACAAAGTACAAAAAAAGTCCATTTGAGGAGCTTCAAGATCGATTTTTTTGATAAGATTTTGTGAGGGTGTTCTTCATAAAAATCAGATTATTTACACAAAATTTCAGTTTCGAATTCAATTGGGATGTTAGTTAAATAAATTATTGAAAAACATTGCGCTTTTTAAACATATATATAAAGCACACTATTTTACAATAATTTATTTAACAGATTACCCAATTGAATTTTAAACTGAAACTTTGTGGACGTAATCTACACTAATGACAAAATATGCTCACAAACTTTCATAAAAAAATATCATCTGAAAGCACCTCAAATGGGTTTGGTCGTACACAACTCCCGATCAAGCGCGTCTAAGGTGAATATATATACACACACACACATACACTATTACTAAATAATTTATGGGCCTCTCTTCCTGGTGGGCTCTGGGCAGCCGCCCAACCTGCCCCTATATCAGGATCGGCCTTGTGTTATTTTGCAATTTATGATTCTTTTGTTTTAAGTTCAACTTTTTTCTATTTTTCATATATTTTGTTTTATATTTTGATTATATAAAGAGAAAATTGATTTTTATTTTAAGGTTACGTTATTATTTAGATATTTTGACATATTAAAGATCTTTTTACACGTGTACTTTTATATTCTTAAATTCTTATAGTTGTTTATGAATTTTACCAAGCTTCCGAAAATCGAAAAGTGACCTATTGTAGAAGTTCGCCAATCTGTAAAATGGTTGGACTGATTCTTTTGAGAAAATTATTGAAATAGAAACGAAAACATTGTCAAACAAAATATAAATATTATGTTTTTATTTTTCAATAAGAGTAACTATTATGAATGTTTTAAAATATTATTGTGTTTAAAGCCTAATAATAATGTGACATTAATTATTTCTATTTAAAAAACAAGAAACATAATGGTCATATTGTAAATTTCGAAAAATTTTCATGCACTACACCTACTTTTTTTTTCACATTTTATACGGAGTATTGAACTCACATTGTTTTTTGTTGTTGGAAGAACTCACATTGTTTTACTTTCTCTAAAATGAAATGTTTGAATATTTAAAACTTAGAGGTCGTTTGGAACACTCCTTTTCGACTTATGAGCCAATATTTTCACTAAAACAAATCTTTTGCTTTCACGCGCTAAATTGTGTAATAAACAGAAAATGTAAGGTTGTAGGTAGTTTTCTGACTATATTGACTGAAGCTATTGTAGTCTGTAGATAATCATTTTAGCTATTTTTACATACAATTTTTTCTTTATTTTATTAATAAAATATATTTTATAAATAATTTTTTCCAAAAACGACTAAATCAACAAAAACGACTAAATCAGCAAAAACGACTAAATTTGAGGAGAAATAGTCAGTTTTTTTTAGAAATAAATTTTCGTGAAAAGTGGGGACGATTATTGAGGTAGAGAAAGAATATTCTCAAGAATATTAGTCAACATGTGTCAAAAAATGAATATTGTAGTCAACGCCCCTGTTCCAGAACTTCAAATCTTGTCTCTTTTGCTCCCACTTGTCTCTGGAATTTTTGTTTCAGAGCTTATTTTTTCGCGAGACTTCCCAGTCGTCGTCCCAGTAGAATTTTCGCACTATTCCATCCTCTTCAGTCTTCACTAGCTTTCAACATTTTCTCAGGCTAGAACTCCCCTCTTCGTTTATCAGGTATATTTATAGAACTTCTTTTCAATTCGTTGCGCTAATTTTTCCCAAACTAAAATTGAAGAGGGGCAAAAACCCCATTTCTCGAGCTTTACTCTTAAGCTGATTGAAAACAGTCCCACTCAAGAAGCTGAATATTTGATTTTTGGTCCACTTTAGGAGGGTTAGAAAAGAAAGCAGAGATTTTTGAAGGATATGAAGATGAAGGCTGCTTGGTAGAAGAAGCAGATGTCATTTGCCTGCTGCCTGCCAATTGTTGAATGTGTGTACTGTTTGGGCTGCGCCCGTTGGGCCTGGAAGAAGTTCCTTTACACAGCAGGCCGGGAAAGCGAAAGCTGGGCCCTCTCTTCTGCCGGTGAGTTCGAGCCCATTCCCCGGCTTTGCCGGTATATTCTCTCCGTCTACGAAGACGATCTCGGAAACCCTCTCTGGGCTCCTCCGGGAGGATATGGCGTTGACCTTGACTCCATAGTCGCCCGGAGAAGCTACGATGACACTCAAGGTAAAGTAGCTCCGTACATGATATATCTCGATCACGAGAATGGAGAAATCGTCGTCGCCATTAGAGGTCTTAATTTGGGCAAGGAGAGCGACTATCTCGTCCTGCTCGATGACAAATTAGGGCAGGCTGAATTTGACGGCGGGTTCGTTCATAACGGGCTGTTGAAGTCGGCTCAATGGGTTGTGGAGAAGGATTCGAAGCTTTTGGGGGAACTAATTGTGAGGTTTCCGAACTACGCCTTGACTTTGGCCGGGCACTCTTTAGGGGCAGGCGTGGTGACCATGCTGGCAATGTTGGCTGTGAAGAACAGGGAGCGGCTTGGCTACATAGAGAGAAGAAGGATCAGATGCTTCGCTATCGCTCCTGCAAGGTGTGTGTCCCTAAATTTGGCTGTCAGATATGCCGACATTATCAGTTCTGTTGTATTGCAGGTATTTCCTTTCAACCATGCTTCCTGTACACGCTACTTGTACACAGGCATTTTACACTCCGATCAAATGTCTATGCACAAACAATTTGACCTGTGCTTAAAATGCCTTGTATAATTTGGCTTGTACAAACCACATTTTCCATTTCCTTTACACTTTGCTCCTATGGTTTTATGGCCAGCTCTCGCTGTGAATAATGATTAATGTATGGTGATAACTGATCAGGATGATTTCTTACCTCGGACAACTGTAGGACAGGACAATGCATTCAAGTCACTTTTCTGGTATATAAAAAACATAAATGTCCTTCCTTGCCTTCTCTTACTTTGACTTGATATTTTACCTGATTATTAAAAGAACTCTCATGTGAAAGTGCCTCTGCTCCTTTTATTTTCGAGTCATTGTTTTTGCACATTGGGATTAAAGATAGAAGTGTCACAGAAACATATAATGCCTTTATCTTAGAGCTGATTAAACTCAAACGGGTAATCTATCCAATTAAGGCTAAAGGAACACACATATTTCAAAATGGTTATGCTCTACTAAATCATCATCTTGTAAGCATGTTAAATCATCCCACACTTAACAAATGTAAATATACAAAAATGTATGGTGATAACTGATCAGGATTGTTTCTTACCTCGGACAACTGTAGGACAGGATAGAGCGTTCAAGTCACTTTTCTGGTACATATAAAACATTGGAGTTCTTGCCTTGTTTTACTATTACTTGATATTTGACCTGATTAGAGCCAATTTAACTTTAATAACTCTATATGATGTAAGTCATATGACCTCATGAATCATCTTGTAAGCATGTTAAGCATGAATCACATCACACTTAACAAATGTAAAGATATAAAAATAAAAATTTTATTGATATCTATTTTTTGAAATTATACTTGTCAATGTCCTTCATTACTCTATCATATTTGCTTAAAAGTAGGCATAGATACAAGTATACAACGGAATCCAAAAACATGGAAGTTGGTGATACTGAATAACAACCATCTTTTTGAGCTTTTTTTTTTCTTCATTTTGTATTATTGTTATGTTTTTTAAGACAGTGTCTAGTACAATTAGTACTCTGAAGATACCTGCATCATCCTTAAAAAATATTTAGCAGTATGTCCAGAAAGGTATTTGGCTCTATTCTCGCCCACTAATTAATATCCAATAACTTCTGATAGTTTACCATGTGTACTCTGCATAATGTGCTTGAAAGACACGTTCACTATGGAGGAGAAGAAGCTTAAAGATCCTAGACGCCTCTACATACCTGGTCGTCTTTATCACATTATTGCCAGAAAACGGTTCAGGTTGGTGCCTCCTTTATCCTTTGGTAAACTAAAGAAAAAATAATCTCCTGTCAAAGGGAGGACATTATTTACTTTTCCTGGTACCTGATTAGTATAGCAGAAGATAAGTGAAAAAATATTGAAAAGGGGGAAAAAGCCCCTGAGATGTTATTTGTCACAGGTATTAGATAAGACATGTGACGTGTGATATCAAAAGACCAAAATAAGTTTTGACAGTCTTGACCAACTTCACAAAGGTCAAAATGGAAAACATAAGAAAGAAGCAAAGATCACGAAAATGAAGTGAAAACCAGTGAAATCCTATTCTAAACTTTATATTCAATGCCCATTTTTTCAGTGAAAGTATGATCATTTTTAGGTAAATCAGGCTTAAGAATGGTTAACTGTTTTATTGAGATTAGCTTCTTTCATTACAGAACATGAACAAATTTATTAGTATGTCTAACCATGTGAACAACTTGAACTCCCTACCCTAGAAGCATCCTATGATTTAAACATAGGTATTCTGAGTCTGCCAATCACCACGCATAACCGTACTATGAATTCAAGTGACAGCTTTCTCTCAATTTGAAAAAAAACTCATATTTGAAACAGCTGCTTCTACTGCAAACCATGGCAGTCAAACTCGAGATCCTACATAGGGTTGGAAGGAGCCTTAAAGATCGTAAATCGTAGGATCCTACAACACACACACACACACATATTTCGGTGTAAAGTTTAGGTACTAGATATGAATGGAAAGATAATTTATAATATAACAATGGAAATATTATTAGTTTAAAGCAACTAACTCCAAACCATATAATCTGTTTTAATATAATACTATAATGGAACACTCTAGTAATAACATTAGAGTTTTAACTGCAATAAAAAAATGAAAAACATTACTAAAAAATGACCTGGAGGTTGACACAGAAGCTAACAACAGATGAAGAGATCCGGGGGTCAACGACTCGATAGAAAATTGCAGAAGGTATGGAATGATGAAGAGACAATTGCAGCCGGACAGGGGGATTCATAGGTGTTCAGATGCTTCTCGTTGCTGAGAACTGCAATATATTGGATTATTTCCGTAAGTTATGAAGCAGCGAACCTGTTGTTTCAACTTTCCGTATGTTTCTCCAAGTCAATACTCGGAATAATTTTTCCATACGTTTCCTAAAAGTCGGAAGTTTTTCAATATTTCCAGCAACCTTAAAGAACTAATGGTGATTCATCTGCAATTCTACGCTCCTTACGAGTTAACATGATGATCCCAGCAGTTCTTATCATTCTGCGATCTTCAGTAGAAACGGGATCGTAAGAGCTCCTGGGAATTGTATAATTGTAAGATCCTTGGAGCCAACTCATGTTTTTTACTACCATGCTGCAAACGTAGATTTCCATTTTAATAGCTAGAAATTCAGAACCAAGCCTCACGAAAATCCCAGTTCTCCTTTATGATGAATATGCTGCATCCAATAGCAGAACTATCTTTTTTAACACTGGCTTTATTTTCTATGAAACCTGCTATTAAATTCGTTTTATACGAGTATTTGAAAGGGGGTAGATGCTATCAAATTCAGAGAATTGACCCCAAGTTAGGATTGTTAAAGTATAAAAATATAAACTCAGAACCATATGGCATCACAATCATAGGAATTAGGCTAGGGTGTCTCAACAATGAACAAACTTCACGATTTGTTTGCTTGAACGAGTCAACAACTTGTGGGTCATGTTAAGCATCCCCACCATCAAAATGTAAAAATACAACAACCTCTCATATAAGACATTCAACTACTCATTCAATCAGTTTGACATGTTAGGTATGAAACTTCTAGAGTTCTAGTGTCAAATGATGTGATGCAAAACTCTAGTGTAAAGAAATTTTGTTCTCATCAGACTTACTGCATGCAGCTCCGCGGAGATACCACCTGTTGTCAGGACGTGCATACCTGTGGATGGCCGGTTTGAGCACATTGTTCTCTCTTGTAACATGATGACTGATCATGCAATTATTCGTATATTGGCTGAAGCACAAAGGACACTTGATGTGAGTCTTTAATTTCTTTCAGAAAAAGAAAGGATGCTTGTTGATAAAAACTGTGGACAAAACGATTCTACCAATTCCATAATCATTGGTCTTCACATGTCAATTTACTTCATTTTCTTGTTGGTACAGACAATGTTGGAGAGAGAAAATGCAATGTCTATTCCCATGCCACAGAGAATGGAGCGACAGGCATCTCTTGCAAGAGAGCATATGGAGGAACACAAGGCAGCATTAAAGAGGGCAGTCGCACTGAATGTTCCCCATGCGCATTCACCGTCTTGTTATGGTACTTTTCATGAACTTGGACAATGAGAGGATTCTGGCATATCTCAGTAGTTACTAGTTGGATGATTTGGCCTGAAGCTTTGCTGAGATGGTAGACTGGCAAAAATGGTATTAGAAGTCCATATACCCCTTGGACTATAGAAGAGCATGATCATAGCCAGGGATGGATTTAGGGGGGGGCGCGGGGGGGGGGGGGGGGGGCGACCGCCCCCCTTGGACATTCAATTTTTTTACCATATATGTAATATTTTCATAAAACTTTCATAATTTAATTAGATTCGCCCCCCTTAGCTTTTTTAATTTTCAAAATTAGTATATAGTCTTACATAATGTAATACTTAATTGGAGATTTAAAAGAAGAAACATCTAAAATAATTTACATAACTTAAACAAATAAACAATAGAGTAACTCGTTATTTAAGATTTAGGATACTTATTATATAAGAATTCATAGTTTTGTAATGTTTAATTATCTTTATTAGATAACAAGTACTAGATTTTGTAAAACATATATTAAACAATATTAAATACCAGACACACTAATTACACAACTTTTAGATCACGTGAAATGAATCCAAAATATAAATATTTATAGACATTAGATTACATAATTCATTTACTTCTTGCTTTCTAAAAATAATTTATTGCATGGATAATAAACTTTAAATTATTATAGAATTAATAAAAATATTAAAATATAATATGCACCATATGTGTGTGTGTATGTGGTGCATATTATTCTAAAAATAACAATCCCATACATACTAGTATACTACTATTGTAATATTAAGAAAACTTCTCATGAGTCATGACTCACGAACACCCCCATTGGTGGACAAAAATCACAATTCAATAACCGATTCATGAGGTTAAACAATGTAGAAGTTATTAAAAATGTATTGGTTGATGTTTTTGTCATCGTCTAAATTTAGAATGTAATAGATTTAAATGCCGCTCGGGATGTGCATGTATTAATGTAATTTTTTGAATAAAAATAGACGCATAGCTTTACAGCAACGAAAAAATTTCGCTCCGCTACACTGGGGGAAAAATTTCACCCCCGCTACACTAACAAAAAAAATTCACCCCCTACACTAGCGAAAATTTTCGCCCCCTTGACTCAGAATCCTGGATCCGTCCCTGATCATAGCTAAATATGTTTGTAATTACTCACTCCATTCTATAGTGCTACATTTGTGTTACAAACAATTTTAAGAAAATAAGTGTTAAATTTCAATTATAGCACTCGTCCCCTCAAAGTAAACGATAATATTGGAGATGTAATGTCAAAAAGAGAACAGAAATTCGAAAGAATTGTAGAGTTCAAATTTGAGAAGGGATTTGAGAATTCAGAAAATAATGATAGTGTGATGAAAAAATGTCACTTTATGTTTTGAATGCAAACCATAATTATATACCTCACTCGTCTCAGAATGATTTGTAAAGTCAACTTTTTTTTTATCAATATAGATTTTGCAACTTTGCAACACTTTCAATATAGTTTTCAAATATATAAACTTTAATTAATGAAATTGATTTAACTATCCATAAGGAAGATTTATATTTATTGTCAATCCATGTGAGATAGTGACCGCAAATTGCAATTCATTTGGGACAAAGGAAATACGGTTAAGTTTTCATCTCGCCATTGTACCGAGCCCAAGGGACCAAAATTTTTCTTTCAAGTGGTGAAGAACTTAGACCTGGGACTTGGAATTAGAAAAAACCGATCCAAATCGAATTGAATTGAATTATATGGTTGAATGTGATTCTTATCATTTTGGACTTCTGTTTTTTTGGGTTCAGTTTCTATAGTATTTGTACGGTTCGGTTTCGATTCCTAGGTAGAAACTAGGAACCGAACTTCATATACTTCGTACATTGAATGAGTAACCTTCATTAGAGGTGCTTTTGGGGTGGATTTTTAATGAATTTTTGCGAGTTTGTTTTTCATAAAGTATAGGTTGGGCCCTTTAAATTTGATCTTAAAATTCAATCGGGAAGTCAGTTAAATAAATTATAGAAAAACATTTCGCCAATATATATAAAAACGCAATGTTATTCAATACGGAGTAATTTATTTAAGTGCGATTAAATTTTAAGCTAAAATTTGATGAATATAATTTTACACTTCATGTAAGGCATGCTCACAAAACTTCATCCGAAAAAATCAAGCCAAACTCAAATAGTCAAATGAAAGTGCCAGACAGCGTTCCGGTCGGGAAATTTTTGTCACGAATATTTGTCTTGCATAATATACCTTATATATTACTCCGTATGAACCAAGCCAATTCGAGTAGTTGTTATTTTATTACTTTAGTCCACTTTTATATTTGTTGTTTGTAATTATATTTATTATTTGAGTTCACCTCAAAACGGAATTAATATTCTGTTGATTACGTTGTTATTTGTTCATAGTAAATTACTACTATTACCGCTTAGTTTTTTATTATGTACTATAAGAATACTAGTATCTTGGATCTATTGAACGTTTTTTCTTGTTAGTTGTTGCCAATTTTAAACATTTATGTTTTTGTTATGTTTAAAGTTAATGTTTGCACTTGGATATTTTTGTGACATTTGAACATTGGTATATCATGTATGTATAATGTAATGGTTATAATTTCGACAATTATTGTAATGAATTGAAATTTGAATTTTATTTATGTAACTGGAAGTAAAATGTGTTTATTTTAGGAAGATAATAATTTTTTATAAGGAATCAAAAAGAGGTATGTAAGAACCGAACCAAATTTAACTAGAAACGAACCAAATTTAACAACTACATTTTTTCTAGAACCGAATCGAATTTATGATGTTTCTACTTAGACTGTTTTCAATCCCAGACCAGACCAGACCAAACATAATCAGACCAGACCAGACTAGTAAATTAGAATCCAAGTAAAAACATTTAACTTCTACAATTTTTAATACGATTCCATCGAATTTTAATCCGAATCCAACCAATCTCAGACCTAGAAAAACTTTGATTCATGTGGTCTTATTTAAAGGGAAAATGGAAACTAATAATCCAACCTTTTAGCGGTCTTCTTTTAATAGTCTGACCTTTGCGTTATTCATGAATAATCCAACCTTTGCACCTCATCTTCATTCATTGGTCCCCGACCGGTACATGACCTGCTATTCCGAGTTATTTTCTTATCTTTGCAAACTATTATACCATTAATTTCACCTTTCACAAAGATAATATTTTACAAAGATAAGAAAATAACTCGGAATATCATGTCATCAACCGGTCAGGGACCAGTGAATGAAGATGAGGTGCAAAGGTTGGATTATTCATGAATAACGAAAATGTGGGACTATTAAAAGAAGACCGCTAAAAGGTTGGATTATTAGTTTCCATTTTCCCTATTTTAAATCCCAACTTGTGGCCCGTGAAATAAGTCCACAGTCCAGTCCAATCCGATCTATCTATCTTCAGTCCTCGACAAGTAGTCCCTACTAGCGACCAGCAAAACCCTAGCAACCCCAACGGCCTCCGTGACTCTATCTCGGTGTGCCATTGAGGTTTGTCTGAGCAACCAGCGTTAGAAAATGGCGACCAGCGATCAAACGGTGCTTCAGTTTTCGTCTCCTTCTGCAACAACCCTGTCCGCTCGGGTTCACCCGCTCGTGATATTCAACATTTGTGACTGCTATGTTCGTCGACCGGACCAAGCAGAAAGAGTAATCGGTACTCTGCTGGGATCAGTGTTATCCGACGGAACCGTCGATATTCGCAATTCCTATGCCGTTCCTCATAGTGAGTCACAAGATCAGGTTCGCATCTTTTGAAGTTTTCTTAATTTTATCTGATTCTCAAGAGATGCATTAGATTAAAAAACCACTGCTTTTTATACAAAAAAGCATTGGCACTGATGCTTAGATAGAGAGACCTTCACCTTCAGTATTGTTCCCATGTTATGGAAGGAACCTAAGAAAGCTGGAAATGTTCATATAAAATCTTGTCAAGATAAATTTATTCATAATAATGCCAACAAATAAATATAACTTCTCGGATGAATTAACCCTTAACTATGCTGTGGTTCATACTTTGAGCATTGTAGTTGGGATATCATGAATTTAGAATGGATTATTGTAGTATTATTAATTAATTCACTTCCTTAAGGTTCTCTGTCTATCAAAACAGCCTATTAATGTGGTCAGGACAGAGATAGGGACTTGATTAATGTTTATTTTAGTTCTCTTTTAGTATTTCTTAAACTTTCTTTTGTACATATGACCAAGTCGTTATTGGGAAGAACTTATCAGCTCAAATGATTGATTTTAGAAGTTAATATGTGTTTTAGGTTGCCTTGGATATTGATTATCATCATAACATGCTGGCATCCCATCAGAAGGTGAATCCAAAGGAAGTCATTGTTGGCTGGTGATTCTCTATGTCCTTTTTCATGTGCTAGTTAGTTGTCACCTGTGGCATTCACAGACTTATGTCATATTCTTCTTTCTGATTAATGTCTCTTTCATTATTGTTTTCCTAGGCTTTTCACTTTTGTCTTCTTAATCATACCGTGCTGCTAATCATTGAGAATTTAACTGCTGAAAACTTAATTCCATCCTCTCTGGATTGTTAGGTTTTCCACTGGATTTGGAGTTTCAGGCGGAAGTGCTCTAATCCATGAATTTTACTCTAGAGAAGTATCAAATCCTGTACATTTGACTGTTGACACAGGATTTAAAAATGGAGAGGCGTCCATCAAAGCTTTTATTTCTGTGAATTTGACTCTAGGGGATCAACCCATTGCCGCAGAGTTCCAGGAAATTCCATTGGACTTGCGTATGATTGAAGCTGAGCGGGTTGGATGTATGTATCTACTAGAAATCTTGAGCCTTCCCAACCTAAACACAACTCCCTCCATCCTAGCTTAAGCTTCTCATGTGCCTCTTTTGTACGTTCCAGTTAAAGATTCTCATTTCTTTTTTAGGAAATAACTAGCACTCTAAAATGACAATTTAATCATTAAATATTAAAAAATAGTACACCTATAACATCACAGTTATCTTCAATGACATTATTATATTATATACTTATCAAAACTACTTCTCAAAGTATACTTGAATAACCTTATTTAATTATTGTCTAAATAGTCATGCCATTTTTCAATGAGAAGCTTAAATCGGGACAGAGGTAGTATTTCTTATGAGCTTATGTATTCCTATGTAAGCTTGTTTATATGAAATAATTAAGATAGTTGATGTAACTCTTGATGATGTGGGCCATGTTTACGGGAAGATTAGTTCTTGTATGCTAATTGTCTAAGCCCATTTACTTTGTTTATTGGCCTTTTAATGAATCTGGATGTGAACCATTCAAGTTATTTTTTTTGTATTCCTGATAATAGAAATTCTTATCAAAGTTTATTTGCATGATCAGTTGATATACTGAAGAAAACAGCCGTTGACAAACTTCCTAATGACCTAGAAGGAATGGAGGCATCAATGGAGCGATTGCTTGTTCTAATTAATGATGTTCACAAATATGTTGATGACGTTGTGGTAACATCATCATACTTTTTTGTTGGAACTTCCGAGCACATTCTTATAAACTCAAGCTCTTAACATCTGTTGTTTTAATTTTTCTTCCTTTTTAGGAAGGCCGTATTCCACCAGACAATAACCTTGGAAGGCTTTTGTCTGAGACTGTAAACACCATTCCAAAATTATCACCACCAGAATTTGATAAGCTTGTGAATGATGGTCTTCAGGTTTGTAATCTCCAGAACCCCATTCTTATTGCTCAAAGGACCTGGTTAAGTTTTATAAATGCACATATTAATTAAATTTCTAAAACATAATATTTAATTCTCAAAATTGCACAAGCTTCTATTGTTTATTAATCTCGCTCTTGTTTAACATTAACTATTCCGTATTGTGTATTGCTGGTATCTTTTAACCTATATGATGAATTACACACATCTGGATTCTAGATGACTGAAAAATGTCTTCTTTTAAACTTGTGACATTTCAAGGCTACCATTGTTTATTTAGTTTCTTTCATTTGACCCGTGCTTAACTGGTAATTGTATTCCCTTGCCAGGATCAATTGCTATTACTATATCTATCGAGCATCACTAGAACACAACTTAGCTTGGCGGAAAAGTTGAACACTGCTGCTCAGATCCTGTAGCTCTAAAGTCGACCTTTTGCAAGTCACGCCAGTTGTTACACATTTGGTTTCTTATGGGTCTGTTAGCCCACCAATGGCTGTTAGTTTTGAGATTATATAGTTTGATATTATTCATTTTTCTTTTTCATGATATTTTTCCCTTGTTTTTGTAAACATTGGCTGCGATCAGCCCCCCAATTTTATTGTTGCAGCTTTTATGTCCATCAGTCCATGCCTCCATGGTAAAGGACTTGATGTGAATGAAACCCGAAAAAGGATCTAACGATTCTAACTTGACTGTTTATCTCTACATTCCAAATGATAATACGCCCTGTTTGCTCTAATTACGTATGCCGAGTGCTGACTGCTGAAGCTGATGGATTATAATTTCACCCATTTCGCAAATTGCTACGCATACACTTTTGCTATCCGGGCTTATTTTTGTACATTTTGTTATCAAATGCTTCCTGTTTTTTTACCATCTGGCATCTACCCAAGAATTAAAGCATTGATTTATATTTGGGGAATTTGATGCTAGTAATCCCCAACTGTAGTTGATCTACTTCTAAAAAAGTCAAGTTTTCCTTGATTACTCAACTTTAAACATTGTTGTTTTACTCTTACCTCTACTTAATAAATGTGCTAAAAAATTATTAGTAGTTTTGGGCGGTGGGAATAAAACTATTACTCCCTTTGTCTCAAAAAAAATTCAAATGTATGATTGAGATTTGTCTCAAAAAACTATTACTCACCTGGAGTGTCTTTTTTTTTTTTTTTGGATGAAATGTAAATATATATTAGCACCCAAAAGAGATTGTACATCAAAAAAGAACCAAATTCAAGATCTCCTAAAACCTCCCCCATTACATAGGAGAGGTTTTAATTCGATCTATTCCTAAATAAAATCAAAGGCCTGAGAAGCAAAAGAGTATTGGTGCTGCTAGTAAGCACGCACACAGATCAACATATATCAATCAAAAACAAAAAATGGCCCTAAGATGAAGGGGGCCTGGGCATCCACAATGCAAAGATATGGAACCATGCCCTCCTCTCTCGGACCCTTTGGGATGTCCACCAAAAGAAAGATACACTCTGGGTACGTTGGGTTAATGGAGTCTATCTCAAAGGCAGAAATGTGTGGGAGTTTGTCCCACATGCCCGCGACTCCCAGCTAATGAAACGATTAGGTCTCATTCGAGACAAAATTCGTGGCTGTTTCAATAGTTTGAATGACATGATACTCGGCCTGAATGCCCGTTCTTCGAATGGAAAATTAACCTCCGCAAAAATCTATGATTTATTGAGAGTTAAGGGTAATGTTAGGACTCCTATGAGTTTCATATGGAAATCCTACATTCCCCCCAAATTATCTTTTAATGTATGGTTGGCTTTAAGAAACCGGCTTCCTACTCAGGATAGCCTTGGGTATTTACACATTGTGAATAGGTGTGACCTTTGTAAGGGTGGTTTGGAAACAATACCACACCTTTTTTTCCTATGCCCCTTTACGTGTAGGGTGTGGCAGCATGTAAGGAGTTGGATGGGACTTAAACACGACATGACAACATTGCTAAGTGCCATTAAATGGATCACGAAAACGCACAAAGGATCCAGGGTGAAGGCAAAAGCAGTCCGACTAGCCTTTTGCGCCGCCGTATACTATATTTGGCATGCTAGGAACGCTTGTAGATTTGATGGAAGCACGAAGAAGGAAGAGGAGATCATCGCGAAGATAAAGCATGTGGTATATAAGATAATTTACTCTATATACCCACATGATTTCATTAGCTTTTGAGGGGCAGAGGTTTTGCATAAGGGGTGTGGACTCGCTTTGGAAATTATCTCACCTGGAGTGTCTTGACTCTTGAGGATGGGGGATACCAAACATACTTGCCGAATATGTAATTAAAAAATTTGAAGCTTTTTTGTCGGATTATCATCCTGATCTTCCTTTTAACTTTATATATGTGCCTTTTACAGACTTATTTAATTATTTTTATAATTAGATGACACTTTCAAATTTTAATCATTAACAAACGTGTTGAATTTTTCTTCTCATTAAATTGCCTTTTGCATCTTCAATGAATGATACTCCATCCGTTCTCTAATAGATGAGAGTATAGAGTTTGACACAAGTTTTAAGGAAAAAGTAATAGGGGTAGTGTAAAAAGGTGTAGTGAGTTTGTGTTTGAATGAAAAAGTAGGAAAGAGAATGAAAAGTAGGAAAGAGAATGAAGGTATATAAGTATATTTATTGAAAAAACTTTCCAAAAATGAAAAGAGAGACAAATATTCACGAACAAATCAAAATAGAAAGTGAGACATCTATTAGAGAACAGAGGGAGTATTGTTTTGTAATGCAAAGGGCGTATTGTTGACTGCCCAGTTTGGACTCCTCACCTTAAATAGAAGGTTAGTGTTATGGGGATACAAGGTATCACCATGTTCCCAAATAACAAGGGAATACATATTGAATGTTGCTCTAGTGTATGTTATCGAAAACTACTTTGCTGGAGAACAAGGTTGTTTGTTGTCTTGATTGATTTTTCATTTTACTAATAACTCCTTTGCTGGAGAACGAGGTTGTTTGTTGTCTTCATTGATTTTTCATTTTACTAATTTATCTAATTAAATTTGATAGTTTTAGACTACAAATAATTATATGATTAGTTAGATCATGTATTTTTATATACTAGTTAATCTTTACTCTATTTTAATTTTATCTAAATGTAAAATTGTTTTTATATATGACTCTTCCCCTTCCCTCTCCTCCGAAATTCCCTAACCAAACTGACCCTAAGAGTCTCTCTAGCAAACTCCAAGCATGCCACAAACCCTAGCCAATTATCTTCTTCAAAGAGATTCAAGCTTCATTAATGATTTTCATGATTATCTTGTTAATGTAATCCTACACATATATGAATGAAAGAGCTCCAGTTTGGCTTTGCTAAGTGTAAAAAGTCCCACGATTTTCTCTCAAGATGTGCAAAATGCTCATGCTCTTCTGTTTTTATGTACATATCTTCATCCATAGTTCTGACCAAGACCGGTGTTCTTGGGCTACCCGTGTTGTATTTAAACTAACACCTCCTCATTGAAGATCTTTTTATATCTTTGAAGTACTTTAATTAAATGATTGAACTACTATTTCTTCCTACAAATATAAATTGAAAATAAGAAAATGTGACTTTAACTATAATGAATTAATGACAATTAACTATATATATAAAATAGATATTATTAAGTAGAGAAGTAGATATTATTATGTATTAAGTATATAGTAATAGTTTATAAAGTATATTTAATACTTTATTATATAAAGTAGATGTAGTATGTATGTATGTATTAAGAAATATAAGTAGAGATTAAGTAGATAAGAAATATAAGTAATATAGTATATGTATTTATAAGTAGATAATTAATATATAAATAGATATAATAATTGTATAAATATTAAATAGTAAAATAAAATATAAAGGAGAATAAGAGAATTTGAGAAGATGAATATGGAGAATTGGAGATGAGTAGAGAGTAGGATTTAGGGAGAGTTGGAGAAGAGGTGTGAAAAAATGTTTAAAATTAGGAGTATTTTAGTAAAAACTAAAATGTTAAGTACTTTAATTAAGAGATTTGTTAATGATACTACCGGTTACGATAGTTGTTATTATTAACTTTGTGGAGTGACCGAGTGAGTGTGCAATATATTAAGAGATTTGTAAGGTATAATGGACAATTAAAGCTAATTCCTTTTTTTTGGACATGAAATAAATGTCATTCTTTAGTGTCTATATCAACATAATCATTATCTTCTTCTTGCTCACTCTTGGGCTAACAAATATTAGGAACTTGTGTGCACAACCTCATAGTAGCTATTTTATCTAGAGGATTGGCATACACAAGTAGGATTTTCATTTTGTATGATGACATATCGCTCATAAGACAAAGCCTTTAGTTTGCCATGTTTTTCCTTCTTTTTCATTGACCACTCGGTCTAAATTTATTAGACAATCTTAGAGAATGCTTCCTAATCATGTACAATAATAGCCTAGTTGTGTTTTAATATACTTATATACTCAATGGAACTCTAATGTAGTATGAACTCTTATTTACTACGTATTCTATATATAAGCTATTCAATGTCATCAGTTGGGCAGTTTGATTAATAATTTCACATGGTATCAGAGCATAGGCAAATATCCTAGAAACTTCTTTATGTTGACTGTATCCTCCTCTATTTAGCTGCCCACTGCGACGGCTACCATGGTGGCAGCGTCTCATATGTCAATGTCTTTTGTTATCAAGGTGCCTTTTCTTCCCAACAATATCAAGCTACATGACAAGACTGAACAATATGTTCACGCTTCCTACCTTATCTTTCACCAATCTATAATGATTCATATGATATGTTATTCACAGTATGTTTAAGATAGTGAGAATATGTTTTATAATGAAAGCTTTGTCATGTCTTTGGTTTTTTACTCCATCCATAAACCATAAAATGCAATAATTTTTTTTTTCTTCATAAAAATAAAGCTCTTACGAAGAAAGAATATTGAGCGACCAATGTTGTCACGTTTTGACACATATAACGCTATGTAAAACACTACCATAGAAACTAAGTTTCTAACCTGGAACATAAAGAAGATTGGGTCTTTGGCATAAAAAGATGCCATTAATAATACTCTTTCTTCTGTAATAGCATTTCAGCTATCAGAAAACATGTGCCGGATGTTCCATCCTCTCAGCAGATAACGTCTGTTGCAGCTCCACACGGACCACACCTAGGCCGAAGGGATCACCCTTTTGCTTCATTTTGAGGGCATCCAGTGTATTCTTTTTCCCTCATTAGGATATTTTCCCACGGGGTTTTTCCTAGTGAGGTTTTTAACAAGCCTCCTTTCCCTCTCTCCTCTTATGCCTATGCCCAGGAAGCATCTTGGGTTCGCCATTGCTTTCTTGAGGAGGGAAGGCCCCTCTTTCTTGAACTGAATTGTTCTTGAAGAAGTTCTTGCACCTTCATTCTTTGATTTCAAGATTTCACAGTTCAATTCAGATATAACAAGCGTCGGAAGCTCCACTGCCTGGTCTTGAACATCAACAAAGTATTCGTTGGAATCTGAATAAGAGTCTTCCGCCTTGGTATTCTCTCTCATTAGCCTAATCCAACGGGCCCGTTCTTTAGCGCCGTCCCTTGTTGGGCCGCGGTGGCATCCGGCCTGGATGCGGCTGCCAACGGCGCAGACATGTGGAGTTACTTTTCATCCCAAAGACATGGAGTTGCTTTTCAAATTCAAGCAAGATACACTGTAAATGATCTTCTGTAAATGATGATACTAGTAATAGTAAGTTTAAACTTAAAAGGTAACATGATAGGAGTAGCCCAAAGTCTTATATAGTGTTTTATTCTTTTATAATTTTCGGTATGGGACAAATACTTTAACACGTCCCCGCAGCCCGAACCGCATTGGACAATATCGGGGTGTATAAATGTGCCAAATAAACCATTAACAAGCTACCCTTAATCATGGGTGTTAAACAAAGCAGTCAAATCACAACCGGGTGTGACTCTGACACCATGTTAAGACCCGTGTTCCATCCTAAAAGGTCAACCTGATAGGAGTAGCCCAAAGTCTTATATAATGTTTTATTGTTTTATAGTATTCCGGTGTGAGATAAATACATTAACATTTTGTCCCAGACTTCCTCTTCACTTCTGGTCTCAAAAATGATATGGAATAATATGCATATTGAACATTTTTAGGGTCGTCTTTTAGGAGGTGCAAAGAGTGCTTGACACCAGGACTCTTTTTTAATTTATGGGGGGGGGGGGGGGGGCAAAACTAGTATGTGATAGTAGTTATAGGTTGATTTTTCTATATGATATGTATTATTCCATATTTTTAAGGGAAAAATAATTAAAATACCCCAAACTTTGAAGGGGTGTGAGATAAACACCCCAAACTTTCATATGTAATTTAAATACCCCAAACTTTATATAAAAAGTTATTTTAACACCATGGTCATGTATCATTTCAAAAATTTATGATGTTAATTGCATTAATTAAAATAGCAAATTGAACACATTGCAATTTTATAGAGTTTTAGGGAGGGGGGGGGGGGGGGGTGATACTATTTATTTTACAATAAAGTTTAGAATGCTAATTGTATCTTCATGAATGCTAAGATGTTTAAAATTATGAAATTACCACCATTTATTAACATTTTTTTAAAAAAATAATACAAGATCATGGTGCTAAAATAACTTTTTATATAAAGTTTGGGGTATTTAAATTACATATGCAAGTTTGGGGTGCTTACCTCACACCCCTTCAAAGTTTGGGGTATTTTAATTATTTTTCCCTATTTTTAAAGGTGTATAACTTTTAGATTGTGTAATATGTGTAATTTAGACATCATAAAACTTATATTTTACTGAACTATCTAGTCTATTTATATTTCATTGTTAAATTTTGTATTCCTTCTTGATCTACGGGGCCTCAATTTGTCATTTGGAATTGAGGCCTCCAAATTCATTAGACGGCCTTAGAACATTTTTCAATCATCATAAGCTTCATATCCCTTATTGCCTAACTTGATCATCATGCTAATGTATACCAGTGGTATTCCAAGGAGAAAGAGGGTATGGTATTAGTAAGTTTAGCGTGGCTATGTCGGGGTTTACACATCCGTGATGGCACATTATAATTGATCTCCGTAAGATGTCATGTGTTACGAACAATGCTTTTCGTGTCAAATGGTTAAATCCATTACCTTCCCATGTTAAACTCACATTTTGAGATTTTTGAGATCGAAATCAAAAATTGTTCAGTCAATGTTCTTCCAATATCTCTTATCAATTGGGTGACTTTATTTACATTTGTAAGCCATGTAATGTAGTCTAAGTATGTAACGTATGATCCCAAGAGCCATGTATTATTTATGCAATCTTTTGTTGATTTGATTAAATAATAATAAAAAACCTACTACAATTAAGTAATCCTTTTCTGTGATCTCATCCATGTTGTTTGACCCCAATCTAGATTTGTACAATAGGAGAATAAATTTGTTGCATTTTCATATTCCTCCCAGTATAAGACACAACGCTTAAAAAATAACACTATCTCCTAGCTAATTTAATCAACACCTAATACTTTCAATATATTTATGGTTTCATTAAATGTGATAAAGAGTTAGCTAGAATCTTGTTGCACTGAACTCTGATGCTCTAGTATATATGAAAAGAATTTGATTGCCTTGATCTTCAGTTGCATATACTTTTCTACATAGCTATTTCATCCTTTGGTGTCAGTATGCAAAACATAAGTATCTTTTATATGCCTCTACCTATCATATTTGTTTGTTTAATTACCAAACAAACGCCCACCAATAGTTGCTTGATTCTTTGTCATAATATCGCTTGAATGACGAAGTCAATGACAACAGATATTTATTTTATTATTCATATCTAGAAGCGATACAAGTTACACAAACTTTCATCAAATTAAATAATTAAAATTCTTCAACTCTATAAAGTACAAGAAAGTTCAAAAACGTAAATGATCGAAGAAAGTGAGGCGTGGAAGAACCAAGGAACTTATGTACATTATTACATAGTACTCCAAATTTTAGTCACCAGTAAGAGTGAGACAAGTTTTTTCGGTAAAACTATGACCTAAAATCAAATACATGACTAATCACTATTTGATTAGTTCGATTAATTTCGATTTGGTTCGTCATCTGATTATCTTTTAAATAAATAAAAAATATGTAGTTTGCAAAAAGATACCATAACTATAAAATATCAAACATACAAAAAAGGATGAAAACATACTACAAAAAAAAAATACAATAAAATGAAGAAGAAATAAATATATCCTTGAGCTAAACGTAAACACATATTTATACAATTTTTTTTGGCACAAAGTGTAAAGTAAAATTATATCGCATCGTCCATAAACAAAGAAAGCTAAAGAAGGTGAGCGTGCTCACCATCATTCTTCTGAGGTTGCACAGTTTCGCGAGCTTTTAACTCGAAATTGGACGGTCAGAGTTGAACATGTTTAATTACCGGGTGGGTACCGGGCAACAGACTTAGCTAGCCCGGGCCATAGATTACTTATTGACGTTCATTCTATTTCTAATGTTAATTCGAGATATCGCTACACATTCCGTATGACTTGCTTGGGATTTCTCAGCCTCGTTTGATCATTAATGATAGGTAGGAGCTAATGCTCCTATGTTTCTACCAAAAAGAAAGCTAAAGAAGTTTTGCTTTTAAAAGTCAGGTATAGATCAATTCCTTCCTTTTTATTTATTAAAACAACTTTTTTGTTTGTCGGTATAACTTTTTTTGAAAGGAAAAGAAAATTTATATTAAAATATCAATCGAATCAAGAGTTACAACTATCCAATAGCTCGAAATTCATCATCTATCTTCCAAAAACTCTCTCTAAACTCAAGAAAACATTTACAATCGGACTCGGATACAGCCACATCCAAAAGATGTAGCGCAAATTGATGACCACCAAACGGGCAACATAGAAGTCTTACTAACCTTTAAGATCACCATATTATTCACCACTTCACTAGACTCATAATAGCTAAAAGGTATTCTCAGATTTGACATAAAAAAAATTGTCCGAAATTGAGCGAAACTTTTAATTGAACATATGGAGCTTTGAGGCAATTAACGTCCTAAGAAGTCTCAATACATCCGATCATAGCTAAACAGATATCTCAAGACTGTCATGAACACAAACAAATAAAAAAATAAAGTAAATAGTCTAACGAAAAAATAATAAAACTTGAAAAAATGTAAAGCAAAAACCTCATGTGATCAAATCCGAACATGAAACGTCATCTTTCAAACCCTAGGAACTCGTTCAGTCCATGGCGGCAGCAAAAACCTCCATGTGACCACCAACAATTCATTTTCTTCTTCCAAGACCAGACTATCGTCGGCATGTTAGAAATCATCAAACTCACCCTACTTATTTGTTTTGTCCTCTCCCATCCTTCGCCCTTCTACTTAACGCCTTTTGCTTTAGCTAAAAGCTGAAATCCATCATATTCTAAGCCACAAAACACGGATGAAAATGCCGCCACAAAACAAATCCTAGCACGAACAGTACTCGGTTGAGGCCTTCGGCCTCAAGTTTGAGGGTATAACTTAAAAAGGTCTTTTTTGAGCAAGTGTATAACTTTAAAAAGTCTTTATTGACTCCATTAATATTGTTTTACATATCAATTTAGTAAAACAATAATTACATTGGTATAAGTAATTTCCTTTTATTGTTTTCCTAGAATAAATATGAACTAAAAAGATACACATTTTGATGTAAAAAAATCAAATTTCATTAATTTCTTTTAACTATTTTTGGTTAACTTTTTCGGTTAACAAAAAATTCAAATTTCTAAGTGATAGTTATATATGTGTCTTGAAAATTAAAAATGACTGAGTTCAAGTAATTTACTGCTACAATCTCCAAAAATCATTGTTATATGTGTGTCTCAAAAAAATAATAAAAATTTGTTATTTTGTTTTACTATTTTCATTTTTATTAAAAAATAAAAAACTAGTTCATCTCATATTCGGTTGTTTTGGGAGGCTTCACAAATTTAAAATTTGTGTTTCGTGTTTTTGGGACCCAAGAAGACTCCAACAGTTAAAACTTCATATATTTTTTATGTTTTTTTATATGTAACATTGATGCACATGAAAGATCATAAAAGTTTATGAAATTTAATATATGGTTTGAAAATTTTGGAAAATAAATTAAAGTATTATAGAGATTTAAAACAATTGAGACATTACGACGGAAGGATGATGTCAGTCTGACGTCATCCACACCAATACCAAACCAGACGTCCGGGCCACCCCTTGCTTTTTTCTTAGGAAAATTCCATTTGTACACGCCACTTTTTAGACGCCGATCAAATTTTGTATGTACAGACTACAGACAATTTGACTGACGTTTTATGAAAAAAAAAATCGATTTTCACAGACAAATAAAAAAACTGTATGTATCACAGACATTTTAAAATTCTCGTTTAAAATTGTCTGTATCACAAACATTTTATGAAAAATTCTCGTCTGTAATGTTTTTGATATAGACAACTTTTTATATTTATCTGTGTGGAAATCGATTTTTTTTCATAAAACGTCAATCAAATTGTTTGTACGTACACACATAATTTGACCATCATGTAATCCGGTGTGTACACGAAGCGAGACTCTTTTTCTTCTTCTTCTTCCTTTTATTTCCTATATCAACCTACCATCCACTTTAAAATTTTAACCCCTTTTATCCACTTTCTCACTTTTAACCTCTCATTTAAGGGTGTTTGAGACTGATTATACTTCTGCTTCTTTTTTAAATCAGAATCAGGACCAGTGTTTGGAATTGATCTCTCCCCGCTTTAAAAAACTGATTCTAGGAGTAAATTAGAGCATCAAATCACTTCTGCATTTTCATCCACACTCAGCTCCGTAGAAGAGCATAAGCTGTTTGAGCTGATCCAAACACCCCACTAATCGACCACTAGTCCACTACTCATTACACTAATGGTGTAAGAGCGCCGGAGATTGAGAGAGATTTTAGGAGTCCAAAATCTCCAGCACTACAAATGGTGTAAGAGCGCCAGGGATTGAAAGAGAGGATGCACATAGGTCAGGTCTCTAAATGTTGACAATGATGTTAAGAATTGTTCATCATCATTTAAGGGAGTCCAGTGCCCGAACTGCATTCCATTTTCACTCCACTTCTTTCTCATCATCATCATCAAGAACCCTAAAATCCATTCCAGACAATGCAGAAAAGATCTCTTTCGTCACTTCTTATCTCATCAGTAAATTTGGGCTGTCGTCAGAAAGAGCTATCTCAGCTTCCAAGCATATGAATTTCAAGACCCCTGAGAAACCTGACTCTGTGTTGACGTTCTTGAAAAATCATGGCTTCACAGACGACCAGATCTTAAAAGCAGTCATCAAGCTACCAACTCTCCTTGTATCTGACCCCGAAAAGACCCTTTTTCCCAAGATTGAATTTTGCCTCTCCCTGGGTTTCTCACAGGACAGGGTAGCGTCTATACTAAGCGGATCTCCTTCACTTTTCAAGTACAGTTTGGAAAACAGTATTGTTCCATCCTTGAATTTCCTCAGGACTCTCATTCCAGTAGAAGAAGCACTTATGACTGCCTTGAAGAGTTGCACTGGGCTTCTTACCAGAGACCTCAAACGTAATTGTGGACCTAATATACAACTTCTGAGAGAAATCGGAGTCCCCGAATCGAATATAGTTTATCTGTTCAAATACCAGCCTAAAGTATTCCTGTTTGACAAAGATAAGTTTAGGGACATTGTGGAGAAAGTGAGAGACTTAGGGGTTGACACAAAACATGTAAGTTTTGTTATTGTAATAAAGGCAATGAGGATATGTAAATTGATTTGGGAAAAGAAGATGATGATCTATAAAAACTCGGGTATTTCTGAGAATGAGGTTCTGGAGGCTTTTAAGAAGTACCCTTGGTTAATGATGGTGTCTCAGGAGAAGCTTGTGAAGCTTCTTGATTTTCTTGTCAATCAGATGGGGTTGGAATCTTCAATTCTTGTAAGAAGGCCTCAACTTACCTCTTTTAGCCTGGAGAGGAGGACTATCCCTAGATGCTTAGTATACCGAGCTCTGTTGGCTAAGGGTCTGGTCAGGGAGGACTGCAATGTGTTACTTTGCATTCTAACTGCTACCGAAAATACGTTTCTAAAGAAGTTTGTGAAATGTCATGGAGAACATGCTCCTGAATTGTTAGAGGTATATCAGAGTCCACAACAAGTTGCCTTATCCCTATTACCTTCGAAATTTGTTTGATTTAGTCTACAGTGTAAAAGCATTTGAGATTGCTTTTTGGAGGACAACATGTGTCATTGGAATGTGATTGGGGTATTTATTATAGTGCCTTCTGCTTCATTTGCTTTATATTTGTTGATCATCTCCGGAACATTAGGAAATTAAAGAGAAAATTATGGTTTAATAATAAGACCTTGGACTGAACTAAGTAATATGATTGAATTCAAACGTTTAATGTGGTTTGTCTCAACTCAAGTGCTTTACAGCCTCTGGATTAACTCCAATTCAGTCCTGAATTCCGTCAGTTATACAGGATTCTTATTTTCATATACCCGTCATAGGATTGACTTTCTTTTTCCATGGATTGCTAAAATTTATGTTAGATGCATTATGATGAGATTTTCTCCCAGAAGCCGGACAAGTTTGTGCTCTTTCCTTGCTAGGTATGTACTGTTTGAGTATATTATATCATTCATACTACTTATGTCCTTGTTTAAGCTCCTCGTTGAAAAGTGGCACAATTAATTAGACAATAATTAAATAAGGTAATTCGAGAATATTTTGAGAAGTAGTCTACGGAGTATTATACTACGTATAAGGTACTCCATCAGTCACATAAGAAATCATAATTGTATCAGTATTTCAGTATTACATATTTAGACATTATGTAGGATATATTCTGATTTCTGAATTAAGGTATACAAAATCTTACAGTTTTTAGTTTCACTATTTATTAATGTTGATTTCTGAATGAAGGTATAACAAATCTTACAGCTTTTAGTCTCACTTAGGAACATGACTTTTCTTTCCTGAAACAGACCATTTACAGACGGTCATTTTGTACTACAAATTCAAAGACAGGTTAAAGTTATGCCATTTTTTAAGGGAAGTCTATCAAATAACAAAAAAAGTCAATCAAACCATTGTACCAAACAATAACCCAATTAAGCTGCTTGCCTGACATTTTTTCCATTTCTTATTTCGTGAACTTTTCTTGTTCTTTCTCTTTGAGCATACTTCTCCCAGAGGCGTTACCAACTTACCATACTGCCACCACTTCTTTCATCATGTTTGACTTGGACCGTTACCTCCAAGGAGGCAAGGATGACCATAATGCATGACTACCCACTCTACATAGTTCAGTATCCAAGGTTCATTGCCTTCATCTAGACTCTAGAGTCTCCAACCACGGTTTGATACATGGATTTAAAATGCAGACCCCAAAGCCTGATGCGGCCGCAATATTGCAGCTGTGGGCACTGCCGCAAGTGTGTCGGGCTGCAATGGCAGCATTTTTGGAATTCAAGGTCAAAACTGCAACGTAACCATGTCCAGGCCGCATCGAGACTGCAATACTAATTTATTTATTTTCATATTTCGTTTGAATGTAAAATTAATTCACACTGTGTTGATCACAATACGCATCAGAGCGGACGCAATAGCTACAACTGCAATGACCGTGACTGAAACCGCAATTTTAAACCCAACTCCATATGGTCAGCTTCAACGCCGTTCAAGGAGACTCTGGGGCAACTTAGTGAAGAAGAGAAAGATTATGCTTAAATGGTGAATAAGTGAATTGGAGGTATGCCGAGGAGAATATGTTGCCTCGGGTATGTGGTCTTCCTACCAATCCCACGTCAGAGTCGGCTATGTTCTCATAACCGACCAGTTCATTGATATCGAATGGAAGATTTTGACACAGATTCCCACCACGCCTCATTAAGTGATGGTGGTATCACCTCTAACGATGCCCAAGTCCTTCTCCCGTTCGTGGCGAATCACCTCTGATGATGTTGTTCGGATTCCATTCACTTGTCGCCTTTGTCGGTGACACTGACAACCCGTTAGTTACCATTTGGTTCCAAAAATTCGCCGCACACAAGTAGGTCTACATATTAATTTCATACATGAGGTTAATTCTTGGGGGATTGATTGCAATGGTAAGGTGAGAGATTGGCTGAAGAGGTGAGGAGGAGATGATAAGGGAGACCGAGAGAGAAAGGATAAAAGAAAAGAAAACAATTCATCACTGACTTAGCACATAAAGTGGTCATAACTCATATTATGTGTCACGCAAGCACTTTAACTCAAGGGGAACTAACGCCATTTTGAGCATTTTTATAAATTGATGGGTTTCATTGGGTGACTATTCGATATGAGAGTTTGATCGGCTTTTCTATTGTAGTACAATGGCTTATTTTATAAATTGTTTAACCATACTAACTTACTAAGGTTACATGTTTGTTTCTAAGCACATACTCCCTCCGTCCCCTTTTAAATGGGACGGGAGATGGTGACACGGGTTTTAAGAAAAGTGAGTTTGTGTGATTGATATTAATTGATAAAGTAAGAATAAAGTAAGAATGATTTTGAGCCACACAAAATTTACCAAATAAGGTATGAGACAATTAAATAGGGACATCCCAATATGGTAAAACGGGACATTTAAAAGGGGACGGAGGGAGTATTTAACTGTAAAAATAATGAAATTTATTGAGATTTGTAATTTTTATAATCATATTTATGCGTAATTATGTATAATCAATAAAACTTTCGTTGGTAAACAAATATGTGTACTGTTTATTGTAGACATGTCACTTATGTCTTAGTTCAAATAACTCTAGATCAAGGTTACAAACTTACAAGCTATATTGGACCCCACTTTTTGGGAGAATTTGACTTTGTACCCCACTTTTGGGTGATATTGGACTTTGCACCCCATTTTAAAAAACATTTGACTTTGCACCCTATCATATAACATTTGTGAAAGAAAATTTCAAAATGGGGTGCAAAGTCAAAGGATTTTGAAGTGAAATGGGGTGCAAAATCAAAATTTTCTTAAAATGGGGTGTAAAGTCCAATATCATTCAAAATGTGGGATGCAAAGTCAAATTCCCCAAAATTTTGAGTGGGCTAGAATAAAACACAACCTGTATATAAGATTACATCCAACCGAACAATATAGTTGTATAGTTTTTTAGATGCAACATAACATCATGGCGCACAAAATAAGAAAGAGCCATAAAGTAACTTTTTTATGTAATTCACCCTTTGCAGGCGTAACATCATTTAGCTTCTCTCATATACATTTTTCCTTCTTCTATAGTTCTATGTAGCAATGATTATTGTTGATCTAAAAACATTATTTAGTTTCTTTGTGCGATATTTAATTCCATTTCGAAATAGCTAGAGCAAGTAAATTTAATTTGTGTTATCCCCATTTGGAACTTCTTGCTGAAACTTCAAATGAAGGAAAAGCAAACGTGATCAAAAGAGAGTAGGAAAGAATAAAGAACAGCCAATGACTCCAATGAGGCGAGAAGAGAAAGGAATGTGCCTGACGACAAAAAGGCCGGGGATGGAAAGGGAAGAAAGGGGGAAATGAAGGGATGGGCAGATGAGGGAAAGGGTTGGGCTAGGAATTTCGGGGTGCAAATGGGTTAGCATTATTTTATGAAAAATGTTTAGTGTACACCATTCACACACATTATATCTACTCAGACATTATGTGCAAAATTGTCTGTTACACCAAGCATTCCTCTTATTTTATTGGACTCTAGTGTGGTATACACGTGGTTATTTCTTACTACTAGAAACTAGAAAAGGTAGTGTTGCAATTATTATGGAACTTACAAAAAAAGAAAAAAGTTGCAATTATGTAACAACATGAAGTATAATGTAAAACTCCAACAATATTAATCAGATCACGGATTACATACAAACATAACAAATTCTAAATAATACAACATTTGCGACAGTAGTCCGATATCCACCGAACGGAGCCGAGTAGTAGTAACAAACAACATTTTGGTCATAGACATAGTACACTCACATGACTTGTTTAGTTATTTGCCCACCTAGGCGATTTTTTGTGTCTGTGAATGTTGGGGAAATGAAGTGTGTCTGTTGAGATCATTGAATTCGTTCGTTTGCCCACTTCTTACTTGAAGGACCTGATCTGCTTGGGCCATCATTCCACACCATCTCCATCTAACAGTAATAAAACACATGAAACTAATTCTTGCATGAAAGCAACAGTTTGTTAGTGTAAAGTGTTTAAGTCCATTAGCCACAGTTTATTAAACACTTCACATGCAATTTATTTAGATACATAGTAATGATACACCATCACATTGCTGAATGAATAAACACCAAGATATTTATTATGTGGAAACAGGACTAGACTTGGTTCGGTTCCGGTTTCAATTAAACCGGAATTGGCATACCTAGTCTGATTCTGGCTCAGTTCCAGGTCAAATCACTATCATGGCGAGATTCTCATGCCAAGGGATGGCAGTTTCAGGGGCATATGTAGGAAGGGCATGCCAGCCCTGGGCCTACCCTAGGTTCTGTAAAAAAAAAAAACTTTTATTTAATTGGTAAAAAATGTGTAAATATTTTATAGATGACTGCTTTTATTCGGCCCATCCCAATATTTCTTAGCTGCCTCTAGGTGTGGGGGCTATGAGCCTATGACGTAAAATTGACAGCAAAAATAAGTTAAATAACATTAGGGCATTTGACTATTTGAGTCCACCAAGAGGAGAGTTGTTTTAATGGCAGGGTCATGCCACCAGACTCACTGAAAGAATGAAAACCCTAGTCGTATTGTAAGGGACTTTAAAACAGTACTACTCAATATTCCTTTTGTTTTTCAGCTCTCGTCCTTTATTTTAGTTACGTGGTAGTCTATGTTATGGATGAAAAGCATGCAAGACTCTAGGAAAGAAGTAAAACAACACGAATGAATAGAGCAACATATAATATTCTTACATCTCCAACAACAACAGTGTCACCCTCCTTTACCCCAAGTTTAATGAGAGATTTATTCACACCACAAGCCTCCAGAACATGTTGAAATCTTCTCTCAGAATCGATATAACTGTTCAAAAAAAAGTAAACTAAGCAACCAAAATTCAATGATATGATCATACTTGAACAAATAAGCTGTCAAGATATCCCCAAGAAATGCCTGTAGCATAAATGTGCGTGTATACAATTATAAATGGCCGTACCAGTTCACATGTTGAAAAGGAGTGCATAAAATAGGGGTATTCAAATAAGATTAATAAAAATAAGATTAAAGAAATAGCAACTTTCTCACCTCCAGTTTGTCATTTGGACAAAACGCTGCAGGCCTGATCCAACAACATGCCATGTATTGAAAGCACCATCATGTGATATCTCAAATTCACTTATTGGAGCATTTTTCTGCTTTTTCAATAAATCAGCCACATAGTTCAAATTTTCAGGACCTTCTGCCTCTGAAACATATAAAACGTTTGTGAAACCAACATGGTGAAATGAACCTAACATGAATTGATATTGAGTTATGAAGAAAAATTCTAATATGAAATAACGCAAAAATCATGTTGTATCTTCTCTTCTTTCTGTTATAAAGTAAATAAAATCAGATATGTGCACACATACACACATAATTTTATAACGACGGAGTGCTAAGATGGTGGATACAAGGCAAATGATGGTAGAAAGAAAAAATTACACCATTGGTCACTCAATTACTTCTATTTTAATTGTTGCCAATCGGGTCCTCAACTTACAAATATAATGAAATTCTTCATAAAGAGTTGATATCATGAGACAGGCAAGTGAAACTATCATGCCAAAGACCTCATTCAATCAAATGAACAGTAAATTTGTAGATTAAGTTATAAACATACGAGTATAGGAGTAATTACAATTCCAACCATGAACTTACCTTCTATATCAGCTGTCTTTCTCCTAAGAACAAGCTCATATGCAGCACATATCACTTCATGTGTACCCTCTTTCTTCACCGCACTCATGGAAAAAGGTTCAATGCCGCGGCTCTTCACGCTGTCCCTGAAGGATTGCCAATTTTCAGATGCTTCTGGAAGATCCATTTTGTTGTAAACGACTACACAAGGCTTCTGAGCAAGTTCAGGGCTAAACATCTCCAGCTCAAGGCGTACTGCGTCGAACTCATATTCTGGCTGCTGAGATGACCCATCAACAACATGCACCTATCCCCCAAAAAGAAAAGTTTCCTAGTCAGTTAAAGAAGTAAACTCTTAAGTGTAAATTCAGTTAAGTAAGAAAGCATAGCTAGAAACGCATTAGCAAATTTCATGGAACTGAAGGGTTAACACTTAACAGTGTGGTAATATGAATAGATTAAATTGAAAGTGCAGTAACAGAGGCCATGCGGGACAGTTGTAGCATATTATGCCTAAGGGGCAGAAAAGACAAAACAAGTGCATCCAGTAATCCAATCATCAGAGTATAGCATACTATGGTTGCTGATTGTAAATACCCCAATTACATGACACTTAAATGTTTGTTATTTTGATAACAGCAGATGAAGGATAAAGTTAATTCACCAAAAGACAAACTATAATGTCCAAACTCCAAAACTATACCAGAACAGAACATCTTTCAGAGTGCCTAAGAAATTCGTGACCCAAACCAAAACCTCGATGTGCCCCTTCAAGTAAACCAGGCAAATCGGCTACAACCATTGTAGAATCATAATCAAATGAAACCACTCCCAGATTCGGGAGCAAAGTGGTGAATGGGTAATTTGCAATAGTAGGCTGAGCAGCACTAATGACACTGAGAAACGTACTTTTCCCTGCATTGGGAGCTCCAATTATTCCAACATCTGCAACCAACTTAAGCTCCAATTCCAACCACCTGGTCAAAGAGACCATTACTTTTATGTACCGAAAAACACATGCACCAAGAACCATGAATGGGAATGATAAATTATTAGCATTGTGTATACAGTAGAATTATTTAGGACAGTAAGTAAAAAGTTCTAGACGATTTTACTTAAGTATCATCCATATATTAGCAGTAAGACAATAAAAGCAACAATCACAGGTAAGAGCAAGGTATTCTTAGCAGTTGTTCAAAACCTTAGCGTTCTTCTAATTATTCATGCCCAGTACAAGACAAGGATAGAGAAAGATGCTCACATATCTTGACCTTCTTCTCCATTCTCTGCTATCCTGGGCACCTTATTCGTCCCTGTTTTAAAAGATGCATTCCCTCTCCCACCTCTCCCTCCTGGCAGCAACAACGCCTTCTGACCTGGATGCAGCAACTCAAGAAGCACATTTCCTTGCTCCTCACCATTACCTGCATCCCTAACAACCGTCCCTGGTGGTACTTTCACCACCACATCCTCACCCTTGGCACCGAACTGCTTCCTTCCCTGGCCATGGCCTCCCCTCCCAGCTCTAAAATGTACTCTCTGCCTAAAAGGCAGCAGCGAATTCATTGAACCATCTACCTCCACATACACATTTCCTCCCCTCCCTCCATCCCCACCTGCCGGTCCTCCCAATGGCACAAACTTCTCTCTGCGAAATGCCACCACACCATTTCCTCCATTCCCTGCTTTCACGTATATCTTCGCCCTATCAAAACACCTCATCACGGCAGGTACTCCTTTTTCTATCTCCTTCATTTCAGCCCCCTCTCCTTCAAAAATGGTATCCACAGCGTCATCAACATCATCCTCATAGTCTTTTTCATCAACATCATTTTCAGAATCAGCTTCATACAGCTCAAATCTACCATAATCAAATCCTAAGTTCTCCTCACTTTTCTGAATATCTGATAATTCATCATCGTGTGACTCCATCTCAGAATGGAGTTCTTCCTTTTTGAAAGGAGTGATGAACTCGTTGAGCTTAATTTCCTCCAAATTATGGAGATTCGTGACCAAAAAGTCATCTTTCGGAGGCAGTTGAGTGTAGGTCGTAGCTGTGTCACCAGCGGAGAAGGAGAGCGGTATTGGCGGCAGGAATTCACCGGACTTGAGCTTTGGGCGGTTGTCTTTTCGTCTTTGGATGTTCGTTAGCAGTCGTTTAGGTTTACGCCTGCTTCGGTTAGGAGGTTCAGCTTCGCATCGGTGGGGGAAGTAGGACAGAAGAGTAGCAGGGACGGATGCAGCCGCCATGTTCAGCTCACCCGTTATGATGGGGAAACTGAAGGGAAATGGACGGCACTGTTTCTGAAATGTTTTTTGTAATGCAAAACTGTCAAATTACTTGGCTTCCTAATTCAAAAGGATAATGAACTATGTGGATGAAATGGAAATCTAGGTTTTTTTTGTCTGCAACGAAATTTTTTTCCTCTTTTTAAATTTTTCATCACACTACGATAAAAAAAAAGCATCACACCCTCAATAATTCTTGTCCTCTTTCACTATTCTTAATCTAGCTACTTTTGAAATGAGAAGGTTTTTAAGTTACGGAGGGAGTCTTATTAGAGTGTTGGATGGTGAAACGATGTCAAAAGAAAAGGTGACTAAGATGCGTCATAAACGACATACCAAAGCAGAATGTTTGAGGAGTGAAACAATCATAAAAAAGATTATAATAACACCTATTGAAGATCAGACACGAGTCACGATTGTGATTATTTGATCTTGTGTGTAAAAGACCAAGTGATGCACCTCTTAAACGAGTTGAAAGGTGAAGAGAATAGACGGGAAGGAGGATGAGAGGAAAATCAAACATGAATCAGAGTAATCAAGATTAATACGCTTTTTCTTGAGTTTTCATATAACAACGTGGAGAGAGAATATTCATATGGAGGGCAGAAGAATTAACTCTTCATCTTTTTTATCCTTTTTATGTTTTTATCTCATTTATGATAACAAAAATGTTTTTATCTCATTTGTTTTGTCATGTTCTTTATCCATTTAAAAGTTCCCTACATTTTCTTTTTTGGAATATATTTAAAGGTTCCCTACATTTCCATTTTTGGTAAGTTTATCCTTTATAAAATACTATGTACTCAATTACCCTTACTTTATCTACTTTTTATCTTCTCTTTCATACTTTACACATTCTTTTCTACTTTTTCTACACTATTCACTACACTATTATTCTATCCTAAAATATTGTGCCAAAAGCAAATGTAGGGAATATATAAATACAGGCATGGACCCGGGCCGGGTCGGGCCCGGGCCGGGTCAAGGCCCGGTCGGGCCTCGGGTCCTATAAGGGTAGGCCCGGGACCGGCCCGGTCAATGACCGGTTCCGGTTCGGGCCGGGTCACCCGCCCGGGTCACGGGTCGGGCCACCCGCCGGGCCGGGCCGGGCCAATAATTTTTTTTTTTTATTAATTATATATTATAACAAATTGCTATTAAAAACAAAGTTCAAGTGCATTTATTTGAAATAAGAACTACATTTGAGAATTGAGAAAAAAATAACAATACGAAATACATTTTGTAAATTGTAATGAATATCAATTGGGATTTCCGCCACCGTTGGTTGTTGTTTTCCCTTTGTCACAGGACTTCATATGTTTTATTGGCATCCCGTATCCGTATGAACGCCCCAAGCAACAGTCTTTCTTGCACCACCTGCAAGTTGCCCACCACAGTCCGGTCTTCGGGTCCTTCCACTTGTCAAAATTGTTTTACATAAGGGAAGATGTACTTTCCATATTTAAAATGGTATATGTATAACAGTATAAGTAATTAAGTAGGAATGTAGGATAATAAGAGAAGATGAAGATGGAGAAGAGTTTGAGAAGAATTGGAGAAAAGGTGTAGAAAAATGTTAGAAAATAGATGTATTTATAGGTGTTTTTGAACCCCACTCCCCACACCACCACCCTCGGGACCCCCCTGCCCCCCACCCATAGCCCCAACGGCTATATAGCCGTTTGGGAGCTTTGAATTTTTTTTTTTTTTTTTTTTAAGTTATACACATATTGTAAAATAAATTAATTAATTTAATGAATTAAGTAAAACTAAAACAAATGTTACAAAATAGGTGTATAAGTATTTAAACAAATTACATATTCTAAATGTATTTTTAATTTAAAAACCGGCTTTATATTTTAGAAAAATAATTTTAAGTCGTTAGATTGTAACCAATTAATTAATTTGAGAAGTGCTACATATGAAAAAGTGAACACATATTTATTTGAAATATGAAGTACAAGTTTACAAATTAATTTGAACTACAACTACAAATTTACAATTTTGAAATATGAAGTACAAGTTTACAATTTTGAAATATGAAGTACAAGTATAAATAAATTTGACAAGTGCTATAAAATACATTTTGTACTAAATTCTAAAATACTAATCAATCGGAATCTCCGGCATAGGTAGAGCCACCATCGGTTGTTGAGTCATCCATAAAATTTTGGGAGGGGGTGATGCTCAATTCTTGAGTTCTACGTGCGGCCTTCAACCAATCGTGGTAGCATATAAGCGTCTCAAGAGACTCCGCGCTCAATCTCGATCTAGATGCCGTTAGGACGTTGCCGGCCGAACTAAATTCTTGTTCCACCGCAACTGTTGAAACCGGCATTGATAGTACTTGCTTAGCCATCCGTGCTAAAATCGGGAACGTTCTTTCTTTTGACTTCCACCAGTCTAGAACGTCAAAGTCATCATTTTCTTCAAAATCAACTTCATATGTTAAATACAAAGTAATCTCATTCAATGCGCTTTGTTCAGTGACGTGAGTTGTTTTAGTTTTTTTCATAAGATTGCCAAATGCAGATTTAAAAATCGATTTTCCTTTAGATGAAGATGTTCGTGACGGGGGAGGGGGAGCGTTGCTATATTGTGCACGAAACTCATTAAATAAGGCATAAAATAAAGTACTAACCTCGTTGTATTCCGTTTTCGGATCTATGGGGTTATCCTCATACATTGGAAATTCACCGAAAAACGCAAGATAATAGAAGTTGAAACAATCTTCCAAATTAGCAAGTCTATAACGAGGATCGAGAATAAATGCAATACCATAAATATGGGGAATATGCGCATAATATTTTAAAAACTTTTCCTTCATATGATCACAAAAATAATGAACGAAAACGGCATTTTGAAATTCTTTAAAAGCATCGGCGAGATTAACAGCTTGTGGAATAAATTGGTTTGCGGTAGGTTTATAAACATGACTAAAAGTTTCAGTAGCATTAAAAAAAAATATCAAAACATTACAAATTTTTTCGCAAGTGTCGATCTCAGCCGCGTTTATAATATAGTTATCATGTTCTTTTAAAAAAGCAGGAAAATGTTCTTTATATCTAAGAACAACTTTAAGTAATTTATAAGTACTATTCCAACGAATACTCAAATCTTTAGGAAAAGCAACATATCTCACACCTCTTTCAGTCAAATAACTTTGCCATTTTAATCTAAGTTGACCATTACCCCAAATACGTCTAACCCCCCCCCCCCCCCCCCCCCCCCTTTATTACCTCCATGGAATCTCCTAACGCTTTTAAACCGTCTTGCACACATAAATTTATAACATGACATGCACACCGTTGATGAAAAAATCTACCCATCAAAGAATTGGCACCACACAACTCACGCAATCTAGGTATAGCAGCAGTATTATTAGTAGCATTATCGAAACCAATAGCAAACACCTTATCAATCAAATTATACTCAATTAAAATACGCTCAATCAAAATATAAATATGTTCAGCGGTGTGACGATAATTAAATTCACGAAAAGCAAGAACACGTTTATGCATATTCCAATCCTCATCAATATAATGTGCAGTCAGACCCAAATAATATAAATGATGAAAATCATCCTCCCATATGTCAGAACAAATAGTAACACGCCCATCAAAGTTTGCAAAAAAAATTTGTAACCTTTCCTTTTCCGCATTATAAAGCCTTATTATTTCTTTCTTAACAGTTTTGCGACTATAATTTCTAAATTGAGGATTTAAACTACCTTGTGCATAATCTCTTAAAGCAAGATTTTCAGAAAACAAATAAGGCAAATTTTCTTCACAAATTAAGTTAGCCATACCAGTCAAATTTTGTGCATCATTGTAGGAGAAATTACCAAAAGGTTGAGAATTCGCAAACCTCGATATTTGAGTTTGCTTCCCCGTTCCGCCGCCTAATTTTGCATACTCCACGGGGTGCTTTGCCTTAAGATGCCTTGCGGCGGATCCGTATCCGCCGGAGGTTCCCAAACTATAATTGTTGTTGCACCACTTGCAAGTTGCGTGCCAATAGCCGGTTTGTGGGTCCTTCCATTTATCAAAATTATTTTTCATTAGTTCAGACTTACTTTTTTTATTACCGGTGGCGGTTTGGGATGAGGCAGGCGCGTCGGCGTCGTGGCTGCCGGCACCCTCCTCCTCGGCCGTCTCCGGTTCCAATTCCTCCGCATCTTCATCCTCAAGCTCCTCTTCGTCAATGGTCGTCGGCATTTGTTGTTGTTGTAGAAAGCGGTTATTATGTCGGGCCAATTCTTGTTGGAGTTGTTCTTCGGACATCGCATCTTCATCTCGCCTTTGGTAACCCGTTTCAAAATCATCTCGACTTTGAGATGAAGACCCGGCAAGTTCTTTACCTTTGCGGGATTTCTTCCTCCCAATCTCGTTTCTTCGATTGCGTTGGAGGTTACCCAAATCAACCGAATATCTACCACCTTCCATCTAAAAAATGTAACAAATATTAATTCACAACAAATATAATAATGGATACAAAACTAATGCAACTAATTAAAACTATTTTAATTAATACTTCAAACTAATTTTTTGCAAAGTAGAATTAATGTGTGTCTCTACAATTAAAATTATAGCAACTTTTGAAGTAAATAACTAGTACAAGTAAAAATGTAACAACAAT
This sequence comes from Cuscuta epithymum, assembly GCA_945859915.1. Lineage (NCBI taxonomy): Eukaryota > Viridiplantae > Streptophyta > Magnoliopsida > Solanales > Convolvulaceae > Cuscuta > Cuscuta epithymum. The sequence continues at coordinate 5,902,490 of CAMAPF010000055.1, forward strand.
GCTAATTAAGTAGTTAACTAGTATAGTGACAAATGTAACAAACTAACAACTAGTTAAATAAAATGTGAAGTATTTTAATTAGTATAATGAAAAATGTAACAAGAATGGTATTGAAGTATTGAACTAATTAACTAGTATAATGAAAAATGTAACAAGAATGGTATTGAACTAATTAACTAGTATAATGAAAAATGTAACAAGAATGCTAATTAAGTAATTAACTAGTATAATGAAAAATGTTACAATAATGGTAATGAACTAATTAACTAGTATAATGAAAAATGTAACAAGAATGCTAATTAACTAATTAACTAGTATAATACTAGTTATAGTAAGTAATATATAATATAATGTTTATATTATATAATATATAAGTATACTATACTATACGATGAGTAATACACTTATATTTTATACTTTAATATATAAAATATATATTAAGTAGATGTAGAATGTATGTATTAAGTGGATATAATAATTGTATAAGAATTAAATATTAGAGTATAATGGAGAATTGGAGATTGGAAAATAAGTATATATAAAATATAAGTAGAGAAGTAGATATTATTATGTATTAAGTATATAGTAATAGTTTATAAAGTATATTTAATACTTTATTATATAAAGTATATATTAAGTAGATATAGTATGTATGTATGTATTAAGAGATATAAGTAGAAATTAAGTAGATAAGAAATATAAGCAATATAGTATATGTAGATAATAATATATATAAGTAGATAATTAATATATAAGTAGATATAATAATTGTATAAGTATTAAATAGTAAAATAAAATATAAAGGAGAATAAGAGAATTAGAGAAGATGAATATGGAGAATTGGAGAATGGAGATGAGTAGAGAGTAGGATTTAGAAGAGTTGGAGAAGAGGTGTGAAAAAATGTTTAAAATTAGGAGTATTTATAGGTTTTTTTTTTTAACCCCCACCCCCCACCCCCACCCCACCCCCCACCCAAACCCCCCTGACCCCCCCCTGGTACCACCCAACGGCTATATAGCCGTTTGGGGTGGCCGTTGAGCCAAAAGAATCCAAAAAAAAAAATTTTTTTTTTTTTTAAATATTGGACCGTTAGGCCCGGGCCCGACCCGGCCGGGCCGGGCCTCCAAAACCAGGACCCGAGCCCGGTCCCGCTAACCCGACCGGGTCTCTGCCCGGACCCGAGAACCGGGCCGGTTCCGGGCCCGCACAGTGACGGGCCGGGCGGCCCGAACCGGGTCCACGCCTATATAAATACGGAGGGAGTACTCCTTAAAAACTCTTTGATTTTAACAAATAAAATGGCTCTCCATTTGATACTTTAACAAATAAATGAACAATATCGAACAAAATGACCACAGCGATATGACAAAGGTAAAAACTCTTTTGTACTATTTAATGAAATTAAATTTAACATTTCAAATATAATTAATAATTTAATTAGTAACAATTAGTCATCGTTTTTAAAAATGTATAGTTTCCAGATGATCGTTTCATAGTGTGAGCAGAAATACTACTAGTCTACTACATACATATTTGTGCAAGTGCAACAAACTAAGGACGAGAAAGACAGTTACCAAGCAGCCTAAGGACTAAAGACGTTATTTTCCATACAATCTAATGCTTTAAGAGGCAACATCGTAATCCAACTTCTGGCAAAACAAACGATTCTTTCTCAATAATGCTACCCTTCTTCCACTGGTTCCTCTTCCTGGAGAAGGTTCTCTCTGTTGTCGTGGGCCCAGAAACCACGGACATCAATGAGCATGCTGGCCACAGTCCCGCCTTGCTTACATCCCAGCAAATCAGCCAGAGTTATCTTCAAAGGATCAGCAGGCTTCACCATGTCCCATATTTCATCTCTCACATCTTCAATGCAAAGTTCATAATTCCCTCCTTCAATCCACTTTTGATGAACATCTCTGTTGTGAAAAAAGATACAAGATTTAGTGTTATGGCCCATATGGTATCTACAGACTCATAAAATGACATTAATACTACCTCCTTCCCTTAAAACATTTCTTAGTTTGACTTCCATGAAGTTTACAGAGATCAGATTAAAATGACATTAATACTACCTCCTTCCCTTGAAACATTTCTTAGTTTGACTTCCATGAAGTTAACAGAGATCAGATTTCTTAGACTTTCACAGTTACGAAACAATGAAGACAGACTATTTACGGACAGAGGAGGGAGTGGATGATCAATACGTAGTAGTACACATGAAAAAAGGCAAAACAAAGCCTTGAAACACAACTTTTAGAGAAAAAATCTGAGTATGGTGCCACTTGGTGCACATGTATCTGGTGACTTGAGGCTCGTTGAAAAAGCTCAGGAACTACAAGCAGGAAATCCCAGAAGATTTGCTTTAGGAAGAATAATCAGGGAGCATCTTAACTTCTCAAAACTCCCTTTCTTTACTTCCAATAGGTTCTTGCTTGTTTTGTGTTTTGTATATACGTGGTAATGCATTAATGCCAATCAAGAAAATGAAGAGCAACCAGCAACCATTTCCAATACAGCAAGCACAAGCATTATTCTGTATGAAAGCGCAAAACCTGAAATAACTCTGTTTTTAGCATTCTGACCTGAAGAGAGTGTGAATATCAGTAGTCATAAGATAACCCTTCCCGTGCAGATCAAGACACCGGAACAGGTATGTCAAACCCTCAGGAGTGTCTTTGTTTTCAAGGGCTAAAACGAAGTCGAGAAAGCTTTCAAAATCCATCTCACGGCCATTAATGCCTCCAGTTTTCCCACGCCGGACATGCTCATCAAAAACTAATGCCAAAAAAAAACAAGATTAAAAAGAATAAAACCACAAGATACAAAAGCTAAATGAATATCATGTATATCTAGTAAATTCTTCAAGTATACTGCCAACATAAATATGTAAATTTTAACTATATAACTTTAGTGAGTTAATTAATTTTCTGCCCCACCAATAATCCAAAATTTCTGAGGCCCTAGCCAAACCACTAGGATGTGTGTTTGTGTACAATATATACTAATATACACACATACATATATATAATCCACACAATAAAAAATGAGCTAATTCCTAACACCCTTTGAATTTGCAGACATTTCTGTGCATAATTGTTAAAAGGTTTAGACACTAATCTGTTTTTACCTCTCTCAATGAAAATATCTGTCAGTGTCCCTTCTGCATATTCTCGGAGTTCTTGCTTGCTCAATGTTCCATTCATATCTTTATCAAGAGCAAGGAACATATCTGCAATATTTCATGAAGACCCGAGAGTTGAATATCCCTGGAACCCAATTGAGTAAATAACTACATGGAATATTGATTGCAGATATTTAAGCAATTAGAGAATGTCTGAGCAGAGTGAAAAAAGGGAAGGAAAGCAATGTTTGAAGAACCGGACCGGACCGGCCGGGTCAAACCGGAACCCGGCGAACCGGAACTAAATCCGGTCCAGCTAGCTACTAAGTACTAACCCGTCAGTAGGGTGAAAACCGAAAATAACCGGTAAACCGGCCTAAACCTGGAACCGGCCCGGAGTAGTTCAAACCTGGAAACCCCGGTACAAGCATAAAAAAATCACTCTGGAACAAGGTCCAAAGGATTCGAACCCAGTACCTGTGCTTTGTCTCGCAGCAAGTACACCAACTCTTCTACAGCCGTTTGTTGAAATAGGAAGCTACGTAAGCATTTTATTGTTGCTAACTATTATAGTATCATTGCTTCCTAAAGCTTCTTTTAATTAATTAATTAATAATAATAATAATATGAAAACTAACTATACATACAATTGTTAATGATATGCGATAGTATTTCCTGAACATATATAAAACCATCATCATTATCATTATCATTACCCCAGTGCCGCAAAGGCTCCCACCTCCGGGTCACCTCCTGAACATATATAAAATATTTTATTATAATATATTTATACAGTATTTTTAAGATTTTATAATTAATATTATGTTCATGTATTTCACTATTGTGTTCCTCAAATTTCAAATGCATTCATGGTTTAGTTCATGTACTTGATAATAATAGTTTTTTAATATTTAAAAAGTAATTTCACAATTAAATTATGAAGGAGAATAATTTTCCTTTATCCATTTAACTATATATATATATATATATATATATATATATATAGTAAAATATTGCGAGTACCGGGTTTACCGGTTTTGACCAGGTTGACACTCCGGGTCTGGGTTGACCCGTGACCCAATCACTTGTCCGGTTCACCTACCGATCCGGTTTTTACAACATAGAAGGAAAAACCAATAAAGGTAAATTTTACTAGAGATTAGAGAAGTAATTGATTTTTGTTTTTATTCTCCAGAGTCCAGACATTGAATATCTTCCACAGAATTCTTCAAGTTGTATGCAACATTTCCCGAATGTTTAACATCGTTCATGCTGGGATTTGAATCAAATCTTCCAGCTTTCTTTGTCAAAACATTTCAAAAAGTTGGAAGCACTAAAAGACAGTTATTATTGCTTCTTACACTAACTAATTAAAAGGTTACATTAATTAAGAGTTTATCCAGCTTATTTGAAAAAATATGTAATTTGAATTCAAATTTAACTAAGAATATGTTGAGCAAAACCATGCGACCTAGCTTTCATTCTCATTATACACACTATGGGGGCATTTGGTCGACAGAGTGTACATAACCTGATTACAGTAAGCCACATCCAATTTTAATTTAAAAGTAAAATAACATCTCCTCTCCCTTCCCCTCTAAGTATTTCAAATCCTCTCCCAAAGATACCCTAAAATTGCAACAGAAGCACAATATTACAAGATTATGTACTAAATATGGATCAGAAATACAAGATCATATACTAAATAGACAATGTGTGGCCTAATAATGCAGCATTACCTCAACCAAATCCAAAATAGACAATAACTAGAAAACAATGCACACATATCAATATGAATTGGATTGGGAATAGAAGTCTATGTGCCTACCACATATGCGTTGTGCAGATGTCAATGAGAACCAGTTTTCAGCTTGTTCAGCATCAGTTACTTCTTCCTCACTTTCCTAGTGACCAGAAGAGAGATAACAGTATAATACCATGTCAATGCCACCTAAGAACAAATTGAAATTTGACAAGCATATAGCTTCATACTTTCACAAGCTCCCAAAACATGATATGTAGTTTTAACTTAAACATCTAACGACTGAATGAAACAAGTTAACTACTACACGAAATACTTATAAGTATTAGAACTAGCACTCGTAAATCCAGGCTACCTGATGTAGTTCCATTAGCTCCTGAAGACAGTTACTGAGTAGAATCTTCTTAATGCATGCCTTACCTGTTATAGGATAGCATGACATTTTGTGTACTTAAAATGTCAAACAAGAGGCATTGCATATTTGCATATCTTAGTATAAAATGAGGCAAACCTCGCCTGTTGGGATCACAAAAGAAGAAAAATTTATGCGCAGCAATGCGACAATACATTTGCACAAAGGCCGCGGGCATGTCTCGCAGTTGAGCCAGATTAGGTATAAGGCCTCGTATGTAAGATTCCATCTCCTGTTGCAACATACAGGAATTTAGGTAAGCACCTTTACAAAAGTACAACGATTAACGACTAAACACACCACACGAATGCAAAAAGGGCAATCCTATTTAGTTACTATATAACTTTCCCCTCCCTTATAACTTAACCAACTTCCCTTTTCTGGTTGTCCAAAAACCTGGACACTTTCCTTTTTAAGTAATTAATTTGCAGTTCTTATTGATTCCCACTCCTTTGTACAAACCTCAAACACACAATTATTATATGCAATTTTGGACCACCCCTTACCCCACCGTAGGTGGGGGCCTTTGTGGCACTGGGGTAAATGAAATGAAATGAAATGAAAATGTTAAACTTCGTTAAATTATAAGAAACGAAGGGAGTATTTTTTAAAATCATAAATCTAGAAAGACCAAGGAGCCATACATGAGGTTGAAGAAAGCCATCGGAATCTTCATCAAGCTCACTCATATCTATCCTTGCTTGTGTAAGTGAAACCTGAAAATGGTATTAAAAATGGTGTCACCATAAAATTGATAGAGAAGAGTGCTAGAGGCAAATATCTTTAGGCTCTAAAGGAAAATATAAAACAATTGTCAATAACAGCAAAACGAAGACAAGACATATTATCATGTGAGTTCCTAGCAACAGAAAACCTATTTATCAGTTAGAAACTTAGAATCAGCCCAATTAGTGAACCTTCTCACCAAGAGCAGTATCATTCACATAAATATCAGGAATAAAAAGAAACATTTTTAACATAGTTATCATTATATAAAAGGAATGAGTAAAGGGTTAGTTTGGTCCTCGAAGTTGCAAAAAAGGCTTCAAATAAGTCCTTATATAGAAGATTCTGTCCGGACGTGCCATTTGAGGTGGCTCCTGGTGGAATTTTGTGATAAATTTTTTTGAGCATCTTATTCATTAAGTCTAGTTTACTCATACCAAATTTCAGCTAAAAATTCAATCGGGAAGACATTCAAATGAATTCTTGAAGATAACAGCGCTTTTAACGGCACAGTTATCTTCAAGAATTCATTTGAATGTCTTCCCCATTTAATTTTTATCTGAAATTTGGTATGAGTAAACTAGACTTAATGAATAAGATGCTCAAAAAATTTCATCAAAAAATTCCACCGGGAGCCACCTCAAATGGCACGTCCGGACAGAATCTTCTATATAAGGACTTATTTGACCCCTTTTTTGCAACTTTGAGGACCAAACTGACCCTTATCCCTAAAAGGAATGGTGAAGCAAATAAAGTTCCACGAAGAATATGTAACATAACCCACCGTGCGCATGACATAAAGGTAGAAGGGTAGAATAGCTATTCTGCCTGATTCATCTTTCTCAAACTTCATAAAATTTGAAGGACTGAAAAACCGGCGACATTTAGGGCCTATTTGTTCTGTACAGACCGAGGCAATGTGGCAAAAGTCTTCATAGTTCATCTACAAGATTGCAAAACGAAAGATGCACTTAAAACAATTAAATGCTTTACTGTAATTAAATAAACACACTGAACAAATAAAAGGTTATGCAGTACTTTAAGAAGGAGAAATAGATGCAATATATATTGATTGAAAAATTAAAAAACCAACACTGCGAGATTCTTGAGATGAAAGCATAAAACAGAGATCAAATAAGCATGTTCAATATGAACAAAAATCAGAGAGTATCAACAAAAAAGGTAAAACTCTTAGCTCCACGGACAAGCTGTAATCAAATAAATGTATGATGAATTGAAGACCTTTTCAGCACCAGTTGCATCATCTATAACGCAGTTTTCTCTTAAGCAAACCCACATCGCATCCAAATCATCAGCATTTAACAGAAGATCTGATTGTTTCTGTAGGAAAAGAAAAAATACCTAATTTACTATCATGTGCATATCCAAACAACGAGTCAAATATCTAACTAACTTTTGTATGGCATTAAATAGTTCATACTTTCTAAACATGAAAACTGAAATACCATCATGTAAAAAATGAAGCCTTATACTTGCTGGATGGGGAGAGAAAGAAGGGGTGCTAAAGAAGTTTTGGGTGATAAGTGATAACTGCACTTAGATTAAAAACAATTAGGGAAAGTCAATGCCTTTAGAAACCGATACTTTGCAAGCCTCTGGACCCTTTGACTAATTGATCCTTCCTCAGGTTTCTGAAAATATGAAATAAAGCACAAAGTAAAAGAGATGAAAATATGTAACATGTTCGGCCACTAAGCTATCCCACTAATACAGTAAAAAAGTGTTTCTTACTTTTTTATAGAAGCTGGGAATTGTGCCAGCAGCAGCACTTCTTTGCTGTTTCTCTTTAAAAATATCAAGCAAGATCTTCTTTGTTTCAAGCTCTTCAAAATTGAATAGAATCTATCCGTCAGAAAAATAATATATTGCTAGCACATGGCTGGCAAATTACCTCAGACCAAATTTAAAACAATTAACTATGCAATTAAGTCAAATGATCTTCGGGTATGTGTAAAACTCAATGCTGCAAACAATTGAATCAAGACCATTGTTTACTGGGAGAGCATTAAGCATTGAGTTATTTACAAAAGTCAAAAACCATTCCGTACTACTTCTGTATCTGGGTATGCTTCGTCCAAGGTTTGCACATACTTAGATTCATGCTTATGTAAATAAATAGTTGATAAAATCCACTCATGTTCCATATCTTGCACTGCTGAAGGGGGGGATAAATATGAGTGATAAAGCCAGAAATGTGGAATTTAATCAATCGACTAAGTGAAACATATGGGAAAGATCGGAGATTTAAGCTGGACTGACCCATGAGTGCTTCAGAGCCAAGACCTGTCCCGTCTCCGATGTAACGCCGGAGGTTGCGGACCCATGGCATATTCGACGGGGGAGATATCTTCCGGGACCCGGAGAGATCGTTACCGTCGACATCGCCTGAGCTACCGTACATTTGAGCTACAGCTCAAGAAAATCCAGATCCGAATGTTGAAGGTTCGAGTTCTGCTAATTGTGTCCCAAATGTAGCTAGAATCCGATTCGCAAACAGAGATGTTAGTCCTTACTGCAACAAAAATTGCTCTCTACAGCGTCGACTGGTTGCTGAATTTGAGAGGTTCCCTGTCCGCACGATGAGTGACTGAGTGAGGCAGGAGTTGCAGGACACCGAGGTAGAAGGTCAGAGGTCTTATTATTTGAAGGCAGCCAATCGTATTTCTTTCTTTAAATAAGCTGGATTATTTGTGATTTTGTGAGCTCTCAAAACTGAAAAATCATTTTTAGTGCGAGAAGCATACAATAAGAGCGGGTTAGCACGAAAATGAGCTGTTTTGACTGATTCTCCTGAAATTTTATGAAGTTCTGGTTGAAGTGGCTGCATTGGCTGATTTTGCTGATTTAAGAAAAATTATTTTTTAAATATATTTCATTATATGTAAAAATAGCTAAAATGGTGTAACTTCAGCTCATACAGCCAGAAAAGTAACTCAAACATTATTTTTTGCTTATTACACAATTCAGCGCGCGAAAACAAAAGTTACGTGTTTGGTAAAAAAGTTGGTCGATAAGCCTGATAAGCCGAAAAATAGTGTTGCCAAACGGATGTCATTTCTACATCATATTTATTCAAGGGGAAAGGGGCAAATAAGCACTCGAACTATCCAAAAAAGTGCACATAAGCCCTTTTGTAGGAGTTTCCGTCCGGCCATCGTCATTTGAGGAGGTTCCCGGTGGAATTTTTTGATGAGTTTTTTTGAGCATCTTATTCATTAAGTCTAGTTTACTCATATCGAATTTCAGCTAAAAATTCAACCGGGAAGACAGTCAAATGAATTTTTGAAGATAACTGCGTAGTTAAACAACACAGTATATTTCGGAAAATCATTTCAGTGCCTTCCCGGTTGAATTTTTAGCTGAAATTTGATATGGCCAAACTAGACTTAATGAAGAAGATACTCAAAAAATTTCATCAAAAAACTCTACTGGAACCTCTCCAAATGACGGCGACCGGACAGAACCTCTTACAAAAGGGCTTATTTGCACTTTTTTTATTAGTTTGAGGGCTTATTTGCCCCTTTTCCCTTTATTCAATAAATACTCCCTCCGTCCCGCTAGAATGTTCTCGTTGACGATTTACGATGTTTGACTGACGATAAAACAACTTAATCTATATTCACACTCCGATTATTTTTAGTAAATAAAATTTACATATTCAGAAATTACATTAAAGCAACTACAAAGTCTGATAAAGAAAATGTAAGTTTGATAAAAATTTGATATACTCCTATAAAGTAAAAGATTTAAAATGATTTAAATAGTGGACGAGAACCTTCTAATGGGACGGAGGTAGTAGTTTTTCTCAGGCATGCATTAAATGTAATCTAAAATAACTTGGGGTTTGAATTTTGATACTGAATTTTCTTTTTCAATAATCTCCCTAAAAAAGCTCTCGTTCAAAATGATAATCCCAGGTCGGCAATGAAATGTATGATATATTTTTTAGAATATTATCCGAAATAAGACTAAAAAGGTTTGAAAATTCCAAAATAAGACCGCCATGTTTTTATTCCCAAAATAGGACTAATTACTGTCATGTTTTGGTAGTACCAGACTTCAAACATGACAGTATTTTCCAAACTTGGCAGTAATTACTCTTATTTTGGGAATAAAAAACATGACAGTCCTATTTTGGAATTTTTTTAGTCCTATTTTAGGAACTTTCCCTATATTTTTTATTCATTAGCATCAACTATTAGTTCCAACTATTTGATTATGAAAAAATAACGTTTTTCAAGTTTGAATATAACTTTTACGATTTTACGATAAATTAATCTTTAGATTATGGGAAAACTGTCAATTTGGTCCTCATACTTTCATGGAAAAGTCAATTAGATTCTCGTACTTTTAAAAAGATCAATCCAATCCCCAAACTTCGTAAAAAGTCAATTAAATCCATTTGCAGGTTACTTGTCATGTTAGCCGGTCGCCTGCTGACGTGGCGCACATGTGGCGGCCCAATCAACAAAATTATTGCTGACATGACACATACGTGGACCGTCATGTGTGCGCCACGTCAACGGGTGACCTGCTGACATAACAAGTAACCTGCAAATATACTCAATTGAAAGTTTTTACAAAGTTTAAAGATTTGATTGATTTTTTTAGAAGTATGAGGACCTAATTGATTTTTTCGAAAGTGCGAGGACTAAATTGACAGTTTTTTCCTTAAAAGCGTTGGATGTGAAAAAGAGGTTTAAATCATTTCGAACAACTTTTAGGTGCGGCGATTGAAACAAATGTTTGATATGTAGTACTAATGAATACAAATCAGATCATAAACTTCATTTCAACCTAAAATAAAGCTGGCCTTAATAATTACGTGAATGCTACACTGACATTCATTCAATCATTCACAATTCAATGGATTAGTCTCTAACAGCTAAGATATTAACAAGCCAATATCTTGACAATTACGTGAAACTAAATTCTAATTAGAAATCTTAACATTAATTAGAACTCAATACCCAAGATGAGAATTATGATCTATTTTATCGTATCAACTTAAATTAAGTTCAATTTATGAGTTGTTCAGGGCTTGTAACTTTCAATATTTTTGGGTTAGTAATAAAACTTAAATGGTTTCTTTACGATAACTTAAATGGGTTAAGAATGTTTACCACTAAAATACCAGATAAGCAAATTATGTAAAAACATTCGAAGTCAAATTGAGTTCAATATAAAATTTATGTTTTATGTTTGTTCATTATTACTCGTAAACAATGTGATTTATTTTACTTTAAGAGGTCATTCGAGAGGATAAAGTAATACGTAGTTTTATCAAATTAACATGCTCATTTTCAATCATTACTCGTCCTAAAATTATTAACGCATCAATCTATCACAACATCATGTAGGAGTTGATGATTAGAATAAAGTCAATGAACCATTACATAATAATAGAATGAAACTCTATTGTTTCAAAATGTTTCATTAAAACTAAAGTTTTGGGCAAACCCCATGGCCTTGGACACTCACAATCGCATGTGCTGTTTAGAGGTTCCGCCCCCATTTTCTACAAGGAGAGACGAACAAATTGTCAAATACTCTTGTTCCTTCTTTGTGCGCAAAACCAGATGAAAATGAAGTCCTGTCTAAGGTTACTCTTCTCGGATTTTCTTTAGCATTCCTAGTTCATACAATCTTATATGGCTTCAAAAAGATTGATGAAAGTCGAATGTTCTGTCATGTAAATCTCTAATCATACCTTCACTGATCAAGTGATCAGTATAAAAAGGCTGCCTAGTACATCAAGGCATCCCCGGAAGGACCCACCACATAGATGTACTACAAGGGACAAACTTTCCCCGTGAAATTTTAACAAGAGCTCACTCACAAGACTTCAATTCTTGACCTCTCTGTCACAAATCAACATAACATCTTAACTGGTGCACTAAGACGGCAAGACTCCCCTACTCACCAGCCAATGTATGCTATGATAAAACTTACCACGGGAAGAACAATACAAACAGAAGCACCAAGACAAAAACAAAAACAACAAATGCTATGGAAACATTACAATGTTTTGCGCGCTGTGATTTTATCAAGAATGGATACCATCATAATAAAATATGTGAATAATGATTAATGAGTACAATGAATAGACCTTATTCTTTCTTTTTTGTCAAAGAATTGATGTAGGTCTCATTTGTTTTTCAGCGGATTGCTCCCTAAACGCTGCATTTTGCATTGTTTTGCCATTGAAAATAATTGGCATTCTGATCAAACCACTACTATCCAAATGAGGGCATAGTAGGCTGCTCCTAACACTAGTACTATCAAAATTTGACTGTGGGTTGTAGAGACTAGCATTACAAACGAATGATAAATGGGGAGATGAAGATGAAGAATAACACGAATTTTACAGTTAATCATTCTGGTAAGATCAAAATCTTTAATAAACAAATACTGAAATACCTTAATACTACTAAATTTAGATATGTGCTCAAACTGTCAAAGTAATTTAGGTCTCTTGTGCTCCTCCATCTTCGTTTCAAAAGGATTTGTTATTTGCTATGATAGTGAATTTATGATAGTGAAGGCGAAGGGCCGAAGGCCGTCTGAGAAATATCTTAACATCTAATAATGCTTACGAAATAATAGAGGTGTAATTTTAGACCAAAAATTCTATTTTATCAGTTTATTGTTCCAAAAAATAGAACAGGGGCATATATGTCATACATAATATAAGGGTATACTTGTTTCTTTACCCCTTTTCTAAAAATTGAGCAAAACATGTGAAAACAAATTATCAAGTCCAAAAAAATACAACAAAGGGTTACATCGAAAATGCTTTTACATTTGTGCAGAGATTACAGAGAAACAAGAACCTAAATTATTTATTAGATGTATTCCGATTGTTCCACAACTTACGCCCATGCCCAGGACATCACATAGCTTAATGAAGATTAAAAGGAAATTCAATCTGCAATTGATTTAATAAATAAAAAAGGCTCCAAATAATCCAGCACTCACTTTTGCAATAGAAGTGCACTGCATTGTGCCATTATCTTTGAAGCCCTGGTGATGGAATCAGTCATGTAAAAGTTGTCAATTGCAGGCTTGAATGGAGTAGTTTTACCCAGTTTGTTAGTGAAATCCGATTCCAAGGATGGCCAAAATGTGGCAGGCTCTCTCTCGTCTAAGCTCAAGAGATTTGGAGCTACAGTACTAATGCGGGATCTCACGGCCCCAAGTGAATCATAGGGCAAACGTGCCCCTGCTACCTCAGAGAGAGCTCGAATAATCTTCCAATCTTCCCTGGCATCACCAACTGTTGGGACTGCAGGCAAGGTCTGTTGTGCACACCCCTCAGTGTTAGCGTAAGTCCCTTCCTTTTCACTGAATGCTGCTGCAGGCAAAATGACATTAGCACGATACACGCCGCGGTCCCCATGGTGCCCCTGGTAGACCACAAAGGCATCGCTCGGTATCTTGTCCAGGTTCACATCATCAGCGCCCATCAGATACACAAACTTAGAGGATCCCACACTCTCGCTGGATTCTGGTACAAGTCCAAGGTCTAGGGCAGCAGCTTGGGCAGCATTGACGAGCAATACATTAAACCCGATCCAATCAGGCCGCACAACATTCCCTGCCTTCTTTGCAATGGCCTCCACTGCGGAGAAAACAGCATCATTGTCACTCCTCTCAAAGATTCCAGCACCAACAATAATTGCTGGGTTTTTGGCATTTGAGATTGTTGAGAAAAAGGGGGTGGCGGCCCTCAGCCAGCTCAAGAAGAGTTTCAGGGCCAGTGCCAAGATGCTGACAGTCATAGTTGAAATCAGTGGGTGGGCCAACGTAACCTACCTTTGCATTGGTTGCACGAACTGTCTTGCGGATTCTTGCATTTACCATGGCAGCTTCTACCCTTGGCTGAAATGTGTGATTAGACAAGGATACAATATGACCAGTACGAAAAACATATCCACAATTTATATAAAGCAAAAAAAAGTATATGACTATGATAGAAACAGTAAACAAAAGTGTGACTTCTAATATATAGTTGCCATAGTTGTATTTTTTGCAGTGACCCTAGTGACTTCGTTCAATGTTTACACTGCACTACTGCAGTGACCATGACACTATTTCCGCAGTGGCTGTAGCGACTATGTGTCATTTTTTGTCCATGATTTCCATCTCAGTAATATTATAGCAAAAAACCTTCATATAAATAATACTACGTATACTATTGACTACACAACCACTCTTTCCACTATTGCAACACAAACACACGCAAAGCCTAAGTACCCTCGTGTGACAAACAAGTACACAGATTATTAAAATCGAGGTATCTAATGAGACAGGACAACTGTGACTGATGAAAAGAGATAGTTTATATTACCTGGGTGCCAACCAAAAGGAATACATCGGCCTTCTCAAGACCACTTATGGTGCTATTCATGATGTATCTGGATCGTAGATCAGCATTGGGGCTTGGGCCACTTCCCTCACACCACACATTATTTGAACCCATTCTGTTTAAGAAATCTTTCAGAGCTATCATTGATTCAGCATCGGACAGCTTTCCAGCAATTCCGACAATCTCCTCTGGTTTTACTTGACGGATAACCTCTGCAACTTCAGTTAAGGCATCACGCCAGCTCACAGCTTTGAAACGTCCATCAGCTCCACGAATCATGGGGTCGTTTATCCTCTGCCTCTTCAAACCATCATAGCAAAAGCGAGTCTTATCTGATATCCATTCTTCATTTATGTCCTGAAAAATTATACATTTTAAAATTAAAATAAAGCACAAAATATTATGTGTTCCCAATTGTTAGAAACATATTTTCATATGAAATTATAATCCTTCCTTAAGGCTGTCTTTCAAGCTCTGTTTGGTATTTAACTATTTACTTAGTTATTTACTTATTTACATTAGCTATTTACATAAGTGGTAAATAGCTATTTACATTATCAGATCAGTGAGAAATATAGAAAATTATAAATATGAGGTAAATTATACCTCTTGAGTATCTTTTGGACTTTGGAGTAAGTTAGACCTAAATGGAATACGGTACCAAAGTCTAGGCCAAATGTGGTATGTTTGTTTATTAATTATTAGGCACCCCATAGTTTAGGACCCGTTTAGGATCACTTTGGCCCATCTCAAGCTGTCTTGCCCATTTGGGGATGAGAGACATGTTAAGAATCCCATATTGTATACGTACAATGTGACTAGTGATATATGAGTTTAAGATTAATTATACCATTGAGGCTTTTGGAATGAGTAGGCCCAATTTAATACGTAGTAGTAATTATAACTGGTCTGTAAATGTATACAATGTCAAATAAAAAACTAATAAAAAATGATTCCTACATAAGTTTTACCTAAGCTAATATGAATAGTTTTTTACATTTTCAAAAAGCTAAATCATGTGGCAAAGGCTGAAAGCTCTCCTAAAACCCTTTACCAAATAGAGCCTCATCACTGCTACAGGTATGTAAAAATAATATACAAGTAAAATAAAGCACAATAAATCCAATACCTCGTTCAGTCGTGGAAGAATACGCATGACCTCTGGCCCTCTGCTGTCTATTCGGATGTTTGATCCCACTGCATCAGTGACATCAATGCTCTCTGTACCTTTCAACTCCCAGTTTCGGGCTTTAAATGCAAAAGGCTTTGAAGTAAGGGCTCCAACAGGACAAATATCTATAACATTTCCAGAAAGTTCACTGGTCATGAGCTTTTCGACATAAGTCCCAATTTCTTCTCCGCTGCCACGACCTAGCATGCCCAGATCCTGGACTCCAGCGATTTCTGTCGCAAACCTGACACATCTGTGGGGCCAAACAGTTAAGCAGACAAGTTTGTTTCAGAATATTGCGAAGAGTATTACAAGGCCAATTCAAGTTGCGAGAAAAGTACTTAAATCAAGCATAATATGTGTCTATTATATGGCTGAACAACTCTGTTTTATTTTGATCAATTAGCCACATCAGTATGTAGAAAATCAAAAATCATAAGCACTATCTAGAAAGCAATTGCAAGAAATAGACTACCTATAGCAGCTCCTTTAAAAAGCAGCACAGATAAATGTAGATATGGGAAAAATACTACAAAAAAACTAATAACTGACATGGCTATATAAACAAGTCTTTGACCATAAAAAAAGTCCAACAACTCCAGTGATCATGACAGGGTAATCTAACCAGTGATATCGGGTCTTTGACCATAACAAAACTTTAAGAAACCAAAGAAGTATTACACAAGGTGTGAAGAAATAGGCGATGAAATAAGACCTTGTGCATTGAATGCACCGAGTCATGACGGTCTTCACCAAAGGCCCAAGATTCTTATCAACCACAGAACGCTTAATTTCAGTGAAACGGCCACGATCAGATCCAAAAGCCATGGACTGATCCTGAAGATCACACTCTCCACCTTGATCACAAATTGGACAATCCAATGGATGATTCATCAGCAAAAACTCCATCACTCCTTCACGTGCCTTCTTAGCCACGGGCGTGTCAGTCTTAATTTTCATACCTAAATAAACAAAACCCTGTATTTTCAACACTAGAAGAGCGAAGATAACAACAAATGCAGATATCTAAACTAAACATTGAAAAAACAACTATATACTGACCGGGAAGAGCTGGCATAGCACAAGAAGCGACAGGCTTTGGAGATTTCTCAACTTCAACAAGACACATACGGCAATTTCCGGCGATTGAAAGTCTATTGTGGTAACAGAATCTAGGAATGTCCACACCTGCAACTTCACAAGCCTGTAACACCGTCATTCCCTTGGGGATTTTCACCGGATATCCATCGACAAACACTTCTATGGCGTCCTCGGGGTTGGGAAAGTGGACCCGCGCGCCTCCGACCGGTGTCCGAGGAGGTAAAGGATCTGGTTCTGGCTGTGGTGCTGCAGCTGCCGCCGATGATTCTGGGGATTGGAGTTCAGGTTTGGTTACAATAGAACGGAGGAGAAGGTAATGATCTCTAGGGTTTGCTGCTCGGGTTCTGATCAGGCGTGAAGCTAATAGCCCTAACCCCATTCTGTCAGCAGCAACTAAGCTCTTGAGAAGATGAATCCAAGTACTATGAGATAATCGGAAGCAGAGAAATGAATTGTTGCAAGCGTGTGTTGGCACCACTCTCCCCACACAACAATGGGGTTATTACCTTCCTTTGTTATTAGTCTCCATGGTTGTTATAGAAAAGAGGACGGATATACCATTAAAAGTGAAGATAGTGGTTAAAAATATGATTTTTTTACTCCGCCTCCTCTCAGAATTTTACCAAAGTTTGATTGATACAATAAATAATACTCCATAGAATGAAAACGGAAAAAGAACTACAAAATCATTGATTAAAAAGGAATAAATATAAAATTATAAAGAATGAAAAAAAAAAATTACAAATTGTAAAATTAGTTTTACAAAGCATCATTATATGCAATTTTCACTCTAATAACCGTGATTATATGTTCATCATAAAAGTTTGTTTTTTATCTTTAAGTTTATATCAATAATACTTTAACACATCTTGTTTTTAAATAAAATTAAAGTAGTGATGTCTCTACAAACTTATAAGAGTGAATAGAGGTGAGGGTATTTTAGGTGTTAAAAATGTGTTGGTGGTATTAGAAGGCTTTAAGTGCTTGTACATTGTTCTTTTAGCCTTATACGCTAAACGATACTTTTCCATTTTCAACTCACTCCATTAAAACTTTGTCTGTGGAGCCGCTTGTCCTCATTTATTCACTTCCACATCTGCACCAGCTATGCCGGCAACAAGGTTTGGACATTTAGCCTGCCCGTTGAACTTCATCATGTTGGTTACCATTTACATCTATTCCCTCTTCTCACGTTGTCCATCTCCACCCTCTAAGCCATGGATTAGGTTTACCCCTCTTAGGCCCAAACCAAATTTCATCATTCATCGTCTGCTCAAGCAAATCTCTGACTCTGTGTGTTTCACAGTAATTTTGCTTGTGAATTTGTTTAGAAATTCACTAATACTTGCTAATCCAACTCGTGATGGATGTTAAAGAGCATTCCGCATGTCTGCATACCCCCACCTCCCTGTATGTTTGGTAATTGGTATCATGTACTTCATATATAATAACACACAGGTTAAGTTTCGTTTTTTATTTGTTTAAAGTGTTCACTACTGTGGAATTTAAGAAGGTGTTTAATTAAATTTCTACCTGCAAATCGATCATTTTTATGGTTTATAAAGAGGACATGATATTCTGTGGTTTATTTGATGGTCACGGTCCTTGGGGATTATTAAGCCTTGGCACAGTGGACGTGCCTCGGCATATATTGCTACTCAAGGTCTGTGAGCTGGGATTTTCCAGCTCTTTAGGGAGTAATTTGATGGAAGAACAGATAAACCTTAGATATTACTTGCTCTGATTTAGTTATCAATTATTTAGTGAGTAATTTGATGGAAGAACATGGAATTAACTGCTCGGGTACTTTAGAATTCCCTTTAGTCTTAATTACTCGCTCCAGATGGGAATTCTCAATTAATTCTCATTTTACTAATTAGTTTGTTGTGCTTAGTTGACAAGTATTCATTCAATTATCTAAATCATGTGCTACCATATTAGATGTAAAAACAAATATAAGTGTAATAAAAATATCAAGTGTCTTCTCCCTGTTGAAATTCTCTAACCAAACAATTCATTATAGTGGGGATTTTCTTTTCATTTTTTCCTTAAAAATAATAACCACTCTCGAAAGTAAAGTATGGTATTACGTTTTCTTAAGATTAACTTTAAGTAGAAAGGAATGAAATTAAAAACGCATCAACTTCATGCAAGCTTATGCTTTTTAATCACATTCGAAATATTTCAATGGTTAATATATCAATTTCATTGGGCATCTACCCGATCGCGCAACGCGCGTGTAAACACTAGTAGTTAATAATAAAAGGTAAATGTTAAAGTAAGGATAAAAATGTAAAAAATTTATGTTAAAGTAGGGAGTTTTTCTAGTGAATTTTGCGGTCCGTTCTCAACAATTGATCTTTCACAAGGAGTTTGAAATACATACTTGAGACCTGTTTGTTCACACTAGGTTATCGATCGTTTTGCAAGTTTTGTGTTCCAATAAGATGTTACACAACTTTGAGAATAACATTTGATTTGGCTACGATAGATCAGTCTTGGAGGAGATGATGAGGGATTGGTATTTTCCGGTGCAAGACAATCGAAAGAAGAAAAGGGAAGGGAATACATGATGATAGACAATACTACGTACTACATTTGCGAAAATTGTTAGACTCACCGTCATATCTCTATAGGTATGATGATAATGATTTGACATTGGTCAAGAGAATCACGATCAAAGATATCGAAACTACGCATTATATTTTTTAAGATGATATAAATAAAGTTATAGAGGATGATTCATTGTATTTTTGCTTAAACCCTTCATCATTAAAGATGGGCTAAAGTTCGAATCAATTTCTTAGAGAATATGAATGTAAATACAAACTATCAGAAAAAGATAGATACAAGAGTTTATATAATTCAATTACAAAGGTTGATGTAAGAGTATTTTTTTTATCTCTCATTTTAACACTATTTTTTGTGTGGAGGATTTTAATGCTAAACTATGATTTTTAATATGATTATGAACATCTAGTACAAGTAATACCCGGTATTTGTTTGTATTATATATATATATATATATATACACTCCCTCCGGTTCTAAATAAACTTCACACTTTTCTTTTCGGGACGGTCCAAAATAAACTTCACACTTCCTTATTTCCTTATTTGGCAAAGAAATCTACATCAAAACAGTGTTAAACAGTGCTAAACAGTGCCAAACAGTGTCTCAACAGTGCCAAACAGTGTCTCAACAGTGTACTCTACAGTAACGTCAACTTTATTTCCTTAATAACTGTGAAGTCAAACACTGAAGTTTAAAAAGAACCGGAGGGAGTATATATTTGCAGCAAATAAGCTTAATTGGTATTAATCAAATTTTGGCTCAAGGCCGAGGATTTGACAACCAAACTTGACAGCAAATAAATATAAATATTATATTATATTTATATTTATATTTATTAAAGCTTAAAATAGTCCACACTTTAGGCCCTATATATATATTCATTGTTCACTATTTCAAACACACCTACACGTACTAGTATAACCTTTTTAGGTAAAAGCCAAAAGATGCATTTATTTATTTAACCTTAA
Organism: Cuscuta epithymum; assembly: GCA_945859915.1. NCBI lineage: Eukaryota > Viridiplantae > Streptophyta > Magnoliopsida > Solanales > Convolvulaceae > Cuscuta > Cuscuta epithymum. Next base: position 5,922,716 of record CAMAPF010000055.1, read on the forward strand.
TTAACAAGAAAATAAGATAATCTGTTGAGCTCAGATAACATTGACCTCCTCTGACGAACATAATCCGAAACTCGACCCCCCAGGAAAAACCGTCGTCTACGGGGGAAAAAATCTACCGACCGACTCCGATTATTTTTCTTGTTTAGGAGAAGCTACGACCCGGTTAGTTTTCCCATCCAATCGGCCCTTTTCATATCATTTCTTCGCATTTTCGTGTACTCCGCCTACTCGATGGCGTCCGGTTTTTGCTGTTATCTTTTTCTAATCATTCGTTCATCGAGGGAATACTGAACTCCAGAAGTGATTTTCAGGTCGAAGTGCCTGCGTTGAACACTGCGTCTGTTTCAGGTACTTGTGATTGTTACTTGTTAAGCTTTTAAACTTTTAGTAGGACTTCCGTTCATTTCAGCTCTTTTGTGATTGTTAAGCTTTTGAACACTATTTTGCCGTCTCTATTAAATCTAAATTGTCAATCTTTTTTGTGATTTCGACTGATAACTAATTAAATACTCCTCTGTATATTAATGGGAAAAAACTGAAAAATCATATCTTGTCAAACGTTAAAGTCACACAGTTTCATCGCAATAAGAACGGACAAAGGAGGAACCATAACATTCTTTTCTTTCGTTTAATTTTTACAGTGCAAATGGAAAGGAGAATTTGGTTAAAGACGTTTATTTTCGTATCTATATTTCTGCTCTCACCCGGAAGAGGTAAGCCTATGCATTCCGTACTTTGCTGCGCCATAATCATAGTTTTCATTTCTCTATTGGATTTGATGAGCATTGTATCTTCTTTTCCTTTTTTTCGTAGTATGATTGTAAAAACGCATTTATAAGTTATTTCTGTGGGTACTTTTGGCTGCAGAATTTAAAATCAGTGCGAGGTTCAAATCTGATTTGGCAGTTTATAACCACACCCTCGCCATGATCTTGGTGGAATATGCTGCAGCAGTAAGTTTTCATACAATCGCACGGCTCTGTTTTTTGATATGCTTTACTTATTTTATTTTATGGTCCGGGACCAATCAAGTTAACACACACAATTGCTTCATTTGCAGGTCTATATAACAAATACAATTGAACTCTTTACTTGGACTTGCTCCATTTGTGATGGTTTAACCAGGGTATCATATTCTGATTATGATTATACAAAGCTTATGGGCGGAAACTTTCAAGTTAATATGACACGTTTTCATCAATCATTATCAACAAGAGTTTCATCTAATAGCATTGGTTTTACTGAAACAGGGATTTGATATGATTGAGCTGATTGTGGATGTCCATTACTGCCTGCAGGTCTAGTCTGATTTCACTGTAGCTTTATCACTCCTATCCATTTCCATCTATAGCTACAACTATAATAGTTTATATCTCATGCAGGCATTTGTTGGAGTGGATCCTAATATTAATGCTATTGTTGTTGCATTTAGAGGCAGTACAAGCAGGTTTTCCCAGTCGTATGCAAAACATTGTCCTTCCTACACATTAATGTCTTACTAGTTCCGGTTGTTTCATTTTATTAGCATACAAAACTGGGTTGAAGATCTATACTGTGTTGGATTATTTTCAAACATGAAAGATGATTGGTTCACATAATAATGGATTAATAATTTTGTGGCTGATTTTATACTATATAATATCATTATGTATGTACGTATTTATGCATGATGATATATATAGTCAAAGTTTACACTCACACGTGTAACTTGAATGACCCATAATAATATTAATTATTATTTTAATGTTTATCTATTTGAGATAGACATGATGGTTGGACACAAGGGCAGTTAATTAACTACCGTGCAGCCAAAGAACACAAGGAACGGACATGTACCCCTATATATATTGATTAGCTTGTTGTGTTTTATACGATTCATTTTTTTTTTTGTTTTCTTCTTTAAAAAGTTTTCACACAAACAAATTCATATACACATTCTGCAGATGTGTATGATACATTAGCAAGGCTATTAGTTACAAAGTATTTAGGATTAGATTATTAAGTGCAAATAATCTAATGAGGCTTCATTGTATCCTAAAGGCAATTCGTTGGACCATATGCACTATTTATGTGGGACGTATTTCGCCTAAAGGAAAGCGATTTTGATCGTGACTTGAAGCCGGAGTAGTTCTACCTTCGTTTTTCAGTTTATTGTTAATTAAGTAGTATTTCAATAAAGTTTAGTGTTCTAGATTTCCAACAATCTTTAGGCGAAATAAGTTTGTTTCTGAAATGGCAAATCTGCAACAATTAACCACCGACTTTGTAAAGTTGGAAAAATTTGAAGGAGGAAACTACATGCGTTGGCAGAAGAAGATCAAGTTCCTGTTGTTCAATCTGAAGGTTGATTATGTTTTGACCACACCGAAGCCCGAGGAATCCGAAAGTGAAACCATGGCTGACGCAAGGGCGAGGATCAAGTGGTTGAACGATGATGAAATATGCAAAGGACATATTCTAAATGCTCTATCGGATGGCCTGTTCGATGTGTACCAGAACACCCCTACCGCAAAAGAACTGTGGGAGACTTTGAACAATCGCTACTTGACTGAAGATGTGACTAGTAAGAAATTTCTAACTTCCCATTTTATGAACTATGTCATGTCTGATGACCGTCCTATCTCTAATCAATATGATGAGATGATGTGCATTTTAGGACAAATGAAACAGTTAAACTTAAACATGGATGAGACTATTTCTGTTTCATGCATCCTAGACAAACTGCCTCCCTCATGGAAAGAGTTTCGGAAAAGTCTGAAACGAAAGAAGGAAGATATGTCTCTACGAGACCTCGGGACACATATTCGTGTTGAGGAAGAGACAAGGAAACTTGAAAAAAGGGATCAACCCGAATCTTCCAAAATCAATATGATTGAGGAAGGAAAGCCTGGACAGAATTCTAAACATTCTGGAAAGAAAAGGAAGTCAAATGATGATGGACCTAAGGAGAGTCACAGCAACAAAAAGAAGAAAGTCACATGTTGGTACTGTAGTAAAGTTGGCCACATAAAACGTGATTGCCGATTTTACAATCAGAAACATGGCAATAAAAGCAAAGATAAAGGCAAAGAAAAATTTGTTGCTGTTATCACAGAAGCCAATATGGTGGAAGATGATGGTTCCTGGTTTATTGATTCTGGTGCTACCAAGCATGTGTGCAAGGATAGGAGTATGTTTACATCCTATGAGGCTCTTCAAGATGGAAGTGTCATGTACATGGGGAATTCTTCTACTGCTATGATCAAAGGTGTTGGACAAGTTGATCTGGAATTTACTTCTGGAAAAATATTGTCTATAACTAATGTGTATCATGTACCTGATGTTAGGAAGAATCTTGTGTCTGTAGCCCTCCTTAACAAGCATGGTTTTAAACTAGTGTTTGAGGGTGATAAATTTGTACTGACTAAAGGGGGGGTATTTGTAGGAAAGGGATATCTGTACGAAGGCATGTTTAAGCTTAATATCAATGAAATAAAGAACTGTTCTGCTTATATTGTTTCTTCTTCTTCATTATGGCATTCGAGATTAGGACATGTTAATACTAAACGTATGAAGGACATGGCAAAGTTAGGCTTAATTCCAAAACATGATGCCGAGTTGGATGATAAATGTGTAGTTTGTGCACACACAAAAATCACTAGAAAACCTTTTAGTAATAAAGTAGAACATTCTTCTTCTTTATTGCATTTGATACATAGTGATGTTTGTGATTTTCATAATACTCCAACAATTGGCAAGAAAATGTATTTTGTGACCTTCATCGATGACTACTCAAAATATTGTTATCTATATTTGTTATCAAGTAAAGATGGAGTTCTAGAAAAATTTAAAATATACAAAAATGAAGTAGAGAATTTTTGTAATTGTTCTATTAAGTGCCTAAGATCAGATAGAGGAGGAGAATTTCATTTTCCTGCCTATTGTGAATCTGTTGGGATTATTCATGAAACCACCATGGCATATACTCCACAACAAAATGGAGTGGCAGAAAGGAAAAATAGAACATTAACAGAAATGGTGAACTCTTTACTTTATAACTCTGGTTTGAGTAGTGGATTTTGGGGGGAAGCAATGTTGACGGCATGTCATGTTTTGAACCGAATACCTCACAAGAAAACTCATGTTACTCCATATGAATTATGGAAAAAGAGAAAACCAAATTTGAGTTATTTGAAAGTGTGGGGTTGTAGGGCAATTGTTCGCTTACCTGAACCTAAAATTAGAAAGTTGGGAGTAAGAGCTGTTGAATGCATATTTGTGGGATATCCTGAACATAGTAAAGGGTATAGATTTCTTGTGGTAGAACCAAATGAATTTATTGGTGTTAATTCTATCATTGAGTCTAGAGATGCTATTTTCTATGAGAATAGTTTCAAGACTATTTCTAGGTTTAATGGTTCGCATGAATCCCAAAAGGAACATGAGGTTATTGTCTCTAAGAGAAATCTTGAACAAGAAGAAGTTCAAGAATCTGAACCTGAACCCGAACCTCAACCTAGAAGAAGTAAGAGAACTAGAATTGAAAAATCATTTGGACCCGATTTTGTGGTTTACTTGGTTGAAGGGTCTAGATCTTCTCATTGTACCCAAACTATGATTTCTAGTAGTGTTGAGCCTGATCCCCAAACTTTTGATGAAGCTATGAAATCACAAGATGTTTCGTTTTGGAAAGAAGCTATCGATGATGAAATGGGTTCTATCATGGGTAACAACACTTGGGTGTTAGTTGATTTACCCCCAGGGTCTAAACCTATAGGGTGTAAATGGATCTTTAAGAAAAAGATGAAAGTTGATGGAACCATAGATAAGTTCAAAGCTAGATTGGTAGCTCAAGGCTTTACCCAAAAAGGAGGTATCGACTATTTTGATACATATGCTCCTGTTGCTAGAATCTCTACCATTAGAGTTCTTGTAGCTTTGGCTTCTATATATGGTTTTGTCATCCATCAAATGGATGTGAAAACTGCATTTCTCAATGGAGAATTGGAGGAAGAAATATACATGAAACAACCTGAAGGTTTTGTCATGCCTGGACAGGAGAAGAAAGTATGTAAACTCATACGATCTTTGTATGGACTGAAACAAGCTCCAAAGCAATGGCATGAGAAATTTGACAAGGTTATTGTATCCAATGGATTTGCAATCCATGAGTCAGATAAATGTGTTTATAGTAAATTCAGTGGCAATAAAGGTGTCATTATATGTTTGTACGTTGATGACATGTTGATTTTTGGCACTGATATGGAATCAGTACACCATGTTAAATCATTCCTATCTTCTCAGTTTGAGATGAAAGATATGGGTGTTGCTGATGTGATTCTTGGAATAAGGATCAAGAGTATTGACTCTAAATTGGTTCTTTCACAATCTCATTATGTGGAGAAGGTTTTAAAGAAGTTCAATCAATTTGATGGCAGTCCTGTAAATACTCCTTATGACCCTAGTATTAAACTGTATAAGAATACAGGAAGAGCTGTTAATCAGTTAGAATATTCTAGGGTCATTGGGTCATTGATGTACATTATGACGTGCACACGACCAGACATTGCTTTTGCTGTTGGGAAACTTAGTAGGTATACTAGTTGTCCTAGTAACATTCACTGGAATGGTGTTAATCGAGTACTGAGATACTTGAAGAAAACCATGGATTATGGTTTGTACTATAGTGGTTATCCTAGTGTGCTTGAAGGTTTTACTGATGCTAGTTGGATAACTGATCGAGAGGATCACTCTTCCACGAGTGGTTGGATATTTATGCTTGGTGGAGGTGCAGTTTCATGGGCCTCCAAGAAACAAACATGTATCACTGATTCTACCATGGCTTCGGAATTTGTGGCTTTGGCCTCATGTGCTAAAGAAGCTGAATGGTTAAGGAATCTCCTTATAGAGATTCCTGTGTGGCCAAAACCGGTGTCACCATTGTCTATCCACTGTGATAGTGAGGCCACTCTGTCTAGAGCCTATAGCAACATTTATAATGGAAAATCCAGACACATTGGACTTCGCCATAGCTATGTACGACGATTGATAACTGATGGTGTGATAACTATAAACTTTGTAAGATCGTTTCAGAATTTGGCTGATCCGCTTACAAAGGGATTGTCGAGGGACTTGGTCTTTAAGACCTCCAAAGGGATGGGTCTTATGCCCGTTTAATGATCACCAATAATGGAAAACCAACTTGACTCTTAAAACATTAAGAGTACTAGTTCAATGGCTAAAGTACATTATATGTAGTGATTGAAGCACAAATAAATTTGTAATATCTCAAAAGTTCTAGTGCTTGTTGTTCGTAGTAGTACAGAGAGGATGAGCAGAAGGCTCTTAATGAACTTACAAGTGTTTACAGCTGCGAGAGCACAAAGTTCACCTATATGAGTGTTTAAAGTGGTGCCGCTTTATATGAGTTGTGGGCTTGACTCTATATCACTCCTGAACAGGATATGGACACATGGCCAATTCACGTGTCGGCATTGTAAAAATACTACTGTAACGTTGGATAATTTATGTGTGTAATCGTCTCCGGTTAGTTATATGGGAAATTGGTTCAATGATCCGTCAACCATTATTTCTTTATTAACTTTGAGATGTATACACTATATTTTGGTTCAAGTCGTGAGACACCAATATTAATGCATAAATTCCTAGCCTTGTTTATGTACATTTTATTTTAGCTTGTGATTTTCTTTCATTTTGAAAATAGGGGGGAAATGTTGGATTATTTTCAAACATGAAAGATGATTGGTTCACATAATAATGGATTAATAATTTTGTGGCTGATTTTATACTATATAATATCATTATGTATGTACGTATTTATGCATGATGATATATATAGTCAAAGTTTACACTCACACGTGTAACTTGAATGACCCATAATAATATTAATTATTATTTTAATGTTTATCTATTTGAGATAGACATGATGGTTGGACACAAGGGCAGTTAATTAACTACCGTGCAGCCAAAGAACACAAGGAACGGACATGTACCCCTATATATATTGATTAGCTTGTTGTGTTTTATACGATTCATTTTTTTTTTGTTTTCTTCTTTAAAAAGTTTTCACACAAACAAATTCATATACACATTCTGCAGATGTGTATGATACATTAGCAAGGCTATTAGTTACAAAGTATTTAGGATTAGATTATTAAGTGCAAATAATCTAATGAGGCTTCATTGTATCCTAAAGGCAATTCGTTGGACCATATGCACTATTTATGTGGGACGTATTTCGCCTAAAGGAAAGCGATTTTGATCGTGACTTGAAGCCGGAGTAGTTCTACCTTCGTTTTTCAGTTTATTGTTAATTAAGTAGTATTTCAATAAAGTTTAGTGTTCTAGATTTCCAACATACTGGAAGCAGCTTGATTTAAATTATCCAGGAATGGATGATGCAATGGTGACTGCTATCCCAAATTGTCTGGCCCTTTAAACTCTTTTATGATCACACATATTTGCATACATAAATATGCTTGTATATACACATATATCATCCTTGCTTCCGACTTCCAGGTGCATCATGGATTTTATAATTGTTATAATGATTCCAAAATTCGTACTGGGGTGTTAAATGCTGTTAAAGAAGCCAAAACATTCTACAAAGATTATCAGATTATGGTGACAGGACATTCAATGGGAGGTGCATTGGCATCCTTCTTTGCGCTGGATCTCACTGTAATATTACCAAGTCTCCAATCATTTGAAAAATAATAATGAGTATTTATCCATGTATCTTGTCTTTCCTTTAACTCTATTAGTTAGTGTTTCTTTTCACCTTATGCAATTATCCAGTGGCATGTATATCAAGGTGTTGGTTTCATGATAATTAACATTGTACTATTATTTAGGTCAATTTTGGTGCTGAAGATATTCAAGTTATGACATTTGGACAGCCTAGAATTGGCAATGCAGCATTTGCATCCGGTTATAGCCAGCGTGTGCCAAACACTATCCGTGTCACACATGGGCATGATATTGTGCCTCATTTGCCCCCATATTTTAGTCTGTTTCCTTCAAAGACGTACCATCATTTCCCTTTAGAGGTAATACCTTGGTTTGCCCTTCTTTTAATCTTCTACTCATTTTCTTTTGCAACATGTCGTTTCTACTTAGCACCATAGTTTTAAAAAAAATTATAGCCTTGATATTGGTGATGTTGTAGGTTTGGCTTTATAATTTTGGTTTTGGAAGTTTAGTTTTTGCATCAGAGAAGGTTTGTGATGGTTCCGGGGAAGACCCAACTTGCAGCAGGTAATACTTTTCTTAACCAGAAGTAATAATTATCTCATACAGCTTATATTGAAGGAATGAACTTTCAGGTCAGTGACGGGGAACAGTATTTCAGATCACCTCTCATACTATGGTGTTCATCTAGGAAGTGAGGAACCAATTTCATGCAGTATTGTCATTGACCCTCGTATTGCTAGTTCTAGGACACAAAATCTTATTGGGAACGTGGTTTTACCCAAGATATCATTGCTGGAGTCATAAGAATGTACTCAGATATTGTTTACCAGATATATCATATATGTAACTGTAAATAAGATTTGGCTGATTACCTTCTGGCCCCATTGCATATGCGTAATTGCGTTGTCGTCTTTATGCCATGGTAGGTCCGAAAATTATTTTTTACCGCATGTATATTTGTATTTTTGGTTTGAGAAAGAAATTATACTAAAATGAAGAAAATATTTCCTTGGTCCTGATTAAAAACATGGAGATCTCATTAGGCTCATACTAATGTGATTGAAGCCCTATCCTATTGCGGTCACATGGTTCAATTCCCTCGAACTCCTTTTTTTGTTTTTATAAACATTGCAAAATTCATTTTTTACTTTATTGTTTTCCCATGTTTTATTGTTTACTGCATAATTCATTTATTTGAATGTTTAGATTAAATGGTTAAATAATTTATTTGAATGAGTCCTATTTTGAGAATAAAACAGTGATGGTCCTATTTATGATGAACTTTATCCATGTTTTAGTCCTACTTAGAGAATCTTTCTCATTATTAAATTTGTGTATTTGTGAATGTTTTTTCCCCAATATTTTACGATTTAGGATGAAAAGATATTTCGATAATGTACCACATTTAAAGAAATTCGGAGTACGGGAGTAGTTCTGATGTTAATTCAAATGATTCGCCATTAGTAAATGAAGAATTGAATCAAGTAATTGTTGAAAGTGAAACTAATTTGACATATAATCTACATATTCTGATAATGTCCCAAATTTTTAAAAAATTTGGAAGTTAATCTTGGATTGAGAAAAAATGATTACTTTCATCCTAATGTTCAAATGTTCAAGACAAGGTATGCCGCAATTATCTTCAAAATGGCCGTTTCACCCCGGGATCATGATTTTCCTTTTAAAGTAATTGGTGGCAAATGACTAGATTCGTTTCAAGTTGGTTTGATAAACATAAATGTTCGAAATACAGTATTGCCAAAGATGTTGCATTTGTTTACCATGTTACTTGTTTATGAATGAGTGGGAAGTTGGTTGTGGTCATTTGTTGAGAATAGGGGTTTTAGATGCTACATTTTGCTTACCATGTTATTTCCCTTTTAAGATGTTGCATTTTGTTTACCATGTTATTTATTTAATTTTATATTAATTAGAGTTACAATAGAGTAGAGATCTCATGACTATTAGTTTAAAAGATCCATCCCTACATTCTTTAGGCGGTTAACCAACTTGGGTTTCTGCAACCCTTTAATTTTTTAAGGTTTCAATGTTCATTTTTTATGATGCGAGTGCAGTGTGGGATCTTGCATATGGGGTTCAAAATTACTTCATTGTTAAGATATTGCATAATAGTATAGTTTGATCCAACAATTGAAGGTATGTAATTTTCAACAACAAATTAACAAATAGGATTAAAGATAAGATATACTACCTTCGTTTTTTAAAAATGCAACATGTTGAATTTTACAATATTCACATTTTTCTACTTTGACTACATTTTATTTATCAATTTATTAGAATTATTTTATTTTTAAATTACCGTTCAATTCATCTCATAACAAATTTTCAAAAACTGATTTTTTTACTTATAGAGAATAAGATATATTGACGATCAAAGGTGTGCGTTGGTAAATGTGCAAAGTTGACTATTTGCAACTAAAAGAGCGGAAAAAGTATTATATAAAAATACAACACATAAATTATTACATCAATTCTATATGTACTTTAACATTATATTCTCAAAATTTTGAATGTTCAACTGAACATGTTTGAACAAAGGATGTCTGCCACCACGGGGTGTCTGTACCATATTTGGTATGAATGATTGTGCTTGCCCTGAAGTTAAACACCCATTGCTTTTCAAGGGATTCGAACTAGTGAACTTAGAGAACTTTTTGGTTCAAATCACTTGAACAACCCTAGAAGGTTAAGGATCCAATGAGTGACATTGCACAACGAGTAGCATACATAATAAACTACTAGTATAAGATTGCTAACAATATTGGCAAGTGGGAATGGACCTAGTGTATCACATTCCACACTTGATATCATTTCATTCTCATATTATCATATGAAGGTCTTGGAAACTTGACATTATTTGACTAATTGGCGAAACACTAATAAGTTAGTCACACGAAGTCAGGAAATAAGACAATGGTTTTTCAAACCTGATGTTGTTTGAAAAAGCACTATTTATACTTCTTGTTGAGTAAAAAGGGCACTCTTTTACTTTTTACTCTTTGTATTTAACCCGTTAGAAACTAAGAAACTATAAACAAGACAACAAAATATCACATCACAATTTCCTACCCTCCACGATAGTTGTTATTCTTTGAATGCCAACTCCTAATTAGTTGGTTTTGGTAACTATATACAAAAGTACATATACTTAAACATACTTACAAAGTTGCAAATGAAGTTGTGATCACTTAAAAGAAGTACGTAGCAGCAAAGAGCAAATGGATATAAGACTCCTCCTTCCTTTTAAAAAAGGATATAAGAGATTCCCTTTGTCCCTAAATAAATACTCAATTTGACTGCATGGAGTGATGGAGATTAACAAAGCAATTCCCCATAATAGGAATAAAATATATACAAAGTTCATAAATATGATATATTATATTTTGTTCCGTATGGTAGGATATAGCCACATTTCAGCGTCATGAAATGGTGCATGGATTTTCTCAACAAGGGTGTATCATGTATGGATTATGGGTATACATTAATCCATTATTGAAACAAGGGAGAGAAAACTGCGGGTGGTTGAAATTAAGACTCAGATTCTGTTAGAACTATACTAAAATTACATCATGCGACAGATTGCTTCTTTTGTCGCAGTTTGCTTCTTTACCGGGCGGGAAAGCATTCTCTTTTTATGGGAAAGGTTTGACGAAAAAAGGGAAACTTGGATCAAAACTTTACAGTGATTTATAAGAATAAATGGTCAGACTCAGCAGTCAGCAAGCACAATGGAACACAGATTTCCCAAAGCACTTTGCTTTACTTGTTCTTTTTCTAACAGAATCACGAGAAGGTTTTGAACCATGAGGTGATATTTGTACTCCATCCATCATATTGATCCTAGGTCCTTCCAGGATAGCTTTGGGCATCGATAGTGCCCACTGCATGCCCCAAATAGAAAGTGGCCTCATGTATCCCAAAGATCTGAAGTGCCCATCCATAGTCCATCCTTCTGGAGTTTGAAACGAGTATCTGCATGAGAAAATAGATTGACAACGGGAACAAGTCCGTCCTTTAACCTTGTCTGGGACAAGTCATAATTTCATTATTTGATATGGAGTATATAGTATCAATGATATAAGCCTGTCCTTTTACCTTGTCTGGAAAACTGGGACAAGCATTTTAGCTAATTATATATATGCAAGGAGATCAATAACAGCCTTATCTAACACCAGGTTGATTTTTTTTGTCTATTGTGTAGCTTGCTATATATAAAATATCTCTATGTATCTTAGTGGTTGTTAAAAACGAAGACTTCATTAGTTCTCCAAACCAGCTATATAAAGCCAATTTGAATAAGAACTTCAGTATTATCAGCAAGGTGCTTCAACATTATGCTTAGCAGAAGACATGTGAAGGGGGAAAATAAAAACAAAAACTGAAGATCGAATTAAATAAAAAAGTTAAAAACTTACCCAAAGCCCTCCTCAGACCAGCCTGCAATAAATATACCTTCAGCAGTTTTGAAGGCCTGATCCTCCATCCCAGCAAGAATCATGGTGGCAGCAACACCATAGGTGACTCCAGTCCAAATTTCACGGGATTGCATGCAAGTCTCATCCACCTTGCCATTAGGGTGCATTCCGTTTACTGCACCCATCCTCCCTCCTTGAACTTTCATGACATTATAGTCATATATTTTTTGGAGGGTGCATTGGATTTTTGCATAGTCAAAAAGATCAGGCAAACCTGAAGATGCCATATACCACTGTCCTGCTAGTTGATCAGCTTGGATTGACTTACTATTACTGCTTGACCCACTGTCATAGTTGAAATAAGAGCCATTCCACAGCTTAGTTTCAAAGGCTGACTTAGCTTCTACAAATTTGCCTTTGCACTTTTCTGCAAAAGCTATGTCACCAAGTTGCAAGGCCATTGACGCAGCAGCTTGAAGTGCAGCAAGCCATAAGCAACCGCAGTAAGCACTTATTCCATGAACCGTCCAAGCATCATATGTTTGATCTGGAAACCCATCATTTTCTATAAGGCCATCATTATCCCGATCAAATTGATCCATGTATTCAATTGCAGCACATACAGAAGGCCAAACATCAGTTGCAAAAGAATAGTCTCCTGTTGCAGCAAAGTCTCTATACACCTGAAGCACAAACTTTGGATTCAGATCCTTCCATTTACTTGTATCATGTATGTTGTATGCATTCATTTCATGCCACGGGTCATGGGTTCCAAGATCATGCGGCACAGCTCCTTTGGCCTTTCGAATTCCACTATTTCCCTCTGCTAAGAACCGAACTTTTCTTCCATCTTCACATAGGACAGCTCTCGCAAACTCACGCTGTATACTGAGTTCGATTTTTGGGAACAATGCAAGAAGGGCAAATGATGCATAGAAGTGAACATCATAGGTGCACCACATAATATATTCTATACCTTCCAAGTACAGAAACCTACCAACATCCTCATTATCCACAGGCCCTGGCCCCAACCATTTACTAGAGGAATTGGAGAAACCATTACCATTTTCACAACCATTTTCAAGGTGGGCATGAGTCATATCTTCTGTTTCATTTACATTAGTTTTGTTGCTCTCCGCAAGTCCTTGCATAGATTGACTATCCTGTGAATCTGCATTAAAAAACCAGGATGAGCACAGAACAAGAATGATGAGCCTCCATATTCAATGCACAAGAGATTCAGCAAGCATTTCCTTTTTGAGCTCAAAGCTTTTGTCTTTGCAACAGAAAGAATATGCTTGCTTTCATTGCCCCAAACTTTGACAGGTTCAGTAAGCTTTTTAACACAAAAATTCTGTGGCAACATACTCTTGGGTCATATATAGGGAAATGTGATTTTTAACATTGGTTCAAGAATATAGTGTACACGGATGAATATGATAAAACCATATATTCAAAGCTTGGGGTTTAATGCACCAAACCCCCTTGTGATATATAAATTTGGCGCATTTACCCCTTGTGATTTCAAAATTGCGTCTAACCCCCTTGCATTATAATGCACCAAACCAACTCTAAGAAGAAATTTAATTGTTGCATAAAAGAAAATTAATTAACATTTTTGCATAATTTGAAGATCTTGACAAACTTACTTGCATATTCAATCACAATATTAAGATAAGTGATTTTTAAATTGGAGGGGAATTTGCGCATGAATAATTATAACACAAGGGAGATTGATACATTTTTCAAATCACATGGGGCTAATGCGCCAAATTTACATATCACGAGGTGGTTTTGTACATTAAACCCACAAAGCTTGGGGAGCAACTTCCTTGACAGACTCCTCAACTTTTAAGGCTTTGAACCGGCCCCTCTAGGAAATGCCTTTGCGGTTGGAGGTTCCAGGATAGGAGGTTCAAAAGTTGGCAGCCAAAATTCCTTTGCGGAATAATAATCTCGATGTACTATTCTCAGCCAAATACCTCCTTATACAGTGAAGGTTTACACGACTTTTCGAACACCAAAGTTATGTAACTAAATAAATGGTATCTTAAGTTCTTAACTATTGGTATTGTTGCGTTTTGGCACCTTAACTTTTAAATGAATCAAACCAGTACAATAACTATACATAAATGTTTCAATTGACAATATTATCCAAATTTCTGGCCAAAAAAATCATGCATGGCGGCCGAAATTCTGTGCATAAAGTCCACTTCACCTTACTTTTGTTCATGTCTCGTTGTAGGGTGGATTCTACACATGAAATTTTGATTGCCATGTAGGATTTTTTGGCCGCAAATTTGAATAATATTGTCAATTGAAAAACTTATGTATAGTTATGGTACTGATTTGATTCATTTAAGAGTTAAGGTACCAAAACGCAACAATACCAGTAGTTAAGGTCCATTTATGCATTTGAACCCTAAATAACCAATACTGTTTAGTAAACTTATTAGTAACACTTAATTATCACACTAGAAATTTAATACTCCCTCCGTCCCCCTATATTTCCCATTTTTCCATTTTTGGATGTCCCGCTATTATTGTCACATACCTTATTTGGCAAGTAAAAAGTGAATTTAATGAGGGAGTAATAGGGATTTACTTTAGTATGGTTGCTTTTTTGTTTTTTGAATGCTTACTTAATCAAAAAGTTGCTTTTATCCTGGTTGGCGTGCCACTCCCTTATGTCCCAATAATAGAGAGACAGAGGGAGTAACTATTAAGAACAACTAGTATTAATGATGCCTCTGTTTATTGCTCTTTAGCCGCATGAAAATCTTTTCGAGCATTGAAATTGTGTTCCCCAGAACACATCACCATGCATACAACAGAAAGTGAATATCATGGAGAGGAAAGAAGAAAAGATGGTGAATACCAATCCATACAGTCCCACCAGCAACCAAAAAGTATAGCTCATTAAATAGTGTAAATTTGTACCTGAAAAATATTAGATCAATGATCAAACATCTCCATAGAAAATAGATAATAAACTTTGGGCAGTACGCACTGCTGCCCAATAAACATTGCACAATACACTCGCAAGATTAGTGAACTTTTGGAAGAAAAAAAGAAAACTTTCAGTGAAAGAAATCCAGCTCAAATGAACTACACATTTATACTCATATTAAGCAAAAATTTAGATTTTACAGAAGTAATTGCACCGCATGTAAGTTATTCAGATGTATATATAAGAGGAAAAGGTTAAGTTTGTACCAAGGATTTTCAAATTTTTACTCTGGCTTTTTAGTTTTTTTTTCTATAGGTTGGAAAACAAGATCACCATCATGTTTTTGTACTTTCTGACTTGCTTAAATAAACTCAATTTTCAATTGTTGAGTTTTGTGTTGTTCTCTACGAGTTGATAACACAAACCTTAACTAATACCATAGCTAAAGTACAGAAAAATTCTCCACACTGTAAACTGAATAAATCCTTAATTGCAATGCTCTTCTAATCCTTCTCCAAGAGTTGGTTACAAATAGACAACTAAGGTGGATATTTGCTGTAGAACTGACAGTTCTCAAAAAACAATGTTCCAAAAAGGGCTTAGGCATTAGGCTGAAGGCTGAAGGCTTGGTTGTTGTATTTTTGGCGAAAAGACATTGTTTTATTTACACACTTTTTACATTTAACAACGAGAAAGTAATGGATATATGCTACACGGAATGTGAGATATTTGATGATGAATTTCTGTTTGTAGAGTGTTGAGTCGTTGGAAAATTTGTAACATCTTTGATTCACATTCTTTTTTGTCTTTGATCTTATGCTACATCAATTTACTATTCTTTTCTAGTAAATTAGTATTTAAAACATGAATTACACATTAAATTCATTTTAGATACTTAAACATATAATTTTGTTAACTGAAGCAATCTTATTTTTAAAAACTAAGCCTATTATTGGCAGTGCCTGCCTGCCGCCATCTACAACATGGTCAAAATGAAAGAAAAGAAGTTAACTTTTTGTTCTGAAGAGTATATATCTTATTGAGGTGACAAAGTTTAAAACATAGCTAAAATACAAATGGATTCACCAAATTAATGGACCCTTGACCGCCATGTTCTTCTTGTTTTCCCTCCCTGAGGGATTGCCAAATGGAGTAATGGACAACAAAAGTGAACTCTTTGCTTTAAAACTCACCTATGTAAACAAATCAATTTTTAGATCTGGAGTGTATGCATCTTATTAAACTGACATATTGCAAACTTATCTTGGAGTAAGTATATTTACAACTAACTATTGTTTATAATAGTATTGAGCATTTGAGCCAGTACTCTTCACATGCAATCCATTTATATGATAGTTCTTGACTTTACCCCTAAGAAGTAAAGTTTCTGAAGCCTATCTGAGTGAGTTTAGATCCAAATACATCAACTAACTGAGAAGGCATACAAATTTCACACAGTCCCAGAAAACAAAGGAAAGGAAAGCAGGAGTTTAAAAAATAAAAGAAATAGCAGGATGAAATCAGAAAATATTTTTGAAAGGAACTGTCACAAAGTATAGAAGAGAAGAATGCAAAGTTGGAAACCAATAGTTGGAAACTACAAGTTCCAAAAAGACTCATTTCAAACTAAAAGAGCTTCAATATTTACTAAATTTGCAACAGTTGAACCATATTACCATTCTGGAAGCTTTTCATCGTTAAGTATTGGACGCTGCCATTTCTCAATCTCTTCTTCCCACAGCTTATAATCTGATCAAGATTTGAAAAGCTTTCATTAATTGTATACAAAAATTAAGAATACTTTGAGAATTGAGATATGTTTACAACTCTGTTATTTAATTGTACTTGCCAGTTTAGAGTCTTTAGACTACAGTCATTACAAACTCAATAGAATCAAGTAAAACATATTCCACTTACTTGTCAATGCATCATGCACTATATCTTTAGCAGCCTTCTCAGATGTGCCGTAGTATTTTGTGTACCTCCTGTGAGAAGAATAATGATACAAATTGAGAGCAAAGAAAAAACAAAACAAAAAACGGCAGGAGTATTCTTTCCAATTTTAAAGTCCGATTCCAATTGGTTAGTTCTGAGAACCAGTAATGAAGGACTAAAATCATCTCGAAAGTTCTGGCAGTGGAAGAACATAATAAAATACAAGCTTCGAAGGTCAAGATAGCTAAACCAAAGAGACAATGGTGACGAGAACAAAAAGTAAGATCTAAAATAAATTTAAAAATTATCAAGTGACAATATTTATTTCCATCATTTTTAATGGAGCCAAAGACTCACTATTTTTTGGCTTAGGAGTATGATGGAATAAAGCAAAATGGCTCACTAAAATGTCTGCGCTTCTTTATTACGAAGCAGCAGTCAGTGCATGCAATTTTCGACGCAAATTTCACTATGGGTCATCCGGAAACAGTCTCTCGGTGCTTTAGTACAGGGGTAAGACTGCGTACATCCAACCCCCCTTACCCCATCGTAGATGGGAGCCTTTGTGGCACTGGGGTAATGATGATGATGATGATCAAGTGACAATATTAACCAAATCATGGACAAGTACTTCTACATTTTCTGTTTATCCTTGCTGATAATTGGATGGGAAAGGGGGTTGCAAAGGGGATTCACATTACTAAACACCTTTTTATTTGACATTAATTTTTTATACCAAAATTATTCATTTGAAATCCAAGAGTAGAAACTAGAAAGAAAACCCATCAAGCATCCAACGTAGCAACTAAAAATACAAATTCCATGCATTATCAGATGTAAGGAAAGGATTCCCAGGTGATGTAAGGAAGGTCTTCACTAGCAAAATTACCTAAAATATGATTTTCCCTTCATAAATTTTACTTGAGGAGACGACCATGCAAGAGCAAATGCAACAGTGCGTTTCCCGTGCGGTTCAACCCAGGTAGAAGCAGAAACTGCAGCACAGTGTGTCTCACCAGGTGATGATGGCATACTTGGACCCTTGTTGAAATTCTCTCGATCAAAATGCCCATCCTTGAGACACATACACCAATCAAAAACAATGGATCAGTTATTCAGGTCCATCATTCTGAACTACTGGAGGTAGGATTCGTGCAATAGAAGAAAAAATATACAATCAAGTTGATCTGACCGTAGATGAAAAAAACTGCAAAGTGATTAGAGTACTACAATAATCACCTTTTCCATATTACCCCACATATCTTTAGCGGTTATGCGACTTCCTTCAGTTAAACCAAAACATGGTAGCACAGTAATGCTAACATTCTGAGTCTCACATGCAGCAATTGCAAATGTGACAGGAGGATTGTCTTTCGCGGTCCTGCAACCGACCAAAATCATCAAGTTTGTTAAATTAAGCAAAAACTGATGTTGTAGCAACTTCCTTATTAACAGGACGCAAAATTACATATTTTCCATACTCATATAGAAATATGTTCTGAAGACTATAGGCCTATAGCAATGCTTATACAGGGAAATAAGAGACTACTTCCAAACCAATAAGAATAGAAAAGTTTAAACATAAAACCTAGTGAGAATGGAAAGCATACTACTTCCCAATCTAGGATTACAATTTTTTTTATTTAATATATTCTTCTACTTAAACAAACAGCATGTTAGAAGAATCAGCTTAAATTGATGCCATATGACAGATATATTTTTGTAGACTAGCATGCGTAAACATTGCATCCATTTTGTCATGCCAGAATACGAAAAAGTGCAGAAGCAATTTAATGATATTTGCCAACCAACCGTCATATATAGCTAGTAAGGTTAGAAACTTGCTTGTGATGTAGAAGTATACCAGAGACTCCATCTTCACCCCTGTAATGCAAAAGAGAGAATACTTACGGAATTAAAACTAGATCAGAAATTTGGTTATGAGCACACATGGAATCTGTAAATAGAACTCACATAAATGGTTCATTAACGTGATCTCCTGACAAGTGGGAGACACCACCAACTGAGTTCTGTAAAAAAGAAACAAATAAGACTGAATGTATTGAACCAAATTGTATTAGGGAGAAAATCATTGAGAGCCACTTCGGCAGGACAGCCTTACCGCCCATGTAAAAAGGAGGCTGACTTTTGCCCTTTCCCTCCCAGTGTTCACCAACTACAAAGGAAACGATGATAAATTTATTAGCAAAGCATTTATCAATTTCCAGGGAATGTCAGGGCAATCAATTCATATAGATGCAGCCTTGCAAGTCCCATAACACAGCTTTTGCTAATCTGCGTGAATTTTAAGTATAATATCAAGGGGTAAAAATTACCCAATACCATGATTATGTGTTGCCAATAATGTACATTTATGACAGAATGAAGAAACCATGAAACATGGCTAGCTACTTGTAACTTATTGAGAGAGAAAATGAAGAATTGGAAAACAATTACTATCAAGATCTAATTGTCCATACAGTATAAACGAAAACAGCTGTTGGAAGACTGCTCTCTCTGTAATTGTGGGGAATAAATGGTGAAACCTGCCGACAAGACACTTTAAGTTCGGGATCTGGTTCACCTGGATGAAAAGGTTAACATCAACAGATAACATAAGAAGAATAGGAAAAATTGCATAGATCCTTTTATTAAGAAGAAAAGAATATGTTAAAGAGTTACCATCATAGATGGTCCAAGTCCTAGGAAACAATGCATGGTACGTGGAGTGCTGGCCACTCAGATTCCATCCCCATGAAGATATACCGTGATCACAATGCTTCCTGTAAGATGTAAAAAACTTATATATAAGCATGCAATGGTATCTTATTTCCAACTATTAGTTCAAGGCGGTAAGCATTCAGATTTTGTGTTTTTGTCAGTTCATTCTAATATTTAAATAAGATACCATTACAGTTAGGACACTAATACTCTCCAAATGTGGTACATCGGACCGAGTGCTTCAATAAATATACAATATTCTGATGCTACTATGGATGCATCTTTAGGGACCTACAAAATACTCTAGTTGCATATAGGAACCACTTGAATAGGATGGTATAACCCAAATGCTCTACTAATAAAGAGGAAGAGTATGGGGCTGGGTGAGGTAACAATACAAGTCCTATAAGAATAACTGTTGTTAGATACTTGGATCAAGTCTTAGATTCTATTTTCCCTTTCAATTTTTCAGAACAGTAACCTATTCTAAACCCTGAGGCTAAAATGTATTTCCATGTATCTTATGGTATACCTCTTTCGAATTAAGGCATTCACAGACAAGTTGAAAAGTGACCGATATAAGGGAGTTCCATTGAACAAACCTCCATAGGTTAGTTACTTACCCTAAACCTTCGTGGACGCCTGGTGATAGAACGGATGCATACTTCTTGTTGCCTCCATCTCGAGATATGAAAATCTGGCATGCCAAAAGAAGTTATTAACGAGTGAAATTGGATGACACTACTCAAAGTATCTCTCTTCAAAAAAGTAGAACAAAATTCGCATAGCTACAAGATGATCCTTTACTAAAACATAAAGTTTGGAGCGACTAAATGGGGGGTTTGGATGGTAAAGTATTTTATCTTACAGCATAAATGAGATAGGTAAGCCATCCCAGCAATATAGTAAGTAATTTATCTTCTAATTTTTCAGTTCTATATAACTACTGTTTGGATAAGCACAAAGGAAGCTAATGCTTAATTGCTTATGTTGGAAACTCATAGGAACACATAGTCTCTTATGTTGGAAAAAATTATACTCCTTGCAGTGATCCCTATTTTAAGAAATCTTTTAAAAAGGGTCAACGATCCTTTTTATACATCATCATCATTACCCCAGTGCCGCAAAGGCTCCCACCTATAGTGGGGTAAGGGGGGTCGGATGTAGGCAGTCTTACGTCTGTACTAAAGCACAAAGAGACTGTTTCCGAATGACCCATAGTGAGAATCGCGTCAAAAATTGCATAGACTGACTGTTACTTCATAACAAAGAAGCGCAGAAAGTTTAGTGAACCATTTTGCTTTATTCCATCATATTCCCAAGCCAAAAAATAGTGAGTCTTTGGCTCCATTAAAAATGATGGAAATAACGATCCTTTTTATATGGCATTTTTTTTCACATGAAATATTTACTACCTCCGTCCCAATTTGATGGTACCATTTCTCTCTCCATTGGTCAACACAAATCACTCTTAATCTCTTACTTTATGTATTAAATTTTAATCAAATTTAATCCAGGTGTTTGCGACTTTGTAAAGTTTTTAATGTAGTTTCTGAATATGTAATTTTTTTTCTAAAAATAATTTGAGTGCGGACAGGGATCTGTTTGCTTTATCGTCAGTCAAATTTCATAAACCACAATGGTATCATCAAATTGGGACGGAGGTAGTATTGTTTTTTTCCATTAGTGGTCCCTAATAAAAGAAGGCATATGTATTTATTCCTCTGTATGTATTTATTTTCTAAAAATATTGATTTACAAGGCATAATAAAAGAAGTTACTATTGGTATATCATTATATTTTTTAAGAACTCAAGAAAAGTGACTACTCTCATTGGTATATGTAATTTGATAGATTGTGCCTTACAATAAGTCCTGAGAGAATAGTTCACTTTTATACAGAATAACTTCTAAGCATAGAATAACCGATGTTTATTTTGAATGAGAAAAGTTTGAAGTATGATAGAAAAGAAATCTCATTTAAGAAAAGAACACAATGATCATGAAAATGTAACAGCATTCCATGACTCTTCCTGGAAAAGACCACATCTGTACATTTCAACAACATTCCAAGAGACAAGTCCATAATAACCTCCTCTATGTGACACACTGACACATGTACTTTGCATTTTTGCATGTATAGATCATGCTTTATACCACCATATACAGGCGTAAACCGCGATTCAGGAATATATACTCCATACATACAACAGGATAGACCAAAAGTTGGAGAGAAGAGCTTTACTGAAAATTGATTGGCCATGACAGGAGGAGTCTCACATTCTGCAGGAAGAATTTGAAAATGCCTAAACTCGCCTCTAAAACCTCTGGATATGCTTCCACTCCTGTAGTATATATTCGAGCCAGCATCACATCACTGTATTTTTTTAGGATGAAGTGAGATAATTACTTTATAGTTCATCCTCTTACCCCATGCCTCCCAGTGGAGCACCCAGTGAAGCTGATGGCCGGCAACGTTCTCGAGTAAAAGGATCAATTGGTGCTTTCTGTACAAATAGAAAGAGAGTTGAGCCCTCTGAGTCTGAAGCAGGGCACAGTAAACCGGTCTACTTAAAAAGTATGGCAGAAATTTTCCCACTCCTTAAATTAAATGATTAAAATGACATAAATTTTGCTAAATTAGAGAGTTACCCTTCCATGGGAGGCCTCTTCTCTTACATATGACCACAAACGTATACCAAGTCGAATCTACAAGCAGTAAGAGAAATCAGGAACAAATGACAAAGTAAATTGAGTACTTAGATAATCGATTCATGATTTAATTATATAGATTTTGCAGTTGATATAGATCCTACAAAAGAAAGAAAAACTCAATACCATTTTTATTGCTTCAGAAAAAGTAATAGTAAACTCTTTAAGAATACTGGCATGGGTGTTTAGTTTCCTTCTCCAGGCCTGGGATGGTGGAGAGGCACTATCTGAATCAAGCTAAACAAAATAAAATAAAAATAAAAGAGATATTAGAATCACCATTAATTCTGAATCAGACTAAACCAAACAAAAAGAAAAAAATATTAGAGTCACCACTATTTTTTATAAGCAATTAGAATAAGAACAATAAAGAATATAATGAAAGTTGAATTACATCCTTCAATCATCAATGACACTAAAAGAAGATACCATCACTTTGAGTAAATTGAGGAAAGGCTCAAATGAATCGGGTTGTAAAACTCAGCCTAGCTGGCCGCCTATGCACTAGGCAGTAGGTGGCGCTGTGGCGCTCATAGAGTCCTAGGTGCTCCAACTTGCCTTTAACCAACACTTTATTGGCAAATACTCACCTCTTAGGCATTTATATAAACACTCCCTTATCCCATCTCAGTTGTTCTACTTTGCTTTTTAGTCCGTCCTAGAAGAATGTCCATTATAAGCAAAACTGGCTTGTAATTTATAACGGAGAGAGTACTACACTGTGTAGACATAAATTACAATTACAAATCATGTTTATTTTAGGTTACAACATATTGTAAGGATAGAACATGTGACTGAGAGGTCACGGGTTACAGTCTTGGGAGAGGCCTCTTGTCAAAATGACACGGGAATACTTGCTCCTTATACACCCTTGTGGTGGAACCCTTCCCCGGACCCTCAACTTGAGGGGACGCCAATGTGCACCGTGCTCCCTCTTTATTGAAAGGACAGAACATGTATACACTAACTACAAATTTGTTGGGCACCAATAGACGCCTAATCATTTATGCAACCATGGATTGGATAGTGATAGAAAGAACATTTCTAATGGTTAAAATTGAAAAATCAAATGCCATAGCATGTAAGTTGAAGCATGTTCTAGCTTAACTTAGTAAGCCATTCTATCTTATGTTTTTGAAAACCGAGTGCATACAATGTCAAATAACTGAATATATTCCAGATAAATACACTAAATTAAGAGGTAGATTCGAGGGAAATTTAGGTGAATAGTGACAGCAGAGACTGAGAAAATGTGAAACCTTGGGGCTTTATGTTTGCATCATTTAGAAAAGAAAAACAAAGCTAAAAACTGCTTCAACGAAGAGAGGCTAAAATGATCAGATACACAAGTTTCCCAATGGTGATCATCTAAAGTGACTGTCAAATTTCAAAATAAATAGAAACTGTTTATTCATAAAAATTGATCATATTTTGGCTTTCCTCGTTTCTCTGTGTCATTCCTTTTCATCTAGTTCTATCAAAAAGGGAAAAGTAGACCTAAACATCCAATAGACATGCTTTCAAATTGAGAAGATAACAAGTAACTATAAAATGACTTTCCACGCGACCATGCCACAACCTTCCTTGCATTTCTGTACAAATAACAACATAACCTTTTTTCTCTTTCACTCAGTTTTGCAACATACGTAGTACTACATATCAAAGCAATATTTATTTTAATCACTCCCTTTTTATAAAAATAATCCAATCAATTCTCTGCCAAATATACCCCACAAATAACAACAGCACCTTTTTCCTCTTTCACTCAGTTTTGCAACATATTGGTACTACATATCAAAGCAATATTTATTTTAATCACTCACTTTTTATAAAAATAACCCAATCAATTCTCTGCCAAATATTCAAATGAAGCATCGTTGAAATGAAACTTCACCCCTTGTTTTTGCAAAAACAAACAATCATCTCATCTTACTCCACTCAGAAATTGAATGCCTTTAAATTGTCTACATTTACATTTCATTTTATTCTGTCTGGTTATTAACAGCCTATTGTAACTGAAAAGGTCAAAGGTTGCAAAATACAAGTTTTCAATAAAATCAACACATAAATTCAACGCCTCACTAGAAAGACCAGGACGCCATTAACCAGTGGAATTAAAAGGGAGGGTTGAGAAAGTACCAATGATTAACCAGTGGAATTAAAAAGAATTATCTCATAATAAAAGCTCATTAAAAAAATAACTACTACAATAGCTTACCAGCTGTAAAGTTGTACGGTTGATGTATTCTTCAGGAGGCCATGAGTTCTTTCTACAGTGGAACAACTTTCCGCTAACCATGTTTACTCCCCAAAACTGTACGTATCTATGTATGCATATACATATAATATATGTTTATGTATTTATATGAGTAGGTACAGCATATACACTGTTAAATCCTCATCTAAACTCAATCGAAAAATCTGAAAACCATTACTTATATCACACGCCTATTACATATATATAACCCGATATCTATACAATTATTATATACGTAAAATCTCAAATCTCAGCTCCGGTTCTTCCCCTTAAATTCGCAGAACAAAATTGTAATCGAACTTGACTTTGATCCTATCGCAAAGTGTACAATCCGCAAACGTGATGGATAAGATCAAGGAAGGCGATGGAGTTTTGTGATAAACGAGAATCATCCACTTGTAAATACAGAGTTTCGGGGCTCCGCTAATTGCTGCCAGGTGTGATGAATATACCATATACGGAATATATAAAAATTCGCTCTCTTATTAAAGTGTCTGGTATTGAATTGGCTGCCAGAAGCAAGACTGGCTGCAGACCTGAAGAATCTCTCTGAAATGAATTGATGAATATGAATGAATTCAATTATAGAGGCGGCATATAGGAGAGAGAGCTGGAATTTATTAGAGAAAAATGTCGATGCATTTTCATATTTGGTCAGCGCTTAATGGAAACTTCCGAGGAGATTAGATTGCTGGGACTTGCAGTCTCGCCATTTTTTCTTTCTTACTTTTTGACTGTTGAGGTATCTTTCCTTTTGAATGGATGATAAATTCTTCTTACCTGAAACTGCTAGTATCTATTTTGATTAGGTACATAAATAAATATCGTCAACTACCCTAGTTACTAGCTATAACTTTCCCAGGATGTAAAGTGCAATAATTTCCTAGTTTTTTTTAAAACATAATTTCCTAGTTACTAGCTATAACTTTCCCAGGATGTAAAGTGCAATAATTTTTAATTGGGAAAACTGTCAAATAGGTCCTTGAACTTTCATAAAAAGGTCAATTAAGTCCTTCTATAGGAGGTTCTGTCCGGCCGTCGCGATTTGGGGCAGTTCCCGGTGAAATTTTTTGATAAATTTTTTTGAGCATCTTATTCACCAAGTCTAGTTTATTCATACCAAATTTCAGCTAAAAATTCAATCCGAAACACATTCAAATTAATTCTTGAAGATAACTGTGCATTTTTGCGTTCTCGAATTAATTTGAATGCGCTCCCGATTAAATTTTTAGCTGAAATTTGGTATGAGTAAACTAGACTTGATAAATAAGATGCTCAAACAATTTCATCAAAAAATTCCACCGAGAACCGCCCCAAATCGCGAAGAGCGGACAAAGTCTCCTATAGAAGGACTTAATTGACTTTTTTATGAAAGTTCGAGGACCTATTTGACAGTTTTCCCTTTTTAATTTTTTGGTAGATATGTGCTCACTTTTATATCCATCTTATACCTCCATGTTTGTGAAGTGTTTCTTTTTGTCTATAAACCCCGGTTCACAGACAGTATTTTGCAGACATAGGTGGGTACAAAAATGGGTATAAGAGTGGGTACAAACATTATTTTTGTTATAAGGTCTTATAACTCTCTAAAATTCTTTGAATGCTCAATTTTCAAGTTTTCTAAATTTAAGGATAACTAACTAAAAAACAATTTTAGCTCAATTTTAAATATATATAATCTCAATTATTTGAATTTGGCATATATGTGAAGTGATTTTAATTATAATTCATCCAAAATCTTTATCTTTTCAAATTTGTTACTCTCAAACAAGAAGAAGAATTTTCAACTATTTCCCTCTCATTCTCTTCCAATGACTAACCGTCAAAAGATTTCCCT
Source organism: Cuscuta epithymum (assembly GCA_945859915.1). Classification (NCBI taxonomy): domain Eukaryota; kingdom Viridiplantae; phylum Streptophyta; class Magnoliopsida; order Solanales; family Convolvulaceae; genus Cuscuta; species Cuscuta epithymum. Next base: position 5,949,255 of record CAMAPF010000055.1, read on the forward strand.
CCATTTCCCTTCAAACTCCCAAACTTACCCTTAGGGTATGATTGAGAGTTGAGTTTTGGAGGGGAGATGAAGGTTAATAGGGGTTATGACCCTCTTTTTCATGTTTGGGAGTCCAAAATTTTGGAGGGGACGGTTTTGGAGGGCATTTGTAATCCTTCAAACCCCCTTAAGTTCTCAATTTTTAAATTCTCCCAATTTAAAGGGTTTTGAAGGGCAATTAATGAAATAATAATTTAGGCCCAATTTTAAATGAATATCAGTTAAATGATTTGAATTTGTCATATATCAAAGTGATTTTAATTATAATTTTTTCAAAGTACTCCTTCCAAATTTATTACTTCCAAATACGATGAAGAGTTTCCTCACCTTCCGCTCCAACAACACACTTTCAAAACCTTACCCTCCTCGGAAAATTCTCTACGTGAAAAAGTTCTAAAATTTCAAAACAGGACTATCATATTTTTATTCCCTAAATATGATTAATTTCTGCCAAGTTTGACATTATCGGGCTTTAAATATGGAAGTTATGTCAAGTTTTTTCCTAACTTGGCATAAATTACTCATATTTAGAGAATAAAATTATGAAAAATTTCAATACGTTTTTAATCTTATTCATGCCAATTTCTATTCACTATTCGTGTATGTTGTAAAAATCGAAATAGTCAGTAGCCTGAATGACCGGGTCACATGTCAATTTGAACTCATTAGGTTATCTAGATTATCACAAAACCTTGTCAACCTAGAAAATAAAACTATTACGGAGTATTATAAAATGTGTTATTTTTAACAATATACTCCCTCCGTCCCTATTTAATGTCCTCACTTTCTTTTTTTGAATGTCCCTTAAAAAAGTTTCATTTCCTTATTTGGTAAACAAAATCATCTGAAATAGTGTCAAACAGTGTTCAAACAGTGTCAAATAATGTCATTTTTTAAATATGTGTGCATTTTGAAGTGAGTATGGGTGGAGACAAGGAGGGGCTGGAGGGGGCCTCGGCCCTTGCAGGAAAAAAATTCTTAAATATATATTATGTATAAATAATTTTAATTTATAGAAAATATGTTGATATTTTGAACTTTGGCTTCTGCAATGTAAAATTTTTAAGGACCGGCCCCCTTAACCATAGATTTCTAGCTCCGCCACTGGAAGTGGGGACATTAAATAGGGAGGAAGAAAGTATAAAATATACTACGTATATTTAAAACTATTATTCTAAAAATATATTTTGAAGTGGGAACATTAAACAGGGAGGAAGAAAGTATAAAATATATTTACAATGGTTAACATGATATAAATGTACTTAAAACTAGATGGACAGTAAATATGAACGTTTATATAAGTAATTAAAATATTAAAGTATGATTATCAAAGTACTTTCACTTATCACAAAATATTATTAAGTTTTTATTATGATTACTAATTACAGAGTAATAAATACTCCATTTCTGATAGATTAGCGGGTTAATATCTAATCGGACCAGATTGGTGCCCGAGTCGTCGGATTCAAGGTTGACCCGCCTGGTTATTTAAATATAGAAGTAGGAAGAAATTAAAAAAATTTGAAAAGCCAAAAACAACCGACATAACCAAATGAAATCGGCTAAGTGCCCGTTTGGTAATATTGATTGAAATTAGCTTAATCAGTTGGTTCGGCTGAAATTTATGAAATTCTTACTAGATTGGATGTTTTTGCTTAATTATGAAAAAATTATATTTAAAATATATTTTATTAATAAAATAAAGAAAAAATTATATGAAAAATAGATAAAATAGTCCCATACAATAACATCAGATAATTCAGATAGATAAAAGTAACTTCAGTCTTACTTGTTTTGATTATTACACAATTCAGCGCACGAAATCAAACATGTGTGTTTGGTAAAAAAGTTGCTTAATAAGACTGATAAGCCGAAAAACATGATCACCCAGCGGGCTCTAAAACTAATTAACTTATCAGCTATTCATTTTACAGATTATATTTTTGTGTTAAAAATCGCCCTAACCAAAACTAACCAACACTCCTAGTATGTCTACTATGTAGTATATGCTCTTCAAGTGATTTTAATTAATTACAATTTGTCTTTTAAATATTAAAATGACAATATTTTTTATTACATCTATCACATTGGACATTGCCAAGTTGTGTTGAATGTAAAATCGGAAAAGTAAAATTTTTGTGATTGAGGTTTGTACAGGAGAAAGATAGATAAGTTGACTCACAAATTTATTACTTTGAAATGAAACTGACAAAGTTTTTGGAATAAATAAAAAATAAAAATTAATAAAGTGCAATGGGAGAGATAGTATATTTTTTTGTTTACCTTAGAGGTGAGTGGAGGGAGTTGAGAGAGTCTATGGTAAATATGGCTGAAAGTCTGAAACTGCTTTCATGGAGTCTCGAATACGGGACCTTCCAAGAGTGTCTTCATCTCTATTCATTTCTTAACATAAATTGCAATTTCAAATATAAATAAATACGGAGTATTATTTTGGAGTGGAGAGACATGTCATGGTGGTTAATGACCTTTTTTATGTTTTTCTTTGGGAGATTTTGGAATTCCAATTAATAACTTTGGAGTTGTTACTAAGCATTGAGGTTCTTTTATTGAGGTTAAGTCCTTTAAAATATTGAGGTCCTTCTTTTGGATTCTCCCAAATTGTACTTGGCATCAGTCAAATTGCATTTGGATTTGAATGACAATATCCAAATATTTTCTAAAACGCAAAAAATTGTACTTGACATTAGTCAATATGGGATGATATATTTCAATTTGTGAGTGGAATATCCTCTATATATTCATCTTCATCATATGGGAATAAAAAAGGATGTACTAAAATATGCTGGATTGAGCTCGTTATTTTGTTGCAACAGTTGTATCCGAATTTGTACTAAAATATCTCTTTCTCTAAGAGACACATTAAACTCTCAACAATTAGTGCCGCCACCTCATAAACAGATGGTAGATTTTAAAGTTCTTGCATCGCTGCGGCTACCAATTAACTTTGGTTGTATATTAAAAATCTACGTTTTGATGAATTTTTCCTTAGCCATGTGAAAACTTTTTACCAAAAGATTTTTTTCATTTAACATGTTTTTCAACTGTTCGACGGTTTCTCGATGCAATTGATTTTTCTAGTTAATATCCATATATATTATTAAATTATTACTCTATTCATCCCTATTAACTTACCAAGTTTTACCAGCACGGGGATTAATAAAGTAAAAATTGTGCAGCTGAAATTTGTGCAGAGGAGATCAAATAGAAATAACTAAAACCACAAATTTGTTACTTATAAGGAAAAATGACAAAGTTAGTGAGACAATAAAAAAGAAAGTTAGCTTTTTTTTAAGGAACGGAGGGATTATATTTATTTCTTTGAAAAATATGTAGTAACGCACATGATACTAAAATGCATTGGGATTCCACTCATCAAGAATATAAACGAAAGATTACCTGGCCGATCACTTTTAATATATAATCGATGACGTTCTATTTTCAATCTCATTTTTACTGTCATAAATGTATAATTGGACAAATCTAGGCCTTGATCCATCTATTGGCAGCAAACTTTCAATCAAGTGATATTTTTTACTACGAAGCTTGATGAAGGGAGGAGATATCCACCTATTGGATTCCACCGACTAACTTTGGAGTTGTTACTAAATATTGAGGTTCCATTATTGAGGTTAACTCCTTCAAAATATTGAGTTCCCTTTTTAGGGTTCTCTCAATTTGTAGGGTTATTGTATTTTTATTTAATTGTTAAATGTAGAATTAGGTGTTATTTATACTTCCTTCATTCTTTTTTAATGGGAGGCACTCTCATTTTCATATTCGTTTTTTGGAAGAATTCGGCTTATATAGATAACACATAATTCAGATTATGGGTAAACCGACAAAAAGATTCCTGACAACCGCCGTCCCGCGAACCAGACTCGGAATTAATCACCCCCAACGAAGCAATATAATTCGTTGATCCATTAATGGGCACAAAAGAGCCAAAGACGGTTACCGCAATCCTCTCATCACCCACATTCAAATCAATCGACTTACAGAAAGGAACAACAACATCGAAAAAACCACACAACAAAATAAATTGTCACTAAGTAAAAAATAAAAAGCAAATAAACTTGAAACTATGTCCGAGTAGGCCTGGGACCGGTTCGGTTCCTAGGCAAATTATGTGGAACCGTTTGAAAATATGAAAATTTACTAACGGTTCGGTTCTTATAAATTATTTTATAGAACCGATAAGGAACCGAACCGTTCTTAACGGTTCGGTTCTTGTCATTTAACGGTTCCTAGTCTTTGAAAAAAATCTTACGAATCACGACTGAATTTTTACTAAAAGACATTCAACGTTTGAAATTACAATACATATATGTTGAACCGGTTAAAGAGAATAATAATTTTAAATAGTTTGGACCTTCCGAGTTCCGACCCGCTGGAGTTTGGACATAATGAGAGGCCTAAGAAGCCTAAGAGAATCGGTTGAAGTGAATAATAGTTTTAAATAGTTAAATAACTAAACTAAAATAGTGAGTGTGATATAAAAATAAATAAGTAAATATACATTAAAATTTATATACTCATAAGAAATATATTTAATTTTAATTATTACATATAACGGTTCCTTAACAGTTCCTGGTACATATTTTTTTCAGGAACCGAGAACCGAACCGTTAATAAAAAATAGGAACCGAACCGTTAACAAATAACTAATAAATGTTGGAACCGAACCGAACCGGGTCATAACGGTTCGGTCCGGTTCGGTTCTCCGGTTTTTGGTTCCAAAGTCCCAGCCCTATGTCCGAGCCTGCCAATCCGCACGAGCACCCGAACGTTCTTCACCTTGCTTTCACTCCATGGCGGCGGCTCGGGAGGGGGGCACACTCGCGCGAGCCCTCCATTCTGTCCGTCAGCATTTGAACCTTCCACGTTGGCGAAGCCGAGCGGTCGAAGAAGCTCTTTCGCCCGATTGCTTCTCAATCTGGTTTCCATCAAGAAGATGATGGATGGTTTCTTCTGCTGCACAACATCAATCAAACACTGCCTTGAAGTAGGGTTTCCAAGACCTCATTCCAACTGAGAATACTCATCTTCTTCCAACAAAAAATCCAAAATTCCAATAGGGAACCGGTGCCGTGATCGGAAATCACCACCGGACAAATCCGAAGAAACCCTAAGTGGCGCTGCCGCTAGAGAGAGAAAGAAAAGAGCCCCTCGTTTTCATATTCGTGAATGCGCCCCTTTGATCACTTATACATTTAATTTGTTATTAGTAAAAAAATATGAAATTTAAAAACAGAAATTGGGGTACAATTCTACCCTACCTAACATTTTAAATCCTTAGTTAACACTTTTGTTCCTATTTGTATCTTTTAATGTCTCCTTCTGTCCTTTGTCCTCGATTTCGTCCTCTAGATCCGCAAAACTTGTGTTATATGAATATTTAACTATGACATGAAGGAGTTAAGATTAAACAATTACAACAAATCAATTAAAGAATACATAGAGAATCACTTTATAATATGGCAAGGGTAAATGTGTCAATGTATCCACCTTTATTGTAATTTTAAAACAATTGTTGTCATAATCAAAATTTAGTGCCTAATTTAAAATCTTCTGAAAAACACTATAATTGTGAGTGTTTGTTAGTATCCTTGAATTGTCAATACTTTCACTGCATGAGAGCGCGCTTGTACTTTGTTAATTAAAATATTATTCTTTAATTTTGATAAACAAAAAAGCACTGCCACCGTTACAAGTAATTGACGGTCTTGCTCCATAGTCGGCAATGTGCATTCATACTAATAATACTAATACTAATAATATTATCTGTATTATTAGTATTAATACTAATAATAATATGTAGTACTAATAATACTAATAATAATACTAACAATAATAATACTAATGATAATCTATATATATATAAAAACAAAATAGTGGGGAAGAACTTTTGGAGGGAACACTGTAGCACTTTGTAAAAGCAATAATGTAATACCGTAGTGAGACTTAGTGTGACTGAGGAGATAGCTAAAATTAATTGAGAATTTTAATTTTAATACACCATACCTAATAGCCCTGCGTAGTGCGTACCATTCATTAATGATAGAACAACTTTTGAGGTGCCTTTTGGTATTCTCCGTATACAATTGGATATAATACCATTGGCCACGTTAAAAAAAATGTATTTAATGTTAGATCAAAGCAATTCATTTATCCTACCTCTCATATTTCAAAGCAAACTTGAAAATGGATATAAATTGGTGGTGTAATTAATTGGATGGCGAAGGCATTTAGTAATTCCGAAACAACTCATTCATTAAGTAGCGTATGGAGTGATATTTGAAGTTCTCGAGATTTCTTAATTATATAAATCGTTGTCTTATATAAAGATGATAAATGTTGGATCGTATAACGAGCGAAATAGGATATATAATTATGGTTTTTGTCACGGATGTAGCAAGGGCGGTGGTGGGGGCCGGGCTTCGGTGATCGCTGGCCGGGTTTGGGTAGCTAAGGTGGTTAATAGACGTTTGAGTCAGAGATAGTGCTTGGGAGACCAGTAGTCAGCGACTCAGCGGCAGCGGACCCAAAAATATATATTTTCTACTAGCCAACGAGTGTTTTGGTCTCCATGGCATTAGGGAGAGCGAAAGGAGGTAAAGAGTTGTCTTCGATTCACCAACTAGACAATGGTTTATTGATTTCTTCTACGACATATATAGTTTCAAATTTTTGTTAGAGTGAGGAACTTAAATGCATGGGTCGTTTCTATTATTCTATATATGTATTTTTCTTTTTGTTTTATATATGCTGATCGGACATTTGATATGTGTTCATCATCTTTATGAGAGTGTGGGCATATGAAAAACCCATTCCAAAACAGATGACTTTGATTTATTTTTATTAAATACGGAGTAAGTGTCTATGTAGTATAAATATGTATGTACTCCAAAACAGATGACTTTGATTTATTAAATAGTACTCCGTATGTATATATCTATAAGTGTGTGTATTCAAAACCGCTGCTATGGGTGTTTGTTGGGAGAATGCTATGAAAAGAAAGGGAAGAAAGTGGAGGCTCAAACGTGTTAGAAGGTTGCTCAAAGTCCAGCTATAGAGGCCGGTTGCCCTTTTCCATTTAAGGCGAATTCTATGGTACACATGAGGTACCATACTTTTGTCCACATGGACTAATGACAATGTATATGTACCAGTTGAATTATTTAAATCTAAATTAAAAATCATAAAGTGATGTGGTCGAACTAAATAAATAGTAGGTACGGTACCTCAATTTTTAGAAAGGTACCCGAATTGTCACCTTTCATTAATCACTTCCGATCAAAGGATATCGATTTTAGTCATTTACATCTCCTCTCTTCTTTCATTTTCAGTGGAGAATGGAGATACTTATATGTTTAAGCTGAATTTCACCACTCTTTGTAGCAACAGTAATACTTCGGTTATAAAAGATACTCCGTATATGCTATGAATAACACAAACAAATGGGTCTTCATGTGGGCGGACTTGAATATCAATATGATTGGGTGATATTGTATGTATAATTTCTTTTTTTTCTACAAAAAAAAAGAAATTATATGACGGTTCTTATTTCTCATAAATCAAACAACATTTCCAAAAACACAAGTATATTGTTGGGATGAATTGTCTAAATCCTTTAATAGTCGTTAAGTCTTCATTAGGAGTAGAATTGAAGAGATACGTAGTATTAGTTTTACTTTTGTTCAAATTAAAAAGACTTTATTTTAGCTATATACTTTAGACAAATTTCCACAAATAAAGATACATTCTGCTGCTTGATATGTGTATACTATTGTCTAGAAATAATATCTACGGAGTATTACATATAATACTACGTATTATTTACGTGAAGATAAGAAGATACATAAAATCAGCAGTATAATTATCTGGTTTAGTTAATTGGATGTTAGTAGAAAATTAAAGAATACATACTACATCTTATTATATATCGATGGGTTTGTGAAGAAAATACTTAATTATATTAAACTTCAATCAAATAATTATAAATTGTACAAATATCCAGAATTATCAATGTTGCTGCTCTATGGGTGTTACTCATAGTCATAGGGGAAAAGTAAAAATACTTTATTTGTTCAAGTCTTAATCTATTTCACTATTTGTGCTAATTATTACTTTATTTTTGCTAATTTAGATATGCTTTTAATTAATACTCTCTACACAAATTTCAACCACATATCTTTAAAGTAATTTTCACTTACATTTCAAGTAATAAATGTGTTATTAAAGTAACTTTCTTTTTCTATACAAATCTTAATCATAAAATTTTTCCTTTATTAGTTTACATGAAGGCCAAATTTAACCAAGTTTTACTAGACCAATGAAACATGTATAATTTATAGGGGAATTTTGAGTTCGCACCCTACATTTTGGGTGATATTGGACTTTGCACCCCATTTTCAAAACTTTTAGACTTTGCATCCTATCTTCAACATTTTGTGTAGAAAAAATCCTGAATGGGGTGCAAAGGCAAAGACATTTCAAGACAAATAGGGTGCAAAGTCTAAGAATTTCGAAAATGGGGTGCAAAATCCAATATTACCCAAAAAAGCGGGGTGCAAAGTCAAAATATCCCTAATTTTTATTGTTCAAAAATTTACTTTTACATACTCCCTCTGTCCCTAAAAGAAGTTCCAACTTTCCCTTTTCGTCCGTCCCAAAAAGAAGTTCACTTTCCCTTTTTGGCAAAGAATTTGTGGTTCACAGCATTTCTCTCTCCTCTGCACAACTCTCCACCACACAATTCTCATTTTCTTAATCACCGTACCACTTTAATTTGGAACAACAATTAGGGACAGAGGGAGTAATTAGAATATATTTTCCCGTGCATCGCACGGGTACTATAGTACTAATAATAATACTAATAATAGTACTACTACTAATAGTAATAGTAATAATAATAGTAGTAATAATAATAGTAATAATAATAGTTATAATAATAGTAACAATAGTAGCAATAATAGAAAAAAATAATAGTAATAATAGTAGTAATAGTAGTAGCAATATCCGTCTTTGTAAGAATAATGGCCCATACTTTAGTCTATTAAGATTGAAAATGTGTATTTATGAAGAGGCAATATTTACAAATTGATATTCAATTCACATTGAAAAATAAAGAATACTTTTGAAATGCTTTAAAGATTTTAAAGTGATTAATCTCTTAATGTTGTGCACTTGTGCTTGAAATGACTAGACTGATAAAATATACTAAATTGTTAAAATATTTTATACTTAAGTATTGATGGCTCTATCCTTTATAGGAGTTATATTAATACAAAATTCCTTTTTTAAATTAGAAGATGAAGGTTTTGTCTAGTAAGATCCAAAATGAACTGATGTTGTTGAGTCTTTGTCTCTAGAAATTGAATTGCCTAAGCTACCGAATTATGAAGATATTATGTTAAAATATATTTTATTACTATACATGTCCCGAATTCATTTTCAAATAATTATTGACTGGGTTGGTTGACAAAAACACACAAAAAAATCTATTGAAGTACAAAAAAATTAATTCATATATCATTTGTTGGGATATTAGGGTCCGGACCAATAATCCGACCCAAAATATCCCTGAGGCCCAAAGAAATATCAGAGCCTAACGAATGTCGGACACAAGAAACTCCTGAACGGCCCCTTCTCACTGATCAGGTCCCGTTTGGCCATTTCCTTGTTATCAATATTGTTACTCTAATACAGATGCGCAATTGAACCATTTTGTTGGTGGATTATCTTTCTCATCCCTTTTTCTCATAAACCTATTAAAGATACTCAAAGGGCTGTGTTGGGCCTTTGGATCCACCCGAATGAACTTCAACATCATTAAAAGTGAAACTCCATAAAACATTAAAAACCTAAATTTATCATCTTAATTAATTGATACGGAGTATTACTAATAAGCTAAAAAATAGGTAAATAAAATGGCTACAAAAAAAGTAAAAGAAGACTCATAAGAAGACATGTACAAGTTATAAGTTATAACTCCTATTAAATTAAGCCTCACCTTCGTTATTGTAACATGTCTGTTTAGCTATTTTCTTATAAATTTATGGTAGATATAAATGGATTCATCAACAATCTTAATTATATTATTTATTAGTTCAAAGACCAATGTCAATGGAAGATGTTTATTATATGTAGTGACTAGCAACTACATATATCATAGGTCCATATCAATGAATAGTTGATTGGAACATCAACATATTTTGATTGAGTGACACATGCTTCAAGATATGTTAAATTTGAGAGTTTAATATGAAACTAGTCTTTTACTCATACGTTGCACGGGATAACAACCTAATAAATTACGTACAAAGCTGTCAAGTAGAACAAAGGATTCTGCAAGTGTGTATATATTTTCCCATTTGCAATAATATTATGAAATACACATTCTTGAGTTTGAGCAAGTGTCAACCTTTTTATCATCTCAACAAAATCAAATAAAGAAAAGATGTGGAGGCATATCGTGACTCTCAATGAATCTTTTTCTCAAAGTTATCAACTGAACTTATCAACGTGACTCTGAATGAATCTTTTTCTCAAAGTTATCAACTGAACTTATCAACATGATTTCTCCTCGTAACTGATGCAAGCAAAAAAGAATTTAAGCCTCTTTTGAAATACATTTTAATAGGCATGAAATACAAAAATAACCAACAAAAACCTATTGAGTATACAAACTACCCAAAAACCAATTGAGTATACAAAGTATCCTTTTTCTGGCCCGAAGTTTTAATAACCCAATCTATTACAGGTTACCGAAATTTCTAGAACACCATTGTGTGAGTATGATATTATGTTAGAGTTACATGAAACTTCTCTATTCTCTAATGATTTCAACTGATTGGCGAAAAAACTCTATCTAATCATATAAAGAAAAGATGTGGAGCCTTATGATGACTCGGTATGAATCCTTTGTTCAAAATTATCAACTAATCTCATCAGTACAACTTCTCCTCGGAATTGGTGCAATAAAAAAGTCTTCTAGTCTCTTCAAGAATACATCTTAATAGGCATGAAGTACAGAAGAACCAACAAAAAACCTATCAAGTATACAAAGTACCCTCAAGATCTTATATGAAACAAACTACAAAATACAAAATTTTGGATTTGATTTGCAATGGATTTAGTGAATTTTCTCTTCTGAATGAACACTCCGCTACAATTACCGTTTAAAGTCTTAGAGCTTGTTTGGTAACACTGAAATCGGATGAATCGGCTAATACTGGTGAATTTTTTTAAATTATGGCTAAAGTGGTTGTATCAACTAATTCTACTGATTTATGAAAAAAATTATATTTAAAATAAATTTTATTAATAACATTAAGAACAAATTATATGAAAAGTAGCTAAAATGGGCATCTACAACTTCAGCCAATAGAATCACAAAAGTAACTTCAACCTTACTTTTTTTTTATTATTACTCAATTCGACGCGCGAAATCAAAAGTTACGTGATTGGTTGAAAAACAAAGTCACCAAACGGGCTCTTTTCTAAGGATAGAAGATATCAAGGAAAAAGAACTATACCCAAAAGAAAGAAAGAAATGAGTATGTATTAAAGTATAAAAAATGCAATTTCACATCTTCTAATCTTAAAAAATTGCATTTAGTTAACAATGTTTAGCGTGTTACATTAAAAAAAACTGAAATTGTTAAAAGGAAAAACTCCATTTTTAACTAAACATGAATATAAACTAAACTAAATTGTAAAACCATGTATTTTCACTCCTCAAGTTAAACTTTTAGTTCTCATTGTTTATCATAATTAAAGAACTAACTAAAAAAGAAAATTCTTTTCACTTTTTGGTGGAGTTTAAATAGACCAGAACCCATGTGTCAAAAATACACCTTGATGACCCCATCCCCTTGAGCCTCATGTGATCTTATTATGTAAACATTAATGAGTATGTAACAACATTCCAGCTTTATAGTGCTGTAAAGATCTAAAATAAACTTGAAAACTAATTCAATCTTAGAAATCTCATGAATTACGAATATCTATAATAATATAAAGGAACAAGGTGAGAATCCTTTTTGGTTGCAATATCCCGCCCAAATGTAGAGCTATTTATGGAAACTATCTAAACATTAATGTATTGCTAATTAAAAGTTATTGCAAGTCTACCATGTATGTAAGACTTATATGGAGGCTATAATAACGTATTACTAAACATAAATGTATTGTAACACTACGATGTATGTTATTACAAGTTAAATTAAAAGTTACTCCGTACCATATATGATGTTAATGAAAAGAGTAAAACGTAATAATATTATATGATGGAAATAGTGAGATTATAAAAAAAAGTTGATGGAATAGTGAGTGTTATTATAACATGGAGATATACCCTATTGAAAATTGGTAAAAACATGAAATTGTGTAAATTGATTAACTGTGTACATCGCAATTAAAACACTCTAAATAGATTGAGTTGTAATTTATGTTGAAGATTTAAAAAAAAAAGTATACAAAATAAACACAACGTAATATATTGATTAATTGTGTACAAAATAAAAACATGTATTTGTTTTATAGATTATAGAAAAAAATGTATGAATATGACAAAGTATATCACACAAAAGTACGTGTAAGAATATAAAAAATATTACAAAAAATAGTGTATGAATATGAAGTGAAATATACTTATTTTATTTAGATAAATATTTTTTTTTTATGAATTGACAAAGAATAAAAAACAAACTGAGTTGCAATTTATGTTCAAGATAAAGAAAAGTAAAATTGCAATTAAATTTTGTATTTTGATGGAGAAGAAGAAAGGAATTGAAGAAAAAATAAATGAAGAAGACGAAGTCAATGAAAAGAAAAATGATAGACTACAAGGAAGAAAAAGAGAAAGTGTAAATACTTAATAGTGAGATCAGTATAACGAGTGCACGGTGTTATGATCTCACTTTGTAATTTGCGGTAAAAAAATACTCACTTTTGGACGTTAAAATAACACTCTCCATTATTGTCTAAAACAATGCACGGTCCGATCTACTTTGCAATAACAATAATATATTTATAATAGTTATAATAGTAATAATAATATTTATAATTGATGAGATTTCAACTCAGAGATATTTGAAATTTTCACTTTTTATTCACTTGAGTAGACAAGGCATTTTTAAAAATATTACTGAATTAAAATTTATTTACAAAAAGAATGACGTATTAAAGTTATTATGAATGTAGTATTATGGTAACTTACTACTTTAAGAATAGAAATTGAACATAAGTTAATGATGAATTTATGGGATTAAGACAAGTGCCTAATCGGCCCAGGCTCAAACTTGGACCTGTGAGTCTAGGCCCACAACCCAAGACCATTATCTAACCAGGCCTGCTCCCCCAGTGGGTCCAGGAACCAAGATCTCAAGTTGACCCTGTAGATCAAGCCCATCAAAGAAAGGAGGTCCAACGGAGTGGAAGTCCAAGACAGCCTACCAGTGTGTCAGCCCAACGAGAGGCCTTCCTTCCCGTCCAATGGGGAGCCTGCCTCCCGGCCCAGCGAGGAGCCTGCCTCCCGGCCCATCACGGAGCCTTCCCCCGGCCCAACGGGGAGCCTGCCTCTCGACACATCGGGAAGCCTGCCTCCCGGTGCAGCAGGAGCCTTCCAACCCAACAATGAGCTAACATGCCTTCCAACCCAATCGGGAGTGTGCCTTCAGCCTAACTAGGAGGTTGCCAACCATCCCAGCTGAGAGCCTGCTTGCTAGCCTGACAGAGAGGGAGGTCAAGCGTCAGGCCAGCTAGCCAGACTGACCTGCCAGCCAGGAAGAGTAACGGTCAAGCAATTAATGCGTTGTTTAATTATGTATTCAATTTCATATTAATGTTGTAATTAATTTTTCATTGTTACGCATGACAATTTCCATTGTTGGCTCTTAAGTCACATATCAAATGATTTTTATTATTAGTTGAAGGTGAATCCAATTTCACCAGAACAACCATGTGCTCTCAAGAATTTATAACAAATTTTCAAAAGATTTAAACCAAGTTGCTCGAACTATTTATTAGGTTTCCACCATCATCTAATGACATATATAGTTAAAAATATAAATTAATCCTCCCGTGCAACGCAAGAATCTAGTATATTCATATTCATATAGGCCTAGTCATGAGAGGGAAACACACTTAAGTCACTCAATATATATAGATATAGATAAGCATCTTAAGATACAAATCCCCTGAAAATTGTTTTTTTAGTGAAAGATCATACTACTTGATCTTTGTTTCACTTTAAAAAAAAAAGTCTGAAAGGATGCAAAGTTGGCATCAATGTAATCAGTATTATTAACCACAACCTCATTATATAGACCCTTCAAAGTCCACAATTTTTTCCTTTAAAATAATATGGATAAGCATGCTCGACAGTAGCTTTTTTGCACGTGCCCAGTATGACATCTAATGTATTTAATTAAGTATGAATAATAGACGGACATACTCAAAATTGTGTTTCACTATAAACCGATAAGTGGTACTGAAATAAATACAAACATCATAGTTTTAAATTGAGTGAATCTAAAAGAGATAAAAGATATATACCAGATGAAATACAAAACACCCAATCACATAGTCGCATCAATTGGTTATTTGTATAAAAAAGTAGTTATTCACGTGTTCGAAATATTTAATCATGTATACGGAGTATAAACTAAACTGTATAATAGGTTAAATTTCCATGTTGATTAAAACTATTCAAATAAAAATGATTTCAAAGAAAAAAAATTGCATTTTTAACATGATAGTTACATGCTATCAGATTTCTTATACACCTCTTCTTATCCCCTGGAGTAGCAAATTATTGTTTGTTATAAGAACTGAATTTGATTGCCACATAAGCATGTATTACCCTAAATATAAAAAAAGAAACCCTCTAAATCTGAAAAAAGAGAAGCATTTAAATCTGAAAAAGAGAGCTCTAGTTTGTAATATGTATTATACTAGTACAATAAAACTGACATAAATAACTCCAGTTTCTAACTAAACATGTATATAAAGAAACCCTTTTTCACTTTTAAGGTAAATGAAATGTTAGAGATATATGATGATGATGATAAAAGAGATAAAGTTGACTTAATGACTCCAGTTTCTAACTAAACTTGTATATACAGAAGCCCTTTTTCACTTATTGCCATCACCCAAATTATATCAAGAACGATTGGAGTATATATTATACAAAAATGCTTCACTACTTATAATCTTCGTATTCTCAAAGTATAGCCATTTAAAAAAAATTGGAGCATTTGGAGCTATCGGAGGACTGATGGATTCCTATGTAAATGAAAGTTTAAATAGGGTTTAGATGAAAACTCAAGAAAATTCTAAGAGTTAAATTTGCGAGATTTGGGATGAACCCTCAAGTAACTTCTCCAGGTTTTAGGGCATGTCAAAAATAAACCTAAATAGATAATTTGGGATATAATACTAACCAATTAATAATGAGGAGATTGGTTGAGATGAACTCTCTGAAAGTAGAAGCTGGAATTGCTGAGATTGACTCCATAAATCTGAAAGCCTCGCAAGCTAGAAAAGATCGACCAGTTCTTTATCATCATTTAAAAGTAATATGAAGTACTCTAATGGAGTTACGTAACTCACACTGGAAGGCACCTGGAGAACCAAGGAAGGTAAAGGATATTAAAAAATGACATACTGTTAATAAGGAGATTGAGTGGAGTAATAGAGAACTAGTAAACTCACCCGTGCGATGCACGGTTTGAGAATTTTTTTTTCAAATTTATGTATGCTTAGTAATTCAAATCACACTATCAATTGATGACATTATCCATCTTCATGTAATATTGATATACATAAAATCATTAAACGAAATACACTTATAATATTATTGTCAAAATGAGAGTACTAAGCATGACTTAAAAGATCAAAAACATCCAACAAATACGTTGAAATCATAACATTGTAAATATGCATTTAATGTAAATCTAAACATTGTTGAACACTTCTCTGAATACAACATTCTGAGTCTTGTCAGTGGTTCCTCCATCTTCATCAACAATTAGAATTTTCAAACGACAACGATTGGTAACCCTTGATACTGCAACATACAACTGTCCGTGGGTAAATACCGGTTTTTTTAACAACAACCCAACACGGGACAAAGATTGACATTGACTTTTATTTATAGTCATAACATATTATCTGCTAACATTTGAAGTTGTTAATAGGAATGCTTAGGAATCAACACATTTTAGCTCGCACTAACTTATGTCAAAATCATTTCTTTTAGTAAAATGGTTTGCTAGTAATTCACCTTGCAATGCGCAAATGATTTTGACAGTTTTTTCATTTTAAAGGTTTACATGTACAAAAATTAATTGAAGCTAAATTATTTATAATTACTAAGTAATAAGGTGACTATAAATTTACACAAATTGCATTTTTAGACGAATTGTCTCTCTAAATAGGTAAAATAAAGGAGTAAAATATGTGAAAGTATGTTATGTCATTCTTGAACCATATTTGAATCTAAATTTATGGGAAAATGTTCAAATCGGTGCTTCTACTATTTCTAATATCCAAGTATGATCTGGTCTGGTTTGTTTAAGTTTGGTTTGGTCTGAGACTGAAATAAGTCTAAGTATAAACATCTAAAGTAATATGGTGACTATGTATTTATGAGAATTACGTTCTTTCCACGAATTGCCTGGGTAAATTGGCAAATCAGGGGGTGTGCAAATATGTGAAAGTGTGTTATGACATTACTAAACAATACTCAAATATAAGCATCATTTATATTATTGATATCTAGTAGAACACCCGTGCGATGCACGGTTGGTGAAATCTCATCTATAAAATTGTAGTGAAATTAGAAATAAAATCGAATTTGTCATTTCAATTGAATAGTTTAGAATTATATTATGATACAATTTGACATAAAATGAAATATACTCCCTCCGTTTCATAGAAAGGTACTCATTTTCATTTTAAAAACAATTGACAATCCTAAATGACATATTATTCACTAAGTATTAAAAATAATACATTTATAATATCACAGTTATCAACACTAATCTCATTATAACATAAACCCATTAAAATTATTTCTTGATATAAACTCAAACTGTCTTATTCAATTATTGTTTTAATAACCGTGTCTTTTTGCCATATGAAACTTTTAACGGGACAATGGTAGTACTTAATACAATTTTCCAATGATTGCGGAGTAGTACTCAATTTTTTTATAGCCCCACAAAAATAGTAACACAAAGTATAAAAATAATTTGAAAACCTCTTCATTATTGGCTTTCTAGCCAAATCGCCAATCTTTTAACAAATAAATCATTCCAAAAAACATCGTGTTGAGGATGAAATGTTGAATCCAAACTACCCTATTATATTTCATTCAAAAACATTATGAAACACTTCAATTCTTTATACACAAATTCTTGATATCACTGTCTGTGCCACTTCTCTGTCGTTGTTTGCAATGTATATTTTGTATGGTCAGAGATTGGTTACTTTAAACACAACTGCATAAAGTTAATCACGACTAAAACATGTTTTTTCACAACTGCATAAAGTTAATCACGACTAAAACATGTTTTTTCAAAACACAACTGATTGTTTTAATTTTTATTTATAGTCATGTTTGGGTATTATCGCTTCCGAAATTGGAATGATAAGCTAACATATGAAATTGTTTAAGAATGTTTGGGAATTGACAGTTTCTGTCTCACACAAATGATTTTGTCAAAGAATTTTCCCTTTTCAAAAATAATTTAATTGAAGGTAAACTATTTTAGCAAATAAGTAATAGGGATATACGAATTGCATTGTTTTTAACGAATTGCCGGGGTAAACAGGCAATTCAGGGGGTGCAAATATGTGGAAATGGGTAACCATATTTGGCAACTTGTGAGCAGGGGCCATTGCCTAACCAAGTTCCAGGGACCTTGCATTTTAACAGGCTTTTCATTATTAGTCCATTGCCGTTAGAAAGTTTGAGGCCCAATAAAATGCATCCCTCACCACTCGGCTCCTCATTAGTCCATTCAGTAGGAGAATCAAACCCTTCATTCATGTGGCTGACTAAGACATTCTCTACAACCCACTACAAAGAAAATCGAAATTCCCTAACTTGAAGCCGACGAAAGCAAGTGACTCAGTGGAATTCCTCTACTCATTGTCCGCCAATGGTCCGCCAAAACCCAGAACCTCCAAGGATGAAGACATTGATGGTCCGCAGTAGGTCACCCACTAATGTCGTATAGATCAATTTACATGGCAACGGTAAGATCACAACCCCCCACTATACGGTAGCGAAATCACCCGCCGTAGTGAGCCTACAGATCAGGTAGATCTGTTGATATTGTTGATTACGTTTTCTATTCAGTCGCTTCAATTTTTTAAAATTTTTTGTCAATGAACTTTATATTCAATTATATTGTATCTACATAAAACATACATCTTCAAAGAAGTTTTTATTTGAAAAGATTTAATAACACACAAAAAGTCTATTGGTGAGAGTCATGTATTTGCGTTTATCAATATTATTTGTACTGTACCGTCGATGCACTGGACTGTTGTCTTTAAATTTTCGTTGATGCACTGTACCGTTGTCCTTAAGTTTTCGTTCTTTGCTCAACTTTCCTACTCTATATGCCCGCATGGATTGCACTCCACTTTTATGGTCCATGAAATTTTACTTCATGTAATTATTTTATTTCTTTATCTTTTTCACTATTTCTCCTGTACTTTCTTGATGTTGTTGTTTTTTAGCAGAAATCCTGTAGCAAAAAACATTTTGCTTTTAGATATTTAATACATTTTCGTAAATTATTTTTATTTTAGCATTTTTTATAAATATTTTTTATTTCATAAATATTTTGGAATACTTTCTATTTTTTCTTAATTTTATTAATAAGATATATTTTAAATGTTCTTTTTCTATTTTTCTAATGTATTTTTTTTGTGGTTCGATAAATTCAACCAATGCAGTCACTTCAATTAGATTTTGTCAATTCTAACATATTGAACTGATTCAAAAATATATTACGTAGTACTTTTTAATATATTTTTATTCTTAACAAATACGGAGTAAGTACTACGTAGTATATAAAAACATTGCCTTTTTCCCTTTGGGTATTGAAATCCGAATTTTAATGGTTTCAATTGCTTAAAGTTATATATAGTGAATGACGGCCAAATTCACCTAAACTTTAGAACTTTAATAAAATTCATTAAGAAACAATAGAGGGATTTAAAGATTCCGGCCCAAAGTCTAATATACAAAGGGAAAATGGAAATTAATAATCCAACCTTTTAGCGGTCTTCTTTCAATAATCCCACCTTTTGATTATTCATGAATAATCCGACCTTTGCACCTCATCTTCATTCATTGGTCCCTGGTCGGTTAATGACCTACTATTCCAAGTTATTTTCTTATCTTTCCAAAATATTATCTTTGTGAAAGATGAGATTTATGGTATAATGATTTGCAAAGATAAGAAAATAGCTTGGAATAGCAGGTCATCAACCGGTCAGAGACCAGTGAATGAAGATGAGGTGCAAATGTTGGATTATTCATGAATAATCAAAAGGTGGGATTATTGAAAGAAGACCGCTAAAAGGTTGGATTATTAGTTTCCATTTTCCCATATACAAAACGGATCCAAGGTACATAGATCCAAATGAAGAGGAAGACTCAACCGTCCCAAGAAATAAATGAAAGATTCAAACAGTGCAGCATCCCACATACGGAGTAATGGAGTATATGGGTGTTTGGATCTGATTCTCAAAACTGATTCTGCTCCTTCATGGAGCAGAAGCAGAAGCTGGAGTGTTTGAGTGAAATTCCAGAAGCACTTCTGGATCTCTAATTTACTCTCAGAATCAGTTTTTTTTAGAAGCTGGGGGTACCAGCTTCTGAAAACTGATTCTGATTCTGCTTCTACTTTTAAAAAAGAATCAGAATCAGTTCCAAACTCCAGAATATTCTAAGTTCCAGCCGCACATTCAGCCGGCGTCTTTGAAGAGAGAAACTCTGCATAGATCGTTGGGAGTGAGTTGAGTGTGAAAGAGAGAGACCCTGAGGCGTGGAGACCGGATTTAGCCAAGACATGTGCAACGGTGCAGTGTTTGGTTCTCTTCGACGATGGTGGAAGTTGATGTTGTGGGTGATTGTGTTGCGGTTGATTCTAGCCATAGTCTGCCGGAGGTAGTCAGGTACGGTTCCAATCCCTATAATCAATTTAAAACTAATCTGAGAGTCGGTCTGATCTTGGAATGAATTATAACCCATTTTCGTGAAAATTTTTATGGAGGTGTCGATTGCTTTAAATTCAGCGTGGAGTGGATCTACTGCGGAGATCGTAAGAGTAGTGAATTGACAAAACCGACCATCGTTGCCTCCCAGAATGCCCCCCCTCCTGCTGTTGGACCATGGAAGGACGCATCTGTGTTAAGGATTAAGGGGAAAGGTGAGGGCAGTCTCCATTGATTTTTTTCTCTGATTTGTGTGCTTTGTGTAAAAGTGGCATAAATCCTTCCATATGTAGGTCAGTCAGTTCGCAGTGAAGGTCTCCTATAACGGCCTATGGCGTCTCCGGCGGTGAGAGCGTTTCCAACCCAATCCTCAAAATACCTTCGCCCCTCGCTCGTGTTGAAACATGCTGTAGGGCCAGACACGGAGAAACCCAAACATTCAAGTTCTTAAATTGCTTGTTGATGTTTCTGCGATGTGGTAAATACATTTATCTTTTCCAATTTCCATTTAATTTTAAAAACATATGCCCCATCCTTTTGGAATTTATATGTAAGGATATTTTAAAAGATTACAATTGAGCTATCCATTACTTTCCAAATGAGCTTATCATTTAGTTTGGAAGTTTAACCAAGATGAATCATCTACCCGAAATACATGTATACACCAGGACTCTAGGAAGTATATACTACGTATATGCTTTTCTTGATAGCAACTTATGCCAAACTGTATCTGGAATTGTTTTTGTATAACAATTTACACTTTTTAAACATTATATAGATGAAACACTTTATGCACATGCACACACAATCAAATATACAATGATTTACCTATATTAGGATATATATGCACAGATGTACTACAGAGTATTTGAAGAATCTCATCTTCAATAGTTTAATATAGGCTCTGTGGATCTTCTTGTGTTTTGCTCAGCATCATTTACTCATTGTCATTTAGGATAGTCTTCATCATTCAACTCCGGAGTCTGAAAGAAAACCATCAACTGTCCTTCAATTTGGAAGGATATTATCAAAATATTCCTACACACAAATACATGATTACAGAGTAGAAAATATCCTACAAAAGTGTTCTATGTAATAGAGTATTATATTTTGACAGGTAGATCCAGAGTTCTCTCACGGAGTAGAATTTCTATGGAGTAGAAATTCAGCTTGATGTGTATTGGTGGGAAGAGTCATGCCCGGAGGCTGCGTTTATAGGTGAAACTATGCTATATGTGCAATTACCATGGTCAGTTAATTTTCAACCAATAGAACTTACTTTTGACTATTCACACCATGAACCAATAGAAAATAAGATAAACAGTGGCCACCGTTTGTTTTAGCCAATGGCATCACCTTAAGATATAGAAATATCTTATTGAACAGTGTCACCACATCTCTAACCAATAGAAATACCACTTTTATTTCACAAATGAGCTGATCCGGCCGTCCTTTATTTCTGTGAACAGTGTTCAAATCTTTTCTTAACCAATCATTTTAATGACAGCTGTTGCACCATTTTTTTGACCAATAGAAATTGAACATCTTTATTTTAACATGTGCACTAACTCATCAACTTGGGACCATGATATTTTAATTTCTCGAGTGAGCAGAATCCTTAGAGTTTTTTTCCTAATTAATGCTAAGAAAAGAATTATTTACCAAATTAATGTTGAGTTAGAAATATTTACGAAAGTACTGCCCAATTAAACTATGGTTAAGAGAGTGGAACGAATTGGAAGTGGAACGTAGGAATTACGCAGGAGAGATGGATTAGTGGGGCCAAGTCAAAAAACAATTCTCCTTTTCTTTAACCTGTAATAAATTTTATATTTTTGCTCCAAAGTTTATAAAAATATATCAATTTTCATAACTTTTTATGATCTTTCATATGACACCAATATCATATATAAAATTTAAAAAGAAAAACTGAAATAAATGGACAAACTGTAACAAAGCCCGTTCAATCAATCTAATTCTAAACCAATATTTTTTACAAAAATCTCAATGAATGGTTGATAGAGTTTTTCAGACACAACATTTTTCATAAATAAATCAAAGTGCTAAAATTAAGATACAATGATTATTTTCGCATTTTATAAAAGGTTATTTTTTAAAAAAATATTTACATCTTTGAATAGTTTTGAATCACTTGTGGTGACGTAACATGGTTACAAATACGTTAAAGATGACGAGAATATTTGGAAGATGTAAATGTTTGCAAAATATAATGTTATAACTACTTTTCATCACTTCAAATGAAATAAAATAGATGAAAGATGTAAACATAATTATGAGATCTTAATTTTGCAGTTCATTCTATTTAAGAAAATATCTGAGTCTAGAAAACTATTCTAATTGGGTCTTTTGATTTTTATAAACTAAAAATTTGTTTAGAATTAAATTTGTTGACCGGTTGAGTCTAGCTTTCATGTTATACGTAGGGATGACAATGGGGCGGATCAATGACGATTTTACATATCGAGCCCGTTTGGTGATTCCTTTTTTAGGCTTATCAGGCTTATCAACCAATTTTTTCACCAAACACGTAACTTTTGATTTCGTGCTTTGAATTTTGTAATAAGCAAAAAAACTAAGGTTGAAGTTACTTTTATGGTTGTATTGACTGAAGTGAATGTAGAGGATCATTTTAGCTATTTTCCATTTAATTTTTTTTTTAATTTATTAATAAAAAATATTTTTTTTTTCGTGAATCAGCCAATACAACCACTTCAGTCATAACTTCATAAATTTCAGCAGAATCAGCCAATTCACCCAATTTTAGTGTTACCAAACGGGCTCATAATCGTACCCGCCCTATTGGGTAATTCGCCCACCCCGTAGACCGTAACCGCCTCATTATCCAACAGATAATTTTTACTCAAATCACAACCGCTCCAATGGGTAACGAATATAACCATGAGTAATTACTTTATTAAATGAGTCATTGATCATTTAATACGGAGTATAAATGATCGGAGCGGGTAACACGTATAACCGCAGCTATTCGCCGCCTCGTACTCGTTACTCGGTCGATGCGGTTTTATCTATTTTGATAGGAGCGGTTCGGTGTGGGTGTCTAACGGATCAGTCACAATTGTAATCCCTAGTTATATGTCTTCAAATTTTGTAAACTTTATATATGACATATTGGTGTCATATGAAAGGTAATACAAAATTATGAAATTTGATGTAGATTTTATAAAATTTGGAATAAAACACAAAAGTTATAGCAATTTAGAGAAAATGGAGATTTTTTAACATGATCCACACTTTCTCTCTCCTACGTGTGGCATCCTACCGTCCTACGCATGACGGTCATTTCCTTTGGCTCCTGTCCTTTACGTATTATAAAGGTAAGCTAACTCTAGTTTAACCCAACAGCATTTTCGTATATACTTTTAACTGAACCATAATTTGATAAATAATTGTTTTTCAGCATTAATTAGGAAAAAAACTCGAATCCTTAATACGTACAACAGTTAGAAGCGCAATTATCTTCAAGAGTTCATTTGAATGCCTTCCCGATTGAAGGTTTAGTTGAAATTTGGTATGAGTAAACTAGACTTAATGAATAAGATGCTCAAAAAATTTCATCAAAAAATTCCACCGTGAACCACTCCAAATGGCGACGGCCGGACAAAGCCTCCTAAATAAGGGTTTATTTGACCTTTTTTGGTTAGTACATGGGCCTATTTGCACTTTTTCCCATGTATATATAGATATAGATAGATGTTGTTGTTCCAGTATAAATTGCGATTGGGCATTGATAAATTGTATTGTTGGGCATTCACTCTCTCGCATTGCGCATAAAAGACTCTAGTATTTGAATACATATGACCAATATTCAACCACTATGTGCTACCGAGCCGAAAGAGAAAACAAGAAATTTATTTATTTCATTTGAACGAGTTGTTCATAGGGATTGAAGAACAATGAATATGTATGCATGTAAGTAAAGCTCTAAAAGATATGTGAAACAACATATAAAGACGTTAGTTTCCTAATGTAATTGTTGAAATAACATATAGATAAAAATGTTTTGGAATGTGTAGGTAATTGTTGTGAAGATTGGAAAAGGTATTTTTCCATAAATACTTTACTTTTATATAACTCTCCCACGGTACCCCCGTGTGCTTTAACATTTTTGTATTTGATATCACCATCTAAATGTCTACTACATGACTTATTTTTGTTATTATATATTCTGGAAGTTGTGCATGAGTAATCCTAACAATAACTATAATCACACGAGAAAAGAAACTTAATTATATATTAAAATACCAAACAAATCAAGTGTTACAATTACCTGATATCTCAAAATCCACCACTTATCTTCTAACAAACCCCATCCAATAAACTCAAGAAGCGGCCTACGATTAGATCTGAGACGGTCACCTTCAAAAAAGCAACGCGAATCGCTAACCACCGAGTGAGCAACATAGAGTTCTTTCTGACATTCAAGGTCACCGTACTCTTTACCACTTCACTAGCTAGACTCATAATAACCAAAATATGCCCTCAGTCCCTGACCAAGCATATAAAAGTTCACTCAAAATTAAGTGAACCTTTTCACCGAACATGCGGGAAGTACGAAGCAATCAATAGCTGAAGAGATCTCAATACTTCTGATCATAGCTAAACTAGACAACTCAAGATAAACAGTCTATCGAAATAAAAACAAAACTCTAAATAAAACCAAAGCAAACCTGAGTCACTCGTTCTCTCCATGGCATCAGCATGGGAGGAGGTCGGATCATCAACACTTCATCTTCTTCCTCTAAGACCAAGAGAATGAAGGCCAAAACAGATTGATACCACAAGTGTAGCGGCCGCCGTTGCAGGCGCCGTCGCGGTTGCAAGTCTTGCTCCAAGCACAAGGAAGACTGCTATGGAGAGTTTCTCCTGGTCACTGTTGTACCTTAAGTATTGATCGATAATCCAAAACCAAGAAACAAGCTTCCCCATCCCCATGACAAGGGAAAAGCTGGGCGCACGCTTATGCAGCGGAATAACTAAACCCTATGTAAGCAAGAACTCTAAACATGATAAAAAAAAACATGATAAAAAGTTAGAAACGGCTATATATTTTTAATATTGAAAAACTTGGAAAATTATAAATATATTAATCCAATACAGAGTAGTAATAAGAAATTATATTTTCCCAAATAAATCTTAACACTATGTGTTACTGTGTTAGAGACTTAGAGTAGCTCGATAAGAAAAGAAAAAAAATGATTTATATACACAAAGTGGTGTAAAGTGTAAATGAAGTGACATCTGAACAAAGAAGAGTTTTGTTCATACCCACCCTTTACACCCACCAATGTGAGAAGACTATTTCTTGTGAACATTTTCAGACAAAACAAGACATGTTTTGTCCGTGAACGGAATTCACTGATAGAAAAATAGTTTTTTCACATTGGTGAGTATAAGAGTGATCGAGTATAAGTAACAAAGTTGCCAAACAAATTAGTGAAAGTAGAAGGAGAATATGTAATACTCCGTACGAATTAAGGGGGGTGTCCCCAACCTAGATTTTAAAGGATTTTGAAGATTTTTAATTCCATAAATTTTAATAGAATTCCACAGTTTGTAATTAAATAGGAATAAATATTACATATTCACCCCTTATTTAATTAAATAATATAATTAATTGTTCCTAGTTCCCTTTCATAACCAAAGCCATTTTGTTGGTGGCGGGTCAGTTCGATGACGACAACGGGGAACTTCGGTGATGGAGGCGGACTGGTCACAGGCATATCGGTAGCGACAATCTAGATGAAAATTCTGACGACCAGCAGTGGCAATCCGCATTTAAAAGTCTATGGATGTTTTGAATGTCAATAAACTTATCCATGAATTTAAAAGTCTATTGACTTTTTTAAAAGTTCATGAATTAAAAAACAAAAAATCTATAGGTACCCCAAAATGTACCCCATTTTGTACCCACCCCTGAATTGCCTGTGTACACAGACAATTCGTTTGAAAGAGGGCATAACTTTCTGTCCAAATGTCTGTGTACACAGACAGTGTACAGATTGAGGTACAAATTGGGGTACCCCAACAGGACTCATTAAAAAATGTACACAACGATCCATATTGAATACAGCCCTTAGGGAGTGTTTGAAACTGCTTTTGCTTAAAAAAAGTACTTTTGAAGATGTAAGGAAAAAATGATTAACAATAAAAGTTGATAGTGTTTGAGAAAAAAGTGATTTTGAAAAGTAAAAGTTGACAGTGTTTGGAAAAATAAGTGTTTTTTGTGTAATAGAAAAGGGAAAAACACTTTTCACACGCAAGCCGAGAAAAAGTAAAAATGGGTAGTATTTAGTAAATAAGTGCTTTTTTAAGCCAAAAGGTAATATTGGAACTACATATAAATGAATAGTTGATTGGAACATCAACATATTTTGATTGAGTGACACATGCTTCAAGATATGTTAAATTTGAGAGTTTAATATGAAACTAGTCTTTTACTCATACGTTGCACGGGATAACAACCTAATAAATTACGTACAAAGCTGTCAAGTAGAACAAAGGATTCTGCAAGTGTGTATATATTTTCCCATTTGCAATAATATTATGAAATACACATTCTTGAGTTTGAGCAAGTGTCAACCTTTTTATCATCTCAACAAAATCAAATAAAGAAAAGATGTGGAGGCATATCGTGACTCTCAATGAATCTTTTTCTCAAAGTTATCAACTGAACTTATCAACGTGACTCTGAATGAATCTTTTTCTCAAAGTTATCAACTGAACTTATCAACATGATTTCTCCTCGTAACTGATGCAAGCAAAAAAGAATTTAAGCCTCTTTTGAAATACATTTTAATAGGCATGAAATACAAAAATAACCAACAAAAAACCTATTGAGTATACAAACTACCCAAAAACCAATTGAGTATACAAAGTATCCTTTTTCTGGCCTGAAGTTTTAATAACCCAATCTATTACAGGTTACCGAAATTTCTAGAACACCATTGTGTGAGTATGATATTATGTTAGAGTTACATGAAACTTCTCTATTCTCTAATGATTTCAACTGATTGGCGAAAAAACTCTATCTAATCATATAAAGAAAAGATGTGGAGCCTTATGATGACTCGGTATGAATCCTTTGTTCAAAATTATCAACTAATCTCATCAGTACAACTTCTCCTCGGAATTGGTGCAATAAAAAAGTCTTCTAGTCTCTTCAAGAATACATCTTAATAGGCATGAAGTACAGAAGAACCAACAAAAAACCTATCAAGTATACAAAGTACCCTCAAGATCTTATATGAAACAAACTACAAAATACAAAATTTTGGATTTGATTTGCAATGGATTTAGTGAATTTTCTCTTCTGAATGAACACTCCGCTACAATTACCGTTTAAAGTCTTAGAGCTTGTTTGGTAACACTGAAATCGGATGAATCGGCTAATACTGGTGAATTTTTTTAAATTATGGCTAAAGTGGTTGTATCAACTAATTCTACTGATTTATGAAAAAAATTATATTTAAAATAAATTTTATTAATAACATTAAGAACAAATTATATGAAAAGTAGCTAAAATGGGCATCTACAACTTCAGCCAATAGAATCACAAAAGTAACTTCAACCTTACTTTTTTTTATTATTACTCAATTCGACGCGCGAAATCAAAAGTTACGTGATTGGTTGAAAAACAAAGTCACCAAACGGGTTCTTTTCTAAGGATAGAAGATATCAAGGAAAAAGAACTATACCCAAAAGAAAGAAATGAGTATGTATTAAAGTATAAAAAATGCAATTTCACCTCTTCTAATCTTAAAAAATTGCATTTAGTTAACAATGTTTAGCGTGTTACATTAAAAAAAACTGAAATTGTTAAAAGGAAAAACTCCATTTTTAACTAAACATGAATATAAACTAAACTAAATTGTAAAACCATGTATATTCACTCCTCAAGTTAAGCCAAAAGGTAATATTGGAACTTTTGTAAATAAATGATTTTTTAAGCCAAAAGGTAAATAAGTGTTTTTTTAATTGGTAGATTGAGTCACAAAAATGAAACGGAATTGGACAAAATTGTCCAATAGTAAAAAACCCAAAAAGGCGCGCTAAGCGTAAGTTGAGGCGCGCCAAAAAGGTCTTTTCCATCAGGTCCGAAGACGACCTCCTTCGCTGCCACACAGAGGAGTTTCAGTCAGCTCTCGGAGTCTCACAGTCCCGGTCGATAGAATTAGTCGAAGGTCCTTCCTTCATGGGGAGCTCATCACTGTAAGTAAGTTTTCGCTCGGATTCGTTTCCTTACAAAAAGGGGGCGGGGGATGGAGGAAAGTGAGGGCGAGAGATGGGAAAGGTGAATGAACTCTATTTTTATATCACTTCAGAACTTCCCCGAAAGATGAACTCAAAGCAAACTTCGATCCGTGTGGTGGGGCAGCGCTCGATTACTTCAACTTTCCGCTTACACCATTCTGCTCGGTATGCGTATTAGGTTTTCTTTTTTTGAAACGCGAATTGCATTTTGGGTTTCATAATTTCAAGCATTTTCATACTTTTAGGTCAAATGATAGAAAAAAAGATGTCGAAATTAAATCTCCCAGTGAAAAGCGTCCAACTATCTCTCTCTCCGACTTCCTCAACAAAAAATTGGACAAAGCTTCTGTTTTACCTGGTTCAGTTAAGGTAATTTTTCATAAATCTTGAACTGAAACTCTATCTATTCTGGTTTACCAAGCTTTACTTGAACTCAGTAAAATTTACCACAGAAGGTATAGACAGTTGGAGTGTAGGACAAAATATCACGGTAGCAGATTCTTTACCACATGACAGGAGGCCTAGCTTATCTAGTTCTGTATAAATTTTAATTCGATTTACATGTGTAATAAACGTGATTTCAGGATTTGAGAATTTCCCTGTCTTTGAGATGTTTAATTCATTTTAAGAAGTCCTACTGGTTGCACAAAATGAATTATCCATGCTCATTATCACTTTTTGGATTATGGGTATTTCATTTTAAGGAAAAAGGTGCACATGTTCTTAATGTTTGTTTCTCTAGGTGGACTGGCCCTGAATGTGTTTCTAGGTGCATATATACCCATTATATTTCCCTTGTTATGCATATTGGGCCTCTTTAGCTGTTAAAACAAAATTGTAAAATAAAGAAACAATTAAAGTAATACATTGTGTTAGAGACTTTAATGTATATAATTAGTCATATTGTTATCGGTTATAATAGTATTATGACAGCAGATTCCCTATTTTTAGATGTTAGTATGCACAAAATTCAATTTAATGCTCTCCAAATAGAAAACCTGCCTAAAAATCAAAGAGTTGCAAGTTATAATGATGAGTTTTTCTCACTGGTTGTATGGGATATATGGAACTTGACAAACTCTATTACCGTTATTTGGTAGTTTTCAAACCCTCTATTTCTCTCTCTTTCAATGTTCTTTATTTACGGAGTAACATTGAAGCTTTGGTTGACATATGCATTACAGAGTAATGGATTTTTGAAAGAGGAAAATTCATGTGAACGCATTTTTGTTGACTAGAAGTCATGTAAAATAGTTGCAGTTGTTACGTATGGTACAAAGTTTATATAGTCAACTGAAGGACATGGGGGTGTAATATTTTTGACAGAGGAAGGACAAGCAGTTTCTGTCTCCAGAGGGAAGCAATGGCGACACTAAATTATTTAATAAAGATGAAAAAAATGGGGAGAAAGGTGTAGGTCAACATTGTTCTCTTGATATTATGTTTGAAAAGCTTAAGCAAGCTGATAAAAGAGAAGAACATGGTGATAGGGATCGTAGTTGTGATGAAATAATGACTTCCTGCTCGGAAGATATGGAAAGATCAATGAAAAGGAGAAAGGTGTTTGCAGGTTAGTAGATTTTCCCCATTGACATAATCTACTTTAGAATTTTATGTCTTTGTGATATTACTCAGTTTATTTTTGGTTTTCCATTGTCCATTCTATGGTGCTTTAATTACTAGTGTTCTGCGTCTTCTCTGTTTAGCTATCTTTAGACGAGCCTTGTTAGTCGCACATTTCCATCATCTTAACTTCCTAGCTAAAACTATTTTGAAAACAAAGACATCTATTGAAACAGGAAATTATGAAATGGTCTACACCATTTCATTATGCAATCCCGACTCATTTAATTATTAATTTAATTTGCTAAATTAATTGTCAGTAATTATAGTTAGCAATTAAATTTGATATGTGCAGAAACTAAATAAAGAATTATTTTTAAACAAACTACTAATTTCAAAATTTATCGATAAATATTAATCATTCATTCATCATCATCATTACCCCGGTGCCGCAAAGGCTCCCACCTTCGGTGTACGCAGATCTTACCCCTGTACTAAAGCACAAAGAGACTGTTTCCGGATGACCCATAGTGAAATCGCGTCGAAAGTTCCATGGACGGACTACTGCTTCATAACAAAGAAGTGCAGATAGTTTAGGGAGCCATTTTGCTTTATTCCATCATATTCCCAAGCCAAAAAATAGCGAGTCTTTGGCTCCATTGCAAATGATGAAAATATCGATAAATATTAATGAACATAATTAAAAAGATAAGTCATTTCAGCATTGAATAATTTACATCAGGCCGCTGCAAATGCTAATACTTAAGCCTGCTCAAACGTTCACTAGTGTGTGTACTAATGTAATCCACATGAAGAACTTTGTGCATATCAAATTGGTCGGAGGGAAAATCTTACTAGTTTCATTTCTCCATATAATAGTGTCTTGATTCATTAAAAGTACTTGTCTTATTTATAATATACCTGTTGGAATGAAGCTTGAAAATGGTGAATATTCAGTACCTAGTGCCAAGGTCATTCCAACTGGAGCTAACCACTGTAACAATGAAAGAAATATTTTTGCAATAAAAATGTTTTTAATTAGACTTAAATTTTATGCTCTAGTGTGGTCTGTATCATTGGTAGCTTATATGCCTTAATTTTCCCATTATAAGGTAATGGTCATAAGCAATCTGTTGGAAAGGTAGTGGTAGTCTTAGGAGAGGATTCAAAGAGCAAGCAAAAAAGAAATGGCAAGAGGCATGAAATTCCTGAGAAATCAACTACCTACTTCAATCATTGTAAGTCACATGCATCTCTTACAGTTCATCTTCTGAAAAAGTTCTCCTGCATGTTTTCTATTCTAAGCCATGGTTTCAGCATCTAAGGTAAAGCTTGACTAATTTGTTTTCAGATGCAAATGGAGGTGGCTGGTGGGACTGTGAGAAGGAAGGTGTTGACAATGAAGAAGTTGGATGCAATGGGACATGGGAAGTCTATCACATACCTCATTAGGGTGATGTGATTGGCTGATTGCCATTGATTTACACCTTTTTTTTATTTAGAAAAACATATGATATCTGTTGCAACACAAATTGACTAATCTGGAGTCATTATGAGGACAAGAGGGTTGTTGCCTTGTTGTTGTCAAAGTTCTGCTTTCCATCAAACTTTTTTTTCTTAATTCAGTTGCTGTTGTAAATTGTTAAATACTTTGACGGGTTGCCAAATGATCTATGGGTATGTTTGGCACAACTAGCTGAAAAGATACTTTTGTGAGCTTTTTAGTAACTGTTAGCTTTTAGTGACTGAAAAGATCTTAAAAAGAAAAGGTGATAACTGTTTGGTAAAAAGCTGACTGTTTGATTTAGTTCGGTTTGATATACAAGCTGTTAGGACTAATTAATACTAAAAGTCACGAGCTTTTCTCAGATGCTACACCCGGTAGCATCTCAAAAAAGATCTTTTAATTTTTGAAAAGCTCTTAAAAAATGTCATGCCAAACATACAACTAGAGTCTTTTAAGATCTTTTTAAAGAAAAGAGAAGCTAGAAGGCAGAGGCTTTTGTGTGCCAAACATGGCCTATATTTGGGGCGTGGTGTAAACTTGAAAATTTAATTTTTTTGCAACTTTCGGACAGACTTTACTTGTTGATGGAGAGGGAAACAAAGAGCTTGATTTAAAATAGAAATGAGAACCTTTAAATAAAACATCCAAAAAAATACAAGAGAACCCTAACATGGGACATAGTAATATATAGCGCGTCCAAGTTTTTGGCACTTGAAATAATATGTTGTAGTGCACTAGTGCGTCATTATGGGTGCCAGACTTCAAAGTGGGAACAAAATTTATATTTGTACACTCTTTGTGTACACACATACAATTTATCCTTTTTAGGCTTTTGTGAGAAATCAAGAGATGAGGGCTAAGGGCTGGAAGCCTGGAAGACTGGAACTGGCATCACTCAGTTAGTGCCTTCTTTAACAGTTTTGAGCCATCAGACACAGAGTTGAGGGCTAGGGGATGGGTTATACAGACAATCTTAGACCCAGTAAATTTCTCTATCCATGATGTCATCTTTTTTAAGGGAAACATTGCCATATATATTAATTAAACCAATAACTCATTAGCCAAATGGCTTACAATATAAACTGACACAATTGTAAAAGAATCATTTCAGGCTAATGCATGAGCCGCTTGATTCATAGACCGCCTACACCAAATAATACTCCAACCTGTATTTTTCCCAAGCAAGTATTAGATATCCTCCAGCACTGCCCCTACATACGAGCTTCCAGGATCCCCTTGAATTCCTGTCGTGACCATACTAGCATCCGTCTATCACCATCCCACCCCATCCAATATCTTTTGCTCATCAAGCTTCCCGAACTCCTAAGGCTTCCATTTCTAAAGGTGTCCAACTAGCCTCTAAAGACTGACCTTGTGCTCGTAAAAACTGCCTGTCGTGATCTATTGCTATCCACCCCTACATGCGCCGACCACACCCACCACTATCTATAGCCGCTGCTATGTTGACTTTTACCCAATTCTCCCTGGGATTCTTCCATATTTCCCCACCACGACCAGCAGCTGTCCGCTGCAACTTGCTACTTGAATTCTGGGCTGCTTGCCATCCATCCAACGCTGCTACCGCGGTTCTCTTAACCCCCTCCGGTGAGAAATTTTCTTCCTTCCAAACAACACCATTTCTTAGTTTTCAAATGCTCCAAAGAAACATAATAAACCTGCAACGCTCTTCCATTGGCAGCATCTTAAAGACTGCCTCAAGCCATCCTTGATCCTTCCAAAGTTAATTCACTTGCTGCACTAGGAATTCCAACCCTCTTCCAAACAGCTTGCGTTTCAGGATCCCTAAATAAATGGAGACCATTTATATTAGCCAACTTACAAATCGGACACTCAGTCGGAACCTAAACATGCCTCCTCCTCAGATACATGCAACAACTTGCCAAAAGAAATGTTTGACCTTCGACGGAGGCAAGTACTTCCAGACAGCATTCCCGTCTACCCAACTAGAAACTTGAACTTCACCGATTAGCCTTCTATAGCAACTACGCACTGAATAATTTCCCTTCAGCTTACCACACCACCAAAAAAGTCTGAGACTCTGCGGGATACTCAAAATTTTAAAACTCTCCCTTTCCGAAAAATGGATTTTACCCATAGTCACATGGTTCGCGGTACGGTTCGATACGGGAACGAGGAACGGGAATACGGTTCGCTAGATCTAGCGTATCCGATTCGGAGGGGGTAGGTTCATTTCGGTACGCGTTTGGTACGATGTACCATATGTTCGGTACGTTGTACCTAATTTTTTTGGTATTATAATAAAAATACAAAACTGAATTATAGAATACAGATTTTAGCATTGAACAAAAACGGATTTCATAACATAAACTCATAACATTAATCAAAAGCAAAAACATTAATATTCAAGAAACATTTCAAGCAAAACAGAAAAACAGTACTACAATCATTGATTTAAAGTTCAAACAAGAAAAGTACATGACTAATCAACTCGAGGTCTCTTTCCTTTCCCCTTGTCCACGTCTTCATCCTCTAGATTCTCCCAAGCCATTTCTTCGAGTCTTGAACTTGTGCCTTCTATGTATGTGCTCTCGGGATTGATGTCCCAATATTTGTGTGGACCGGCTTTATATGATTCTGAAAACCGTGACTGGAGTCGAATGTTGGAGTGAATGAAAACCAATTTGTCGGCTCTTTTGCAATTCAACCGGTTTCTCTTCACACTATGAATGTAGGAATATGTACTCCAATTTCTTTCGGCCGAAGAGCTACTAATCGGTTGTGAAAGCACCTTCTTTGCTACTTCGGCTAATTCCGGTGTTTCAGCTCCATAGGTTGACCACCAATCAATTGCATCCATTGTCACGGAATCCGCTTGTGTTGCCACCATTGAATAGATCCCCTTCTTCATATGGAATGTAGCAAATTGCTCTCGTAATAGCCTTTCCTCTTCTGGACTTTCTGCAATTCTCTTGAAAGCTTCCATTACACCAAGCACAACCTCTTTATCTTGATTCGGTGCCTTTCTTGCAATACCACCCGGAGCCAATTTTTCAGGATAGAATTTATCGTAAAACCTTGGGTTTAACGCAAACCCCAAACAGTGAAGTGGGATTGTCATCTTCTCCCATCTAGCTACAATTATTTTCTCAATATCCGGGTAATAACAAGAATATACATTATCCACCATGATGTCCTTTATTTCCCCAACATATTATCCATCCTTTCATATATTTCACCCATTTTTGGGCCATCACCATCACAAAATTTTATAAGTAGAAAAACCGGCTTAGTAATTGTCAAAACATTCCTAACATCATCCCAAAAATCATCACTCTTAATAGTTTCAGCAACATTAGTCCCATTAATTCTTGCATTTTCATCTCCACTTCTCACCCATTCCCTCAAAGAATTGCAAAAAATAGTTGAGGCAAGAGCCTCCTTACAATCCATCACCCTTTTTAACAAAATGTAATGAGATGCAAACCGGGTTTTAGCAACCTTTAACAACTCCAACCTTGAGTTTTCACGAAAGATGGCTAAAGCATGGGTATGGTTAATAAAATACTTAACAATTGTCTTGCCTCTTCTATACGTATTTTGTAACCATTGGAGTTCTTTTGCCATGTCTTTGAAAATTAAATTCAAAGTATGCACGCAACAAGGAGACCAAAAATATGTTTATGTACCTTCTCGATCTCTCTCCAGGCCGCTTTACAATTAGCCGCATTATCCGTGACTACTTGCAGCACATTACTTGGTCCAACCGTGTCAATAGCTCCAAGAAGAAACTTAGAAATCTCAACTCCAGATTTCTCAACTCCGGAAAAATCTTCCGCATACATGAACATAGCACCACGGGAGTTCACCGCTAAAACATTGATAAGTGGCCTATGCTTCACGTTAGACCACCCATCCGAGACAATTGACACTCCTTGTGTGTACCACGTGTCTTTCACTTGGGTTAGGTCTTTCTCAACATCCCTAACACATTCATCGAGCAATACCGTTCTTGCCTTTTCACTAGAAGGGGGCTTGTATCCTTCCGGTGCCTTTTTTTTATAGCATTAACCATTTCAATAAACTGAGGGTTGCGTAAGACATTGAATGGAATGCCATTTGCACACAAACTTCTAACAATCTTCAAATCAACCGCGTTTCTCTCTAATAGCCCGAAAGATTCTTCCAAGCGCTTCTTCGAGGATACATTTCGGGACAATAGAGAACTCTTCAAGGATTTTGCAACCTCGCCAGCTTCCGCCTCCTTTACTTTGTTCCAAAGCCTTTCATATTGCTGCCTTTCATACTTTCGTATCGCGTTTAGGATTTTACCCTATTAATATTCCAGCTTTTCCCATCTTCCTTTACAAGAGCTGCCACATTCATGTCAAGGACCCCTCTGGCCTAGCAGATTGTACTCTCCCCTAACCCGTACCTAGGAGCCAAGCGTCCTTCCAAACGGAAATCTCTCTGCTATTTCAAATTCTTCAACGCACACTATCCTTGATAGCGCTTTGTGCTGCCATAATACTCCACCATTTAAATGACGGGTTACTACCCAAATGTGCCTCAACAAATGACCCGTTTGGGTAATGTTTTGCCTTGATCACCCAACTTGCTAGTGATTGGGGATTTGTCAACAACTTCCATCCTTGTTTTCCCAACATAACCAAATTGAATTCCTCTAAACAACGGAAGGCAAGTCCGCCCTTTGATTTCGTTACACACATGAACAACCAACTTTTCCATCTCAAACCATTTTTTTTAATCAAAGTCATCACCCCACCACCAATAATTGTTCATGATTCTTTCAATCTCACAACATAACTCATCTGGTAACATAGGGCCACAAATCCCTCCTTCCCCTGTCTCTTTCGTTTTAGAAAATGTAGAGTCTCGAAAGCAACAATAGATCTACCTGGCACAAATGCGCTTTATTTTTCAGCTATTAATCCATCAAGAATACCTTTCTTTCTATTTGCAAGGACTTTGGCGAAAATTTTATACACCACATTACATGATGTCACTATGTTTTATTCTTCAAAGCTTAATACTAGGTACATTTTTGTTCACGGAAACAAATTCTAGAATATAACCACATAAAGGATCTTATTGAGGAACAAGTGACTACTTCCTCTCAGTCCTGATAATATATACCCTTTACATGCTTTTGTCAACACCCCAGGTGTCTAACCATGGAGCATGAATGTTCACGTTGTAATGAAAAACTCTCTCTCTCTGAACACAGATCAATTTGAGGACTTCTTTTTTGAAGAAAATCATAAATGACAAAAGACTAAGAAGGATTATTTTCTGGTCTATGACTAACAAGTGGGGATTAAGTAGTAAAACGAAAAGCAAAAATCCTCCAAAGTCCCCCAACAAACATCCCCTTAAGCTAATATTTGAGAAAATACTACCATCCCTATCATTTTCCCATTCTTATTGGTGCATTTACTGCATTAAGCACACTTGGAGTGTTTTGGAAACAGTGGAGCAGCTGGACAAGAAGCTGTGGTTTCCGCTGAAAGGTACATGTTTCTTTTCTTTCACTTCATAATAATGTATTACAGAGTATACGTCCATCTTGAGGGTATGAAGGCCCTAGTCTATATCTTGATCAAAAGTTTTTTTTGTAGATCATAAGAATAAAGGATTAGTGAAATGTTATAATCACCCATTATGTTATTCTGCAATAATTATAAAATCTCAAATGTATAACAAGATATAACAAGATATATATGTAACTATCAGAACCCTCCATCCAAACAAACCGCTACGTATCGTTTGGTATGCATAAAGGAATAAAGTGGGAAAAAGCACCTGGAGAATAAAAAGAAGGATGCTGAATTCCGTAGTTTCGTTTATTGGAATAAAATTAATTGTAATAATCAGGGAAGAAATGAGTAGTGTTAAATATGCCCTTTGTGAATACACTTCTAAATATTGTCCATTTTTTGTGAAACTGTCCAATCATTAAGGAAACTGCATGGGGTTGATAACATGCCAAGGATTTGATATTCGTTGAGTGAGACTGAGAGTTTTCCTATCTACCAACATGAAAATAAGCTCATGGAAGGAATTAAGAGGGAAAGGAAGAAACACAGCTCCCTACCAAACTAACTAGTCATTGATGATTGATCTGGTATTCTGGTTAGAATATCGTTTCCCACATTTTCTTATTATCATTGGTAAAGTTATAATGCAGTGGTGCCGGTATTCTATCACCTGAACAAGAGTTTTGCTTCTATTTCCATTCATAGTTCAAGTCACATTGGTTTCTTTGGCCATTTGTCACAGGACAACAAATTTCTCTCTAATTATGGATACTAAACATTGTCATGTATCATAATTTAGTTCACAATGACATTCCACTCATTGGGCTTGGTTAGTTACTGATTTATGAAGGCAGATAACAACATTTTATTTTGGTTTAGAATAACATTTACCCAATAATAATTAATAATAAGTGATACAAAAAGTGAAAGTGGATCAAGTGTGGATAAGATCTAACTGCTTTTGTAATATATTTGCTAAAATAAGAAGAAAAAATTATACGTAGTATTAAATCTCTTTTTACAAAACATCAAATGGAAAACAAAATAATGAGAAGTAAATTCATGGAGTGTCCCGCCATAGACACAATAGTACTGCTAAGCTATACCACTAATGCTCAAATGAACTTTGTTGCATTGTTCTATCTTTTTTGGAAGTTAAACACCTTGATCGCATACGCAAAGGTGACAGCAAACATAGTAGGGAATGCAATCATCACTGCTGCAATCACTCCCAAGAAACTATGTTTAAACCCAAAGTTAGAATCCAAGAAATTCTTCACAGGCAAGTTGTCTGCATCAACCACTATATCCTCGAGGTCTCCAAATTGGGATGCAATCAATCCATATAAAGTCCACGAAACTGGGCATGCCCAGAAGTACCATCTCCACCAGATAGGCATCCTCTGCATATCAGCCAATTAATTAAATGAAATCACATTCAGTTTTGTCATGAGGTGCAAATAAATAATCGACATGAAAAATGAAGGGTTATTCGAACACAAATTACCCTAAAAAAAGTATCAACTCCTGTTTAGAGAAAACAAAGTTTTATTTCCATTAAGGTAATAACTTTTGTTAGAATGTGTGGCGAACTCACCGGTCTTGGAACTATGAATCCTGAGAAGAGATTCCAAACTCCATAAAAGAAAGCAGAGACAATGGATGCCACATTTTGGTTGGGAGTGATGGCCACAGACATCATCCCATAGTACGTGAAGTATAACAATGTGAAAAACATCATGAACAAGTACCAGAAGAATTTTCCCGCATTCCATTCAAACCCGATCATTGCATAAACAACCAAGCCATATACAGATGATTGCATAAATACATATGGGATTTCAATAGCCACCTGCAAACAAAAAGTTTTGAGTGGTTGTCGGGTGATGCAATATCTTAGGTTGAATGGTAAAGTTTTAAATAATTGATGTTCTATACTAAAAGCTCAATTAAGATAAAGTGAAACGGGAAATGGGAAACGACAGATAATGCATATTTTTAAAATAGGATACGAAACGTGGGAAAAAATATCTATAAGTAAATTTTCCTTATATGTGTACACATGTTTTTTTCATATAAACTTTGCTGCATAGAACATAAGATAAAAGTAGTCTGCATATTCAGATGTAGACTTTGTTCACATATTAGTACATAGTTGACAGTATAAAATATATTTCTAGCAAAGCGAAGCGCTATACAATGTTACAAAACTATCATTCTCTAGATAAACCCCATAAGAAATATATAAAGCAGTTCCAAAAAAAGTCCATCCAGAAATCCCATAAAACTAATTCCCATCAAGAAATTAAATGAAAAAGAGATATTACCCGAAATAGGACTAAAAAGGTTTGAAAATTCCAAAATAGGACTGCCATGTTTTTATTCCCAAAATAGGACTAATTACTGTCATGTTTTGGCAGTACCAGACTTCTAACATGACAGTATTTTCCAAACATGACAGTAATTAATCCTATTTTGGGAATAAAAAACTTGGGAGTCCTATTTTGGAATTTTCAAACTGTTTTAGTCCTATTTCGGGAACTTTCCCAATGAAAAATAGCGAAACCCAACATTTTGAAGAGCTAAGTTATTATGGAAAATAGGTTTCCCAATTTGTATGTATACATATGACATGGAAAGTTGAAAACGAGATCTGAAGTTTCAGAAATTCGAATTTTGCGTAGTTTATATGCTCCTTAGAGGTCAACCTAGAATGAGTAACTAAGATCTTTAATGAGTTATGAATGTTTATATTTATGTATCTGGCTAACGTGGAATATCTTAGTAAAAACAATATAGAGCTATATATTTCTACTCACTTGTGCAAAGGCATATGGTAGGGCAGAAAACATTCCAGCAGCCTTCTCCCTATAGAAGACAGTACGTTCGACTGATACCACAGGTTGGACTGATGAAGAGTTTTGCACACCGAGGAATAACACCGCAGAATACATGGATCCCATGGCATTCATCAGATCTTGTCTCCGTTTAGTTTTGGTACCAAGGTTCCAAAATATGGTTCCGAATGTAACAGCTATAAGTGTTGTGAAGAGAAACCTCACTGCAGTGTAAGATGTGTTGCGCCAATACGACAAGTGTTGCTTCCAAAGGCAAGCCATACATTGGCTCCAGAAACTTTGGGAGAACTGAGTAGGGAAGTATAAGTCTTTGCTCCCGGGGAGAGGTGTACTTAGCTCTAAAATCAATGATTTATTGCTCTTAAATAGGTCTGAGTTCTTGTACACCTCAGCAAAATCGACACCAAGTGCTACTTCTTGAGATGAACTAGTCACTTCCAGCATCCAAGTTGCCGGATTGTAGCCACCCTTTATTTTTGAAACTCCATTCATAGACTACATTGACGAGCGCCACGAATTAGGCCCTTAACGTACTACAAACATGAGGAAATTAGATATAATTCTTTTTTTCTTTTTCGAATCTTACCTCAAAGTATTTGATCAAATGAGATGAATGGTGTCCCAATGGTCCAACATAAATCTCTTGTCCGCCTCGTTTCATTAAGAATAACTGCAAGATGACATTGGAAAGTAAGTGCATATTGAATATATACTTCTTTTGTTTTTTGTCAATTGCTCTTTATCCTTTTCTCAAAAGTTTTTCAAGGGTTTTCCTATATATTACTGAAATGGAACTCAAACAAGAATAATGCTACATAACCGCTACCCGAAAATAGCACCATAATTACTGCAATGTAAGATTGGACATCAATGAGGTCACCACAGTTAGTGTGTATATTAAAATTATATTATTACTTGTTAGTTAGTGTGTATTGAAATTATATTATCGACCAATATTTTTATTATCCATAAATACATAAATACTCATACTTTTTGTTTCTCTTTCATATTTTTTTGCTTTACATTTTCTTTTCCCTACTATTTATATTTGATATACCAATAATTTTTCCTTAAAACTAATTAATGAAAATTTCACTGGAGCAGATAATAAAATGGGAAAATTACCTCGTCAAAAGCTTCAAAAATGTCAATGCTAGGTTGATGGATGGTGCAAACAACTGTTCTTCCAGTGTCAACGGTGTTCCTCACAGTTCTCATCACAATGGCAGCTGCCCTAGCATCAAGTCCTGAAGTTGGCTCATCCATGAAGATAATAGATGGGTTTGCCACTAACTCAACTGCAATTGTGAGTCTTTTGCGTTGCTCCGTTGAGAGACCATTAACTCCAGGAAGCCCAACAAGGGCAGATTTCAATGGGACTAGCTCAACTAATTCCATAACTTCATCCACAAACATCTACAATATGCAAGACCAACTATTATTTATTTTTTAGTTTTCTGTAACATATATTAGCAAAACATACTATGACCAACTCGAGGTTAGATGTAATTACTGGTTGAACCTTGTATTTTCAATAGTCAATATGTTATCTTTGAGCTTTAATTATTGTCAAATACGATGAAGATTGTCTGAAATTTCCAGTCTTAAAGGTCAAAACGCTTCTCCTTAGTCATCTAAGCCACTCGTGATGCCTAATATTCTTCCATCTTGTGGAAGAAATGTCTTCGATAGTAGAAGA
This sequence comes from Cuscuta epithymum, assembly GCA_945859915.1. Lineage (NCBI taxonomy): Eukaryota > Viridiplantae > Streptophyta > Magnoliopsida > Solanales > Convolvulaceae > Cuscuta > Cuscuta epithymum. The sequence continues at coordinate 5,991,012 of CAMAPF010000055.1, forward strand.
GATATAGGAATAATGAGCATGTTTTAAGAGAATGCTTTAGATAATTTTATTAGATTTGAAATTCAAATGGAGTCAATCTTAATATTACAAAAGGGTATGTTGTAAGAATAATTAGAAGCTCACAGAATACCTAAATGAACACAACATTGAACTAACAATGTTAACCTAACATGAAATGGATAACACTAATTTTTTATCTATTATGCTAAAAGAGGGAGTTTATAATGAGAACTTAGTTACTAACCATTCTGGTTTTAGAATCAACGCTATCTGGTAAACGTAGCCATGCTGAGTAGACCAGGGACTCATAAACAGTAACAAAAGGAGAGTGTATGTCATTCTGCTCACAATACCCTGAGATACGGGAAAATGTTTCTTGTTTCTTTTGATAACCAGAAATTTTTATGTCACCTTCTATATATCCACCAGTTTTTCTTCCTGCCAACACATCCATCAAGGTTGTTTTTCCAGCCCCACTAACACCCATCAAAGCTGTAAGAACACCAGGCCTAAAGGCTCCACTTACACCCTTCAACAATACCAATTTATCCTCAGAAGTACCTTGCTCTTTCATTTCCTGGATTTCATTTTAAAAACAACCCCTTGAATAATCTTGTATGAGATAGAAAAAGTAGGACTTAAAAAAAATATCAATTTCTTAATACCCGTGGCATGTCAACAGAGTATACAACATTGTCAAACGTCAACGAATATGGTTCAAATGGAAGGACCATTCCTTTTTTCTTAGTCTCTGTAACTCCATTAGCAGCGGTTTGGTCCAAAGAGTTTGATGAGTATACAATACTCGTCTCTCCATTTTCATTATCATCGGATACATTGGCTTGAGGTTTACCATATGCTGCAAGTATTATTGTTTATTTGCATTTGAAAATTAAAGAATAGTACTTTTAAGCCAAATGACTTGTAGGAATCAGGTACTCACGATTAAGATACTGGAGCCCCAACATGTAACATATGTTGAAAACGATTGTGTATCCAAGAAGTGCTCCCAGACCGATCCAATACCATTTTGCTTCAGCGAAAAATCCTCTGGATTCCACGACAACATCTCCAAGTATTCCTGTGCTAGACGTTGCGTTCTGTAGAAATGAAAAGTTAGTTAGTATCATGTAGACAATAAAAATATTGTATGTAAGTGTTCATATAAGATGTTTACTAGATCTATATCTAATATAGTATATGAGTAGGTGAACCTCACTTTTAAGAATTTGTTGGGCTGATCTAGACCTGATTTGTTATGATATCAGAGTTAATTAAGCTCTAACTAGCAATTAAACTAATTAAGGTGTAAACATCGGCTAAATATAAAGATGTAAACTCACTTAGAAGCAATTTAACTACTCTTAATCTTCCTTTTAGCATTTAATCTTTTAGCTAGTTCAACACAAAGTGTTATTAGTTCACCACTCACTACTTTATTTTGTGATGCTACTCTAACAAATTGTAATGTCATGAGGTGCATGAATACAAACAAGATCACTTACTTTTCTCCAGCTATGCCCCTTAAATTCATTCACAAGGATTGCATTCTGTGAATACATTAATGGGGAAGACCAGTACATCCAAATCCACCATTTCTTCACATCCTCTACAACAAAGAAACATAAGAACTTGTCAATGTACTTAGACTATGATTGACAAATATTTCATGCAAGTACTCTAAGTCTGAAACATGTGGATATATACCTCGTGCAAGGATAAAACCTCCTAGAGCAACTTGGAGAAGAACTGCAAAGGATCCAAATGTCATTGCAACTCCCATAGTTCTAGCAACGGATGAAATAAATCGGAACAATCCTGAAGCCATCTGGTTTACCATCACTAGTAACAAGAATTGTTTGAACAATCTGTAGAAAACATCAACAAAAATTATTTCCATTGTTGTAGTGTGTGATATACTATATGCTTACCAAATATGTGTCTTATATATATGTTAATTCTCATATATTGACGAGTCTTTTTGGGTGAGTTAGACTCAATTTAAAATAGTATGAAGTGTGATTTGTTTGGCTCATTTGTCCACCTTTCAAGTTATTGTGATGGTGAGACATGTTAAAGTTGGACGAGGACGTGTAAAGTATTCTATAACAGATCATTAACATCTCTTGAGTATCGTTTGGGGTGAGGTAGACTCAACTCAATGCCTCGAACAAGACTAAGTTATGAAAGTTATACCTGCCGACGTTAGGATCAAATCCGATGACATAATAAGTGAGAAACACCCAGACACTGACTTCTATTAACGTAATGGGAACTTTAAGAATCCAGGAAGGGAGAGCATATGCCCATGGAGGAAAAAATAGGAGGTCCCTCTGCTTGTAGAACACAGGTAACTTGAAAATCGTCATGGGAGTCTCAGACATGCCATTAAACATAATCATAATCACACCAAAGAATAGGGCACCACTATATATCCCTCCATCAGTCTCATTGTCTTTGCTCATCTTAGTACGGAAAAACATGGTCATTGTAATCAAAGCCATCACCATCAGCTGGGTTGAATCAAAAGAGACATGAATGAACTATATAGGAAAAAATGTGAATGGAAATGTGGCTTAAAAGGATTAAAAGGATCAATGTACATACCTGGAAGAATTTGAAGTTATAAGCGAATGAATTTCTCTTCATGAGCAAAAACTCTCTCTGTGTGCATACTTTTAGGAGTTGTAGCTTTCCTATGCCATACATTTGAGTCGTCAAGGCGGCCGGATGGCTTTTGCTCTTGTCGAATGGGACTGACAGTTCCTCTGCCACTTCCCTTCCGACATTGAAAGATTGATATGCCTCTGCAAATTCCTTTGATGTAATGAACCTGTAAGGTTCATCTCTGCGCATCCAATATTGGTGTTGATCCTTTTTTGATGTGACCTACAAATGATCAAATTCACATTTCATAAGAACACTTTTTTGTAAAGATGAAGTATAACACTTGTTAATACCATCAGTATACAACTTAAAAACAATTGAGCGGTTCAACCCAATAACATAACGGGAAAATTGTATAACAAAAGTGCCTTGTACTAAAAAAATACTACCTCATTTCAAAAACAATCTCACACTTTCCTTATTTGAATGTCCAAAATAAATATCTCACAAACATCTTATTTCCATAAAAAGAATTTTCATCAACAAATGTCACAACTGCCCCTTAAAAATAGTATTAATTAAAAATACAAAACAAAACTTTATCCTGCGCAAATATGTGTGACGTTCAACTGGAAAGTTTAAGGGAAAGTGGAGTATAATTCTTTAAAAATACATAAAAAAAACTTTGTCATCTCGTAAAGTTTGATAACGAAACTACCCTGATTAATAGGCTTTCTCTAATTCTTCGTCATGTTATTAAATAATTTTATATTTTGAGAAGATTTTTAGTACATATTATAACAATTCTAATAATAAGTTTAAATTATTTTAAACTCTCATATTAGTCTAAAAATATAAAAGGACATTAGTCTAAAAATATAAAAGGATAAATATAAATATTCGTACTAGATCTATGTTACCGAATATAATTTTTTTTATAGTGGTTTCACAGTTCGAGATAGACTAGATACAAAATAGTCCATATTATAAAAAACAAAAAAATATATTGTAGGGAGCCAACCAATTTGTATCATATTTGCAAGGATTAAAAATACATTTTCTTAATAAAATCAGATAATTCGTCAAAGTTTCAAAGATGTCAAAGTGTTAATTGACAGATCTATTACTTTTTTAGAAATGGAAATAATATACTTATATAAAGTAATCTCAATCTTTTTGACACAAAGTTTAAGAAAGTTGGATAAATCTCCTCAATGATACTAATATGGGCATTATATACGAGTATAAAAGTTTTTCAAAAAAAGAAAATTAGTAAATTACTACCTGAGACATCAAATTATACCAATACAAATTACTAGTATAATTTACTTATCTATAATATTTGTCAAATACTACCTCCGTCCCATTTATATTGGGACGGAAGAGGGTGATACGGTTATTAAGAAAAGTGGGTTTGTGGTTGATATTAATTGATAAAGTAAGAATAAAGTAAGAATGATTTAGAGCCACACAAACTTTGACAGATATGGTATGAAACAATTTAAGTGGAACTTCCTGAAAAGGTAAAACGAGACAATATAAATGGGACGGAGGGAGTACTCCGTATGATCTATATTACTCCGTACTTCATTAAATAGTCCAACAATAATAGTCTATGATGATTTAGGATGTTTTTACTTGACCGTAATTCATCCCAGACCAGATCAGACAATATCAGACCAGTTCAGATCAGACCAGAACAAACCAGTTCAGATCAAACCAGATCAGACTTGGATAGTTATAAAAATACAAAGAGACTGGACAATACTAGTCAGATCAGACGAGACCAGACCAGATCACTAAAAATGTACGTGGAAATGTGGAATTAGGATCACTCACCTCTTGCAAGAAATCAGCAACGCCTTTCCTGTCAGGGCACTGGAACCCCATGGATTCAAAGAAATCGATCACAGTTTCGCGAGGGCCGTTGTAAACAACGTAGCCATCGGACAACAGGATGATATCGTCGAACAGGTTATAGGTCTCAGGGGCCGGCTGGAGCAGAGAAATGACGGTGGTGCCCTTGAGAATGTGGACGTATTGCTTGAGCGAGTTCACGATGGAGTAGGTCGTGGAGCTGTCCAGTCCGGTGGATATTTCGTCCATGAAGAGAGCCTTTGCCGGCCCGACGATCATTTCTCCGGTCGTCACTCGCTTCTTCTGTCCGCCGGATATCCCTCTTAGCATTTCGTCTCCCACCATCGTATCTGCACATGTGTCCAGTCCCAGAATCTGCCATTACAAACAGATAAAGTCAAACTACATTAGTCCATGTATTTGCTTTCATTTTTCTCTCATCGATCTGCACAAATTATTAGTAGTTTTTGTTTTCTTGTTCATCAATCCAAATGCTTACCTTGAGAATGTAATCGGTGACAACATTGGCTTCTTGCCCTTCTGTTGCTGCTGCCTGCAATTTAATTGATTTAGAAGTTAGGATAGAAAGAGCAAAGCTAATCGATTGGGAAAGTTCTCTTTTAAAACTATATGGCAGACTGGCAGTATTAGTGCTGGCAATATGTTTACGGTACTTATTCATATCGTGTTGTATAATATATTGGGTTGATATAGCAATAATATACTATTGAGTTTCTATATTACTGTGTTGTTAATTTTATATTCCCTCAGACACTGCGGTCTGTTCCCCTCGTGTAGGGTTCAGCGGTTTTAAGTAAGGAGTTGTCTACAATAGCCTTTTTGTTTTCATCAATGAGAAGGCCGGTCATCTTGGAGTCTGGGTGTGGTGTTTACTCCTCCTATAAGTTTGTCCCAAAAGTTTTCGATCAAAGTTTTCAGGTTAGTTTTCATCACGCTGGAGTTTCATTGCCTGTTTTTCATCATCTTGAATCAGTCATGATCTCTGTGGCATTGGTTTTCCACTGGCTTGCGATCATTTTACTATGGTTTTTAGTTCCAGTTGATTGGTTTGTAGCCTCCTTGGCATTTGGGAAGTTTTCAGATGAGGACTACAGTGGAAGGAGAAGGCTAGGAAGGGATCTTAGGATTGCTAGTGAGAAAAACAGAGGTTCTTAGTGATGGATGAGGACGGGTAGAAGTGTCGTATATGACGGTTTAGATTGTGATCACGTGAAGTCGAAAACAAGGTGAAAGCGGGAGTCGTGAGAAAGCCCTGCCTGGATTTCTAGCCAGTAGTTTAACCGTCTAAATTAATTATCATATGTTCGTGATACTTTTTGGGCGAGTGATACTTTTCTAACAGAAGACACTAGTTATAGACTTATAGACTTATAGTGTGTCACTGACATGCATGGCTGTTGGGGTCTGATCAAAGGCTTTTCTAATAAAAGTTAATATTGGTTAGTTTCAGGCAAACCAGTGTGGAGCTTTTAGTGGTTGGCTAGTGTTGACCCATTGTTACACTGTTTTTGTTTGTTTTGCTTGTGTTCTTTGTGGATAGCAGTTAACTTGGTCTGTATGTCTTGTGGAGGTTTCATACAATTAGTAGCATGAGGACTCCTAAAGTAAAAGCAAGCTTGCGTGTTAGGTGATTAGCTACTCGAGTTGCTCCTTCGATCGGGCGATGGTATCAATGCCTAATCGTATGACGTTTGCTTGATGAGATTGTGGGATACTTGTTCTGTAATCATATCATAGAAGGCTTTTTCATTGAAACAAAAAAGTGGCAAATACTTTTAGTAAAAAGTATAAATTCTTGCCTTCATGAAGACATCCAGATCAGGATCTGGCTTGATGTTAGCAGCCTTTTCTCTCCTAGACAACTCTGCTAACATTTCTGGAGATAGATAGATTAAAGTTGTAGATTAAAAGAATGTTAAGTTTTCAAAATACATTAATGTATGATAAGTGATAAGCAAACAAAACCCCATCAGTTTGAGGCAGGCGGGGAAGATAGACGAACCATAACGGGAACCAACGCCCTGACACCTGGCAGAGAATTCCAACGTTTCTCTAACGGTCATTTCGCCGATATGGAGATCATGTTGGCTAATATAAGAAGCTGTTCTCTGTGGCACAAACTCGTTTAGCTCATGGCCATTGTACGTCATCTTCCCGCTCACCCGCAGGTCTTTATCGAGCTTTCCGGCCATTGCCAGCAGCAGCGTCGTCTTTCCGGAGCCCGGCGGCCCCAGCAGCAACGTCATCCTGCGTGTAGCATTAAAAGATTCTTAATTAATAAGCCAAATTCAGGTAATTAGTTTAATAACAGTGGGCTGGCCAGGCTTGTGTAGTCCAACTAACCTGCTGGGCTTCACGATCCCACTGACGTCATTGAGGATAGTGAATTTCCTCTTTTTGGTTTTGATTATGTGAAGTGCGTTCAGCAAATCCTTTTACATAGTCAAGGAGCAAAAAACACATACTTAGTTTTAGTTACAACAGTGATCAGCAGATGAGGTATATATATTAGATATACATATACACGTAGTATATTTAAATTTTAATCCATACATGCATTTAATTATTAATTATATAAAGGATTATAAATGTAAGATGTCCTAACAAATTAAAAATTATACCACTCTTTTATACGCACTAGTACTTTCTACTTTCTAGTATTGATTTATATACAATTGGTGGATAGAATCCATTAATCGACATTGTATTTATTTACATTTTAAATATAGAGTGATTACAAAAAGACGTTTTGTAAACCCAATATTTTTTAATGATGGGGATTAGAATTTCTCATCGATAAGATTAGTGTACGTTTATGATGACCTCAACCATTAGTATAAGATGAAACACAATAAACTTCTGGTCTTCTGTTAATGTTTGTATTGAATTTTACATCTACTTCACTTTTAGTTTTAAGAAGAGCTTTTCATGAAATATTTCATGAAACTTAAAAAAAAGATTATATCGTCAGTATTTAATTTCTAAATTTATGAATGGTTGTGATTTACTCTATTTTTCACCATTCGAACATTTTTCAAGTAATCAACTTAACTCCCTTCTAATCTCTAAATTTATATAGTAAATCTTTATGATTTCTCAAGTCAACTTTGTCATTTAATTATTGATAACTTTATTTTAAAATGAATGATAATGATAACTCATACTCCATTCTAAACTCGTGTTTCTTAAAATTTCCAATGATCATTGGAGATTAAAGAAGAATATGAGTTTAAGATAGAGCAAAGGGTCAATTGAGTATACCGACTTGTATGAGGAGGGGTAAAGATTACACTATATTGCATTTGATATTTTTAAGTACACAAATTTGGGATTTTAGTGTTAATTAAGTACACTTGTTAGATTAACACGTTAATACGACTGAGCTGACTAACGGCATGTTGAGTAAGAAGTGGTAATGGACCAAGGTTATGACGCCGACCTTCACGAAGTCGGCCAAAAAGGGAAAATCGGCCTTTGGAGGTCGACCTGCGGGGGGCGTCGGCCGGTAGGGATGCATTGACCAAGGAGAAGTCGACCTACGGGAGACTGATGTCGACCAAGGGGAAGTCGATTAAGTGGTTGAGGGCTGACGTCGATCTTCAAGAAGTCGATCTATCAGCATTCTTTTAGCTAACTCTACCATATTAACGTGTGAATCTAACGGTTGTACTCATTAACACTAAAAACCCGAATCTGTGTATTTAAAAAGATCAAATGCAATATAATATACTCTTGTTCCACCTCATACAAGTTGATGTACTCAATTGACTCTTACATCGTTTAAGATAGTAAGATACATATACATAGATTGAAGTACACATAATTAAGTTGACCTATATAAACAGTTACCTCGATGAAGTTAGTAGTGAAGTTGATGAAAGTAGGCAAAGCTCTACTTCCCACATATGCATCCGCCTCTATATTCAGATTCTCAAACCTTACTTCTATGGTTGGCATATCAATCCCAACTCTGCAAGAATCATAATCCAATTTTTAATGAAAAATAATGTACAAATTCAGGGCAGATATAGGAGGGGCCGGATGGAGCTTTCAGCCTCTCAGAGGAAAAAATCTAATGTACAAATGTAGGTATACATATCTTGATCAATAAAAGATACTCCCTCCGTCCCAATATAAAAGGCACATTTGCGTTTCTAGACATTTTAAGGGTGAACACTGTTTGAACACTGTTTGATACTGTTTGGCACTGTTTGGACACTGTTTGGCACTGTTTGGCACTGTTTTGCACTATTGTGTTTGCCAAAAAGGGAAATGTGCCTTTTATATTGGGACGTACCGAAAAGGAAAGTGTGTCTTTTATATTGGGACGGAGGGACTATATTATTATTTTAAGCTTTGGCGCTTGCAAAGTAAAACTTTCTGTTTTCTTAATACTCTTTCTGTCATATAAAGGTTCGCAAATTGATTTTTCTTGATCAAACAATGACTTTGACTAATGATATCAAAATTTCATAGAAGTATAAAATTTATAATTATATACAAATACTCCGTATAATATTTAAAGTTATTGTCTAAAGTTTGTCAATCAAGAAAAATCTCTATGACAAAACCTTTTCGGTAAATAAATTTATTTAGTACTACTAAATAAATTTCTGGTTTCACCCCTGCCATTTTTCAATATAATATGAAAAGCATTGGCAAAAAAAGAGAGACTTATATAAGGGAATTGCAGAACAATCATTCCTGTTGTACTCACTCTTATATTCATCATGTCTATGAAAGTTTTTTTTGTTTGTGAATCCGATTCACAAACAAAATATGTCTTATTTTGTTTTTGCAAAATTTGCAAAATATGTCTTATTTTGCATTAGTATTTATTACATATCAAAATAAGTCTTATTTTGTTTGTGCAAAATATGCCTGGTAGAACATGCATTAGTCTTTATTACCTATCAATTCTATCCTTGAGCTTGATCAAGAACCTCTCATTGTCTTCATCAGCAACCTTGACGAGCCTATCAAGCAAGGCCTGCCTTTCCTGGTATCCGAGGTTGTTGATATCTACCTCGGAAACCGGCGCGGTCTCGGGCCCGAAGAGCAGGCCGCGCCTGAGGCGGTCGAACGTCGGGAGTTTCTCCAGCGCTGCCCATTTGAGAGCCTCTTCATCGTCCTCGTCGCGCGATGATCTCGAGAACACTTCAGCTCCAGTGTCCCTCCATATGGAATTGCTGCTCCCTCTCAGGCTGTCCCGAAGACTACTGCTACCTCGTATGCTGCTACCTCGCAATATCCCCAGATCCGCCGGCTCCATCCCCCAACCACTCCAGTTTTTTTTGAAGGGTTTGACTTTGTTTGACCGTAATCTTAATCGCCTTCCTCCTAGTACGAATGCAGAAAGAACAGAGAGGAGCAGGGTAAAGAATTCTGTGGGGAAGTGATTTTCTGTTTATTGAGTTCGGGTATAAATACAACAATTAGCTATACAGAGTTTCAGCAGAAAAAACTCCTTCCTGAAAAAGTATTGACAGGGTGGTGGGAGAAGGGGAGAAAAAACTTCGTATTATTCAGAGGCGGCTTCGGAGGATATTCAAAGTACGACTATTCCAACTCATTTTATAAATTTATAAGGTTTTTCTATAAATTTTTAAATATACTCCTACTTTCGATGTTTTCATTTAGACGTTTATAGTCCCACGTCACACCAAATCAGATCAGATCAACTTCTATAATTATAAATTACATAGAGACCAGACATTTACCAGACCTGATCCGATCAGATCAGGAAGTTCAGACCAGACCAGATTAGACTAGAAAATTTCAATCCTAAAGAAAACATCCTTTATTTGAGATCTATTTTTGCAACTTTATATGAGATCTATTAAAAAGTAAGGATGATTGAAGCATTTGCATTCGAGAAATTTCTTTTTGTGAAATTGCAAATTTATTTTGAGACATCTATATAAGGAAAGTATACAATTGTTTTTATGTTGAATTTCATCATGAGTGTGTACTCATAATAGCTTACTCATATTCGGACCAAATTTTTTAATATTCTATTTGAATATAGAAAAAACACTTATTGTTTTATGTAAGAATGACAATAATAATCCAGAGAATGACACTATTTGGTTATTTTTTTAAAAGTGGATTCACTAATATGGTTTTTCCGATTGACATTCTGTCGACAAAGGTGGCTCGAAACAAAAATAAAGAGAGTTTTTTCCACTTTTAGTCCTCCTACTATTATGTCATTGACACTTTTAATACTCGACTTTGATTTTTTCCATTTTTAGTCCCCGACTATTGCGCTAGAGACACTTTTGGTACCCTTCTTTGAAATTTTCCATATTTAGCCCTTCAATTAATGACACTTTTGGTCTTTCAACTATTATTATAGTGTCATTTTTAATCTTCCACTCATTGTGTCTAGATCATAATGGAAGGACTAAAAGTGTCAATTTGACATTAGTCGAGGGACTAAATGTGGAAAACTTTGAAGTTGAGGACTAAAATTGTCTCTAACACAATAGTCGAGGACAAAAAATGGAAAAAATAAAAGTCTAGTACCAAAAGTGTCACTGACATAATAGTCGAGGGACCGAAAGTGGCAAAAACTCAAAATAAAGATGACCCAGAGGTCGCCTTAATGGGGCTCATCTCACCTTTTTTTTTTAAATTTTATGCGCACTTTTAAACATTAGAGTTATTGCATGTTCCTTGTCTTGCTCCGGCGATGTCTAACGGTGTCACGCAACGGGTGACGGTTCCCTCCTATGATAACAAAGTTTAAACACATGACTATGTTAAAAAATGAGCCACGTACACCCCCTATTTAAAAACGTTTCCAACCACAAATACATTTTCCATACTTTTCCCTACTTATGAATATCTACTACGTATACCATACACTATGTGTCACATATATAGTTATTAAAATACCAGGAAAAATATTTTAAATTGATTAAATTTTTTTAAATACTTTTCTTATGCGTTTAAGATGATTTACTGATAATAAAGTAACTTGTCTTTGACGGTATATATGAGTATTAGTAATTAAAAGCTACATACTCTCAACAATAAATTTTTTGAATCACCAAAACCCAAAATTCAAAACAAAATAGATTTATTATATGGAATTAGATGTTAAAATAGAATAATGTTGATTATGTGAACAGTACTAGAGTAGTAAGGAGAGTATTAACTATTAATTGCATAAATCTGAAGGTATGAATGGAATGATAAAGAGTAATAGTTCATTCTAGCTTAAGTGTGGTAAATTGACACCTTCTAGACGTGCTAAATTATTGGAGGAACAAATTATAGTTCTTGCTTCAAAGAAATATCCAATTCCGGTATTTTGTTCAGGTTAAATGGACAAAGCCACTCCTTCTAGATTGTCAATATGATCACGCTTACTGCCCGGCCCGGCCCGGCCCGCTCATTCGCTCCGAACTTTCTTGGTTGACCAGCTCGCCGTTTCGGACTTTCCATTAAGGCGTTGACAAACTAGAAACAGAAGTGAAAAGCACTGGAACTTTTGATTCTAGAAATAATTTCATTTCTCGGTGATGTATTTATTTAGTATTAGTGGATACATATCAAGCAATCAAGCTAGTTAGAGTTTTCACTTAATAGTAAACCCCGATTTCGAATATATGATATATAAAAAACTATACAAAATGAGAGAGGAATTGGATGGTCTGATCTGGTTTGATAAACTAATACAATTGCAATATATGTCTGTTTAATTGTGTGTGCATTTTACAATTGTTAAGTCTGATGTGATCAGATATTCAGATCTTGTATGATATATAGAGGCCGTTTGAAACCACTTTGTTCGGCCTATCAGGCTTATCAGCCAATTTTTTCACCAAACACGTAACTTTTGCTTTCGCGCGCTGAATTGTGTAATAAGAAGAAAAAGTAAGGTTGAAGTCACTTTTCTGGCTGTTTTGGCTGAAGTTACTCTAAATGACCATTTTAGCTATTTTTACATATATTTTTTTCTTTATTTTATTGATGAAATATATTTAATTTTTTTTTTTAAATCAGCAGAATCAGCCAAATCAGCTGATTTTCATACTACCAAACTGGTTTATAGTCTGAGAGTGGATTCAACCCAATTACAAACATTCTAAATAATGTTTAATTTCATCGTGTCAATATTGTACATGAAAAAACCGTTAGAGATATTGAAATCGATTCAAAGAATGTATGTGTACCGGTATATAATGATTTCAAAGAAAATTGTACAGACTAAAATCTTACGTGTTTTCCAAAATACTACTCATATCTTCATTTCCTAATATAATGGCATATGACATGCAATGTATGCATATCATTCGACATTCTCTTTTTCATATTTTGTTTCACAGTCATGAATTGGGAACTCAATCATGTTTGGTCATATTTTGGAAAGGTAGATTCTATGGTACCCATAAGGTACCGTACCTTTGTTTACATGGACCAATCAGAATGTTGCAGTTGAATTATTTAAGTCTAAATTAAAAATGATATACCTATTTGGACCAATCAAGTGAATGATAGGTACAGTACCCCATTTTTTAAATGAGTACCGGAGTTCTCTTACGTAGATATTTTCCCCTGAGATGACACATGTGATACTCTACAAAATTTATGTAAAGTTGCATGCCCCAAGTCTCAAAGTTATTGAAAAAGAGATATGAGACATCATTAAACTTGTGACATAAGAGATTGGACCATATGAGGGTGAAGGTATTGGTGACTCTTACAATTGACATTATGGGCACTGACTGTTTGGGGAATAACGTTGAGTTTTCTTCTTTAAAGAGATGCTTCCTATTTCCTATCATTTGGCTATGAATAGAGATTTGTTTCTGGGTTCAAAGGCATCACGGAACAGAGTGAAATGCTGAAACTCTGAAATTAAAGTTACTGTAATTTGTTTGTCTCATAAGTAAAAAAGTTTTCTAATCCTAAAATATTTCACGTGGTGAGACTAAAACCAAAGAGGAAGATAATCGATCGAGAATATATACTTTAATTTAATGCTAATGAACTAGTATAACTGCCCACTGAAAATCAATCAAGCTTACAAGTACATAATATGATTATCATTTATCATATCATATCATTGGTGACCCTAACAAATTAAAAGGAGGCACAAATAAGAGCTTAAGAGATAAAAAAAGAAAATTACTCTAAATAGGACTAAAAAAGTTTGTGTATTTCATAGTACAAGTAATTATTGTCATGACAATGCTTTCCAAGTTTGAGAGTAATTACTTATATTTGGTGTATAAAAACATGACCTACATACTTTACATTTTTGAAAGGTTTTTAAATACATGCAATGCCACCTTCGAGTCAATAATGTGAAGGAAAAGGCATTAAATGATGCTTCATAGTTTAATTTTACATTATTATATATGCGTACTAGCGTTTACTCGCGCAAAGCGCGAGAGTATTTGTCCAATATTAAAATAATATTCTTTTCTATAAACAATGGTTGCATGTGAAATTATTATGAGATTTTTGTAAATAGTTAATGAAATATCTCAACCAATTATTGTGTGGAAAATATGTGTATGTGAGTTTTAAAGTATGTGATTATGCGATTTGGCTGTATTTTTTTGTTTTAACATATAGAGGTCGTTTGACAACACTGTTTTTCGGCTTATCAGGCTTATCAACCAACTTTTTCACCAAACACGCAAGTTTTGCTTTCACGCGCTGAATTGTGTGATAAGCAGAAAAAGTAAGGTTGGAGTTACTTTCTGGTTGTATTGGCTGAAGTTACTGTAGATGACCATTTTATCTATTTTTATATACTATCGTATAATTTTTTCTTTATTTTATTAACAAAATATATTTAAAAATTAATTTTTCCTTAAATCAGCAGAATCAGCCAATGCAGCCACTTCAGCCAAAACTTTATTAATTTCAGCAGAATCCGCCAAATAAACTGATTTTCATACTACCAAACGGGCTCATAATCTCGTCCCAAAAAAACTTGGTTAAGTTTGACTTGCACATAAAATAATAACTTTGTGATTGAAATTTGTGCAGTGAAGAGATAATAAATAATTTTAGCCACATATTTGTCGATTTAAATGAAAACGAGGGAGTATGAAATAGTTGTAAATGACAATAGGTTTTGAGGCTGGAAGCCTCGAACACAATATAGGGATTGAGTTGAGCAACCCAACTCAATCCCAAAGACCCAAACTCTACGACCCACTTTGGTAATTTATAATCAACTTGCATACTTTACTCATGTTAGTTAGTTTTGTACGTAGTATTACTTTTGGTGAACATTATGCATTTATTTTAACCTTTTCAAGGTAACTTATAACTAGTTATAAACTTCTAAGGGTTTGTTTGCAACAGCTTCTGCTTTTAAAAAATGTTTTTTTAATGAAATGGGGAGAAGTGAATAAATAAAAATTGATAGTGTTTGAGAAAAAAGTGATTTTGAAAAGTAAAAGTGGGTAGTGTTTGGTAAAATAAGTGCTTTTTGTGTAATAGAAAAAGTAAAAACACTTTTGACGCAGAAGCCGAGAAAAATAAAAGTTGTAGTGTTTGGGAAAATAAGTGTTTTTTAAAGCCAAAAGCTGAGAAGTGTTTTTTTAAAAGCAGTTGCAAATCAACCCTAAGAGTCCGATTGCCTACCCTATTTTTCATCTTATCAGTCAATTTTTTGATCAAGCATGTAACTTTTGATTTCACGCAATCAATTGTGTAATAAACAAAATAAGTAAAGTATGAGTTTCTTTACCTCATTAATGAAATATATTTCAAATATAACTTTTTCATAATTCAGCAGAATCAACCAATCTAGCCACTCCAATTATAACTTCATAAATTTCAACAGAAGCCGCCAATTCAGACAATTGAAAATTTCAGTGTTACTACAATTTCAACCACTTCAGCCAAAACTTCATAATATCAACTGAGTAAAAAACTCGATGGTAAAATTAAATGAAAATAGGGGAAGAAAATATTATGAAAAAAAAAAGATCATCAATTCAATTGAGAGTTATCAAGTGTACATGGCACTACTTATTTTACTTAAATATTCCACCCTTGAAGTGATTTCTGATTTTCTAAATTAGAATATTATTTGTAATACTCCATTAGTATACATTCACGCACAATTAAAATATTTGCTTTATATTATTTGTATTTGCTTCTTTGAATGTTAGCACTACTCACTAAGAATACTTGCTATTTTTCTAAATAAATTAGTAGCCTACTACCCGTCTTAATTGAACCAAACGTATTCACGCATTAACGCATACAGGATTATATTTAAATTTCATCGAGACGGTCATAAAGGTAGTAAATAGTAATAATGCACTAATGACCAGGGCCGGTCCCGAGAAAACGAGGGCCCTGTGCAACAACACAAATCAGGCCTTTCTTTTCTATCGTTAATAGAAATGCTATTTCAATTGAAATGGTAAATTGTTAATACGGAGTAGTTGTAATTTATTAAAAAATTATTTCAAAATAGAAGTTGCTAGTATTAACTAGCACTAATAAATCCAAGGAAAAAATTTATTTACGTATAAAGTTATATAGTGAAACAAAAACAAATTTAACAGCCTAAGAACCTATTAATATCATTTTGTTGAACTCAGATTACATAATTAATTCATAAAGAACCATTACTCTCTATTAGTTACGAATTTATATACCTAGAATAGTGGAGTCCTTCCGTCCTAGATGTGTCCGAATCGCCGCAGCAACTTAGAAATCAGGATGGCTCGAGGCTGGAGCAGAGCCTGGAGACGGAGAGTCATCCGCATGTCGCTCGTCTCGCTCAGTCACTCGTTATGCCCTTTGGCCTATGCACTTCCTCTTTCGCAGATTGCTATGCTCGTCCCGCACCTTTTTGTTCGCTATTGGGCTGACTAGCTTATACAGAGTAGTAGACTAGTAGTAATACTACTACTATTTTATTTTTTTGGGCCTTCCATATTTTTGGGCCCTGTGCGGTCGGACACCCTGCACACCCCCTGGGCCGGCCCTGCTAATGACTTGGCAAAGTTAAATTTTTAACGGGGTAAGGTTCTTTTAGTCATTAAGAAAAGTGAGTACTACGTGTTAATAAGAATGTACAAGCTTGTGTGCAGACAAAGCATTGACATAATTCAAGGATATTAACATTTATTCACAATTATAATGTTTTTAGATATATTTGCTTAAACTGACATTTAAAAACTTCTCAAGTACATAATGTAGGGCGTAATCAGGAATACAAGTTAAATTAAAGTGGGGCGCTACAAAAAAATGATGAATATCTTTCGTAGAATTGTGAAACTCATGCACACTAATGCATGTAATTATAGACTTATAGTAAAACATTAGTATGATGATTATTAAACACATGATATTACTATTATTATGAATTGTATAAATTAACGGACATTTAGCTATTGTGTTTATATTACTGTCAAATTAAATTGCCATCTGGATCAAGAAGCGCCCCACAATTGTAATATCTCTAGATTATAAATTTTTAATTAAAATGCATATATTCTAAATTTCTACGTGCTGCTGTTACTACAAGTACGGTCAACTATACGTGCAACAAGTCAACAACACCTTATTTTCCACAAATTCAAGGATTAATTAGCGTTGAAAGAAGAAAACCCAACATAAATATAACATGCTTCTCGTAAATGATATGCGAATATTAATGCACCAATTTACTCGTAAATGACTATAAAGGATCTTCAAAACTCTCTTTCAAAACTTTATCTTGCTCTGCTATTTAATTTACTTGTGAGCTCCAGCGAAATCCAGAGACTCGTACTTACGTGGGCTGCAAAAATACATTTAAAATAGATAACATCAATAATGAAATAATATACGAAAAAAATGGAAGCCATGGAATGTACAAGAGATTAAAAACTAGGATAAGGATACTGTTATGCAATTTTCTCATTAACACACTTTTCATTTTTATTTTTATCAATCCTAAAATTTGAACATTATCAAATTAAATATCACCAACATTTTAATTTTCATTTCTCTTTTCATCTAGTCCTGTCACATTTTACTTTTGGAGCCATATTACGGGTCTGTTTGCAACAGCTTCTGCTTTTAAAAAAGTGCTTTTTTTAATGAAATGGGGAGAAGTGATTAAATAAAAGTTGATTGTGTTTGAGAAAAAAGTGATTTTGAAAAGTAAAAGTGGGTAGTGTTTGGTAAAATAAGTGCTTTTTGTGTAATAGAAAAAGTAAAAGCACTTTTGACGCGGAAGCCGAGAAAAATAAAAGTTGTAGTGTTTGGGAAAATAAGTGCTTTTTTAAAGCCAAAAGCTGAGAAGTGCTTTTTTAAAAGTGGTTGCAAACCAACCCTACATTTCCTTCATTTGAGATCGGAAGGGCCCAAGCCCAAAGTGTTGAATATCAACTATCGCAAATTAAAAATTATACTACATCCGTCCCTTTTTTATTTAGCCAACTTTGACTTTTTCAGTCAAAGATGATAAATTTTGATCTATTATTTTAACCAATATATTTATGTAAACGTTTATAAATTTATACTTTTATGATAATATTTTTAACAAAGAACATTTTCATATAATTTTCATATTATCAATATAAGCGGTCAAAGTTGAACAACTTTGACTTGAAAAATAGTGTTTTGCTAAATAAAAAGGGACGAAGGGAGTATTTGTATGCAAAATTAGTATACAAATTGTACACACATTTAAAATTTTTGTGTATAACAAGAATTATCTTTATTTATTAAATTAACAATCCTGTCAAATTAAATGTAAAACTCTCGGATTTGACAAATGGT
This sequence comes from Cuscuta epithymum, assembly GCA_945859915.1. NCBI lineage: Eukaryota > Viridiplantae > Streptophyta > Magnoliopsida > Solanales > Convolvulaceae > Cuscuta > Cuscuta epithymum. Next base: position 6,009,255 of record CAMAPF010000055.1, read on the forward strand.
GTCAAATCCTAGAGTGTGCCCGTTTAAGAGCATTCACAATGGGAGAATGTGTGGTCTAGGTAAAAGGCATTAAATTAGACATTGTGTGTTCATTTTCATCTCCAATGGAGGTAGTCTAGCTATCTAACTATACTGAAATATACCAAATCGAACTAAACCGGAACGAACGTGAACCATATGCAATTTTTTAGTTTGGTAATATTTCATTCAAGTAAATTTGGAAAGTAAAACATTTTATTTTACAGACACTAAAAATAACTCAAGTTTAAGCATGGAGTTGGGAGAGAAACATACATAGTGAAAGGATCGCGACGATTCGGATCCTTGAGAACCCGGGTCTCAGGGTCTTGAATTTGCCCAACTTTCCTCAAGAAAGATTTATTCACAAATTTATCAGCTGACCCGACTACAGTCTTCGGATCATCCACTTCCACCAAATTTTCTCTCTTCTTCTTCTTAACCTGCACCGATGGAGAGTGAATCAATTGATTCTTGGCGGTGTGGACGCCCATAAACAACACCACGGATACGAATCCGGCCATCATCCATAGAGGCATTGCATCTCCTGAAGCCAACCTGAAATCAACTCATTGGTAGAACAAGAACATTTGTGAATTAAATTTAAATGAGTGAATTAGTCATGTAAATTTCGACAATTTTGAAAGAAAATTGAAAACAATCATGGGTTTTAAATTTTTGTTACAAAATTTGAAGTTATTACATGTATATGATGTACATAATATAATGAGCCAAAAGAAACAATGAGATATTAAGTTAGAGCTTCTGGTTGTGTGATTATTTTTGTTGATGTAGATCATTGGTAGAGTATCTAAAAGGAAAAATATATTTGCACACATGCCCCTAGTTTCCTGTGTACATAGCAGGCAATTCGTTAAGAAAAAGGCAGCATTTGTTCCCAATTGTATGTGTCATGTACACAGGCAGTGTACAATGTGTGTACAAATACTGTACACCAAGAATGACCTATCTAAAAATACGCATATTTGTTTCTCAAAATACATTTGGATCGCTATTAGAGTCTTACTCACCGAGTCAACGTCCCATTTATCTATCATACTTTTCTTTTTAAGTTGTTTCAAAATAAGTGTCACAATTTCTTTTTGGAATGAAATATGTAAAATATGACAACTTTGTTTTTGAACTACATTATTGGTAACTGTGTAAAATCAAAGTAGAACATATAAAATTAATCCGCCCACTAACCACATCAAAACATGCATAAAGATAAATTGAGTAGTTTGGCAACAAAATTAATTCAAAAAGAAATCATTCATTAATGATTTTGGTGTTCATGTTATTTTGTTCTTTCATGAAAAAGAATAGAATATTAGAGATAGAAAGTAAAGGTAATTTTTGCTCGCGCACACACACATATGCGCACGCACATGTTTTTACAAATCTTATCCATCATTTCCAATTGAATCAGACACTTTTTTTAAACTTGAGAATATGATGTGATCAAGTAAAACTTACTAAATTGTCCGTGCTTTTTTATTATGAAGCAACAATTACTTCATGTAATTTTCTACACAAATTTTATCATGAGTCATTTAAAACAATCTATTTTTATTTTGGTATACAAAGATTAAAATGCTCTGACTTCACCATAATGTTGTTGATGATGCTCTTACAAATCTAGATCCACAAAAATATGTTCTATAAATTTTGGTAATGTATCGTGCATTTTGCTATTTCAGATCTACTACATTTTTATCTTATTATTATGTTTGATATTACGATATCTAAAATTGTTTTGCAACTAAAAAAATACCATGATTTGGCCTTTCCGGTGGCAGAACCAACCACTTCCGGTGCAAATTTGGGAGCCGTTGACGAAGCGAATTGACGCCTCGGGGCGACGGTTGCGTTGATCAAAGATCTCCAGCGCTTCTATCCCAATTCGAAAATTCATATCATCAGTTCATCGTAAAATACTCGAAAATTTATTAAAAATAAAAATTATTCGTCCTCAATAAAGTAATATGACTTGACTAACCGTTGCTGCAAAGGCCATATTTTCGATGCGCAAAGAAAAAATCAGTTTCAGAGATAATAATTCACCGATTGTTGTGTTCATCTGCATTTATTTATAAGGTGAAAGAGATTGTTTGAACGGAAGTTGGACAAAAAGCATGGTCTTAAAGACACGTAATGTAGCAAATTCATGGCTTAACACTCAAATCCAATATATCAGGCACTGCATTTTGTCGAGAGGAGAGGTTTCTTAACTGATTTTCTCGACATTTCGCCTAAATATATGGTGGATTTTATCCACAGGTTTACAAATACACTACGTGTTTGCTTTTTTTTTTACCCATGGCTCAATTAAAATTAAGACTCTGAAGAACGGTGAAGATTTCAGAGAATCAAGTTTTATGGCTGGTCGCTCAACATCTGAGGCTATTCACCTACTTCAGCAACTTATGGGGAAGTATAGAGACGCTCATAAGGATTTGCATTTAGTGTTCATTAACTAGAAAAGGCATTTCACGCAAGTATATCAGCATCATCATGGATATGTATGAGGATTGTACTACAAATGTCTGTACTAGTGCAGGGAGAACTGCGGAGTTCCCTATTACTATCGGAGTGCACCAAGGATCGGCTCTGAGCCCTTTTTTATTTTCCATAGTCATGGATGAACTTACAAAGTCGATTCAAGACGATATACCTTGGTGCATGATGTTTGCCGACGATATTGTATTGATTGATGAGACGCAATCAGGGGTTAAAGCAAAGTTGGAAGTATGGCGACAAACATTGGAGAACAAGGGTTTCAGACTAAGTAGAAGCAAGACAGAGTACATGGAGTGCAAGTTTGGTGGAGGTAGAAGCAGTGGTAATAGCGAAATTACTTTAGATGGTAAGGAGATACCGGTCAGCGATATGTTCCGTTACTTGGGCTCCATAATTCAGAAGGACGGTGAGTTAGATGGAGATGTATCCCATAGAATCAGAACAGAGTGGATGAAATGGAAGAGTGCGGCAGTATTTTTATGCGATCGAGGTATGCCGACTAGACTGAAGGGTAAATTTTATAGGACAACAATTAGGCCTGCATTACTGTATGGCACGGAGTGTTGGGCGGTGAAACAATGTCACATTCAAAAGATGAGCGTGGCAGAGATGCGCATGCTGCGTTGGATGTGTGGGCATACTAGAAAGGACCGCGTGAGGAATGAGACAATCAGATAAAGGGTGGGAGTAGCACCTATTGAAGATAAGATGTGGGAGTCGCGCCTACGGTGATTTGGTCATGTGCATAGAAGACCGAGTGATGCATCTGTCAGACGAGTTGAGATGTGTGGAGAAGAGGCAGGGAAGAGAGGGAGAGGAAGGCCCAAACAGACATGGGTTATGGGAGTTAGAAGGGATATGCTTGTTCTTGGATTGGATGAGGGTATGGCTTTGAAGAGAGCAAAATGGAAGACGGGTATTCGTGTGAAGGAGTGATCTTGTATCATCTTTTCCTCTTTTTTTATATATATTTTTATCCTTATGTATAAATATTACTTTATTCTTTGTATTTTATCTTTTATATGTATATTCATCTCTTTTATATTATCTTTTTTATAATAGCTTATTTTTTTTATCTTTTCTTTCTTTCTTTTTCTTTTGGTAATATCATGTATCGATTCATATTAGCCGACCCCAATATCGTTTGGGACTAAGGCTTGGATCTTGTTGTATGGCTCAATTAAAATTTATGTCTATAGGAAGATATCAATCTGTCCTTATGAAGTAATGTGTTTTTGTAACTCACAGTTTCTTTTGTAGGATGAATAAACGCTTCGAAATGGATAAATTGATAAATTTAAAGTGATTTTCAAATCACCTTATCAAGAAAGTTTAATAGACATTAACATGAAAAGAACTAGGCGTAACATGACCGGTCTAATAACGTAAATCTAAACCAGACATTTCAAAAAACCAGATCGGATTCGAACTCTGTGTACGCATCGACTCCGGTTTGGACTCATAAAAACGTTTCAAACCAAGGCTAAAAAATCAAATCACGTTGTGGTGCAGTTCGGAACCGGGACCAAATTGACCCCTTAAATAATGTGATTAATTTTTTTTACGAATTCAAACTTATTTGATCGAGTTTGTATTTGCAATAGGTGAAGTTCATAGCATCATGAAGGTAGTCATCACAAATTGTAGAAAGTCCTCATCCTTGTGGCTAAGGAGCACCAGGTCATTGTTAATTTCGTTCATTGTGACATGGGGTAAAGTTTGGAAGCTATCATAGACCTTTTTTCAGAATATTGAGTAAATTCCATGAGAAGTGAAAATATGGAAGACATTAAACTAAGAGTAGAGAGGATGATTTGACTGAGTATCACTGAGCTAGAAGACATTTAATAACTTTCATTTTATGATTGAGATACATGTAAAGCAAATTTGACACTCATAACTTTCTTGTACCCTCCCTCACTCGTCACAAATTAAACGAATTTTGATTCAGACAAAGATCAGGCAAGACCAGAATTTCTATACAAATGAGCAAGTTCTATTGTTAGACATTTAAGTTTGCTATATAGATAGCATTGAGCAATGAAATTTAAATTTATTGATTGTTATCAAGTAATGGGAGCTGGATCAGTGGATCACTATGTACATCAATAGCCAATATACAACTCATTGTATACTTCTGTGAGTTCTGTCAGTTCTATCTATCAACTCAAATACACTTTAACAAAGACACATATCTACCATCCAAAATACCTATACACCAACTCCTAATAAAAATTTCAGGCCAGGCTCTACTGATTAGCAGTGAAGTGATGTGCTGATATTTGGCAATGAACTACCAATGTTGCCCTGTATCAGTCAACCCATATGGTAACTCTGCAGGAACGGGGTGATGCCCGCCGCCCCAGTGCAATCATTAACAATTGAAATGAGGGCAGACAGACAGGACAATCATAAGAATTAAGAGAGCAAGAATACCCGCCACAACCAATTTTATCTTCATATTCTCAAACCACATTTTCCTCTTCATCTTCGTTCCTTGCTTTCGGAAATCCTGCGCCTGGAAACAAAATAGGTACACAGTATCACTCTCAATGATTTATTATCCTCACAAAAAAGAGACAATTGTAGACCTAATCCCTAACTTTTGATAGCTCGTGATTAGTCTCCTAACTTTAGTCGCTTGGTAATGATGTACTGTAATGAATAAATTTGTCTCTAACAACTTTTCCACTTAAGTATACTATTTCCAGTGGAAAATTTCACGCTAACGATGAGTTATCCATTCAGTTTTTTACAGGAAATTGTTCATGCCGGTGAAAAACTCTTAACATGGACAAACTTATTACTTACAGAGCATCATCTCCTCATAAGTAAAATTGCAAGACTAATAACATATACAAACAAAATTTAATTTACTACATCAACAAGCCTCCCAAAAATTAATAAGGTATAGTCTCAACATTCTGTGTCCTTTAATATGCATTTTGGGATCAATTCATGTTGAGGCTGCACCAAAACTAACCTGTGACCGTAGGTTGTCCGTTTTATCTACCAAAAGCTCAATCTTCTCACCACGGTCCAGAACCTGAGCATCATATAAAATATGTTAGACACAAGGATGTATAGAAGTACCTATGGATATATATCATGTTCCGTAAAAACCTGAGAAAGAAATCCGAGTGAGGGTTAATTCCCTAAATAGAAGTAAAATGATCCAACATTTCCTAAATAGGAGCAGCATGTTTTATAGGAGTAAATAGGCATTGCACCGATAATTTAACTCTTCCTTACAACATTTATTGTTATAATACTACTACTTTAATTGTTATTGTACCTCTACTACTTTTTATACGGAGTATTAGAGGTAATAAGACGAGGAGAACATGCATATATTTTGGGAATTAAAAAAACTGTTGCATGTCCGATTGTTATATTTTGTCTGTGTTTTACTCTTAAACAAGTATTTTCTTGTTAAGTGACAAGAAAGTTCAATTACCTTTTCAATGTTCCCCATCATCACTCCTTTTACTTCATTGACCTGAGCCTTAACCTTGGCAATCTTGTCCATTTCTTCTGGATGTTCAGCACAGTACCTCATGTGTTCTTTCAGTTTTGGACTGCGGTAGAAAGTAGATAAGTGAGATTCAAAAGGGTGTAGAGAGAAAGAAAGACATGTCATTTTTTGAGGAGGTGAAATAAACAGAAACTACCCAAATTCTCTTTTCAGGCCATTGGCACCTGCACTAACACCTTTCCCTTTACCATATTTTTTGTAAAATTCATCCTTTACCCGCTCCAAGAAGGCAATAGGAATTTGCCTTCCAGCAGATTCAACAGCAACAACACAGTAGGCTGCATCACAACATTGGAAACAAAACAGAAAAAGGGAAGAAACTCAGAAATCATGAGTTATTAACATTGAGCAAAGAAAATGGAGTCAATTAGTCAAAGAAAATTCACATTGTAAATATTGGAGAACATGATGAATATTCTTGACCATTTCTAAATTGAAATTTCAGAACAAAACAATTATGGATCACACACGTATACACTAATATGTATCTAATCAGTCCAAAATTAGTAAAGAATTTATATTAAGAACTTTGGACAATGAATTTTATCATAATAGTTTAATAGTAGTGTTTGCAAAGAATTTATATTAAGAACTTTGGACAATGAATGTACTTTAACTGTCTTATTGTTGATATTTTAATTCAAAGCAAAGTAATTCGACATTTTATAGGCCCCGGCCCATCCCAAATTAAAATTTTCTTTTACTTATGTAAAAATTTCGTGTAAAAAATTGTATCCCCCGGTGCCTGGGCTATGCCTCTGATCACAATGGATTATATAGTGGAATAAACACCAGTCCCCTTTCGACTCCATATTATCATCAATTCATCATCAGCATTACAATACATAAATTTCGAATTCACATAGGTATACATCTGAGGGCAACGCAAAACATGATTACGATATATACGTAATTCCATAAGCATTATATTATTAAGCATGTATCATCCAATCAATTCAGGCCGAATAAGCTTCAATGCTTAATTATAACATAAAACAGAGGAAGATCAGATGAGGATTGATGAAGACTCACTGAACCCGTTCTCCACCTGGTAGTTGAAGGTGTGTCCGTCGCAATTGTAGGTAAACCGGTTGCTGGAAGCGGGGAGCTTCTGGAGGCATTGGGCGGCGACGCCGGTGAAATTTCCGGTGAACTCTGTGTAGTCCGCCAGAATTACCGTCCCCCGAGCCACGAAGCTGTAGATCAGCGTCTGCTGCCCCATAATTTCCTACTTTTTTGTCGTACGTTTGCGAACGAAACTGAAAACCTAGACTTTTGACCCAAAAGAATAAAAAATAAAAAACGAAGAGAAGAAAGTGAAGAAAATGGAGAGAAGGGGAGAGCGAAACGGAGAGAAAAGAGGAGAGTTTGTGCGCAAAAATGTTTCCTTGGCCATGCATGCTGACTGGCGCGCCAAAATCAAAAGCCGTATGTGTACACCATACTAATTTAGTAATTTAACACACTAATTTAAAAAGACAAGAGGGGGGAATTTCAAAAAAAAAAAAAAATTAAAAACGTGTTAATTGTTTATTCGGTTTAGACGACCTAAAGTCCTAAAGATTATGTTGATTCTTTTGGACCGAAATTTGCTGATCTCATCTAGTTTGATATGTTGGAGTCTTGTCTGATCTGATCTAATAAATGTCTGATCTATGTGTATTTTATAATTATGAAAGTCTGGTTTGATCTATTAAATTCTGGTCTGGTCTGATTCGAGACTGACAACAGTCTAAAAGAAAACATCCTCAATATTACAATGTTAGCTCATTTTTCATTCTATACAACAACAGTGTAGATGTGCATTGTACATACCATTAGGCCTGTCAACGGATCGGATATGGGCCGGAACTATAAATTTCATATCTGTATCCGTTGAATTTTTTTTTGTCCAGATCAGGACCCATTTACCCTTCGGGTCCTAAACATATGTTCCAGATTTGGATCCGACGGGTCTCGGATCCGGGCCGGGTATACCGGCAAAAAAAACTACATTACATATGCAAAAAACATATACTACGTAATATATAACAAAAAAATGTTCATGTTGGAAGAGATCATATATAAATAAGCAAAATTTTATTCTAATATGTTATTAATAAATATAATTGATTATCGGAAAAAGAGTCAAATAAATTCTTCTACTATATCAAATCTGTCACTTAAGCCCTGTAGTAAAAAAGTATCATTGAAGTACGCATACTTTTAAAATATAATCAATCAAGCCATTTGACCTACTATAGCAGATTATTTTTTTAAAAAAATAAATTAGGAATATTGATAATTTTTACAAAAATTCATATAAATTTTAATAAATAATCTAATGATAGCATAAAAATAATATAAATGTAAAAAATAGGTTTTTAAATTTTAATAACATTAAAATAAAAAATAAAAAATTCATAAAACTAAAAAAATAAAGTGAAACTAAAAAAAGAAAATAAAAACTTAAAAACCTTTTAAATAGATGTAGAATATAAAAATAATTTTAAAAATTCAAAAATATTAACTTTGATATTCTGAAAATATTTACACTTTTTGTATATATTTCTTCAAATTTTAACAATTTTGTAGAGATTTTAAATATTAAAAACCTGCTATGACAGGTCAAAAACTAATTAAATGGTCAATTGATCAATTGTGTAAAGTAGACGTACTTATATGATACTTTTTTTTAATACAGAGGCTTATGCGATGGATTGAAGGTAGTAAAAAAGCTTATTTGACCCTTTTTCCTTGATTACCTCATAGGGAGTAGTTCTTTTGCATAATCAGGAGTAGTCTGTTAATGTTGGAAGTCCGCAGTCTGATACTCACATACAGGCTGCGAAATTCTGGTTTTTGGCTGCAGCGGAGATAACAAATGACCCCCCCCCCCCCACAAATAGGGGTGGACTCGAGCCGGTTCGGGCCTGGGCCCGGCCGGGCCTCGGTTCAGGAAAGGGGAGGCCCGGAACCGGCCCAATTAACCCCCGAGTCCGGGTCGGGCCTCGGTTCAATTTTTTTGCATTTTCCTAATTAACCCCTAACCCCTCACCCCCAAACCATCCCAAACCATCTCAAATGACCCAAAATACCCAGCCCAACCCAAAAACTTAAAAAAATTCAAAAAAGAAAAGAAATAATAAATAAAATGGCCCGGAGCGGGCCCGAACTAGCCGGGCCGGTTCACGTTTTGAGGGGCCCGATCCCAGACCGGAACCCCAGAGGGTCGGGCCTACCCGATCCCGGACCGGAATCCCAGAGGGCCGGGCCGGAACAGTGCCAGTTCGGGTCGGTTCCGGGTCGGGCCACCCGACCCGAGTCCACCCCTACCCACAAAGGCACAAAACAAGACAAGCAAAGTATTCGCATTTTTGTTGTTCTTCATTGCGCTCTTCGTTTTTATCACACCCTACAGTCCACGCTTGACTTTCCTTCCCTAATCTCTCCCGCTCCAAACAAGGTAACTACTTATACAGTTACCCCTAAACATCATTTCACTCTTCTATTACTCAACAGATTTCAGCCTTTGCTAGAGGTTCAGACTAGGGGTGGACTCGGGCCGGGTGGCCTGACCCGGTCACTGTTTGAACCGGCCCGACCCATGGGCGGTTCGGTTCAACCCGGCCCGGTGGCTACCGGTTCCGGGCTCGGGCCTTCATTTTGGTGAACCGGCCCGGCCGGTCCGGGCCGGATTTAATTTAATTTTTTTTTTTATTTTCTTTTTAAGTTTTTGTGTTGGATTGCGTATTTTGGGCCATTTGAGGTGGTTTGGGGTGGTTTGGGGTTGAGGGGGAGGGTAGGGGGTTAATTAGGAAAACCAAAAAAAAAATTATATAGAACCAAACCGGGCCCGGCCCAAACCGGACCCAGGGAGTTACCCAGGCCGGTTCCGGGCCTCCCCTACCTTGAACCGAGGCCCGGCCGGTTCAATCGGCCCCGGCCCGAACGGAGTCCACCCCTAGTTCAGACTTCAAAGTCAGAAATGGATCTTTAGTAGGGCTGCTGGGATGGGATTGAGATTTTTTATTGCAGGGCCAAAATTAAATACATAAACATATTTTCTACAGATTGGAAATAGTTATACACTTGTACATATATATACAATAGAATTTCTTTCATGGGGACCGAGTTACTGCAAAAATCTGGGCAAATGGAAGTAGTGATAATAGGGGCAACCCGGTTAGTATGCCACTAGTGATTTATTACAATTTAAAGTTGATCATTATTATTTCACATTCGTATTGAGTGTGCCTTGGACATAGATATTCCCCTCCCCAGTTTGGATGCAATTTAGCACAGATCCGAAGAGAGATATATTATTGGTACAAAAAGTTGGAAAGTTTGAATACAATCATATAATTGAAAATGGCCAAAATATAACTTCTCTTTCTCCCGACACTTATTGATGTTGTGCCTTCCTCTTTCACAAAACACCAAGCTAAACAACCAGGGGAGTTCTACCGCGCATCCTTAGACAACAGACCGTTGTTTTCAACTTTTCGGGCGTTTGTGAGCTCATCACAAGCATCACCTCTCTCAAACACAGCAGCTGCGCCCATTCCGGTGCCTGTTCAACAACATTAACACGCATTTACTTAACACACAACAATCTGAAACAAAGATCATGTCACCAAAAATAAACTTAATTAATGTTACTGCTCCAAGTTATTTCCTCATTTTTGTCTCCCTCATAGACGTTAAAAGAACTTTTTTCTTTGAAAAAAGTCATTGAGTTATGGAGGAACAAAACGTACCTATGCACATGGAAACTACACCATAGCGGCAGTCTTTGCCACGGCGCTTCATCTCATGCAGCAAAGTTGCAACACAACGAGCTCCTATACAATGCGAATACCAAATAAACCCCACAAACCAAAGTCAAACAATGTTATTGAAAGATAAATCAATGGTCATCATTTTTAATGAGCCTGCACAACTAATACCAGAAATGGAGCATACTTAGGAACAAACATACTTATCACATTTACAAGTTAAAATGACAACAGTTCGCATATTGATATCCTAAATACAAAAAAAATGATGCACCAAATTGGGCCGTTATACACCACAATAACAAGATCATCAACTCTTTATGTTTAAGTCAAAACGTTATATACCTGTTGCACCCAAAGGATGACCAATAGCCAAGGCACCACCGTTTACATTGATCTTTTCTGGATCAAGCCCCAGCTTCCTTTGGCAGTACACATACTGTGATGCAAATGCCTGCACAAGAGAAACATAACAATCACTTTAAAGTTTAAACCAGAAAGTAACAAGCACTATGAATGAAATGGGAAGACAAGATAACATATATTTAACTCACTTCATTGATCTCGAAGAGATCGATATCATCAAGTTGAAGTCCAGCAGATTTGACCGCAGCGGGAATTGCAACAGCTGGACCAATTCCCATTATAGCAGGATCTACACCAACAGCAGCAAAAGTCCTGCAATAGGAAAGGACACACATCTATCACTTGACGATGAAAATTTAATTGGAAGCTCAAACATAGGAAACACAGAATTATAAAAATATAGGTTTAAATGGCCAAAAAATGGAAAACGTTTGGTGCCATATGTTAGACATCATTGCATATACATTCCAGGAAGCATTTGAATGAAATAGACCTGAATACACCAAGTACTGGAAATCCTTTCTTCATTGCAAGACTTCTTTTCATGAGTAGTACAGCGCCAGCCCCATCACTAACTTGGCTAGAGTTTCCTATAATTTAACAGAAGAAAAGAATCAATATGACAATTTTCCAACATGATGTATTACAGAAAATTGCCATCTTATTACCAGCAGTGGTAGACCCATCTTTCTTGAACACTGGTTTCAACTTTGCCAAGTCGCTGATACTGGCATTTGGCCGAAACCCGTCATCAGCAGAGATTGTAACAGCAGTCTCATCTCCAGTTTTTGGGTCAACAATCTATATAAGAAAAACACAATTTGTTCAAAAGCAAGAAACAGAGGCAAAGAATATTTCTTCATAGCGAATGCCACCCTTTTGGCCCCTCATTTGTTTCGCGTATAACTTGATATGATCCTGCTTTCAAAATTTGAGAATCTGGTTCCTCAGGTCACTCATGTTTGGTGAAGTACAAGATAGGTGTGAATTTTAACCTTTTCCCAACTTAAAGTGCTAAGACAATTGCGGAGTTTTATACTTTGCAAACAAACTAAAGAGTCACAAATGGGAAACAATTGAAATGCCAAAAGTGAAATTTCCTAATTAATATTGAAAAACTGTAAAAAAGAAATTGAACAAAAATATATTGAAAGAGAGCAACCACAACACACAACATGTGACGAAATAATTCAGAAACCAAATGTTTTCTAACTTGGTTGTTAAAATAACTGCAAATTGCACTAAGCAACCAAACAGAGACTATTTACCTTTGTAGACACAGGAATAATTTCATCTTTAAACCTCCCAGAGGCAGTCGCTGCGGCAGCCTTCTTATGTGACTCAACCTACACAAAGAAACGGAAAACAAAAATATCATTTTAATTGATAATTGATCATGTCAATTAATGAAAACGTTAATGGATACTTACAGCTGCCTGATCTTGTTCCTGCCTTGTCACACCAAAGCGATGTGCTACATTTTCAGAAGTAACACCCATGGGAAGAAGACAGTTTTGTGCTTGTTGTAATGTCCTAACCTGTTTGGAAGTGTATGAAGACGAGAAGCATTGCACCACAATGTATACTTTTCAAAAAGAACCCGTCAGAGAATATGCATGAAAAAGGAAACATACTCGAGGATTGACCGAGGCATCCCATGACATGGAGTTAACAGTCATCGACTCCAAGCCAGCCCCAATACCTAATCAGAAAATGAAATTTACATATTGGAAATTGACCATCATTTTGTGAGCTTAGCTGAGATTAGAAATTATAAAAGAGGACCTACCAATGTCATAAAATCCTGATTTAATGGCTGCAGCAACATCTGCAACTGCTTGGAGACCAGACGAACACTGTCTGTTCACAGTTCTAATTGGAACAGTTTCTGTGCAGATCCGATAGCATATCAACATTTATTTATTTATTTATTTCCACCAACAACAAAGTTCTGCAGAGATCAACAGTGTACACACATACCAGGAAATCCTGCATAGAATGCAGCCATCCTGCATTCACTTGCTCTTATGGATCCTGGTGCCAAGACAGTACCCACAACTATATCCCCAACTTCACTTGGGTTCAAATTAGTCTTTTCAATCAGCGCCTGCAATGAATTACTTACAATTAAAGAGACCAGGTCACCTGTTATGATAACAAGGTTCAGTAGTACACATCAACGGGAACAAACCTTTAAGACAGTGGCAAGTAAATCATCAGGGTAAGTATCTTTGAAACCACCCTTCTTAGATTTGCAAATAGGAGTCCTATATGCACTGCAGAAATTCAAGATATACAATATAAATAATATATAAGATATAAAATATAAATAATATATTAGGGCTAGGAAATCACATGATAAAGAACAACAAACAACACTGAATATTTTTGGGTGGAAGCACCAATAAATCAATTAGAAATTACTCTGAATTTTGAATGAAATTAAATCAAAGAATATATCCAAGAAACAAAACACTTACGCAACTATGACTATATCATCTCCGTAAACAGAAGTCCTTGCATATGCAGCACTGTCCCCCGCAGCACAAATAGATGCCTGGTTGATGTGTTAAATACAGAAAAGGTTTATAATTGTAGATAAAACATCATAATTGTTTCTAATATTTGCTCTCCCTAAAACGGCTACTATGCCCACAGTGTCTCTATACTCAAATGCAGACAAGAAAACACAACAGTCATGTGGAAAATGGATGAAATCCACACTTATTGTCAAAAAACATGTGGAATGTGTTATGGCACCTCCGAAATAAAACTGCACCATTTGGAATATGTTCCCCCATCTGAAAGCAGATAGTAAGTTTCCGAGTTTTGAAATCTTTACCCAAATGGACTAATGCCTCCTTTAGAATTCATGTAATTTCCTGCCACTTTCGTATTCACAAGGGTTCCACTAACTTTATGCTGACTCGCAAAATCAAAATTATTACACAAAACATTCTCAAAAGTCTGATATATTGGCACACAGTATACAGGGAGTACCAACAACATTGTATAAGCATGCCTAGACTTATCCCAACATTATTGTTTAGTCCTCAATACTATTCCAGAATACATGTGACGTCTTTTCATCTTAGGAGGATATGTGAGCTAAAATATATTGTATAAACCGGGCAATTAAGCATACAGCTAAACATGAATTTTTAGTAAGAAACAGTAATCAGGTCCATGATTGTCACCCCAATTTTAGATTTTTTTGGTAAAAAAAGACCTGACAAGTCGGCATAAGAAGAGTTAAATAGGCTATTTACAGATTAACCGACATCACAACCAGAAGTGAACATCTAGATTGAGTGATTGGAGGATTTAAGGCTGTATTGATCATCATTTCCATGAAGATAAGCAAGAACCATCAACAGTAAGATCAGATGCATAACGAGCAAAAGTAGAACTGAAAAGGCAGTATAATAAGCGGTATTCATGAACAACCATCAAAGCCAGAGAAGTACATATAAAAGCTTGGTCAATGATGAAGCGATCCGAGGCAAACCAGTCAAATACAGAAAACTGGGTTTCAGAAAGATGAAAAAAGGTGAAAATCAAGATCGCAATTGACTTGTTGTGAGACCAACTCACCGAAATAGAAGAATCGACTCCTTCGGTTGAAGAAGCAGAGTGAGAAGGGAGAAGGTGCTGAAGCAGAACCCTTTGTCTCTCAATTGCCTTCTCCATCTCTCTCTCTCTATGAAACTACAAGCTATTTCTCTCTCAAACAGAAAACTACTCCGTATAAGCGTTGCTATCTGAAATACGAAGTACTCCGTATAAATATGATAGGATAATGACTCTTGGCTGACCCTTAGCCAGGACGTATCATTATCCGTATACGTAATTGAGCTCGCCTTGAGATTTGCGAAGTAGATGACAAGAGAAAATGGGTATCAAGCATGGGCGATGCAGCCGATTTGAGATAGCTATGAGGCACGTATATTTCCCTAGGGTAGCGTATCGGCGTATCGGATACGTTCCCGTATCCGATACTTTAGGATACCCGTACCGTACGTTTCTGGGCCGTATCTGTAATTTTTAAAAGTTTCCATTTTTTTTGTAATTTTTTGAAAGTTTCCGATACTCGTATCCTGACGGATACTCGTATCAGCTTTTTAAAAAAAAAATCCCAAAATTTACTTAATAAAATTCTAAAAAAAAATGAAAATCTAAAACTACATTTTACTTGGTAATCAAATAATGGGCCTATATGGCTGTATCCGAATCAAGTCATTAACTCATACTCCGAAGTGGGTACTTGCACTTTTAATTTCAAGATTGTAGTTGTTTGACTTATTTCTCATTTTAAATTAATGATTTATTGACTACATTTATATTTCGAGATACACTAGTGTATATGAGAAATATTATGAATTTATTACTAAGAATCTTGAAAAAGGAAAATGTTTCAATGCAATGAATGGGTAGACATCATAGGATATTATATGTATATATATATATTCAAAAAAAAATCTATTATTAATATTTATAAATAGACCCCTATAACTTTTAATATTTGTAAATACACCTCCATTACTTTTAATATTTATAAATATGGCCCCGTATCCGTATCCTACTTTTTTTGGTTTTGACGTATCCCCGTACCCGTTTCCGCGTTTCCGCGTACCGGTATCGGTGCTACATAGGAGATAAGAACTTGATCCGTGAGGCGTGCGACATGTTTTGGGTATGGTAAGAATTAGGGATGTTTTCTGTCCAAAATCAGACCAGATCAAAACAGATGAGACCAATTCAGACCAGATTAGACTTCCGTAGTTATAAAATACACGGAGACCAGACGTTTGCCAAACCAAACCAGATCAGACCAGACCAGACCACCAAATTTCGGTCCAAAAGAAAACATCCTAAGAACTAAGAAGAAAGGATGAAAATGTGGTGTAAAATATTTGTCTTAGACTAAATTTTTGGTTTTGCTCTTCACAAATATGATACCAATATTATCTCCACATCACCAAAATACAACTAGTTTATTTTATACGCAGAACAAAAAAATTGATTAACTTTTATTGAGAGGTATTAGTTGTGCGAGTCCAGCTCTAGTTCGGCTTAGATCAAGAAGATGTATTTGATAAAAAAGATTGAGTTTGGGTCGAGTAAAAAAATACTCCGTATATAGTTTGATTCATGTTAAATTTCAAGTTCTGAGTTATATTCGAGTTCTTTTTTTGAACGGATATTCGAGTTTTATAACTTTTATCTATTCTAAAAAAATGATACTCCATATATTATTAAACAAAGAGTTTGATTTATCATGTGTTTAAACACATATGTACCATCAATCAATCATCAATAATTTTGTAAACCTTGATATTGTTTTATCTATATTCTAAAAAAATGATACTCTATATTATTAAACAAAGAGTTTGATTTATTATGTGTTTAAACACATATGTACAATCAATCAATCATCAATAATTTTGTAAACCTTGTAAAGTTGTAAAGATATTGTTTACCCCCCCCCCCCCCCCGCCAATACTCTATGTACCGTCCACGGTTTATTTGAAGCTAAGATAAACTAAGTTCAATAATCCCTAATTCAACGTTGATGTACAATGTCGAAAGTGAGTATGACACTTCTAGTATATTTTAGTGAAAGATAAGTATAGTTGTTATGCATGGATCAATACTATGCATATACGATGTAATGTAAATGTATGCATCTAAAAAATCAATATAGTGAACTTTACCAGTCGAGATTGTATATATTTTGAGCTTGACTTGATTTGGTTCGAACCGAGTTCGAATGCGAGTCAAGTTTGAATCGAGTTGAGTAAAATTCGAATAACCGTCGAGTGAGTCTCGAGTAACTTACGTACGGTCAACTGGCTTTGCTTAATTAACACCCTAGATTGAATAAACACCCGAGATTGAATAAACATTTCCAAATGAATAAATTGAATAGTTTAAAGTGATTTTGAGACTGTGTCTAGGGCTGGTCCTAAAATTTAATGAGCCTGGGGACATATAAAACAAAGGACCCTAAGAGGCTAAGATATTACATAAACTCACTACTAAATTTCACCATGAAGTACAAAATTCTATAGACAAAGTTACGTACATTTCATAGAGTATAAACACAAACATCTCTCTAATTATAAACTTCTATCCCCTTGCTTTGCATTTACCGTATTCTAGCATTATTATCCCTGATGTTTCACTATGGCAATATACGGTTATTTTATTCATCCATTTAGTCAAACTGTCAAAGTAGTTACGCATACAACATACGTAGTACTACTTTTGATATTAATAGCATATTTCTGGAAGGTAGTTTCTATGGTACCCATAAGGTACCGCACTTTTGTCCACATGGACCAATGAAAAGGTAGCAGTTGAATTATTTAAATCTAAATTAAAATTGATAAAGTGATGTGGTCCAATCAAATGAATGTTAGGTACGGTACCTCTGTTTATAGAAAGGTACCGGAGTTGTCACCTTTCTGGAAAAAGAAGTATATTTATTGTGCATACCAATATTGGAAAATGATTAACGCTTAACCAACTGTATGTTTGTTTTAGTTCAGATTCAAATGGCCATTTTTTAAGTTCATTGAATTTTTTGTTTGATTAGGTTTGATTTCAAATTTAGTTCAGATTTATATAATTTTGAGAATATAGTATAGGGATGGACTCGGGCCGGACCAACCGGTCCGGAACCGGACCGGCCCGCTACTGTGCGGGCCCGGACCGGCCCGGTGAACTGGTTTGTGCCCGGTTCGGGCCACCCGGCCCGGTGGTATAGCGGTCCGGGCCCGGGCCTCCAGTTTAGTGAACCGGCCCGGCGGGGCCGTGCCCGGTTCGGGCCTCCAACGGTCATTTATTTAAAAAAAAAAAAATATTTGTAAAGTGGCTTCTAGCCGTTGGAAGAGCTCCCAAACGGCTCTATAGCCGTTGGGAGCATAGGAGGGGGGGTCTGGGGGGTTAGGGGGTGGGGTGGGGTGGGGGGTGGGGGTGGGGGGTGGGGGTGGGGTGGGGGTGGGGTATACAAAAAAAACCTATTTATACTCCTATTTTCTATACATTTTTTACACCTCTTCTTCTACAACTCTTTCTACTCTCTAATTCTCTACTCTCAATCTCTCATATTCAATCATCTTCATTCTTCATCTTCTCCAAATTCTTTCTACATATATATAATTTATATAATTATTATATCTACTTATATATTAATTATCTACTTATTATCTTCTGTTATGCAAAACAATTTTGATAAGTGGAAGGGCCCGAAGACCAAACTGTGGTGGGCAACTTGCAAGTGGTGCAAGAAAGAGTGTTGCTTGGGGCGTTCACACGGAGTCGGATGCCAATAAAACATATGAAGTCATATGACAAAGGCAAAACAACAACCAACAATGGCAGAAATCCCAATTGATATTTATTAGAAAATGTATTTCATATTGTTATTGTTTTCTCAATTTTCAAATGTACTTCCTATTTCAAATAAATGCACTTGAATTTTTTTTAATAAGAATTATTATAATAATATAATATATAATTTTTTTAAAAAAAAATATTAGGCCCGGCCCGGCGGGCGGCCCGGCCCGTGAACCGGGCGGGTGACCCAGCCCGAACCGGACCCGGGTTTACCCGGACCGGTTCCGAGCCTCCCAAACCTTGAACCGAGGCCCGGCCGGTTCACGGCCCGAACCGGGTCCATCCCTAATATAGTACAGGCAATTAATTTAATTTTGAATCAGATTAATTAATACATTTTAATCCGATTCAATTTCAAGTCAGTATGAACAAAACCAAATTACATAATGAGGTGTGAAACCAACCAAGAACTAGGCATGGACTCGGGCCGTGTGGTCCGACCTGGAACCAGCACTATTCCGTCCCGGCCCGGCCCGGTCAGTGACCGGTCCGGGTAGGCCCGACCCGCGAGGGTTCCGGTCCGGGCTCGGGTCCCCCGAATCATGAACCAGCCCAGCCGGTTCAGGCCCGGTTCCGAGCCTTTTTAATTTTTTTTTTCAATTTTTTTTTTTACTTTTCGGGTTGGGCTGGGTGTTTTGGGTGGTTTGGGGTGGTTTGGGGGTGGGGGGGGTGGGGGGTTGGGGGTTAACTAGGAAAAGGAAAAATTAATTAACAAAGCCCGAGGCCCGGCCCGGAACCGGGGATTACCCAGGCCGGTTCCGGGCCCCCCATTCCAGAACTGCCGGCCCGAGTCCAGCCCTACCAAGAACTGAGGCCAGACTGATGGTAAACCCAGAAAGGCTAGGGTAAAGCATCGTGACGGTTCTGGTACAAATCCACAAAAACAAGCCAAAGAGTAATACAAAGGGTGTTGCTTCGCGCACCCCATGAATTGCTTAAGGTAACTAAGGACAGACAAATTTAGCCTTCTTAATTATTACTAGTTTTTGTACGCGCGTTGCGCGATTGGGTAAAAATGCCCAATATTATATACTTTTATAGAGTTTGGTATGAAATTCAAATAAAGTTTGAAGTAAGAAGAGACAGTACAAAAAAAAACCCATAGAATAAAATCATATGACATGTATAGCTAAACCTAAAACTATATTTCAAGATTAAAAAACCGAAGCAGAGATCATTTAAATCTGGCCAGCCTTTCTCGTAATCCTGTTTCAAACATAAAGCATACTTGATTTAGGACAAAAGCATATGATTAGATTTAATAACCAGAATACTAAACAGCTAAAAATGAAGTATGGAAATAGAGAACATATTATAACAGAAGAACATATCATCATGAGACCCAAAACATCACGAAATAATTTTATTTGGAATACATACTGAGAATACTTAAAAAAAAAACATACTGAGAATACTTTGGCGGAATTGATCTCTAAACAGTCACTACTTAATTAGTTGATTTGATTAGTAAGAAATTTTACAGTCTAATTTTTCAAAGCTAAAAATAATTTATCCGGCCTGAAACTCCTTTTTAGTTTTATATATTCGACATTTATAGATGTTTTTCTGTATGCACCAAAAAACTGTCAAGAACTTCTATTTCAATGTTCCTTTCGTCTCCCTTCTCATTTTGCAAATGGGTTAAAATAAGATAATGTGCCACGGATTTATAACCAATTTGCAGGACCTGAAAATTCAGTTTATATTAGAATATAGGCCAAATCTATCTCCATTACCATACTGGAGAGTGGAGCGTGATGGAACAAAGGATATTTCCAAAAAAACAAAAGATTACCTTGTTATAAACTACAACAATGGGAACCCATCCTTTTCGACGTCTGCAGCGACTACAGTTGCATATATCGCGGCAGATAGGTCAAGTCCAGTTTGGATTTTTGTTTGCTTCGATCACATTTTCCCCATACCTACACAAGGAGGGAGTAGAATGAATTGGAAGCAATAATACAAGTAAGCCAGAACTTGGGAATCATATATAATGAGGTCGTGGATGAACATTATACCTCTGCTTGGAAGCGCCAATTAACTTATTGTGTGTTAGAATTCTGTTATGCAGTTTATATGAGATGGCATTATAATTTTTCAAAAGAGAATACTTATACTTATCATGCTAAACTTCCCACACACCAAATGAAAAACAACTTTTTCTAGTTTTCATTATTTTGATTTTAGCTATTAAGGAAATACTACGTAGTAAACAGAGAGAGAAAATCAGAATACCGAAAAGGAAAGAGGCCAAATTAAAAGGGTGTGGAGGGATTAAATTACAATAGCTTAATCTACTCTGTATAGACGCATTATTTGTTATTATGCATTTAATAGATTGCTACTTTAATCCTTTGTATATTAACATTTCCTTACATGGTAAATAAAACCAGCACAGCTTCACAAAAAAGTTGTTTCAGAAAGAGAAGGAGATAGTTTTTTTAATAACCTCGTGTACAGGCAATCTCCACAAAATTGCTCTTGGACCGACTTGCACTTGCTGCATTCAGCGTGTTTACAGAGTGTTTTCTGCCTGCACGGCTGCACAGTGTCATATATTTGCACATACAAGAGAGTGAGAAAACAAATCGGAAAGACATGCAATAAAGTGGACATTGATCATTTTAATTTTTTAACTATTCAGCCCAAAAAAAGTAGATGAACTGAGAATTAATACTTATATTGTAGTGAAAGAGACAACGAATTTTCAAAAGCAATGAGATAGATAGTAAAGTGCATGGAACCAATCTCATAAAATAAGAATATGGGTGGTTGATTGCTTTTTGCTTGAAATAAAACTATACAAACTTCATTGCATTCTTCATTGGGTATAAATAGATACACACGTTATGATAATTTCTATCTCTCGTAATTGCCCAGCACCTCTGCGGAAAATTACAAACTTATATCATCTCACTAACATGGGTTGTCCCAGGATTTATCTCCTACCAAATAGGCAAATAGCTACGACTGTTGGAGTTTATACGGGAGAATTCCTAAACAAAATCTGGGAAGAGACAATTCCATTATATTGAATTAGTTTGGGTGAAGATTTACTTATAGTCGCAATTTCAGATTCAAACCTTATCCTAAACTGTATATGAAAGCATTCATAGTAGCCAATCTCAAAATCTAGCATCTAACGATCATGTCTATTACAAATTCCACTCCTAACTGTCTCAACCTGGGGGGGATCATGTCTTGTTTGATTATTTAAGGTGATGCTCATATTTATCGTGAACCATGCTTCCATTATCTTCCAAATTAAACTACACATACTCTTTCAATAGAATTGAGCCAACCAACCACAAAAAACACAAATACTCTAGCTAGACAAATTCACTAACACCTTGTGTAATTCATAGTGGAAGAATATATTTCCTCCAATTAAAACAAAACAAAATCAAAAAGTCCTCCAAATGAGGTATTCCTCATCCCCTCAAAAAAGACGTATAAATGAGATCTGCATATTAAAACCAAACTGATTTTTCAAGGAAACATGCATGCTATATTTTTAAGATAGAAAAACAAAGCAACAGAGCACTTCATGGGAAAAACGTAACCTGGTGATACTGAGCGATGAAAACCAGTGATAAGCTGATACGATTTGATGAATTTTTGAAGATATATAAAGTAGTAGGCGGACAATTTTCCTGGATAACTTGAAGTTGTCGCTGAGGTGAATTGACGAAGCAGTGTGCCGATGTGGATTGGTAGAAAACATATCACGACTCTATCATTCTAAATGGGTTACAGGTAAGGAGGTAAGCGGCTTACAGTGCCCAGACGAAAAGCCTACAATAATAAGCTTTCCTCCAACCATAATTACCAAAGCAAAAGAGTTTGAATAGACAAAGCTTTCCTCCAAACTATATTGGGAGGAGAATAGAATCATAATTGGAACATTAATTACGAAAGAAATCAAAGGACCTGGTCGATACCAAGGGAGAAACCCTTAGTGCCAAATAGACGGAAACGGCGGAAGACGGATATAAAACGGAAAGTTCAACATTTTAATAAAAAGTATAAGTGGCAGAGCTTAATGTGCAAACCAATTAAGCAATGTGAGTCCACCAACATTTTTTCCATTCCCAAACTACCCTAACCTTGATTCCCAAACTACAACTAAATGTAAATAAAAAATGCTTCGCGCACCCTCTCCATGGCTCCATGCTCGCTCGGCTCTATCATGTTCTTACTATTTTACATTAAACGTACATCCAATACAATGATGCCATGTGGCAAGTGATTCCTTTTTTTATAAAATGTCATAACTTTTTCATTTTTGCTCCGATTTTTATAAAAATTATACCAAATTAAATATTTTTTTATGATCTTTCATATGACACCCATATCATATATGTAATTTTTTTTAAAAAATATGGTAAATTCTAGTCAGATCTGATCCTATTTGTTTGAATCTATGTGGTTCGAAATAAGTTCAATTAAAAACATCCTAAATATCATTGACGTCATATATCTAGTCATGTAACATGGTGCTGACGGAGTTTTAAAAGGCGGGGCCCTCCACCTTTGAAATTAGGCAAACAAATAAAAAATTAGAGATAATTTGTTTACTAGAATTAAAAATGTCACTTATTCAAATCTATAATCTAATATAGAACTCCCAAAAAAATCTAATATAGAATTGCGCAAAGTAAAAAACAAAACATTTTTGTTTTTATAATATATTAGGTTTATATCAATCATCCAATACAATTGGAACAGGGTCTCTTATAGCATTACGACATTCTGTAAATTGTTTAATTCGATGAAGAAGTGGAGTATCCCATCCTGCAACACTAGCGTCGTGATAATAAGACCATGTCGTAATCACTGATGGCAACGGAGCATTGTCGTCAAGCCAAACCTGTGCATCAACACAAGTTTTCATTTTATGCATATCATATGGTAATGTGAAAATAAAAAAGGTAATGTGAAAAAAATGGAACTATAAATTATTGTTTGCTTACAGCTATGTAGTGTTGTTGGGAATGAAGCCGGGCAATGCAAAAAAAATTCTTCGGAGGACTACTACCCGGGGGAGCGATCATGGGCAAACAAGTGACTGGTTCGTGGAGGTCAAGATGCACTAAAATAACCTGGTATAATGTTGCAAAGATTAACCCGGAGTGCGGCATGTGTATCCAATGTCGGGGTGGTGCAGGACTGGTGTAGTAGTCTATTTGCTCCCGCAACTCATCAATAGTGTCAAGAAGGCATATAGGATCATACAGCCCACGATGACGATCTAGTTCTTCCACTAACTCCCTTCGAACTCTAACCCATTCTTTTTCTCCCCATCCTAAAAGCTCTGCAAGTGAGCGATACCCGCAATGTCCATCTCCAATAACGTCCACAACTTTACTAATATGCTCAAGCATGAATGTCTCAACATCATTACCGAAATTAAATTGCATTCCATTTTTATTCCCTTTAATATCCTTGCCACGTCCACGAGACCCATGACGTGAAATTGTAGCCTTGGATTTTTTGTATTTCTTCTCAGTGTACTCCCACGCGCTTGGGTCTCGAGTGGTTGATTTTTTTTTGGCCTTCCCTTCGTTACATGAATCGATGGCTCTTTCATAGTATTAAGTTTTGGATTTCTCATCTCATTCCATTTTGCATGAAGTCTTTTTTTTTCTTGTGCTGATTGAAACTCATCAACTATGGTTTTTAGGACCACATCATCAACACTTATATCATCGGCCTTGTCATTGTCTTGTTCCTTATTTACATCCCATTCAACTCTTCTCCAAAATTTATGTACCATTGATGGATGTAGTGGACGATTATCGCGAATACAAGATGCTAGCTCATGTGGACATGGTAAACCATAACATTCCCTCCACCAATAATCGTTGCATATTGGATCGTAATTTCCTTCTATGACCTCATCATGCATCTTTATTAACTTATTCATGCACTCATTTGACACCATGTGTTGAAGCTGGCTAAGTATTGGAATCTTATGCAATACCGTTGGAATGGTGCAACGTGACAATTCTAAAGATCTCCTCACTTCATCCAATTGATTATTCAGCAAGTTGTTTATCTCAGCAAAAACATTGTCAAACCCTTAATGGATGAGGCTAATTGTCGCTTTAACGTTGCATGTGCAGATTCCACCCTACAACACAAAGTTAATGAAGTAAAATCAAAGAAATTATTCATAATTCTTTATAAATATATTTATTTACCTGTTAGTAGTCCTTGTGCCAAAATGTGTGACATGGTCCGTCCACACTCTCACCAAACGATCTTTGTAAGGGTCCAACCAATTTTCAGTAAGATATTTCATAAGGCCCCAACTTTTCTTCCATTTCGAGCTCATATATTTTAATTGCTCCTCATATTGATCGGCAGTGGTTGAACTAAATAGCTTCATGCATCCTTTTGAAAAGGATTCTTGGACCGTCTTCTTGTTGCTCAATTTTAAAGCTTTATCTTCTATGTTACGCTTGACATGTACAATGCACAATATATGCTTAGATTCTGGGAAAACTTCACTGAGTGCTTTTATCAAACCTAACTCTCGGTCAGTCACAATCGCTAATGGGGAACAAGGACATATTAGCTTTAACTCATTTAAAACCCAAATGTAGTGCTCTGCACTTTCAGCTCCCATCCACGCAAATGCAACAGAGAATGTCTTCAATGTACTTGTGAATCCCACTATTTCCAGAAAAGGCATCTTGTACCTGGTATAATTAATCAAGTATATTACATGTAATAATGTATATCACTTTGCTTCAATGAATAGTTATATATAAGCGTTAATTACCTAAATAGGAGTAGAAGATAGTCAATAATCACAAATAGGACTATATTGTTTTTTTAACTCACTAGTAGGACTAATTATGTCTGTTTGAACAAATATAACCTTATAACTGTTGGAATGTTTTAATTCATAATGAAATCATGATAAATTATAAAAAAACATAAAAAAAAATTATACAAAATTAATATTTTTAAAAATCATAAAAAATACGTTATTTTATGAAAAATACGGTTTTTTTAAAATCATAAAAAATACGATTTAAAAATCATAAAAAATATAAAAAAATCATAATAAAAATATTTTTAAACAATAATAAAATTTAAAAAAATATTAAAAATATTTTATAAATTTTTTATTATTTTTCTACGATTTTTTATAATTATTATTTTATTTTATTATTAATTATGACTCTTGACTACTTTTTACTCCTATATAAAGGAGTGAAAAGAATGGAATGAAAAATACGTATGTTTTCAAATAGGAGTAATATGGTCCTATTTTGAAATAAAAATATAAGAAATCATGTTTTTTTATTTTTACCCTAGTTTTACTCTTATTTGGGGTAATTTCTATAGTTATAACTTAAAACAAAATATTTAAAACAAAATATTTTACCTATTTGTCTTGTATGTTGTGTCCATGATGAGAACATAAGGAAAAAGACGCAATAATTTTAGTGAATCTCGATGCGTGAATATCATGTCATGTAAATCTTTACTCCCTGGCACTAATCTATTGGCCTCAAAGTAATCATACTTTGAAATCAAATGAAGTAATTGTTGCATGACTGTGCGTCCGTCCATCCATTGCTTCTTAAGCTTGCATCTTGCGTTGTAAACCTGCTTTCTAGATGTAACATTTCCAGAGTTCGCGAGTTTTAAACTTTGGAGAATGGGCTTAGGCTTGCAACCCGCCTCGGATAAGTCTCTCACCAAAGAAATCTCTTGCTTTGTCAATTTACCAGCAAATGCGTGACCCACTAAGCTCGTTGGAATAGCATGATTGTGAAATCCACAATTAACCTGCAATCGCCATAAATTACGCTCAACTTCACTCCCAGGCCATATAATGCAAAAGGGCAATCGCTTTTTTTTTGTTCTTGTAGCTTTCTTTCCTTTATCTTGTTGCACCCCTGGAGCATTGACTTTTTTTGCAGCTCGATACTTCCCGAATTTTTCACATGCAAGAAGGACATTACCAAGCTTTTTAAAATTACTTGGCCTCGATTTTGCAATAGTTAAGACCATGTTTCTCTTATGGGCCTCAACTCTAGCCCAATCAATCATAGACTCCCGATCCGCCCAAGTTTTATGAGTTTGGAAGTCTTCTGAAAAATCATGTGAAGTGAATGGTTGTGCTTCTTCAACAATTGAAGGTTCAAAATTCACTTCTTCTTCGACAAAAGTTGAGCTATCATCATGAAAAATAAGGTCGACGTACACGTCACTATCATCCTGCAAATATCATATTTTTATAAAAGCAAATAATATGAGATACATGTATTACAACCAAAATACATTTATATACCTATTAAAATTATTTCTCAAAAGATATTCAGACTAAATTATTTTAATTATTGTCTAGATAACTGTGCCTTTTTTCATGACAATCTTTCAACATGACGGGGTAGTATTAAAGTAACATTCTAAATTCAATTATATACAGGATTGAGACCAAAGCCTAGAGCTCCATTGTCTTCCATGGCCAGAAGCACAACTCTTCAAAAATTTATACGTAATACTTTGTATACATTTGAAATTATGGATTCCACCTGTTACATTTTTTAATTTTTCTTTTTTACTTGAGGCCGCCGGCCAACATTTTAGAGTGGAGAGTTGATGGTCAATTTGCTGCCAAAGAAGAGCAGATTGGTACCTTCGATATCATTGTTCACCTCTTACGGTTTAACTTTTTTTAATTGTATCATGAAAAGCTATTTAATGTAATATTTGTTTTTGTAAAAACTAGAATACAAAGAAAATAGCTATAGCAATTTCTAGATTAAAAGTAATAATAACAAGGCTGTAAGTACTCCACGTCTCTAGCTTCTCTATGTATAAAAATAAAAGTTTAAAAAAAAAATTGTTTGAAAAGGCTACTTCCGAATGGTTTTTTAGAATGTTTTGTTCTAAAAGTTGACCTATTTATTAGGACTCCTTTTTTCAAATTACGTTATCCTGGACAAACCGAAAAAACTTCCGTTATTTTGCAGTACTCATTGCCTTTTTGATGTTTTTACAAATTAGATGATAATAGAAGAATACAATATTATTCACTATAAAGATGAATAATATATATATATATATATATATATATATATATATATATATTTGACAATAAAAATATTATCAAATATTGTGTATAACATACTTCATGAAACACATTAAAAAAGAAGAACTAAGCTGGATATAGATAGTGGGACAGATGAATACCTCATAAGTCTGAAATTCAAGAATACTGTTTGTTAGATAATTTTCTGATTCATCCTCCATTGTATATGAAGATTGTAAAAAACTTATGAGAGCATTCATAATGGGTTCCAAATATTTATATAGCAATTGTTTGATGGTAGTTAGAAGGTATAATCCTGATTACATTAGGAATTTGAGTATATTTCAAAGATAGTTAAGTTATTTTTTGAAAACATGTTACACAAAATTTAGGAAATATTAAAACTTAGTTAATTTTATTTTAAAGAAGCAAGACAACCCATTAAAAAAAAGCAATACGAATTAAAGATGCTTAAATTATCCCTTAAAAAAGATGCTTCCTAAAAAAATCCTTCCTAAAAAGCTGCTTTCTAAAACGTAACTAACTATACTTCTAATTAATTAGATAGTGTAGTACTCCGTTTTACGTAAAGATAATAGGGGTGCGCTGAGCAAAATTAGGAAGCCTGCAATATTTGACTAAGGATACAATTGTCCTTCTTTGACCAAAAGTTGGTGCGCCCAGCCACAAAGGTGGCGCGCGGAGCAGTTCGGAATACAAATTACAAAGTACAGACCTATAAAATCCCAACAGTCAACTCAAGTCAATGCAAATCTCAGAGTAAAATGCCAAAGGCAGTATGAGTAAGGATATCCAGTTCGCAGCATATACAGTCCCTACATTGCTATGATAAAAAGCCAGGGCAAGGGTAATCGTTTTTTTTTCTTATCGATATGAATCTGGACGCTTTGGTTTGCTTTGAACAACAGACTCGATCTTATCCATAAAAGGTGCCAGCTTTGGAATGAGATCGATAGCCTTCATGTTCTCTTGGATCTGCATAAATAACATTGCATAATGTCATTAAGTAGAGAAATAATGAAAAGCTTTAAACGATGAACTTTGACTCTTAAAGAGCTACAAAAAAAGAGTTTTTCCCTAAAATATTACTAAGATGATACTCAAGGATAAGCATATAGCTGAATGGTCACTATCAGCACTACCCGTCACTACACCTGTGAAATATCATTAATAACTTACAGCGCATAGCTGGTCAGTGTAAACTATCTTGACACGGCATAAACCGGTACAACAACACGATAAATACACTGAGAACCAGCTAGTTACAGAAAAAACAAACTTCGATATGGTAAAATGCATGTCCATAAATGACTGGCACTGGACCCTCAGGCTATACATCACTCCATCCACAGAGCACAGCATTCAGCCATTCACGCGAACTAAGCAACCCCCCACTAGCCACTGGCATCCTTGGTTAATGACACAATGTATAATCCTATAATTTTGAAGTTTAGTAATTTGGTTTTAGAGTCTACCTCTATAAACAAACTTCGATATGGTAAAATGCATGTCCATAAATGACTGTCACTGGACCCTCAGGCTATACCATAGATACATAAATCGCTACAGTACCCGCGATCTCCGTACCGATCGTTCCGTACCGAATCGCGGTACGAAAACGATCTGATCGCTTGCTGGAACGCTATGTGGTACGGTCTTGGAGTCGTACCCAGTCGCTGTTCAGAGTCGACCCCAATCGTTCCTGAAATCGACCCCAATCGATGTTGGCAGCGATTTTATTCGCCGTTTCCCTTCGTCGCACAACTACAAAACCTCTTTTCTAATCGTTTCCCAGATTTCAATCGTCACTTCCCGTATTTCAAATTAAGGTCTACAACTCTTCATTTCGTTTCCTGTGTGTAAACAGCGTACGAAGTTTTATTATCGAACCCTGCACTCTTGTTTCGGACTTTATAGAATATAGACCACTTTCCTCAGCCTGTACCTGCTCTTTTGGTCTTTCTTCTAGTCATTCAAATTGGTCTTTGGGTCTGCTTCTGGTTTTTGCTTTTGTTATTCCCTGCACTAATGTTTTTGCTTTCATTTAATGTTATGAAATCATGTTATGAAGTCTGTTTTTGTTCAATGTTGAAATCTGTATTCTATAATCTATAATTCAGTTTTATATTTTTATTGTAGTACCAAAATATTAGCTACAGCGTACCGAACATATGGTACATCGTACCGAACGCATACCGAAATGAACCTACCCCCCTGCGAATCGGATACGCTAGATCTAGCGAACCGCGTTCCCGTTCCTCGTTCCCGTATCGAATCGTACCGTGAACCATGTGACTATGGGCTACACATCACTCCATCCACAGAGCACAGCATTCAGCCATTCACCCGAACTAAGCAACCCCCACTAGCCACTGGCATCTTTGGTTAATGACACAATGTATAATCCTATAATTTTGAAGTTTAGTAATTTGGCTTTAGAGTCTACGTCTAAAATATGTTTTTAGTTTGTGTGTATGTTTGGTAATTGGCAGGCATAAGTAGAAACCTTATAGATTTTGCACTATTTAATGGGGTTTAATGCACCAAACCCCCTTGTGATTTGGAAATTCGGCGCATTAGCCCCCTGTGATTTAAAAAATGCGTCAAACCCCCTTGTGTTTTAATTAAGCATGCACAAAACCCCCTTTATGAATAAATTTAAAGATTTGAAAATCACTTTTCCTAATATTTTGATTGAATATGCAAATAAATATGTCAAAATCTCTGAATCATACAAAAATGTTAATCATTTTTCTTTTATTTGACAATTGAATTTGTTCACATAAGGGATTTGGCACATGATTAATTAAAACACAAGGGGGTTTGACGCATTTTTTAAATCACAGGGGGCTAATGCGCCGAATTTCCAAATCACAGGGGGATTTGGTGCATTAAACCCCTATTTAATGTATCTAAAAACTCTTAGTTGTATGTATGCTACAACACTTTTTGCGAGCTGTTTAAAAAAACTAAGATATTTTTTGAGAAGTTACTTTGTAGAACTTCTGAGAGAACGTTTGTTGCTTTTAACATTAACTAATCACAACAATTTGTTATACCAAACAGGACCACATCAAACAACCACTTTTTATCTCATAGTTACAATCTCTTCCTTTAAAGATATTTTCAGTCACTAAAAGCTAACAATAACTAAAAATAAAAAATTGTCTTTTCAGTTAATTGCGCCAAATACACTTTGTCAAGGAATGGCAATTTGCCCTTTTATTTCATATTGACTTGTTTTTTGTCCTTTTGGAACAATATTAAACATGCTGTTTCAGGACTTCATGTTCTTATGCCATTGTGTTATTACTGTGAACTATCTATCTGATTATTTTCACATACTTTTATTATTTTATTTACATAATTCTGAGCTTATGCTTCGCTTCCTCTCCGTTCTTATGCCTCATGAGGCATGCCGACTCCCCTTGGGGGCAAATTTTGTCTTTCAAAGACTTGCATCTACCTGTCTAACACACATCCATCTTAACATAAGCATTACCACTGTAATCATCTTCTTCATTTCCTCTATCTTTATAAGTCCAACAATTTCATAGTTTATACATATGCTAAGATGGTCCGATGGAACTTTTACTTCGGTTTCAGAGGCAGGCACATTACAATAACATAATGCTCCAATCACTCTGAAGTTTGACACCGAGAGATATGTCTAATAAATAAAATCCCAAAGAAGCCGTCGGAGTCTTCATACTATTGGACATAGGGACTGACAAGCTGATGCCCCACCATCTCTTCAAATCCTTCTATGCAATTAAAATGCTTTCATCGGGTAACAGTCGTGGAAGAGGAAGATGTGGCTGTGGGTGGTGGGACTTCTTGACCATGACAGAAGTAGCAGAAGATGTTTCTGGTGTGCAAGAGATGCACAAAGGAAATGAGGGCAGACATCAAGCGGTAAGGGGACATAGACAAGAAATGATACTTGCTTACCTTCAAACTTTTAGGCAAAAACGTTCGAATATTTTAGACGGACTGAACAATATATATCACTTGAGTGATGACATTTGAAACAACCCACAATAACATCTATTTTAGCTCGACGGACACAGGGTATTGATTTCATCGGTGGCCTAAATTTAGGTATCAAGACTGTAATTATCTGTCATACCCGTTATGTTAATAGCGTGCTAGAGCGGAGTGGCACCTAGCCACTATAGGATTCTTTATTGTGGGATGGTTGGCAATAGCAGGAATCGTGTGAACAGTAGAGGGAGAAATATTGCCCACCTACACCTCTGGTTTTCATCTCTCTGCTGACTTAGGATTATGGTTTTATTGTGTGATAATTTTGGATTTAAGATTATTCCTTTGGGCAAGGAGGGGGTCAAATTCAGCTTTTGAGTAAAATACAACCCTTTTGAATCCTTGAATCCCCTCTGAAACCATTCTTTGTTTTAATGCTAAGTAAGTTTTCTTGTGTAGCAATATGCCACCCACATCTTCGACCCTCCGCCTCCCTCAAGTTGTGACCTCCAGCGACCTATGTGACTTCTGACAACTTCAGCCATTGTTTATCATTTTATAAAATTGCAGATTTGGTATTTGTATAGTTTATAATTGCATATGTAATATATTTATATATTTATATATTATGGATAAGTTCCAAGAATAGAGGTCATCCCACTATCCACTATACCGTTATAGCGTTTTCAAGGCTGACAGATACCTCCACTATCCGGTATTAACAACACTATTTATACCCATTTATAATAGTTGAAAAGGACACTCACATTTCTTTTGGTTACCATAGATAATAAATTAGTATAATACGGAGTAGTATAATACTGAATACTGATAAACATGCTCTTTATGATAATCTATGAAGCATGGAAACTCTCATGAAAGAGTACATTTATGTTTCAAAAACTCTATTATAATTCTTTGGAAACTCTCTAAACAATTGTTTTTCTATTACAAGATGGTGTTTCCCATTTCACGTTTCCCCTTGTTCCCACGTTTCCGTAAAACATACATGATAACTCATCATAAGATTTTGGGAATTCTCCCAAAAAATGAGTATAAACAATGTTGAATTTTAAAATATGAGTGCTAGATTTTATCCTAAATTGGAACTAATTAGGAAAAAACACAGTACTATTTTTGAATTTCACATTGCTTTTACTCCTATTTAGGGCAATTTAGGTATGATTTTTGGTCATATTAAGTGGTTACCGTAAAGACTAAAATTAATTAATTACAAAAAAGACTAGCAAGCCAACCCCTTTTAAATCAATGTTGATAGAGTATATAGACTCGGACCCCCGGGTCTCACGACTATTGGGCCCGGACAGCGGCCCACATACGCTCAGTAGATAGCATTTATCTCATTGTACACTCTATTTTATTCGTGTATATCCATTAGAATAGATTAGATACCATTTATTAGCCATTTATTAGCCTTTTATTGTAACTGGGCTAGCCAGGCCCAAGCCTGGAAGCCCAGCCCTCTTTTCTCCTATAAATACTCCCTATGGGAGCCATGTAAAGGATTGGATGGTTGATTGGAAATTCATTATACACATATCACTTTATCTCTCTAGCTCTCCCTTCTCTCTAGATTAAATAATCCATCATTTGGTGCTTTCATTGAGAGCTAGAATATATCAAGTGAGATCCTCCCACCCACTACACCTCCAATAAAATTAGGAGCAAATTGGTCCTTCGGCCATATGTCACCATAGCTCCCGTATTCTCAAAAAAAATGGACACCTCAGCTAAATGAGACAAAGTATGCCTTCGGTTGGGGAAAGAGTCATCCCCTCTTGTCATCTATAATGTACTACGTACATTCAAAAGAAAAGGAATAGCAGCCTGGGCCGTAGTTGCTGCACATCGGCCAGACCACTTGCACGCTGGACGGTCCTCCCAACATACTAGAACAATAGGATGGAGTGCAGCGGACTCCACCGGCTCTCTCCTCTAACTTGGCAGAAATAGCCAGATAGAGCTCCGCACCACCTACTTCGGCCGCCAGCAAAAACCCATCGGCCAGCAACTGTATCGGTCGTCAACACCACCTGCCAGCAACACCAACGGCCTGCAATGCACCACCGGCCAGCAAACGTCCGCCCGTCCGCATCGGCCGACACCCATCGGCCGGTGACATCATCGGCCGGCACCCACCGGACACAATGCCGCATCGGCCAGAACACTTTGGCCAGAACATAGCAGTATAGCACCAACAGAAAACGGGCAAGCTTCGCCCAAGTTAACTGCAGAAAAGCCGGTGCACGCCTTCGGCCGAACAACCAGGAAAGCAACCCATGAACACACTTACCGACACGCATCGGCCAGCACGCGTCGTCCGAACCGTATCGTCCGGGACCGCATCGTCAAAAACAGGGCCACTTCCCCAAGCAGCCACTTCGGCCAGTGCATCGGCCATACCGCATCGGCCAATGTACGACACCGGTGCACACCATCGGCCAAACAATTGAATTAAACAACTGGCCCCTCGTCCAAACCCGGGGTCACTCACACTGGCGTGATTGATGAGGATAACACCTAGTGTACACGACGGCCACCACATCGGCTAGCACATCATCGGCCATCACCCATCGGCCGGCAACCATCGGCCGGCACCCATCGGCCAGCACCCATCGGCCGGCACCCATCGGCCGGCACCCGTCGGCCGGCGCTAACAGCACCTCGGCGGAGCTTCACCTAAGCCAAATCAGGAACTCTGGGTCACCTCGGCCATACAGGACCTTCGTCCGGACGTAATCAAGGCCGCACCCACGGTCCGCCACCGGTATAATTCCCAACAGGATCCTCGGCCGGGCAGTTGCAGCAGGCCTCGACTGCTCCGCCCTCATCCCAGAAGCATAAGGGTCTCACCTCGACCTATCCTCAGTACTTGCCAGCCGAAGATTCCTCGGCGTCCACCGCCTCGTCGGCTAAAGGCGGCCTCGAATATTGGGAGCAGAGCCCCTTTCGTTTTTTGCTCGTCTGGATCGGATCTCCCCTGCGGATGGGACATGATCTGGGAGCTGCCAGCGTCTAAAATAAGGTAATGGGCTGATGAAATATGGGCCGACTATTATAACACTGGATTCTCTATGGACCAGGCCCCATCGGATATCTCTCCAGCATTTTGGAATTCTAAACAGTGCAGGCTTCGGCCCAAATACAAGTAAGTCTCACAAACTTTTCCTCCTATTTTATGCATTAAATATGGAGCAAAGTAGTTTCACTACTATTCAACAACAAAGAAATAGTTTTACTAACTATTCAAAAATATATATATATATATATACATATAAGTATAGTTTTATTACTATTCCAAAAAAAATAGTTTTACTACTATTCCAAAGAGAAAAAGAAAAAATAGTTTTACTATTATTATCATCACCACCGGTGCTAGCGGATTAAAATCCCCAATTGGTGCGGGCCAAGACCTAACCTTCTGAAAATCTTTATTCAATGATTCGGATTATATTTGGGTCCCTCGACCTATTTGGCTAGACAAAAGCCTTTTCTTAATTTATCAATCTTTCTAATAACTAAAGCAGCCAAAGAAAAAGAAAAATCAGATAGAGAAGTTATAAAAAACACAAATGTCTGGCATAGCAAACTCAAGAGAGTAGGCAGACCTGAGATACTTTGGTGGAGCCAGTAATAACAGATGAAACATTAGGATTTGCAGCACACCACGCAATTGAAAGTTGAGCCAAACTCACACCCAATTCATCGGCAATTGGTTTCAATCCATTCACTTTCTTCAATACATCATCCACTAATGACCTGTTGGCGAGATTCTGCAGGATATAGTCAAAGTGAGATTGCTCTTTCTTACATATCAGAGGACAGCTAGTGAAAATTCAACAAATGAAAGTTTTACTAACAAAGGATAATTGTGTTTCACCCACAATATGAAAACGTGCATAAGGAATGAAAAACAAATTTTGAACTAAGTTTAGGCATTCTCAATCCTCAAAAAATGATAATGCAAATTGCAAAATAAAACTAGGTCAAATCTTCCAAAGGATTAACTAAAATACTCTGTAGTCATACCTTGTAATTTTCCAGTGCAAATCTACTATCAGGTGGAATGTTTCCAGAGGAATACTTTCCTGTTAACACTCCAGAAGCAAGTGGACTCCATGTGGTCAGACCAATGCCATAATTACTGTACAGGGGGAGGTACTCGGACTCAACCTGCACCAGGCTCAACCCATTCCAATCTCAATACAAGTGACAAAGACCAAGAAACTCACATTCTCAGAGGTAAGTATAACAGTGGAGCAGTCAGTAGACAAAATCCAGCAAAAAAAAGACTTGTATGATTGACAATCAATTGACAAACTTATTGCATTCAAACCAGCTCATTTAATACAAAAAGGGTTCAATATATTCATCCGAGCCGTGGAGCCTATGCAATAACTATTACATTCCAGCCAGCAAAATCAGACACAAGTGAAAAAGAATGCAACAAAACTAAAGCACATAAACTGTCAAAAGCAGTTCAGAAAGGTAAATCAAGATTATTTTGTAATTTAATTATAAAAGGCTTAGATAGATAGTAGATAAGCAAAAGACAAATACCTTGTGGCGAGAGAGGAGATTATACTCAGGCTGCTCAACAATGGGTCCAACAAGATCCAATCTTTGAGCCACCCCCCAAGCCTCAGTGATCTGCTGAGCGGACCACTCGCTAGTTCCCCAGTAAAAAGCCCACCCCTTATCAATCACATAGTTCATAGCCCTAACAGTCTCCTCAATCGGCGTGCTCGCGTCCGGGCGGTGGCAGTAGATCACGTCCACATAATCCATGTCCAGCCTCTTGAGGGACGCCTTGGTTCCCTCAACAATGTGCTTCCGGGACAACCCTTTGTCGTTCGGGCCCGACCCGCCCCAGAAGATCTTGGTGGAGATGACGACGTCGGAGCGCTTCCAGCCTAGCTCCCGGATGGCCTGTCCCATGATCTCCTCTGCGCGGCCATTGGCGTAGACCTCGGCGTTGTCGAAGAAATTGACGCCGTTGTCGCGGCAGCACTGGAGGAGGGACTTGGCCTCCTTGACGTCGATCTGGTTGCCGAAGGTTACCCACGCCCCAAAGGAGAGCTGGGAAACTTTCAGGCCGGATCTCCCCAGATTCTTGTACTGCATCCTTCCTTGGGTGGAGGTGTATCTAAGCGAGTGCACGAAATGAAACTACTCCGTATGAAAGACAGAGTAAGTACGAGTGTTTCACTTAACTTAACTCCCGGATCCCCAGATATGAGGGTACGGTGGTGGACTGGTGGACCATCAAGTTGTGAATAGTGGAATTTTTTTAGGCCCGGGACTTAAAACCGTAAAATCGGGAAAACCGAACTGAATTTTCCTATTCGGTTCCTATGATTTTGGACTTCAGGTTTGTTCGGTTCGGTTCCTATAGTATTTAATCGGTTCGGTTCCAGTTCGGTTCCGGTTCCTAGACTGGAACCGAACTTCTTATAAATTGCATGCATAATCTTCTTATAAATTGCATGCATAATCTTCATTTTTTGATGAAATTTTGTGAGCTTGTTTTTCATGAAGTGTAGATTATGTCCACCAAATGTGAGCTTGAAATTCAATCAGGAAGTCAGTTAAATAAATTATTGAAAATTACTACGTCGAAATACATGTAAACACGCAATGTTTTTCAATATTTTATTTAACTCACTTCCCGGTTGAACTTTAAGCTGTAATTTAGTGAGTATAATCTACACTTCAAGTAGAATATGCTCACAAAATATCATCAAAAAATTCTACTCAGAAGCACCTCAAGATGAGTTGGCCAATTGGCGATTCGGACAGAAAATTCTTGTCAAAAATATTTGTCTTGCATAATATACCTTATATATTGTGGACAAGGTCAATCCGAGTAATTATTTTTTACTAGTTTAGTACACTTTTTTTTGAGGAAGTATATTTATTGTTTGTTTGTAATTGTATTTGTTATTTGAGTTCACCAAAAAAGGAATTAATACTCCTGATTACATTGTTATTTGTTCATAATAAATTATAAATATTAACAATCAGTTTATTACAATGTACTTTATACTTATGGTGTATTATTAGTAGAAAATTGCTCTGTATTATTTTGGGGTTGAAACTACCTGCTATTGAATTGTACCTTGGAGTTGTTAAACCTTTTTGCTTGACAATTCATGCGTGTTTTAATCCTGTATGTTTTTGTTATGTTTGAAATTTCAATTTTTTTATGTAACTGGAGGGAAAATGTATTCATTTTAGTAGGATAATAAATTTTTATAAGGAACCGAAAAAAGGTAACAACCGAA
Source organism: Cuscuta epithymum (assembly GCA_945859915.1). NCBI lineage: Eukaryota > Viridiplantae > Streptophyta > Magnoliopsida > Solanales > Convolvulaceae > Cuscuta > Cuscuta epithymum. The sequence goes on from CAMAPF010000055.1 coordinate 6,047,220, forward strand.
CCGAATTTAATTAGAACCGAACCGAATTTAACAACTACATTTTAACTAGAACCGAACTGAATTTAACGCCTATGAATTTTAATACGGTTCCATCAAATTTTAACAAGAACCGAACCGATCCCAGGTCTAGAATTTTTTCTTCGCAAAGAGTGGGTTGTCTTGTTCGCTGACCGTTTAATGTGACTAAAGAAAATGCTAGAAAAAGTTTCATCAAGTCTCTAATATCATCATCTAAAAGACCCACCGTAGAGTAGCTATCACCCCTGACAACCTCAGAAATAGCATGGGACACATCAGCCTCGACCTCAATTTCCGACCACCCCTTATTCTGGAGCCAACTAAGAGCCTCCATGATCCCAATTAACTCGACCTCTAACGGAGAAGAACAGCCCTGCCAAGGTCGTGCCTCACCGGCCACGAACAAACCTCTCTCATCTCATAAACACCACCCGAGTCCGCAGCTTTCCGGCCGGACCGCCGCATCCACATTTAACTTGATCTTCCCCGGAGCCGAACGATTCCACCCAGATGCAGCCTGCGAACCTGCTGCCTCTTACCATTCCGAGCCCTCTGCACTTCCTTCCATCCAGTCACAAAAGCTTCAGCCCGGTGGACAAGCTATTGTGGCAACGAGAAAGTTCCATGCCAGACTCTATGATTCCTCTCGCACCTTAGTGCCCAACACCCCCAAATCATTTTCTCAATCACATCCTACGTTTTGATCGAAACTCCAAATTAATATGGTCCAAAAATGAAGTGCCCTTTTCCAATCCAGCGCCAGGACAATACACCCCAGACCTTACGAGTCACATCACAAGTACAAAATAAGTGCAACTACGTTTCTTCATAAGCTCTGCAAAGGTCACACATTTCAGAAATTAAGACTCTAAAAAGAGTTGCAATAATTTGTACACATTTGTTGTACACAATGGCTAATTGTTTGTGCACACATGAGTTTCTTAATGAATTGCCTATGTACAAGCAACTAGGGGAATGTACAATAAATGTGTGCAAATTATGTGTACAAATGGTTTTTTCCTCCAAAAATGCTATATGTTCTATTTATATACTCCCTCTGTCATGAAAACGTTCGTAGAATTGATTTTTCTTTGTCAATGACAATCAACTTGGACAAATAATATTTTTAATACAAAACCACCTTAACTCACTCTCTGATTATTCTTTGCAGTACAGGCAAACATGGATCTTTTACCTGAAGAAGAGGTTCACCACTTCACCCATAGGAGAGATGGATTGATATCAAATACAACAATTTTCAATTAGACCCAGTAGTGTTCAAATGTCAAGATCTTATCATGGTTTTCATTCTGAAAGGGCATACACTCTCGCCAACTTTCAATCTTTCAACACAAGTTCCCAAGATCTATCTCAGACAATGTTGGGGTAACGGTGAACTTTGTGTCCAATGCACCAACCCCAACCTTACAAGCCACCATAGCTAGCACCACTATCCAGATAACCCACTCAACCATCAAAACCATTCTTCACCTTTCCACCTCTACCACATATGGACCCATTACCCACCGATAAAGATTTTCTCCTGTACATGCTCCGTATGGGACAACACACCTTCCACCCCTTAGCTTACCCTCCTTACCCATTTCATATCCAACTGCATACCTCTGTCATGGACATCACTCTTTGCCATATTCAATAAGTGTGCATCTCCTAAACAGTCAGGCCATGATTGTTGCAACATACACATGCTACAGATGGTACATGGAGTTATGTTTGGAAAGAACTACGATTATGCACAACTTATCTGGGCGGAGATCATTGAACAAATTGTTGTTAAGGATCCAACAAAGAAGGCTATGTACATTTCATATGTACACGGGTTCTCCATGCTAATCAACATCTTCATGAATGAATTCTCTACGATTCATGTCCGACCAGAAATAGAGTTCTATGTGATCCCAAAGCCGCTCTACTTGAAGAAATTTAAAAATGGTCCATCCACGAAGCCAATGTCAATTCCTATTGTACTTTTCAACATGGCCGAATCCACAAGTCCAGTCGGCATCGCCTATAAGGTACAAATTTCTTTTGTACCTATGACGCAGTCAATCCCCACTGTGTCTACCCCAGGAACTCAATCGAGTGCCGGTAAGGGTCCGAGAGCATCAAAGTAGAAGAAGAGTGCAAGTGATACTCAGTCCAAACGAACTGGTGTCTCTTCCTTTGACATCATTATGACACCCCCCGTCAGTAGAATAACCGGAACTTTGTCCTTAGGTACAAGATCTGACCTTGTCAGTTCCTGAGTAGAAGACACCACTGTGAGTTCAATGGCGCAAATTTAGCCCAACCTTGACCACTCAACTGTCTCTCAATAGATGGTTATTTCATTAAACCACGGGGAAACCATTACAAGCATAACTAGCCCCACACCATTGACTTATGCACATTAGGCCTTGTGTCCACCCTCCTAGATGTTTTTCAATTTTTAGGACATTACCTTTATCACTGTTAGATACTGGTTCTGCATTACCAGTCCCAACAACTGGGAGTTCACCTAGGATGGTTGGAAGTCCTGCCACACGTCTTTTTTTTCTCCCTATCAGGCCTTGGATCAGTGATTTTCACTAATGTTGTCACAATAGATACTTCATTTAGATATGATCTTTCTTCTCACGCTTAGCTTTTATTACTAGGGAGGATCTAAGGTCTGAGATTTCGTATGCTCTAGCACCCTTTCGTCTATCCATTCTAGATGAAGTACGATTAGTAATCCCAATACTCGTACCAGACAAAATATCATACCTCAATCCCACCACCCAACCAGATACCCAAATATATACCCTACCCATTACCCGACCTTTAGACCAAACACATACACTTTCCGCTACCCTTACCCTTCCACTTCGCATTCTTACCACACTTATTTGTACCCAACCAACCAATATCATATCTCTACCATCAACCTCTTAATCTGATCCTTTTACCATGCCAATTCAAGACCTTTCTGAATTCCTCCTCAATTGCCTCTTATGCAAACCCGACCTTCCGCCTCACCTCATAACCGTCTGTGACATCCTAACCCATGCCCCATAAGCAACCTCACTCACTTGCAAGGATTAAAAACGACAACCTAAGCGTAAGCATGATGACGCTGATGATTCAAATCATCATGAGGGGAAGAAGAGGCCTTACACTTGTGAGAAAGCAACCTTAATCCATCATCCCATCACAATCCATGTTATATTCAAGATTAATTTAACAAGATTAATAGTACTACTCATACCAACAAGGTGCATCTCCTTTTAAGGGAGCTCATCAGTTAAGAACTCCAAAGTTAAGCGTGTTTGCACGGGAGTAGTCTTCGGATGGGTAGACCCCCTGGAAAGGTTCTCAGGGCGTGCACGAGTGAGTACAAAGTGTGCGGAAAAAGCTGATAGCGGTTTTTTGGGACAGTGCTAGAGGTCTGGAAAGTATCTACATACCTTGAACCCTACGGGCGGGGTGTTATAGGTGGTATCAGAGCAAAACCTGCGACAGTGTGCTGATCCAGTGGATATTGGGCGAGCACTTAGTGGGGAAAGATTCTGTGATATGGGTAGATTGAATTGTCTTATGGGCCCAATGAGGACGTTGTGATCCTAAGAGGGGGTGATTGTAATATTCGAGATTAATTTAACATGATTAATAATACTACTCATACCAAGAAAGTGCATCTCTTTTTAAGGGAGCTCATCGGGTAAGAACTCCAAAGTTAAGCATGCTTGCACGGAAAATTGTCGGAAAAGGCTGGAGGCGGTTTGTGGGGACAACTCTAGAGGTCTGGAAAGTAACTACCTCGAGCCCTACAGGGCGATGTGTTACAATCCATCAACTTCTTCTCAACCACCAACTTCCTCTTCAGCCCACCTTCACAAGCCATTACCATTTTTGTTCCTCAGCCACCACCCACTATGTCAGGGCTGCGTGCCCGCACGAGAACTTCGAGAGGCTCATCTTCTAAAGATGTTGTCTAAGAATTGGAAGGAAGACCTGATGATGTAACATTAAAATCACCATCATTTTTCAGGTCATCGGAAAGAGCTTGTATCTAGTATGATGTCAACGGGAAGTATGTGTACGTGACCCCCATAGTTAGTTTTCCCATACCGCCTGCACCTGTTTCAGTATAGGTTCTTATCCACTCAAGGCCTATTTCATCCGAGAAACAACGTACCACGCCATCAATGTATGCAGAAGAATCTATATGTCAAGGTCCATCCAGAGCACATGATCTATTAGAAATATGTCTACTGATAGAGATGATCTAGATAGGCTCCACAAAGAACTCGAGTCACTCTCAAAACATCAAATCACTAAGATCGTTGCGATTGAAAGACACACATGTAGAAATGTTAAATATTCGAACATTGAGTTTGAAAGGAGAGATGGATCAATTCAAAGGATCTCTGAATATGATCTTGCAAACATTGTTCCTGCAGCCTTGGTTCAGCTTCTATAACTCTACAGATATGTACTTCCTCCGTTCTTAAATAAATGCAACGGTCAACATTTCACACTTGCCGAGACACAACTTTGATTATTAATATATAAAATTTTGTATTAGTAAAAAAAATTAAAAAATTAGATTTTGAAAATTTACAATGAGACAAATTTAACAATATTTTTCTCATAAAAAAATATTAATACATTCATAAATAAAACGTAGTCAAAGTGGAATATGTGAATAGTGTAAATTTTCATATGTTGCATTTATTTAAGAATGGATGTAGTATCACTTAGGGAGCTTGATCGAGATCTCGGTCTCGATGCTAATGAAGTACTATAATGTTCATGACTTCCAAATGGCAATCAAGGACAATATGCATAAAGTCAATCTCACTGCACCACGAAACACAACTCTATGGGTTGATGAATGTGAAGGAGGTGATATAGTATCTTACCCAGAGTTTGGGATGATCTACAAGGATTACAATGCATAAAGTGTATCCTTCTGGTGAGTAAAGTGCATAACTATTGTGATGGAACACTGAGAATAATTGAAGATCATCTCACTGATCGTGAAAAGGAACTTCACAACCCACATGGATAAGTTGATGATTATGAACATTATGATCGAAATGTGTTAATAGAGAAACATGTTGAGGAGAAACAAGAATTCGGAAGAACACTGAGAGAACATGAAGTTCTTCTTGGATACAGAAAGTCACTATACAAGTCTCAAAGATAATTTACTCATCATTGCACATTGAACCCAGATGGGTGGATTGTTAGAACATGTTTTATTGTGTTCAAGTTAAGTGTAGTTATCTTTGTTTAAATAGATCTGTATTAGTGGACTTTGTAATTAGTTAACTAGGCTTTTATTTTAGCCCATGTGTGCGGGCTATCCTTATGTAAATAGGATGTTCGATATTTCGTCTATAAATATAGACCGAACATATCGAACATGCCTAAGAGCATAGTTAGTTAAATATGGTACGAGAATTAAACGAGGTTTAATACGTACGTGTTTTATTCGGTAACAAGAATGAAAAAGACAGTCAAAAATTCGTTGGAAAATACGTTGACTTTTTAAAAAACGTGTGAAGACGTATGCATGTATAATACGGTATATGTTACAAAAATTCGGACAGAAAATATGTGGTATTATTTTGAACATTTAAAGTATATACGTAGTACTTCACAAAATAAGATATATAGTAAGAACAAATAAAAGTATACACATATTCAATAAGCAAATCTCATTACCACATAAAAGAATAATTTGTAATTTCACAGGTCGATGAAAAAATAAAAATAGTAATTAAGTCCATGATACAATTTTGCAAAATAAAGTCAAAAAAATGAGGAATAATAACAATAGAACGAGACTAAATTAAAATCATTGTGTTTATATGATCTAAATAACACTCAAGTCAAACTCATGATTTTCATCAAGATGATGAATGACATATGAGAAAAGTACTTTGTGCGACTGCTACGCTTAATTGTTTATGTGTAAAAGTTTATACTAAAAATATGTCAGGTTTAGAAAATTCTTAATTTTCAAGTTTTGGTCTTTTAGTAAGCTAGCTTTAGCCGCCATGCAAATAATTTTAGTGATTAAAAATTGCCACAATACAAAAACATGGGGGTATGAGGAGGAGGTTTTCCTTTTTTGCCTTTAAGCTATTGTTGATCTCCTATGCATTTAATGCACTAATTCAATTGATCAGTTCATGTTTCTACGTTTTGTAAAATATAGAAAGGATACGTTTTATACGGGAAGTAGGAGTTTTTTTTCCTTTTTAAACGGACCAGCATTATTTTTCGTTTTAAACGCGTTTTTTTGTTTAAAAAAACGGTACGTGTTTAAAACGCGTTTTAAACGGAAAAAGGCTAACTAGGTCCTAAGAGTTCACAATTATTCTGCCGCATGTCTCATTCTTAGAGCTCACAGATTTATTTCTCTCTCAACACTTTATTTGTTTATCATGTATTCTTCGACATATCATTATGAATATACAATAACGCTTGTTGATTGATTATTATGAGGGACAATTAGCGGGATATTAAATTATTAAAATAAGATTCTAAAACACATTATCAAATACTCTGTAATATGTTAACAAGATCTAACTCAAACAGATAAATTAAAGCATGCAATATTAATCTGATTAATGAACAATACACTAGTCAAACTACTAATAATAAAAGCATGCTTAAAACATTAATAATATGTTAAATCAAATTTGTTAAATTAAACTTATATAATCTGTAAGATAGTTAATCAAAATAATTAAGACTAAATTAACTTTTAATTACTCCTCTGTAATCTGTATGCAACAAAAACAAGCATTTTAGTATTCTGTATAAATAAACACTACAAAAAAAGGACCAAGCCCACTCAAATAATGTTGCTTCGTCAAACATGGCACCGCACCAACACGTTCATGGTTTTTAAATAACCTAGGTCTATGTCTGTTCAGTTGGGGAAAAACCCTAGGTGAGGCGGTGACTAGTTAGCCTCACTCCCTTTGGCAATCGCTAGGGGTGGGAATAGGCCAGGCGGCCTGTCAGGGGCCTGTGGCCTGGCATGACCTGGCCTGTTTAATAATTAAAGTAGGCTTGGGCTTTTCAAAAAGCCCGTTTACCTAAATAGATTAGGCTTAGCCCAACTCTAAAGCCTATTTAGCTTAACAGGCCGGCCGCCGACCTACATATATATGTGTATATATATATTGTGTGTATATATATATATATATATATATATATATATATATATATATTTAGTTAGATTTATATTTTTTATTATTTATATTATATTAGTATAATTAACTATAGCAAATTAAGCATAATAGTATTTTTATGAAGTGTGTATTATATAAATACACACTTAATATTAGAGTACTATTTCAATTATATAAAGTGTGTTAATAGGGTACTTAAAATTCAAAGATTTTCAAGATTTGAAGTATATAAAAATTTATAAGCTACATAATTACGTATTATTACATTCAAAGCAAATCTAACGTATTATTAGACTTTTTAGTGAATATTTGGGGGAACAAATTTTATATCGGGCTAAAAGGATTTTTTCACTTTTTATTTTATATTTTTTTGAACTTTTGATTTTTTTCTTAACAGGCCCGCTAAACAGGCTTCAGGCCAGGCCAGACTTTTCAACAAGCCAGGTCCAGGCCGAACAAACAGGCCTGTAACAGGTAACAGGCCAGGCTTAGGCCTATTAGTTCTAAAACAGGCCCGACCTGTTTAGGCAAAAGCCTGGCCTGACCTGTTTCCACCCCTAGCAATCGCAAACCACCAATTCCCAATTGAGATAGCAGTACTGCAGGCTTAGGTTCTTCATAATGAAAGAGATCGGTTAGATGTATGCATAGGGTTGGGAGGGACTTCGTTCACATTTTTTGAATCCGAAACTTGCATGTAGTTGTGGGACGACACACACAAAGCTAGGGGCCGACACTTATTTGGGCTTTGCTTCTCTTGCAAGTGAGCAGAAGATTAATCGCATGTTTTGCTAGCTAAATTCGGCACTCGAGTGGTAGAGGGGTGGAGGGTGATGTAGCAAAGGAGAAGTTGTGTACAATTGGTAGGTACACGACAACCATATTAGGAGGCAGCATGGGTGACAAGTAAACATGGAGAGTGAAAGGCTGAACAAGGGAGAAGACAGATCGAAGGTCCGCCGCCCCTCATGAACCGCCACCTTGGAGCGATCAAAATTAATGCCAGGGTTTGGAAGTGGCAGGAAGAAGTAGGGAATACGGTAGGATGTTGTTCTAAGGATGTTTGAAGCTTTTATTAGTTACTTTATTTCTTATGGTCTTATTTTCATGTTATGTTTGTTTACGTTGCTCTGTTTGTTGTTGAAACCTTTAGTGTTAGGTCTACAATAATGAATAACAATTAAGCTAAATATTATATCGTTAGAAAGATCTAAATGGTCAATAATTTGGTGGTTAGCGAGTCATATTACCCTTTCAGGGGTGATCATTTTAATGTTTAATCGTGGGGTTTATAGTGATAAGTGATTGCAGATAGTTGGTGACAATGTTGGTCTCTTCGAGTTTGATGTAACGATCTGAATGCTAATAGTATTAGTATAAGCGGTTTTCCTTTCTAACAAAAAACCTAGGATTTTGTAAGTATTGCAAATAGGTTCTCAAGTTTTTTCTAATTTCTAAAACATAAACCAAGACAAGAGATCCACCATACCTACCTACAACAAACACATGGTTTGCTAATTGTTTGAAAACAGCAGCATGTGCAACTCCTACACTTGCCGATCGTCAATGCGTGAAACTCATCAGAAGAAATTGCCTCGAAGAAGGGCCTTTCATTGTAGTTTGATTTCGTTGGACGCAAGGTTGTGAAATTACCTCGATCGTTTGCGAACTAGCTAGCTACTCGAGTGAAGGTATGAAATCATCCATGGTTGTTGCTCTGGTGCAGATAAATCGTTATCCCAAATAATCATTGTAGAAGAGAAAAGAAGACCGTCCAGTGTTGAATCGCAACTTGTTGAAGAGGAGAGGAAGAGAATTACGGAAGCGAATTAGATCATTTAAAGAACAAAAATGCAGCTCCTGTAAAAATTAAATTATTTTTTGCAGGTTTTGTAGCGGTTTTAAACTCTCTTATACCGTTGTTCGTAAAGAGCAACATCACAAGGATATATTCAACATTTTAATATCTAAAATCAGATCTTATCATTTTGTTCTAAAACAATAATTTAATCTAATTCAATTGCATATCAGATTTTTGCCACCCACAATAATATTTATCAAAATTCTTATAATGTCATCGAAATGAGTTTGGATCTAATACCAGTGTTAGGAAATATATCTAACGTACATCGAAAGACATTAATTAGAAGTTTAAAATTTTTCTGAATAGATCTTTCCTAATTATGACCAAACAACGAATAACAATGATAATAGATTTGAGTTACAACTTGCAGATCTTCCGGCCCAGCAACAATAATCTTGACCTTAGGTATCCTGTTAATTTCTTCTGTTCTGAAAGAACGGTTAGATCTCCCAAAGAGAATGGTTAAGAAATCTCTTCGTATGGAAATAAGTGATAATACTTAATCTGAAAAAACTTGACTTAAAATTTTGGAGGATGTATTTTTACTAGTTTCCATGAGGCCTTATATATTAAGCACTAATCAAATTAAGGTTTTAGCAGAATCTCTAAATGATTTAGGAGACAAACTTAATATATAAGGACGTTTGGGAAGACTATTTGTTGACTGATTAGTTTTGTTGATGACTCAGCATATTGGAACAAAGGAACGAACTATCTTAGTTCTAACCATGATGGTTTGCTCTATGTGGCATTATTTGAATATTTGAATATGGCCTGCATGGAATTATTGCCTTTTGTGCATTAGTAGAAGTTCTGTAGCATGATTTGAAATTTGAACGAGACTTTCATTAAGCACAAGACTAATTAAATGGAAACTTTTTTAATGATTGAATCCACTCACGAAAAGGGAAGAAAATACTTAGCTTTAGAAAGTATCTCTTCGTATTAATTGCATGGGTATATATGCTAAGTGGATATTCTTTTACTTGTTGACCATAGCTTCTCTCAGCGATATATTATCGGTGCATATGGCAAGCAATTTATTTACTCGGTATTATGATAATTTACCATCTTGAAGATCTTGTAAAAGGTATGGAGTCCAAATAAAGAAAATCCTTAAAAAAGGAAAGGAGCCTTAAGACAGGATCGGTGATGCTCCAACGGATACAAAAAGGTGCCTATATATATGCAAAAGACAAGGAGAAAAAGAGTGTGCTGAACCGAGAAAAATACTTAGAAGAATCATTCAAGAAAAGGATCAAGTCCTTGGCGCCTGAAACTGCCCGCTCGGAGTTCTAGATAGAGTTTCTCTTTTCCCTTTCATATTGTACTTGGAATATTGAGGCTTAATTGGCTAGAGTAGCTGCCTCGGGTTAAGTGTGTGTGAGAGCTTTGTGATAAAGCTGAGAGGCTCTCTACCCGCAAGGTAGAGATGCATAACTCTTCCTAGAGAGGATAGAGTTGGGGAGGCTCAAGGGTAGATTAGGAGAATCTCTCTTGTAACTCTTTCAAAGGCTTGTTTAGTGAAGTTATTTAAAATTCCTCCGAGGGAGGTCGAGGTTTTTTAATCCCTTTGAGCCAAGGGATTTTTCCTCGTTAAATTCTTGTGCACTTTACTATTTCACAATTCCCTTTATCCCACACTAGAACTCGGCGAAAAACTGCCACGGTTCCACACACACACAATTCACCCCCCCCTCTTGTGTTGCTAACCGTTTTCATCACTATTCAAATTTCTTATAATATAGAACTCATAGTGATACTGTCTTTTCATTTGATGAACATTCAACTAAGTCTAAAACTTTGTATTGTGTCTATTTCAATAACTTAGTCTCTATCTATCAATCTTTCTAGGTGATCCATTATGATCATATTCGATATCCAAAATGAACACATCTTTGCATTGTGACGTGCACTTTGTCGTGTGTGCACTCAAAGTAAATTCAATACTAACAACTATACGTAGTATAGCGTAGTAGAGTTCGTATCCGCAGGGAAAGGAATAACTTTCTTTTTATGTAACTAGTAATAAAAAGGGGGGGTTTTGATTGTTGAGTGATTTAATTAAATTAAACACGAAGATGAACGAGTTATATGAGTTTTAATTCAAAGATAAAAGGGACTTGGCATTGCTACTTTACACTCGTTGATATATTTTAGTCGATCATTGTTATATCTATAACTTATCTCCTCTCGAATACTCAATCGAGGAGTATATCCAATTCATCGAGGATAGTTATTAACAACGACCGTTCATTAATAACCCTTACTATTAGTCAGGTATAGAACAACGCCATATACCGACTTGATAGTAGCATTAATCTTTTAACTCCTTGATGAAATCGATTGAGATTGATAACCTCAACACAACGGTTTCGGTTTAACCAACAAAATTAATTCCTCTTAAGTTTATTAACCACGACCGTGCACTAATAAACCGAAGTTACTTACTTGTGAAACTATCAACGATTAACCATCGGTTCGTTGATCGTTTCTAGTAATAATTAATATATGAAACAAAACTAGTTGATCCTTTAAGTAATGTTCAAAATATTAATATGAAATATGAATAGGAATTAATTAATACTCAAGGAAGAATATTAAAGAAAATGAATCATACTATAGTTAATATCAAGATGTTAACTAATTGTCATCTTAGTAACACTCCCCAATATTAACATAGAGGAAGGAATAGCTATTACTAAGACCAATGTCAAGATGTTAACTAATTGTCATCTTAGTAACACTCCCCAACATTGATATAGAAATAGTATTTGAAGGAAGAATTAATATTCAAGGAAAGAAGTTAAGAAAATAACTCACAACTTTAATAATCAACAAGCTTCAAGAGCAATACCAAGAAATGGAAGTTTAGCTCCTCATTTGGAGACTAAACATGCTAAAAGAAATATAAAGAAATGCTATTCTAAACTGAGCTTAAGAGTATAAAGGAATTGGTATCTCATTGTGAAGGGAAGGGGGTGTATTTATAGGCTTTTTGGGAGTGCAGCTCGGGTACTCGATCGAGTATATACAGATACTCGATCGAGTATGTGTAGAAACTCGAATTCGATCCATACTCGATCGAAATTAGAGTAAAATTTATAGCTATACCCGATCGAGTATGTCGGTGTACCCGATCGGGTATAGACATTCGATCGTGGTCAAAATCTTCCCTGCATGTTCCTTTGTTTTCGGATCCGATCCGATTTGAAATTTCAACAAGATACCCAATCGAGTATAGATGATACTCGACCGGGTATAGACCAAAAATCAGGATCTTCCCTTTTGTCTTGTGATTTTGCACCTTCCTTCCACTTTTGGGGTTCACCAACTGTCCTTTGAGTGATAGTAGACCTATTTGAGCTCAGAATAAACCTAATCTAAACAATTTACAAGAATTTAACAAACTAAACTATTACACGAAAAGTGTGTAATTTCCGAAATATTAAACAACCAAAACTAACTAAAAACGTAAATATATACATGGAAATTACACGCGTATCACATTGGTCAATGACTTTATGATCCATTTAGATATGTGAAGTAGAATGTTCTCTCTTAATTGATCTATTAAGAGGAATAAATTAAATCTTTTTATTTGCTCAATTACTGCTTCATGTGCTTCGTGATACACTCAACACATGTTGTATCTACCCCGGTTGGAGTGCAAGTGTTAGTCATGGTTAAAGTACATCACTTCTCACATAAAGTACGTAGTGATCTCAAGTCGGAGGACTTTTACATTTTGCAATTATGTGTGAGTTTTCAAAGCAAGAGTTTTTTTTTTGTGTGGATTACAATCTCTTGAATATATATTTATATATGATGCACAATCATTTGAAAGTTTTAGGATGCTTGTTCCGTATCTATTAAATTTCCACGGACTTTTGACCTCAGTTGATGAAGTTTTGTATTATATGGCACAGTAGATTCATGCAACAAGTTCAGAGAAAACGCCCTTCAGCGAGATAAGAGCATCTCCATTCATGCTCCTCGATTTTACGGTTTTTTATGGCTTGTTATTGCCATGTCACTTCCATGTAAGAAAATCTTAAATAATCTCCAAACAATTAATTTATCCTCAACCATGATTTTTCTCATGTGAAGCGATCTGCAAATTGGGTGGCCCATGACCTTGCACGGGCTGCTATTTCTATGTCTGATCGCTGTGTTTGGCATTAATTATCCTTCTTGTATTTCATCTTCTTTGGACCATGACTTTATTAATAATAATTAACTAGTTTTCCTTCAAAACAAATTCTAGCTTTTAGGTAGTGAGAGATGCCAAGTTTTATGGTGGTGCCTTTTCATATTTCATGTTTTGGAAGAGCAACCTAGAAGTTTGGGAATAATCTTTAATAATCCCATATTTAAAATTTGATACCAGACTTTTTGATCAAGTAATCTCTTCAAATAATCCCAACATCTCAACCATGATCTCAAAAAATAGCATCCACATCATCAAAATAACCCTTAAATAAACCTATGGTTGGGGATGCCCTAATGATGAGCTGAAAGATGAGCGTATGTGATGGAGTTTAATCCAACTACGAGAGCTAAATATACGTAAAGTATAGAAATAATATCGAAAACAATATGGCAGCGTAAGGCAGTATTACTCTTATTCCGGAATGCGAATTGCCGATCAGAAAATCGATCAAAAGTCCGATCCCCTTGGTAGGGTGTTTACATGAAGTATTTATAGAGATTAGGAAGTGGAATTATGGGAGGAATCTAATACAATAAATGCTCAATTAATGAACTATATTCTTGCTCGAAATAGAACTCCCTTCCTGCTTCATTCTCACGCCACAGTTGTTTCCTAGTTCCGGTTGAGTCCTGCCTGTTGCCAAATATATATCATCGAATGATATCTCGCCACGTAGGCCCTAGGAATATCCCGGCCTCACTAGAACTCCACCCAGGCTCGAGGTCTGCTGTCCAGTCCGGCCTGGCTGTGGGTTCCTATCGTGGGCCTGATTTCTAATGGGCCAAACAGCTTATTCAATATAAATCCCGTTTATGGGCCGATCCCGTTAATTAGGCTGATCCCGTTAAGGGCTGATCCCGTTTAAGGGCTAATCCTGTTAATTAGGTTGATCCCGTTTATGGTCTAATCCTATTAATTAGGTTGATCCTGTTATGGGTTGAGTTACGTAATTGGCCGTGCCATGGTTAGAATCCATGGTACCATCAGTTTGTTTTCTAGATTGCTTCACCGCTAATTGAAGAAGCTTTTTACCTCGTCTTGACATTGTTTTGCAAATCATCGTTTTCAAAATGTTTGACAGTTAGGGATTTCCCTATTAGTTCATCTGTGTTATTTTCTTCCTGCTTACTATATACATTTGCTTAAGCCCATATGCTTAGATTATGTTGTACTTTCTTTGTAGTCTGCGTAGTCTAACTTTACAAAAATAAATCAGTGACAATGTTTTGCAACCTTAGGCGACGTTGGATGACTGATAAGATTTCTATTCACAGCTTCACATTATCCTAACCTAGCACAACATGGACTAACAATACTTATTCTTTATATAATACAAATAGCTTGAATTGGTGGCCTAATCAGATTAGCAATACTTAATCTTTATATGATATTTTAGCCTCCCAATCCCACATGCATTACAACCAGTATGATACAGAGTATTAATATAATGTACTCCCTCCGTCCCTAAATGTTCTTCCAATTGTGGGTTATGAAGTTTGACTAGCGATAAAGTTAAATGATCCATGTGAAATTTGGGATTATTTTTAGTAAATAAAATTTACATATTTAGTAGGAATAGTGTATGAAAACTACACGTATATTTCTTTGTAATAATATTCTGTTAGGCTTCTGATATGATAGCTGATAGTTTGTTACAGCTACTTTCTATAAATACTTTGTAACCTCCTTTCATTGAATAAGATGATTTCATTTCTATCTTCAACTCAGTCTCGTTTCTAATATGGTATCAGAGCATCGCTCGATCCAACCATGACAAATTATTCATCTGCTTCTTCATCGTCCTCTCACACCACCTCGCAAACCTCACTAGTAATTTTTCATCATCCTCTACCTGTTAAACTTGATTCTAACAACTTCCTGTTCTGGCGACATCATGTACAATCTGTTATACGTGCTCACGAACTTCTCAGATTCATAGAGAATCCTCAAATACCAGATCGATTCGCAGCTGATGATAATGGAACAAAGACAATCAACGAAGCCTACAGTATTTGGGAGCAACAGGATCAAATGGTGTTTTCCTGGCTCTTAGCATTGCTTTCTGAATCACTTCACGCTCGCGTAATCAACTGTAAGCATTCGCATGAGCTTTGGAGTGAGATTCAGAAGTTTTTCCGATCAAGTATTATCGCAAGAGCTCGTCAGCTGAAATCGGAACTCTATAACACTGGAAAAGGTGATCGCTCAATCGTTGATTATTTACTTCGAATTCAGACAATTGTTGATAACCTAATGTTTGTTGGCGAACCTATATCAACCAAGGATCACATTAATGTGATCCTTGAAGGACTTCCTAAGGATTACGAGTCACTGATTTCATCTGTTACTTCTCGAAGCACTACAGATCCTATTACTATTTCTGAACTTGAAGGTCTTTTGTTGGCAAAGGAATTGCGACTGAGGAAACTTCGTGATTCCTCCCAGCAAACAATGTTTTCTGCCAATATTGCTCAAACTGAATCTCTCTCTCAAAACACTGAAACTGTGTCTCAAAACACTTCTAGAAATGCTTCCGCTCAACTTGCTCAGTTTGATAACCATAATAGCAGCTCATCCTACAGAGGTAGAGGTCGTGGGGGTTTCCACAGAGGCAGAGGTGGTCATTCAGGTGGTAGAAGTTCAATAACCTGTCAAGTGTGTGGCAAAAATGGACATAATGCCCTTGTTTGTCACCATAGATTCAATCCTGCTTACACTGCTTCTGCATCACCAAATATTCATCAACCTTATCCACACTCAAACTAAATTCAACAGCCTCAACATCCTTCTTTTCTAATACCTAATCAATATCCAAGCCTATATCAACCATATCCCTCTTACCCTTCTGCTATACCCAGACAGCTTCCAAATCACCCCACCCCTCCAACACATTCCTATCCCTATACACAACCTCCAACAGTGCCAACTGCACCCTGGGCTTGTGCTACTCCTTCTGTGCTAGGACCACCTCCATCCACTCAGAACTAGTTCCCAGACTCAGGAGCTACACACCATGTCACTCAGGAGCTACACACCATGTCACAGCTGATCCCCTCAACTTCCAACATAGTGAGCCAATTGCTACCACTGATAAGCTTTTCATGGGCAATGGTCAAGGTTTGGAAATTAAGTCTGTTGGTTTTTCATCATTTCCCTCTCCTTATCAATCTTCTCTCTCTTTATCTCTTAATAATATCTTACATGTTCCTGCTATAACCATAAACCTCTTAAGTGTCAGTCAATTTTCCAAAGACAACAATGCATTTTTTGAATTCCATCCTAATGAATGTTTTGTCAAATCCCAGGTTTCTAAACAAATTCTGCTCTATGGGATACTTGGTGAAGATGGTCTTTACAAGTTTCAGTCCTTTCCAGCTTTGGGATCTCACAAGTTTACTGTCAAAAGCTTCAAGTCCTCCTTAAATAGCTCCATGAGTCCTAGTTCTCTTATATCTACTTGTAATAACTCTCAGTCAGAAAGTAATTGTATTGTTTGGCATTTAAGGCTAGGACATCCTCACTTAGAGGCCCTTAAATCTGTACTGAATCTGTGTAATATCTCATCTATCAATAAAAATGTTGTTGACTTTTGTTCTGCATGTTGTCTTGGCAAGGCTCATAGACTCCCTTCCTACCCCTCCACCACAGTTTTTCATTCTCCTTTTGAACTGGTATTTACTGATTTGTGGGGACCAGCTCCCATTCAATCATTTGATGGTTACTCCTACTATAGATCATTCATTGATGCCTTCTCCAAGTACACCTGGATCTATTTTATCAAAAAGAAATCTGATGCTTTCTTGGCATTTCAAAATTTCTATCAATACATTCTAAATCAGTTCAACATCTCCATTAAGTCCATTCAATCTAATTGGGGAGGAGAGTTTAGGTCCTTCACAAAATTTCTTACTGAAAAAGGGGTTAATCATAGAATAATCTGCCCTCATACACACCATCAAAATGGTGTTGTTGAGAGAAAGCGTCGCACCATTGTTGAAAAAGGATTGTCTTTTAGCCCATTCATCATTACCCTTCAAATTCAGGGACACTGCCTTTGCCACTGTTGTGCATCTTATAAACAGACTTCCCTCAAAATCCATAGCAAATCTCAGTCCACATTTCAAGCTTTATGGAACTGTTCCTGATTATTCCTTTCTCAGAGTTTTTGGTTGCTCTTGCTACCCCTTCATTAGACCATATAACAGACATAAACTGGACTATCACTCCAAGGAGTGTGTTTTTATGGGATACTATCTCAACATAAGGGCTACAAATGTCTTTCTCCCTGTGGAAAAATCTCTCTCTCCAGGGATGTTATTTTTAATGAAACAAATTTTCCTTATCCAAACCTCTTTAAAACCACATCTGATTCATCTCTTAATGTCCCAGTCTCACTCTCTGCTCCAATTACAATACTTCATCCTTCCTTTTCTCCTCAACTCACCTCTACAAACAGTGCCCCCCTGCAGAATGGTGCTCCTATAGTCTCTAATACCTCTAACTCTTCCAGTTTTTTTCCACATCTTCATCCACTACACCTTCATTCAATTCTGATCATCAAAATGATCATCAAGTATCCTCTCCCACTGAGTCTCCTACTATCCGTCCTTTCAATGAAACTACTGAAAATCCTCATTCCACACCATCTATGTCTTCCTCCTCCTCTTCTACACCTCCAGTCCCCTTCCACAACAATCATCCCATGCAAACTAGATCCAAATCTGGGATTGTTAAATCTAGACTTAATCCCACCTTACTGTTGGCCCATGTGGAGCCCAAATCAGTCAAGCAAGATCTTTCTTCCCCACCCTGGCTTGTAGCTATGCACTCTGAATACAATGCATTGATTGCTAACAATACTTGGTCTTTAGTTTCTCTTCCCTCAGGAAAGCAGGCTATTGGTTGCAAGTGGGTTTTCAGAATAAAAGAAAATGCTGATGGATCTGTGAACATGTTCAAAGCGAGGTTGGTGGCCAAAGGGTTTCATCAATGGTTTGGGTTTGACTTTGGAGAAACATTCTCTCCAGTAGTCAAACCTGTAACTATCAGAATTCTGCTTACACTTGTTGTCTCTCATCAATGGTCCATACAACAACTAGATGTCAACAATGCCTTCCTCAATGGAGACCTTGAGGAAGAAGTATACATGTCTCAGCCCCCTGGTTTTCAAGCTAAGGACACCTCTCTTGTGTGCAGACTACACAAATCCTTATATGGTCTCAAACAAGCTCCTAAGGCTTGGTTTCAAAAGCTTACTTCAGTACTATACAATGCAGGGTTCAAACAAAGCAAGTGTGATCCTTCTCTTCTTTTTTATCTGCATTCTGGAATTCAGATCTACCTTCCCATCTATGTAGATGACATACTTGTCATTGGAAATAACCCTACTGTCATTCAGAAAATCATTCACACTCTGCATTCCTCTTTCTCTCTTAAACACCTGGGAGATATAGATTTCTTTATGGTGATAGAAGTCATAAAACTTCCTAATGGTTGCTTACATCTCTCACAAGCCAAATATGTTAGAGATCTCCTTCATAAGGTTGGCATGTCAGATTCCAAAGGTGTGAAAACACCCATGGTGAGTAGCTGTAAGCTCACCAGTGAAGGGAGTGATTGTCTGCCTGACCCTTCTCACTACAGATCTGTAGTTGGAACACTGCAATATGCCACCTTAACTAGACCTGAACTCAGCTTTTCTGTAAACAAGGTGTGCCAGTTTATGTCTAACCCCTTGCAAGAACATTGGAAAGCAGTGAAACACATTCTAAGGTATCTATCTGGCACAATAACTCATGGGCTGATTATCAAACCTCTACCTCTGTCCAAAATGCCTCTATCCATTTCTGCCTTTTGTGATGCTGACTGGCATCAGATCTTACAGATAGGAAATCTACATCAGGGTCCTGCATCTTCTTAGGCCCTAACATGATTTCATGGTGGTCAAGAAAACAATTGAGAGTTGCCAGATCTTCAGCATAAGCTGAATACAGAAGCCTATCAGATAGCACATCAGAAATTTTATAGATTCAATTTCTTCTCAAAGAACTTCAAGTTCCTTTTGTTACTCCCAGAATATATTGTGACAATCTTAGTACAGTACAGCTTGCTCACAACCCTGTACTGCACTCTCGCATAAAGCACATGGAAATTGACCTATTTTTTGTATGAGAGAAAGTCAAATTCAAACAACTTGAAGTTCTTCACATTCCAGCCTCTCAGCAGATTGCAGATGTGCTGACAAAGCCTCTTTCAGCCTCCACTTTTCTTGAGTTCAGAGACAAACTCAGTGTGATTGAGTTTTCAACTAAATCACACATAGTTTGAGGGGGGAATGTTAGGAATAGTGTATGAAAACTACACGTATATTTCTTTGTAATAATATTTTGTTAGGCTTCTGATATGATAGCTGATAGCTATAGTTTGTTACAACTACTTTCTATAAATACTCTGTAACCTCCTTTCATTGAATAAGATGATTTCATTTCTATCTTCAACTCAGTCTCGTTTCTAATATTTAGACACTATATTAAAACCGCTACAAAACCTGCAAAAAGTAATTTAATTTTTATAAAATTTTGATGTATAAAAATAAGAGTTTAAGATTGATTTAAGTTGACTCTCGAAAAACGAAATAGAAGTTCTTTTAGGGACGGAGGGAGTAATATTAATACCTTTTATTTTAATTTTTCTTTTTACTTTATTTGGTTCAGACAAGTTTCATGAGATCTTTAATTTTACTTTCGGCTAGGCAAATGAGAAGGTACATCCGGTGATGTATACTGTTGATGTGAGTTTTCTCGCACTTAAAATAGATTGTAATATAGTGATGTAAGTACGAGTATCGTCTCCACAGGGACGGACAAAAGAGAATCAAAGATTAACTAAATTCAGCGATTAAAAAGAAATAAATAAAAATGCGTCGTGCGAGATTGGTTGCTGGAAAATAAAAATGCGAATAAAACGATTAAACTAGGGGGTTCTTTCTAATTAATGACGAAGGGAACAAGGATTGATTCCGGGGTAACCAGATTTCTGGCTGATCAGGCCTAATTACATGAAATTAATTTAATTGAGCCTAGCTAAGTTCTTACCGCTCCGCGGCATAGAGTACAATAAATTAGGGGACCGGGCTGATCTCTCATGTGACAGGATGCTAAATTATTGCCAAGACGAGCGAGCTTACGGCCCCTTAATCACTACTTATCTCTTTGAGAACGATTAAGTGTGTGTGAATGTGTCCTAGAATAAATTAGATCTCTCTTAATTTATTCTACAAACAATTGTAATTCTAGCCGCGGTTCCAGGTTACAAAAGATATCAATTAAATTATTCAAACACAAATTAAACGGCATTCATGCAATTAACCCTTCAAGAATCTAGCCATACGTCATCCTGATCGCGTTCTTTGGATGTTTCTACAAGGAGATATGCTTGAACGATTGACAGAAGGTCATCCTGATCGCCGTTTTCAAGCTCTTTTCGTCTTCTTTTGATCCCATAACCACTCCTAGAGCTCTTTTGTAATCAAATCTTCATCATAAACCTCCCGCTGACCTCCAAAGATCTTAAATCAATCTCAAATGCTTCTAGAATCGTCCCGATTTCTCCTCAAGCGCCGGTGCCGAACTCTAAATTCCTGATTTTGACTCCAAATGACACAAAACTCGAACCAACGCCTGGTAAACATAACTTGAGGTAAAATTGAGACTTGCAACACCTTAAAGCTAGGAAAACCATCAAAATCCAATCCCAACACGCATCAAATGCGTGTTTAAATACGGACTTATCTAACTGTTTTTCTTAAAAAGGATATCTTTGATCCTGACGGGTGTTTACCAACTTAGAGTGTGTTTACCAACTTAGAGTGGATCACAAGGTATTATTTGTCAAATTACTATATTATCATTTTCTCTATGAGTTTTAAATCTGTTTATGATTTTAGATCTGTTCATGACCTACGGTTTTTGTGAAAGAATTTTTCAAGAGCCATTTTATTTCTCGTATAACTTATTTATCATTTTATTTGAAAACCGGAATTCTGTTTTTAATTTTTTGTAGGTATTTAAAGACGAAAAGTTGATGCAATGCCGTCAAATGATTATATTGTGACTTTGTTGTATTTACTTTTCTGTACTAGTGTAA